>OZ037936.1:66010675-67254482 GCA_964035585.1 Polytrichum formosum
CGGACGAGTTTACGAAGGCACCACGAATCCCTAGCCCTAAAGTGGCGCTCAAGTTTTTACACGAGAAATACATTTGCCCTGCCCTGCCCTGCCCTGCCCTGCCCGGGAAAACCTCTCTGCCTACTTTCGAAGCGTCCGAAGAAAACGAGGGTTAAGTTATATGGACAGAGTTTCCAAGAGCAGCTGCAACGTTCTCTTTTCTTCTCTTCTTGCGCACCTCGAACAGGGAGCCACTGCTCACATCACCGACTCGTTGCAAACGTGTGTGCGTGGAAGTATCCATTACAGCAGTATATTTGTCTCTGGATTGTAGAACAAACAAGAGAAACGAGAGAAACGTACACAGACACACGCACATAAGGGTTGTGAAGATTGGTGAGATGGCGGTGAAAGCAGAGGCAGGAGTGGATTGGGACGGGACCAATTCCCTTCTGGACACCAACAGTTCCGAGAAATCGGTGTGGTTGTTGAAGGTGCCGCCGCTAGTTGGCAATTCGTGGCAGCAACATCCCGAAACAGGCTCGCCTCTCGCCAAAGTCATCATGTCCATGGATCCCTTGAACCCCAACCCTACTGCCGGCCTTCAGGTACCTCTTTCGTGTGTTCTCATCATCGTATGAATGTCATGGCGCACAGAGAGAGAGAGACACACACACACACGCGCGCGCGCGAGAAATCCGATATGATTCCTGTGAAGAAGTTTTAGGGTTTGGAATGAAGTTCAATATAAGGAGAGAGCCCTTATTTTTCGGTTCACAATTGTAAGATAGAATTCTAGAGATAGACATATTGCCTTGAATTCCGAATCATATCTCAGGCGTTTCCTCTTCATTCTCCAATGTATCATGGAATACACTAGATTGTCACCTGCGACATTAAAGGGTCAATGATCACTCGAGGTTGGACAAATACAGATAGCTTGTGTATTTTCATGATCGTGTGCCGTGGCACAGAGCAGGAGTGACGAAGATAAAAGATTATTTTTGACTTAATTCTTGTGAACAAGTTATAGGGTTTGGAGTGAATCTCAGTACAAGGAGAGAGCCCTTATTTTACGCCTCGCAATTTTTAGGCAGAAACTTGAAGATAGACATGTTGCCTTGAATTCCGAATCATATCTCAGACATCTACACGTAGTTCTCCAAGGTCCCACGGAATACACTAGATTGTCACGTGCGACATTAAAGGGTCAATGATGACTTGAGGTTGGACGTATTCGTGTGTTTTCATGATCGTATGCTGTGGCAGAGAGGGCAGGAGTGGCAAAGATAAAGCGAAAATCTGATTTAATTCTTGTGAACAAGTTTCAGGGTTTGGATTGAGCTCAATATAAGGAGAGAGCCTTTATTCTACAACTCACAATTGTAAGACAGAAACCTGGAGGTAGACATATGGCCTTGACAACCGAATTATATCTCGAATGTTTATTTTTTATTCTCCAATGTCTCACGGAATGCACTGGATTGTCACATGCGACATAAAAGGGTGAACGATCACTTGAGGTTGGACAAATTTCTGCAGCTGCCATTATATCACCCAATCGCCCTGATATTACTGTAAGCTGTGCAATATACCATCCAGAGAGGCATGCTAGTATCTACTGTGGCAGAGAGAGCAGAAGCGATGGAAATCTGATAGAATTCTTGTGAACAGTTCTAGGGTCTGGAGCCAAGCTCAATATAAGGACAGCCTTTATTGTACGACTCTGTAAGACAGAAATCCGGAGATAAGACATATTGCCAAGAATTTTGAACTATTATATCTCAGACGTTTACCCTTAATTCGCCTAGATCTGATGGAATACACTAGATTGTCACCTGCGACATTAAAGGGTCGATGATCACTTGAGGTTGGACAAGTTTCTGCAGATTCCATTATACCATTCAATTGCCCTCATATTACTGTCAGCTGTGCAATACACCACCCAGAGAGGCATACTAGTATCTAGTATTAGCATATCCTTCAAGCCTCTTGTGCATTAGTTTCACAAAACCTCTCTACTGGTTTTTGTATGCAGTTTACTATGACACTTGCAGAAAAGGAGGCAGGCGTTCCACCTAAATCTTACACACTCAATATTACAAAGGATCTTGTCCCCATGCATATTTTCTCCGAGACACCCCAAGGTACTAATTTTTATATTTTCCCTGTGGAATCGGTCACAATTACAATTGTCTTTGGTTTAAATTGAAGTATTAAATGAAAGGCTCGCAGGATAAGTAAGGTGACATTACTTAAGTGTGCTGAGGTCCGCATAAAGAGAAAGTGAACTGGATAATTGGTAGAGAAGATGCTAAGATTTTTGCTCATTCATAACCAAGAATTTAGTGGATTCAAATGGCAAGTGAGTTGTATTTACTAAGCCTAGCCCACTTTCTGGTATGGATGTGCTAGCGCCAAGTGCTTTCCAACTATGTTTGGTTATCTGATATGTGCCCTAGATATTCAAACCTAAGCTACTAGAATTTGTATCCTCATTTTCATCTTCTTCTAGACCAATGTGTATCACCCCTGTGCATAGGTGCCATACCTCCTTTTTTACTTATTTATCTTTCCTTCCAGTTCTTCATATTTTCTTGTTAAAAAATACACAGGAAAAATAGTCAACTTGATTTCTATCTTCACTTTTTTTTCTTCCTGCTGGGCTTGTTTGTTTGTGGAGCGCCAATTACTGTGAAAATGCAACATGCATCTTAATCACTATATTCTGATAACTTATTGATCTTGTACACTTACAAAGTCCAATACTGGTGTGCCCATTGTGGGGTTATTTTAATGTCTGCTTGTAGTGTTAGACATGCATGCAGGTTCATTGAAGTGGTCCAGGTTAAGTGGTTGATGCAGGCATGTGGTGATCCACATTGCAATATGTTGCAGGGAAATTGAGAGTTGAAGGCAAAGTGGAGCATAAATTTGACATGAAACCAACAAATATTGGCAACAATGATGAGTACAGAAAGCTGTGCAGAGAGCGCTTAAATAAATCCATGGTCAAAACCCGAACAACACAGGTGTATTTTCTTGCTCCATTTCATCCTAGCTGAGAAATACCTCTGGAGGAGGAACATGAATTCCTGCAGAATTTCATGTAGTTGCTCTCAAAAGTTGTGAATGGATGGTTATCCATTTTGATCTTATAAGGATCATCACCTGTTGATGCGCTTTACTATGGGGACTGAACCTCATGTTTATTTTGGTCTGTGTTGTGTAAAGGTCTTAACAAATGATCGTGGAGGTTATATGAGACCACCCCCTATAGATGCCTGGCCGGTGTCAACGTTCACTTCTAAGGTACTGCAGCAGATTTCCAGGTTTCTATTCATCTATTCAAGTAGAGTAACGCAAGTTATCTGGGGCTGGTTAAAAGTGTGACATTATGGACTTTTGGGGTTAAAATTGTGTTATTCTCAAGTATTTGCATTTGGGTTTCAATCATATGTTCTTTGATGTTGGCTTGCTGTGTTACAAGTCTGTATTTTCATTAGAGCAGAATGAGTGTCTGTTTTTGGTGAAGCACTCTTTTGTTGCATACTTATGATGGTTGGTATTATATGTTGGCATTCCAACCATCAGGATAATAAGAAGAAAGCTCCATCAAGTACTGTCAAGGTTCCAGAAGGCAAGAGGATTCGAAGGGAACGAGGAGAGTTGGAGGAAATTGTATTTAAGCTCTTTGAACGGCGACCAAATTGGGCCTTGAAGCAACTAGTGGAAGAAACAGACCAGCCTGTGGTAAGTCCATTGTTTGAGCATTCCCTGACTGTTCATTGGAGTTGCTCAGTAGTGTTTGAAGTGCCCAATTTTCTTTTACCAAGCTCCTTCTCTTGATGTACATAGCGTTTTAGGAATCTCAGGCTTGAGGATGTTAAGGTAGATTTTTCGGTGTTTAAACTCTCTCAATTCTTCACTTTCATGGTTTCTTGTCATGACAATAATAGCCTTCTAGGAGATTTTGATACATATATAGATGTTATGTCATTGCACTATTGCTTTGATTTATAGGGTTCGAAGAAGTAACAGCTTAGGATACAGTTCGGATGAGCCACCAGAATAATAAGTGTTTGGGTAATGGCTTCTGTGTACAGGCATTTCTCAAGGAGGTGCTTAACGATCTCTGTATCTATAACAAAAGAGGTGCCAATCAAGGTACCTATGAGCTGAAACTTGAATACAAGAGAAATGCCACGCAAGAAGATGTCAAGCCGGCTGTTTGACAGATACTTGCCTTGTGAGGTGACACAATCTGGGTCTTACTCAGCTAATTTTTGTCACCAGAAAGTGAATGTTTGGCAGGGCCTAGAGTTGGCTGCTGACTAGAGCAACCTCCTGGAGGAGTCCTTCCAATGAACAATGTATATAACAGCAAAGTGTAGGATCCTTGTTGCTGCAAACCTTCAGAAATTGGAAGGACAGAGGAATTGCGCTGTTGTTCCTCTGGAATTGCACACAAATGGAAAGGAGGCAAGCAAGCTCTAAGTGATGGTCCAGATGATTTGGAAGGTAGCCATGTTCGATTAGTCATGTCTGGTACCTGCTCTAGAGGACTACAGGCACTGGTCATAGTTCTCAAATTTCAACCTGATGCTCCATGAGAGGTTGAATCTGATGACTTTGACTGTCATGTACATTGATTTGTATGAGTTCCAGCAATGTCAACTTAGTCATTTTCATCTTGTTAGAATATGTGTTGTCTACTTTTATGCTGCGTACCTATCTTCGTCAAATGGAGTACACTCTTGCTGAAAGGGTGTGTTCTATGCACTTTTGGAATGCTTAACATCCTCTACATTTTCCTCTAATAATCTTAGATGTGGCCATGTTGCACATCTTGGCACTAATGTCTTAAGTGGCTCATTTCATAATTGGACCAGTATATTTGATTGTTATGTGGTTCAGTGAGGATCAAAGAGCAAATATCATAAAGACACATGAGGAAAAGAGATTGGACTACGTCTTCAAATTTTAATAACTATTTTACACTCTTTGATGAACACAATTGGGAGGACCTATATCAGCAAACATGCACTTTTGATAACCATAATTAAATCAATGAAGGTCTAATTTTCAATTCAATTTTGGCATATGTTTCATTGTAGATTTGCTAATGCAACACGAGTTTTGTTCCGTAAATCTAATCGATAGAAGTTGGAGAACATGAAAAAGGAAGCAAATAACACCCACATACCTTATTGTGTTGCATTGTAATGTTCATTGACTTTAATCACGGACTTTAAAATCAATTTCATATGATTGAGGTTCATCCTCATTGAAACTATTTAACCCTTAAAAACTTGGGGGTCTTAGCTTGAATCAAAGATGTACTATAAAGTATGAATTAGGAACTTTATTTTGTGTTGGCATACAAGAGAAATTTTTAGAGAGTTAATTTTAAATCTCATATGTGTAGTTGGGTTATGGATTTTTATCCTCGGTCTCCACCAAAAATCATTTTACAAGCATTTTCCTTCATTAATCAATAAAACTTCCAAGATGTATCAAAACCACTTGATCTTTGATATGTGTGGCTAAAATTATGAGTTGCATAATTTGGTGGGAAAAACCAAAAATATTCATGCCATTGACATTATTAATTTCCCAAATAATAAATTTTGGAACATAGAAAACATTAAGGGTTCCAACCACTTCAAAGTCTATACCTTAGAGTCATTGATATAAAATTTTGATCAATTTGCTCTAGATGGAGCAAAATTTTATTATGTCAAGGTGCCAAAAAAGAACAAGAAAAGAAAAAAGTTTACCTTGGGAGATATATATTTTGAAAAATGCCCGCAACCACTTTTTGGCTTCTTGGGCATTTAGGGGTTAATATACATTTAGAGTAATTTGAGCACTACTTAAACATGGGTTTTACTCTGTTAGACAATGTCATGGGGACACTTGTCTACAGGTAAAGTACACATGCTTTACCCTAAAATAGTTTCGGAAAACTTTATATGAACCTACAACTCAATTCTAACTTTTGAGTTCTGACAATTCAAGGCTTTGGGCTAGAGCTCATGCCATTTGGGTTGGCCCCAACCTGCCAAGCCATCACCCTATCATAGCAGGAAGGGGTGTTAGGGCCGGGGCCTGCAATCTGGCACCCCCACCAAATTTTTATTTATTTTGAATTCCAACCGACAATTGTTGCCTGCTCTGCCCAATTCAAAAAAAAATCACCCTTGCATTCTTGAAGGCCATTTGTCCACAAATCCCATATTGAATGCACGTCACCTCAAAGGCCCAAAATTCAATATATATGTTCACTTCCCCTTAGTAAATAAGAAATTGATTGGGATTCCATTCCCGAAGAAAGTGAAACCGAAAGCATGTAAATGAATGTCAACAAAGCATGTAATGAACATGGAAGTAAAAAATATTACAAAATCCTCATTAGTATTGAAGTTATAATGTATGTGACTTACCATTTGAAAGGGTATTTTTTCATTCTATTATACGTTGTGCTATTTTTAGTTGTGTACAGTATATTATGATTAATGCCTTTTACTGTCATAAAATATGCATACATATTTGAACTAATTAAGCTGCATAAGTCTAGCCTAATTAAATATAATTAAATCAGAAATTATGCTTACCAAAGTAATTAAGCCTAATGATATCTAAAATGCGCTTACTTGAATTGATTAAGATTTATTAAATTCAATCAAGCTTTATTAGTTTGAATATGTATGAATACTTGTGAACGTAGAAGGCATTAACTAAACTATAATGAAATAAACAAACTAAATATAAGTTTCATTTTAGAATGACAAAAGACCCTTTCAAATGGTAAGTCACATACATTATAACCTCAATACTAATGAGGATTTTGTAATTTCTTTTGCTTTCAAGTTCACGACATGGTTTATTGACAATCATTTACATGCTTTTGGTTTCACTTTTTTCGGGAATGAAATCCCAATCAATTGCTTATTTACTAAGGGGAAGTGAACATATATATTGAATTTTGGGCCTTCGAGGTGAAGTGGGTTCCATATGGGATTTGTGGACAAGCGGCCTTCAAGAATGCAAGGATGATTTTTTTTGGAATCGGGCGGGGCGGGTAGTAGTTGTTGGTCGGGAATTAAAATAAATAAAAATTTGGTGGGAGTGCCAGATCACATGCCCCGGCCTTGACGCCCCCTTCCCCCCATGATGGGTGGTGGCTCGACTGGTTGGGGCCTGCCCAAATGGCATGAGCTCTAGCCCCAATCCAATTCAAGCAACTTGTCTTCCATTTAAGGTAGAAATACCCAAACCGGTTAACCAACCTCTACCCATGCAGTAGACCTCCGTTAGAATAGTGAAGTGCCATTTCTGAAACTGATCATGGCAAGGCCAACCACTTCAATGCGTGTACACTTAGTTTAGCCCAATTTAGTCATGTTTAATGTACTCATGATTTAACCAGTTTAGGTGATGTTTTGTATGGAAATGCGGATTACCGTGTTCAGTGTAGGGAGAATCTAGTGAACGAGTAGGGGTTTGACAAACTTTCCACTTTAAAAAATTGTAGAATTTTTTTGTATAGGACAGAAAAATATGAAACAACTTGCATTCTTCATGAATCCTTCTCGTCTATCTTGGAAAATTAACTCATGATTGTAAGACCATATCTTCAATGCGAATCACCTTATTTTCACGGGTTATGGTATTTCTACCTTAGGACATTGTAAGCCTAGACCCAACATCCAAGATTCCTTATATAAAACATATAAGCAAGTGATCTATTAATGAAAATAGCTTGGTCTAGAAAAGGGCAAGGAGGTAACTCCTATTGCAAGGATGTATAGCTCCAGAATTTTAGTGATGGACTTTAAACAAATTTGTTATGCACCCAACTCCACATTTCTTAGTATGCCTTAAAGGCCGAGGTTGTCGTTTTTGTCTAGGCAGTTACTACTGTCTGACTATACCAACACACACATCTTCATTATAATCTTATGATTTTGAACATGTGAACAACTGAAAATTGGTGTGGACAATCCTCACTTTTATAAAGATGTCATCCTTATAATTTATATCTACCATATGAGGTGCCAATTATCCTCAATTAACTAATGGATTGGATTGAATTGAATTGTGTTAGGTGATTTTGGAATACTTTGCTTCGGCATTTAGTGATTAAGCAAATCTTCATTTAAATTTTAAAGTAAATTCATTTAAATTATAATTAATTAAAGTAATTGCATTTTGGATTTAATTAGGCTTAATTACTTTGGTGAGCATAATTTCTAATTCAATTAGGCTTGATTAGATTCATAACGTTCAATTAGGCTTGATATGCTTAATTAAATTTAAAAGCATACTTAATTAGTTTGAATGTGTATGAATAATTGTGTAAGTAAAAGGAATTAAATAAAAGTATAATATACTAAAAACTAAAAATAGCAGACTATTTTAAGTTTCATTGTAGAATGACGAGGATCCTTTCAAATGGTAATCCACGTAAATTATAAGGTCCTCGATGCTAGCAAGGATTTTGTATATTTTTGACTTCCAAGTTAATTACATGCTTTATTGACGGTTTCACTTTGGGAATGAAATCGCAGTCAATTGCTTATTTATTAGGGGGAAGTGAACATATATATTGGATTTTGGGCCTTGAAGGTGAAGTGCACTCAATATGGATTTTGTGCACAAGTATCCTTCAAGAATGCAAGGGCAATTTGTTTTTTGAAGTCAGGCAGAGCGGGGAGCAGTTTTTGGTTGGAATAAACAAAAATCGAATATGATGGGTCATGGCTTGGCAGAGCGGGGCCCATGCGGTTTGGCATGAGCTCTAGCCCCAGTCGTCTCTCCCCCTCTCATAGGAATCCCACTTAATTGCATAATTTCAATGATTCTATGCTAGCATAATCATATTTTAGATTTAAAAAATGTAGACTTGGTTATGGGTTCTCCATAACATTACTCAACGTTTAGCTCTCATTTGGTGGACCCTCATAATATAATAGTGGGATGCTCAAAAAGTTGCATAGGGGGATTCAAATTCAGATTGAGCTCCCAACATCCCATTGTTTTATTATGGGGCCCACATCACTGAGTAATGTTATGTCCTTGAATATACGAATCTTTGGTGAGGGATAATATGCGCATTTTGGTATGGACTCTATGAATCTAAAAGTCCACAATCAGTTTTACCAATTGCAATTTTGTCTTTTGGGGTTTTTTTTGGGATTCATATGATGAGTGATTCCATTGAGGAGGTAAAATCACACCACATGCACCCAACTATGTAGCCCAAGCCACGAGGGCAAACATGGTATATAGGTGAATGCATAGTATCAACAATCACCATCAATAATGGTATCAAAGAACCTACATGTAGGCATGAAAATTGTAATGTGGATCATATATTGATATGTGGTGAGTATGTCAAGATGAGTGAATCTTTGTATACCCAAGTTATTAGTTGGGTCATTACAATTCTAAACCATATTGACACTAAGGTGATTTTACATACGTGTGAAGGTTCTTGTATGGCATATTAACGTGAATGGTATTCAAAACAAAAATACGCTCCAACCTTCCTAATATCATGCCTATGGCAACCAAAGTGCACATAATATTAGGGAGGTATGTAGCGCTAACATGGATGTGTGATAATAGAGAATTAGTGTAGCATGTGACATTATGGAATAACTTAAAGTCATCATTGCAATCATAACAATACTTCCAATGACGACAATGTAATGCATGCGAGTGTATGGTTTAAATTCTTTGGTGGATTACTTTAATGTCAAAACTTGTGATATATGGGAGGGAAATGTGACAATAAGGAGGGAAATCTAAAATTGAGCACATCTGTTCCACATGGTATCAGGGTATAAGAGAGGAAGTGACATTACAAATGTTAGGGTGTACCCATACCCTACTAGTATCAATATATGTGGAATAGTCATTATAGATACCCGAATGGTATCAACAAAAGACAACATCATATCAACATTGGTGCTCATATAGGATGCAAACTCAACAAATGCATCCCCAAGAAATGGCTCAGTAAACCTACTCTAGGTTCATATATGAGCTCGTGGTTGTGATCAAGGTAAACTCTCTCAGTAGTGTCAATATATGTGGAATCCTCATTATTATAGATACCCAAATGGTATCAACAAAAGAGAACATCATATCAACATGGGTGCTCATATAGGATACAAACTCAAGAAATGCATCCCTGACAAATGGCTCAGTAAACCTACTATGGGTTTAGATATGAGCTCGTAGTTGTGATCAAGGTAATCTCTCTCTCTCTCTTTATTTTCCAAGACCCATGTCAAAATCAATAAGAGGGAATTGTTACATAGTACAAATGTACTTCTCACTCACCCGTCCAAGTCAAAAACACACTCCTTGCATGTTTGTTTGTGGTTGATTCGTCTTAGTTGTGCTCCTTTAAAGCTAAGTCCAATGTCAATTCGACCCAAAAAAATAAACATTTGGGCTATATAAGGTAAGGGGTGCTAATCCCATCCCCGTTCCAAAACCACACCCTAGGGATGCCTCCTAGACCCACTTAAAGCCATCCAAATATTTTGGGCAAGCGTTGGGATGGTTTTAGCAGCATTTGTTGTGGGAAGAGTTTTATTGGTAGATTGTCCTAAAACCTACACATGTGCAAGATTTATGTCATATTTGCTTATGCAAGACTAATGTACTTAATGTGCAAGATTTTTTAAGTATTGTCGGGTGGAATGTTTGGTGTAGTACATGAGCATATCTAAGGGGCGCTTCACACTATGGCCAAAGGTCGAGAGGCCGTCGATTTCCACCAATCCGATTGCAAGAAACCAAGAGTTCGGCCTCTCGACCCTTCACACTAAGGCCAAAGTTCAAAGGCCGTCGCAGTTTAAAATGCTTACATTTTGACGAAAGCGACGGACTCTCGAAGGAAGTTTGGGTCGGACGGGAATGGAAACCCAAACTATGGTCGAGAGGCCGTCGGTTTTTTTTCATTAAAAAATCAATCATTGACAAGATCTTGGCCGTTAGATTAGAGGGGTTGTTTTAGGCAAGGAATAAAGTGGAATGCTCCTTTGGGTTTGGACTTTGGGCTTGGCCTTTGGAGGCTTCACACTATGGCCGTCCAAGTTGAGAGGCCATGGGAGTTCATGTCCCAAAGGTTTGGACTTTAGGCTTGGCCTTTGGAGGCTTCACACTATGGCCGGCCGAAGGCTTCACTTACTATATTTTATTGGCTATTTTCAGCTCATTTCTTTGGACTCTCAACTTTTAGCAAAAATGATTGATTTTTACCTTGAAATTCTCAATGAAACCCTATCTTTTATCGCACCATGTTTTCTACTGAAACATTGGTCAATGGTCACTCCCAATGATCGGGGAGAACCAACAGTTAGTTACAGATGAACCGGTTGAGTTTGAGAAATAACCGGTTGAAGTTCAAGACTGCTGGAAAATTACCGATCAATTTAGAGGAATTTATAGAATATACCCCAATATAATAAAGGAAAACTGGAGGATGTCAACATGTAACCGGTTGGACTTGCAAACACTAGGATCTCAACCGATTATGCCCAAAAATCTCCCCGATCACTGGTCACTCCCCCTTGACGTGTGCTGATGCTCTTACAAAGGATGAGAGGTACACTGATCCCATGCAACAATTCCCCTCTCGCTGTCAATCCTCGGCCCTCTTAACCGTACTACTGTAAGTTACCCGGACAAAGGTGCTCATCACTCAACAGCACAGGCCACAGTGCCCAGGTACACATTATCTCTATAGTCCGACAACAGAGAGGGCTAAGCTGCTAATTCGTTCCGTGATTCTGCCACAATGGAATCAATATCGCACCAAGTGCCTACCTTAAGTTAGGTGGTAATTAATAGCTTAAAGCATGATGGGAGCTAGGCAGCAGATGCGCGTGACCAAAATTAGACAGGCCAGCTGCCAAGGTAGTTCAGGTGGTAAGCAGTGGGATTAAGTTCCTGACAGTGTCCCGGGAGGTTTTTGGGCATATATAATCGGTCAAGATCCCATTGTTTTTCAAGTCCAGCCGGTTACGTGATGTTTGACATCGTTCAGGTTTTCTTTATTAATTGGAGGTATATTCCACAGATTCCTCTAAATTGATGGGTAATTTTCCTGTAGTCTTGAGCTTCAACTGGTTTATCTGTAACTAAAGCGGCCGTTTCTCCCCCGTTCATCGGTTCCTGAAATCTATCTTTCCTAAAATGGAAAGTCTCTGCTCATACTCAATGAATGGGGAGAATCGGCCGCTTAGTTACAGATAAACCAGTTGAGTTTGAGAAGTAACTGGTTGAAACTCAAGACTTCAGGAAAATTACCCATCAATTTAGAGGAATTTATGGAATATACCCCAAGTAATAAAGAAAAACCGAAAGATGTCAACATCATGTAACCAGTTGGACTTGGAAACACTGGGATCTCGGCTGATTATGCCCAAAAATCTCCCCTGGCACTGAATCACACACTAATCAAATACATGTGTCTGATTAACTGAATAACACCCGCAGACCCTGTACTCCCTCCGATATGCTACATAGTGACATTTCAGAGGATTTGAAGTTATGAGCCCTACACTAAATATTGACCGGTTATTGCCAAAAATTTCCCCAGATACTGCTCATACTGATGCCCAGTCAACAACCCACCCTCACCTTTCCTTTCCTTATACTATCTTAAATTACATAGCTTTAGCTTCCATCCTACACCATTTTACACCCTTTCCTAATTCCTTCCCTCCATTTGGAGTCTGGACCTTGCCCACTTGCATTCCTTCCCTCCCAGCTCCCTGCACACACACATCACAAAGTCGGAGATAGAGAGACACCATACTTACAAGCATTTGACTCACAAGTTAGTGGCACTGCAGTTGTACTTAGTGGCAGGCACACTAAACTCTGACCCTTGTCTGTGGCGGCAGCAGCAGTAGGAGCAGCAAACAGCTGCAGTGGGGGATGGGGATGACAGAGAGAACACAAGAAGAAGAAGAATTAGGAGAAAAAATAGAGCTTTGGAGAGTGTGTGTAGCTGCTCCTGTGCTGATGAATGTGCACAACAGACAGCAGCAGGAGCAGGAGGAGGAGAAGAGAAATTGTTGGTGGTTCTCCAACACAGTGCTGCTTCCGAAAACAGAGATTTTTTGCTTCTTGTAAGTATGTTTTGGAGGGGGTGAGCTGAGACGGTGGGCAGGATCGGCTCAAATTGGAGTTTGGAGGTTTTTGCGGGTTTGGTGCAAGGCTGCGAAAGTGACAGGTGTTTTGGAATTGTGTTTCTTTCCACTCTAAAATTGGGAGAAAGTACTCAAACGGTTGAGGCAAGGGAAGGAAAGGGGAGGAAAAGAAAGGAGGAGAGTTGAAGAAGAACAACGGGTTGTCCGTGTAGACAGATAGATACTTCAGGTGGCAAGACGTTTCTCACGTTGGGAGCTTAGCCGGCGGTGGAAGGAGTTTTGGTTGTTTGTTAATGATATTTGTTCGTCACTTTGATATGATTTTTACGCCTGGTGCAACAATCTTTCCTTTCTCCTTCGTTGTGGTTCTTGTTGTTGCGAACCGTCGTCTAGGGTTTGGGCGCGGTCTCGAGCATCGAGTTTTGTGACGAATTAAGCTTCCGGATTCTGGTGGAGGTCACTATTCTGAATTGTTCTTCGACGAAAAAGAAGAACCGCCCATACCTTGTCACCTGCTTGAGTTGTTATGGGAGGGGTGGGATGTGATGACCATCATCCCCTGTTGACCTTATAAAATACACAGCCGTCGTTCAGTACCAGAGGAGATGGAGCAAGAAGATGGTGGGAACCATGTTTTGATGAGGAGTAATTTGTTCTGTAATTCGGCGTCCTAGGTTCAGAGGAGCTCGTTAGATGATTACTATAGAGTTTGACCTTCTTTACGGCACACGAGCTTGTACTTAATCACAGTCAAAGAGATCAACACCTTAGTCAAGCACACACTTTGCAGAGTTAGGTTGTGTGTGTGAATTTTTTACACTGGGGAGAATCAGTGAGCTGATGGTTAAGCAACAATTGGGATGAGTAGTACAACGGCGGCTCTCATTGAAGAAAGCTGTGGCGAGTAAAAATAATTCGTGACGATGAACTGTGCGTGGGGGGACGTGGAGGAGGATGGGGGGCAGGAGAGAAGCAGGGGTGCACTTCAGGTTAGGGTTGGGCAGACGGGGGCAAACAATCATCGATATGGATCCTCCGCCAATTTAGATAGCTTCAACACACAAGATAGGGGCATCCACAGGACTGTGAGGGACGGAATTGTAGGCGACTTGCATGTCACGATGCCCGTGGGGGGAAGAGGGCAAGATGATGGAGCAGCATCTTTGAAGAAGGGCTATAATGATGGCAGCAGAGGAGGCGGCCAGAGCAGGGGTAGAAGGGAATTCAGAGGAGAGAACAAGGTAGAACGGAGAAGAGGAAGCTCCAATAACAACTGGGACAGCAGCAGTGTGGCTTCAAATGAGGAGAGAGGGACACACCATCATCATGGGAGGCCGCGAAGAGATGTGTCCACGGGCTCAGCTGGCTCTTGGGATGGTTTGCGCAGTCCGACAACGTTCCAAAGATCACCCCAGCAAGGCAGGGGTAATGGTGGTGGGAGAGGAGGAGATGCATGGAAAGCTTGGAGTCCACAAGGGGGACCATGGATGGGTGCAAGAGGCGGCAGAGGACGAGGCAATGGTAGAGGATGGAGGGAGGAGAATTATCAGAACAACAACAGGAGGGATAGGGATAGGGATGGGAGACAAGCTGCAGACACAAGATGGAGAAGGGGAGGAGGGAATTCTTCAAACGCACATTCGAGCCATTCAAGCCAAGCTGCAGACTTCTTTCAGAGCTCAGGAAGGCCCACTGAAGAATACAAGGCACATGCATTCCATGATGGTGGTGGCAGCAGACCTGGGCCGCTGCCAAAGCTAAGTCCAACCCAAAGCTTGGTGGGGAGGAGCATGAAGGTACCTCAAGATGCACAGAAGATTTCGATGGTCAGTATTTGCATCACCATCATCATCATTATCATTATCATCATCATCATCATCATCACTTTGTCTTTGTGCGGTTGTATGTTGCGGTGTTATTATGTAGTCCATTTGTTGAGTCCCTAAGGGTGTTTGTGTTTGAGCTGTGCAATCTACAGATGGTTGCTGTACGAAATTGTTGTAGCTGATGGTTGATGGTTTGAGAATGGATGTGTTTGCAAAACTGACAGATACATGTCAGTCAAGATTATTTCTGAAACTTCTCTTGCCTGCTTCTTTTTTTGGAGGGAGTTATGGTGTCAATTTCGTCATCACCATCACCATCTCACTTTGTCTTTGTGTGGTTGTATGTTGGGGTGTTGTTGTATAGTCCATAAGTTGAGTGCCTCATGGCGTTTTTGTTTGATCTATGCAATCTATGGATGGCTGCTGTGCGAGATCATTGTAGCTGATGTTGGTGATTTGAGAATGGATGTGTTTTCAAAACTGACAGATGCATGCCAGTCAAGAATCTTTCTGAAACTTCTCATGTGCTTCTGTTTTTGGAGGGAGTGGTGGTGTCAATTTTGTCCTCATCATCATCACTTTGTCTTTGTATTTGTGTAATTGTATGTTGCATTGTTGTAAGAGTTTTTTTTTGGGGGGAGGGATGAAGTTTGTCCTTTGGAATTGGTTTCTAACCTGTTTGATTTGTTCAATCTACGGATGGCTGCAGTGCGAATTGTCGTAGCTGATGTTAATGGTTTGAGAATGGATGTGTTTTTGACAGATGCATGCTAGTTCAGAAATCTTTCTGAAACTTCTCTTGCCTGCTTCTGTTCTTGGAGGGAGTGCTGGTGTCTCACAGAAGCTGAATTGGGATTTTTGTTACAGGATCAGGAGACCTTCTTTGGTACAAGCAGGGAAAGGAAAGTTGTACCTGCACGTGCGCACGCTGCGTACACTGAAGTTGGTCCAGGAAATGAAGATGATGATGTCGTCTCAAGTATTGTTGGAACTTGCCCAGACATGTGCCCAGGTGAGACTCTTGGTTTTAGTTATTGAGTTGACAGGTACCTCATATTGTTTCAAGGAGAGGACAAGAGTCATGAGATTCCACACCTGAGTTTACTTAGGGCACACTTTCAGGTGCTGGCGAAGTCGGTGAAAACCACTAGATGACAAAAAATGTGGACCCCCTTCCACATGGAAGTGTGCGCTAATTTTTGCCAGAAAACTACAATCGGTGGCCAACATGATTGAGGAGATAGTTGAAGTTTGAGAATGGGGACTTTATCGTCTCTCTATTACGGAACCTGGAAGTTGACTTTCATAAGAGCGGGAAAAACTTTGTTTCCATAAACCTGTTGTTGTGGACCTGAGAATGTTGTATTTTACACTAAAATTTTCCACAGTGCCATATTTAAACCTTGCCTGGAGTTTTCGTAATTTGTGGATGTGTTTTCATTTCTCTAGTATCTCAAGGTGTAAGTTAAAGGAAACTACACTAAATATTGTATTTAGTGTCACCAATTCTAATTGTCTTGCTCAATACTAATTGTAAACCCTGGTGTAGTGTCACCAGCACTAATGTTAACCTAACATTATTTGTCATTCCTTGTAAATTTTTTGGGGGATTATAGATATTCAGTGTTGCAAGTACTGTCACTTAGTGATGTTTCATCCAAATTTCAATAATCCAATATTTCATCACAGATTCGTTAGGATGCAAATTGTACCAAACTTTGTTTCAATAATTGGCATTTGGATGAACTGAAAGTAAGTTGGGATGACAGTATTTGTGAACTTATTCATAGAAAGTGTCACTAAAATAGTTACCACAGTGTGGACAACAAGGCAAATCTACTCTTGGCCCCCCCTACTTCTTATGGAAGTGCTTGGGCAACAAGATGCTTGAAGATACTGGCAAAAGCTTCACCCTATTTTGCTTTGCCAGAGCGACTGGCACATGGAAGTGCGCCCTCATGATGGAGTACGTTGACCTTTAATGTATGTGTGTGGCAGTTCGTGAACGAGAACAACGACAAAGGCTTAGGGACCTGGCCATATTTGAGCGTATGAATGGCAATCCTGCCAAAACATCAGCAGAACTTGCAGTCAAGAAGGTGAAGACACATACCCCTATTACACAATCAGATATAATATATAGAAGTTTTGTACTTGGATAGTAGGTTAGAAAATATGAAGATGGTGCTTGTAACCTTACATGGGTAAGCAACAGTTTTGCAGGACTTTCTCAAGTGCTGGCTTGCAAGCTTCAGATGTACGACCTCTTCCTGTATTATGGCGAACACTGAAGTATTTATTACATATGCTGGACCGCCGTGACTGCACATTTGAAGTTGTTCACTCCTTCCTATTCGATCGCACCCGGGCAATTCGTCAAGAACTGGGCATGCAGTGCATTGCCAATAGCCAGGCTGTTACCATGTTTGAAGAAATAGTGAGTTGGTGTTTCCCCCTCAAATTACTTATTATCTCTCTTTGGACTTTCTGAAGGAGTCAGAGGTGTAAGGTAAGCAGGTCTAATTTGGTTTTTTAATCTTAATCGAACACCTATATTTGAGTGGTGGGTGCAGATTTAGGAAGGGGCATAAAAAAGACACGTGTTTAAGAGAGGTTGAACTATGTGCTTAAATAAAATTAAGTATTCTAGGCTCAATAGTCGACATAACTGGGGGACCTATGTGGCCTTCTTATGTTTCACTATTAGTGGACTTTGAAAATCTAAAACAATTCAAGGTTAGCTCCAAAACCTTCTGAATTTGATACTGGCTTCTTCAGAAACATGTGCAGATGCACATAAATTTCAACCTCAGAAATCCTAGTATAAGGTAGCAAAACTGCAAAAAGTAGCCAAGTAAGGTCCATCTACCTTGGTGATTTCACGCAAGGAGATTGCACATCAAGAGACAGATATGTATGTGGGGTGAGGTTTCCTGACTGTTTGTCTGTCTGCAGGTCAGATTTCACATCATGTCAGAGAGGGAGCTGCGAGAAAAAAATGCAAGTCCTGGAAATGATGCAGACTCACATTTGAACTTTCAGCAGCTCTCTAAATCACTGCTCACACTCCTAAATCTGTACAATGTTGTTGGTGCCGTCGATGGATCCCGGTGTCGACGTGAAGCAGAGTTTCACAGTTACTATATGTTGTTGAACTTGGGAGACAGAGAACACTTTAAGGTTGGCCCTCTTTATCCTCTTTGAGCATCTATTAGAGTGCTTTGCAGTTTGTTCCTCAACTATCCTTTTTCCTGTAATTGGTTCAAATAGTTACTACATTCTCACCATACATCCAGTTGATCATTTAAACCGAGATTTGGAATGCAACATTTTTGCAGGCAGAACCACTGTCATTATGGTTCCGCAAGGTACATTCATCTGTACTACAAGCTCCTGAATTTCAGTTTGCTCGAAAAGTATTGAGGTAATTCAATACTTCATGGACCTATTTCTGTTCATTTTTGTAAAATAGGAATCTCCAAAAAGAGAACTATATTTCAAAAGCTGGTTTTGTAGTTCATATGTTGATGTTTGATGAACCTACATGGTGTAGTTGGTAAGGTATGTTAACCCAAGACCAATACATCAGCTAAAACTGACACCAAGAAATCTTGTACAATAGGTACATATTGGTTATGAGGATGTCCACCTTCTGAACATCTAATATAGGTGTTGGTTTTAGGTCAACAAATGAAATTTCTAATTCTTATAACTTTTGCACAGTATCCAAGCGATCTGTTCTTTAGTGTGTTGGAATCCTCTCGATCTTGCAAAAAAGAAAGCTAAATTTGATTAGTCTAAATAAATAAAAATGTGCTCAGTGCTTATTATGTCGGTTTTAGGTGTGATTACCTTACACAAGTTTTAGAGGTGCTTACAAAATGCTCTGGGTTACTGCAGGTGCTACAGAAATGACAATTACAGTGGGTTCTTCACATTAGCAAAGGAAGCAACATACCTCCAGGGTTGCCTTATGGAACTTTATTTTGGAAAAGTACGTCGCTTGGCACTACAAGCTTTGAACCATGGTGGATACAAATTACATCCATATCCAATGGGAGACATTGCAAATCTTCTACTAATGAAGGAAAGTGACGCGGAAGAATTGTGTGTTACCCATGGCCTGAAAACAGGCTTTGATAAATCGACAAACGTCCTGTCCCTACAGGCCAAGCAGGCACCCTTCACACACTCAGAAAAGTCGTTCCGGCATCAGTCTTCAATGATAAACAGGAAAAGGGCTTCCACCCTTTTCCAGGAAGTCACTGCTGGGGGCTTTTATAGTACTCGATAGTTTCCTGTGCCGCCCTTCAACCTTGTAAAATGTCAACTTGGATTTGGGCTGGCAGATAGAAAGAAATCAATGTACAGTGAAATTCATAGATTCAAAAAGACTTTGTTAAAGAGAAGGGATCCTTTGCACGAGTTAATGAAATGACTGGATTACACATTCAAAATGTTCGTATATGCTGATAAGACAGGCCTGTTGTAAGCTATTTTATTTTATGTCCATGCTGTGCACTGTTTGCTGTTTACCTGCTATTAACTGCTGTTGCTTATAAGATCCTCCATATGACTTGAAGCAATATGAACTTACATGGTACACCACCCAATTGATACTGTCAATCCCACATAACATTGTTATGGATCTGAATAATGTTATGTCAGCTCTATTGTACAAGAATATATTATATCTTATAATCTTAAATAAATTATATCTTAAATCAATACAAGAATTGAGGGCATTAAATA
This sequence comes from Polytrichum formosum, assembly GCA_964035585.1. Lineage (NCBI taxonomy): Eukaryota > Viridiplantae > Streptophyta > Polytrichopsida > Polytrichales > Polytrichaceae > Polytrichum > Polytrichum formosum. The sequence goes on from OZ037936.1 coordinate 66,030,411, forward strand.
CTACTGGTTGGATATGGATTTAGGCACTACACTAAATATTGTATAGTGTCAATCACACAATGTTGTATCTATTTACTATTAATGTAATTTTTACCAAGTAAAGATGTGAATGTTCTATAATGTCCAAACATCCGATTCGACCCTGTTTGGTAAAAAAGAGATATACAGTAAGTAGTTATAGCATTGAGTAATTCCAAATAGTAAGTGACACTAAAAACAATATTTAGTGCTGTGCTCCCACAACATTAGTGCCCTGGTAACAGCCACTGTAGTTGCATTAAGAGATAATAAGCTGCTACATCTACTACTAGATATGTAGGATGCATTCATGAAGCAAGACCTGAATACAGATTTGGAGCTTTAGCTTTCATAAAAGAAGAGATCATTGAAGACAAGGGTACCTGAATGAAGAGAAAAGGGAACAGAACACCAGTGAGGGGGACACTGGCAACCAATTAAGAGTCCTTCGTTTGGAGTATGGTTGAGGGAGTACTGTATACCTTTAAGAAGTTAGGTGCACCAAGAACCTGAACCAACACTATACCTCTATAGAGTCACTATCCACATGTTCAACATTGATAGAATAATGTGGAGAAGGGTCAAATGAAGATGGAGAGTAATGTAGCAACAAATGCACATCGCTGTTCATTCACTCATCAATCTCATGTATCCCATTTTGTTCCACTCTGCATAGATAACTTATCAGAGAAAGGCTAAATTTCCTCCAAAAATGCTTGGATACACCCTCAAAACCCAAAAATCAAGGGGGGGCCTTGATCAAAGGCAGCCATGCAAACATTTATAAACTTAATACGAAAGTTTTTTAGTGTTATGTTCTTTAAGACTTCACTGTCTGCATTCATGACTGAAATTTTTCTTCATACTACTGCCCTATGAAGCAGGTGTATCATCTTCCACCTTACATCTTTTTCTATATACCACTCTGCACAAATACACGCCTAGTGCATTAACGAAGTCATCACTAGATGTAGCGGTCTTGCCATGATAGGGTCATCAATTACAGGTGATAATGTGCCTCCTCGTATCCAATGAGGAATAGACACATCAACCAAATTGCTTGGCATGACCGCCCATCAACATGATAAAAACCTATAGACTCTTGAGTCAACTGAGTGCCTTCAAATTTCCTTTCAAATGTGTGCGAGATGCTCATGGGACTTGAATGTGATATGTCCATGGGTAGAAAAACATAAAGACAACTCCGATGTCGCCACCAGGTGTGAATTATGGTGTTGCTTCATTTCGAGTTGGTCTAAGTCTATGTAATCCCGAAATGGGCATTACGAGAATTAGATGGCCCCTGATGACTACTACCTCTTTTCAAAGGTGAACACCTTGAACAGGCGCATACAAGCCGGATGGCACCTATCTCCCTTTAGGGCAAGTCCCTAGAAAACACATGGTTGGATGAAAATATATGTTTCACCCAGATACCCCCACTATGATTGGGTGGATCATAGATGGTAGGGTGCACTAGAATTCAAGTGCTAGGAAGGTCACCCATCCGAGTACTATTCTGGCCTTAGGCAGCTTAACCTCAGAGTTCCCATGGGATCCAGGTTTCCAGCCTTGAGGCCTTGGGTTTAAGCCACCCTATGTCCAGGGGTAATCAGGGCTCTGAAAGAGAATTATTCTTTTCACTGCACATTGCAGCAACACAGACATCCCAACTAGTTTGCAGAGTAGATGAAGCAGCTGGATATTGCAAGCACAGCTGCTCCAAGTCACACTTCCTTTTCATCATTTCCACCACTCCTGGTATTTCTAGCTCCCTTCCTCGTCCCTGCCATTCCAAATTTATTTTCAGTGTAATTCACAACTGCCAACCTTATAGACACAAGCTTCTTGAAAATTCAGAAATCATTCAAAAGCATACTCACCATCAGAGCCAGACACTCGGCAAGTTCTGCATATGCGAGAGGCCATCCAGGAGCAATCTGCAAAACCAAGCAGCTGTCTGTTACTACCCAAGGTATTACTTGGTCAATACCATTCTAAACCATATTGATACTAGGGTGATTTTGCCTAGGTTGCATGGTATATAAATACTCAAATGGTATCAAATATAAAAAACCCGTCAAATACCCAGACCCTATTAGTATAAAAAATGGTGAAATACTCATTATTGAAACCCAAATGGTATAAAAAAACGATTCCAATCCAACACTGGTTATTACCTCAATAACATGAGTTCAATGAAGCTACCTCAATGGCTCGAAGCAGGAATCTCTCACCATCTTCCAACATGCACTTTCTACCTGCTCGTCCGCCTAGTTGGCCTGCTGGGGCACTTTTCAAGCAACATTGCCCTGCCTACTCCAACAAAACCCAACAGTTACTATAGTTATGCTCAAAGCAACAAATATTTGATTAAACAAAATTGTCCACATGCAAGATATTATTTCATTCCAGCTTTTCTTGCCTTGCTAGATAAGGTGGGAGCACATACACAAGTCTTGCCAATAGAGCTATGTGCAAAGTATCTCACAGAGGAACCAAACTTGAAGATTGGACCCTCTGTGAGATTTTTTCTATTCAGAGAGCTTGTTTGCTTGTTGCATGTTGGAGCCTAATTTTGAAAGTTGGGTGAAACTCCTTGGACCTCCTCTTTCAATCTCAAAAACTGAGAAAACTTTAAGATCTCAACTAGGATTTGTAAATCTTGGATAGACCTATGTAAGGCTAGCTTGGCACATCGATCCTAATATGACTAGCTAGAAAATCGGTTTTTATAGCTCAACCCCAATCTTTTAGCATGTTTATTATGACTTAAGGATACTTGGGTGACTTTACAGATTAACTCTCATCTCATGTTTAAGCCAAGACTTTACACATAACTCTAATAGGACAAAAAGTTCTAGATAAAGTTCCCTTCATGCATATATTTCACATGAGTGCAGGCCTCAGAATATTGAAAGCACAGGTCAACTTCCTTATTTCATACAGCCAACAGGCTGTCTATAGTGTCCTTGAGTGGGGAAAAATAAAAATTTGGTTTTAAAAACTGCACCTGAAGAGCTACCCAGTAGCAATTTGGACGAAGACCCGCTAAGCGCTGCAGCATGGAGAGGGCTCTTTTCCATTGTTCATCTGCACACACATGAGGTTTACCCAGGTGACTACTTTTGATTGTCCAGATCCGGTTGATAAAGGTGAATAACAAGGTCTCGCTAAATTGGTTGCAACAGAGTTGAATGCAAACCAAGAGTGCCAGAAGTGAATCTCATCTGTGTACCTTGTTCATCTCATTTTGTAATAATAAAGTAATCTTTTTGACTCAAAGAAACATTTTGTTGGTAGGTTGTCCTCTATGATTTCCCATTGGTTGTTTTGCATAGAAACTCCACAATTTCCTTCCACTTGTGGTGCATTCTTGGAGGTAGTGTTTGAATTTGAATGAAGAGCAACCTATTTTGGTTCATTGAGGGCCAAAGTCATTTTGGCATGCTAAACTCAAGAGGTAATAAAATGAGTTTGGCCCTCAATGAACCAATACACAATATTTTATGTTCAAACCTCCACACCAACTCCAAGCATGCAACAGAAATTCATTGAACATGGAAAGTGTGCATGCAAAACAACCAACTCTTGACCAAAAGTCATTTTGCCCTAAAGGATAACTCTAACATCCTTAGAGTTTCCCTCCTCATGAAGCCACATATGGGCTTCTATTATCATCTTTTTAGACCTTTTAAGGCAAGGTTGCATGCTCCATCCTTCCCCAAAACCCATATATATATATATATATATATATTCTAAATTCTTATTGCCCACCAATTATGTTATAAAGGGCCCTCTATCAAAAATCCTTTTGCTCTGTCCATTTGGAGAGCCAAAGGGCTTTCTCAAGAGGGCCCTTTATAACATAATCGTTGGGCAATAAGTAGTTAGGATATATGTGGACTTTGGGGAAGGAGTGACCATGCATCCTTGCTTTAAAAGTTCTAAAAAGCTGATGGTAGAGGCCCGTTTGTGGCTCCATGAGTGTGGATGCTGTTAAAGGCTCAAACTGGATCCTCTATATAACCAAGGATGATTATCTGAATATCCCAAATGATATTCAATACATACTTTACCAATTGATAGCTGAGCACACATAAACAAAGCTTGAGGAAGAAAATACTGTGTAATTGGTATACTAGCTCAACCTTTGATAAATTCGATGGTGGAATTCTGGAGGCACCAGGCAACAAAGTCTCGAGGGGCAACCCGAGCTCTTAGAGCTGGTTTAAGGGTGCATAATCCTGATGACAAATCTGTCAGAACGTCTTCTTGCCATCCTCCAAACTGGGCTTTAACGTCTTCTTGCTGCAGCTGATTCATTTCGCCTTCCACGTTCAAAAATTCTTCTGTCACATACTGTGATACTGGAAGCCACCCCCTCCACATGTTTTCACTTCCCTCACTACTGCTTCTGTAGACAAACTTCAAATTCTTAGATAAGGTAAGCAGGCCTTGAATGGACACTTCTTTTAGCTTTGCACCCACTTCTTGTAGGAAATGAAATATGCAATCAGTATGAGATGATTAGCAAATTTAAATCATTCCTGTAGCCATTTTCTTTGTACTTTTTAGAGCTCATATGAATATTTATTCATACAATCATACAAATTCCTGAATTATGTTGAATACTAAGCCTATAATGGTTAAACTTTTTGTGCCATAGTCCAATCTCTTTTAAACACATGTCTTTTTGATGTCTGTTTTTAGATACACGCCTAACCACACACAACTCAAATATAGGTGTCCATTAAAGATGTGTAACCAAATTAGGCCCTATTATCTTAATGCTCTCCACCAGATATCTCAGGTTAAGCCACCTAAGGCCAAGATAGTGCACGATGGGTGACCTTCCTAGCTCTAGATTTTTCAGTGCACCCTACCACTATGGTCCACCAAATCATAGTGGGAGTATTTGGGTGAACTAGAAATTTTCAACCAACCATGTAGAAACATGGGGGTAGATCAAGTGCAGGCCAGCTTGTCCGTGCTCGTTCAAGGTGTTCACCTTTGAAAGGAGGCAACATTTTTTAAGGTCCCTCTGATTCTTGTAATTTCCGTTTTGGAATTACATATAGAATTAGACTAACTTGAAGATGAAGCAACACCATTATTGATGCCAGTGGCAACATTGGAGTCATTGCTTCTTTTCTCTACCAGATGTGCCTTGTAAGGACAGCATGACCAAAGACAGACAACACACCAGTGTACCTTGAGAGTATCCTTGAACCTCCTTCCAAGAGCCTGATATTGATGAACAAACATTTTTGCAAGGAACAATAGAGTTATCCTTTTAATTCAATGGGACTTTTTGACAGGAGTTGGTCCCTTTGATTTCCCATTGGTTGTTTTGCATACAACATCAATAGTTTCTATTTACTTGTGGTGCATGCTTGGAGGTGTTTGAATTTGAATGAAGAGCAACCTATTTCAGTCCATTGAGGGCCAAACTTGTTTTACCACGTCTTGACATGCCAAAATGAGTGACCCCCAATGAACTGATATAGAATGTTCTTCGTTCAAACCTCCACATTACCTCCAAGCATGCACCGAAAACCTACTGATCACGGAAGGTGTTGTATGCAAAATGACGACCTCCCAACCAGAATTCATGTTGCATATTGACTGTTGTATATTCCATTTGGACTATTTTACACACCATCGGAAACAAACTTTGCTACATAAATCAGGTGAAAATTGAAAATAGACAACCTTGAGCCTTGACTTTTTGATGCCGAATCTCCTATATGGATAATAAGAAGGTTTGCAGATGATGCAGACAAGTTAGGTGCAAATGTGAGAGCCAGCCAAGGGTGAAGCAGCACCATATCTCCACACCCCAATTCCAGCTGCATTATAACATTATAACCATTTTTAATGTTTGCCATTTTGAGGAAAAAACCTGACTGCCTCAATGACCATGTCATAATTTCAAGTTGAGTTGGTTCAAAACTGTTGAACGTGTTTAATTTGCCTCTTGATCATACTTTCCTAGAGTCCAGTAAATTGAATTCTTTTTATAAAATTTTGCATTAGAATCACCTCAATAGGAGCAGCAGCTGGCACATCAGAAGGCTGTGGGAATGAAGTTCTATTCAATGCAGAGGTTGCAATCCAATCTTGTATCAGCCAGTGACTTCGTGGAAAAACTGCTACTCCTCCAAAGCTCTTTCTCTGTGTGTTATCTGTGTGACAAACAAACATACCAAACCTATGTAAAAACATATGTTGATCTATCCATCACATGTGACAATACCAAAATGCAGTGTGCCATCATCGATTGACTAACATGACTATAAAAATTAATTTGCAATCTAAACTTTGTAGCACTCAAATACAAGAACTGCCTTCATCACCACAACTTTGATTATTAATACCATGCATTCACATATATAACCGGTCCAACATTGGTACAGTCACACATTTTAGAACATCATCGAATCTGAAAAGAGGATCATGTCAATATAATTTACATACTGAAATGATCTCATTCGTTTGGAAGCAACAGTTCAGAACATACATACAAAAAGAAAGAGCTAATTTCCACAAAGCCCCATGACAAACCTGAGAGGGATATAACTAGCGTAGCAACCCAAGATGGTGTTTGTAAAAAATTGAGATCACCGCCACACTCCAGACCGTCAACCTGATTGATAATTCATCTTACACCCACCACATACAGATTTGTCAAACTTAAGATGAAATCTCTACTTTTGTGGTGTGAACAATCAGAATCAAGGCAAGCAAAACTCTTTGACATTGGTTCTTCATGATTTAATACGGTTCTTCACAGCTTGATGTAGATTCACATACCATACATATAACTAGCTGAAAATTTTGATGGGATCATATTGCCACAAGTGATCAACTTTTAGAACCACAAGAACAAGACATCTGGTCTCTCCAAATGCTGAAACTTCTTGTATGCAAGTCTGCTTAGCTATCACATTCAACAGTTTGAAAACGAAGAATGAGAATGCGCGTAAATAATTCAAAGATGAGAAAGAAGTCAAACTGTTGGAGGGAATGATATAGGAGGTTGTATTTTGACCACTGTTACTACTTTGCCTGTACACTGAAACAGTTGCCGACCTCTTCATTCTTCTGTCCTATCGCCTTGCAATCACTGACCAACCCTAATTCAAATTGAAGCACTATGAGGCATGCAATCCAAAACCCCAGGCTGATCAAATGTCATTGTAAGTATCAAGGAGGCTCAGAAAACACTTACAGACTAGGGTAACTAGTAACCTTAAAATAAGAATCAAGAGAGCTACACCAAACAACTAATTTAGTGCGGTGCACACTATTTCCTCAACAACCCACATTATTTGCCTTGCAATCACTGGGTGTGGCAACTAGAGAGGGTGTCACATGACACGGGGTGCTACATGACAAGTCACAAGGGCCACTTTGATTAAACATGGCACACCACTTTTAAGGCCACATTAAATCAGATGTTTAGTGTCGTTAATAAAAAACTAGAATGAAATAGAAACAAAGCACACATATGTGGCAATAGCCAAACTTATGGTGGCAAGCCATTTGACCAGAGGCCATCCACAGCATTCTATTTGCATAAGGTAGACAACCCTTCCTCAGTTGCTTTTCTTATTGGGACACCTACATTTGAGTGGTATGTGGTTTGGTGCGGCTCCAAGAATGCTTACCAAAAAGACATGCGTTTGAAAGAGATTGGACTGCGTGCTCACAACTTGATAACCATTCTAGGCTCAATAGTCAACATAATTGGAGGGAACTATATGACTAATTAATGAGCACACGACTCTTTACTTTGATAATGAATAAGATACTCACATGAGCTCCGAGAATTATGAAAGTGGCTACGGCCTTCATTTGGATTTGCTAACCATCTCGTACTAATCACGTGTTTCATATCCTAGGAGAAGTGGGCTAGTCGGAAAAGTAACCACTTAGGACCCATCTACCATAGAAGAAGCCATGTTCCACGACATCCCCACTGACTTCTTCATCGGTTCCTTGTCTTGATGAGTTTCTGCTACTGATCTCCAGAGGCAACAACAGGAAGACTCAAGCATGTGTACTGAGACCTGGTTTCGATACAAGCAAACCAGGAGAGAGAGAGACAAAACCCTGAGTAGGAAAAACAAAAGCCAAAAGTTTTAGCTTACCCTATTTTTGCTACACGTTCCAAAACAGAGCCCATCAAACCCTAATTCATAATTCCCTATCAGCACAGAAGCATGAACAAACATTTTGAGCTCCAAGATGAGCGGTTAAAAGTGCAATTAAATTAAACATACCTGCCAGGATTGATGCCACCACGGCTCCGCTGAAGTGGACGCATCATCTGTGCAGCGAAATCCCTGCGGATGCAGCAATTTGCGCTCAAAAACCACATCATTAGGGTTGCTGATGAAACATTCGAGCACTTCTTTTTGACGTTTGCCGACCATAGCTGATGATCCCCCTGCTAGTGCTGCTGCAAGAATCTCCTCCTTGCTCCACAGTTTTTGAAACACTGCAAAACCATCCTCCACAATTTGCTTCCTCTTCCTTTCCACATCATTCGTTACTCCACCTGCACATCCATCCACCCACCGCATCCCACACCCACTCAACGTTCTGCTTGAAATTCTGGAGGGAGATTGGCTGACCTAATACCATCCTAAGCATTAGGTCAAGGCCACCCTGACCTCGCGACCTCAATACCTCAATACCTCAATACTGGATGACAACATAGGTTGGGGAAGGGCCACATTCCCAACCCAACCTCAATCTCGACCTCAAGCCCTACCTCGATAGCCCAATATCTCCACATTGGATGACGATATAGGTTGAGATCGGAGACATTCCCACCCAAACCTCAACCCCGACCTTAAGCCCGACTTCAATAGCCCAATATCTCAATATTGGATAACAATATAGGTTGAGGTCAGAGACATTCCCACCCCAACCTCGATCTCGTCCTCAACCTGACCTAAATTGCCCAATATCTCAATGTCGAATGACAATATAGATTGAAATTGGAGACATTCCCACCCCAATCTCAATGGACCTCAAGACCGCCTTCAATAGCCCAATATCTCAATATTGGGTGACAATATATGTTGAGATCGTTGACATTCCCAACCCAACCTTAAAACACATTAGGATCAAGGTCGGCTTGAATAGCCGCCTCTGGCTTGAATAGAAGGCTCTAAAACCCAGAACTTGCATCTGATGTGCAAATTTGGGTTGCAATTCAAAGTTGTTGGAATTCGAAGAGTCTAAATTATCTCACTCACCAAAAGGTCTCAAGTAACCCTATGCATTCTAGATGAGGAACTTAAGCTTTTCTACATATAAACCAAAGAGCCTCGCGGGTGAGAGGCAGATCAACAACTCATGTGACATTCCTACACTAAGGTTGGTAGAGAGCCTTCCTCACAAATCTCTCTCTCTCTCTCTCTCTCTCTCTAAAGTGTGACAAAATTCTAAGGAAATGTGAATAATAATTGTAACTACTGCTAATCGATAAGCTTCAAGAGGTACAAAGCATCGCTCATACCCTATATTATGTGAGACGCCCACAATGGTGAAACATTGCTCTCCACAATCCACACAAACCACATTTCTTGAGTGAAACAAAATAGTGCCACAATCTAATTGCCACCATGATTGTCATATAGGAGATGATGGTGCATTTCCATTTGATGTGTAGATTTGGATTGCAAAGTGTGACAAAATTCTAAAGACATGAGAAAAAAGATGTAATTCTTGCTGATCGATAAGCTTCAAAACATACAATGCATGGCGCAAACCCCATACATGAGACGCCCACATCGGTCTCCATAATCCACGCAAAACTCAAAAATTGCCACATTCCAATTGCCATCTTAGCCAGACAGGGAGGGAGGGAAGACAAGATTAGCACCTGGAGAATGAGATTTGCAAGTAAGGGAAAAAGAGCCAATTCTTCCCCTGCCGCTGTTGCTGGGAATGATGCGTAACTTCGGAAAAGGGTTGGTGGAAGCATGACCTAACCCTGTACACGCCTTGAGGTGCATTTCATAATTCACTGCCACTGCTGCCATCGCTGCAATTCCTCTGAAAAACAATAATTGGGCAGAGGAGGAGACGAAGTAGAGGAGATTTCTGTCTGCAATAGCTGGGAACAGGAGAAGATTTTTTTTTTTAAAGGAACAGAATAAAACATAAATTGACCCAAATCACAAAGATTCGAGTAAGTACTCTAATCTCAAAAAATGTGAAATTTTGAAGTAAGGAGCTGATCTTTCGATTTCACACACTTGAAGGTTGTGTGCTGAATCATCTGACCTTCAACGGTGCGGTGACCTCTGATACATTGGGAAACAGAAGATCCTCATGAGTCATGCTTCTAAAACCCATGTGAATGTTGCATTGTTTTAGAGGTGAGATCCCAATGAAATTGAAATGGAAATTGATTTTAGAGTACGAGAAGCCAAGGGGCTTATGGGACTAAAAAGTACTTCAAGCTGGTGTCCCTAGAGTGGCGTAGTGCAGTTAGCCTCCGTGAGGTAGAGGCTAATTTCAACTTGATGGTCCAATTGGAGAGAAAGACTTAAATTTCCTAATATTATCTTCTCAAATAGTGATTGAAACTTATCTCCAATGACTCCATGAAAATTTGTCAAATTCGACCATCCGAACTTCGAGGTGTTATTTGTGAAGATGTTCCATTTATGTTTATTTGGCAATGACTCAAAATGTTCCATTTGTCTCAGAAATTATATAATATAAATGGGTTGCCATTTTCTTCACTAGATGGCCTAATGCCATTCTAAAGTAAAAATTCTTATTGTTGTAAAAGTCAATCATATGCTCAAGATTTTGAGACGTGAAAGTTTGATTGACCATATTAAAAGTTGGGTTTGTTCCAATTGGAATTATTGTATAACTACTTAGGTATTAAATTGCATCAACCTATAAGAGCAAGGGGTAATGAGGTTGTTATGAAAGCTAGAGATAAGGCTAAGACAATTAGTAGGTCATGTGCATATTCTTTGAAAAATCATGATCTGGAACATCAACAAATATGGAAAAATGCATTGGACAATCAAGGTGATTAATGTAGTACTTCTTGTGTTACTTTGTATGTCCTCTAAATTCCCTTCATTGTTTTCTTGGTTCTATGTAATGATGGATTAATGTTCAACTCCTCTCCAACTCATACCCCCCCCCCAAAAAAACTCCCTTTTATGAAATAAATAAAATAAAAACAAAACCAAAAACAATGGGTTGTTAGCCTTGCAATGCTCATCAACCATATCCTAGAAATAATCATGGGTGTCATCCATAAAACATTGCAAAAAAAATGGTCTTACCAAGCTTTGATTGATGAACTGAGATTAAAGTAAAACTTGTTGAATCTTATTTTCAATTGAACTATGTGATACATCCCGTGTTTGCATTCTTGAAAGTTCTCATGTAGTGGAAGATTGAGTGCAGAAACTTGTCCTCTATGACTGAGGCCACTGATCCAATGGATGAAATTAGTTGCTAAGCAACAAAGTTTATAAACAACTTTGCTTATACAAATTTAGATGCATGCTTTCAGACACCTTTTTGTACAAAAGAATAATCAAACCAAGAACCTTTTGATATAATAGAGAAGGTCATCATAGACGAAGTATGGACTTCCAAAAAGGCAAGTTTACAACGTTTACGAATCATTGTTGAAAATGAGTCATGTTTGTGTGTATTTATCCAAGGACCATATAATATCATAACCTACGGGTAGTGCTTTTTAGGCATGATTTCATCTAGTGCAATCGATGCATAAGCAAAGGTTGTTGACCACCTTGGCCCAAAATTCATAATGTGTGTCTATCATGATACTCAAAGGCCGACTCAGTGGAGGCAATCAAGAAAAGTGCAGAAACAATCCTTTCTCTCTTTTTCGAAATATTTAATGTTTGGTCTAATAATCATGTTACGCATGCATCATGGTAGCTCACTTGTAGCCTTCAAATTCTTGCCACGTCTACAAACATGTTACATGAGTGAGAGTGGCATTTGTATCTAGAATTGTACACCAAATTGTTCATGACCGATTTTCATTTGATCAGCACAGCTGCTGTAGGACTACACTAAACATGATATTTAGTGTCACCAATTCCTTGAGAATTTTTTGGGGGATTATAGATTTACATTGTTGCAATTACTGTCACTTACCGGGTGATTTGTCATCCAAATTTCAATCGTCCATGTCAACAGTTCATCACAAGTTGCCGACGAGAGAAGGTAGGGTTTTGGCCAATGCATGCACTCATCCATCATCCATGACAATATTTGTTCACTTATTGATAAGAAGTGTCATCCGAAAACTTATCATAGTGACATAAAATACCATATGACACTAAACAACATGTTCAGTGTAGTGATGACAAAGCCAAATCATGAAAGACTTGATGCGATCTCTGCTAGCTGTCTATTCCTGCAAGTCGATCAAACCCCAGGAGAAGAACTTTGGTCGTTGCCATATTGAGCCTTGAATCTTGACTCCACATAGTTGACAGAAAGGTAAATTTTGAATGAATAATCCATGGATCACACACACCGAGATCTAGAAGTAGAACAAGATGGTTCCATCCATATGTATATAGATGCTAAATCGCAGGGCCCCGAAGCCATCGCCTCTGTTTTCTAAGTATCTAGGATTCGGATAGCTAGATAGCACACTCTGGTGAAAGTTGTCTATCCATCACTTCCCTAGATATTGAGAAAAAGGCGATGAACTTTTGAGGGCCCTTGTGAATGATGCCACAGTAAAGGACTTTGAATAAGAATCATCAGCATTCACCAAATAATAAGTGAGAGAAATGAGGACTACTTATCAACATTGACTCCACAAAGTTGGCAGAAAGGAGGTCGTAGTAATCCATGACACACACACTGAGAAGGAGGACGAGATATCGGTTTCACACACCTGCTGTATCACAACTTGGGCCTGGAATTTCATCAACTTCTTGTCTTTTCTTTTTTCCTTTTTCCTGAGACAAATGAAACAAGATTCTGCTTCATAGTTAGTAACGTACGAGGCCACCAATCAAGGCTGAGGCATCTTGAACCGATAAAAGAAGATAGTTTGCATCTGTTTAGGAGGAGTAATTAATAGAGGGGACTTATTTTCCTTGCGAAGAGAAACAAACTGTAAGGAGAATGCAATTATTCTTCATTAGAAAATCATGAACATGGAAATCATTGCAAATTCCAAAGCATAAATTATAGGGTTATGAAATAGTTGATCTGTAGGTTAACCCATAACCGCTCATCTCAATGCTACTTTTAGTTACGACAACTGTCAAAACTCTTATGAGGGCAATCAATCACAAGTTGCCACCTCGTAAACTTTAACTTTGTTCGCCCAAAAAATATAGATCTCATCTATGTCGGCATTACATGACCCTAGTGAGCGGTTAAATGAACCTAGTCAACTATGAATGCCTGGACCTTATCAAGAAAGAGAGTGAGAAAACTCTCTTGGGTGAACCTCGGGGAGATCACTCCATTGTAGAGTTGAACAACCACGTGCGATCATTTTAGATGTAAAAAATGTAAAAAATGTAAAAATCATCACCAAAATGGGTCACAATTTTATCAATTTTTTTTCATGAGTAGATATAAATGGTATATGTTACATAGTAAAAAATGGTGACTAAATTTGATGATTTGTTTTTTTAATAAAACATACCGTTTCTAACTAGAATGACGCAGAATTGAACTAAAAAAATTGCTACAATTAATGAATATGACTAAAAATTTCAAAAAAATATGCAAAAGATACCATCAATGGTTGTGTATATGTAGAAAAAATATCGTAAAGTTTAAAATTATTTATGACATGTAATATAGGGGTAGCAAACTTTGTTCGCACGTGGTGTTCAACTCTACAATGGAGTGATCTCCCCGAGGGGTGAACCTGGTGGAACCACAAATCTTCAAGCAAGGTGAACAATGTAAGCATGATTAACTAAGCCAACATTGGGTGTATGATTGTTCTCCATGATTTTAAAATTCAACTTATGGTAGAGGAGGTTGTTGCCACCCCACATAGCACCGAACTTGGCCAAAACATCATAATTTATAGATGGCCTCCCTCTTTGAGTTATTAAAAGCTTTTTCCTAGACAATTCTAGCGAACTCATTGACAAGAAGTAAAGTGTATTTGGATTTATGCATGACTTTTGGACAATTCAAACTGCCAATATGACGTATACTAGATTGCAAAACTACACAAATATGGTTGTTGGCAAACATAGAATACAACCATTTGAAGTTGTGGTTGTTGTGTAGTTGCTTTTACTATTGTCGCTTGATGTTTTTGTCCCGACAAGTGCACAACCCTTATTATTTTGGGACAAGTGATTTGTCCAAATATACTTAAATGTCATTGACAAGAAGACCTTGCCATATTATTTGCTTCACCTTACTAGCATCCCATCTATTATTGTTGGAGGTAAGTCCATTCCTCTTGATTCAAATGGCCCACAACATTATGCCTCTAAGGAGGAGCCAAATTCTGGAGTACTTGCTAAGAGATGCCAGAATCTTCTAATCTGAAACCCCATGATACTTCATACTAGTGAAAGGCTCTCCATAGACCTTTCTTATGAGCTTTCATGGAGTTAATGATGCCAATGGCAAACTCCCACGCTCTCTTGCAATTCTGCAATCCCAAAATGTGTGATGGTCTCAAGGGTGTTTAGTATCTATGACAAGTGGTACATCTACCTCCTCAAGGACTTTGAAGAATGATCATGAGCATTCACTGAATAATAAGTGAGAGAAATGAGGACAACTTGTCAATATTGACTCCACAAAAGTAGACAAAACAGAGCATTGATTATCCCAATTAGCGCGTGTTCCTATTCGTTATAATATTGCGTAACTCCGAATAGTAGCACACACTAATTGGGATAATCAGCGTAGTAGTAATCCAGGCTGGGGCGAAACAACCTGTACACTGGTTCCTTGGAGTCAAGGGTTTATGCATCCAACAAGGAACAAGTGTATGGGTTGGTTCGCCCAAATCCACACTAATTGGGATAATCAGTGTAGTAGTAATCCATGGCTCACATACACTGAGAAGAAGGAGCAGTGAAGACATCTGTTTCACCTGCTGAACCGCATCCTGGGCCCTAAAGTTCAATCACCTCTGTTTAAAGATTATCTAGGAAAGGTATAGATGGTATCATTGGTGAAAGTGGTACTATCTATCTAACACCATTCCTAGATATTGGGACACAGGTGACGAAACTTTTAGGGCCCTAGCGAATGATGCCACGGGAATGGTGAACCTCCTCATTAAGGGCTTTGAATAGTGGTCATCAACATTCACCAAATAATAAGTGGGAGAAATGAGGAGTACTTGATCAATGGAGCATGCACTACGGTAATTGCATCGTCTTCCCACTTATTTTCTTTCACTAGTCTATAGCTATAAACGCTTTGAATGCGGATTCAAATTCTTCTTTTTTGTAGATTATAAAACCATCTAAGTGGAAGAAGGATGATTGGAAAAGGCCACATGATCTTTTTAGTGTTTGTATTGAAGCTTTAACTTAATAACAAAATGAACTTGGTCCATGTTGAAGATGACCTATTGAAATTTGTCGAGTTCAACAAAGTCAATATGGGATCATCACAAGAGAGCTGTTAAATCTTGTCTTGATTATACTCTAGTCAAGTTAAGGTAGTGTTACCTTCTTGTAGAGTTAAGTAATGTTATGTAATGTAATGACAACATACATCCCTGTTGGAATAGGGTCTCGATAATCCCTCGGTATAATACAATATAATATGCATTTCTGTTTTCCAGTACTTGTATAGAGAAAAAATGTCTGTATAAATATTTCTTGTATGAATAAGTAAATGTATCCAGCAACTAATTCGAGTTTACTGGAACCTTGAAGGGTCCTGTTTTCACCCTTATTCTCATCTGGTTAACTAAATTCTTCTGAAATACCTCAATGGACCATATTTCAGAACTAAATGTTTGCAGCTTTATTGGTCATTCCTATTTATCATTTCTGTCTCTGTAGATCACGACTTGAGACAACCCACTAGGTATATTACCATAAGAGCTTAGCTTATTATGGTACTTTGTCTGTTATACACTCCATTAGTAAGCAACTTAAATCAGTAAAAGAAATAATCCTTATTACGCTCAATATCTGCAATGATCCATAGAATCCGGTATTAACAAACAGATTCATATGTTTCAATTGAAACAATTCCAATCACTCATTATGCATGAGAGATATGGAAATACTTCAAGAGCTTATGTAACTTAATGGTACACTGTAAGCTCAAAATATCATCATCTAACCCTCTTTACTCAGATGTTAAATACTACAATCCTCAGGGTAGATTTATAGATGTTTATCTCACACTTCTACAGAATATCATAAAAGTATAAGAGTAGCAATAAGTATCTAGAGCTCTCCAGATATACACCAACTTGAAAAAACACTTTTTACTACTAAGGGTCTATATGTACCCTTTAGTAACAGATGATCATTCGTACACCTGGATAAGACTTCTTCTTAATTGATTTTTCAATTCAGTAAGTGTCCTGTAGTGTTCTTAAACATCAAGTATCTCGAATCAACACAGATTGTATATACCTCATGGTCTTATTACAACCCATCTGATCCTCTTATGACTAAAACAGTACTTAGTCGAAATTTCAGCATTGATACTTATTTAAAAATATATGTATAGGTACCAATTTCACGGGGTTAAGCCCTTCTATATTCTTCTGAGCTTTTCTTATCAAGCAAAACTTTCTTTCAGTCATAGGACTATTCATACTACTCACAATTCTCATTTGTACAGGAGAAATTTATCTTTGAGAGGGATTTTATTCAAATTACTGAACTTAAGCTACAGATGAAAATGCATAGTTACAGATATCAGCTCCAGTAATATAATCCGAAGAGGTATCCTTCAGTAATTATAATCGGAGAGTTTATGGGTATTGATTCTCAGTCATATCCTCCTATCCACTTTCCATCTGGTCTAAGTCACAGATTGTATTTCTAGTAGTACTAAGTATATGTAATCGAAATCCCTTTTAATTGCTTATCACAGGTAAATTTGTGACTGATTACAAGCAGGAGTAATTTTCAAAATATCACTGCACTGTAATAGTAACACAATATTTTCATATTACCCATATAGCGGGTATTATTTTAATCAAAAATGTAGAGAGAATGAAGTTATTTCATCAAGAAAGATAGTATCATAGTCGTTGATCCAAATTTCAAGAAACAGTTTCTTGTGGAAGAACTATGAATGGACTTTTCTTCGGAGTGTGCACAACACTTGTAGAAGAGGTCCTCACCTGTGCCCATGCTCCCCACAATTACCAAAAAGTAAGTTAGTAGAGCGTACATCAGGTGTTAGCAGACCTCTTACTTGTTATCGATGTCAACAAGGTTGTACCAATTCCTTGGAAAAAGGTAGAATAAGAAAATTAAACTCTCTTTATAAATCTTGAATGAGAAAGATTAACATATATTAGAATAAGATATGAATAATCTCACATATATATCATGAATTCCTGTGTAGTATTTTTTCAAGAATATAATTCTTGTAACTATGGGATAAAACCTTATAGTCATCCTTTGAGGATTTATTCTTGCTCATCCTTGCAGCAGCAATGATCACTGTAATTCTCTGCTCCTTTCAGAAAGCTAAACCTCTCTTTATTCAGGAGAACAGAACTTTCAAGAAACTACACTCTATTGCTTCTCAATAGTATGTGAGATCTCAGTAACAGTGTATCTGAATCACGCTAATGGCTCCGAATCCCAGTATTCTATGAAACTAAGTAAAACTGTTACAACAGCTTTATCTCTCTATGTTTCAATCACCCTCAGAGACCCATTCCTTCTCAAACAGTGAACTGGAGATAGCCACGACACACCTCCTGGTTCTAATCTCAAGGCATCTGACTCACTGTTCTGACAGACTCGGCTCCTTTCTGTTCTGATGAAAACAGCTATCAGAGGCCTTCCTTTTATACTGTAAATTTATGCCACATCGGGCAGCCCATATGGATATTTTTAGTATGGGCATTCCTTTACGGGCAATCTTAGGGGTAACTTCTCTCTGCATTTCAAGAAATAGAGAGAGAGAGAGAGAGAGAGAGAGAGAGAGAGAGTCCCACCATCCTACCCTTGGTGGTTATTGTCTCCCTATATCTGAGTGGGGTGCACTCACCATATAGGGAGTGCACCACCAAACTCCTACAACAATGACGTTTCATGTCTTTGTATATACATCTCTCAACTCATTAGATTACAATATGGTAATCTAGGTTTCAATTAAGCATCCCTTTCTTCTATCTTTGAGAACTATTCTCGAAAGCATTTTTATGCTACATGCTTTCAGGTAGTGCTCATCTGGTTTATATATCATGTTTTGTTCCTCATAGAATTTGTATATACAAATTAGAGTCACTAAACAGAAGTGAATCAGTACATCCACTAGCATTCCTTATTACAATCTGTAATACTCCTTCGTACAGACCATCAGTCAAGTGGTTCAAAAGAGTGATTAGAACTAAACTTATGACCTTTCAAAGTACAATCTTGAAGTTAGATATAACCTCACCTTTCCAAGTTATGAATAACTTTTAGGAGGTCGAATTTAAGCGCTGGAAAGGAGCCCAGTCGCAGAAATTTTAGTAACCGATTTTTAAGCTTATACCGACGAAACCCATTGTCTGTAAGGACTTTTAACAAGAATTCCAGTTCGCTGACGGCATCATGCTCATTGTTGGATAGGTACAGGATTGGAAAAGCTTGTGACTGAATAATGTTATATGATTGCGACACACTCCGATTAGATTTGAACTGTAGGAATTGGGAGTATTGGAATGGAAGGTTCCTTCGTTTGTCAAATTTTTGTGTCCGAAACACACCTTCGACTTCATTGATGATAGAAATCTGTACGTTCATGAAATGAGCACTAGTACCTCTTTGAGGGAAAAGCGTGGAAAATCGATCAATTTCATTTTTAATTTCTACAATCCCCAAGGGGTAAATCCAATATGGATTGGATGGGACCCTTTCTGAATTGGGATTCAGAAATTGTGTAATGTCTCCGTTATTTAAGACACATAAATCATCTATATATCGGAAAGAATGTTTAAAACGCATCATAAGATCCGTTCTACCAAGTTTCGCTAATCTGGTGATAAAACTTGCCTCGTAATACAGGAAGTATAAATTGCACCATAATGGACTACAAGAGAATCCCATAGGGATACCTGCTACCTGTTGCCACACACGATCACCTAGGGTGACGAAACAATTAGTACTCAACCATTTGTTGAGAAGTACTAACCTTTCCTCATTCAATTCTACCCAAAGCCCAGATTGAGGGGCATGTGAGGCCCATCTCGAAGAAGTTGCAATCATTTTATCCTCATCAAACCTGATCCAAAGTGATTGTGTAGATCTAGGATGATCAATACGTATTTGGCGAAATGCATATGAGATGAGTTTTGCCAAAGCACTTATAAGATTATCACTCCCCTCCAGAGGTATGGCTTCGTAGCAATGTACAATATCGGCCACAAAAATATCATGAATCTTCTCAGGTAGGTTTAGAGTCAAATCAATGACAGAATCTATAACCCAGAAGTTTGAAGTCTCAATTCCCATTAATGCTTTATAAGTCTGTATGCGTTTCGAAAACCACCGTTTAAGAACAGGAATAATTCCTTTCAGTGCTACGGTAATAATTTGTGCAAAAATAGAGAATAACGAATCATGGGCATTGGTCAGCCAACGATATGTATTCTTATGTTGCTTGAAGGTCCCCATCAGATAGGGGAGTCGAGCAGTACGCATGGGAATACCAGGAAGTAAGAGACAAATTTTTTCAACAAGCTGCTCTGTAATCTTTTCAGGATTAATCCATGTCCCGTTTTCTTGACACGGTGAAAAATCTTTGCCTTGTAATCTTAAAAGAGCTTGAGCTCTTATATGGTTAATACAGATAAAGCTAGCATTTGAAGCTGCTTTATCAAGGCCAGCAATAAACAGATACTGTTGAATCCATTGCAACTCGTCAGTAGCTGCATGCATCTTCTTCCAGGTTGGTTGAGAGTGCTTAAACCCAGCTTCGTTTTTGGATGCCTTCTCTTTGAGAATTATCCACGAGCTATTTCTGATCCATAATAATTGGTCAGAGGAATCAATCTGTAAGATGCAACATACTTGTAACCATGCATCGAGAACTACTTCAACCACTTCATGTAAAAGGGTTTGTCTAAGGGGTATATGATTAAGGCCACTTTTGAAGTTATTTTTCAGGGTAGGGTCTCTTATGATATCGATCTCCATTGTGCGGACATGGCTGTCCGTCAATGAATGGATTTTAGAATCCATATTATCACCAGCGGTGCTATGGTCCAAGTATTTGGAGAATCTCCTAGGTAAATTACATGGACAAGGTGATACAAACGTATTATCATTGAAATTGAAATCACGGAACACTTTTGCCGGCCTATATACTTGTGAACGAAACTGTTCATGATATTTCCACCCAAAAGTTATTAACTCAAGATGAGGAATGAGATCTTCATTCCCTTGTCTTCGGAGTGCTTCTTCACACATGTGACGAATGCAGATCCATTCCATTGCCCTATTTGGGTACAAAGAATGTACGAAACCTATCCTTCTTTTATGCGACTCTTTACACAGCACATTTCTCCCCAACTCATCTCGTTCAATTCTTCGTGAAACGGCAAGTGATTGAGTAAGATCTGTACATACCAGTTATAATGTGTCAGCAAGCTTAGTCCCAAGAAATATTCCTTCCAAAAGCTGGAGATGAAATAGCGGTAGTATTAGAACCACCACTAGAACCATCTGCACCACTTTGGAGGTCGTTGTTTAAATTACGAGACTCCCTGGGATTCTCCAGAGTCTGAGATGGATGACGTCCTCCCATATTTGTGTATTGCTGGGAGCCTGCAGAGTTTGCAGCCCCAAAACGCCTATTCTGATTGTAATTGTATGCACCACGACCCCTTCCTGGTCCGAGGTTAGCTGGTCTATGGTGTGCAGCAAACCCTCTTCCACGACCCGGATTGTAAGCCCGTTTGTGGGGATTGTTTCCTGAATCCTTGTTAAGATCCGGTAACGCCCGTTTAAAGGACAGGTTGGTAGAGTTTCCCAAACCTACATTTGAACTGGGTCGAATCATGCGCTCAATTTTCCTGATTCCAGCACCTTCGCCATACTTGGATAATAATTTACCACTGGGATTAGTGGCAAACTCCAGGGCTCCTTCAATCATCATTGTGCGAGTATATGCAAATGTGACAGATGCTTTGACCGCATCTCTAGCTGCGGTTTCTAGCCAGCCAACAAGTGCAGCGTACTTGGAACATAAGTGGCCTTTAGCGGGGAAGAACAAGTCCAAGTTATGTATCATGCACCAAATGGCATGATCGAACCAGATCATTTTGCCCGTGCATGTTTCCTTCGGTCCATTCAATGGGCATCCACACCTGATGAAGGGACGATTAACGTTCCACCAGTTCTGCCTATGCTTCTTATCCCTTTGGAGACCAAGAGGCAGATCTTGTCTTGTACGCACATGCACACCCTCAATTATAGGGCACTTTTTAGGATCATATGCGGAAATCGGGAACGCTGCAGCAAGTTTGCATCCGTTCTTAAGTGGCTGTTCATTGTTGACCGCATTGGAAATGGCTTTGGCAATCTCCTGTTCCGACAAGGAAGCCCAGCACTTCCACATTTCGACTGTAATTGGAGCAAGATGATTGATATTGGGGTGCATCCACATCCTGTTTTCAAGCCCCCCAAGTCGCAGTTCAAGCTGTCTTGGCGGCAACCATGGAACGGAAGGTCCCAGACCGGACGCTTCTAATTTGTCCAAATCAGCTGCTGCTTGGTTTGCCTCTATATCAGCGCAGTACTGAATAATGGAATCCTTCTCTTCTTCGGGAATCGGTAGGCGGGTCAGCAAGGACTTAGGTCTCTGTGTAACAACATCACGAGTAGGTGTGCTACCAATAATCAAGAGTGTACTCTTCCCTTGGTTGGCAGTAGCACCTGAACCAGACTTAGTTTCTTGATTTGCTACCTTAAGAGCTTCGTCAATCAACCTGGTCTGTACTGCCATTTTCTCAGAATCCTGATCATCAGCAGTAAGAATATGTGGAAGATCGTCAAATAATTCCTGTAATTTTCTCATGCCTTTCTCTTCCGAATGGAGGCACGCGTCTAAAAGCATGGTCCAATACCTCAAGTCTAAAACCTCAAGAAGGGTAGGGGCATGTAAACCTTCTTCATTCGTATCAGCCAAAGCTTCGGAGTCCAGTCGCTGTACTGTACTGTGAAAATTGGAACTGGCAATCGAAGCCATTGTGGCTTGAATTCCCGGAGTCGGGGGGGCCAGTGGCTCCTTGTAGCCTTTCTTTATGAGATCATCATGCCAACTTGGGGGCTGTGTATGACCACAACATTCATACACATCGTCAGTACATCATTTACAGAATTCTCAAAGTATATTTCAAGAAACTGAGAAAATGCATAATACTTATACCAAAATGATTATCAAGAAACTTCAAATCCCTTTGAAGTAATGGATAATAGATAAAGAGAGCTGTTAAATCTTGTCTTGATTATACTCTAGTCAAGTTAAGGTAGTGTTACCTTCTTGTAGAGTTAAGTAATGTTATGTAATGTAATGACAACATACATCCCTGTTGGAATAGGGTCTCGATAATCCCTCGGTATAATACAATATAATATGCATTTCTGTTTTCCAGTACTTGTATAGAGAAAAAATGTCTGTATAAATATTTCTTGTATGAATAAGTAAATGTATCCAGCAACTAATTCGAGTTTACTGGAACCTTGAAGGGTCCTGTTTTCACCCTTATTCTCATCTGGTTAACTAAATTCTTCTGAAATACCTCAATGGACCATATTTCAGAACTAAATGTTTGCAGCTTTATTGGTCATTCCTATTTATCATTTCTGTCTCTGTAGATCACGACTTGAGACAACCCACTAGGTATATTACCATAAGAGCTTAGCTTATTATGGTACTTTGTCTGTTATACACTCCATTAGTAAGCAACTTAAATCAGTAAAAGAAATAATCCTTATTACGCTCAATATCTGCAATGATCCATAGAATCCGGTATTAACAAACAGATTCATATGTTTCAATTGAAACAATTCCAATCACTCATTATGCATGAGAGATATGGAAATACTTCAAGAGCTTATGTAACTTAATGGTACACTGTAAGCTCAAAATATCATCATCTAACCCTCTTTACTCAGATGTTAAATACTACAATCCTCAGGGTAGATTTATAGATGTTTATCTCACACTTCTACAGAATATCATAAAAGTATAAGAGTAGCAATAAGTATCTAGAGCTCTCCAGATATACACCAACTTGAAAAAACACTTTTTACTACTAAGGGTCTATATGTACCCTTTAGTAACAGATGATCATTCGTACACCTGGATAAGACTTCTTCTTAATTGATTTTTCAATTCAGTAAGTGTCCTGTAGTGTTCTTAAACATCAAGTATCTCGAATCAACACAGATTGTATATACCTCATGGTCTTATTACAACCCATCTGATCCTCTTATGACTAAAACAGTACTTAGTCGAAATTTCAGCATTGATACTTATTTAAAAATATATGTATAGGTACCAATTTCACGGGGTTAAGCCCTTCTATATTCTTCTGAGCTTTTCTTATCAAGCAAAACTTTCTTTCAGTCATAGGACTATTCATACTACTCACAATTCTCATTTGTACAGGAGAAATTTATCTTTGAGAGGGATTTTATTCAAATTACTGAACTTAAGCTACAGATGAAAATGCATAGTTACAGATATCAGCTCCAGTAATATAATCCGAAGAGGTATCCTTCAGTAATTATAATCGGAGAGTTTATGGGTATTGATTCTCAGTCATATCCTCCTATCCACTTTCCATCTGGTCTAAGTCACAGATTGTATTTCTAGTAGTACTAAGTATATGTAATCGAAATCCCTTTTAATTGCTTATCACAGGTAAATTTGTGACTGATTACAAGCAGGAGTAATTTTCAAAATATCACTGCACTGTAATAGTAACACAATATTTTCATATTACCCATATAGCGGGTATTATTTTAATCAAAAATGTAGAGAGAATGAAGTTATTTCATCAAGAAAGATAGTATCATAGTCGTTGATCCAAATTTCAAGAAACAGTTTCTTGTGGAAGAACTATGAATGGACTTTTCTTCGGAGTGTGCACAACACTTGTAGAAGAGGTCCTCACCTGTGCCCATGCTCCCCACAATTACCAAAAAGTAAGTTAGTAGAGCGTACATCAGGTGTTAGCAGACCTCTTACTTGTTATCGATGTCAACAAGGTTGTACCAATTCCTTGGAAAAAGGTAGAATAAGAAAATTAAACTCTCTTTATAAATCTTGAATGAGAAAGATTAACATATATTAGAATAAGATATGAATAATCTCACATATATATCATGAATTCCTGTGTAGTATTTTTTCAAGAATATAATTCTTGTAACTATGGGATAAAACCTTATAGTCATCCTTTGAGGATTTATTCTTGCTCATCCTTGCAGCAGCAATGATCACTGTAATTCTCTGCTCCTTTCAGAAAGCTAAACCTCTCTTTATTCAGGAGAACAGAACTTTCAAGAAACTACACTCTATTGCTTCTCAATAGTATGTGAGATCTCAGTAACAGTGTATCTGAATCACGCTAATGGCTCCGAATCCCAGTATTCTATGAAACTAAGTAAAACTGTTACAACAGCTTTATCTCTCTATGTTTCAATCACCCTCAGAGACCCATTCCTTCTCAAACAGTGAACTGGAGATAGCCACGACACACCTCCTGGTTCTAATCTCAAGGCATCTGACTCACTGTTCTGACAGACTCGGCTCCTTTCTGTTCTGATGAAAACAGCTATCAGAGGCCTTCCTTTTATACTGTAAATTTATGCCACATCGGGCAGCCCATATGGATATTTTTAGTATGGGCATTCCTTTACGGGCAATCTTAGGGGTAACTTCTCTCTGCATTTCAAGAAATAGAGAGAGAGAGAGAGAGAGAGAGAGAGAGAGAGAGAGTCCCACCATCCTACCCTTGGTGGTTATTGTCTCCCTATATCTGAGTGGGGTGCACTCACCATATAGGGAGTGCACCACCAAACTCCTACAACAATGACGTTTCATGTCTTTGTATATACATCTCTCAACTCATTAGATTACAATATGGTAATCTAGGTTTCAATTAAGCATCCCTTTCTTCTATCTTTGAGAACTATTCTCGAAAGCATTTTTATGCTACATGCTTTCAGGTAGTGCTCATCTGGTTTATATATCATGTTTTGTTCCTCATAGAATTTGTATATACAAATTAGAGTCACTAAACAGAAGTGAATCAGTACATCCACTAGCATTCCTTATTACAATCTGTAATACTCCTTCGTACAGACCATCAGTCAAGTGGTTCAAAAGAGTGATTAGAACTAAACTTATGACCTTTCAAAGTACAATCTTGAAGTTAGATATAACCTCACCTTTCCAAGTTATGAATAACTTTTAGGAGGTCGAATTTAAGCGCTGGAAAGGAGCCCAGTCGCAGAAATTTTAGTAACCGATTTTTAAGCTTATACCGACGAAACCCATTGTCTGTAAGGACTTTTAACAAGAATTCCAGTTCGCTGACGGCATCATGCTCATTGTTGGATAGGTACAGGATTGGAAAAGCTTGTGACTGAATAATGTTATATGATTGCGACACACTCCGATTAGATTTGAACTGTAGGAATTGGGAGTATTGGAATGGAAGGTTCCTTCGTTTGTCAAATTTTTGTGTCCGAAACACACCTTCGACTTCATTGATGATAGAAATCTGTACGTTCATGAAATGAGCACTAGTACCTCTTTGAGGGAAAAGCGTGGAAAATCGATCAATTTCATTTTTAATTTCTACAATCCCCAAGGGGTAAATCCAATATGGATTGGATGGGACCCTTTCTGAATTGGGATTCAGAAATTGTGTAATGTCTCCGTTATTTAAGACACATAAATCATCTATATATCGGAAAGAATGTTTAAAACGCATCATAAGATCCGTTCTACCAAGTTTCGCTAATCTGGTGATAAAACTTGCCTCGTAATACAGGAAGTATAAATTGCACCATAATGGACTACAAGAGAATCCCATAGGGATACCTGCTACCTGTTGCCACACACGATCACCTAGGGTGACGAAACAATTAGTACTCAACCATTTGTTGAGAAGTACTAACCTTTCCTCATTCAATTCTACCCAAAGCCCAGATTGAGGGGCATGTGAGGCCCATCTCGAAGAAGTTGCAATCATTTTATCCTCATCAAACCTGATCCAAAGTGATTGTGTAGATCTAGGATGATCAATACGTATTTGGCGAAATGCATATGAGATGAGTTTTGCCAAAGCACTTATAAGATTATCACTCCCCTCCAGAGGTATGGCTTCGTAGCAATGTACAATATCGGCCACAAAAATATCATGAATCTTCTCAGGTAGGTTTAGAGTCAAATCAATGACAGAATCTATAACCCAGAAGTTTGAAGTCTCAATTCCCATTAATGCTTTATAAGTCTGTATGCGTTTCGAAAACCACCGTTTAAGAACAGGAATAATTCCTTTCAGTGCTACGGTAATAATTTGTGCAAAAATAGAGAATAACGAATCATGGGCATTGGTCAGCCAACGATATGTATTCTTATGTTGCTTGAAGGTCCCCATCAGATAGGGGAGTCGAGCAGTACGCATGGGAATACCAGGAAGTAAGAGACAAATTTTTTCAACAAGCTGCTCTGTAATCTTTTCAGGATTAATCCATGTCCCGTTTTCTTGACACGGTGAAAAATCTTTGCCTTGTAATCTTAAAAGAGCTTGAGCTCTTATATGGTTAATACAGATAAAGCTAGCATTTGAAGCTGCTTTATCAAGGCCAGCAATAAACAGATACTGTTGAATCCATTGCAACTCGTCAGTAGCTGCATGCATCTTCTTCCAGGTTGGTTGAGAGTGCTTAAACCCAGCTTCGTTTTTGGATGCCTTCTCTTTGAGAATTATCCACGAGCTATTTCTGATCCATAATAATTGGTCAGAGGAATCAATCTGTAAGATGCAACATACTTGTAACCATGCATCGAGAACTACTTCAACCACTTCATGTAAAAGGGTTTGTCTAAGGGGTATATGATTAAGGCCACTTTTGAAGTTATTTTTCAGGGTAGGGTCTCTTATGATATCGATCTCCATTGTGCGGACATGGCTGTCCGTCAATGAATGGATTTTAGAATCCATATTATCACCAGCGGTGCTATGGTCCAAGTATTTGGAGAATCTCCTAGGTAAATTACATGGACAAGGTGATACAAACGTATTATCATTGAAATTGAAATCACGGAACACTTTTGCCGGCCTATATACTTGTGAACGAAACTGTTCATGATATTTCCACCCAAAAGTTATTAACTCAAGATGAGGAATGAGATCTTCATTCCCTTGTCTTCGGAGTGCTTCTTCACACATGTGACGAATGCAGATCCATTCCATTGCCCTATTTGGGTACAAAGAATGTACGAAACCTATCCTTCTTTTATGCGACTCTTTACACAGCACATTTCTCCCCAACTCATCTCGTTCAATTCTTCGTGAAACGGCAAGTGATTGAGTAAGATCTGTACATACCAGTTATAATGTGTCAGCAAGCTTAGTCCCAAGAAATATTCCTTCCAAAAGCTGGAGATGAAATAGCGGTAGTATTAGAACCACCACTAGAACCATCTGCACCACTTTGGAGGTCGTTGTTTAAATTACGAGACTCCCTGGGATTCTCCAGAGTCTGAGATGGATGACGTCCTCCCATATTTGTGTATTGCTGGGAGCCTGCAGAGTTTGCAGCCCCAAAACGCCTATTCTGATTGTAATTGTATGCACCACGACCCCTTCCTGGTCCGAGGTTAGCTGGTCTATGGTGTGCAGCAAACCCTCTTCCACGACCCGGATTGTAAGCCCGTTTGTGGGGATTGTTTCCTGAATCCTTGTTAAGATCCGGTAACGCCCGTTTAAAGGACAGGTTGGTAGAGTTTCCCAAACCTACATTTGAACTGGGTCGAATCATGCGCTCAATTTTCCTGATTCCAGCACCTTCGCCATACTTGGATAATAATTTACCACTGGGATTAGTGGCAAACTCCAGGGCTCCTTCAATCATCATTGTGCGAGTATATGCAAATGTGACAGATGCTTTGACCGCATCTCTAGCTGCGGTTTCTAGCCAGCCAACAAGTGCAGCGTACTTGGAACATAAGTGGCCTTTAGCGGGGAAGAACAAGTCCAAGTTATGTATCATGCACCAAATGGCATGATCGAACCAGATCATTTTGCCCGTGCATGTTTCCTTCGGTCCATTCAATGGGCATCCACACCTGATGAAGGGACGATTAACGTTCCACCAGTTCTGCCTATGCTTCTTATCCCTTTGGAGACCAAGAGGCAGATCTTGTCTTGTACGCACATGCACACCCTCAATTATAGGGCACTTTTTAGGATCATATGCGGAAATCGGGAACGCTGCAGCAAGTTTGCATCCGTTCTTAAGTGGCTGTTCATTGTTGACCGCATTGGAAATGGCTTTGGCAATCTCCTGTTCCGACAAGGAAGCCCAGCACTTCCACATTTCGACTGTAATTGGAGCAAGATGATTGATATTGGGGTGCATCCACATCCTGTTTTCAAGCCCCCCAAGTCGCAGTTCAAGCTGTCTTGGCGGCAACCATGGAACGGAAGGTCCCAGACCGGACGCTTCTAATTTGTCCAAATCAGCTGCTGCTTGGTTTGCCTCTATATCAGCGCAGTACTGAATAATGGAATCCTTCTCTTCTTCGGGAATCGGTAGGCGGGTCAGCAAGGACTTAGGTCTCTGTGTAACAACATCACGAGTAGGTGTGCTACCAATAATCAAGAGTGTACTCTTCCCTTGGTTGGCAGTAGCACCTGAACCAGACTTAGTTTCTTGATTTGCTACCTTAAGAGCTTCGTCAATCAACCTGGTCTGTACTGCCATTTTCTCAGAATCCTGATCATCAGCAGTAAGAATATGTGGAAGATCGTCAAATAATTCCTGTAATTTTCTCATGCCTTTCTCTTCCGAATGGAGGCACGCGTCTAAAAGCATGGTCCAATACCTCAAGTCTAAAACCTCAAGAAGGGTAGGGGCATGTAAACCTTCTTCATTCGTATCAGCCAAAGCTTCGGAGTCCAGTCGCTGTACTGTACTGTGAAAATTGGAACTGGCAATCGAAGCCATTGTGGCTTGAATTCCCGGAGTCGGGGGGGCCAGTGGCTCCTTGTAGCCTTTCTTTATGAGATCATCATGCCAACTTGGGGGCTGTGTATGACCACAACATTCATACACATCGTCAGTACATCATTTACAGAATTCTCAAAGTATATTTCAAGAAACTGAGAAAATGCATAATACTTATACCAAAATGATTATCAAGAAACTTCAAATCCCTTTGAAGTAATGGATAATAGATAAAGAGAGCTGTTAAATCTTGTCTTGATTATACTCTAGTCAAGTTAAGGTAGTGTTACCTTCTTGTAGAGTTAAGTAATGTTATGTAATGTAATGACAACATACATCCCTGTTGGAATAGGGTCTCGATAATCCCTCGGTATAATACAATATAATATGCATTTCTGTTTTCCAGTACTTGTATAGAGAAAAAATGTCTGTATAAATATTTCTTGTATGAATAAGTAAATGTATCCAGCAACTAATTCGAGTTTACTGGAACCTTGAAGGGTCCTGTTTTCACCCTTATTCTCATCTGGTTAACTAAATTCTTCTGAAATACCTCAATGGACCATATTTCAGAACTAAATGTTTGCAGCTTTATTGGTCATTCCTATTTATCATTTCTGTCTCTGTAGATCACGACTTGAGACAACCCACTAGGTATATTACCATAAGAGCTTAGCTTATTATGGTACTTTGTCTGTTATACACTCCATTAGTAAGCAACTTAAATCAGTAAAAGAAATAATCCTTATTACGCTCAATATCTGCAATGATCCATAGAATCCGGTATTAACAAACAGATTCATATGTTTCAATTGAAACAATTCCAATCACTCATTATGCATGAGAGATATGGAAATACTTCAAGAGCTTATGTAACTTAATGGTACACTGTAAGCTCAAAATATCATCATCTAACCCTCTTTACTCAGATGTTAAATACTACAATCCTCAGGGTAGATTTATAGATGTTTATCTCACACTTCTACAGAATATCATAAAAGTATAAGAGTAGCAATAAGTATCTAGAGCTCTCCAGATATACACCAACTTGAAAAAACACTTTTTACTACTAAGGGTCTATATGTACCCTTTAGTAACAGATGATCATTCGTACACCTGGATAAGACTTCTTCTTAATTGATTTTTCAATTCAGTAAGTGTCCTGTAGTGTTCTTAAACATCAAGTATCTCGAATCAACACAGATTGTATATACCTCATGGTCTTATTACAACCCATCTGATCCTCTTATGACTAAAACAGTACTTAGTCGAAATTTCAGCATTGATACTTATTTAAAAATATATGTATAGGTACCAATTTCACGGGGTTAAGCCCTTCTATATTCTTCTGAGCTTTTCTTATCAAGCAAAACTTTCTTTCAGTCATAGGACTATTCATACTACTCACAATTCTCATTTGTACAGGAGAAATTTATCTTTGAGAGGGATTTTATTCAAATTACTGAACTTAAGCTACAGATGAAAATGCATAGTTACAGATATCAGCTCCAGTAATATAATCCGAAGAGGTATCCTTCAGTAATTATAATCGGAGAGTTTATGGGTATTGATTCTCAGTCATATCCTCCTATCCACTTTCCATCTGGTCTAAGTCACAGATTGTATTTCTAGTAGTACTAAGTATATGTAATCGAAATCCCTTTTAATTGCTTATCACAGGTAAATTTGTGACTGATTACAAGCAGGAGTAATTTTCAAAATATCACTGCACTGTAATAGTAACACAATATTTTCATATTACCCATATAGCGGGTATTATTTTAATCAAAAATGTAGAGAGAATGAAGTTATTTCATCAAGAAAGATAGTATCATAGTCGTTGATCCAAATTTCAAGAAACAGTTTCTTGTGGAAGAACTATGAATGGACTTTTCTTCGGAGTGTGCACAACACTTGTAGAAGAGGTCCTCACCTGTGCCCATGCTCCCCACAATTACCAAAAAGTAAGTTAGTAGAGCGTACATCAGGTGTTAGCAGACCTCTTACTTGTTATCGATGTCAACAAGGTTGTACCAATTCCTTGGAAAAAGGTAGAATAAGAAAATTAAACTCTCTTTATAAATCTTGAATGAGAAAGATTAACATATATTAGAATAAGATATGAATAATCTCACATATATATCATGAATTCCTGTGTAGTATTTTTTCAAGAATATAATTCTTGTAACTATGGGATAAAACCTTATAGTCATCCTTTGAGGATTTATTCTTGCTCATCCTTGCAGCAGCAATGATCACTGTAATTCTCTGCTCCTTTCAGAAAGCTAAACCTCTCTTTATTCAGGAGAACAGAACTTTCAAGAAACTACACTCTATTGCTTCTCAATAGTATGTGAGATCTCAGTAACAGTGTATCTGAATCACGCTAATGGCTCCGAATCCCAGTATTCTATGAAACTAAGTAAAACTGTTACAACAGCTTTATCTCTCTATGTTTCAATCACCCTCAGAGACCCATTCCTTCTCAAACAGTGAACTGGAGATAGCCACGACACACCTCCTGGTTCTAATCTCAAGGCATCTGACTCACTGTTCTGACAGACTCGGCTCCTTTCTGTTCTGATGAAAACAGCTATCAGAGGCCTTCCTTTTATACTGTAAATTTATGCCACATCGGGCAGCCCATATGGATATTTTTAGTATGGGCATTCCTTTACGGGCAATCTTAGGGGTAACTTCTCTCTGCATTTCAAGAAATAGAGAGAGAGAGAGAGAGAGAGAGAGAGAGAGAGAGAGAGAGAGAGAGAGAGAGAGAGGTTCGCGTGCATAAGAGATGCTTCACTTTTGATGAAAGCCACAAATTCTAGTGGAAACCCAAGGTGGGTATATCCCAATATCTCCTCCAAACCATGGGCAAATAGTGTTGTAGAGAAGACCCCATCTCCATCTACCCATAGAATTTCTTGGGGTAGGTCACTTGCAACTTACCATGCAATAACTCCGTAATAGAACATGAAGGATTTACAAAGTTTGAATGGTTGCTAATTAATTGGTCTAGCATTTCCTCGTGAATTGAGGTTCTTGTTAGGAACCTTAAAAATTGATCTCAATTGTTTGAGTTCTTTAATAAACATGTGAAAGGTAGTGAGATTAGAAGGTTGCAAGAGGCGACAAGGGTGCGGCAAGTTGCTATGGATTGAACGTGGTCAAGAGGGATGGGACTCCTCTCTAGCACTTGTTCCTAGATAATTATTCTTTGCCTTAGATGGCATCGCCTCCTTAAACAAAAGTGGTTGTGTGGATATTCAAGGTTCAAGGTTGAGTACATGAGCGGAAAATTTAAGCATTCTAGATATGTCTATTGCAAATGGAGTTGCATGCCAATCATGAGGTGTTCAAGCATGCAAGTTGTCATGTTTTGAGGTTCTTACAATGAATCTCAAGGGTTGACCCCACATCACCCTCACATGTTTAAGTTTCCTATGTATATGTAAAAGTTAGTGAGATTAGGGTGAGTTTCCGTGTAGGCCGCTCACCCACTAGATTCTAGATAATAGTGGGCTGGAGGCATTCGCATGTAGTTAAGCACAAGCCGTCATCCAACCACATTTTGGAGGTCCACTAGAATGTGGAGGGCCATGGACATGGGCCGTTAGGCTTCCATGCACCCACTAAAGAATCTTAAACCTACAAATGCCAGTCACCGAAGGATTGAAAATTGGTTTTTAAGAAGAGGAAGAGGTTTTAACATAGAGAAGGAGTTTAGTATGTGGGCTTGGATTTGAGAAAATGGGAGTAGCTAGTTGACACATAAAAACCCTACCCCATCATATTCCTTCTACATTTGGGCAGGTTTGTCCTTATTCACACTAGAATGTGGTGGACAGTTGGCCTACATGAAAACTCACCCTTAGAAGGTTGCAAGAGGTGGCAACATCCCAAGGATCAAACATGGCCAAGAGAGATGGGTCCCTCTTCAGCACTAGCCCCCAAACAACTACCTTGCCTATAATAGCACAGGCTCCTTAATCGAAAACCGTTTCTATGTTGAAGGCTTGAAGTTGAGTACATGGAGCAGATAATACAGTTGTTCAAGTTAATTATGCTGCGATGTGGGTCAATGATCAGGGAGAAGTGACCGCTATACTGATTATCCCAATTAGTGCATGTTACTATTCGGAGTTACACAGTGCTATAACTATTTAATGAGAATGAAATTTTTTACCAAGCAAAGCCATTTATGTTCTATAATATCCGAACAACCTACTGAATCTCCGTTGGTGCAAATGGAACTCTTAAGTAAGATGTTATTGCACTATGTAATTTTGAATAATAACACACACTAATTGGGACAATCGGTGTAGTTACAGATGAACCAAATAAGTTTGAAAAATAACCAGTTTAAGAAAATTACCAATCATTTTAGAGGAATTTATTGAATATACCTCAAATTAATGATGACAAACTAAAAGATGCCAACATGTAATTGGTTGGACTTGGAAAACACTAGGATCTCGACCGATTATGCCCAAAAATCTCCCCAGATACGGATGTTGGTTGCATGCCTTTCATGAGGAGCTCGCGCAAACATAATACTCCACGATACATCAAAATTAGTGTGCCCCACACTAAGGGCCACTTCACACATGAGCCAAGAGCCGTGACCTTGTAATGGTGAGGACCCTTGACTCTCATCCAAAGGCCGTACCATGGGTGTTGGGAAAGCTATTTTATGTAGTCACGGGCCCTCAAGCATAGTGTGAAGTGAGAATGGACCAATCTCATTTGAACATACTATATCTCTATGGTGTTTGTTGGCTTTGTCCCATATCATGGGATAGAGGCATTGTGAAGACTGCCTTTGAGTGGTAATAGGGCCCAAGTAATGCACGTCATAACTTCATGGATAAGGATTGGTGAAGCTTAGTGGAAGCTCAGTAAAAGCTCAAAATGAATTTCCAATTTAATATGCCATATAATCATATAAACATTGATTATTCCAAACATTCAAAATGTCATTTTAGTACAAAGCCTCTCGTGGCAAAGCCACATTCCCATGTTCTTTTATCCTCACCGAACCAAACACCAACCAAATATAGGTTCTGATCAAGGAAAATAACCGAATATCACCCGCACACCTGACACAATACGGAAAATTTATTATCATTCTCTCTGGAAGCAAGCGGTGCACTTGTTCCACCGGCTCCACTTGGTGGTGATGTTGGCCAATCGAGATCCGTGTCAGAATTGTCGAACCGAAGCATGCAAGAGACGATGAATATGTTAGAAACTGATTTGCAACACTTTGTCCCCACTTTGTTCGAATGAGACGATGAATATGTTAGAAACCGATTTGCAACACTTTGTCCCCACTTTGTTCGAATGGCCGGGATGTGATACCCCACTTGCTCATGATGTGTTGATATATGCTCCCCTCCCCTCATGCTAAAGTACTTCACATATTGTAGGACTTATATATATAAGGCTGCTGCAGCCAGAGTTGCTCTGACAGTGTTGTCCGGCCGACATCGAACAACCTTGTATGTTCAACTAGCGGCGTCATGAGTCAGTGTAACTTATGCGCGCACTGCCACCTACTTGCTTTATAATCTCCTGTCATCATACCCACCGGCATTAACACGCAGCCGTTCAATCCACAGTCTCACTTATAGACAGGCCTTTCAAGAGGTAGGGAAATTTCATATTTACATATATATAGGATGATAGATAGAGAATGAGTACACTTACTCACGCTTCATAATCAAACACCAATATTTGAGTGGAACATCCAGCAAGGCTTGTAAGTAACTTAATAGTGGACACCAACAAGACACCTGGCATGATACAACTGGACTATGTGCTCAGAAACATTTGTTATCCCTCACTGTAGAGGCTTGATTGATAGTGAAACACACTTCAGGGGAGGTTGTGTGATCCTTTGAAGAAGAGAGAGGATCTTAGCTTTGACCTCTCGTGTAGCTTTTGCTTGTGGACTCGTCTGATGATTCTGGAACTTGGAACGACTATAATTCTTCGTGATTCGCAATTTGGTAACTTGATGAGACGATTCCCAGGTGTAATTATGTGGTCACTCTTCTGAATCGGACGCCTAATATGTACCATAGTTTCATGTGGAAACGAGTTGAGTGGTATATGTACAACTGCATGTTGTTCAGAATGGACTTCGAAAAGATATGGAAAGACATGATGTGTTATAATGAGATCATTGCACTTATGTGCTACCCAAGTATCTACCCAAGTATCGCTGATGTGATTCTGAAACTTGAAACGATTTGCGCTATGTGCAATTGCAAACTAGATGAGGCACTTCCCAACATGATCTAACGGTTAAAATTGTCTGTGGAGCTGGAAGTGCCCACTAATGGGCCACATGTTAGTAGCAAACCTTAACACCACCGCAGTCAAAGTTGACCCTTGCTCGGTGTCCACCATCGGAACATTGGGTCCTGCATGCATCGGAAACCACTTTCATGATGACGGGGGTGAATGATCGATGTGCAAATTAAAGGGTGGATCGATACAGCCATGTTGCGACGTCGAAGGCACGCAGGAGGGTCGAATTAGCTGACGCAGACGCTGCTCTTTAGGGGACACAAAAGGATAGATCGACTCTTCCCTTGAATGGGTTATATTGCCTGCCCAAAGAGTATTGCCGAAAGCAAGAAGGGCCTTGTAGAAACCGACAAAGCAGTTGGGGTTGGAAATTATGGGAATCAGAGTCTGCACATGCTGCCTGCCGTCTGTAGCTCTTGGATCATCGACAAGACTCCAAATTGCTCCGGATCATTGTGTCAGGGCCGAGAGGGGAGCTGTCAGAGATAGCCGACTTTATAACGTGACGCTTTAAACAAAAGGGGAATTGCAACACAACTTATTGGAGAATCATGAAGGCTTGATTTGACGACCTACGCCCCTTCCTACTTTACACTAGTGCTGGAGATGAAAACTTCCTGAATTTGCAGTTTTGGGGAGTTTGGCAGATACTTGGGTTCGACAAGCTAGTTTCATCCATGATGTGAAACCAAATTCTATTGAGAGCTTAAATCTTGCTGTCAATAGTATAGTTTGAGTAAGCTCAAAGTGGTGGTCATGCTCAAAAGCGAGGTATCAAGGGGGGAATTTGTGACAAGCCAAAGAATGCTTAGACCCCCATGGGCAAAACGAGAACTCGAGAATTCGAACTCTCAACAGTCTTAATTAATCAAGAGACCGTCGTGAGGTAGTTGTGGGGTTTGACCAAGAGCTTCGTCAAAAATGACCGAGAGCTTGTCATCCTCATTTCACATGGGGCATCCATCAAGGCGCCATGTAGAACCATTGTAAGTCGGGTGAAAAGATGACGCTCTCAAGTTGAGAGCTCAAATGTAAAGTGGACTGGAGTAAGAGGGAGGTTCCCTTGTCTTCAAGCTCTCAACCTCTCTAGAAGTGTAAAGGGGAGCCTAAGCTTTGTCGCAGTTACAAGGAAACTCAAAAGTCCTCTAAAATATGATTGGACGTGTGAGCGCCGCTGACCATGATCGAGATCATTGAGCTAAGGTTAAGGCTCGAATTACGAGGAGGCGCGCCTAGCACATGATCATGTACTACCCCGCTCATTATACTTATATCTTATATCTACAAAGTTTGTCTGTCTCCACGTCCACTGGCCTGCAACCCTAATCCTGCAAGTACTCACTCAGGGTGATCTATACGAATGATCCTGTTCGCAGCTACAAACCTGCACACCAAACAAAAGTTTGTCAATTTACGACAACACAATCATCCACCCTATGAGCACTGACAACTATATGCATATACATCAAGCTCTAAAGAATAACTCTGCTTATTGCAAACCGTAGCATTGTACTGGAGGGTTGGAAACCGGTTTTGTTGAATTATGTGACTGACACCCAGTGCACACTTTCAATCATCCATTTGTAGGGGTGCTACTGAGCCAACATTGTTCGGCGCTGCTGGGGCCCAATCTCCAGTCCTAGCCTGCAGGTAGCTCTCATCGAGGGATTTCGTTTTCCAACACCTGCCCTCCGGGTGCAGTAAAAACCTGCGCCACTTACGTCAATAATTGTTGATTCATCTTAAAATAACTTCATTAGACTGATTGGGGGATCTTTGCAGGTGTTAATTTGCTTTCAATAGTCCATAACATTACTTAGTTGATGAGTTGTGTTCATGGACCCTGCAGTAGATTCGAGAATAAATCCTCCGGATGCTCGAATCCTAGTGCTTCGGACTGAACATGAAGTCAAAAAACTGAACACAGCTCATTAGCTCAGTAATATTATATCCTCCCAGGCTCTACATAACATTGATGATTTGGGCAAAACAACCCATACACTCGTTCCTTGTTGGATGCCTAAACCCTTGCCTCCAAGGAACCAGTGTACGTGTTGTTTTGCCCCAGCCTAACATTGATATGTGTTGTGAAGGTTTACCTCTCATTGTTCGGGTAAAGTTTTGTGACACCCACTGAGGGGGATAGTGGAAACGTTGATAACTATGTAAAACTGAAACAAAAATAAAATTATATATAAACGGACTAACCATTAAAATAGGTTCAGAAACTCCACATTAGTCTAGTAAGTTTGATTTGGAATGAATCGGGCATGTAAACCTACATGGGTAGGTTTTTATCCCCCTATGCCCTCAGTAGGTGTGGAGAACCGAATCGCAAGCTTCTTTTTTTCTTTTTTTTTGAGACAGATGGTCGACATGCCAGCGTCAAAGCACAGGAGGCAATTGACCACCTAGCAAGTTTTTGTCAAGTAGAGAGGAGATTTCACAGCCGGGAATCAAACCACCAACCTCTTCCTTGAGATTTGGGTATCTCTCCACCATCATCCACGGGGAGGTCACTCCCTCTTTAATTAATGCATACACGTGCGCTTAGGACTTATTTATCGGAGGGCTATTTACCCTGCAGAAAAGATTATAAGGTATGGTATTCTTCAAAATAAAGGTAAATTCTTGTATTTTAATACACCCTATTAGTAATTATAATTTTTTGGGGGAATCATTTTAAAATACCCTATTTTACTTATACTACATTTTTTTCCTTCTTGGCACATGGGTAGAGACCATTAACTCCACATTGGAACTGTTGGTTCTGTAACGTTCAAGCAAGCTAGCCTGCGAAGTCATCCATCCAAGCATTTTCAATAGAAAATTACCTCTTGTCATCCACTAGCACATACCCTACCCTAGACCGCTACCCCTAGTAATTGTTTCCACGCTATTTTACATGTACTGACTAGATAAAAGAGGCCATTATATGTGATGGTATTTTACATGTAAACATGTTTCACTATTTTAAAACCCCCTATATTAAATGTACATTTTTTGCAAAATTTACCTACAATGAATTTATTAGGCCCTATTTTTTATCGCACGTTGTTTCTACGATTTTCGCCAGTGACCTCCCCGTGCCATCATCCAGTAGTTTAGGGTCGTCTCAGACCACGAATCGCAAGCATTCATGAGCAAATAACGTTATATACTTAATTACCCACAATGGGCCCCAGCATTGTATGACTTCTGACATGAAGATATTCATACATGCTATGTGTGATGAATATTAGCAAATCGGTGACGGAAGTTCAAGCACGTAACTCGCCATCAAGAGAGGTCAACTATTTGGGTCGAACCGTGGCACCGTGAGAGAAGTATCAATGTAGATTTTTGATTCAGTAGGCAAGTCAATCAGGGCAACTAGAGAATATAGCATGTGGGACACATGCTACCTACTACATGATATTCAGGAACGTCATTCTAATTAACATGGCACATCAATTTTAATGCTACATTGAGGGTTTTTTCCAGTCCGGCTCATCATCAAATAGGTCTTCAGATGTACTAATTTGTCTAGAGGATTTAAGTTGTAATGAAGTAAATCTAGAGATATTTTCAAAATCTTGATTTTTTGGTTGCTTCAATTTCATCATAGGATCCTACGATACAAATATGATATACCTAAATTATATGGAAGATGTGTGAATCCTTAGTGGCTACTTGAACGTTATGCTATTAAAATATGATGGAAAGAATCAAACATATTTTTAGTTTTAAATAGACATAGATAAATGTTGAATAGTGAAAATATGATCAAAACAACTCCTATAATATTATCATTATCAACTCTACATATTCTACATAATCTACATATTATCACAGTATGTGTGTATTTTTGACAAATTTTTGCAAGTTTTGACATTTGACACAAAACTTTGCACACACAAAAATTGCACATCAATTGACACACAATTTAGAATCTGACATGTAGTGTGACTTATGGAGAGAAAAAACCCACAATGTGTGCAGGCCCACATGAATAGAAATTCCTTGAAATAGCATTTGGTTGAGGGCCCGGTCACATATGACTTCACAGTACACGGCCTTTGGACACTTTCTTTTGGGCTCTCACAATTTCATGGTCACGGCTCTTGGCTCGTCTGCGAAGTGGGGGTAAGTACTTGATTAGTAACATACTAAATACCTTACCAGTAGTGACTCCCGGTTGCCTTTATTCGCTACCGCTGTGTCAGCTGATTGGGAGGGGCCACGCTCGTCATTAGTGGCTTATTAGTCAGTTGGCCGCTGCTGAGGGACAATCTTGTAAGCTTAACTTACTGACGCAAGGGAAGTTTGTTCCATCAATCCAGGCAGTCAGTCTACAAAAGCTTCTTCCCTTTGGCAGCTCCTGACCTCTTCACTGACTGGCCGACTGCTCCGCTGACCCTTGTCCCTCCAAAGTGTCGCTACGTGGAGGAGTTTAGTGACTCTTAAGTGCCCACTTAGTAGCCGCTTAGTCAGAGCGGCTACTAAAAGGGAAGGGATTACTGACTGATTAGTCAGTCAGTCAGTTAGCTTGGCTGAGTGGTTTTTACTTGACTGGTTGATTAGTCAGGTAATTAATAAGCAAGCAGGCAGCAATGTCCAGGGAGATTGTTGGGCTTAATCGGTCGAGATCCTTGTATTTCTGAGTCCCACTGGTTACATGTGGAGAATGTTTCAGCTTTTCTTCACTAGTTTTTCTTCACTAGTTTTTCTTGAAGCTTTTCCAAATTCGTTATTTTGAGACAATATCAGAATTTTGAGACTTTTTGCCTACAATTTCAACAATTGTTTAGAGACAATTTTCATATTTTTTGGACTTTCTAATTATAGACTATCCTCGACTCGAGGGTAATCTTCCCATATATAGTCAAAAAATCACTTACAAATATAGATTCAATCAAGAAATGAATGAAAAACATAAATTTAAGCATTCAATTGAGACTATGAAAAGTCTCAATTTAACGAATTTGGTCATGTTCGAGGCGTATTCTCGACATTCCTCTAAAACGATCGGTAATTTTCGTAAAGTCTTGGACGTCAACTGGTTGTGTTTTTCAAACTACATCAATTCATATGTAACTACGCTATTGACGTATTACTGAGAGTATCGTTTTTAAACCCAAATGACATAAGTACACTAACTATGGTATTTAGTGTCATGTGGTATGTAATGTCACCATGGTAACTTTTCGGATGACGCTTCTTATGAATAAGTGAATGATGTTGTCATAGATATTGGGCATGCCAAGCCTGTCACGGATGTTTTCAAGAATGAACCAATGTTGGTTTGTTATATAGGTGAATACATGGTGCCCTTAATCAACATCAAGTTATTGGTATAAAGAACTCATAACATTATTCAGATTCATAACAATGTTATGTGGGACTGACATTATTCTACAAAATATTCCATCATTCAAGCTGAACGTGAGGAATATTCCGCATAATATTGTCAATCTCACAGAACACTGTTATGGATCTAGATAATGTTATGCTCACCTGCATGTATCAAAATTGTAATATCAATCAAATATTGGTATTTGGTGGGTATGTCAAGGTGAGAGAATCTTTGTATTCCCGAGTTATTATTTGGATCAATATCATTCTAAACCATATTGACACTAGGGTGATTTTTCCTCGGTATGAATGTTTTGCATGGCGTATAGACCCCTGTGGTATCAAAAACGATAATATTCTCAAATGCCCATACCCATGTTGGTATCAAAAAATGGAATTTGTCATTATAGATACCCGAATAATATATATTTTTGAACGACAATACTAGTCCGACACTCAAATGAATCACCCATGTCCGTGCTTAAATCCATACATTGTTTGATGAAAATTTATCTTTTCAAGATTTGTGGGTCAATTTGTTTAGTTATGTCCGGTAAACCAAGAGCAAAATGCCACTCATTTTAAGGAGTGTCGGGAATTGTTTAAAAAAAATCTATGTAGGATTCCAATTTTCATAAAAGTGGATCGGGTCGTATTACATGCTTTGACCATGGAGATTTAGCTTTGAGGATTTGGATTTATATTAACTTACAGTATATATATGAACCACATGAGGTAAAAGGGGTATTTTCGAAAGGGGAGGTGGGGGGGAGAGGTAATGAAGTAATGCACACATTCATGGGATGTTTCATATATATTGATAAATATTCCTGAGATGTTTACCTAGTATATTCTGGATATGAAATTTTGATACTGTAAGATTTCTAAGACCTTCATAATGGAGCACCGGTTACACTCCCCACTTCCCCAGTGGGGGACACCTACCATGTGGATATGACTTTAAAATCGACTTCAACAACTTTGCTTCACATTGCTACCATTGCAAGTCCAATTTACACTTGAGCTTTCAACTTGAGAGCTTGAACTTTTGGTAGTGCTTGTAACGTTTAGATCATGGTGTCTTGATGGAATCCATGTGAAACGGCTCTTTCAAGCTCTTGGTCAAAACCCTAACCTATCTCATGCCCCTTTACATTACAAAGGTTTAGAAAAACAAGGCTTTCTCATTGGCGGGGAACCTCTTTACAATGCTTGTTCATCAAGTCTACTTTACACTTGAGCTCTCAACTTCAAAGGTGGAACTTTTATCTTAGCTAACAACTTTTAGATGGCATCTTGATGGATCCCACGTGGAACAATTATTACAAGCTCTTCCAGTCATTTTTTCAAGCTCTTAGTCAAAGTTCCAATCTCTCTCATGGAGGTCACTTAGGAATGTCATTGAGATGTCTTGTTTTGTAACTCCCAAGCCAATGGACTTCCAAGGATCCATTGGCTCCTTAGTCTCCTTTGTTTTGTATCATTCCGTGCTTCATACCTCACTTTGAGCATGGCCACTCTACACATGTTCAAACTATGGAGAGCTTGAAGATCAGTAAATCCCTCAATAGCTTGAGGTTAGGATGAAAGCTTTTCAACTCCAAGTATCAAAACTCCCAAAAATTGCAAGTTCAAGCTCTCAATTTCAACTCTAGTGTGAAGGACACCTAACTCTCGAGCAGTTGTTAACCCTTAAACGACGGAGAGGCCCTCTCAGGGCCTCGTTGACCCTAAACTATTTGACCATAAGATAGCGTCAAAACATGTCGGAATTGCAAAAAAAATTCCCAAAATGTGTATCTCAAAATTCCATATCTAAATATATATGCCGATTGCACTAAAAGAATTACATGGAGGTCTAAAATGGGGTAAACATAGGCTGATGGGAGATGCCCTCTCATCCCCCCCCCTTGACCTTTAAGGGTTAAGTAGCCTCTTAGTCAAAGCAACTAGTAAAAAGGAAGGATCAATCACTAATTAGTCAGTCAACTTGGTTGAGAGAGGGTATAAGGTACGTATACCCAAAACTGACACGGAAACTAAAATCAAAACTATACATGTGCCACAACGATGCCCTTTAGGGGCTTTTAACCCTAAAGCCCAAAGCAAGA
Source organism: Polytrichum formosum (assembly GCA_964035585.1). NCBI lineage: Eukaryota > Viridiplantae > Streptophyta > Polytrichopsida > Polytrichales > Polytrichaceae > Polytrichum > Polytrichum formosum. The sequence continues at coordinate 66,073,612 of OZ037936.1, forward strand.
TCTTCCCAAAAAACATCTAAAACAACTCAATCCGATTTAGAATTTCAATATATTAAATATGAAAATAGAATAAAATACACAAACACACACATACACACATGCCAACACCTCTCCTGATAATTTTGAGTGTACAAATGAAAAACTTGTAGAGTTAAGATTGTTCACACAATTTTTTAGCCATTCGTGTATCCAAAATTCAAAATTTATAACATAAAAATGTAAGTCGGCATTGTCGGGCAGTGGTGAGTGCCCGGTGAAAACCTCTCCCTCGGCCTGTAGGGGTTAGTGGATAACGGTCACTAAGTACGCAGTGTTGCTTTTTAGGTTATGTGTTAGTTTTGGGGTAAGCCTCCTTACTTAGTGACTGGTTGGAGTAGGGGGACAAAAGCTGGCCCACCTGGGCAGAGAGAGAGCCTGGGGGTTGAACAGAGTCCAGACTGACTGCAACATTGTGTTCAAAATACTGTAAATTACAGTAGCACCTTCAGGAACAGGAATGGCGTGACTTAGCTTAAAAGCCCGCTTTTGTGGCGGATGTTCCGGCAGCCCTGCTTGGCAACCTTCAGAAATCCAAGGTGACTTTTAACATATAAATAAATAAACAACCAACGTCGGGCAAATCCGACGTGAATTTGAGCCCATTGGCCCTACCTTGCTCAAGAATCCTCTTGGTGCAGGGTGGGGTTAACTGCATGCCTACCTTGCAATGGGTGGGCTCTTGGCTTCCTACCCACCTAGCTAGTTCTTTCCGTCAAGTAGAAAGAAGATTTCACAGCGGGAATCGAACCACCAACCACTCCATTCGGGAAATGGGTGCCTCTCCACTATCACCATGTAGTTTAGGGTCTCCTCGGAACGGATTTGGCGAACCAACCCATACACTCGTTCCTTGTTGGATGCCTAAACCCTTGCCTCCAAGGAACCAGTGTACGGGTTGTTTCGCCCCAGCCCCTCGGAACTGGCTTAACATATATAAGTTATACATGAAGTAATGAAGTACAGTAAGCAAGCTATCTTTTGCCATTTGTTAATGCTGGAGGTTGATCAGTGACAGGCCTGTTCAGCCCATGTTGCAGTTGTTTGTTCAAGCTTGCTGAAGCCAAAGAAACCTGTCACATGGGTGAGCTGAGCTTGCATTATAACCTCGCGAATAAATGCGTGAGGGCGGGCTCCAAGTTGTGTAAGCTAGCTGCAAGAACGTGATCGAGATGCAGTTACTATCGTATGCAACAAGTCCGTGAAATGTGCAAGTTAGTCAACAATCCAGTTTTATACGAGGCGATGTCACTGATGTGCATTGGGTATAACTTATAGCACATGCTAAATTACAGTGTGTCAGGAGTTTTAACACAAGAAGCTGGAACCAGGCTGCCAATTGATAGAATGCCGCGTGCGTAGTGTATATATAAAACCATAAATTGAGTATTTGGTCAAATGGAGCAATCCACGCAGCTGGTAGCATGCTTTTTTTGGGGGGTCATGCAAATCGTTTTGTGAGATCGAACCCCTGACATGCGTCACTGTTCTGTTCCCTGTTCCCTGTTCCTCCAACAGTTGACAAATTCTCACAGACATAAATAATATTATTATTATTACTAAAATCATCGCCCGTGGGAAGCAGTGTGTATGTTTGACAAATTTCATTTGACGTTCAACTTCAAGTTGAAAGTGTCACGTGACGTTTTCAAAAACGAAAATGAATGTCAATTGACATCTACATTTTCTTCTGAAGTATCACCTCAATGTCACATGCCTAGTAGTACGTGTCATTTCAATTTCTAAAGTGTCAATTGACGTGTGGTTTTTTTCTTCACAAGTCACACTACATGTCAAAATCTTAATTGTGCGTGTCAATTGATGTGCAATTTGTTTTTATGCAAGTTTTTGTGTGTCAAATGTCAAAAACTTGCAAAAACTTTGTCAAAAGTACATGTAAGGCCCCCTTAGAGCGAGCCCTCCATTGGGCGGAGGAACACCTAAGGGGGTTGGGTGTGCGATTAGCATCGCACCCCTTGGAGTGTAAAGGGTTGAACCCGGTTGGGAAAGTACTCTAAGGCGGGCGGACTTAGAGTATGGTAGGGTGACCCGTGCGGGGTGCACAAAGGACTTAGGCAACGCAGCCTAACGGGTGAGGACTTAGGGACTCGGAGCACACGCGGGGCGTGTGGGAAAGGCCCGAACCTTGGGGAGCTAAAGGGAACCAGGGTCGTCCGTGGGTTGACTAGTGAGGTCTCCACGAGTGGTAGAACCTTAGGAGTCTAAGGGTGCTAGTGGTTACTAGCGGGACTCACCTAACAAGTGGCTTGTGCAGGTGAGGTGTTAGCTTCACGCGGGGCGTGAGGGACGTGGCGCTGGAGTGGCGTTACAAGTGGTATCAGAGCGTCTAAGCTCGGTATCGTGACTCGAAGCCGAAGGAGCAAGGGGAGCCTAGCAACCTAAGAGGGGGAGCGACAATGGCACCCGAGAAACGCTCAAAGAAAGGCGAGGGCGAGCCGCGACGAGAGGAAGACGAAACTCGAGAGGAGTTAGCGCTGGGGGTTACGACTACGACAACTCAAGGCGATGAAGGCGGGCCGAGCAAGAAGCGGGCGCCGCGAAAGAAGGCCCCCACGCCTTCGAAGACCGCAAGTCAAATTCGTGAAGAATTGAACTTGGAACCGATCACCACCGAGCCCCAAGTGGAGCAAGAGGTGGTGGATCAAGCCGCAATTGTGGCGGAGCAACCTAACGTACCGCTTGTCGCAAGCGAGGAGGTTGACTCGGAAGAATCCGAGAAGGATTCGGATCGGGAAGGACCCCGACATGGCGAGACGGCGGTGGTGAGACTCAAGACCGAGTTTCGCGAGATGCAAGCCACCATCGCGTCTCTCGTGCAACAAAATCAAATGTTGATGGAGTTGGCACAAGGTAAGCTTGGTAAGGGCTCGTCTTCGGACGGGTCCAAACCAACTTACATGAAGAATGTTCCTAAGCCTCCCAATTGGGACACGAAGGATCGTAGGAACATTGAGGCATTTCTTACCGAGTACGAGACGTATTGCGACGCCTCGGGCTACATTGGCGACGAGGTAAGAGTGCGAAGCTTTGGGTCGTTCCTTAAGGAAGGAGCGGCGGTCTCCTTCGCCGCGTGGCGGAGCTCGCGTGGCGAAACCGTGACTTGGGAGGAGTTGAAGGTATGGGCGTTGGAGGCTTGGCGCAAGCCGCACCAACACCTTCTTGATGTGACCTCGCTAGGTTCAATGCGGTGGAGAAATGACATGAATTTGTCGAGATATGCCGAGGAGTACAAGTCGAAGTACTTGCAATATGATTGTGAGAAAAATCCTCAACTCGGCATGATGGGCGCATTCTTGGCTAGCCTAGACGAGTCGATAAGGCGGAAAGTGTGGGAAAGAGAGAACCTCCCCACTACGATGCTAGAACTACTCGACGTCGTGATAAGGCTAGGCGATGCGCGAGAGGTGGGGCGTGCCGAGACTCCGACCGTGAAGAAACCTTACGATAGGTTTTCCGGGGGCAACAAACCCAAGTTTCCAAAGCGGAAATGGGAGCCTAAGGAGGATCCCGAAGGATCTAGCGGCAAGCCGACTACGCCAAAGGCTTTCGTCAAGCGACCAAAGCGTGTTGACGCCAAGGACGCGACGAAGAAAGGCCTTTGTTTCAAATGTGGCAAGGCGGGACACCTTGCAAGAGAGTGCCGCGAAGGCGGGTCCGGAAAGGTAGAGTTAAACTCTACCTCGATCTCGCCAAGGCAAGATGAGGAGCTCAACTCCTTGATTAAAGACAAAGAGCCGACCTTCAAGAGAGGACATAAAGTCTTAGAAAGTCTAAGTCTTAAAAACTTAGTCGCCGAAGGCGGCTTCGAAGCTAAGTTGTCTTTGATAAATCCGAGTAATAAAGGGTTGGTTTACTTGAAAGCGCAAGTGAACGGAACTAACGTCTCGATGTTGATTGACACAGGGGCAACCAACTCCTTCATGACGCCGGAGTGCGCGAGGAGGGTGAAGGTTGTGGTGGAGGACACAACCTTGCCGGTGAAGGTGAACTTCGCCCAAGGTTCGTGTCAAGTGCGGCAAGCTGCGCGAAGCGTGAAGTTTAAGGCGGGAACGGCGAAGTTCGAAGAGGACTTCACCGTTTGCGAGTTAGGTGGCGTGGACATAGTGTTAGGAAATACCTTCCTACGCTACTATGGGGTGGAAGTTAGGCAAAGGCCTAGCCTTCAGATAGTGATGGTTGGCGCGGACGGGAAGCCAAAGCCGCTGCCTCACACTAGAGTAGTGGGGCTAAGTGGTTTGGGAATCAACTTAGTCTCGCAACGAGACCTCTTTGAGGAGCAATTTGTATTAGTTTTAAAAGAGGATTTCCTCGATTATAATACAAAGGGTGAAACCCCACCACTTTCTTACTCGGATTGCATTTCTAAAGTCCTTAATGAGTTTGGTGACGTCCTAACTAATGAACTACCAAACGAGCTACCTCCCGAACGGGAGGTAGATCACAAAATCGAGTTAGTTCCCGGGGCGGAGCCCCAAAACAAGGCTCCGTACCGACTCAACCAAACTGAGTTGGGTGAGTTGAAACGGCAACTAACCGAGCTGTTAGCGCGAGGCTACATTCGGCCTAGCAAGTCGCCGTTTGGCGCACCGGTGCTCTTTGTGAGCAAGAAGGGTGGCCAACTCCGCATGTGTGTGGATTATCGTGCGTTGAACCGAATTACGGTTAAGAAGAACTATCCATTGCCGCGAGTCGACGACTTGTTGTATAGATTAGCGGGAGCAACCCACTTCAGTCGAATAGACTTGAAGTCGGGTTACTACCAAATAAGGGTAGCAACCGAAGATGTGTTTAAGACGGCAATGAGGACTCGCTACGGCTCGTACGAATTCCTCGTGATGCCGTTTGGGCTGTGTAACGCCCCCGCTACCTTTATGTCCATCATGAATGACATTTTTCATGAGGAAATGGACGAGTACGTTGTAGTATATATTGATGATATATTAATCTACTCGCGAAGTGAGTTAGATCACGCAAGGGACCTAAGGCGGGTCCTAGAAAAATTGAGGCAACACAAGCTCTACGCCAACGCCGGGAAAAGCGAGTTCTCGCTAAAAGAGTTGGAATTTCTGGGTCACGTCCTAAGTGACGAAGGTATTCGTCCCGACCCGAAAAAGATCCAAGCCATTCGCGAGTGGGAGGTCCCGCGGACGCAGAAAGGAGTTAGATCCTTCCTAGGCTTGGCCAACTACTATAGGAAGTTCATCAAGAACTTTTCTAAGGTGGCGTCGCCCCTCTCGAATTTGCTACGCAAAGAAGGGCAAGTCCTAAGGTGGGACGTAGAATGCGACAAAGCATTCTTGGAGCTTAAGACCTTGTTGTCCACCGCGAGTGTGTTGAAATACCCCGAATTCGATAAAGAATTCGAGGTGCACACCGACGCGAGTGGCTTCGCCATTGGGGGCGTCTTGATGCAAGACGGGCACCCAGTGGCGTATGAAAGCTGTAAGTTGACTGGGAGTCAACTTAGGTGGCCAACTCACGAGAAGGAGTTGTACGCTGTAGTACACTGCCTCAAGAGTTGGCGTCACTACGTTGGGGGACGAAAGACCAAGGTCTTTACGGACAATATTTCCCTCAAGTATCTAGATACTAAGGCCCAAGCAACCCCTAAGGAGTTGCGGTGGTACGACACCATCATTTCGATGGATGTCGAGTTAATCCACAAACCAGGGCGGGACAACTTAGTGCCGGACGCACTGAGTCGTCGCGAGGAGCTCATCACTCCTCGGATACTTATGCTAGTCGAGGACGAGAAGGACTTTCTCGACGACGTGCGAGAAGCCATGAAACAAGACGAGGACGCGATTATGAATAATCGTTTCTTCGACGAGCGGGCCTCGAAGAAGAATCCTCCCGGGGGCCGGCGTATGAAAAACTTGCGAAGGAAGAATGGCCTGCACTATTTCAAGCAGACGCGGCTTTATATCCCGGAGGGGAAACTAAGAAAACGCTTGCTTCATGAATTCCACGATACGCCGTTGGCGGGGCATAAGGGAGTTCGCGCCACGATGGCTGAACTCCAAAAGAGATACTTTTGGCCGTGTATGGGCGCGGACGTCGAAGAGTACGTCAAAACGTGCGTCAAGTGCCAAATGTCGAAGCACTCGACACAACCCAAGATCGGAAAACTGAGACCCTTGCCAATACCGAAACAAAATTTCTATTCCATTTCTATGGATTTTATGACCGGTATCCCGAATGTGGCGGGAATGGACGCGATAATGGTTATCGTGTGTCGGTTAAGTAAATGGTCGGCTTTCGTGCCTTGTTCGAAACAAGCCACGGCCGAAAAGGTGGCCCAATTGTTCTTAGACAATTGGGTTAGGCATAGGGGCTTTCCGTGGGACATTGTGAGCGACCGCGGGTTGTTATTCCAGACTCAATTCTGGCAACACATGATGCGGCGCACCGGAGTGCGACTTTCTATGACGACGGCTTGGCATCCGCAAGGCGATGGCCAAACCGAAAGGATCAATTCGATCCTTAACATGTATATGAGGGCCTTTTGTGAAAAGGACCAACAAGAGTGGCCAACGTTAATACCTCTTGCCGAATTGTGCTATAACACAACGGTTTCCCGAACGACGGGAAAAACACCGTTTTACTTGTGTTATGGGCAAGAGGCAGTTTTGGCTAGTGACTTGTCCGTTGGTCAAAGCGAATTCACGCGTGACCAAGAACGTCTCTCGGGATATTACTCGCTTGATGCGGCCCAGTGGGTCGCGCGAAGGCAAATGATCCTTCGAAATGCTAAGGCCATGATGGCTAAAGCGCAAGATCGCTACGCTAGTGCGGTGAATAAGAAGCGGAGGGAAATCACATTCAAAGTGGGTGAGAAAGTTTGGTTGGACTCTAGGAACTTGGGAATTCCTACGGAATTATCTATCAAGTGGTCCGCGAGGTGGATAGGGCCGTTTCCAGTGAAGAAGATTCTTCATCCGGACGTGTACGTGTTAGACTTGGGCAAAAGAGTTGGTAAGAGTTGGCACCCGGTGTTTCACGTGTCTTTACTTAAGAAATACCACCGGGACGAAAAGGACTTGCATTTGTGGCAAGAGGATCCTAGGCCGCCACCCGAATACGAGCTTTGGGATGGAGCGATGGGCAAAGTTACGGCGATCCTAGACTCAAGAAGTATTCAAGGGCGGGGAAAACAATACAAGTGTTTAATGCACGGGTATTCGCCTTATGAATACGAGTGGATCAATGGAGTCAACTTGCCGCATGCCAGAACTCTTATCAAAGCCTTTGAGGCTAGAAAAGTGGCCGAGGCACAAGCCGCGGCGCACGCTAAAGCTAACAAGCCGGCACGCAGGCGAACCACGACTAGTAAGAAGTTGCCACCTCTCATTGACGACAATGATATTGAGATGGACGACGAACTAGTCACGCGACGAGACCAAGATCCAACCAACCCACTAGATGTGCCGCGATACACAAAGCCCACTAAGAATAAGCGTAGGATGACTGGCTCCATCCACGTGAGGCATTGATAGTTGACGAGGTCGCCAACACCTCTAAGTGGGGGAGGGTGAACCCCGAAACAAGCAAAAGAGGAGTAATAAAGTGCGACCCAAGCACAAGTAAGAAAAGCAAAAATGTAAGACGGCGAGAGCACGAGTACACGAAGGAATGACTCAAGTCGAACTTGGAGGATGGGCGCCGCCGAGGGGACTCTCGAAGCAAAGTAAGAGGGCTTGGTTGTGGCGAGACCAAGGTGCGGACGCCGAGCGTGAGGTGGATCACCCACAAGGCGTATCCCGGAGCGAAAGCGCACGAGCGGCCATTCGTGTCCTAATGGGTAAACGGGGGAAAGGCGTAGCTAGCCTCGAACGCATTCTATTACCAGCCGGAAATAAATACCCACCACTTGCTGTGGCCAGGCAAGGTCTAAAGAGTGAGGGACTTAAGAAATTGCCTTAAGAAGAAACGACCCGAAGTTGTAAAGGACTGGCGCGAAGTGAGTGAGGGCAATGCGCATTAAAGCCTTCATCTCAGGAGCCAACGCGAACCGGAATTGGTCCAAGCCGAAGGCGTTGAGACTCGACCTCGTTGGGAACGAGGGGAGCCGTACCAATGGACTTAATGAGGACATTAAGTGTTCTAAGTGGGGGAGGATGTAAGGCCCCCTTAGAGCGAGCCCTCCATTGGGCGGAGGAACACCTAAGGGGGTTGGGTGTGCGATTAGCATCACACCCCTTGGAGTGTAAAGGGTTGAACCCGGTTGGGAAAGTACTCTAAGGCGGGCGGACTTAGAGTATGGTAGGGTGACCCGTGCGGGGTGCACAAAGGACTTAGGCAACGCGGCCTAACGGGTGAGGACTTAGGGACTCGGAGCACACGCGGGGCGTGTGGGAAAGGCCCGAACCTTGGGGAGCTAAAGGGAACCAGGGTCGTCCGTGGGTTGACTAGTGAGGTCTCCACGAGTGGTAGAACCTTAGGAGTCTAAGGGTGCTAGTGGTTACTAGCGGGACTCACCTAACAAGTGGCTTGTGCAGGTGAGGTGTTAGCTTCACGCGGGGCGTGAGGGACGTGGCGCTGGAGTGGCGTTACAGTACACACTGCTGGGAAGTGCAACAGTCATAAAATATTACGTTGTGATTAAGTGAACTATTTTTGGCAATTTTTTGTGTGTGGGTCAGCACATATAAAACTTTTTTTTCAATTGCCAAGAGATATACAAGGGACGTGGACGGTGGCCTTGAAAAAGAGACTTCAGCATAAACTTGTGTGAGGTTGAAAACATATCCAGTATTCTTGCATATTCATAACATTATTCATATCCACAACAGTGTTCTGTGGGACTGACAATATTTCACGTAGTATTCTCGAATATTCCCCACATTCAGACTCAATAATACTACGTGCAATATTGTCAGTCCCACAAAACATTGTTATGGATCTGAATAATGTTATGTCTTTGGGTTATGCGCAACAATTGAATTAGTCATCATAAACCAAACTAGCGCTTTACGTGGCAGTGTTATGTGCCCACAATAGGGTGACATATGTCACCTACATTGATATGTGCAATAAGGTTGCCTCGCGAATAGGGTGAGTACTTAGGGCCACTTCACACACGAGCCAAGAGCCATGACCATGAAATTGTGAGAGCCCAAAAGAAAGTGTGCAAAGGCCGTCCCAAGACACCTCCAAAATCATGTAGTGTGGTCATGGACCCTCAAGTGTAGTGTGAAGCCATATGTGACAAGGCCATCACCAAATGCTATTCAATGAATTTCTATTCATGTGGGTCCTCACACATGATAAAATAGAAGAAACCAATGGTTGTGAGCATTCGGAGTGCCATGGTCTCCCAGTTTTGTGTTAGGCCTACCCCCAAGAGGTGATTTTTGAAAATAGTCCAAGCGACCATGAAACATGATCCATTCGATGCCATGTAAGAATCCATGTAGACTTTACATCCATTTTGCATTCACATACTCTGGTGGTCCCTCAAGCGTAGTGTGAAGCGAACTTGGACTGGCTCCGCCTTTTCCACCGATGAGAGTGCTTGAAGTGTACTGGTCACGGGCTCTCAGTCTCGTGTGTGAAGTGGCCCTTACAAGCCCTTGACGCGGCGTCCTTTCAGCCAACACAAAAGCAGCACTTGGTCGATCATGATTCGTGTGGAGGCTCGTTAGTTTGAGAGTGACGGGCTTCCCAAGATTAGGCTGTGCGGATCGGCTGTACGGGAGGTTACTGCAGCAAGCTTAGACCGGTCCTGGCAGTGGGGATTCGGATTCGCCATTCGCCCCGGATCTGTCTAAAAACCCCCGACGAGCGTGGCTCGGATGCCAGGTTCGGTGGGGGGTGGTAGGGGTGGGGTAAAACCTGCCCCCTATTTTTTTAATTTGGTGGGGCCCTTACTTGATGTCATAGGGGTCTCCCTAGGGTAATTTGAGGCCATAGGACCCAAATTTAGAAGAAAAAAAACCAAAAAAAGTCCCCAAGGGGCCAAAACGGGGAGGGCCACAAAATTGAACCCCACCGAACCTGGCATCCGAGCCACGTTCGTCGGGGGTTTTTAGAGAGCTCCATTCGCCCCCAGCTCCCTGAATCAGGGTGGCGGATGCAAGGAGCCATTTCAGTGGCAGAGATAGACACACACACTCACACACACTCAGGGCCGCTTTACACCTAGAGGCCGGGCCAAATCGTTGTGTAAGAGGCTTGAAATTCTCACTTGTGATTGGCCAAAGGGTTCAAATCGGTCCCAACCCCTTTACACCTAGAGGCCGGGCCAATTTGGTGGTATGATTTTTTAATTTTAAAAATGTATGTTATGACACGGCCTGAGCTCGTTGAATTGGGTGCACCCAAAATGAAAGGCCAATGTCATATTTCACTAAAAAAAAATTCTTAAATAAAATATGATTTTTTTAACAAACTAGATCCATTGGATTATGTGGAAATCTAAACGGCTCTATGCTAGATTATGCTAGATCTGTTGGATTATGCTAGATTTATTGAATTGGCCTAACTTCTTGGCCCTAAGACCTTTACAAATGAGAAAATTGGCCCCCGTTATAATCTTATTATAATGTGTAGTTGAGGCCGGCCTCCAACCCAAAAAGGGCTGAAATTCATGCAATCGGCCTCAAGGGGGTTTGGCCCGGCCTCTAGGTGTAAAGTGGTACTCACACTCCAGGCTCCCAGGCTCCCAGATCTCCTGACACTGGCCCGGCACTTCCAACCAGCGGTCCGGGGAGATTTGGGGCAAAGTTGGTCGAGATCGAATGGTTTCTGAGAAGGCCACCGCAATGAACGGGGAGAGCCGACCGCTACTGTCGTTACTACAAAAGAACCGGTTGACTTTGAGAACTAACCCTGTTGAAGTTCAAGACTTCAGGAAACCGCCGATCGTTTCATAAACATCTACAGAACATACCTTAATTCGATCAAAAGGAAGCCGAAACATATCAACATGTAGCCAGTTGGACTAGTGTCTGGGGAGGTTTTTGGGGCATAATCGATCAAGATCCTAGTGTTTCCAAGTCCAACCATAACATTATTCAGATCCATAACAGTGTTCTATGGGACTGATAATATTCCACATAATATTGTCACTCTCACAAAACATTGTTATGGATCTGAATAATGTTTTTGAATGGTTACATGTTGACAACTTCTGTTTGTTTTTTCTTTATATTAATATGAGATATATTCTATGGATTCCTCTAAAATGATTGGTACACTGTTTATGATACTCGGTGTCTGCGGAGGTTTGAGTCTTGAACTTGAACCAGTGATTTCTCAAACTCAACCAGCCCATCTGTAACTAGAGTCATCTCTTTCGGATCTCTTCACTACAACGTTTATGGGTATACTGATGGCAAGTGTCATTTGTGCACACTTTAGTCAACTTGTGGACCATTGTGTAACATAGGTATGCCCCTCATAACACTACAGAGCATACTCATGCCAAGACATTAGTGAGCGCACTTGAATGCCAATTGTCAGAGTTGACACTTGTGGTGAAGTTGTTAATCATCAATGTAACCTAGTATACGCCTCAAAACAGGGTAAGTGGCACTATTACGCATGTGGCACTAATACCACAAACGGTGTAGTAGTCTTAAACCCAACCATTCATCTCCTTTCAGCAACCCATGGGTGTTATTCAACCAATTTTCCTTGTTCTCAGTGTCTATTGATCAGATTTACAAATCTTTGATGAAATATCAACCAAAATCGGAGCCCCCTTGAGTTGGTTATGGTTATTGAAAACGCATGTGTTGGTTTCCTAAATGAATACAAAGGTCTTCCCAATTGTGTTGATTACTAAGTATAGATTATTTCATGACATATTATTAAATAGCATTTAAGCATGTAGTGTAATCTTTGTGTCTTTGATGAACTTACCTACTGTAGGTTGAATGATAGAATTGTGTGGGACATCAAAGCGGATGACGTGGGCCTAGTCTTGCATGCTTAGGCTCCTTACCCACCTTGGAGTTGTGTGATTCCACTACGAGCACCCAAGAGAGTTCCCCCACTCTCTTTCATGGGTCCTAGTAAGGTAGAAATACCATAACCCGTGAAAATAAGGTGATTCGCATTGAAGATCTGGTCTGACAATCATGAGATAATTTTCCTAGATAGACGAGAAGGATTCATGAAGAATGCAAGTTGTTTCATATTTTTCTGCCCTGTACAAAAAAATGCTACAATTTTTCAAAGTGGAAAGTTGTCAAACCCCCTACACGTTCACTAGATTCTCCCTACACCGAACACGGTAATCCGCATTTCCATACATAACATCGCCTAAATCGGTTACCTCATGAGTACATTAACACTTGACTCCCATTGGCTACACTAAGTGTACACACGTTGAAGTTGCCGCCGAACCATGATCCATTTCAGAAATGGCACTTCACCATTATGACGGCGGTCTAGTACACGGCTAGAGGTTAGTTAACCGCTTTTGGTATTTCTACCTTAACCTTGCTTGTGTTTTTGGCAATGACATAAAGTGTTGTTTCATTTGTCTTTGAGAATAAAAAAAATAAACAATAAAAGTGAGATAAAGTAATTTTATGTGTGTCTCTCTCTCGCTCTCTCTTTCATGAGTCCCATCACCGGCTTCCCAAATGAAGGAAGGTAGGTAAGCCATGGAACTCATATATAAGGTACACCATGATGAAGTATTATTTGCTCCGGTGTGGGATGAAAAGACGGCAGAGGCTAGGAAGCACTCTGTACCTGCTGCCATGTGGCAACTCGGCAGTGGCCGAAGCCCGTCTAGTCAGTCCCCGCTGGCCCCGGAAACGAGCGCCAAGGCACACTATTTAAGGTAACTTGTATGTGGGGGGTGTTCTCAAATGTGACGGTCACTCTCAGACCACTGTAGTGGAGTGGGAATATGACAAGGTTTGTCGTTAAGAGAGGACACTCCAAAGCCACTTGTCGCAATGAGATTGGACTATGTGCTTGAAATGTGGCCACCATTCTAAGTTCATTAGTTAACACGACTCGAAGAACCTAAGTTATGTGATCATTTCGAAGAGGACGAGACTCTTCCCTTTGACTTTCACGTAACTCTTGCATCTAACTTACATTACATCACTCAACAACACTTAGCCGGTGTCAAGTGCTCTTGTTCCAAAAAAAACCCGGAGCATGTTCATAGTAGATAAACACTAGATGGTTTACACCTACTACTGTGTGATGAACATTTGCGTGGGTGGAAAATGGCATGGTCAGCTGTATTTTATGTGTGGAGGGTGGCTTATGAACTAGTACAACGCTTTATTTTTTGTAAACATAAACTATCAAAAAGTGTTAATGCTTTTGGTATAGTATTCATATTATATTTCTCGACCCACAGTTTTTCATGTTTGTGTAAAAAACATTGATTCCAAATTCCTAGTTTTTGACTATATGATAACATGGGCTCAAAAATGGCGTGGGTCGAAGAAATTTACGTTCACCAAAATTATAGTCGCCCACAATAACGCTATGCCTGATTTTGAAAATTAGAATGACAACTGATGTGATTTGTAGTTGCTAACCAAATGAGGCAATTCATGATCCCATCCAACAGCCAAAACTTTATGCGGAGTTGGAAGAGCCCATACTTAGTAGGACCATGCAATGTCCGGGGAGATTTATCAGTTGAGATCCTAGTGTTTCCAAGTCCAACTAGCTACATGTTGACATCTTTAGGTTTTCCTTGATAAAATGGAGGTATATTCTCTAAATTCCTCCAAAACGATCGGTAATTGTCCTGAAAGTCTTGAACTTCAGCCAGTTGTTTCTCAAACTCAACCGGTTCATCTGCAACTAGCAGCTGGTTCTCCCTGTGTATTGGGGCCTTCTCATCCCTTATTAGGGCCACTTCACACATGAGACTGAGAGTCTGTGACCACTAGCACTCTCATTGGTGGAAAAGGCGGGGCTGGTCCAAGTTCGCATCACACTACGCTTGAGGGACCAATGGAGTAAGTGAATGCAAGATGGATGTAAAGTCTACACGGATTCCTACATGGCATCCAATGGATCATGTTTCACGGTCACTTGGACTATTTTCAAAAACCACCTCTTGGAGGTAGGCCTAACACAAAACCGGGAGACCATGGCACTCCAAACACTCACAATCATTGATTTATTCTATTCTATCATGTGGGAGGACCTGCATGAATAGAAATCCATTGAAATAGCATTTGGTTGAGGACCCCGTCACATATGACTTCACACTCCACTTGAGGGTCCGTGACCACACCACATGATTCTGGAGGTGTGTTGGGACGGCCTTGGGACACTTTCTTGTGGGCTCTCACAATTTCATGGTCACGGCTCTTGGCTCGTGTGTGAAGTGGCCCTTAGTGTGGACTAAGGGCAGGGGACTGCGATGATTTTTAATTGAAATTCGTGAGCGTTGATGAAGCTGCTGCGGCTGTGGAATCGGAGATCTCATCAGCCTCCTGATCAGTGCCAGTTCCCCGGTTGACATTCGGAAGGGGACTTTCTAGCCACACCTCTGGCCCCGTGAATCAATAGGGGCGGTGGAGGGTGGGCCTCATAAAGGGGAAAACTGCCACTTCTACTTATTACTAGCTACTACCACAACAGTCTTATATATGACGCTTCGATCGATTGATATATAACAAAGGGAAGGGAAGTGGGGAAATTTTGACGCTGTGATTGAAGTGGGCGGGGACTTTGATGGCTGGGCGGGCAGTTGATTGGATTGCCGGTACCCACAAACTTTGATGGCCGGGCAGGCAGTTGATTGGATTGCCGGTACCCACAAACTTTCAATAAACTTCTCGGCCTTGCCAGTAAGGTATACCACTGTTAGGGGCCGGCCTTATGCGGGCGCTCTTCTATGATTGGACCGTGGTACTTATATGCGTGGTAAGTCATAGGGCAAGGCTTGTGTACGACCCCTATAAGCCGACGTGGACGTTTTTGTCCGAGGAGATTTGCGTGAACGGTCCTAACCAGTGCCCGGGAAGTTTTTGGGCATAGTCGGTCGAGATCCTAGTGATTCTAAATCCAACCGGTTACATGTTGATATCCTCCGGTTTTGCTTTATTCATTTGAGGTATATTCTATAGCATAGATCCCTCTAAAATGATCAGTAATTCTCTTGAAGTCTCGAACTTCAACCGGTTATTTCTCAAACTCAACCGGTTCATCTGTAACCAACCGCCGGTTCTCCCCGAGCCCTGGTCCTAACTCTATAAAGCTTCCAATCGTTCAGTCAAATTTCAATCGTAAGATGTGTCAATTTTTTCTTCTTCTAGTGAGATTTTGAATAGGAATGGACCGTTTTAGATCATTTTGGAACGATTTTGTTTCGATCTTTAGGGGGTAAAACCGGACACCAGAATGATATGTGTTACATTGGGATTGGGTTATGTGCTCGAAATATACACACCGTGTTGGGTTCTATAGTTGTCCTATAGTGAACACATTTGGGGAACTCTGTGTGGTGTGAGTGATAGAGAAAACAACTCTTCACGCTTTGAATTCTTATGACTTTTGCATCTCTACTTCCATTTCAGGATTTGGAATACACAATCTTTGTTATTGGCGTTTGCTAAGTTGGATGGGCCAAATCATGAGTTGATCCAATGACCATAAGTGTTTGTGGAGCTGGAAGTGTCCACAATAGGCCACAAGGACCACGTACCTAGGGGTAGACAAACATTATTCCAACATAGCAAAAATATGAACACCTACAACATATTGTATTTGTGGCTAACAACTCCATTGTTCAGACATTAACCTACCCAAACCACGTTCAACCCAAAGTAAGCTTTGTTTATGTGTAGCCAAGTATAACTTGGAGGTCAGAGGTGGCCATAATATCAAGACCTAAAATTTGAACTTTAAAAATAGGCAAAGAAGTGCCCACAATATGAAACAAATGTCATAACAATGGACTGAAAAAAAACTTTAGGTTTCATAGTAGTTATTTGGGGGGGCTACATGGCCATTTTTTTAGTAGGGAGATGTCATGTTTCAAAATCCAAGAGATCCACATCATTCCAAATGGGTTTTTTTCATGATTTATATGTTCTCTTGATACATTTGTGACTAAGATATGTATACCCAAAACCAACACCTGACCTAACATCAACACTTACAAATTTTGAACAATAGATACATATTGATAAGGAGGATATACACTACCTAAACATCTTACGCAGGTGTTGATTCTAAGTTGCCTACAAATAAAACTTTAAACCCTTATAACTTTTGTATACAATATCCAAACGATCCATTCTTTGGTTCGTTGAAATCCTCTTCACCTTGCAAAAAAGAAAACCCATATTTTCGACCATTCTAATAATACAAGTTTGAAACCACCTTAGCATTGATATCGAAAAAATCACACCGGTCTAGCAAACATGGATTTAAGGCTGAGTGGCACATCAGCAAATGACAAGTGATGCACAAGGCCATCCGATCCAACACTCATCAGTCGGGGAGATGACGAAAGGGGCTGTGTCCGGAGAGACTTTGTACAAAATGGGATGAGATCCAAGCATTTTCAAGTCCAATCAGCTACATGTCGATCACTTTCATTCGATTTCTATATAGAACATATTCCATAGACTCCTCTAAAATGATTGACAATGTGCCTAAAGTTTTTGAAATTCAACCGATTATTTCTCAAATTCAACCGGCTCATCTGTCTGTGACTGTGCTTTTTGACTAATTTAGTGTGGGTTATCATATGGAGTTTTTTTTGTTTTGTTTTTGTTTTTTGTTTTTGGAGACAGAAGGCTGACAGGCCAGCGCCAAAGCACAGGAGGCAGTTAACCACCTGGCAAGTTTTTGTCAAGTAGAGAGGAGATTTCACAGCCGGGAATTGAACCGCCAACCTCTTCCTTAAAATTTGGAGTTGTGCATCACTATAAAATTATACCAAGAGTCTCACTTTTTACCCAAATGACATAAGCAACCAGTATGCACAGCGAAGAATGTGATATAACGTAGTCGGTAAAAACAACAATGTCGGTAAAAAAAGCGAGGTTAGGTTATAGCAACACACGTCTCCGAATGGTAACCCACACTAATTAAGGCAATTTGGTGTAGCGGCCGGATCTCCCCGTCGTCGTAAATCATAGCGGTTGGCGAAGCGTGAGGGCCGAAGTGGAAGTTATTGGATCGGGTGACAAGGTACATATATAGTACCTCAACATTGCTTCCACCCATTTATGGTTATGAAAACGAGTCCATTGATCACTTGCAACCAATTGAAGAGAGAAAGGGGGAAGGGGGGGGTCGAGACTCGTTCCATTCATGGCCGATCTTCCCAGTGAAGTAATAAGTGTGTGGAGTCCATGATCATAATTAATAACTGTGCGTGGGTACCAGGAATAAGACAATTCTAGGGGTCTCAACTCCTCTTCAATGTTCCGGTTCTTATTGCATGACAAGGCAGATTATTAGCGGACTAGCTACTGCCATCTAAGTTATGTAGTGGACCTCTGACATGGGAAATGGTTACTGGTTCTTTGAAGTTTGGAGCATCATAATAACTAACAAAACTCTTGAAATTTGTGATAAGATATGCAAATACGTACCCGGTTTGGTGTACTACAATCATCCGTAGTCAATGGAGTACAACAATTGTCAGTTTATGTACACATAAATCCCAAACTTAGCTAGCCGGTTGGAAAAGGCTTAGGATTTGCAGTGGCCATGTTAGAGTTATGGTATCCTAGCCTATGACCGAGAGCTACACATTGGTGAATTTTCACAATGACCTCTTCTATGGTAATGAACGATTTAAAATTTTTCATGCAAGGTAAAATGAAATATTTGTCTATTTCAAAAATTTGAAATTTTTTAAAATTAATTTTGAATTAAATATGATTTTTTAAAGATGTTCCCTAGGGTATCTTATGATAGACCTAAAGAAGTTTGACGTCAATGCTAATACAACTTATGAGCATTCTATAATTATCCACAAGCAAGTAAGAGGTTGTAAGAAATCCAACATTACTAAGCCGTAGACTGAGTTTGACCTTACTATGTCAAGAGACATCCTAAACGAACAACCAATCTCATCCAACACGTTGTGGCAAGGTCTCATGTGCCTTGAACCGAGACCTATGGGCCTCAATGACCACCTTCCTCTCTCCCACCACACCTCTCCTAGCCTATGACTGAGAGCTACACCTCCTCCTCCTTCTTCCTCCTTCTTCCTCCTTCCCCCTCTCTCTCCGTCCACGTCATTAAATGCATTAATGTGAGGTTAGTTGAGCTAGGGACATGTCATCCACCTAGGGAACATTATTTCTAATTTGTTCCCTAGAGCTCGGTTTAAGGTCACATATCGGTAATAGGCTAGGATACCATATCTGTAATGAAACTGTGGGTCTGATCTTTCTTTGAGGAAACTTTCTATTAACCCCAAAGTGACATAGAGGACAGAAACTGTCCTCAACTAATTTCAATCCGAATTTGAAGGCATTTGCCGAATTGTTCTAGAAAATTTCAATAAAGAGTGATTGTACAAATCTGCAAGATCAACCCAACAACATCAAAAACAACAAATTTGAGGATGGACTGTAATTTCTATGAAGCTCGAAAGTTTAGGGTTATCCTACAATACCATGTTGCAACTCTTTCTCGGGCGTTGGCTTCCTACATGGTTCAAGTGTACTTGGAGTTTGTTGGCCGAAGATCTAGCTGCTCAAAGTGGCTCAAATTTTTTTCCTGAAGTTGCACTTGCTATGAGCTGTACTATAGCCGCTTGGATTTGCATATTTCTCACTTCACAAATTCTCCCGAATTTCTGTAAGAAATGCTCTTCTGTTTGCAGTTTCTGACAACCCTATGTACACGACATCGAGTACAACAAAGTTTCATATTTTTTGCAAATTTTTCAAGTGGAGTGGGGAGCTAGTATGTGGAGCTCAAATTTCTTAGTTGAAGTCGCTGTGAAATTTGGAGTGTTGCTTGCCGTACCGAGGAATGAGGCGAGAGAAAGCCCGAGAAACCCTGCAAGTTGTTCGGTACTGACAAGTGCTTTCGATGCAAAAAAAATCATTGAAAAAGAGAATGGATGGTTTAAATTTTTTGAGGTGATCTGTACCCTACTACACCCTCCCTTTAGATGGTTGGATTTACATCTATAGCCATCAATCTCCCCGAAGAAAAATTAAAAAATGAACACATGCTACAGGGATTCTTCCTCGAGGAATATCCTATATCACTTTGGGGTTAAGGGCTCGTTAGCTCATTGTGGATTGGAGCTTTTTTTGAAAGTTGGGTGAAATTCTTGGGATCTTTTCTTTCCACTTTTCAAATTTTGAGAGAAGTTTGGGATCTAAAATAGGGTACAAGCATGGGACTTGCTATCCTAGAACACGGATCGGCCTATGCAAGGCTGGTTTGGCCCACCCATCCTAGTAGGACGAGCTACAAAGTTGGTTTTTAATAGCATGGCACCACTATTGGTGTATGATAATTTAAGCATAAAGAAAACTTGGGCGACTTTGTATTAATTTATTTTTATTTTTATTTTTTTTTGAGACAGAAGGCCGACAGGCCAACGCCAAAGCACAGGAGGCAGTTGACCACCTGGCAAGTTTTCCGTCAGGTAGAGAGGAGATTTCACAGCCGGGATTCGAACCGCCAACCTCTTCCTTGAGATTTGGGTATCCCTCCACCATCATCCGGTAGTTTAGGGTCATCTCGGACCAAACTTTGTATTAATTCTCATAACCTCTTGGTTGGGGATGAAATCCGTGATTTGGTTTGCTTTACTTTATGAATAACTCTATTGATTAGGGGCCCGGTAAAAATCTATACTCTCTAGGTTCATAGTTGATTCATTCCATGACAACCATTGACACATAATATTATTCAACAATGGAGCCTACTTTAGTGGAGCTGAGAATTTCTCAAAGGTAGTTCCCGGACTATCCATGGGATATTCAAAAGGGCTCCATATTTAGTCTGAAATCGTTTTGATCTCGTTGTGAATCAACAAGTTGTTGGCTATTCTAGTTGAGATGACCCACAACAACACCTAAGGTAGATGAGGCTAATTTGGTTAGCTTCCTCCTCCTCCTCCTCCTTTGTTAAGCTTGGCAACAAAGAAAAGTACAATCTGTGTTCAGACCTTATTTTTGTCCAATGGTGCACCACAAAGAACCCTAACATACGTGGATGAAGTGTTTGGAATGACAATGCAAATTTCATCCAAAATGATGTTCACCAAGGCAAGTACCAAAAAATTAATGTGGGCCACACTAATTTCCAACCCACACTAATTGGACAAAATAGTACACTATTGTCATCCATACATTCAAAAACATGATGAGGTTGATATGATATGTGCCAACTTTTGGTTGTAAGTAAAACCCAAACCCAACACATAACCTAAAGCCAACACTATGCATCACTATCATATAGTGGAAATCGCCAAATGCACGATTATGATTACCAAGTATTGATTTAGAGTTAAGTGTTAGTTATGGGCATGCCCATCATCGGTGGAAAGCCAATTTTCCTGTCCCACAAATCTCAAGGGGTCAACTTAACTTCCTCAAACTTTGAAGACTGAAAAATGTGTAATTTTATTTATTTCTTTTTCTTTTTTTTAAGTGAGAAGGGGGTTCATTTCTTGCGATATAGATGATGCTTTTGACCGGCTTAGCTAGCACACGGATGGTGGATGTGTGCTTCAAATCCAAGCGAGCTCCATTTACTACTTATCTACCAAGCATTTCAAATCCATCGTGTACTTATGATACAAACATAATACCACTTCCTATTCAACTATTCGCCTTTGTGAATCAATAGTTAAAAGGGTGCAAGGTTGGCATATATAGGGCCACGTAGTAGAAAACTATAGTGTAAGTAACACACAAACGAAGGTATTCTCCAACACATCGAATCAACGTATATAGTACACAACATTCCTCCTAATATGAGAGCGGCGCGGAATGACATGGGAATCCAAGATGAAACAAGAACACATCTCCAAGTTTACGAGGACAAGCTACTTATGACAAGGGCGAGGCCTTTTGGACGAAACGTGTGTTGTGGGTGGGTCTTCGAGGCTCACATGGTGTGCTCATGTGTCGTAAACCTTTTTCACCGCTAGCAAAGGAAATGATGGAGGAAGATGAGCATGATCAAGGGGATAGTAATGATACGAACCAAATTATTGACATGAATCCTAGGGACCTCGCTCCTAGAACGCTTTTATCTACCTAGCCGGCCGGCTAGTGCTCCGTGATGTCTTGGGTTAAAAGGCTCATCCATTTGAGAGGGTGCCAACACAATGAGTTCTATGATTCATAGACTTACATGGTCATGTTGAGTTGATTCCAAAAGTGACATCATAGAGCCCCGTAGTGATTGGAGTTATTAGGATGAAGTTGGATGAAACGGTCCTCAAAATCTATAGGAACCTTGTTCCCTACTAGTTCCCGTTCATCCATGATGGATGGATGAGTTTGCCTTAGACGCCACGAAGCCCGAGCCTTACGTATTGCTTACCCTACTTCCCCGTCTACTATAGCATCTTTGTTAAAACAGAATTTGGTACAATATGCATTGGGCTTAAGAGCATTGAAGCTCCGAAAACTTCGTGCCATTTTACTTTACAAGTTATACTTTATTGCAGGTGGTGAATTATGGGAGGAGCTCTCTTTATGAAAAATGTGGTCAATGATTTTGGCGTGTGCCAGTCAGAGTTTTGGGCATCATCGGTCAAGATCCTGGTGTTTCCAAGTGCAACCGGTTACATCATGTTGACATCTTTCGGTTGTTTCGTTATTAATTTGAGGTATATTCCACAGATTCCCTCTAAAATGATGGGTAATTTTTCTGGAGTCTTGAACTTTAACCGGTTATTTCTCGAACTTTACCAGTTCGGTTGGTTCTCCCGTTCAATTCGTGCCAGTGTCTCCAGAAATGCTACTTAAGGTCCCTACTACGTGAAGGAGAAATAAATAAAACCACAAAGGAGGTCTTCTTTTTAGTGATGGCAAAACAATGATGTTCGGGAACTTTTTGTTTACTTTTTTTAGCCTTTTTACCTCTTTACTTTCCCAAAAAGAGTATCAAAGTGTGATCTGTACTTCGAGACTGTTGTATCTTCAATACTTCTCACATCTATGAATACCAACTGCACCTCCTATATATGCAAGGGGTAGGCTTTCCAATTTATGGCAATGAAAGCAAGTACAACTAAGTTAGGGCTTGAGCTTTGTGGTGTCTCGGTAACTTCATCTCATTCATCATGGTTGAACGAGCCATGATGAAAAAGAAAGAAAAGAAACCGCCTTGCTTATATATATATATATATATAAGATGGAGGGCCGATTCATTTCCAACTAGACCCGACTATACTAAGTGGGGGTCTTTTGATATCATTTGGGCTATTTAGCGAATTCCAACCGATCTAGCTTGTTATTCATTGCCAAACATAACAATCATACTAGAATGTTGTTGTGATTTGATTTTTTTATGATGATACCTATGTCCAATCACAAACTGTTGTTATTTTAGTACGAGTGATATTTTCATAACATATGCAAGTGTTTTGTCATCCTTATTGGAGTTGTTTGCTTTTCACAGTGTGTACCCTAGAAAGTTGCCCTGCTCTATGCTTATGGGCTTCGATAACTTTGACATATGTTGCTCTTTTTGACAATGAAGTAAAACCCTTCATTCAAATTCTCAAAGTAATCAATTTCACAAAATTAAGATAAAACACGTGTAGATATATTTCGGTCATTCCTAGGAGACGGGACATACGAGGCTCAATCTCTTTTTTCTTTTTTTTGAGACAGAAGGCCGACATGCCAACGCCAAAGCACAGGAGGCAGTTGACCACCTAACAAGTTTCTGTCAAGTAGAGAGGAGATTTCACAGCCGGGAATCGAACCGCCAACCTCTTCCTCCGAGGCTCAATCTCAAGACAAGACTCTTGAAATCATTGACTCTTGTGAGTCATGTTGACTCCTTCTTGTTTTCTATCTACAGTCTGTATGTATGTACTCACTCCATGAGTCCTTTGGCCCCAAACATCATACAAATAGCTCAAAAAAGGGCACTTGGTAGTAGTGTATATGATAGAGGCTACCGATCCAACATCGTCGGCAGTACTAGCTTACTTACGGAAAAAAGCCTTCTAGACAATGATATTCCTACCGGGCTATCCATTGCCACTCTTGCTTTATGCCGCCCCCAACAATCATTCACCGGACTTGTTGTCATTCACAACCACTTACAAGCAATCACTATCACTCTACAATCGGCGGTTTGATTCTATCCTATTCTACGACACTTGACTTACCCGATCCCATAACAACTAAATTTGGGATACACAACCAAAAAAAACACTACAAACCAAAAGGAAAACGAAATGCAACCGAAAACGAAAACGAAGCTCTCCATCATAGTTGTGAAACAAAAGCCACGCTTGGACTTGTCGAAAACGTCACAATTAGTTCATAGATGCACCTTGACATACAAAGGAGCACACATTGACGCGGAGATAGGATAATTGAGAAGAGATGAGGCAATGGGGCCATTCTAGGCAGGATTATTTGTTCCAAATTTATGACGGAGGGTGTCACACCAATATTCATCAACCCACTTCTTCTTCTTTTTGTTTTGGAACACATGAGGCACTTGACCACCTGGCCAATTTTCCGTCAAGTACAGAGATGATGTCATGACCGGGAATCGAACCGCCAATCACTCCGCTTGGTTTGGGTGCCTTTCCACTATCATCTGGTAGTTCATGGTTATCTCAGACCGTATGTTCATCAGCCCACATAACGTTTCTTAATTGGCCTCTCATTGCCGCTCCCTTTCTAGGGCGGGAATGCACAAAAAGAGGTTGCATGGGTTTCGGAATTCCCACCCGGTTTTGCCCACTCCATGTCATGCTAATTTTGAACTAGGCTAATCTACTCAAAATAGGAGTTACACACCTTCCCGCCCCAACCATAACACAAACATCACAAAGTCGGTGGATGCTAGTTACGAACCAAATGGTTGAAATTTCACTAATTTACGGGAATACAAGTCACCCAATCAATCTAGAGGAACTATACAACTCAGACACGATGCTCTTCATTTCTTAAGACATAACCGATACTTACTATAGATCGCCTTATACACGGTTCAACACATTTTTCTAAAGTAAAACGACATTTTCATATGTTGTTGCAACATTGGATATTTGGCACTCAAAGTGTTGAAGCGGATAAAATGTAGCCCTTCACGGCCGTGTACCGAAGAGAGTGTTCATGTGGGATTCAAGCGGGCTTTAGCCAACTTTGAAGGCTGAGTGATGATTGTTTTGTCGGAATAGAGAGTCCTGTATATGATAGTGTACTTCCACCAAGTTTCAACCAACTACATTGAATATGATATTTAGTGTCACTTGCTACTTAGCCTTACACAATGCTTTGTCTTTTTACTATTGATGTAACCATTCTATAATGTCCAAACTACCAACTTTGAAAAGTTGTTGGTAGAAATACGAGGTCTACAATAAATAGATATATAGAGCATTGTGTAATTCCAAATAGTAAGTGACACTAAATGCCATATCTAGTGTAGTACATGTTTTCCTCAATTCAATGTGGGAAAAATTTAAATAAAAGAGCCATCAAATTAGGATGATTCACTTTAATTGATGGTGTTTTTTTTGCGAAATAAAGTGTCTTACTAAACTGATTGTTGATGGAAAATCATGGGCCTTCTGCATACATAGAGTTCTGCTAGCACTTGTCAAAGTGAGCAATGTGTGTAAAAATAGCTCCCACTTTGTAAAGATCTTGAGACCCCTTGCATATTCTTTTCCCCATTGCTCTCAAAAGTGAACGAGTGTTGCACGTCCATATTTAATACGTCCACATTGAATGACGCAATGTAAGTTTAAGCCCATGCTACATTGTGAATGTAACATCTTGCACACCATGTACACTAATTTCTTCATTTTATGGAATGACATGGTGCCATACTATAATGTACACCACACCATATCAAGCGAACAAAGGTAAGCATGCCTAATTTGGTTACTCATCCTAAATGGACACCTATATATTTGAGTGGTCTTTGGGTTAGGTGTGGATCTAAGAACATACACTAAAAAAGACATCATGTGTTTAAACATTAATTATCGGAGTAAGTGCTCACAATTCATCAACCATTATATGCTCAAAATTAAACATAATTTGGGGGTCTTATACAATCATCTAACAAGAAAGAGGATCTTGACTTTGACAATGAACAAGTTATTCATATGAAGCTCCAAAAAGTATGAGGGAAATGGCTACAAGTGTGATTTGAATTTTCTAATCGTTTCATATCCTACAAGAAGTGGGTGTAGAGCTAGAAATGTTATATCATTGACAAAAACTCAAAATAGTTACATAAACCCACACTATTAAAGAATGAAAAAAAAACAGAACTTCAATGTAGGGTAAAGGACTTGCTGCGAGTGGATTCCTTGGGACCCATGCTTGCTAGACCCTTAGGGCCACTTCACACATGAGCCAAGAGCCATGACCTTGTAATGGTGAGGACCCTTGACTCTCATCCAAAGGCCGTACCATGGGTGTTGGGAAAGCCGTTTTATGTACTCACGGGCCCTCAACCATAGTGTGAGGTGAGAATGGACCATGTTGCGGGACCATTGCATATTTTGTTGGCAGAAAAGAGGGGAGGATTTGGTTTAATATAATATGT
Source organism: Polytrichum formosum (assembly GCA_964035585.1). Classification (NCBI taxonomy): domain Eukaryota; kingdom Viridiplantae; phylum Streptophyta; class Polytrichopsida; order Polytrichales; family Polytrichaceae; genus Polytrichum; species Polytrichum formosum. The sequence goes on from OZ037936.1 coordinate 66,099,358, forward strand.
CTCAAACTCTATCAATTTGAGAGAATTACTTGGTGGTGTTTGTTTGTCTTGGAATCTATTTTGGAATCTGTTTTGGAATATGCCTTGCAATCTGTCTTGAAATCTGTCATGCTGGAAAAAATATTTAAAAAAGTCATGGTCTCCCGGAATTTGCGTCAAGCCCACCTCTTGGAGGTGGACCTGACGAAAATTCCAGAAGACCATGAAACCTTATCCATAGTCCACCATGTAGGACTCCATGTAGATTTTTCATCCATGAAGTCTTCTTTGGACCTTTAGGCCTTCACCTTCGTGTGTGAAGTGAACTTGGATGGTCTCCGCCCTTTCGACCAATGAGAGCTCTTAGATTGCAATGGTCACGGGCCTTCAGTCTTGTGTGTGAAGTGGCCCTTACCCGGCATGAAGAATGAAGGGAAAATCCACTAGCCAGGTTGGCAAGCAGATTAAGCTCCAGAACTCTCAAGCTATGAAATCACGCTCCTGAAGCCACTCAAATTAAGGTAAGTCTGCCTTAATTCCAACATAGAATTAATTGTTATGTAGTTAGGCGTGGATCTAAGAATGGACACCAAATGACATGTGTTTAAACCTATTCAAAAGATATTGGATTACATTCTCATAATTTGCTAACTATTCCAGGTTCAATAATCAACACAATAAGGGAGGGGCGAGATGTTATGAGCACGAGAGTCTTCACTTTCATGATAAATGACATCTTCATATGAACTCCAAAAGTTACAAGACAAGTGGCTACAAACATAATTTGAATTTGCTATTGATTCCAAACTAATTGCAAGTCCATAGGGAAAGTGATTTGAACTAGGCACATCTACCTTACAAAGGAATTTATCCTATAGTTCTTTTATACCAAAAACTTATTAGGTTGTTTCCAAGTTCTCCCCATAAGTTGTCATGGACTCTCTCTCTCTCTCTCCCTCCTTCAACTAATCTAGTGCAAAAGACAAGGAGGCATTGAGATTTTTTTGGGCTATTCACCACTCTAGACACTACACATTTTTGTGGGGAGGGAATATTCAACTACACATTCTCTCTCTTTGAGCAGACGATATCGTTGAACTCTTCCCAACGTTGGAAAGACATCACTCTCTTTTGGACGAAAGTACCCAAATTTGGATGAGCATATGCACATCATCCACATGTTTCATCATTCATCCACTACAATGGATGTAAAATAGCCACTTCTCTCTTGAGTAGACCGCATACTGCACGTTTCCCTCTGAAATTTGAAAACAAAAATCTCCAGAAAGCATACCACTACCCACCGTTCCAGGTGAGTTGGGCAAGCCACAGACCCTGCATCTAAGACATCGAGAATATAATGTCAATCCATAAGCTCAAGAGAGAGAACAATGTCCGCCTGATCTCAGGCCAAGCTTGGAAGCGAGGTCTTATGTTGACTAATGTTATGGGAGGTGGCATCAAAGGAGTAGCATAACATTATCCAACCATGACTGTAGGCTAGATGAGGCCAACACTAAGTCAGATACCATTCGGAACTATACCATGCTTATCCTCTCTTACCAACGTATTCATCCTCATAAACTTAGGTGAAACACTGCCACTAATAATATTAGAATGGAACGGCTCATAGCAACTGAATAACATTATGAGAGTAGAGTAGAGCGTGGGGTAATATACAACAACAACGACAACGACGTAGCTCTTATGTTGACTAATGTTATGGGAGGTGGCATCGAAGGAGTAGCATGCACCATTATCCAACCACGAGTGCAAGCTAGATGGGGCCGACACTAAGTCAAATACTATTCGGAAGTATACCATGCTTATCCTCTCTTACCAGCGTATTCATCCTCATAAACTCAGGTGAAGCACTGCCACTAATAATATTAGAATGGAACGGCTCATAGTGAATAACATTATGAGAGTATAGTAGAGCGTGGGGTAATATACAACAACAACGACAACGACGTAGCTCTTATGTTGACTAATGTTATGGGAGGTGGCATCGAAGGAGTAGCATGCACCATTATCCAACCACGACTGCAAGCTAGATGGGGCCGACACTAAGTCAAATACTATTCGGAAGTATACCATGCTTATCCTCTCTTACCAACATATTCATCCTCATAAACTCAGGTGAAACACTGCCACTAATAATATTAGAATGGAACGGCTCATAGCAACTGAATAACATTATGAGAGTAGAGTAGAGCGTGGGGTAATATACAACAACAACGACAACGACGTAGCTCTTATGTTGACTAATGTTATGGGAGGTGGCATCGAAGGAGTAGCATGCACCATTATCCAACCACAACTGCAAGCTAGATGGGGCCGACACTAAGTCAAATACTATTCGGAAGTATACCATGCTTATCCTCTCTTACCAGCGTATTCATCCTCATAAACTCAGGTGAAACACTGCCACTAATAATATTAGAATGAAACAGCTCATAACAACTGAATAATGGTATGAGAGTATAGTAGAGTGTGGGGCAAACAACAACAACAACAACAACAACAACAACAACAACAACAACAACAACAACAACGATAACGACGTAGCTCTTATGTTGACTAATGTTATGGGAGATGGCATTGAAGAAGTAGCATACACCATTATCCAACCACGACTGCAAGCTAGATGGGGCCAACACTAAGTCAGATACTATTCGGAAGTATACCATGCTTATCCTCCCTTACTAGCGTATTCATCCTCATAAACTCAGGTGAAACACTGCCACTAATAATATTAGAATGAAACAGCTCATAACAACTGAATAATGGTATGAGAGTATAGTAGAGTGTGGGGCAAACAACAACAACAACAACAACAACAACAACAACAACAACAACAACAACAACGATAACGACGTAGCTCTTATGTTGACTAATGTTATGGGAGATGGCATTGAAGAAGTAGCATACACCATTATCCAACCACAACTGCAAGCTAGATGGGGCCGACACTAAGTCAAATACTATTCGGAAGTATACCATGCTTATCCTCTCTTACCAGCGTATTCATCCTCATAAACTCAGGTGAAACACTGCCACTAATAATATTAGAATGAAACAGCTCATAACAACTGAATAATGGTATGAGAGTATAGTAGAGTGTGGGGCAAACAACAACAACAACAACAACAACAACAACAACAACAACGATAACGACGTAGCTCTTATGTTGACTAATGTTATGGGAGATGGCATTGAAGAAGTAGCATACACCATTATCCAACCACGACTGCAAGCTAGATGGGGCCAACACTAAGTCAGATACTATTCGGAAGTATACCATGCTTATCCTCCCTTACTAGCGTATTCATCCTCATAAACTCAGGTGAAACACTGCCACTAATAATATTAGAATGAAACAGCTCATAACAACTGAATAATGGTATGAGAGTATAGTAGAGTGTGGGGCAAACAACAACAACAACAACAACAACAACAACAACAACAACGATAACGACGTAGCTCTTATGTTGACTAATGTTATGGGAGATGGCATTGAAGAAGTAGCATACACCATTATCCAACCACAACTGCAAGCTAGATGGGGCCGACACTAAGTCAAATACTATTCGGAAGTATACCATGCTTATCCTCTCTTACCAGCGTATTCATCCTCATAAACTCAGGTGAAACACTGCCACTAATAATATTAGAATGAAACAGCTCATAACAACTGAATAATGGTATGAGAGTATAGTAGAGTGTGGGGCAAACAACAACAACAACAACAACAACAACAACAACAACAACGATAACGACGTAGCTCTTATGTTGACTAATGTTATGGGAGATGGCATTGAAGAAGTAGCATACACCATTATCCAACCACGACTGCAAGCTAGATGGGGCCAACACTAAGTCAGATACTATTCGGAAGTATACCATGCTTATCCTCCCTTACTAGCGTATTCATCCTCATAAACTCAGGTGAAACACTGCCACTAATAATATTAGAATGAAACGGCTCATAGCAACTGAATAACATTATGAGAGTAGAGTAGAGCGTGGGGTAATATACAACAACAACGACAACGACGTAGCGGAAGGCGGGGCTGGGGATCGGGATTTGTTGCGGTAGTTGTTGTACTGGCCGGTAAGGCAGGGAGGGGCCAAGCCTGGGTGGTGGGAAGTTGGGCCATTATATAACCTCCACCGCCTGCACGATCCCAATCACCCAGTCCACTCCACTCCCCTCGCCTCGCCTCGCCTCTCTCACAGATCCATCGCTCTCGCACACCCACAATTTGTGATACAGCTCTCTCACACGAGTTTCATATAGTTGTGGGGATCTACAGCCAGATATACAGCTCAGGGGATCAAATATACACACACATAAACATATACACGTTCATTCCTGATCATTTCTTCCACCTGCTGGCCGGCTGCGGTGATCTACCTGTGTGTGTGTGTGTGTGGGGGTGTGAGGAGCTCCATCGCAGGTAGCTGTTGCCGGGTCCGGGAGGATTTGTACAGGGGGGGATTGGAGTTGCTGGTGGTTGTTGGCAATGGCGAGGATGGCGGTGGCTGTGAGCATGCTGGTGCTTATAGTGCAAGCGCTTGGGTTGGTGGAGGGCAACTATGGAGGGAACTTTCTAGGGGGCGGGTGGGGGCAGGCTCATGCCACTTACTATGGGGGAGCGGATGCGTCAGGGACCCAAGGTGGGCAACTGAGCTATATGATCACCTTGGGAGTACATACGAGAGGAGAGAGTGGGTGTCATGTGTCATGGCTGAAATGTCGATGCTTGTTGCGTTATTCATGTAGAGGTGCCCGTTCATTAGGTGCAGCTTAATTTGAGGACATTGCTCCTCTTTCCTGCACCATGCGTTAATGATCCGTGTTGTTGTTGTTGTTGTTGTTGTTGTTGTTGTATTTTCTTCTTCTTCTTCACCCTCAGTCTGAGTGGTTTGTGAAGTTCCATCTTCAGTTAATTAGGGGAGGCCGATCTTGTTTACCTTTGCTGTATGTTCTTATGTCCTATGCATGCTGCGAGGCATGGACGGGCATGGGCATCATTAGTGGTGGGTTGGGGGTTAAGGGGGAGTGGTAACTTGTGTTCAGTGAAGATTTCTTGTATTCTTGGAATCGCCCTCCAAACATGTAGGTTGCTAAATAGTGTTGACGGGAGCCTCGGAGAGTGTCCTAATTTAAGAATGATGTGGAGGTCGGTACATGTAGCCATGGCCTCATGAGTCTCCGGTGATGTAATTCGCAGATGCAGTGATGTTGAGAGCATATTCTGAAATGGGTCTCTCTTCTCCCCTTCGTTCACTTGGATGTAAACTGTGAGATTGGGGTTTGGAGTCGGGGTTGTAGTTGGAGGTGGTAGTTAGGTTGTGTGGACTTACAGAATGCTTAATTTGCATTTGCCGGCTGGGTTCCACTACCATAGCTTGAACCGCGTGCCATGTTCAATTGGCATTTCGAGTCGGGAGTAGCAGCAGCTGCGGGTCGGGGGTTAATTTGATGTCCTGTTTTGCCATTTGACATGGCCGCATTTGAGATTCTTGTGGTGAGGTAGATACAAAGCTGACATGGATGCTCTGTTTTGGCGATGATGTCTGCAGGCGGTGCTTGCGGGTTTGGAAATTTGTATAGCACTGGCTATGGAACCAACACAGCGGCTCTGAGTGCCGCTCTGTTCAACAGTGGCCTCAGCTGCGGAGCTTGTTATGAACTCGCATGTGACCCCAGTGGCTCCAAGTATTGTCTGGGCGGGGGAAAGACCGTCACAGTGACCGCCACCAATTTCTGCCCCCACGGCTCTCTTGGAGGATGGTGCGACCTTCCCAGGCAGCACTTCGATCTTGCTCACCCCATGTTCGTCAGCCTTGCCCAGGAAGTTGGGGGCGTCATCCCCATCAACTACAGGCGGTGAGAGCTTCAAACCCAAACACGACCAATGTTTCTTGACGCATTGAAATCGTCTTGCAACCACATGCAACCTTTCTTGAAACTCTATATTGAAAGCGTTTGCAGACACATGCTATGTTTCTTGAAGCATTAACAGCCTTTACAAACACATGCAATGTGTCTACTCAGTGATGGTTGTGATTATTAGGTGGCCATGGTTTGTGTCAAGAATGTGTGAGGAAACCCTCTTTGACATTTTTTACTTTCCTTTCTTTGGCAGAGTTTCTTGCGTAAAGTCAGGTGGCATGAGGTTCACCATCAATGGAAACCCGTGGTTCCTGTTGGTCCTTGTCACCAATGTGGCCGGCGCCGGTGACGTGCAGCAGCTGTCCTTGAAGGGGTCCAACACACAGTGGCAACCCATGAACCGCAACTGGGGACAAATGTGGCAATTCACAGGAAACAACCATATGAAGGGACAGGCTCTGTCCTTCAGGGCAGTCACAAGCGATGGCCGAGTCGTCATTTCTCAAGATGCGGCACCAAGCAACTGGGCTTTTGGGCAGACATTTGAGGGCTCCAACTTCTAGCAGGCTTCGATCAATCAAAGCTGCAAGCAAGAAGATGTGTAGCGTGCGGCAAAGAAAGTTGATACTTATAATTTTGATGACTTATGGCTTTCATCATATCTTTTCAAAGTGGCAGAGGCGTGTACATCTCGCCCGCTCGCTCGCTTTTCTGATACCATTCATCATCTCATGCTCCTTGTAGGTCTCTCCCCTCACAGGTTAGGGCTGCCGATACGAGCTTTTTAGTGATTACACTCCCAGTTAGCGTAGGAGTAAATTAGGTTGCCGAGGTGCGTGCAAATTGCTACACCACCCGCTCCTACATGTATTGTATAACACCATAATCCATCCTTAGATAGTAGGGCAGGCCTTGGTTTTTGTTCTCGAGCACCAGCTAGCCATGCAACAACATCATGAGTGGATGCAGCAAGAACTTCTTCAATCTTGCAGCACGCATGCTCCGATCATTAGGAAGTGCTGAGGTGTGATATTTTACATATTTTACCCGCACTCTCTTTTTATCTACTTAATAAACACATTGAGCAGTGCACAACTGCATTGTTGGTTTGACACGCACAACACTCGTACATGATCTTGGTGATTTTGTGACGAACCTGGATTTTGGTTTGTCAGTATTCCATGTCCTGGCATTTGGGGAGTACCTTTCCTGGAAAACCTCAAACCTGGACTATGTGTTATCAGGTCAGATCTGCCACTCGGTGTGCACTGAGCTGCATGTTTATCGTCATGTAAACCCATTTTGGTTCAATGCGAGCTTTGAATGTCAGGACATTGCTGCACTTCCTTTTGGGTTGTGATGGTGTTGCAAACATCAATGAGCTTGTGGCTTGCATATTCAACAGAAGCAAGGTCTTACAACCAGGTATGCGCACTACCTAATTTCCTCTGTTTTTGGGTCATTTACTTTCATCTCAAGTTCAGCACAAGAAAATCTGTTCAATATGGCTCATGGGAAAACATGTTGTTGTATGATGTTCTTGGTTTAGTCGCACTGTCTAGGTATTGATTGGAAGTTGTACAATAGTGTACCATGTGAAAGCGGGTTTGAATAACGAATATTGGGACTTGTGCAGAATGAAACTTGGGAGTCTGGCTTCAGCTACGTTGTACACTACCCAAAGACGCTCCTGAAAGACCACATTTAGAGGTCATGTTAAGCTCATCACTTTGCCATTCAGATATATGTATTTATTTTCAAATGGTGGAAAAGTCACCTGATGGTGAAATGTACCTTCAAAGGAGGGCATTGTGATAAGTATTAAGAACCATATTCGTGTGGGTAGTGTTTCTCTGTCCTTCAAAGTTGTGCAGTGACTTTCAAGGAGATCATGGGTTGGTCTGCCCATCATGTGCACCATGTTATAATAAATTGACAAGACATGGTGTGGGCCGCCTGCAAAGGACCCTATTGGAGTCCTGAAAACTGAGATAGGGTTGCCGTTGCAGTTGCCCTTGTGTGTTGAATCATGTATTAAAGGATCAGAGGTTAATTTTAAAACAGCACGTCCTGCTTGTACTTCTCTTATTATCAAGTGCCTTTAATTTCATCAAGGCCGAATATCGATTGGCATAAAACATTAACTCATGCAATGTGAACGGGCAAGTGCAAAAGCGCTCTCAGCAGTTGTGCGGTTGTTGTCATGTCCTGCCACAATGTCAGCTGATCCCCCCCAGTCTTGGAATGAACTACTTATGTATACAAAGCGGCTGATTTATCATATTGCAAGGACTGTCAGAGAGAGAGTTGAAGCCTGACACTGATGCTGTGCCCTCTCTCTCTCTCTCTCTCTCTCCTGTCGTGTCCGATCAAGAGTGGGCCAACTTGGCTTCATCCATGAATAAACTTGTACTTATAAATATAAGTCCGAGCCTGAAAATCTTCTCCAGGCAGAGCACACAGACGGGACAAAGTTAAGTACCCATCATCCCTTGTTCACATGGGATAGAGTTATTTTTCACGGGCACATTGCCCATTCTGTCAGCGTCACATCAAGCTCTTGTCCTCGCCCTAAATTATGAATTCCTATCCGATCTGCTCAACACCATCACCTAATCTCCCTCGTTGCAAATACCAATACCCCAAAATTATGATGAATTCCCTGCTATGTTGACAATCTACTACTGGGACTCTGAAGGACATGTATAATGCCAGTAATCAATGTCCTGTCAACCTCACTTATTCACAAGAAAACTGGAAATTTCTCCACCAATAATGTACACGATATAATCTCTTTCAAATCGGTGGCTTACCCTACTCGGGAACTTGGCATGTGCTAAATGCAATTGAGAGGGGGCAGTGTGGAGAGAATTGCGGCGAAGCCCCACTTACTCCACACCATAGCCACCGGAATTCCCCTGCCCTGCCCTGCCCTGGAGCTAGCTCCTCGTAGCTTGAGACGTACCCTGGTTTCCTGCTGAGCCTGGAAGCTCAGACACCTCTCAATCTCCTTCTGACTCAAAAGTTCACTTATGGAAATTGAGTTTGTTTTGCTTTGTTTCAGTTTCTTTCTGTGATGACGTTTTTGAAATCTTGAAGATCACATCTACTAGCATACGAGAGTCCTAGAGCACACACATTGAAGTCTATTGCGCAACTGAAACATTAAAAAATCTACCACTGGGAGAGTGTTGCATGTCTCAACAGTTGCGCAGGATGCATGTGCTCTGGAATTTGTATGCTAGCAGTGGATGGACACTCCTGATGTAGTATTTCCAATTTGAGTGAATTATAGCTGAAAATTTGTCCCAAATTGATGGCAAATGGTTTTGTCAGTCATAATACTTATGTTGAAATTATCCTTCTCCTTTGCCGACACAGTTAGTTATGCAGGTGTTATCCCGTTACTTTTCTTAATCAAACAACTTCTTATTTGATTGGTGTGTAGATCAAAGAACAGACACCATAAAGACACGTTTTGAAAAGAAATTGGACCATGTCTTCATATTGTATGAACTTTTTCATTCAATAGTGAACACAACTAGGAAGACCTATGCAAATTTGTTGATAGTGGCATTGACAAAGTTACTAGCGCAAGACACTAAATGTATCATTGGCATGATTCCTCACATGATACACCCCCGATTCAAATGCTCGCAGATTATCTGTGCCATAGCATAAATACCAACATCTTTGAATTGAAAAAATCACAATACACTCTTGTAATGAATAAGAAATGTTAGTATATATTGCGCTCAGGAATATCTTGTTTGAATCATCAATGACCCAATCACAGGATCCACAAATTAAAATACTCCTTGAGTTAGTGTAATAATAAGGTGTGTGTGTTATGTGGTCACTTGTCTTGTGTGGCTACCTAGTTTGGGATTTTTAATTGGAGTTTGAGCACACACAAATTGGCTAGTTTGCGATCAAGCCATTCTAAGCATATTTGCACAACACAAAACGGAAGTCGACTTCATTCATGGAACTTGATGGTGGCAGTTGAGAAAGATCCATCCACCCACTTTGGGACTACTCCCAATTAAAGGAGGAGCATGGTCTCATTTTGCAACTACTTTGGGACCACTCCTACATGTTCAATAGGTCCTTCATAAGCAAAGCTTCCTGGTCCGAGACGACCCTAAACTACTGGATGATGGTGGAGAGATACCCAAATCTTAAGGAAGAGGTTGGCGGTTCGATTCCCGACTGTGAAATCTCTTCTCTACTTGACAGAAAATTGCCAGGTGGTTAACTACCTCTTGTACTTTGGCGTTGACCTGTCAGCCTTCTATCTCAAAAAAAAAACAAACACACACACATAAGCAAAGCTTCCAATAAGTGCCATGTTTGTTTGAATGTACTGGTAGATTATTCTCTTTACACACTGTTTGACACCCGAGGAGGAACACAAAAATCTCATTATAAACGCATGTAAACGTCAGACCTCAAACTCCGATCATAAATTTCTCACTACCATGGATACTTCCCCATTTAGATTTGCTAGGATAATGGTTTCTTCAACTCGTTGGTCCAATTGCCAAATTGGTCTTTGTGGTGGAAGTGCCTCACAATAGCACACATGCCTTACCTATTAGTACAACTCACTCTATTTGCTTCAACTCAACATATAAGTCCAAGGTACGTGGTCCTAATGTGGGCACTTTCAACAACACATACAATTTTGACCATTGGGTCGGCATAGGAATCGTTTCAATTGGTTAGCAAATAAATTATTGCAGAGGACACACATTGTCATGTCTAGTCATACAAGCGAAACTCAAATGTGGAAGTTATAGGATTTCAAAGTGAGGTTTCTTTTATCTTTCAATGGTTGCATAAACCCTCCCAATTGTGTTCACTATCGGACCTAGATTGGTGTCTACATTTTAACCACGTATAGTCCAATCTCGTCATAGCACACGTTTGTTAGGTGTCCATTCTTGATTGCAAACCTTGCCTTATACCACTCAAAATAGAGGCATATGATTAAAACGTGACACATAAGGTCTACATAACTTAATCAAAATATTGTTGTCCATGTTGATGATTGAAAATGGCTAAGGCTAGATGCTCACCTCTTTGAGCTAGCCCCCCCCCCTCCCCACCATGTGACACTAAATATCATATTTAGTGTAGCTCTTTCTCAACCTCAACCGGTTCATCAATAACTACACTGAGTATCCTAATTAGTGAATGTTATTGTTCACAATTACGCAATGCAATAACGTCTTATTCAAGAGTTCAATTTTTACTAACGAAAGTTCAATAGGTTGTCTGGACATTTTCGAACATAAATGGCTTTGCTTGGTAAAATATTACATTCTCGATAAACAATTATAGCATTGCATAACTCCAACTAGCAACACACACTAGTTGGGACAAGCAGGGCCACTTCACACACAACACTGAGGGCCCGTGACCATTGCACTTCAAGCACTCTCATTGGCGAAAAAGGCGGAGCTCGTCCAAATTCGCTTCACGCTACGCTTGAGGGACCAACGGAGTATGTGAATGCAAGATGGATGTAAAGTCTACATGGATTCCTACATGGCGTCGATTGGATCATGTTTCATGGTCACTTGGACTATTTTCAAAAACCACCTCTTGGAGGTAGGCCTAACACAAAACCGGGAGACCATGGCACTCCGAACGCTCACAACTGTTGGTTTATTCTATTTTATCATGTGTGAGGACCTGCATGAATAGACATTCATTGAAATAGCATTTGGTTGAGGGCCCAGTCACATATGACTTCACACAACACTTGAGAGCCCATGACCACACCACATGATGTTGGAGGTGTGTTGGGACAGCCTTTGGACGCTTTCTTTTGGGCTCTCACAATCTCATGGTCACGGCTCTTGGCTCGTGTGTGAAGCGGCCCTCGGTGTAGTGGTCGGTTCTCCCCGTTCATTCAAGGCTTGTCATTCATTGTAAGGTGGTAGTACACTAGGGTCCAAAATATTTCGAATTTTTGGCCTGGAGTTGAATGAGAATGAAAACTACAAACTTTGAAAACCTCTTGCAGGCTCAAAAATTCATCAATTCACAAACCGTAAATTGTGTTGGAAAGATAATAGAGTCTACTTTGACAATATGAAATTTTTTCATTACAATAGTAGAAAATAATACATTTAAAAAAACTTATCATAATATAGTATCTACCATCTAGTGCTACCACCTCTTGCTGAAATAACTGCTTGCATTCTATCAAGCATAGTTCTAATCAAAGTTTGGAGTTGCTCCGAAGATATTGTATCCCATGTTGATTGAATGGTTTGTGCCATTTCCTCCTTGTTTTTGGGTCTAGGACGATGTTGTTACAAATCTTTGACAATCTTCCATAATTTTCTATGGGATTCAAATCTGGAGAGTTTGCAAGCCAAATTAGTTTTTCCATACCATGAGCTTGTCTCCATTGCAACATAAGTGAGCTACGGTGGACTAGAGCAACATCTTCCATAAGTTTCAATTGTTGAGGGTGATCATGTAAATTGTTGTGTCACATTCAATAGGCTTGATAATTCCGACAATGGTTGTCTTCTATCATCTCTAACATAATGTGCCAATGCTCTAGCATCGCGATCACTCAACTTCCGATGCCTATCACATCCTCGGACCTTCCAATTTGTCAAGATAGTAGAAATAGTTGACCGTGGAACATTCAATACAGATGCAATGTCTGAACTCTTCATTCCACTCTCATGCATTCCCACAATGCGACCCCTTTCTTCATCACTCAAGATTTTGTACGGCATGGTACCTCTCAATGACCCAATGCACAATCTAAAAATCAATAGATTCAATCACCAACAGAACAACAAAGGCAACTCCAATGTTGCTGGCCAAACTACCTCCAAAACAACTTCAAGCCACCATATCTCATATGTGCAAGCCAATCTCCATTGCAATGACACTCCATGTTGTAATCTTGAACTTTGTAGACTAAACCTTGCAATGAATACATGCCATCAAAACAACGAGGTGGCACCACGAGCTCCAAAAGGGAAGTTGCATGTTTGAGCTCTTGACAACACAATTTTCTAATTACAACCAAATCTTTAAATTTTTGACATGTGCTCATGATTAAGAGGTGGTGACTAAAGACCACTAATGGCTTCACAAGTTGCAATTGATTTGGTGAAAAAAGAATATATAATGAGGTAGCTACATGAAATTGAATGCAACTAGTTTTGAAGCACAAAACTGGGAGTACATCCAAAATTCGAAATATTTTTGGACCCTATTGTACAACAATCTAACGACCCATTTGCCAAATAACGTCAAGTAGGTTGATGAGTCACCATTACCGCTTCCATTCATATGGGCAATCGGGCTCCGAAATCGTACAAGGAGTGGTACCCGTTGTTCGAAAGTGGAAAAAGCGGGGCGGCTCTTCTATTGGAGTGTTGTTTAATTGATTATTGGTCAACTCGTGAGAGACCCATGATGTTTAGCAATGTAGTGAGCGGGGTTGGCCATTGGGCCCTTTTGGGCCTTCAAGGTGATTTGGGCCGTAATGTAAGCGGGCGGGTGTTAAATGGTCACCTCAACCTCTGCACCCACTTCTCGTGGGTTGCGGAGTTTGGGATTACCGTTGTATGCTTCCAGTTTGTTTGTCCCAAATAGCACAATGTGCAAGGGATGTGCATGTTTTGAGGGCGCCATACAATATTCTCATGTGCAATATTGATTCTCCGCCAGAAAATTTGTGCATATTTACTTGACCCATCCATGTTTCTTGGGGTCACTTATCACCCCAAATCGTGGGGAAAATGTTCATTTGCTAGGTTTAACTTAATCAAATTAGGCCAAAGTATTGGCAAAATTTCCATGGTTAATGTACACTTTGACGTACTAACAAACATGAAATTTATATTAGTTTATGACCTCTAGAGGGAATATTTTTCAGTGACCTGGGGATTGGCCCGTCTAGACATAGCATTGCCCTTCCCTCCCGCATCCAACCCCTGTAGAAAATGAGATTAGGGCATGTGGCCAATCAGTCATCTAAGCCGGTGCACCCCGAAACTAGTCAGCTAGTCAATTCATTAGGCGGATGTTACCCAAATGACCTAAAAGTTTGTGTGAAGGTTCATTCACATGTTTCAAGAACATCCACCATTGGTTGTTTTCACATCTATGATTTTCAATTGCCCATCCGCCATCTTGAAGTTTTGACCTCATTTGAGGCATACTTCAGGGTTAGGGCATTGCAAGCATCGGATAAAAACCACATTTAGATCAATCATTGTAAACTCTTTTGCATTACATCAGTAGATCAAGACAATGAAGAGACTCCCCATAGTTTTTTCTCAAAATTAAAACCTTTTATGTGGAACTCGTCATTTTTTTCTTACCCCCCAAAAAACTCCACGATGTTGCCTGCTCCACACTAGTCACACAAGTAAGTTATATCTACCAAATTACAATACGTGGACATCCCAAAACAAACCCAATTTTCTTAGAATGCAAACCGCACTCATCCATATGGGTTGGTTTTCCTTAAAGTGAGCTCATCTACAAAGAAAGAAATCTAATAAACCTTCAACATTGAAATTGCCCATCGTCACCCCACAATGCCTAGAACCATTTAGGGGGTTAAATCCTAGTTCCAATGTTGATTAGTCTTATGCTACTATTCGATGCATGTTGTGCAAGGCACCAAAGCCCATAACAATGGAGAGAGGGAATTAAGGTAGAGATACCATAAACCGTGAAAATAAGGTGCTTCACATTGAAGATATGGTCTTACAATCATGAGATAATTTTCCAAGATAGAAGAGAAGGATTCATGAAGAATGCAAGTTGTTTCATATTTTTATTCCCTGTACAAAAAATCCTACAATTTTTCAAAGTGGAAAGTTTGTCAAACCCCCTACTCGTTCACTAGATTCTCCTTACACCAAACACGGTAATCCTTATTTCCATACAGAACATCGCCTAAACCGGTTAACTCATGAGTACATTAAACATGACTAAATTTGGCTAAACCAACTGTACACACATTGAAGTTGCCAGCCTCGTGATGATTGGTTTCAGAATTGGCACTTCACTATTCTGATGGAAGTCTATTGCATGGGTAGAGGGTAATTAACCGGTAGTTAACCTTATTGCATACGAGTCATCCATCCAACATAATAACTTGACGCCCCCCCCCCTCCCCCCTACGTTTGTTGCTGAGTCATGTCACATGACCTTGAGCAAACTAATTTGGGGTCTTTAAAACTATTATGGCGTGGAATCAACTCAAAAAAGTAACCTCTGAGCTGCATACTATTTCATGGCTTCTTATGTTGGATGAATGAGAGGTACACTTTGTATATGATAATTCCCTTTCACCCATAATGATCTTGCCAAGGTGTGATCACTTAGCTTGCATCAAGTGACTCTACCTCTCTATATCTCTCTTGTATTGAATAGAGGCATCGAACATTGTTGTGGACATATCTAATAATCTAAAACCTATTGGTTTAAAACTGTAGTACACTCTAAACTCCGTAATATCACACTTGTGGCAACCAAAGTGCACGTGATAGTAAGGAGTTATGTAGTATTAACTTGGATGCATGATAAAAGATCATTAGTGTAGCATGTGACATTATGGAAGAACACAAAGTCAACAAATGACAATAATTACAATGATGACAGGGTGATGTGTGCAAGCGTGTGGTTTGAGTTCTTTGGAGGTTTATTTAAATGTCAAAACCCATGATATATGGAAGGGAAACATGACAACAAGGACTGCAATTTAAACTAAGAACATCCGTTCCCTAGGGTTTCGGGACATAAGAGAAGGAGCAACATTAAGGAGGTTGATACTACGGAGTTTAGAGTGTATTATGAACCCAAATAACAAATCGGTTGAAATGATCGACATGTTCCATATATTATAATGTAGGCATCTATTGAGTTGGTCCTTTTTGTCCATTTGAAACATCTCGTAACTTACACCTACCCGCTTTTGCCTTTTGTTGCCTTTTGCCTTGAATATAGTTTATCCCCTCAATGCATGGCACGGTGATGACATACATGATGGTCATCACCTCCATTGGGTACCACTTCTTGTCATGTTGTTTCTAATGTTTTATTGCTCTCTATTCTTTATCTAATACTTGAAGTCTTGGATTGGTACATTTTGGCCCTTTATGGTGCATGTTTTATTTTTATTTTTATTTTTATTTTTAAAATTTTAATTGGGTCAAAACCACTGGAAAATTATACCGTTAAGGCGATTTTAAATTAATATCCCAGAAATTAGTGTGGTTTATTGTGGGTTGCAGTGAAATGTTAAGATTGTTGATAAATAGTGTGATTCTAATATTAATATAAAATTATCGTAATGGTTTCCAATGCCTGAATTATAATATATAACTTATTATGAATAACATGTTTATTATTATTATTATTATTATGTCGATAATAGTTACACTAAACCTTGGATGTGAAAATTATCATGATGGTCACTAAACATTTATTATTTAAAATTGTGAGATAACAATTAATGTGAGACATAGGACCATGCACATACATATTAGTGTGAGATTTTGAAATTAGTGTGAGTCCCAAATACAGTGTACTACACTACCTGTGATACTTAGTGTCACATGGTATTTCATGTCACTATGGTTATTTTTTGGATGACACTTCTTATGAATAAGTGAACAAATACTGTCATGGATGATGGATGAGTTCATCCATTGGCCAAAACCTTACCTTCTCTTGCCAGCAAACTTGTGATGAAATATTGGCATGGATGATTGAAATTTGGATGAAAATTCACTTGGTAAGTGATAGTAATTGCAACACTGTAGACCCCAAAAAAATTACAAGGAATGACAAATAAGGTTGGGTTAACATTTAGCGTTGGTGACACTACACCGCGGTTTACAATTAGTATTGAGCAAGACGATTAGAATTGGTGACACTAACTATCATATTTAGTGTAGTTTCAACATGGATCACAACTTTTTGAAGGGGGTTGTACAATGTAGTAACCTGAGGAGGTCATTTCCTTGTGAAGTTCAAAACTACAAACAAAAATACAAGTAAACATCTATAATAACTATCTAAGTTATTGGTAAAAAAAAAACTAATCAATTTTAGTTGAGGAGTAGGTATGCATGGTTTAGGGTTTTGCTACAAAGTTTAGTCACCAAATTTTGTTGCTAGAGGGTGCATTCCAATGAACTTTGAATTGTCGTACTTGGATATCATGGGCAATTCATTCAACCCACTATCCATTATTACTAACCAACATATTATATGATCAACCACTTGGATGTGTGAATCAACTTCATTATGAAGACATGCAAAGAAAATCTCTTCATTCCACTAAAAATTTGAGAAAGATCCAACAACCGCAAAGTTGAAGTTCTCAAGTTGGGCAACCAGTGAAATTATTGTTTCCCTAAATTGGATGACAGGAAGGATGAGGTAGTTTGATAACATAGGAACAATTATATACATTTAGAATCACATATGTGGGACAAATGTGGAGTTTATATGCCTATTCTAGAGGTGGTCAAAGTTCATTGACCGGATGACGAGTGTCTCTCACAATGAGCTTGAATGCCAATTTTGAAACATTTTTGGTTCGGGGTGTTGCCCACAATACTAAAGATGGCTGATCCCTCGGGCATGAAAATTTGCCCTCCTCCTTCAAGTCTTAGTGACCTTCTACGAGCTCCCAGAAAAACTTCAAACCATCGTTCTTCTTCAAATTAAAACAATATCAAACAAGCTTTGCACCTATCAATTCCTAAACATTGGAGAATATTCATGCCAAGTGAGACAAGTGGGATGAAGACCTGAGCACACAATGACATCTCTTTTTGAGAGAGGCCTCATGGGGCTCCCTTTGGAAAGAAAGGGTTAAACTTTTTTCGGGCATAGAACAACCTACCTTGTACACAACATCTTGCATGATGTCACCACAAGCATATGAGTCATGGGTAATTGTCTTGTGTTGCTGCCAAAATGTCCTACGTCGGTGGGATATATGTGAATTTACTATAGTGGTAGATTTGCACATTTCTTTCACCGATGCATGATGTTAGCCTAGGCTTCATATGTTGAAAGTGTGTTCTCCAGTCGCGGGGGGGTCACTTAGTGCATTTTAAAAACGACGTGCGGCATAATATAGGGAGGATTAAATTTGTTTGACATAAAATTTATAAAAATATTCCAAATAATGAAGGGTCCATTAAAAGTAGACAATCCCATTACAAGTAAGATAGATAGGTATAAAATATGGGCCATTCATTTTTTGTAAAAATAATATAGGGGCCAAAAATAAGGATCCTAGGATGTATGTTTAGTAGAATCAATTTTGTACGCATGCCTCACGAGGGGTGAATGAAAAATGACTCATCATTTACCCAAAAATGGATGAAATTGTAAGCCTAACCCTAACTCTCTTCCCGACACCTCACGGTGGCTTCTCTCCCTTCTCTTGGTGGCCTCTCATTTTTCATTTTTCTTCGGTGACTTCTCTACTCCGACATCGTCGTCTCCAACAGGTATGTTCATTTCCACCACCGCTTCTTCATAGCACACGTTTTATTCAATGTTGGAGTCTTTGTGATTTGCATGTTGCCCCTGCCATATTTGCCCAACTGTTTAGTTTTCTTTATTTTCTGATTTTTTTGCGAGATCATTGTGAACTTGCCTTCAATCCAATTTCCACCTTAGATCACTCCAAGCTCTCTCTCATTGTGCAATGGGAAACAATTTGAAGTACTAAGGTAGGCGGTTGACCTCCTTGCCTAAACGGAGGAATCAGGGAGGAGAAATCCTAACAATAACCACATTGAAGTAATATTGCAATATTATAGAAAACATCCAGGCCGTAACAAATTTAAGTATGATCACACGAATAGCAAATGGATTGATGTAGGTTGCGTTATATCTACTGTAACCATGAGCTATAATTCTACAAATGAAGTGTACACTCTAGATAGGAATGATTCAAAGCAACTGTCCAAGTTTGTGACAGAATGAACTATATAGGGTTCATGACCAAGCTTGGTGTGTTCACACTATGTAAGTCCCAGGGGGTGCACTCCATTGTCAAGTTGAATAGCACGTGCGATAATTTTTATTTTTTTTACATAAAGCATCACCAAAATGGGTCAAAATTTTATCAAATTATTTTCATGAGTAGATATACACGGTATCTATTACATAGTAAAAAATTCTAACCAAATTTGATGATTTGTGTTTTTTTATAAAACATACCGTTTCTAACTAGAATGACGCAGAATTGAACTAAAAGAATTACTAAAAAAATGAAGATGACTAAATATTTCAAAAAATATATACAAAATATTTTATCAATGGTTATGTAAGTGTAGAAAAAATATCATATGTAAATTTTAAAATTATCTATGGCATATAATATAGGGTAGCAAACTTTATCGCACGTGGTTATGAAATGTAAGGGGGTGTGATCGCCCCGAGATGTAAGTATTGTGCACTATGGTTTTGGTCTTCACTAGTATGTAAATTGACTTTGAATGAAGGATTTTTTAGGAGCGGGTGTTGTGTTTGTGAACACACACTCATTCTTGTTGTGTTTCCATCCTAAGCCTTCTTGTTGTGTTTCTACTTTAAGTTTTTGTACTTAGTTTTTGCAATGGTATCTATTCTTTATACCTTTTTGTTGCCATGCTTTTTCCCACCACTTTTGCAATGCATACACTTTTAAATTAATTTTTTCAATTAAAAGGAATGTAGACTACAAAAAATTGCAATGACATGGGCATTATAAGTAATGGTAGGGTGCAAAAAAATAGGCCATTTTAGAAAATTAAGTAATTATAGGGAGCTTTTAATTCTTGCCTTGGAGGTAAATAGCCCCTAAACAAATACCCCTCCGCCGCACGTGGTGCACAAAAATCCTATAGAGTGACCCCCCCGTGTCTCCAATATATTTATAAGCAGTTTGATGGTAGACTACTATCTTTAAGGTACACATGGGATTTGAAATGCAGTTGAATATCATCTCAAATTGTTCTTCATATTAAAAAAACATAATTGCACCATGCCAAAAATGGTTGCCATAATACCGTAGCTCTCTAGCAGCTTGGGCAAAAAATAATTAATTTTAAAGGTGCCTAAATTTTTGGGAAATTAATTTTGTTGAGTGTCCCAAAAAAAACATTCAAAGAGTGCCTAAAATCGTAATAATGTTGGTTAAGGGAAGTGTTTAGGTTAATCGTAGCCACCATAGATGAAATTAGGAAAGCCATCCATGAATTATAGTAATGACTTGGATGAATGTCTAACTTATGTTAAATTACCTTTTGAGTTTGTCCAATTTTAGAATATTGTTTTCTGGGCTGCTTAACTTACTTTCACACTTTAATTAATTATTAGGCAGAAAGGTGCCCAAGCTGCTACAGAGCTACAATATTAATTTTGTTGTTGTTGTTGTTGTTGTTGTTGTTGTTGTTGTTGATGATGATGATGATGATGATGATGATGATAATGATACTTTCTTAAAACTTAATACAAAGAGGACTTGTGAGACACCATCAAAGGATCACAATGAGCTTAAAAAATACATCAAAACTTGTCCCCCTCTTACAATGAATTTAGAAATAAGAACTTAAATTGAACATGTATTATATTTACAATCCAATTACTTGACCCTATACCTCTATTTGCACTCACTAGAAATTATAGAGGTCATAGACTAGAAGATATTTGCAAGCATAATATGATTTTTAAGCAATCAAACTATCAAAACGTCTCTTGACATATAAAAATAGCCATGAGCTACGAAGAATCATAACATTATTCAAATCCATAACAATGTTCTGTGGGACTGACATTATTCTGCAAAATATTCCATATTCAGGCTGAATGTGAAGAATATTCTATAAAATATTGTCAAGTCCCACATAACACTGTTATGGATCTGAATAATGTTATGATAGCCATCCATGGACTTTTATGATCAAGAGTTCCAAGGTTGAATTAGTTAGTTAATTCTTTCCTTTCGGGGGGGGGAGGGGGTTGGTTTCTTAATCAAGCAGGCTAGTTGACCGGGAAAGCTAACATGGAGCAATTTGAATGGTTTGATTTTTTCTCTCTACATGAGCTTTATTTCATTGTCATTTATTATCATTTTACTTTCCTCCTCTTATGGTGACTTGGGGGACACGTCCCATCACTTCTAAGGACATGATGAGACATCCCGCCACGAGACAACCTTGCTTGAAGTAGAGAATTCATTGAGGTAGTTTGAATGCTTTTGCTAGCATGTGCACATTACATAGATATGACATCGTTTTCATTTATGTCTTCTTAAATGTATCATCACCTTCACGTAGTTGTTGGATGCTTTATTATAACGTTGGAATTGCACATCATGTGTTAACAAATTATCAATCTATGTCGTTCAAAATTTGGAAACGCTTGTAGAATTTGATGTAAGGAGCACCTTCGTAAAGAACATTGTTGTGATTCAATAATGTCAATTTTTTTAACATAGTCAACTTTGTTATTATCTCGAGATCTGACATTCAATGGCCAAACATTCACTCCTCACTCACCACCACTTAGTCGTCCCCCATTTGGAAGATGTGCGTAAATCCAACACAACAATAATCTAGACGTTTATATGTAAGTGGTGTGTGGCCAATTGTGAATCTAAGAACTGGCACCAAGAACACACGTGCTTAAAAACGACTGGACTATGTGCTCAAGCTACACTAACCATTCTAGGCTCAACAATCAACACAATCAGAGAGACGTATATATACGACCACGTAATGAGCACGTGGCTCTTCACTTTGGTAATGAATAAGATATCCATATGAACTCCAAAAATTTATGAGGCAAAATGGGTACAAGCACGACTTGACTTGGATTCAATTTGCTAATCATCTCACACTTATTGGTGTGTTTCGTGTCCTACGAGAAGTGGGTGCAATAGAGAGAAAAGTATCCATCTAAGTGAGACACGACTCTAACGTTACATGGAGTACTTACAAATGAAACCAATAATACTAGAGTCCCTCGTTGACCTTTGGGCAATTAGCGGCCGCTATCTACATGTCGACAAATTATTGGGTCATGTTTGTTTGTGGAGTCACAAGAGTAGCTATAACATATATGTAGTGGTGTGAACGCAGCACTTTTCAAACAACATGTTGTCTCACTTAACTCTTATTTTTTATTGTTGTTGGCCCTTGGCCTGTGAGAGCCTGACTTTCTTGTGTGTTGGTAAGTTGATTGGAGTCATTGGCAGAGTCTGTGGTTTTTGCTCTTCAAGGACAGCGTGTGCTTTTAGAAAAAGGTGTCGGAGCCCCTTCACATTTCGACTTTCCACTTGTGGTGCATACTTGAAGGCGGTGTTTGATTTTGAATGAAGAGCAACCTATTTCGGTCCATTGAGAGCCAAACTCAGGGCCACTTCACACATGAGCCAAGAGCCGTGACCTTGTAGTGGTGAGGACCCTTGACTCTCATCCAGAGGCCATACCATGGGTGTTGGGACAGCCGCTTTATGTAGTCACGGGCCTTCAAGCATAGTGTGCAGTGAGAATGGACCATGTTGCGGGACCATTGCATATCTTGTTGGCAGAAGAAGAGGGGAGGATTTGGCTTAATATAATACGTCTCAAACTCTATCAATTTGAGAGAATTACTTGGTGGTGTTTGTTTGTCCTGGAATCTATCCTAGAATCTGTTCTAGAATTTGCCTTGCAATATGTCCTGCTGGAAAAAATATTTAAAAGTCATGGTCTCCCGGAATTTGTGTCAAGAGGTGGGCCTGACACAAATTCCGGGAGACCATGAAACCTTATCCATAGTCCGCCATGTAGGACTCCATGTAGACTTTTCATCCATGAAGTTTTCTTTGGGCCTTTAGCCCTTCACCTTTCGTGTGTGAAGTGAACTTGAATGGTCTCCGCCCTTTCGACCAATGAGAGCTCTTAGATTGCAATGGTCACGGGCCTTCAGTCTTGTGTGTGAAGTGGCCCTCATTTTTAGTACATGTTGGCATGCGAAAATGAGTTTGACCCTCAATGAATATATATATATATATATATATAGTTGTTTGTCAAAACCTTCACACAACCGTGGGCAGATAATCGGTCTAGTATAGTTGTGCTGGATAATTACTTAATGTGTCAAAAAGCCGGTTCGGCACTTCAACACTTTTCCTATGGCTTTTCATAAAATTCTTGGCCAGTTCACAAACATCCAATAAATAGGCATAAGGTGTTCACATTGTACATTATGTTGCCATTAAGTTTCAGTACATAATTGCTCCCCATGAGGCGTCCACAATCCATGTGGGATATGTAAACTTGAGAGATGAAGCCCCGGTAAGCCTCTTGTATGTATTTGTCCGTATCTTTTATATAGAAACTTCAAATTGCATTTTTTGTTGTTGTTGGAGGTGGTACTATATTTGGTTGTCCAAGTTTTCTTAGTTTAACACAACCCCCCATAAAGGGTTTTTTCTTAGCACAATTAAGCTCCAAAAATTTGTTCAAAACACATTTTCTCTTCAAACCTACTCGCTTCTTGAAAATGCTTGCTGGAAATTTTTAATCACAAAGTTTTTTTTGGAGGTAGTGTTTTGTTTCATGTACCAATTTTCTCTAGTTGGACACGATTCCAAATAAGTGCATCTTTTATGTGGAATTCAGGTATGAGATTCGATTAAGGACATAGACCAAGTTCTCAGCGTGTAGTCTTGCAATGTTTGTGAACCCATATTCTTGTGATGATGACTAAGGACGACTTGGAATATAATGCAAACCCCTCCTCTATGTAATGCCCTATAGTGAATTTGTAACACTACATAAGCTTCTGTAGAGTGAAAATTCACCGTGTTTTGGCAAATGTGTAAGGTAAATTGAAGTTAATTCGGCAAGTTGTGCCTATCATTTTCAAAATAATCTGACATTTACTTTTAGAATTATTTTGTGTTAGACCGGCTATCCGGCCACGGTACCTTTGCGCACACCACAACAACACCAATATATGGAAGGTGGTGTACACAAAACAACCAAATCCTAATCAAAAGTCCCGTTGAGTTAATGGATAACTCCAATTTGTGTGTTGTTCAACTGGAACATTTGGTAAAACCGGGTGTAAAACTTGAGTCTTACAAATGTTCGGTGCGTACTTTTAAACTAAAACTTTAGGTTTTGGTGCCCATGTTCGTGATACTCATGGTTTGTGAAGCTCTAGAAGGCAAATGCTTTTGGTGTTTCCCACTAACCTCGTTAATATTGTTTGCCATCAATCCGGTAGTGGAGCTTGGGGAGTTAGATTTAGCTTCAAACCATGATTGCGATGTAGCCAAAAGAAGATGTGAATGGCAACTTTGACTCTTCATTGCGGCAACGTACTATGTAGAAGTAAAGGCCTATAGTGTACATGCGCATTTCTAGGTAGGTTGTTTTGTTCATGAGGGAGATCCAATCTACTTTGCGTTCGCAAGTTACTAGGCCCCTACAAGTGTATAATTATGACATTTATACGAGAAACGGGTGACAAACCCATATTTTTGTGGATCAAGACGTGTTTTGTTCAAAGCAAGTGAGGGAGAGACGCGAAGTGGGTGATAGTTTTTTTGTGCTTTGTCGTCCCTCGTCGCGTGAGATATGCCATTTTTCTGCTCATATTACCTCGGTGGGAGCATTTGTTTTGCCATATGTGGTCCCTAACCTTTATTTATCATTTTTGCTCAGGGCGATCACACCCCCTTACATTTTATAACCACATGTGATAAAAGTTTGCTACCCTATATTATATGCCATATATAATTTTAAAAATTATGATATTTTTTCTACATATACATAACCATTGATAATATCTTTTGTATATATTTTTGGAATTTTTAGTCATCTTCATTTTTGTAGTAATTGTTGCAGTTCAATTCTGCGTCATTCTAGTTAGAAACGGTATGTTTTATTTTTAAAAAACAAATCATCAAATTTGGTTATCATTTTTTAGTATGTAATAGATACCGTTTTTATCTGCTCATGAAAAAAAATTGATAAAATTTTGACCCATTTTGGTGATGCTTTATGTAAAAAGTAGTTTTTTTTTATCGCACTTGGTGTTCAACTTGACAATGGAGTGCACCCCTGGGCATTTTTGCCAACTCTTGAATGTGTGGTCATGGTTTAGGGTTTAGGGTTGGAGTATATTGTCACTTGAGACATGATAACCAAATTTGCAGGCACAACACATTGAAATTGTCCCGTGTTACAAAGATGTCAATATGTCATGAGGAAATATGAGAATTTTCACTTATATTGTCATTTGCGACTTAGAAAACGCTTGTATAGACTGAATTGACCCATGCAACTACAAAAGTAGCGTGATGCATGGTCTTGCTTTCCCTAAGTTACCGTCACCACTACACTAAATATGATAGTTAGTGTCACCAATTCCAGTTGTCTTGCTCAATACTGATTGTAAACCGCGGTATAGCATCACCAACACTAAGTGTTTACCCAACATTATTTGTCATTCCTTGTAAATTTCTGGGGGGATTATAGGTTTACAGTGTTGCAATTACTTGTCACTTACCAAGTGATTTTTCATCCAAATTTCAATCATCCATGACGATATTTCATCACAAGTTGCCGACAAGAGAAGGTAGGGTTTTGGCCAATGGATGAACTCGCCCATTATCCATGACACTATTTGTTCACTTAGTCATAAAGAGGTGTCATCCAAAAAGTCACCATAGTGACATAAAATACCATATGACACTAAATGTCACATTTAGTGTAGCAGTTGCGGTTTCCAAGTCTAAACGGTTACAAACTGACACCTGTCGGTTTTCTTTACTAATTTGAGGTATATTCTCTAAATTCCTTCAAAGTGATTGGTCATTTTCCTGATGCCTTGAACTTCAACCGGATGTTTCTCAAACTCGACCAGCTCATCTGCAACTACACTAAATATGATATTTAGTGTTTGATACACTAAATATGAAAGTGAGTAACATTAAATGCCAATAACCCTATGAAAGTGAGTAACATTAAATGCCAATAACCCTATGAAAGTGAGTAACATTAAATGTTAACTCAAACAATAAATATCAACTATGGTAGTATGTGGAAGTTACATGTTTGAATTTAGTGTTAGTAAGGATATGAAAAAAAATGCCGTCGAATTCAACAAATGAGAGATCAACGAGCAGGAAGGTGGGGCGCCATCCCTAAAATCGCAAGTCCAATGAAATCCATGCTTCACAGGAAGGGAGGTGGCAATAAGGAAGGTAGCGGCACATTTATGTCTAACACTAATTATCAAGGAATTGAAAATTAGTGTTGAGCAGGGTAGGGTGGTAACAACATTAAATATAATCAAACACTAAATATTATTTTTAGTGTAGTTGTTGGTTCCCCCCGTTCATGGATTCCGTGTCTCACATTCTATGGTTCCAAGACATTAGGGTCCAAGACCAAAGAAAGCGAGTCTATTGGTTGAGCAACATTGTGGATTCAAGGTGTTTACACTAGGATGTGGGTCCAAGGTATGAGAAATTGAATTGGCGCTAATGCAGCATCACTATCCTACCAAATCTCGGTGGCCCCAAGTAAAGAAAACATATTTTTAGTTTGAGAAACCACTTTATAAACTTGGGTCAGATCTTGAGTCGAAAGTAAGGCCCGTAAAGGGGTGTTTTGGACACCAACTTTTTTGGACCCAAACCCTAATGTAAACCCACTGTTACCTTATGTGAGACATGAGTATGAAGGAATGAGGGAGCATCCAATTGATCAATTACAATTAGAACATTGTTTGTGTGACTCGGTCGGGGTTTTGCAACTCCTTAGTGGTGAACATAAGTGGACAGATAGATGTTTTTTAAGTACACCATATAGCTACAAAGTTGTTGTCATTGTCAAAAATATTTACGGAATTGGAAAGTTGCAAAGTGCCACATCAACCAAATCATTTTCAAATTAACGAGAAATTTCCACATTAGGGCAAGACATTCTTCCCCGTTTGTCACCTCTAGTCATGTTGAATTCCTTCTCCAAGTTGTGCACAATATTGGCAACCTAATTGTTACCAAGAAAATCACATCAAATCACCGTCCCCCTCCTTTTCCCTCCTACATTTTGCCTTCCTTAGTCTTCCCATGCCCTCACATACATTGTGTTCGTTCAAGCTCCAATAAGTTGCAAGTCTATGACCACATATTTCTAAGGGAAAGCATATGCATTGAAGGGTCTATGAAATAACCAAGGGACATATCAATCAAGTTACTACTACTAGTTAACCCTTAAACGTCCAAGGGGGGGTGAGAGGGCCTCTCCCATCAGCCTATGTTTACCCCATTTCAGACCTCCATGTAATTCTTTTAGTGCGATCGGCATATATATTTAGATATGGAATTTTGAGATACACATTTTGGGGAAATTTTTTTGCAATTCCAACATGTTTTGACACTATCTTATGGTCAAATAGTTTAGGGTCAACGAGGCCCTGATAGGGCCTCTCCGACGTTTAAGGGTTAACACAAGAAGTCTTGATGGTTATAGTTATCAAAGACACCTACTAACACTTTAGCTCCACTCTTGAGGATGATCTATTTCCACATCAAGGTTCTCACTTCCAATAACACTTCCTTCCCTTCCTCTAATTTGCCTTCATTGTAATCCTCTCCCCTCTCTTCCTCCCTTCCTTCTAGTATGTACTACCCTTGTTCTCATATACATTGTGTTCAAGGAAGCAGTTGTAAGTTCAAGATTATGCGGGTTAAGAATAAGGGCAAAGGCATGAAAGAAGTAATGAAATAACAAATGAAAAATAAAAAACATACATTCACTAGTTACCACAATAAATACTACATTGATGGCTTCGATTATCCAATGTATGGGATTTGATTTAGTTTTAGTGATCAAGATTGTCTAGTGTATGGGCTCCAATTTAGTAGTAGTGGTCACAATTGTCCAAGAAGGTGCACATTGCCTCCAAGGCCAATGTCCCAATTCTCGTAACCTTATCATAGAGGCTAACATGGCATACTCCTCGCTGGATTTGGGTGAACCAACCCATACACTCGTTCCTTGTTGGATGCCTAAACCCTTGCCTCCAAGGAACCACTGTACGGGTCGTTTTGCCCCAGCCCCTCTAAGTTACCCTAATTGTTGTTTTGTACACCTACATGTAACTTTACCAAAATGCCACCTATTAATATGGGCAACTTACTAACTTACAACAAGTTTAAAAAACGGGGGCCGAATGGGTTTCTTACGGAACTTTAAAGGCATCGCTAACTCTTGGAGGATTTGGGCGAACCAACCCATACCCTCGTTCCTTGTTGGATGCCTAAACCCTTGCCTCCAAGGAACCAGTGTACGGGTTGTTTTGTCCCAGCCCTCCTCGCTGCCCATTGCTCTCATTGGTTGTTGCCAATTAGATTCTAAATATATATGAAGCTCCCCACACCAATGACCTCAAATGGAACTAAGGCCCCACCTATTTTGAAGTGGGAAAAAAACATGATCGCATTGATAGAACAAAGCTATTTGAATGTTGAAGTGCGGCATGAGATTTGACACGTAAATGTTTGAGGTGTTTGAATTGTAATTTGGACGAGGGTGGAATGCTTAATTACCTCTAAGGACCATTTACTCAATAACAAAAAAAATTAATAAATAAATGAGGTGAAGATAACATCCATAGGGTTAGAAGTTGTATTATCTCTTGTTCAATGCTTTCAAGTTCAAAATTTTACAAACAAATCACATGACATTAAAATGATCCTTAACTTTGCATGTGATATTGGAACCGTGTTCACCATAACATGTTGCAAGAATTTTTTGAAATTAGAAGACATGTGACAATGATGGCCAAATATACCATACATAGAGAGAAAACCAACACACAAATTTTTGTACGTGCCCATTTTTAAACATGTGTTTCATTCTAGACATGTGTATAACACCGATTGGAAGAGTGTAATACATGGGTGGATGTAAAATGCAAGAATCACCGATTCAAAAGCTTGCAAAGGCTTCTTGAAAACATCAAGGAGAGCTCAAATCTGCATACGACTCAAAATACTGTACCATAGCTCTCTAGCAACTTGGGCACCTTTTTTGCCTTATAATTAATTAAAGTGTAAAAGTAAGTTAGGTAGCCCAGAAAAAACAATATTTTAAAATTGGGTAGATTAAAAAGTAATTTAAAATAAGTTAGACATTCATCCAAATCATTTCTATAATTCATGGATGGTTTTCCTAATTTCATCTATGGCAGCTACAGTTAACCTAAACACTTCTCTTAACATGTCGCTTGCATTATTGTGATTTTAGGCACTCTTTGAATGTTATTTCTTTTCTTTTTTAAAAACTCAACGAAATTAATTTCCCATAAATTTAGGCACCTTTAAAATTTATTATTTTCTGCCCAATCTGCTAGAGAGCTACAGTAGTTGGGCATTGTAGATATAATTTTTTTTTAAAAGCAACATTCCCTTGTGCTCCTGATTTTGAAACTAATACCATTCTTTTCTGTTTGGCCCATTACTTCATTCATACCATGTCGTGAGGCTTTTTCTTTTTGTCTGGTATCTTTACCACGATGTTTTTGGGAAAAAGTAAAAGTCAAATAAAAAGTAGAGTGTTTCATTCTAATGTGCTCACATGCCAAGTCGTGAGATTTTGGTCCAACATCTTGGCCATGATTTCATTCATTTATTCATTTGTTTATTCGAGTTTTTTTTTGGTTTGGGGTTGTGGTTGCTTGATACTATACTCCCAGTCTCCGACATGTTGACCTGACAAGATACAATTTGGAGTTGGCGACCATGATTCTTGTCATAGTTTGAACTTTGCATGACGTCCAACTACTTGTTTTATCCTACTTTTTGTGATTGCTTTGAGTCAACAATTGGATCTTGTGACAAGAAAACAAAAAGAAAGAGGTTTTATTTTATTTAGTTCTTGGGGGAACAAAGGCCCAAGCGTGTGGCCACCTTGCTAGTTTTACCGTCAAGTGGAGAGAAGATTTCATGGCCAGAAATGAAGTTGCCAACCACTTCACTTGGTTTGAGTGCCTCTCCATCGTCGTCTGGTAGTTTAGGGCCATCTTAGGCCGCATGGATTGATGAACTCCTCTAACTTAGGGTTGTTTTACACACATAGAGAGAGAGAGAGAGAGAGAGAGAGAGAGAATCATATACGAGTGTACCTCTCATGCATCCAACATTAAAATAAATTTTAAAAAAACTTGACCCCCTTTAGCAATGAATGGGGAGAACCAGCTACTAGTTACAAATGAACCAATTGAGTTTGAGAAATAACATGTTAAAGTTTAAGACTTCAAGAAAACTACTGATCATTTGGGAGGAATTAATAAAGTATACCCCAATCTAATAAAGAAAAACCGCAAGTTGTCAACACGCAACCGGTTGGACTTGAAAACACTAGGATCTCACTGATCACGTCCAAAAATCTCCCCATACACAAAAGTTATCCGTAAAGCAAAGTGGATGAAACCATGGGTTTAGTCCGAAGACATGAGTTTATGAGAATTACCACAAAGTCACCCAAGTTTTCTTAATGCTTAAATTATCATTCACAAGGAATGGTGTTAGGCTATTAAAACCAGCTTTCTAGCTTGTCCTACTAGGATGGGTGGGGACAAGCTAGCCTTGCCTAGGCCAATCTAGGATTTAGGACAACGAATCCCATGTACATCGATCCTAAACTTCTCTCAAAGTTTGAGAGGTGAAAAGAGGAGGTCCCAAAACTTGCACCCAACTTTTAGAATAGGCTCTGAAACATGATGAGCTAGCGAGCTCTTAATAGAGAATGTTCTCAAAGAAGGATCAAACTCATGATTTCGTCCCTCTTTGAGGCCTCTTTAAGGGACTTTACGGATAACTCTACTACCCTATAGGTTTGTTGCTGATCCATCTCGATATGACCTCAAAGATACAAATTCCTGGTCTTTAAAGCAAATTATGGTGGAAAATTAACTAAAATAAGTAATCTTTGGGATACATACTAATTCAAGGCTTTTATACGATAATTCCCTCTCTCTCTTGAAGCCGAGGCCATGAAAATCTAAGGGCCCTTAGAAATCATCCAAAGGTTGTACCATAGGAAATAGAAATCAAAATTTGTAATTGATGGGTCATGTAGCTTAGTGCAAAGCGCAAATGGACCATGTTGAGGGACCACAACATATGTTCCGATTCGAGTCCCCATCGTGGTAATACAAAATTTCTAGGAGCCAATGGCAATTGAATTCATTACCACATCCTCTTTTTGATGGGCCTAACACAAAACCCGGTAGACCATGAAACATTATCCACATGTTGCCATGTAATACACCATGTGAATTTTCCATCCATTCAAATTTCTTTGGTCCCTCAAGCCTTCAAGGTCTAGTGTAAAGTGAACTTGGACCGGGCCCAGCTTCTTGACAAGTCACATAATTTGTATATCACGGGTCAAGGGGCTCTCAAGGTCTACACTGCATATTATATTTAGTGTCACTTACTATTTGGAATTTCACAATGCTATAAATATTTACTATATATCTCATTTCTTGCCAACAAAGGTCAAATTGATTGTTTGGACATTACAGAACATTAATAACTTCACTTGGTATAACATTACATTAATAAAGAAGAGATATAGCATTGTGTAACTCCAAATACAATGGTCCGAGACGACCCTGAACTACTGGATGATGGTGGAGAGATACCCAAATCTCAAGTAAGAGGTTGGCGGTTCGATTCCCGGTTGTGAAATCTCCTCTTTACTTGATGGAAACTTGCCAGGTGGTCAACTGCCTCCTGTGCTTTGACACTCGCATGTCAGCCTTCTGTCTCAAAAGAAGAAAAAAAACAAGAAAAAAGAAAAAGAAAAACTCCAAATACAATACTTAGTGACACTAATTACAATGTTTAGTGTAGGGTAAAGTGGCCCTTATTAGTTGCCTCTAAAGTTGAGTGATGAGAAAGACACAAATTTCACTGGGCCACTTGCTTTTGAGAACTAATAATAGGTGACTTAGCCCCTCATCCACTTGTCTCATGCCCATAAGTTATAAACTACTGAACAAAGCATATTAAAGTAGTACTTTGACTAGAAAAGGCATTCGGGTGACTCAGAAAATTATGGATCCAATTGACACACACATATACAGCCGAGTAAATTCATGCCTACATATATAACACATTCACCGGTGGAAAGATTCCGCTCGGGCAAGTGTGGATGGCGGGCCTCGTGATGCACAAAACAACAAATTATGTGATAACGTACATTTGAAGTGCCTCTATCGCGGACACTTCAATTGAGGGCCACTTCACACATGAGCTAAGAGCCGTGACCTTGTAATGGTGAGGACCCTTGACTCTCATCCAAAGGCCGTATCATGGGTGTTGGGAAAGCCGTTTTATGTAGTCACGGGCCCTCAAGCATAGTGTGAAGTGAGAATGGACCATGTTGCAGGACCATTGCATACTTTGTTGGCGGAAAAAGAAGGGAGGGTTTGGTTTAATATAATATGTCTCAAACTTTATCAATTTAAGAGAATTACTTGGTGGTGTTTGTCTGTCATGGAATCTGCCTTGAAATTTGTGTTGCTAGAGAAAATATTTTAAAAAATCATGGTCTCCCGGAATTTGTGTCAGGCCCACCTCCAAGAGGTGGGCCTGACGCAAATTCCAGTAGACCATGCACCCTTATCCACAACCTCCCATGTAAGACTCCATGTAGCCTTTTCATCCACAAACTTTTCTTTGGGCCTTTAGGCCTTCACCTCCTAGTGTGAAGTGAACTTGGACGGTCTCCGCCTTTTCGACCAATGAGAGCTCTTACATTGCCATGGTCAGGGGCCTTCAGCCTTGTGTGTGAAGTGGCCCCGAGGAGCACTAGGATTCATAGTGGAGATATTGAAGGGAGGTTGCATCAATTGGTTAGTCCAAAATTGGTCAAAAAGTCTGGAATTCTCTAAACACTAATTAGTGGCATTACATGTGTCTATAAGTATGGGTGTCTATTGTGGGCATTACCCAACTCCGTGACCTATGTGGTCGTCAAATCTACAACTATGATAGTTTGCAAAAGAATTAGTTGCACATGAAATGTGCTCTAGGACTTGGGCTATGCTAATGTACGTAGTGCACCTAATCGATCACAACTTCCCATTCAATTGGCTAGAGACCCGGTTTAGTCTAGTGTAACATGGTTGAGATGAATCAACCATCCACAATGGGAGCCCGAATTTTTGGATGAATCCAGACCTTGGACAACTGCCAAAATAACTATAGTTAACTAAAAAAATTTCAATACATTTTAGGGAACAACTATAGTTAACTAAAAAAATTCAATACATTTTAGGGAACAACTATAGTTAACTAAAATTTTTTCAGACAACTATAACTTGAGAGTCCCAAAATCTGTAAGGAGCCAACCAGTAAGTTCTTTCATTTATCTCAAAAAATGAGATGAAATATATTACAATAACTTTTTAAAGAGACCTTATGTTAGAATCAATGCTTGTCACCCGTGCTAGCCCATCCCAAGAAGGAATAGAACCCACCGTTCCTTGCAATAGTTGAACCCATTATACTTTAAGTTGCTTATAAATAATGAGGTCGTGCTCATTGGTTGTTGATTGAGTCCGAGTCACAAATGGAATTAGGTCCCAAATCTAAAATTTTGAATAAAAGAAAAAGGAAAAGATCTAGATGCTTTGAACTATGCTCAACTTTAGTTAACTAGATATAACTATAGTTAACTAGATTTTTTGGTAGACGGGTGCAAGCATGGTAAAGTGGACAGCTCTTGATCCTTGCTCAGGTTTAAGTGAAAGTGACCCAAAACAATATACTAACTTTGAATTTTATGAAATAAAAATTCATAAACATTTAGAAAACATATGAATCTACAAAGCCAAGCAATTTATGTTCACAAAAAACAATTTCAAACAACGTATATGTATTCTAGAAGACGGTGCAAGTGGTGGTGCAAGTGGGTGTCATTGAAAAGATAATTGTCAAAAACTTGTTTAAAATACAATTACATTACATTAAATTGATAAATTTCTGAAAAAAAATTACGATGACCTCAAGTTTATAATGAATTCAAGGAATATGAAAAGAAATTCCAAGTTCAAAATATTTAAGGTCATGAAATTTACGTTCAAACTATATTTTGTCAGTTGCTTTTACGCGTCACTTTTGATGATAGGTTTTGAAGATCTCATATTGATATTCTATATTTGAGTACCTAACTTAACAATAGAGGTCATCATGAAAAATAATATATTTTAAACAACATTTTGCTACTACTTATAGGCGTTTGACCAAGAAAATCATGGCTTTCATATACCGGAGCACTTTTTTGGCCCACTTTACTATGCTTGCACCCAGACCGAAATTAATACAACTATAATGAACTACATTTTTTGGCAAGTCAAATCACAAACAACTATAGTTATGAAAGGCAACTAGTTAACTAATAGTTAAATTAGTTGGTTAGTTGTCCAAGGTGTGGATGAATCCACTTCATATGCCGTGGAGAGTCCTTCGTGAACAACGGGGGAATGCTAATGTGGATTCACCTTGAGTAGGTGCACGAAAATCAAGTAGGTCAAATGGACACAATAGCTTGTCTTTGAGCCTACCAAGGTATGAGAAATAAGTTAGACCTTCTTCCTAGTGAAATTGTTCAAATATTATACAAGTGGAAATGCTTTAGATAATTCGGTCCGAAACGACCCTAAACAACTGGATGATGGTGGAGAGATACCCAAATCTCAAGGAAGAGGTTGGCAGTTCGATTCCCGACTGTGAAATCTCCTCTCTACTTGACATAAACTTGCTAGGTGGTCAACTGCCTCATGTACTTTGGCGCTGGCGTGTCGGCCTTCTGTCTCAAAATATATAAAAATATATATAAAAGATTGCTTTAGATATTTGTGTGGTAGATGGGAACTTACATCCTTTCTCATGTTCAAGATTGGAAATACAAAGACTGGATATACTTGCAACATACTATGTACTTGATACTTAAGTAAAACTGAACTAAGTCCAAGTCCATAATTACAACACGTTGGATTTTAATCGTAGGATCCTGTGTTGGGATTGTATGATATGATTATTCAGTAGAGTGTATAGAAGAGGCGCCTATTCCCGATTAGGATCCCATCGGCAACGTATAGGATACCAAAATTTCCATTAGATTGGGATTGAATTTTGATCTAGCCGGAACCAATAGTGCCATGACACATGTCTTGGTTTCAAGTGATAAAGTGAGGAGGAATGAGCGGTTATGGCAAACTCTAGACATTGGTAATATGTTCGGGCCAACTTTTGGCTTCAAAAATTCACAATAATTTCAATTTAAGGAATAAAATTATTGAAAAAATTGCAATCCTCTTTATTTCTACCTTTCTACACAGGAAAATTTTGCACTGCCTTATACCTCTCCAAATTTGGCGCAAACTCTCTTAAGTGATCGGTTATAGGCACATCTACCCTACATCATTGATGTTGATAATATTGTAGCAACTTTATTTTGTTACATTCTTGTTCCTTATGTTTACTTACATAAAATTAACATTAGAAAACATTTATTTGATTTTTTTCCATCATGATTTTATAGCATGACATTCAAGTAATCACCAACGATTTGCATATGTTTTATGCAAATTAGGTAAATTAGAAGTGTGTTTTACATATGCCTACCACTCATAGTAGGATTGGTAAGGCCATGCTTTGTGGTAGTATGCAATCAAAAGATCTAGTAAACACAAGATGCAAGGGAGGGCTTTCATAGGCTCTCAAAAAGATCATTGTTTAGTTTTGAAACATATATTGATGCTATATTTAACATCAAAGACCTATTGTAGTTGAACAAAACTTGGATCATATTCACATCAAGTGAACCCTTTTTTTAAATTATTATTAAAAATTAAAAATTAGTATTATTATTAAAAATTATTATTAAAAATTAAAAATTATTATTAAAAATTAAAATTAAAATTATTACGTTTTTCTTCTTCTTTCAGTGAACCCTTTTTCTTTTTCTTTTTCTTTTCTTTTCTTTATCACAAACGCAGCTTGAAGGTAAACAAGACTCTTTCCAATTAAATAATGCACCACTCATCATAAAGCATCAATTATATTCTCAGGATATCGGGAATACATTTCAAATGAAGGGGTGGGGATTGAACGGGATGACCATTACTACGGGCTCGACTCTAATTATAATTTTTCAATTTTGGAGCATTAAGGGACACATAAAGTTTGACAAATCAACCTAATACCGTCTTGAAGTTTGTAGGGACAAGGAGGGGGGGGGGTGTCCTTTGGGCTTAACTTTTGACAATGTCCTCAACATCTTGTCCTAAGCTCATCTCCTTGGGTCGGGCAAGGCCATATATATCCTAAAGCCATGGTTAACCCAACTAAGGTATGAATGGGGCGATCCGACCACTAGTAGTTACAAATGAGCCGGTTGAGTTTGAGAAATAAGTGCTTCAATTTTAAGAGTGTTGGCAAATCACTGATCAATTTCAAAGAATATATGGTATATATATCTTAAATTAATACAAAAATTTAAAAGATATCAACATGTAACCGGTTGGACTTGGATCTCAACCGATTTTGTCCAAAATCACCCCGGACATTGCAATGAAGTGAAGCCATCCATGAACCTTATGGCGGGACATTGGTGTCCTAAATAAATTGGAGCCTCCTTAATGATTGGTTTTGTGGTTGTAAGTGATCGAAAATAGAAACCAACTTCGAACATAAGAGCGTGTACAGGCTGTTGAGATAATCTCAACGCCGCTTTGATCGCCTTCAACTGACCATTTTTGACGTCGACACGGGCTTTAGGGTTTAACCAGTGTATTATGGGACACCGATGTCCCGCCATAAGGTTCACATGTCTGCCACCACATCGCCGCTTTGGGAACTCTAACGTACATAAGTAAGGTACGTGACTATATTGTGGGCACTTTTAGCCCCCCCCCCCCACACACACACACACACATATATTTTGACCATTAGATCGAATTGGGTATTGTCTCCTTTTGTTACAGACTGCAAATCACGTAGATTGTCATTTCAAAGATTGAAAGTTGCAGTTTAGATGTAAAAGTTGTAAGAGGTCAAAGAGAAGGATTTTTTCTTTTCTTTTCAAGTGATCACGTAGCCCTCCCAATTGTGTGTCCAAGAATGTATATTCTGGGCACATAGTCCAATGTCATCAAAACAAATTGCTTGGGTTTATGATTTATTAGTGATTATCTTCCACCAGATGGTTATAAAATGTATAAATGTGGAATCTATAATCCTTGTAGATCATAAGACACCCAATGAAAGAAAAGTGCACTATCTATCTATCTAATGATGTTAGACAAGTTTTGCCACATATCTATCGCACAATGCAGTAATTTATTGCAACTATTTGATGTGTTATGTTGTTGCAAGTTATTGAGGCTTCTTATTGGGAGTAGGAACTATTTCTTATGTCCCAATGAAACCGACCCACACTAATTTTTGGCTCATCATAAATTATGTGGCCCATGCTAATCTATAGTGTAGTGGGAAGGCCACGTGACCGATTATCGAACTTGTAACGAGAGGAGATTCGAGGTCTATAAACTTTCCAACCGTAATTGAATACTTTGTTAATGTATATCCTATCACTATACGAAATAGTTTCTTTAGTGTGGCATTAGAAGTAGCGTGCCCATAATAATCTAGAGCGGTCTTCATGACTTGGTCATGTTGCTACAAGTGTCATGTGACACCCTCTCTAGTTTCAACCCAATGATTGCAAGAGAATTAACGTGGGTGGATGATTTAGTGCATGCCACATTTTGCCTAACATCAATGTGATATTAAGAGGGTATTGACTCAAATACCAACTCAGATTTAGACAAAAATTCTCATCTTGTGATACCCACCAAATATTAGCATGTGAATAGTATTACAAACTTGATACCAATAAGATAGTAGATTCTTGAATATCGTTATTAATATTGTGTATTCATACCATACATTCACCTATATACCACCCCAACATTGCAAAACATTGTATTCTATTTTCTAACAGAAGACCTTGGATCAATGATACCAAAAATTGAACAAGGGAGTCACAAAACTACCTACACTTCAATCTTGTCAACATTTGCTCTCCAAATCTCAAGTAAATTTGCATTTCCCCCTTCATTGGACAAGCGTAAGCTTTAAGGCATGTAGGTGTTATTTGGTTCTTTTTTCATGTTCTCCAACTTCTACCGATTATATTTACACAACCAAGCTTATGTTGCATCAACAAATCTATGATGAAACATATGCAAAAACCAGATTGAGAATCAACCCTCCCCTGATTTAGTCATAGTTATCGGAAGGTGCATGTTTGTCGATTCCTTAACTGGACACATATGTCCTCTCAATGGTGTTCACTATTGAGGAGTGGAGTAGATATTAATATTTGAAAACATATTCAAATCTCTTTTGAACATATTCATATCTTTATGATGTTTGCTCTTTGCTCCTTACCGAACCACGTATCAATCAAATATATAGGGGTCTGATTAAGAAAACGAGCCATTTAAGAACCCATCTACAGGTTATATATGAGGTTACCGGGCTGCCGGCGGAAACACCAAGAATGAGTGGAAGAGAATGCCTAATACCCTCGGGGAGATCACTCCATTGTAGAGTTGAACACCACGTGCGAACAAAGTTTGCTACCCCTATATTACATGTCATAAATAATTTTAAATTTTACGATATTTTTTCTACATATACACAACCATTGATGGTATCTTTTGTATATTTTTTTGAAATTTTTAGTCATATTCATTAATTGTAGCAAATTTTTTAGTTCAATTCTGCGTCATTCTAGTTAGAAACGGTATGTTTTATTAAAAAAATAAATCATCAAATTTAGTCACCATTTTTTACTATGTAACATGTACCATTTATATCTACTCATGAAAAAAAAATTGATAAAATTATGACCCATTTTGGTGATGATTTTTACATTTTTTACATTTTTTACATCTAAAATGATCGCACGTGGTTGTTCAACTCTACAATGGAGTGATCTCCCCGAGCTAATACCGAACGTCTCTAAGGTAGAAATACCCAAACCGGTGAACCACCCTCTACCCGTGCAGTAGACCGCTGTCATAATAGTGAAGTGCCATTTCTGAAACCGATCATGGCGAGGTTGGTCACTTCAATGCGTGTACACTTAGTTTAGCCAAATTTAGTCATGTTTAATGTACTCATGAGTTAACCGGTTCAGGTGATGTTCCGTATGGAAATGCGGATTACCGTGTCCGGTGTGAGCAGAATCTAGTGAACGAGTAGAAGGTTTGACAAACTTTCCACTTTGAAAATTGTAGAATTTTTTTGTACAGGGCAGAAAAATATGAAACAACTTGCATTCTTCATGAATCCTTCTCGTCTATCTTGGAAAATTATCTCATGATTGTAAGACCATATCTTCAATGCGAATCACCTTATTTTCACGGGTTATGGTATTTCTTACTTAGTGGGATCCAAATGATTCTAAAAAACAAGGGGTCTTGAACTTCGGGCTTACTTTGCTTTTCAAAAGTCTCTTGAAATCGGTCCGTGTCTGATTTTGAAGTGAGTTGCAACTAATAAACGTGCAATAATTCAAATAGCCTATTTTAAAACCGGACCATGTCATATCCCTAGATCTATAACCAGTGTCTAGGGAGACTTTGGGCATAATAATCGGTCAAGCTTCCAGTGTTTCCAAGTCCAACCAGTTATATGTCGACATCTTTCGGTTTTTCTTTATTAATTTGAGGTATATTCCCTATGGGTTCCTCTAAAATGAGCCTTGGGCTAAATCACATTTGTGTTCGGCTGGGCCCCGCTTCTCCCACGCCTCCTTCACTGCCCGGTCTTCCTGCCCGAACCTACGTGGGAACTGTTCCCCGTTGGGAACCAATGTGACAATACCCGGTCAAAGTTACAAATATGCAAGTTGACATCACTCTCATTATTCCCAAGTTAATTGATGGAGTTCCTTCACATGTCAAAGGAGCTTAATGGCTTAAGTGACCGGGTACTATCACATTGATTCCCACCGGGGGAAGAGTTCCCATGTAGGTTCGGGCAGGAAGACTAGGCAATGAAGGAGGCGTGGGAGAGGTGGGGCCTAGCCGAACACAAATGTGATTTAGCCCGGGGCCTAAAATGATCGGTAATTTCCCCAAAGTCTTGAACTTCAACTGGTTATTCTTCAAACTCGATTGGTTCATCTGTAACTACACTAAATAGGATATTTAGTGTTTGATAAACTAAATACGAACGCATGCACTAAATATCAATAACCCTATGAAAGTAAGTAACATCAAATGTAAACTCAAATACTAAATATCAATTATGGTAATATGTAAAAGTTACATGTTTGAATTTAGTGTTAGTATGGATATAAAAAAAATTAACAATGATAAAAGAAGAATTCCAACATATCTTCTAGCATATGTTCTAACACAAATTGTCAAAAAACTGAAAATTAGTGTTGAGCAGGGTAGGGTGGTAACAACATTAAATATAATCAAACACTAACTATCCTATTTAGTGTAGTGGTCGGTTCTCCCTGTACAACGAATTTGGACTAGTCACTACGCTAAATACGATATTTAGTATCATATGGTATTTTATGCCACTATGGTGACTTTTCGGATGACACTTCTTATGAATAAGTGAACAAATATTGTCGTGGATGATGGACGAGTTCATCCATTGGCGAAAACCCTATCCTCCTCTTGTCAGCAACTTGTGATGAAATAATGTCATGGATGATTGAAATTTGGATGAAAAATCACTTGTTAAAGTGACGGTACTTGCAACACTGTAAATCTGTAATTCCCCCTAAAAAATCACAAGGAATGACAAATAATGTCGGGTTAGTGTTTAGTGGGCTGGGGCGAACCAACCCCTATATTCGTACCTTACCGGGGAGGGCGAACGGCTGGGGATTCGTGGCACTCACTTAAAATCAACCATCCTACATATCGTGGATGAAGTGGCTCCAATACAAAAAGACCCCCTATGAGGTTGAGGGCCGATTCATTCAAATGTGACATCACTAGACATCCGGTAAGGTACCAATGTATGGGTCGGTTCGCCCTCCCCGTGTTTAGTGTTGGTCACACTAATACCACGGTTTACAATTGGTATTGAGCAAGATACTTAGAATTGGTGACACTAACTACCATATTTAGTGTGGTTTATAAAACATGCCAAAGCAACTGAAATTCTGATCTGCAAAATCTTTTGAATACACTGCACTGAATTTTAATGTAGTATTTACTAGTGTAGTGTCACCGATTCTACTTGTCTTGCTCAATACTTGTTGTAAATCGCATGTGTAGTGTCACTAACACTAAATGTAAACCTAACATTATTTGTCATTCCCTGTAAACAAAATAAAAAATTGGGCATCATAGATTTACAATGTTGCAATTAGCATCATGTACTAAGCCATTTCTCATCCAAATTTCAATCAGCGGTGACAATGTTTCATTGCATATCTTTTAGGATGAAAATACACCAAAGTTTGTTTCAATAATTGGCATGGGTTTCATCCAAATTTCAATCATTCATGACAATACTATCGACCTATTCATAATAAGTGTCATTAGAGAAGTTACTACAAGTGACATAAAATAACATATGACACTGAATACAATGTTTTGTGTTACTTATGTTTAAAATAGTGTGGGCCACACTAATCACACCGTTCATTAAAATCATCTTTGATTTAGGTCTGGTAGAGGGTGAAACACAAGTGAAATCCTCGAGTTTCATAGGCAGTTCTATCCATGTAGAGATTGCCTCTCCCTTGTTAGGACCAATGTTGGACTGGTATGTAGGTGAATGCATGAGTACCAAACATCAATTTGGGGACACTATTGGGTCCAACTCATGTGATAATTTCATGAATATTTTCTTCAAAATTTTACTTGCAATAATAGTTCTTCAAGAAATGAGATTTGGACATGGGAACCTCTTTCTACCCAGAAAAATTATGATTTCATTGCAATCTACTAATGAAAAAATGTTCACTGATAGTTGCACACCGTTTTCCAACACAGTTCCATTAACAAGGATAACTCCTCAAGGAAAAAAAATTATTCATTTTTTGGTCACAAGTAAGTACATATGCAATCTATTGCCACATAAACATTTAAGCAAAAAATGATTTGCTTTGCATCCCCATCCAACCATCCAGAACTTCTCATTTGGATGAAAACATCCTCATGGAACATCAATAAGGGTTAAGCATACAATGCAAGTGAATCTTAAATGTTTTGCACTAAATCATGACTCTCCTTCTTGCTATAACTACCTCCTTTCAGTGGTAACCTTGATGGATTCCTTACATTTATGATACTTCTCTTTATATCAATATTTAAAATGGTTCATTATACTACTATCATGTCTATGTGTGTGTGTGTGTGTGTGTGTTGTTATGCTAGTTCGGGTGAATACTCCTACGTGTT
The DNA here is from genome assembly GCA_964035585.1 of Polytrichum formosum. Lineage (NCBI taxonomy): Eukaryota > Viridiplantae > Streptophyta > Polytrichopsida > Polytrichales > Polytrichaceae > Polytrichum > Polytrichum formosum. The sequence goes on from OZ037936.1 coordinate 66,141,776, forward strand.
GCTTTGCCGTTGTTGTGCTTAGGGCGAGATTTTTTGTCTAGTATCTATAAATAATCAAAGATTTTTTTAAAGGAAGGTAAAAATGCAATTAAATTCAAAAAACTAACAGTCTCCAAAAACCCTAAAATTTGACATAATAACCCCCCGTAATAATACATGATTGATGCACATGCATACATCTAAAACATAAAGGAGGTCTTGCTTGATGTTTGTTCATGTAGTTAATCGTGCTTAGACTTGTATATGTTGACCCTTCTTGCGGAGATATGGTTCCATTGCGTGCACTTTAAATTGTTGCCCCCCTCTCTCTATTCCAGGTCCAGGTTCCCTTGAATTATACATTTCTAACATTTGATAAACCTCTTTGTTTTGTCATTTCTTTTCATTTTGATTTTGAGCTTATGGGACATGCCCCATGTTTTTGAAAATATCACCTCTTTGAAACAAACTGCACAAAATAGGAAAAAAATGAAAAAAAATATTACCATACTCCCACCACTTTACACTTCTAAAGGGCCAATGTAGACCCAAGGACATGTCATGAGGTCATCATCCTCCTCCTCATCGTCATCATCATGGCGGTGTGAAACTCACATGCCCCGGATTCACAAATCGTGCATTGAAGTGAACCCGAAGGTGTTGGAAGCACAAGCGGCAAGGGTTAAGTGTGATGAAATGATGACCAAATGCACGTGCAAATCCCCCCATATTGTTGCTTCTTCCTCTTCATGCTCACGAGGCCGGCAAGTGCTAGCTTCACGTAGCTTCACTTCACTTAGGCTTAGTCGCACAATATCCATCATCACAACCTTCTACACAAAAAAAACTACACTACAAATGATATTTAGTGTCTAATAAATCCGAACTTAAGGCTTAGATTCTCACTTTTTGAAAATGAATGCTACCATCTTGGGCCCCTAGGTTTCGACCCCACCTAGGGGTGGTATGGTCCAATGGGGTGGCTATGTGCTCCTTGTAGTGGAAGCTACACCTTTTCCCAATTAGTGTGGAGGCTTCATTTGGAGTAAACTAGTAGTGTCGAGGTGTAGTTCTTTTTTGTTACATGTACTTCAATAGATAAATTAGCATGCACTTTGTTGAACTCAACTAAATAATTCTCTCATTTCTGCGTGTTGGTTGGATCGGACGTTGCCGGTGGTTGCTTATTTTGCACAAGTTACTTAGAGACACGAAGATACCACGGTGTGGATAACTTGGCGTAGATCTCCTGCATCGTCCCAGACAAAGCAAACCACACTAAATATGGTAGTTAGTGTCACCAATTCTAAGTGTCTTGCTCAATACCAATTCTAAACCGCGGTACTAGTGTCACCAACACTAAACGCTAACCCAACCTTATTTGTCATTCCTTATGAGTTTTTGGGGAAATTATAGATTTACAGTGTTGCAAGTACCGTCACTTAACCAAGTGATTTTTCATCCAACTTTCAATCATCCATGACAATATTTCATCACAAGTTGCGGACAAGAGAAGGTAGGGTTTGGGCCAACAGATGAACTCATCCATCGTCCATGACCGTATTTGTAAACGTATTCATAAGAAGTGTCATCCAAAAAGTTACCATAGTGACATAAAGTCGGGCATGCAACCGAGTTTGTCCACCGGATAGTGACCGGGCTCCTTGACCGTAGAAACGAGACTCTATTTTGTTTTAGTAAAATTGGCATGGTGTAGGAGGAGGGAGGGCTTAGAAAGCAAGTGGTAGACCCCACCCCCCACCCTCCTAAAGAATGTTATGTGGACATGAAACCCCAATTTAATTGTCCGCCGCCACTACGTTTTGAATCATTGTGACAATGCAACACCAACAACGCTAAGTATACTATATTCCCACCGATTTCCATATCCAATCCAATACACATAGAAATTCAACCTAAAAAAAGAAAAAAAAGAAAAAAGAAAAGTGGTTATGTCATCCAAAATCACTAGGACCAATTATTGTACACCATGCAATTTTGCTCACCATAACAATGTTTTGTGGGACTGTGAATATTCGTTCATTATGAATGTGAGAATATCTGAGAATATTATGTGGAATAATGTCAGCCCCACATAACATTGTTATGGATATAAATGATGTAATGACTGCCGCCATAGAAATTCCAACCATTTACATGAAAACCGCTTCCCACATAAGTGCATAAATGACGACTTTACGCAATGTTGCCTACTAATGCAATTCACAAACATTGAAGTCCAAGATGCGGGCACAAAAGGCCAGCTCTCCCTGTACGATGTGCCTAGCCTTCAAAACCTAACTTAGTTATTGAGTTCACAATAGCGCAGCATGTCAATCTTGCATTAAAGATTAACAATGCTAACTAACAGCTGGTTCACAAAGGGTCCCAAGTCTTAGGGTCACCTCCTTCACACACGAGCCAAGAGCCGTGACCATGAAATTGTGAGAGCCCAAAAGAAAGTGTCCAAAGGCCGTCCCAACACACCTCCAAACTCATGTAGTGTGGTCACGGACCCTCAAGTGTTGTGTGAAGCCATATGTGACCGGGACCTCAACCAAATGTTATTTCGATGAATTTCTATTCATGCGGGTCCTCACACGTGATAAAATAGAATAAATTAACGGTTGTGAGCTCTCAGTCTCGTGTGTGCAGTGGCCCTAGAGTCTCACTCATGTCCGCAAGTCCCAACATGGAGGCAAAGTCCCAACTTTTGAGCCTCAATAAACCATTCAAATACGGTTAATCATCATTCAAGTTGGATCTTGATAATTTTTGCAAAAATATTCATGGAACTTGTGTGGAGAGTTGGGTCTAGCTTTTTGCTCGACCCAACTCTCAACACGAGTCCCAAGATTCACCTCCAAAAAATGTTACCATGTAGGCACCCATGTGGTACTTGGTATTTGGGACTTGGGACCCCATTGAAGTTGATAAAGTCCCAAGATTCACATGCTCTCAGTGGCTGGGATTGCACAAATGGACCTCAAGCGACTTGGGACTTAGGTCTTGGGACCCCATGTGAAACGATAAGTCCAAACTTTCATGCTCTCAATGGCTGGGATTGCACAGATTGACCTCAAGTGACTTGGGACTTAGGACTTGGAACCCCATGTGAAGGGATAAGTCCCAACTTCCATGCTCTCAATGGCTGGGATTGCACGGATTGACCTCAAGTGACTTGGGACTTAGGTCTTGGGACCCCATGTGAGAACCGGCCCTTACATGCCAACATGATGTCTCTAACATACAGAAACGGCCCCTCCATTACACTCAAGGTGGTACAAGAAACACATCTCATATTCTTCTCTCTCACACGCACACACGACAACAAATTGCACATGAGACATGTCCATGGAAAAGCTCCCTCGTGAAGGCAGCTCAAAAGGATAACAAAAAATATTCCTCCAATAAGAGAATATATATATAGATTCCTTGTATAGAATATTTGCCTGGTTCACACTACGGATAACTAGAAGATGTAACTGCCCTGTAACTATGGATGTTTCTTGGCAAACAAATGACGTACCAGATACAAGACCACAGGAATATGAGCATGACAAAGCTCCCAAGACTATGAAGGGGGTGAGCCAACCGCTAGTTAAAAGGTGAACCGGTTGAGTTTGAGAAATAACCGCTTGAAGTTCAAGACTTCGGGAGAATGACCGATCGTTTTTAGGAATCTATGGAATATATCTTGAATTAATAAAGAAAAACCGAAAGATGACAACATCATGGAACCGGTTGGACTTGGAAATACTAGGAGGATTTTGATGGATTATACATGCCCAAAATTTCTCAAAGGAGGCATAACACCTTGTACTGCATCATGATACATGTGATCAACATTAGGCCAACGGGCTCACATTCATGCCAATACTTAGATACGGGCGTTATCTTTTATTTTATTTATGCCCACAATTTCCCCAGACCCCACTTCATGTCCAAGTAAGAACGAACTTGCACATGTAGCTCCAAAACTCGGGGAGGTCACTCCATTGTCAAGTTGAACACCACGTGCGTTAATAGTTTGCTACCCCTATATTACATGCCATAGATAATTTTAAAAATTATGATATTTTTTCTACATATACATAACCATTGATAGTATCTTTTGTATATTTTTCTAAAAAATTTAGTCATCTTCATATTTTGTAGTAATTTTTTTAGTTCAATTCTGCATCATTCTAGTTAGAAACGGTATGTTTTATTAAAAAAAATAGATCATCAAATTTGGTTGCCATTTTTTACTATGTGATAGATACCATGTATGTCTACTCATAAAAATTTTTGATAAAATTCTGACCCATTTTGGTGATGCTCTTTAGAAAAAGTAGATTTGTCTTAACGCACGTGGTGTTCAACTTGACAATGGAGTGACCTCCCCGGGCTCCAAAAAAGCTCTAAAAACCTCTTTTTGAGATTGATTTTTCCATCACTAACCATGCATTGGTTTGCCCGACAATTCCAACCTTGGGATTACTTGCATCTTATCTTAATCATGGGTAGGTCACTTAGTGCATTTGAAAAATGACGTGTGGCCTAATATAGGGAGGGTTAAATCCCTGTGACATAAAGTTTGTAAAAGACTTCCACATAATTTAGGGTTTGTTGAAAGTTGATAATCCTATTACAAGTTATGTAGGTAAACTTTAGATGTGAATCATTCAAATTTTTCATTGATAATACAAGGGTTGAAGTTGAGGACCTCAGGATTGTTGTGTTTCCACCCTAAGCCTTCTTTTTGTGATGCATGATAATATTGTAATATTAAACCCTAAACTTGTTGACTTGTAAGTAGTGTTTAAATGATTTGCTAAATTTTCTCGCTGCATTTTCCATTCAGGCTATACTCTTGGAATGGTTTGCTTCATGTTGTTGCAATTGTATGTTGTGTCTCCCTAAAGTGTTGGACTTGTATGGTTTTGCAATGGAATGTATGCATTCATGCGTTTTTGTTGCCATGTGTTTTTGGCAACACTTTTGCAATGAACTAGGATTCTAGTAAATATGGACAAAAGACTTATCCAAAATTAATAATGCCTTTGGGAGTATTTTTTGCAAAGTTGGGACATGCATATTGCAAAAACATTATTTGGGGGAAGTAACTAGACGACTATGATGGAATTGCCAATTTTAGATACTTTGAGAAGTAATACGGTCAAATAATCCCTTTGGATGTGTTACTTTTGATGGTGTGCATGCAACTAACATGTGCTACAACAAAAGATGCAGTGGACATCTAAAATTAATTGGTGTCATTTCTATCATAGGGTCTACTAGTAGAAGTGCACATATAAAATTTTAATGTGTCCATAATTCATGCATAAGTTTAGATTTACTTAAAACATAATCAATGCATATACTACTGAATTAACATTTTTTTAGTTAAGAGGAATATAGACTACCAAAAAATGCAATAACATTGGCAATATAACTAATGATAGGGTGGAATAAAATTGGTCATTTCAAGAATCAAGTAATTTTAGGAAGTTTTTAATTCATGCCTTGGAGGTAAGTAGCCTTTACACAAATACCCCTCAACCGCACACTGTGCACAAAAATTCTAAAGAGTGACCTACACAAGAATTTTATAATTAGTTCGATTTTGAAAACATGTTGGATAAAGGTTAGGCTTGTCTCCATTGCATGTGATCATGTAAGTGGGTCTTAAACAAACACTTTTCTCTCTTGCACACTCACTTCTTGTAGGATATGAAACATGCAATTAGTGCAAGATGATTAGCAAATCCAAATTGTGTTGGTAGCCACTTTCCTCGTAGTTTTTGAAGCTCATGTGCATTTCCTATTCATTGTCAAAGTGAAGATTCTATGAGTTCATAAATGAACATATACATTCCCTCAAGTATATTGAGTATTACGTCTAGAATGGTTAACAAACTTTGAGCATGTAGTCCAATCTCTTTTCAACACACATCTTTTCAATGATTGTTTTCAGATCCACACCTAACCATAAAATCACCAAATATAGGTGACCATATCGGATTAGAAACCAAATTAGACCCATCTACCTTATAATTGGTTCTCAAGATGCTTGCATGGCACAAGCTTCCAAAATTGTTCCAAAGTGGACAAGTGAAGGTCTGAGATGACCCTAAACTATTGGATGATAGTGGAGAGGCACCCTGACCGAATAGAGTGGTTGGCGGTTCGATTCCCGGCCGTGAAATCGTCTCTCTACTTGACGGAAAACTAGCCAGGTGGTCAAGCATCTCTTGTGTTGCAAAAAAAAAAACAAAGTGGACAAGTGAACTTTGAAGGATATGATTATTCCATCTATTTACTTGAAAGCACTAGAAAATTTCATGAACATGGTTCAATGAATTTTCTGATTTTAAAATTTTGCAGTCGCCCTTTTGGAAAACCAAACTGGCTCATTTGTAACTACACTAGATAGTCGTGTTGGTGTGGGCCATACTAATTCTCTAGTAGTCCATGTTAATTTTCTTGATGAGAATTAATGTGGGCAATGTTGATTTTTTTAGCCCACACCCAATCTCTAATAACGATGTTGCGATATACTCCATCTTGAATGTTAATGTTGACACCGAACGGAATTACAATGACGATATTCACATTATACTAGTAATTTGAAACTAGGTTTTTAAATCTCCAGAATTTGATTTTTTGAGACAAAAGGCCGACAGGCCAACGCCAAAACACAGGAGGCAGTTGACCACCTGGCAAGTTTTCCGTCAGGTAGAGAGGAGATTTCACAGCCGGGATTCAAACCGCCAACCTCTTCCTTGAGATTTGGGTATCCCTCCACCATCATCCGGTAGTTTAGGGTCGTCTCGGACCATTAAATCTCCAGAATGATCATTGTGACCTGATAGATAATTTACTTTGAAGATGTTACTGAAGTTGCATCATGTCACATACATACATACATACATGTGAAACCAAAATTAGTGTAGCTTTTTGAATTTGTATTATTACATTGCACATGCACAAAACATGATATACTATACTTAGGAAAATTGGCATTCTTAAGGAAGACTTTTAACACAGTGTAGTAACAAGCAGATCCCTGCATCGAGAAGTAGCTGCCTATGATAAAAGTTTTTAAAGAGTTTTCAACAAAGGAACGAGCACGAAATTGTTATTTTTAACTTCATGAAACTTGAACTTGCATGTAAAACAGCATATCTATGTAACAATGAGAAACATAAGCAACTTCAATCACTTTATCGTATGTCAGAGTGTTAAATATAGAATGATAGGACCATTTCCATTGCAACTCAAACTATATTGAATATGGTCGATGGGGTCAGTGTTCAAGATTGAAGTCTTCAATGCCCTTCAAACACTATTTGGCCCTTCAAAATATACCTCTCTCAAAACAGTCCTTCAAAATGCAACCCCAAATTGAAAATGAAGACGTCACTCGAAGTCCTCAATATAATCTGCCTGCCACAAGAACCAACAAGCGTAGGGCATCGTCAATACAAGAAGTGGAGTTAGATGGTTGATTCTTAATTCTTCACATTGTACTGGAAACATGTACCATATAATTCATGCACATGTTTAATATGAGTTTTGTATTTCATTTCTATATTCTTGGATTGACGTCTTGGATTTGAACCAACCCTTCAGCTGAAGGGCTAAAATTTGAGAGCCCTTCAAAATGAAACTCATATGAGGGCTTCAATCTTGAACACTGGATGGGGTGGTTGTTTGGCTTGGCCGGGTTCACGTAATGGCTAGTACCTAACATAGTTTTTTGGTTGGGAAGAGATCGTGGACATCATTGAAGAACTTGATATACAATCTGTTGGACCACATAACATTATTCAGCTGCTATTAGCTATTCCATTTCTTATGATATATCAATGACAGTGCGTCACCCCTGAATCTCACTCATTTTTAAAGTTGAATCTACTTATTGACAAGCATCCGTAAGGTATAATCCTAGCACCTTACATGACATATTCCCAGCCCCAACCGACCTGGTCACTCAATTGAATGATGTTATGCATATGACATTTTTTGAATGAGGTGAATATGTTTGAGTATGTGGCTTCACCCTAAGAATCTTCGAGTGATGGATATAAGTTAATCTCTTCAAGATGGGGTTAATGGGTTAAATATTACTCACATTGCCAAGTTAGCTATGCGGCAACTTCGAACAAACATCTACTAGCTAGGTGAGAAAATCACATCATTAATAATACAACTAAGCCTTAACTTAGTTGACCGACATAGCTGAGTGGATAAGCAACCAACACCTAATGTAAACTATGTTGGGAAGAGATTATGCACCTTCTTGAAGAACTTCATGATAGACAATTTGTTGGACATGACATTTTCTGAATGAGGTGAACGTGTTTGAATGTGTGGGTTCACCCTAAGAAACTTCAGGTGATGGATATAACTCAATTTTTTAAAGATGGGAGTTACGGTTTAAAAATGTTTCACATCACCTTTGGATATGCGGCAACTCTGAATGGACATCTACTAGTGACTAAGTAATAAAACGACATTATTAATAACTAGTGCAACTAAACACTTGCTCCTGGGGGGGAGGGGGTGCACATGACTTCTGCGCTTGTAGCAAATGGGTGCACATAAGGCACGGGGAGGTCACCTAGCTTTGAAGTTTAGTATACACATGCAAGCGGAGGGTATTTAAGGGGGGAGGGGTTAATGTATCTATGTAAGAGTCCCACTAGTTCTATGGCAAATCTTTGTGGTGGGGGTGGAGTGTTGCTTGTTGCAGGGCTTTTGTGATATTCATGGTAACGTTCCCAGAGCCATTGAACTTGGTTTAGTGTGAGTGTGGTGATGTATGAGCCGTTGTGGTCAAATATGAGGGCAAAGTCCAGTTAAATCTAGATAGTTGGGTGTTGGATTTGGATGTCTTTGTCTGGGTTACATTCTTGGGCAAATATACAATTTTAGAGCAATTGTACGCTATAATTTTAAGAATGTGGCTCAATCTAAGAAATACTTTGGACGATGTGTATAATATCATGCACACATTAGGACCAGTGATTGGTCCACAACAATGGGAGAGTTTCCATCTTGATAGGAGTTTATGTCTTGTAAGCAGTGAAGTGAACAAGCGAAATTGCAGTACATTGCATCCAATGAGGATACTGTGAGTAGGACAAAAAATCCTTACTAATAGCAGTAAATTTTGGAAAGATACAAACTTCCCCTATCAAGAGGGATTCCTCATGTTGCCAAGAAATATCGATTGGCCATAGTGTGGGTATGGCATAAGTTAATCTCTCCTCAAGATGAAATTTTTGGTTTAAATATAACTTACATTACCTTGGATACGCGGTAACTCCCAATCATGGCCATCTAAACCCACACTAGATAAAGTAAGCCATACTATTAATAGTGAAATTGCTAAGCCCTTTTGCTTAGTTGACTTATAGAAGCCCCTAGATGGAGTTTGATGAGCCCTTTGATCGAACAAGTCGCGGCGAGAAAATGGGCGCCAGACTTGCCGCCTTGGAAGGGGTCGGCGTCGGATCTCCTGCCGCACACAGCCGCAGCTAGACTCTCTCTTCCTTCTCTCTTCTCTCTTCTCTTCTCCCAATTAGCTCCCGCCCCTCCTGATCTTCGTCGCGCCGGACGGAAAGAATCATCCCAGCAGTTAATTAAATTCACATTCCAAATTCAATCCTACGCCATCAATCTCCCTCTTGCAAGCACCTTCCGCGATGCTGCCCCGCGCCGCTGACTTTGGATTTTGTACACTCCCATAGGCTGCTGCTTGCATCAATCTCCTTGTGTAGGTAGCTCACCTAGTCTAGGCTCAACGCCGCAGATCGAGTCTCCATCTTCTTTCGTCTTCATCTTATATATGTGGCTGCACTGCAGGCAACCGTGGTAAGTTCACATTCCAGCAGTTGCTTGCGGTGTCGGGGGACTTCGGGTGTGGCCAGCTCCATCTGCTGGCGGGTGCATCTGACGTGCTTCACTGGAGGAAGTCTAGGGAACGAGGATTATCATGGCGGCGGCAGCGATGGCTAGAGTTGTGGTGATCCTCATCGTAATGAGTCTCGTAGTGCTCATGTGCGCCGTGGGAGGCGAGGGGGCCGGGTACACTGGAAGTGCCTGGGGAACAGCTCATGCGACTTATTACGGTGGAGCGGACGCTTCTGGTACTCAAGGTATGATAAGGAAAAATACTTGCACGAGTTCCTCTGCGTACTCTGAAGCGAGGCTTTCATACGTCGTGCTATGATGCATGGTCGTGCAGGCATTTGGAGCTAGCAGTTTTGCTCATTATTATCGAAGGTTGCGTTTCCACGTTTGGGGAGGGCCAGGCCAAGCTAGGATACGTACATTGCTCGTGTTTGCGAATGAGCAACGATTGTCGATAGAGAGATGATTCTTACAGGCTTCTTTCCGTACCGTGAAGCGACGAATTCAATATACGTCGTGCTATGATGCATGCATGTGTAGGGATGCGGAACTAGTGGTGTTGTTCATTGAGATTGATACGTGCTTCTTCGCATTCGGGAGGGCCAAGCTAGGCTAAACTACGTGCATTTGTTCAAGTTTGCGAATGAGCGTCGACTCTCGATAGAGAGTTTCTAGAGAATTTTGTTACAGGCTGTGGATGAAGCGGCAATGTAAGACTTGGAACCTTGTAGCGGTTGTGGTAGCCGTTTTGATCAGTACCTGGTCGCTTGGAATTCTTCTTAGTGCTCCCCGCGGCCGGTCCAGAGAATCGTAGCTTGTAGGTTCATTTGGAGGTTAACATTTATGTTCCTGGTCGGCGTGGAGGTCATAGTAGGTTGTGTATTCTCGACAGTTTCCTCGAGAGGAGCTCATCAGGTAATGATGCGATGAAGTACAAAACGGTCGGTTTCTTGGAGAATCTTCCTGTGGTTACGGCATAGGTAGCATTGATGTCATTGCCATTCTATCATAACAAAGTATTCGCGTGCACGTTCAGGCGGCGCTTGCGGCTACGGAAATTTGTACAACACCGGCTACGGTGTAAATACTGCGGCTCTGAGCGCGCCTCTCTTCCAAGGCGGTAGTGCCTGTGGAGCATGCTATCAACTCACCTGTGATCGGAGAAACACAAGGTGGTGCTACGCTGGCAAGTCAATCACTCTCACGGCAACGAATTTCTGCCCAACTGGATCATTGGGAGGATGGTGCGATCCTCCAAAGCAGCATTTCGATCTCGCATACCCGATGTTCACCACTCTCGCTCAAGCGGTCGGCGGCGTCATTCCTGTCAACTTTCGAAGGTACATTTCGCCGTGTGTGTGTAAAGGAAATGATAACCGAAATTATTTTCTGCTATTTAGGAAAACAGCTATCGTACTTCTGAGAACTAGCTGGATCAAGTGTAGCATGTGTCTTTAAAGTAGTCTTGCGGTACGATCCAACAGAGTCCAGAGGCCCGTGGACTTTTCTTAGATGGAGGTGCATGGTGGCGTGGACGCTGTGATGATGTTAACAACTGTTCATTCACTCATTCATTCTCGGCGGTTGCACAGGGTTCCTTGTTACAAGAAGGGTGGCATGCGGTTCAGCGTGAACGGAAACCCGTGGTTTCTCTTGGTACTCGTGTACAATGTAGGAGGCGCCGGTGACGTTCAGCAGCTATATATCAAGGGCTCCAGCACTGGCTGGTATCCTATGTCGCGCAACTGGGGACAGATGTGGCAGTTCAGTGGAAACAGCCGTCTGCAAGGACAAGCACTCTCGTTCCGGGCTGTCACGAGCGACGGCCGATCCGTCATTTCCTGGAATGCAGCTCCAAGAAACTGGCAATTCGGCCAGGCTTTTGAAGGAAGCAATTTCTAACCGTCGAGCGCGGGCCCTTGAAGGAATAGGTGTAGGTTAAAATATAGTCCCTGAGAAGTGGCGCTGTTGTAGTTGTAATGACGTCCGCCCTCTCCCCCGAACCGTGACATTATTGGCGCGAAGTCGATTGGCATGGTGAAGGTTTAAATCTTGTTACGTTGTTTCATAGTTCACAGTGGATGCCGACCAAGATTCTCGGCCATTATACGCTGGATGTGAGGGAGGGTTGCTGCGGTGTATGCAATTGTTGTTACCACCCGCACCTTCTGTCAATCTGTGTCACCATCCTAATTAAATCCCCGCCGGGCAGTTTTTTCAAGGGCCAACGAACTCTCAGTCCATTCTAGCTCGATCGAACTCGCAGAGTATGCAGTTGGAATTGTTTTGGAAATTTTCCAGTGATGACATTCTCACTTTTAGGAAAATGTGCTCTAGTACGCACATGATGTAATGCGACGTCCATTACACAAATATTAATTCAATTTTGAAAAATAGCATCATCATCGTGTCCACGAAACATCTCTGTATGAAAAACCAATCTTCTGGTCAACCTTCTGGGATATATGTTCTTCATTTCATGCCACAACTTGAAATCAGCGCACGTAGTACGACCTTCCAGGACCCATTCGTACGAGATTTGGACATATTTATCCAATTTCTAAAAGATTTGGTAGCTGCACCTTTCTACCCCTACTCTAGATAATAAATAGAAGTCATGAACTCCTAAGCCTTTATGTACACCAAAGAACATTTCTAGGCGTTGAATAGAATATGGAATTGGCTAATCCCATTAGCGATCTAGCCTCGATGTCAATCGCGAACATTAACAGGATCAAAGTTTAGATGCTCAGGTGAAGATTATGTTTCTCTTTAAACAAACACACAGGCCTTCCATTTGTGTCTAAAAGATATGCGGGGTGTTATCCAGACAACTTCTCCAAATCTTAATTTGATTGATGTTTGGTTCGGTTGGGGATGAACAACAAACACAGTCCAGACTCATGTTTCGAAAAAGTGATTAGACTACGCTGTCAAAATTTATCAACTGCTCCGACACTTGGGAAGGCCTCTTCATATATTCAGTTGAAGGAATCAACAAACGTGCACTTCCTATACCTAAATCAGGGGAGATCCGATTCTTAGTCCGATTTTTCGTTGATAGATTTGCTAACGCAACACTAATTTGAAGACGTAAATTTGATAAACAGAATATGGAGAACAAGAAAAACCAACCGAATAACACCAGCGCGAGGTCTGGATCATTCCACATTTCAGTATGCATCAGATTCGCGGGAGGACAGGAGTCACTGGAGAATCCTCTGATCTCTTTAACCCTTTTTCCAATTTTTATGCAAATGCCTTGGAGGAAAGTCATATCCGGTGATCAAGTGCCTGCAATTTCCGATTGACTTCGGACTCATCAGCAGCTGATCCTCAGTGGGTCGTCATCGATCGAAATACCTATAGTAAATCTCGGCTACAAGTGAGGGGAGGGGCAGTTGGGAATCTCCTGAGCAGCGAGTCGCCGTCCTGGTAATTTGGGGCGCCAAGCTTCCTGTACAACCAAATTCAAGGTATTGCAATACACATTGACCGTTTTCTTGCTAAAAATAGCAACATCGATGCCTAATTCCAGATGGGCTGCGTATTAGACCTCATTATTGCACGACTACAATGGTACTAAACTGTACCTAAATTCAAACATGAGGCTCTCAAATCAGGCTAGCCCCCAAATTCCAATTTCTATATTCTGATGAATTTCATACAGTTTCAAGGCCGGTCGTCCGGGGAATGAGGAAGGATATAGGGGACCTACCAAGAAGATACTGCACTAAATACACTAAATATTGCACTTGGTGTCACTTAACTGTTTAAAATTCACGCAATGCTATATCTTTTCACTGAATATCTCATATTTTACCAACTCATGTCAAATTGGTCATTTTGGGAAATTAACAACTTTTCTTGGCAAAATTTTTCATCAATAGCACAAAGACATAGCACTCTGTAACTCCAAATAGTAAGTGACACTAAATATCATATTTAGTGTAGTCCTATTATTATGGATAGAAGTGTTTTTCTAGGGCCCACGCTAATTCACAAATGAGAATCATTGTGGGCCACATCAATTTTTTTCTTCTAGAATTTAACATGGGTGAGTTTCATTTTAATGATAATTTTGATGGAAGGCGACTATTTTATTTTATGTAAGGTGTAGGTCGAAATGAAATGCTCAAGGAAAGACCCGGAGTATTAGATTTGCGTTAACTTCACCTTGACTAGAGAATTAGAGTGGCCCTTGCTATTTATTCATCCATAGTCATAGGACCATCCAATGTACTATTTCTTAATTTAGAGAGGCCCAAGCTTTGCGGTGTCTATGTGAACTCATCCATTGGGAAGGCGAAAAACTGCCCCTCCCAAGTTTGGTCGAACTGGGGTTATAAAATCTAGATGTAATTTAGAGACTAAGTTTGATTTAGATGTTTCTTTTTTCTTTTTAAGATAGAATTATTGGGGATATACATTGCTTCTTTTGTTCAATTTTCACCTTATCTGCTTTAAAATTTACCCAAGTTATAGGGGTTTTTTTAAAATTTTTAATTTATTTTACTAGAGCCCCTCCATCCACAATGGATGAGTTTACGCAAACATCACAAAGCTCCAACTATCTACAGACCCAATGTGATACAATTTTGTTGACTCCAGGTAAACCCATCCTTTATGGATGGAGATGACAAACTCCCTATAGAGTGAGGACAATTCATTCCAACTACACTATGTATCCAATTTAGTGTGACGTTAATATTGATAAGCCATGTTGATTAAAGTAGTCTAGCTCCATAATTTTGTCATGTCATAGCAAGTACCATCTTCTCAAGTTGCCACCCAATGATTGCAAGATCGTTTACATGGACCGATAGTGTTTAATGTGTACCACATAAAATCATATGTGTAGTGTAACTCCATTAGATTTATTTGAGGTCTTTCACAACATTTTGAAATTATTTACTAAAAAATTGGATAATACCTCACTTGCTTGCATTTTCATCTTCCCAATGCATGATTTTACTTCGACAACATGAACCTCTAACCAGTGGGCCAAGGCTAGACATCCACCTCTTTGAGTTGGGCCTCCATCAATATTACCCAAGGTGAAAACGCAAACAACTATATATCATAACTTATATTTTTCTTATATTCAACAATTTGACACCGAAATTAGCCCGCAGGTCACAAATTAGAGCCAAAAAACTCGTTTCAACGAATTAGCCATAAATATATGAGGGTCGTGTTTTTACTAAACCCCGAAGTTTACCTCGATAATGTTGGTGGGTCTAGTCCCGGCCTTTGCCCATGTACTAGAAAAAGCCCTATGCAATGGAGCAAGTGGAAACATGGCCGGGGGGTGGCCACAATGGCAACTACAAAAGGGGAAGTACTCTGCAACCGACCACCCTCTCACCTGTCAAATCTTCCATGGAATGCGTTGAAAACCATGCCCACAAACTTACAGCATTTGAACCGCTGAACGAGGAGAACCGACCACTTAGGGCCACTTCACACACGAGCCAAGAGCCGTGACCATGAAATTGTGAGAGCCCAAAAGGAAGTGTCCATAGGCCGTCCCAAGGCACCTCCAAAATCATGTAGTGTGGTCACGGTCCTCAAGTGTAGTGTGAAGTCATATGTGACCGGGCCCTCAACCAAATGCTTATTTCAATGAATTTCTATTCATGCAGGTCCTCACACATGATAAAATAGAATAAATCAATGGTTGTTAGTGTTTGGAGTGCCATGGTCTCCCGGTTTTGTGTTAGGCCTACCTCCAAGAGGTGGTTTTTGAAAATAATCCAAGTGACCATGAAACATGATCCATTCGATGCCAGGTAGGAATCCATGTAGACTTCACATCCATCTTGCATTCACTTACTCTGTTGGTCCCTCAAGCGTAGTGTGACGCGAACTTGGACCGGCTCCACCTTTTCCACCAACGAGAGTGCTTGAAGTGTAATGGTCATGGGCACTCAGTCTTGTGTGTGAAGTGGCCCTTAGTTACAGATGAACCGGTTGAGTCTGAGAAATAACCGGTTGAAGGTCAAGACTTCAGAAAAATCCACCAATCATTTTTCTGAGGAATCTACAGAATATGCCTCAAATTAATAAAGAACAAAAAGATGGAAGATGGCAACATGTAAGCAGTTGGACTTGAGAACACTAGGATCTTGACCGATTATAATGCTAACAATCTCCCCGGCTCTTGATTTGAACACTTCCAAGTATGGTGCATAGTATGTGCGTGCATAGTAAACTGTAACTCATTTTTCACGGGTTGCAGTGGTTAATTTTAGGCCTCGGATGGCATGGATAGAACTTACTTACCGGTACCATCACCTTGTTGCACTCCCCTAAGACTGCCCACGAGACCCTAAAATTGCTTACTTACTTACTTACTTACTTACTTACTTACTTAATTAGTTAATTAATCAATATATTAGTTAATTAATTAATCCAAGTTCGTGTGATCCTTGCCGCATGTAACTTGAGGTAGTGCCATGAGGCGGGCACATCATGGCATGAGCAAGTCAACCTGGGTGGGATCCAATGGGGCTAAAGGGAACTCTATTGGGCTATTTTGGTAAAAGGCATATGAAACTACTTCCATCAATGGAAATGGGGAAAGGACAAAGAAATTAAGGGGGGAAAAGGGGCTCAATGGAGGCTCCAATGGCTCACAGTAAAATTAGCTGACAACCCCCCCAACACAAGCCAACAAGGACCCAGGGTTTATTAGGTTACAAGTCCCCCAAAACAACTGGGGCCACATTTTGCTCCTTTTTATCTGATAAATGTTGGCCGCTTGTTTTTCGGCTGGGGCGAAACAACCCGTACACCAGTGTTCAAGATTGAAGTCTTCAATGCCCTTCGAACGCGATTTGGCCCTTCAAAATATGCCTCTCTCAAAACAACCCTTCAAAACGCAACCCCAAATTGAAAACGAAGACGTCACTCGAAGTCCTCAATATAATCTGCATGTCACAAGAACCAACAAGCGTAGGGCATTGTCACTACGAGAAGTGAAGTTAGATGGTTGATTTTTAATTCTTCACATTGTACTGGGAACATGTACCATATAATGCATGCACAAGTTTAATATGAGTTTTGTATTTCATTTCTATATTCTTAGATTGACGTCTTGAATTTGAACCAGCCCTTCAACTGAAGGGCTGAAATTTGAGAGCCCTTCAAAATGAAACTCATATGAGGGCTTCGATCTTGAACACTATCATACATTGGTTCCTTGGAGGCAAGGGTTTAGGCATCCAACAAGGAACGAGTGTATGGGTTTGTTTGCCCAAATCTTGTTTTTCCTTGCTCGCTTGGCTCCATTTCTTCGTAACTTAGCTAGGGTTCCATGAGGTGTGTAATGTAGTCTTGCCACATGCCCACTACGATTAATCTCTACATTATTGGTTACATCTTTCTAGAGGAAGAATTCTCCTTGAAGTCATTCGGATTTTATGGCACTTGGACCCATCTATTGAATATGATGGATGGATGGATGGATGGATGGATGAAAGACCTCATGCCATGCTCCATACGGAGAAATGTCCTGGGGGGGATTTTTGAGCATAATATGTTGAGATCCTAGTGTTTCCAAGTCCAATTGGTTACATGATATTGTTTAGTTGAGTGACCAAGTTGGGTGGGGTTGGGAATATGTCATGTAAGGTGCTAGGATTACATGTTGTGTGGATGCTTGTCAGTAAGTAAATTCAGCTTGAAAAATGAGTGAGATTCGGGTGCGACACTATCATTTGCATATTATTAGAATGATGCGGCTGATAGCATCTAAAGAATGGTCGGTATACATTATTGACATCTTTTGGGTTTTTCTTTTATGATTTAAGGTGTATTTCTAAATTCCTCTAGAATGATTGGTAATTTCCCGAAGTCTTGAGTGTCAACCGGTTATTTCTGAAACTCCACCGGTTCATCTGTAACTAGTGGTCAGTTCTCCTCGTTCGTTGATTTGAAGCTTCAAACCAGGGCTATATGTTGACGAATTGGTGAAATTTATATTTGAAGTTTCACGATGTTTATGTCATAACATTATTCAGACCCATGACAGTGTTCTCTGGGACTGACAGTATTCTAGGTAATATTCCTGGAATTTTTCACATTCAGACTGAATGTGAAAAATTCCAAGAATATTCCCCGGAATACTGTCAGTCCCAGAGAACACTGTCGTGGGTCTGAATAATGTTATGGTTGTTTAGTGGGCATCATGTACATTACTATTTGTGAAAGGGTTACACGAAGTTGTTTGCAATCTTAGAAATGTCATGGCCACTATTTGTCTGCAAAAGTAATTTCTTGAAATGAATAGTTGTTCAATTGAGAGTCAATGAGTGAAGTGAGATGGCAACTTAACGGTAGGCCACCACATATGAAACCTCTCCCTGTTTAATTAAATAGATTATATATATATATATAGTCTAAATTCAAATCCACAAATTACACAAAATTTCATAATCACAACCATATACACACTTCTTTTTTTAAGTGTTTGTGGCAAACTGGATGCCCCAGTCCCCGACGCCCTCTTCTCGGGGAGATCACTCCATTGTAAAGTTGAACAACCACATGCGATCATTTTACATGTAAAAAATGTAAAGCATCACCAAAATGGGTCACAATTTTATCAATTTTTTTCATGAGTAGATAGACATGGTACCTGTTACATAGTAAAAAATGGTGACTAAATTTGATGATTTGTTTTTTTTAATAAAACATACCGTTTCTAACTAGAATGACGCAGAATTGAACTAAAAAAATTGCTACAAAAATGAAGATGACTAAAAATTTCAAAACAATATACAAAAGATACCATCAATGGTTGTGTATATGTAGAAAAAATATCATAAAATTTAAAATTATTTATGGCATGTAATATAGGGGTAGCAAACTTTGTTCGCACGTGGTGTTCAACTTGACAATGGAGTGATCTCCCCGAGGCCCTCTTTCAAGCGCTTGGAAATCACCACATCTGCCACCAATGATACATGGGTGTCACAAGCTTAGAGGTGGCATAATCAAAACCCTAGATATCATCATAGTCGTGTATACACCCTAAACACCGTTATATCAACCTCCATAATGTCACTCACTCTCTAATATCCCGAAACCCTAGGGAACGGATGTTCGTAGTTCAAATCTCACTCCTTATTATCACCTTTCTCTTCCATATATCACGAATTTTGTCATTGATGCAAACCACCAAAGAAGTCAACCCACACCCTTGCATTACGCCATGTGTCAATATGTGGAGTGTCACCTTCTTCTTCTTCTTCTTCTACCACTTGTTGAATGTTGGTGCATGCATATGCCACATCACCCGGGAAGGCGAAGTGGAGTGGACCACACCACACCATTTAATATGTTGCACTTTGTGTTATTCCTTAGTGTCACATGCTACACAAATTCACTAGTATCACGCATCCATGTTAACACTACAGAACTCTGTAATATCCCGTGCACTTTGGTTGCCACAAGTGTGATACTACGGAGTTTAGAGTGTAGCTTCAAACGTTGTTGATGTGGTAAACAAATGCATCACTACACTGTTTAGGGTATTTAATGTGACTTACTATTTGGAATTACACTATGCTATAACTTCGTACTAGGAATGCGTGTTTTTCATGACCAAGTAAAGATGGCAATGTTTGTGATGTCCAAACGATCAATTTGACAATTTTTTTTGGGGAGTAAAAGCGTTAAACAACAATAGTAAACAAGTTATAGCATTCCGTAGACGCATACAGTAAGCAACACTAAATACCATAACCGGTGTAGCGGCATGTTGAACAATATGCTCATTGTTCATAGCATCGCTTGATTGTAAATCCTTCAAACCATGAGGGGCCAAGGCATTGGTAAGCACAATGACATGATTTCCAAGATTTGAAACACCTTGTGATTCTCTTTGTTAGTGCTTTTCTTTCTTGCCCCTCTCCTTGTGTCGCTCAAATGTAAGCGATGGCGGCTTCGGTTTCTTAGCACCGGCTCTAATGTTGATGAAGAACAATTCACTGGCAATTGCATTTGCACACCTCTTGTTTGGTGCAACCACTCCTTCAGGACAAGCCTGGCCTGAAATTTATTCCACTGATTATCCCAATTAGTGTGTGTTACTATTCGGAGTTACGCAGTTCTATAACTATTTAATGACAACGTAACATTTTATCAAGCAAAGTCATTGATGTTCTATGATATCTGAACAACCTATTAAACCATTGTGAGCAAAACTTGAACTCCTGAGTAAGACGTTATTGCATTGTGTAACGCTGAATAGTAACACGCATTAATTGGGATAATGGTAGTCTTGTGAACAATTGAGAATCTTTTCTAGGCAAGTTGTTTTGCTATCATTGCAATGCTACCAGTGAATGGCCCTCCGCATGGCGAAACATCTTGTTGTCTAACACATGAATATCTTCATCCAAATTCGTTTGTGAAATGTTATACATTGAATCTCCCATATCTTTTCAAATTCATCACAATTGGCTTAAGAACATATGGACACACTAATCCACATATTTCTATCTACAGTTGCCTCTCTTGTCTCCACTCTTGTAACAAGTTTTAATAGCTTCTTAGTTCAGAGTAAGGTGGAAATACCATAAACCGTGAACTACCCTTTACCTGTGCAGTAGAGTTCTGTTAGAATAGTGAAGTGCCATTTCTGAAACCGATAATTGCGAGGCTGGCAGTTTGATATGCGTGTGGAGTCAGTTTAGCCAAATTTAGTCATCTTTGACTACCATCAATCACAGTTTAATGTACTCATGAGTTAACCGGTTTAGGTGATGTTCTATGTGGAAATGAGCGTTACTGTGTTCGGTTTAGGGAGAATCTAGTGAACGAGTAGGGGGTTTGACAAACTTTCCACTTTGAAAAATTGTAGAATTTTTTTACAAGGAATAAAATATGAAACAACTTGCATTCTTCATGAATCCTTCTCTTCTATCTTGGAAAATTATCTCATGATTTTAAGACCATATCTTCAATGCGAATCACCTTATTTTCACGGTTTATGGTATTTCTACCTTAACACATTCATCTCAAACCTCTACAACATTAAATTATTGTCAGCAAACTTTTGTGTAGTTATTTGCTCATCTTGAGCATCATCTTCAACACTGACTAAGGGCCGCTTCACACTATGGCTGGAGGTCGAGAGGCCGTCGATTTTTTTTCATATATATATATGTATATAAAAACTGACAAGATCTTGGCCGTTAGATTGGAGGGGTTGTTTTGGGCAGGGAATAAAGTGGGATGCTCCTTCTTCCTTTGGACTTGGGCTTGGCCTTTGGAGGCTTCACACTATGCCTAGCTGAAGCCTCCAATTCCTATATTTTATTGGCTATTTTCAGCCCATTTCTTTGGACTCTCAACAAAGTGTGGCCATTCATTATCCCACGGCCTCTCGACTTGGATGGCCACAGTGTGAAGCGGCCCTAAGTTTGTTATGAACTGACAGTAGCACGTGTCCTATCCTCAAAAAATTGTGGGATGGTGTCTAAGGCTGCATAAAATTAGTTGAATTGAAAGTGGAAACATTTGCGAATCTCTCAACCAGTGAATCAACCAACCGTTGGACGTACATCCTACATAAAGTAACAATTAACAAGATGAATAAACCTCAGATGCAAATCTCCAAAGACAACACCGATGACTTGAACTATCTAAAAAATTTCACACATTGATTGTGAACTCTCATTTCCGAAATTTTGCGTTGCGTTGAAAGCTAATAACATAATTGCCTTTTGAGACATAATTTTAGTAGTCTCCGCAACGATGACATCAGCGGACAGTGTAGAAATGCTTCGGAGAGAGTTGCTTCGAATCAGGTTTGAGCCAGAATTTCACTTCGACCTTGACCCAAGCTATGATCGGGGAGAACCGGCAGTTAGTTACAGATGAACCGGTTGAGTTTGAGAAATAACCGGTTGAAGTTCAAGACTGCAGGAAAATTACCGATCATTTTAGAGGAATTTATAGATTATACCCCAATTTAATAAAGGAAAACCGAAGGATGTCAACATGTAACCAGTTGGACTTGCAAACACTAGGATCTCAACCGATTATGCCCCAAAATTTTCCCGATCACTGGACCCAAGGGAGAATGTTTAAGATCTCTCTAAGAATTCCAAGCCCCTTCCAAGCGCAATCAGAGTCTCAAGTACCGAATCAATCAGCTGTTGACAAAATTTCTCTTGGATCTGGAATGCTTTATTAAGACACGTTTGATCATGCACGAAAGTGTTGTATATATGCAAATGTCGTACTGTTTTGGCCTCAAATGTCGTATTGTCGAGGTTTTCCAAGAAAGAGGTCTATTTAATGTAAAATCTCATTCTGTATACATACTGAAGATACAAATGTATGAAAGAAACTTTGTATAAAGAAATATGATCACAACGTCACACAATATGGAGATAGATGAATAATAATAATACTAATAATAATCCCATGATGATGTCTTCACCATATCACACACTACGAAACTAAGAATCTATTGTATTCTGATGATGTTTGGTGATGTTGGAAATTGACATCTTGTTCAATTTATCCATTTTAAAAATATGCTCATCACATTTGCAACTGAAAACTCTGAAGAATTCTTCATTACAAAATTTGATGGCAATTGGACATACTATAGGCTTGAGGAAGCTTGAATACTGGTGTTGGGTGGTCATCCACATCATACCCTTTCATTGGCTCTTCATTCAAATCAAAATTGATTGGCTTTCGTTGTTAGCACCTCATCAATCAAACAACAACCTCCACTATGAATTTGGAAATAAAAATCATTTGATTGAAATATTGACTAAAAGAGAACAATCAAAGATAAACCAAACTAATTTGTCATTGCATGAAGGCCAAAACAAACAACTGCTAGAATCCACATTACAAAATCTAAATCAGGAAGTGTGGGAGAAATATGCACCTTCTTGAGCCATGCTAAAAGGGTTGACTCCAGCTCTGGGTACATGGCTTCTTTGGTCCTCTTGACTTCTTCAAAACATCACTTGATTGTATAATCTTCACAAAGTCTTTTAGAATTTGAGAAATCAAATTTCTCTTCACATCCTTTCCCACATGCTTTTGTTTAAACTCATTGGCAAGTTGTGTCCAACACAAATTGGACCTATGCAATAAAACAAACTCCTTCTCTTCTCTAGTCAAGTCTATTCTCTTTCTCTTCAAGGGATCCAACCTGCAAGAGTACAATGAGAGTACAATGCAAGAGTATAGTGCCCCTAATCACAATAACTCTAATATGTAAGAGAAGTAAGAAAATTTGTTCCCCTAAGTTCCCTTGTATGTTCCAACATACTAATCACATACACTACAAAGTTTGGTCGACGAGGAATGCATTGCATGGTTGAGATGTCGTATAGTAAAGTGGCGTAATATGGAGGTTAGACAATAGCGTATTACAATGTATATTCAGTTGTCAAAAGGGAGGAGATTCTGTTGGCAGATCTCCCAAGAGACTGAACTTGGATCCTTAGGAGGATGTCAAGCATGGAATCTTTCTTTCTTTTCATTTTCATACGGAGTGCAATATGCGATTCACTCAAGAGAGAAGTAGTTATTTGCATCCAATATTTAGGATGAAAAACAAGGATGGAATGCATTTGTTCATACAAGTTTAGATATTTTCATCCAAAAGAGAGCAATACCTTTTCAAAATTGGGAAGATTTCAACGATATCATCTGTCCAAAAAGAGAGAATATATAATCAAATATTTTCTCCCTACAATAATGTAGAATGTTTTGAGTCACTGTGATAAATAACCCTAAAAGTCTGAGACAAAGAACTACAAAGAACTACGGCGTCGAGTTGAAGGCAGGGATAGTGTTCCAAGAGACCGGTGGCTCCTCGCACCATTCACAGTCTTTCCAACAAAATCAGGGTTGTTCGTGTGACCGGCTCGGAGTTCAGTGTCCGGGGAGATTTTTGGAAATAAGGTAGAAATACCCCTAACCCGTGAAAACAAGGTGATTCGCATTGAAGATATGATCTTACAATCATGAGATAATTTTCCAAGATAGACGACAAGGATTCATGAAGAATGCAAGTTGTTTCATATTTTTTTGCCCTGTACAAAATTCTACAATTTTTCAAAGTAGCAAGTTGTCAAACCCCCTACTCGTTCACTAGATTCTCCCTACACCGAACACGGTAATCCGCATTTCCATACAGAACATCACCTAAACTGGTTAACTCATGAGTACATTAAACTTGACTCCCATTGGCTACACTAAGTGTACAGTACACGCATTGAAGTTGCCGCCTCGCCATGATCGGTTTCAAAAATGGCACTTCACTATTATGACGGCGGTCTCGTGCACAGGTAGAGGGCGGTTAACCGGTTTGGGTATTTCTACTTGAATCGGTCAAGATCTTAGAGTTTCCAAGTCCAACTGGTTACATGTTGCAATCTTTCGGTTTTCTTTATTGATTTGAGGTATATTCCTAGATTCCTCTAAAATAGTCGATAATTTTCCTAATATGTTGAACTTCAGCCAGTTCACCTGTGACAAGCGGTCAGTTCTCCCCGTTCATTGGTGCACAAGGCTGCTGTTGCTCTTTTGTGCCATTTAAAGGGATATTTGAAAAGATTGAATTCCAACTCTTATTTGCCAACAACTAAAAGGAACATTGAAAATCCATACCTTGGTTGGAAGCTCATGAGAGACGCAAGGATGATTGGAGATCTACGTTTCAACCATATTCTAGTTTTCTTGGTTTGTTAATATTCATTTGTTAATAATCTCAAGTGTAGTACCCTCCTTGTTAGAGGGGAGGGCATTATTCCGACACAAGATGTCTGCATGTAGAGTTTCTTACTCATAATGCCCTCCATACAAGGCATAATGTCCACTGTAAAAAAAAAACACAAGTGTTTTTTTGCAATGCAATGCAATGCACTTCGGGTTGGTCATTATGAGATTTTGGACCGTTGTCCTCGGCTTCTGTGCTTGGGGCAATGCCCTCAAATCCCACAATGTCATCCCTTCACTACATTAGTCTATAAGGTAGCCAACCCATTCCCAGCTATTTAAGCAATTTAGCATATGCACGGTTTAGGTACAATGAGAGAAAAAATTCCTCATGTAGAGAGATAGAATTAAGAAGCAATCCATATTTTTTTCAAAATGTTTTTTGCAACAACCAAATTATTATGAATTTATTAAATGGATATTCTCTTTGACCTATACTTGTGATATAGGCCACCCTACTTCTTATCTCTAATCGGTTACAAGACCGAAAACAATTTTGACTCTTGTGATAGATAATTGTGGCACCTAAATATGCTTGCAATCTGAACCTAGTTGTCAACTTAGCCATTAACATCTGACTAAGTTGGATTTTGACCAATAACATGTCAACGTTGATCAAATGATTGATATTGTGTTGCATGAAAATAGGTTGACCTAAGCTGCGAAAATGCAGTGGTGATCAGGAATGGGTCAGCTACCGTACTTGATGTAGCGCAAATTCAGCAATACCCCACAAAAACATTTCATTGAGGACCTCCAACAATGGCATGGATCCAAGACTGAGAGTAGTTGAATATTAGGGTAACTAACAAGTACTCTTTTGGATGATTTGTAACCGAGAAATAAGTACAGCTCACAAAGTATATGCCAACTGAAAAAATAGTGAGCCATTTCATACTGATGAGTCACAAAATCCACAATAAAGAATGCGCCATTTCCTAGCACACCAGCCCACCTGGAGATCGATTGGTCATGGTTGACAAGCTGCCTAGGACTGATGAATACTTGGCGCCCTTCTACTTCATCTTTCAGAGGAATTGTACAGAGAACATTGAAACCTAGAGCCACATGTAAGTGACTCAAAGTTTGTCAAAATATATTATAGACCATCATCCAGTGTGGCTGGGTTAGGATTAGGTGACAAAACTTCAATAGGACTAATAAGATGTGCTGTTCAAAAACATCTCATAAACATGTGACTCTCTGTAGAATATATTCCAGTGAAAGACCAACTCAATCAAAAAATGAAGAACACTACATTCAAAACCATGTTGATGCATATGCATATGCAATGGAGAGGTGTCCCAGACACCCCATGGGACATGAATTCAAATTTTCCCTAGTGTCGATAGGGTTTCAAACTTGTGCACTTGCAAGACCTAGTCATTGCACTGGAAATGGAATATGACAACATCTGTCAGATGCTAGGCTAACCTCTGCCTATTATATAATGTATCCTTATTGCTAATTCTATAGCAATGGTACAGCTTGGTGAGGTGATGGAAACAAGCAAAGCTGTGAATGTACATGATAAAGTCACTGTCCCCGTATGTGTCATTCCATTTTTGACATCCCCTTGTGCAATGACTAAGAGAATAACCAACCAAAATCCAGAATGGGCCATTATACCTTTGTAGGTGTAAAAGTACCTCCCAATTGAAAACCATGCTAAAGGTCATGCACTTATGAAAAGGGTTGAACATGTCTCCCTGCAATTGGGTGTCTGAAGTTCTTGAATATCTTCACGCGGAAGGAGAAAGAATGGAGGATCCGCAAAAGCACTGTTTGTAAACTGGTTCCTACTTGCCACTAACTCAACTATGAAATATCATGCCCTCACTTGTACCAACCTGCCATAAGATACCGAAGCAGAAAACAGAATGCACAGGCCAGTACCTGCAGCCATGGAATAAAAACTTGTGAACTCTCCAAATCCTCTTCCGATGCACATAGGCTGTTACAACAATTCAGCAACTTGATCATCAAGCACCCGGCAGTGAAAATGTGCTACAGTAGTTCACCATTGGAAAGTGACCATGGGTACGTATGATAAATGCATCAATTTTTTACCTGGAAAGCCAACAGCCTTATGCAAAGAGCTTGCTCAGAGCAACGCCCAAACCACCGCAAGAAGAGATTCACCAAATTCATATCATTGCTGCCGGTAAGCAGTCCTGATTTGGGATCATAGCTGCAGTTGACCACAGATATTTCAGAATATTGCATACATTGATTTGATGCCTCTTCAATTTTATTCTAAGCTTTTTTCTTGGAAGAATACAACACAGTTACACTAACAGAATTTCAGCAATGTGTAACCAACAGAGTAGATGTGAAACCTCAAATAGACAAAGTACAATCAAATAGTTAACAAAATGGGTGGAGTGCCTTACCTTGGGAGCCTATGCCGTGGGCATGGTACAATCTTGAACAACTGCAAACAATAGACACAGGCCACCCATCAAATATCATTTAAATACCAGGGACCGGTCTTGGTGAGAAAGTAACTGGTTCAGTCGGGACACATGAATTACCTGTGGAATGGAGTAAAGGAAGTTGAGAATCTGTGGCAAAAAGAACAGCAGCAATGTTTCACTGCATCAAATATTACACTTATCAGAACCTGCAAGGTGAAAGCTCAGTCAAACAATCTGTTCAATCACCAATTTCTGCAACTGAAGCCTTTGGTTGGAATGCACCACCATAAAATTGCACAAAAGAAGTAAGGTCTCACCTGAAGTGACCAAGAATACCTACAACTGCCATAGCCATTCCTGCGAAATATGTATATGTATCGCCAACAAAAACTGATGATGGATACCTGCACCCAGTGGTTTCATCCAACTCGTTCAGATTTTGTACCTGGACCCTCATTAGAGAATAGACTCCTCCTTAAGACTACATGGGTTTAGTATCCTTAGCATCAAATATCTGAAGTGCATTAAGGTATGAGAAACCAGATGAGGTTTGGCAAAATAAAGGAAAAACGCAACTCACCAGTTGAAAGCCAGTAGACCAAGAGAGGTTGCAACAAGGGGTTGCATAAAATACAAAGAAAAAGCATGAGCCTGCCGAGTTTCTTCACTACGTGATATTTGCATAACATTATGTATTAACACCTGCATAACACCAGATGTCAATAAGTAACGCGCACAAACTCTCATTCAACATCTCCACATTTTAGCTTTGATGAAGTGATTCCAGACAGGACCAACATGACCAATTGTAGAGCAACTGGTTTAGAGAGCATACTGCACAAGCTATGATGACAGTCTGGCCGACTTCCAAACCATTCACACCAGCCAAGATGTTCACAGAGTTGGTACAGAATACAGCCATCAGCCCCATATACATCTTGTACAGCCAACCTGCCAGAGCAATGAAAGTAATACCTGAGTTCACTACCATACATTCATACCTGTTGAATTACAAAAAACAGAGACATCAAAGATACTCCAAAAACCACGAACAGTGTGATGAGAGCAACTTACAACAAAACTTGTTGAATGAGCTAGAAGGATATGGAAGCATGGAGGCTGAGGTTTAAGCAGCTTGACAGAAGAAAAGAAGGACAGGCGATAAATCACAAATACAGCACACAGCAGCCCAGAACCAGTTTCAGAATCATACATACCAAGATCCAGCTCTGTGAGTCCGAGGGAGGAGCGTAGGGGTTTTGGGATAACAATGGCGGTCTTCCCAGCATATGCCATTAACAGCGGAAGAGCTGCAATAGATGGCAGAAATAATTTCCTGCCCAAATAGTAGCAGTACTCGTATTAAATGTCTACCAGACACCACAAAGCTAAGCTTAACAAGCTCCTTCCAGAACACACTGAGAGCTGTCCTTTATGATCAACTGACAGTAACTGCATTGTGCTCCCCGTACAAGAATGTATATTAGTAATTCTTATCGTCAAGAGGAGAGCACTATTTCTGCATTTTACAGATTTCATGTATAACTCAATTATTATTAAAAAACGTGGAAGGGATGTAAATTTGGAGGATGTTTTCCTACGTTCCAACATCGAGGGATGGTCCAGGACTTACACACGCCATGGGATGTCTAGAACGTCATCGACAAAGCCCAAGAAGAGCATGAAGCAAATGGACGCCAGTGCTGCATAGTACTCCGTGAGCCACTGCCAGCATACCAAGCCACATCCTCAAACCCCAATTGCATGCTATTTGCCCATATCTGAACTTGTAAACAGACTTTACATCATAACAAGACATAGCTTTTACACTTCGATCAAACTCATCCTTCACCTCTGATCGAGTGTAATCTGCCATTAATCCATATGGGGCTCTGTAGACCTATACGCCACAATTCACCTATTAAATTGGAAGTTGAGCCACGCAGATCGTATGCATCGGTCAGCATTGTAAACCCCGTAGCCAAATATCCATCCTCTCGACTTCCCGACTTGCCGACTAATGGAATTTGAGCTGAGGTTTGCTTTGCTTTGATGAGAGCATTCGAGAGAATGGATATGTGACAGTACGGCACACCGATGTATCTTAATAGAAATCCTAGAAGGATGATTACCGCACGAAAGGCTGGAAATAATCGCATACAGCGTTTTCAGGCGGGTAAATCTCGCGAATGCTGTTCTCGGGCGTGAAGTAGAACTGTTGGAATAGGATGGTGACCACCAAAAACACAATTCCCGTCACCAACCCCAATGACTCCGGCCTGCAACCATTTCCCAACCACAATTACAATCACTCTCCCCTTGCATAATACACTCACCCACCCTCCATGCCAAAAACAAAAATTCAAAAAATTAAAGTAAAAAGGATCGTGAGCAATGCACGGAATCCGAAAGGCGTAATTCAACCAAGAATCCATCAACGAGCAAGAGAGAGGGACTTACACTTGAACGCTCCCAGCTGGAGAGCCCTTCTTATTGATATCATACCCAAACATGTTGCGCCTCAGGACGTACTTGGATGCCACGGGGATGAGAAACAGGACCACGAAGAATCCTGCAACGCTCATCGCAAGGTTGATGAGAATGGAGCGCATGAGGCGTGGCTGGATGGGAAGCACGAACAGGAGCAAGAGGTAGGGCGTCAGGCCAAACCCTGCCAGGATGGCCAGCTTGGTCCATTTGATGCTCATTGGCGGTGACGATGGAGGAGCGGCAGCGGCATCGGGTGTGGCCATCACTGCAGCGGCAGCGGGATTGCTGCCGGTGGTGCGACGGCGAAGTTCGGCCATGGCGAAGCAATTCTCAAACCCTGATGAAAGCAAAACCTCGGAGGCAGAGCAGCTATGGCGATGGAGCTCCCTTCCCTTCCCTTTGCGTGGCTCCCTCCTCCGTCTTCGTCTTCGGCTTCGTCTTCGTCTCCTTTCTCCCTCTACATGGCTCCTGTCCAATCAGAACGCAGTGCCACATGTGTTTCCCTTTGGCCAGGTGGGATGATTTGGGATTCCTATGTGGCGGCTCCGTCTCGTCATGTTCGTGCAGAGAGCGAATGGTGACATGCCATGTGGCCACCTCTTTCCCTTCTGCTTCTTTCCCTCAAGAGTGTTCATCTTCCAAGTCGCCTCCTCTAATTCACATGGTTCTTGTCCAGTCAGCAGGCAGCTTCACATGTGGCTTTATATGGCTAAGATATGTGGGTGTTATTCGGTTTGTTTTTCATGCTCTCCAACTTCTACCAAATCTATTTACACAACAAAACTTTTATTGCATTGGCAAGTCTATCATAAAGCATCAACACAAATCATTTTCGAAATAGGATCTTCCATGAGTTAGTTAAGGTTATCGGAAGGGTGTGTTTGTTGATTCCATTTGATGTGTTGAAATACACATATGTCATTCCAATTGTGGGTATTATTTGAGTGCGGAGTAGTTGATAAAATTTGAAGATATAGTCTAGTCCCATTGACGACCTAAAGGCGGAGATGGCTTATGCCCTTTGTGATGGACTCCGAAGTGCTCAACCATCAAAGTTTCAACCACACCTTTTTGGGCATGTTCTATATATGTACAATTTTAACACTAGGGTTGATATAAACATGTTTTTGACATTTGCAATAGTTGTGGTGGAATAGGTGGAATAGTAAGGATAGAAAGGAGAAGAGATAAATTACTCATAATGTGTATTGACAATTGTAATAGTATAGCAATACTAGAGCAAAGCAAAGCACAAACCAAAAAATTGGGTAGGCCATATTAGCAAGTTGTGGGCCAAAAAAATTATTATTAAAAGGGGAAAAAACAAAGACAAACTAACTTAAAAGGCCTCCTCTAGGCTACTAGTGTGGAGGCCCCGCACTAGCACATAAAGCAAAACATGGCTAGACATGCGAATCCAGCCGCTAGCAAGAGAGGCGAACGTGTTAGAAACCGCCCATGTGCAGCTGCAACTAGAAATGGCTCTCTGATTGCAACCAATTACTGAGGCTAGAAACCATCACCATGCAACAAAACCCAAACCAGGAGCTCCAACATATGAGGCTCCCGACCTCCTCATGTCAATGATCAAGCACAATCCCTTGCGCTCTAAAGTACCTCATGTTGGAGACACCCATCATGGTGGCAAAGAAAACATTGGAGATGTTCTCCATGGTGATATCGTGAGGGTTCATCATTATCTTCCATATGGCAACCACACGTTGGGCATCCATACCTGCGGATCTTAACGGAATCACCCAAGTTGGGTTGGGGTAGAGTTGCTTGCTCTTGCAGATGGAAAAGAGTGCCGGGGAGACTAACACCCAAATACTTTTTCATACATAAACATGCCCATTGATGCACTTTTTGCAATTTATTGCTATGAGAGAGACTCACACGATTGTTCAAACTTACTTTCCCAAACTTTGCATATTTCATTTCCCCTCATTCATGTCCTCCGCGGAGACCTTATGATGGTTAAACTCAAAATGCTCCTCCCCTTTATCCTTCATGCAATATTCAACCATCCCAAGGAATGTATGCAAGCCCTCACCCCTCAAGTGCTTGCAAGACACCACATGACGCGTGGGAAAACTCTCATCCCATCCCAAACAAACCTTACTTTTTTTTTGTTTA
Organism: Polytrichum formosum; assembly: GCA_964035585.1. Taxonomy (NCBI): domain Eukaryota; kingdom Viridiplantae; phylum Streptophyta; class Polytrichopsida; order Polytrichales; family Polytrichaceae; genus Polytrichum; species Polytrichum formosum. The sequence continues at coordinate 66,173,464 of OZ037936.1, forward strand.
ACACCGGTAGTCTAGTGCAATTCCCCTTCACAACCATTTGAAAATGTTTGTGCGTCAATGCGCCACCCTTCTCCATAGAGAGCAATGCCACAATGCACTCCTCCTTAATAAACTTCCTCAATTTTATACTAACTCTAATGTCCACGTCCATTCCTCCCATGGCGATTGTCACGAAAGCTTCGGAATACTTGAGGCAAGCATGAGTCCTCTTTTGCCCTTGAGAGCATACAAGAGCACACATTCTTGGAGGCATTGTGAGAAATTAGAAAGGAGACATACACAATTCATAGTGATCAAACAATCCTGAACCAAAACGGAGCACCAAACCTTGTCACGGAAGCCTGTAAGTACACAAACTGCGAAGCACCAAGCCCCACCGCTATGCATTGTGTTCCCATGCAGAACTTTTGTGCCGCACTCATGGTTACCCAGTCCCGCTGGACTTCACCACGGCAAGTCCCGTCACCTATCAACAATCCCACTGAAATTCAATGCAACCATACCCATCCACCTATCCGGCTACTTGCCAACCCCAGTACTTTCTCCCAAAAAATGATCAACCCACCCCCAAACCAATCCCAAGGCTAGCCAAACAAATTTATCCATGTCATCGGTCCCCCCCCTAATGTGCTTGATCGGGTTTTACTTATTGGGTTGGGTTGGCTTCAAATTCGGTGTGCATGCAAGAAAGAGAACATGGGAGGGGACGGGAGGATAGCGAGAGTTTGTGAAATTTTGTGAAGTCTTTTTTTCCTCCTGTAAAACTTAAGGAGCCCACCTTCTGAGAGGAAGGAAGTACCCTTACGGTGATGCTTGGTCAAACATGAACATGATATAGAGGAACGGGCTCCCATTCACGTCGGTGTACAAATCAAACCCCGACGTCACTTTTATTTTATTTTATTGCTTCCTGTAATCTTACTTTTGACATCCAAAATTGGTGTTGCATTCATTTCTACTCTTTTGCACAAATTCTTTCCATTTCAACCAAACCCTTGGCATGTGTTATGCCACAATCGCACGTTTCGGACAATGTTCTTCATCCTCCTTGCAATCTTCTTTGCAAATTTTCATTTTAAGATTTTCATGGTTTTCTTCGGGATACTAGTGATTTGCTCCTAGCAGCTTTGCTTTTAGTGTTTTCCTACACATGGAAGATCTTACCCGTACATTGATGCCTCAATGATGTATGGTCAACACTGTGAGTGCCAAAAGCCAATTTCCACGTTAAATTGAGCATGAGCTTACCCAATGTGTATACGACACATCATAAAAGTGTTTCCAAAAGCAATTTGTGTGGAACCAAACAACACTCACAATATTGTCTGTCAACAATGTAGGATTGGGTTATGTGTGGTTTGAGCTCTTTCAGGAGTGTAGAAAGTTTTGTGTCATGAAGTGACTGCAAACCTGTCATTGTGTTAGGTATATTTCAACAAAATGAGTCATACAGAATAATGCAAGTTTGGACACTCAGTGAGAGGGATGAATCTTTTGGTCCGTGATGATCCTAAACTACTGGATGATAATGGAGAGGTACCCAAACCAAATGGAGTGGTTGGCAGTTCGATTCCAGACCGTGAAGTCGAAATCATCTCTCTACTTGACAAAAAATTAGCCATGTGGTCAAGTGCCTCATTTGTTCCAACCGCTAAAAAAAAAAAGAAAAAAAAAAGAAAAAAAAAGAAAGGATGAATCTTTACTCGTGCTGCACTTTGTTTACAAAAGTAGGGTTTCATTTATCACTATGCTTGTGGCATGGGGAGAAAGTGGTTATCATTGAGGATACTTATCGTGTATCCCCATTGTCATTTAAAAGCCTTTTCCTCCTTTGTAGGGTTCAGCCATCTCTCGGTGACTACTATAGATACTTAGGGCCACTTCACACATGAGCTAAGAGCCGTGACCTTGTAATGGTGAGGACCCTTGACTCTCATCCAAAGGCCGTACCATGGGTGTTGGGAAAGCCGTTTTATGTAGTCACGGGCCCTCAAGCATAGTGTGAAGTGAGAATGGACCATGTTGCGGGACCATTGCATATTTTGTTGGCACTAAAAGAAGGGAGGATTTGGTTTAATATAATATGTCTCAAACTTTATCAATTTAAGAGAATTACTTGGTGGTGTTTGTTTATCCTGGAATCTGTCCTAGAATCTATTTTGGAATCTCCCCTGAAATCTGCCCTGAAATCTATCTTGTTGGAAAAAATATTAAAAAAGTCATGGTCTCCCGGAATTTTCGTCAGGCCCACCTCTTGGAGGTGGGTCTGACGCAAATTCCAGTAGACCATAAACCCTTATCCACAACCTCCCATGTAGGACTCCATGTAGACTTTTCATCCACGAACTTTTCCTTGGGCCTTTAGGCCTTCACCTCCTAGTGTGAAGTGAACTTGGACGGTCTCCGCCTTTTTGACCAATGAGAGCTCTTACATTGCCATGGTCAGGGGCCTTCAGCCTTGTGTGTGAAGTGGCCCTTAATGCAGTCAATTACTCCCCTCGCATTGTCACTGCCACTCAAACTTGATTATTTATTAGTAACACATACTCTTAATTTCCACATCAATCCCAATTGTTTCTACACATAACATTATTCGGATCCATAACAATGTTCTGTGGGACTGACAGTATTCCATGGGATATTTCCCACATTTAGTCTGAATGTGTGGAATATTTCATGGAATACTGTGAGTCCCACATAACATTGTTATGGATCTGAATAATGCAGACCTCAGACAACTAATAATGCCCACATAAGTGGGCAGCTATTTAGCTAGCTAAAAGCTCCAACTAGCTAAAGCTACGCAAGAATTCGGTGCCTCAAAAGAATGGCTAGCTAAAACTAAGTGCCATAATTTGGGCAAGGAAAGCTAGCTAGCTAAAGTTAGCTAATAGCTAGTTGGAATCTGAATGTAATCTCGGTGGAATGAATGATGTCATTGCACCCAAACAGTCATCTCTCAGACCCAAACTCGTTGCAGCAACGATGTTTTTGAAACTGAACATGAGCCTAATTCCTAATAATCCAGCAAATGTCACTGAATCTTCGATTTGGAACACCTTGATTCCATCTTGTCTTGAATTGCCAGATGACATTGACGATTCTAATAATAATGAAAATGAAGAAGAAGATGATGATGATGATGAAGATGATGATTTATCACCAGTGCCAGTCGAAAGTGAGGAAGCTGACTTACATGTTGATTTTAAGCCTTTCAATTTCCTTGTGAACAACATGAAAATACAAAGCCAACCAAGAGCAATACAATTAAATATTTATTATTTGGTTTCGTTTGAATGGATTTCTCTATAGTTTAGAATGAATATGCATGTCACACAAATTTTTAGCTAGTCAAAGCTGAGTGAAAATGAGAGTTCCGGAAAAGTTAGCTAGCTAAAGCTAAGTAAGAATCTTAGGTTCGGTAAACCTAGCTAGCTAAAGCTAAGTGACAAATAGGGACCCGAAAAATTTAGCTAGGTGATGCTAGTTGGCCAGCTATCCAAGGTTTGGAATAATGTTATGCCCCTCATAAACCCTCTCATAAACTTTTTAACTTACTGCCTCGCGCAACAAATCAGTGTTGTGCTCAAGTCCACCAATGAGCACATCCTTCATCTTACCTGAAAACAAGCCATCGGTGTGGATTACATCATTTATTGGAGATACTTCATCACCTTGACAAGGCTTCAGTTTACGATTTTGGAAACCTCCTGTGAATTTCCCGATGCCAACATCAAGATTCTCACTCTCGCTTGATTTTGCCAAGTCTTCACCATGGAAAGTATGATCCTTAAATTGGGTGGGCACCGAAAGGGGCAATCCAAAAAGAAGGGTACGTATGTCGGTGGGCATACCCAACACATAGAATTCTTTAATAAAAAACAAAAGAATAGTTCGCTCTGTGCTGAGTACCCGGCTCTGTACTATCTACAATTGCCAAAACGTATATAGAGTTGGATGGTTCTCAAGATCAAGTAGGCTTATCAATGTTATGGGGCAACGGCAGTTTCAGAGTCCAGAAGGGTTGCTGGAGAGGTGAAGGAAAGTTGCTTACCCATATTGTAATTTTAGTTGAAGCTTCTTGGTGAGATCGGCGCTGCATATGCACACTGGTTTATAGAATGAGCATGTAGATCATCATTGTTGTTTGAAGAAGAAAGAAAGAATGTTCACAACACCTATTCATTCCATTCAACAATTATGTCGAGGAGGCCACATGTAGTACTACAGTTCACATAGAGTTCCACAAAATAATGTTGAGGCCATATGCCATTTGACAAGAAATCAAATCTTCATTGAATAGAATGGGATTATTACAGTGTTGACTGAGCAAATATCTCCACTTGACACTTGTACTCCCCAAAGTGGTCAAATGAAAACCCTAATAAAAGTGTTGATTTGAAGTGTTCATATGACATAGGTTTTTATGTAAGGTAGAAATACCATAAGCGGTTAACCACCCTCTAGCCGTGCACTAGACCGCCGTCATAATGGTGAAGTGCCATTTTTGAAACGGATAATGGCTCGGCGGCAACTTCAATGCATGTACACTTAGTGTAGCCAATGGGAGTCAAGTTTAATTTACCCATGAGTTAACCGGTTTAGGTGATGTTATGTATGGAAATGTGGATTACCGTGTTCGGTGTAGGGAGAATCTACTGAACGAGTAGGGGGTTTGACAACTTTCCACTTTGAAAAATTGTAGCATTTTTTGTACAGGGCAGAAAAATATGAAACAACTTGCATTCTTCATGAATCCTTCTCGTCTATCTTGGAAAATTATCTCCTGATTGTCAGACCAGATCTTCAATGCGAATCACCTTATTTTCACAGGTTATGGTATTTCTACCTTAGGGGTTTGTGTCAAATGAACGCCCTTTCTCTACATATGGAGATTCCAGTGCAAATAGTTGGAGTCTTGTTACTAACAAACATATGGTTTGCATACCTCCTGGTTGCATTTGTATGTTTCTTTGTATTCGTTGATTGACCTACTCGCTTCAGTGGACTTGAATGTAAAGACTTCTATCAGCGTGGTCCAGTCCCACCAACTTTGGAATGAAGAACAACTCCTGATTCCTGAAGACACATGTCTCTTCTGTTGTTAAATAAAACGCAAGGGATTTGAGGGTAAAGCATCCTGATGAGTTCAACAATGGTCTCAACATCCTCACTAATGTTCTTTAATTTACCACGCTTGAATCCACAGAAGCAAAGAGCTGTTGTGATATTTGATACTCGCGCACAGGAAGCTCGTGCACTAATCTGTGATGTGCGGGTGTTGTTCAGCTGCTCTTCTTAATCGAACGCCTATATTTGATTGGTGTGTGGTTATGTCACAAAGAACAAACACCATAAAGACACATGTTTATAAGAGACTAAAGTATGTCTTCATATATATTCACCTTTCCACACTCAATAAAGAAACACAATTGGGAGCACATATATGTTAAATCAAGGAATCAACAAACATCCACTTCCAATAATCATAACAATCATGGTAAGTTCAATTTCCGATTATTGTCGATGCTTCATCGTAGATTTACTAATGCAACACAAGTTTCGTTGTGTAAATACATTCAATCGAAGTTAAAGAACATGAAAAACGAACTGTATAACACCCATATATCTTACATGGACTCCAATGTCTGAAGCTTCCGATTAGACACAATGTTCTCCACCGCATACAAGATCTATAATTTCGCCTTCAAAACTCAAATTACACTGTACACTCCTGCTTGAATTTGAATTGGGTGGGCCTCTTGAAGGGGCGATCTATGCCAAAACGTGTATTCAGTGCACAGTAATCTTTAGTAAAAAGCGAAAAAATAGTTCGCTTTGTGCTGAACATCCGGCATTGTGATTTCTCCAGCAGCTCAAAGGGCTTATGTATCTTGTTGCTTCTCAAGTTATTCTGCCCTAAGTGTCTGGGGCAATGGGATATAGCTTCACTTCCACCAATCATAGCAGGACACTACATTTGTGCCTCGGCTGAATCCACACACTGCTTAGGTGTATCTGTTGAAGAATATGAAATCAGCAACGTTGTGCTTGAGAGGAAGTTGGAGTCTGCTTCATTACCTCCATAGGTTGAAGTTGATGTGAGCATGCAAAGCACTACAGTTGTGAGAACATATACATGACTCCGTGAGAGAGATACCAGATCATTTACCACAATCTGTGCATTTACAGAGCTTAGTTTAAGAGCTTGGGCTTATCTTGGAGCTTTATCATCGACTTCGATGAATGTTGATGTTTACACAAACAGTTATTTGAGATCAACAAATAATGCTTTTGCAAAGTACACACAACATATTTTCAAGAATTAGTAGCTTCACAATCGATTTGTTGGATCATGTATGAGATGTGATGAGTACACATGAGAGCTAACATCAAAGATCATCAAACACAATATTCACTTAAATGAGAGTTTTCCAATGAATTGGGAGTACATAAAGCAAATTATTAATCCAAGAATGAAGTGAAAACCACTGGAGAGTTGTAGAGTTCAAGTAAAAAAAATAACATTTGATTTCCCACCGTAAATTGCAAAGTGATGTGCTGCCTAAAATTGACCATTTAGGATGACAATTCAAGTCGACTCGACCTGAATTGGCATGTACATTATGGTTGCAAATATAGTATTCTTAATATTTAGGTCGACTCAACCTAAATGAGTTGATTCCCCAGCTCAACATACTCTCATTTTAATGAAACTACACGTCTGAAGTATAATCTAGTATTTATCAACCTAACATGACTTTTAGGTGTCCAAATGGACAATATTATTTTGAGAGGTTCCCACTCTCTCAAACTTTTGAATATAGTGTTATCACTGATTGACGCAACAATCATTGTGTTTATCTTATAGTTCAACATAAAATTGCATTTGGAGTTGACATATACAACACTTGGTCTTAGCCAAAAGGGCGAGAAAGGTGTGCTCCTCCTCCTCTCTCCCATTGTCCTCGTTATACCTTCTCTTCAATCGCCCTTCACCAGTGTCTGCAATTCCTATGGAACAACCAGTGCCTCCCTCCCTATTTGCTTCTCCACCACATGAACTACATGTTAACTGTTCAACACCAACTCCACTCTAACCACTTACCAAAGATCACTCACATATATGCTCTTTGAAAAATTGCCCTAGTTTAACATTTTGTCACCTTGATCTCATTCTCATGAAATTGAATTTGTAAAATATTCGTTAAACAACGGCATCCCCGGCATCCCCCCCCCATATGATTGCACATAAGAAAAGACCAAAGCTCTTGAAAGTAATTGTTAGATGCTACTCGTCTACCTTAGTGCTTTTGGAATGTGGGGCACTTGTCACATTGTCCATACCACTCGGACTCGATCATTTAGTTACGCATCCCCTTCATTCCACATCACTCCCAAGTGCTTTCACCCTTAAATCCACTGATTCACAAATCCCTACCTTTAGTAATATGTGTCTTGTATTCCTCATGTAACAAAATTGATGTTGTGCTCAAGTCCACCAATGAGCACATCCTTTATCTTAACTAAAAAATACAACCCATGATCAATATGAATTGCATATCAGTTGTTGAAGAAGATACGGCCAATTCCTTGACAAGGCTTCAATTTATGATTTTTGAGACCTCCAATGAGTTTTGTTAGCCTGGACATAGCCAACATCAATATACTCACTCTCTCCCCGAATCTTGCACAATCCGCCAATGTTGAAGCCAAGTAATTAAGTCTTCACAATGCCCTCACAAATATGTGTAAACATGGTGAATGGATTTTGCTTGATTGTGCAAAAGACACAAACGTTCCCTCTTTTTTTCTTTTTTTCTTTTTCTTTTCTCTTGTTTCTAGTCTCACCATGGAACCACATTTCATAATTAAAGACAACAACGTATAATATTCCGGAATAGCTACCAACCATTGAGAAAAAGGATATCATCCTAGTATGTAGTCAATTTTGGCCTACCTCTTGCCAACGTGTCACATTTTGGTTGGTGTTGAGGACGAGTTCCCCAACAGCGAATACTTCGACGTTTGTTTTGTGGATATGCGAAGATTTTATACATTTTTGTAGGACAATCTCATCTTCTACCTATCAAAATTCGTTGTATTTATCATGTATTTACCATGTTGAAAGTGACATTCAAAAGCATCTAGGCCATCAATAGCAAGGTCCTTTTGGATGTAGATTCGATCCAACAGCTTGCGGAAGACCACAATCAATTACATAAGGTAACTAATGGGGCTCCCCTAGCTACCCTCATGGGAATTTGGGACCCAAAAATGTAAGGTGGACATTTTTTTTTCTTTGTATGTCATTTTGCCTTACAAGCATGCAGGATCATATGTAGTTCTAGGCATTTTACCACTTGCAAGGGAGATCCTCCAATGAGGGACAAAGGCCGGGGTCTTAAATTTCTATCTATGTATATTTTGTTTTATTGTTGTTCTTTTTTCCACTCTCTAATTCTAATGCATGATTCTTTATGATCCTTGATATGTGGTTAAAGGAATCTACACTAATGTTCACCATCTATCATTAATATCCCTAAATGAACTAACATTTAAGTGTATTTTGACAAACCACTTGTCCAAAATAACAAGGGATGTGCACTTGTGGGGACAAAAACATCAAATGACAACAACAAAAGCAACAACCACAACTTTGAATGTTTGTATTCCATGTTCGCCACCACCATATTTGTGTAGTTTTGCAATCTAGTACGTCATATTGGCGGTTGGAATAGTCCACAATTCATGCATAAATCCAAATATACTTAAATATTAGTTAATATATTTTGAATATCCATCTAGGATACGTAATTAAGATAATTATGTGAAAAAGGTAAGCAAGAGTCTTGGAACCTAAGAGTTGTAGAGAGCTTTTAATTTATATTGTTGTCCTTGAGGGACAAATTTGTTGATGTCCTTTTCTTTGTTGCCATGATTTGAGCCCCAATGAAAGCAAGAGAAGCAAAGAAGTTTGAGAAATTTTGTCCCTTGGCCAATTCATAACTTAGGCATAACTCAGGTAAGTATGTAAAATAAAGGCTAATCTACATAATATAAAGTCTTGCATCCATCTCGGGTCTTTATCTCAGGCAATAAGGATTTGCAAGGCAATAAATATTACCCATCTTTGAATCCTACTCAAGGGGCCAAATCAATTAGTATAGTTCTATTTGTAGTCAAATGTTTCTAATTTTTGTAATAAAAAACAATAATTCCCATGGACCCCATCGGCATCTATAGGGTACTAGAATTTTGATCAGGCTAGGACTAAGTTTCGATCAAGCCGGAACCAATAGTGTCATGACATACGTTCTAGTTTTGAGTGCTAATGTGAGGAGGAACAAACGGTTAAAATGAGTGGTTATGGTAGACTCTAGACATTAGTAATATGTTCGGGTCAAGTTTTGGCTTCAAAAAATCAAAATAATTTCAATTTAAGGAATAAAGTTACTGAAACATTTGCAGTCCTCCTAAGTTCTATCTTTCTACACAAGAAAATTTTGCACCACCTTATTTTTCTTCAGATTTGGCTCAAAATCTCTTAAGTGATCGGTTATGGGCGCATCTACTCTAGATTTACACGACAAAACTCATGTTGCATTAGCAAATTTGCGATGAAACACTTGCAAAAACCATATTGAAAATCGGACTTGGACCCCTGATTTAGTTATGGTTATCAGAAGTGCATGTTTGTTGATTTCTTCACCATATACATAGGTCCTCCCAATTGTCTTCACTATAATTGAGTGGAGAGTAGTTATTAATACTTGAAGATGTAGTCCAATCTCTTTTAAACATGTGCCTTTATGATGTTTGATCACTATATTCGTTAATTTGGGGACTTTTTCAACATTTTGAGACAGTTACAAATATAAGAACATGGATAAAATCACACATATATTGGAGAATGTTGTAAGATGCAAATACTTTGAAGCGGGTGTTCATATCAAGATGGTTTAGGTAGGACGACCCAAACATTAGACCATGTTGTTGTGGTCCATACATTAATTTGAGACAAGAGAAAGTCTCAAATTAACGAATATAGTGATTTTGTTCTTTGATCCCCACTGAACCACATATGTTACCAATCAAATCTAGGGTCCGATTAAGAAAAACAAGCCACATAAGGGCCACTTCACACACAAGACTGAGAGCCTGTGACCATTACACTTTAAGCACTCTCATTGGTGGAAAAGGTGGAGCCGGTCCAAGTTCGCTTCACACTACGTTTGAGGGACCAACGGAGTATGTGAATGCAAGATGGATGTAAAGTCTACATGGGATTCCTAAATGGCATCAAATGGATCATGTTTCATAGTCACTTGGATTATTTTTAAAAACCACCTCTTGGAGGTAGGCCTAACACAAAACTAGGAGACCAACATTCCGAATGCTCACAACCGTTGATTTATTCTATTTTATCATGTATGAGGACCTGCATGAATAGAAATTCATTGAAATAGCATTTGGTTGAGGGCCCGGTCACATATGACTTCACACTACACTTCAGGATCCGTGACCACACTACATGATTTTGGAGGTGTGTTGGGACAGCCTTTGGACACTTTCTTTTGGGCTCTCACAATTTCATGGTCATGGCTCTTGGCTCGTGTGTGAAGTGGCCCTAAGACTAGGCCTCATAAAATTAGGCGTTCGCATAAATTAAATATTTTAGCTTAATTTTTGCACGCCATGCATCCGAGGCGCATAAAATAACCATTTTTCAAGAAATGACTGAAAAATGCTAGGAATTGGACAACTGAGTGTGTTTCGTATGGCGTTGTGTGTGGCATGTTTTATTTTTGTTGACACGCTCCCATTCATATGGCGGGACAGAAGGTTGTGATCAACGTAGACGACCAACCCTAAACCCTAAATTGCACGTCGGACTACACAACCTCTGGGCATTTTTGAATTTTTTTCCTTAATTTATGCGCACCGCTCAAATTATTTTATGCGTCTATTTTATAGAACGCCTAATTTAATGAGGCCTGCCTAAGACCCATCTAGACTACCTTAATAGAATACACCATGAGACCAACAATGATGAGGGAGGGGGCAAATCGGGGGTTGCGAATTAGATCGCATGCAGGCGCCAGAGACGCCGCGTGTCGCAACTCCTTATCCTGCAAAATCCGTCGCCCGCAGGTCAAGTCGCTCCACGTGTAAGAAGCTGGCAGCCCAGCCTCGTCAGCCGCCACTCCCACTCCCCTCCGCTTCTTCTTACTTATATCGCAACGTCTCCTCCACCTTCACATGCATCGCAATCCAACATCACATACGCCTGTCCATCTCAATCATCCACCTCCAATTTCTCCCCCTCCCAATTTCTAGGTCACTTTCTGTAATCCGTTGCGCAACATTTGAGTGTGCGTTTGGAGGACTTTGTTGCAATGGCGTCGACGACAGCTGCGATGGTTGGATCCAGTGTTGTGGCTGCTGCTCCCGCGAGCTTGTCTTCCACCTCTGTGTTTGGATCCTCGTGCGGAGTGTCCAGCTTCGCCCCTGTGGCCACTCGGGTTAACGGTGCCCGGTCTGTCGCCGTGCGAGCAAGCCAATCTTCCAATGAGGTGAGAGATTGTTGCATTTTGAGTTTCTTGGACATAAAAGAGTTGTTCTCTAACTTGACTTGGGATATGGTTGGTTTGCATACAACGCTTTCCATGTTCGATTAGTTTTCAGGGAAATGCGAGGAGGTAGTATGGACGTTTGAATGAACAACGTTTTATATAGCTTCATTGAGGATGAAACTCAATTTGGCATGTCAAGAGGCGCTAAAACGAGTTTAGTCCTCGATGAATCAAAATCATGGGTTGTATTCATTCAATTTCAAGCACAACCTCCAAGCATGCATCACAAGTGGAAAGACATTTTATTTTATTTTATGTGAAGCAACCAATGGGATGGGATATGATAGGGAACCAACTCGTAACGAGAAATCTGATTGAGTTAATAAAGGATTCAACTCTAAATAACTGTGGTGGAAGAGATTGGAGCAATGCCTTCTCTGGCGGATCGGTAACGATTTCGTCGTGTGGAATTTAGTTGCATGTGGCATTGAGATTGCCTGTATGTAGCGGTGATGGATGTTGGATTGCAAACTGTGTGATCTGTCTCTGTCCATTTCGTTCGTCTGCGTGGACCGACACCAATTAGCGAGTGGTTTGAATTTGTGGAAACTTCACCAGATTTAGTACATTGAGTTTCACTGCGTCGCAACTGCGAATCATTGCTAGTAATCTAACACGACGATGATGTTCTGTGAGCAGGAGATGAAGGCAGCAAGGAGAGAAGTGATCACCGGCCTGTTCGCTGCAGGTGCTCTATTGGCCTCCGCACCAGCGTTCGCATTGTCTGGTCCAGGTGGCGATGGCGCTGAGCGCACTGCCAAGAAGGCCGATGAGCTTCTGAACAGTGCAGATGAGTTAACAAAGAATGAGTCTCCCCCGACGTTCGGGAAAGGTGGTGTGCAAGGTGCAGTGCAGGAAGCCGGATCCACAGCCAAACAGTAAGTAATTCTCCTCCCTATTTGTTTGCATTACAATGTCAAGAATGCTCAATGCTTGCAATATGATAAAAACTTGATAAACAGGGCACATAAAGTAATGATCATCCCATTTTGTTGGCATAGCAATTTAAAGAATGCTAAATGCAGCATGATAATTTTTTTATAAACAGGACATGAAAGTAAATCTCATCCCATTTTGTTCACATAGCAATGTAAAGAACGCTAAATGCTTGCAACCTGATAAAAATTCTATAAACAGGCTGCATTAAGTAATTCTCATCCCATTTTGTTTGCGTAGCAATGTAAAGAATGCTAAACGCTTGCAACACAATAAACATTCCATAAACAGTATACAGTATACTCATCCCATTTTGTATTCATAGCAATGTAAAGGAAGCCTAATTGCTTGCAACATGGTAAAAGCTTCATAAACAGCGCACTATGATGCAGGCAGTTGCGCTGAATACAAGTTTAAACTAAACCCCAAACTTGTCCTTGGTGTTGATAATTTCTGTAAATTTTGGTTTTCAGGGCGGGGTCAGGCACAGCAAAGAATGTGCAGGATGTTGCAGATGCAGCCGTGACAAATGCCAGGGATAACTTGAACAAGGCTAAAGCTAGTTTCGGCGACCTCATGGGAACAGGTGAGCAGCGAGATTACGTAACTGCACTCGTAATGTCACTCTAGCAAGCGTTGGTGTTCATACTGACGATTTATTTCATCAGAATGTGTTGTTCGGTAAATGGCAGGGTTGTGGGAACTGTATAATAGCTCTGCTGTTCTCAATCACATCTCCATACCATCAGATTTGGTGATGTATATGTTTTTGAGCTGCACATTTGAGATTTGGCTCAAGAAGCTTTGTCAATGGCCTGTCAAATTATGATTCTTTGTAATAATGAATCATGTGTTTTTGTGCAGGTAAGTAAATGTTCTTCAGGTTGAAGGAAGCTGGGGTATGACCAAATGACGGAACAGCCATTTTGACAAGAGTTCGATTTTAGTATTTTTGTAACCAGCAATAACGAAAGTGATGTTGTGTTCGGCTACATATGGAAAGTCTAGCCATTGGCGTAACCAGTATCAAGATGAAGATTGTAAAAATATTTCAGAGTGGCACTTTGTGCATGTGTATCATAGCCTAGAATTGCTGCAAGAAAATGTCTGCAGCAAACAATTGAAATTGTACGAGTATTGCAGTTGTAAGGAAACTGACATGTCCAGCTCTCTCTAAGAAACGTCTCAAATGTCTCACATGCACACATATCTCACATTGCATGCAAGATATTTCGAGTAGTTCTGACATTTCTGCTTTGTTATGTTGGCTTTGTATCACAATAACTGCTCTACACCAATGCTCTCTGTGAGCCTCTCTATTTCTTGCTATGGTGCAAGAAAGTTGTCAGCTCGAGCATTGTTCAGTAATGTCCGAGTTCACAAACATTCAATCTAGAGTTTTACTATACTACATATCAAAGCTTAAATGCTTTTGGAAATTTTTACATTTAAAATTCAATAAAATTGACTACTATGATAAAACCTACTTATACAAATCTATATATATATATATATGATAAAAGCCCCCTGGAAATATACAGGTCAATGAAAATAAACAGCTATGTCATACAATTATCATCCACACTTGTTTAAACTGCAGATGCCTCCAACAATTGAGAACACTGGTGTCTGGTTCATGTCCGGCATTTAAGAACGATCACTGTATTGTGACATCTAAGAACAGTTATTGAGTCGCCATATCTGTTCTTGAAAGACATTGCTGCCTTATTGTGACAAGGTTTGATGCATTTTTGTACATATACGGCTCCAGACTACCACAATGTTGCTCCAGATTCTAATCAATCCTAGTCTAACTCACCACCCCTGAGACCAGCAATGTTAACCCCGTGTGCCTTTGTATCCAGCTAACAACTCCACAACCATGCACATCCGATAACCATAACTAAATAAGGGGAGGTATGATTTTCAATCCGGTTTTTGCAGATGTTTCATCACAGAGTTGCTAATGCAACATGAGTTTTGTTATGCAAATCTAATTAGCAGACGTGGAGAACATGAAAAACGATCCAAATAACACCCACATACCTTAGTTCATGCCAATCATCAATGGCAAAGGAAACCACTGCACTAAATATTGTGTCTAGTGTCACCAATTCTATTTGTCTTGCTCAGTACTAATTGTACACTGCTCATGTAAACCTAACATTATTTGTCAGTTCTTGTAAAAAAATTGGGCATTATAGATTTGCAATGTTGCAATTACTGTCACGTACTAAGTGAGTTTTCATCCAAATTCCAATCATCCATTATAATATTTTAATACAGTAATGTTAAGATGCAAAATATACCAACCTTTCTTTTTTTAATGCTTGGCATAGATTTCATACAATTTTCAATCATCCACAACGGGCTTATTCATAAGAAGTGTCATTAGAATGTTACCAAAGTGACATTAAATACCATATGGCACGAAATACAATACTTCGTGTAACACTTCCAATATTATGCTTATGAGAATGGTCACCAGTGCAGCAGGGACACATGTGCTTGTGAAGTCTCACAATTCCAGGCACTCCCCGGGAAGTTTTTGGGCATATATAGTCGGTCAAGATCCTAGTGATTCTAAATCCAACCGGTTACATGTTGACATCTTCTGGTTTTGCTTTCATTCGTTTGAGGTACATTCTATAGATTCCTTTAAAATGATCGGTAACTCTCTGAAGTGTCCAACTTCAACCGGTTGATTGGCATCGTGGGATTTTGAGAAGTTTCTTTGTCTCATAGCAAGTATGCTAGAAGTTGGTTTCTTTTCAGTGGCATTACCTCATGGACTATTTGGATTGAAAGAAACGATCTTTACTTCAACATTGCTCTAAAGGGTTGAGGGAAAGATTATGGAAACCATATGGAAAGGCATTATTGACTATGTTATACCGTAGAGGGCTCTCTATTCTAACATTGAATAATGATTTTTCTTTCAAATTTTGCCACATGTCATGCTCGCATTCGCTAAGACACATGTGTATCCCACGTGGAAACTACATTCTAGCACAAATAAAGATGAAATATAGAGTCCTCTATGGTAGTTGAATGGGAGAAAGCCTCCAAAGAATCATAATGTCTTGGTAATTAAGGTGGTAGAATACCGGTAGTGAGTAATCATGGTGTGTTCCCAAGGCCTTCATAACATTATTCAAATCCATAACAGCGTTTTGTGGTATTGACAATATTCCACAAGATATGTGGGGAATATCCAAGAATATTCTATTGAATATTATCAATCCCATAGAACACTGTTATGGATCTGAATAATGTTATGAAGGTTGCAAGTGGACCACTAGCAGTTGTTAATCTCAATATTGTCACGTCTCACCTCATAGCATTATCCAGCTAGTATTGTGTAATGGGTGAGACCAGGAATAAGCATTATTAAATTCAGAATTATATCCTACTTCTTCTCTCTTACCAGCATATATCTTACCAACTTGATAAATTCGAGTGAAGCATTGTCATTGATATTATTAGAATGGAACAGCTAATAGCAAGTGTATAATGTTACGTAGTTAGATTCAACATTGAAACTGACATATGAGAGAATCGCTAAAGAAATTGTGCGGGGAGCAATTGCAGAATATTCATGACCGGGAAACTAATGCCCAGGTGGAGGAATGTTTATGACAATAGATATCGACAACAATAGATGTTTTTCATTATTTTTTCTGAGAGTTTTTCAAGGCACGACAGCAGTAAGCTTGGCAGGGGACAGGAAGCTCCCACAATATCCCCCAAAAGCATGGGAATAAATAAAATAAAAGATAACGCCCGTACTTGTGTACCGGCATGAATGTGTGCCCGTTAACCTGGTGCTGATCACGGGGATCATGATGCAGTAGAAGGTGTTATGCCTCTTTGGGAGGTGGGCACTGGGGGGGTGCATAGGTGGTTCCATTTCATGGGGGAGGGGTCACAGGGGTTTGTTTGTTATCCAGTTTCCTTTTGTTCAGAACAAGATATGTGAGATATTTGATGGCGTTTTGGTGTATGTTTTTCATGAGATTTTTAATGGTGGGTTTCGGGATTTTAAGGTTGGCCAGTTTGTTAATGGAGTGCTCATGTATAGCCCCTCTCACTCCGGCTGTGATTGTGATGAGGGGATTTGTTTGCCAGCCTTGATTTTGGATGGTGGTGATAAGTGGATCATATTTGGTGTGTTTGCGTATGAGGGCTTGGTCAGGGAATCTGTCATGGCAGTATGTGAATTCAATGAGTTGGACTGTGAGTTTGGGGGAGGGTGTTATGGGTGTTTGTGTCTGTTTTGGGGCCCCAATAATGCACAGGATATCTGGTCTTAGTTTGGCTTGGCATTTGCATGTGGTTTGTGTGCATGTACATTTAAGGAACAACTTGTTGGAGCCCCATTCTCACATGTTTTCTATTGCATGCATGTAAGTTATGGATGGAAAATAAATGTGTCGCGATTAGTGGTGCATTTATTTTATTTTTATTTTTAAGTACGCATTTTAAAATACTCAGAAAATTTTGAGGCATTTTTTATGTTTTTAATTATAAATTCACTACTACAGTCAGTCCATGCTAGTAGGGCGAATATAGACATACGCAACTTTGCCAATTGTTCCATGTTATCATATAGTATTAGTACACTCAAACTCAACGGTAGCGCCTGAGCCTTGGACGGAGAATGACGACGGTGACGTTGATGACGACGACGTTGAACAAGACGAATTTTGCATCGGGGACGATTCACGCGCAATCTTGGATCAATACTTGGACGGAGAAGAGCTCAAAGAATTGATCCTAGAAGAGGGGAATGTTTTTGACAACGATTTGCCATGAAGGACCTCACGGATTGATGTCTTCGATGTTTTTCAATAATAATAAAACATTAAAAATGTATTGAAATATTCTAAAATTTATTTTATAATGCCGCCTCCAACCTCTAGAATGAAAAATGCAACACTAGTCGCTTTTGTGGACCCAATTTTTTAGCTTGGGTTGTCCCCAGAAACAAGGTTGGGTTTATTGGCCCACCATTTGCATGGAACAAGGCCCACTTGCTTCATATTGCCCCAAGCTAGATCACATCTTCATTCGGCTGGGCCCCGCCCCTCCCACGCCTCCTTCACTGCCCGGTCTTCCTGCCCGGACATGTGTGGGAACTCTTCCCCGTTGGGAACCAATGTGACAATATCCCGTCACTTAAGCCATTAAGCTCCTTTGGTATGTGAAGGAACTTCATCAATTAACTTGGGAATAATGAAAGTGATGTCAACTTGCATATTTGTGATTTTGACCGGGTATTATCACATTGGTTCCCAACGAGGAAGAGTTCCCATGCAGGTGTGGGCAGGAAGACCGGGCAGTGAAGGAGGCGTGGGAGGGGCGGAGCCCAGCCGAATGAAAATGTGATCTAGCCCGGGGCCTTCATATTAGCTCTAAGGCATGTGGGTGTTACTCAGTTAGTTTTATGTGTTCTTCATCTTCTACTAATCATATTTATGTAACAAAAATTGTGTTGCATCAACAAATCTATGATGAAGCATTAGCCAAAAATCAGATCAAATAACAAACTTCCTTCAATTCAATTATGTTATTCAAAAGCGTGTGTGTATCAATTCTTGAAATGAATACCTAAGTGACACCTACGTCCCCCAAATCGTGTTGACTATTGAGCCTAGAGTAGTTAATAACAAGTGACCATGCAAATCAATCTCTTTTAAACACAAGCCTTTTTCTTGTTTGTTCTTGGATCCACACCTAATCACAAATCACTCATGTACATGTGTGTGACTAAGAAAAGTAACTAAATCGTACCAACTTAGCTCTGCATATGTAGGTCTACATGTCACTATTTATAACATTCTTCACTAATCGATATTGACTCACTTTCTAAACCTAGGCGGATTCTAGTTGGCATTGTTCATTGTTTTTGGACCTTGTTCACTGCTACGTTAAAGATTATTTACAATAATTGTTGGCCATCCACATTTCAAATTTAGATTGAAATGGAGGCAATATTCGAATATAGTTAAGTTTATGCAAGCATCCATAGGGCTAGGTGTTGCCCCCACCAAACCCAACCCCCCTAGTTGAAGAATCTTATCATCCTTTTGCTAGGGCCACATAATAAGATACCTTGCCCGGGTGGGCCAACATAAACACAAAAAGATTAATTCATGTTCATTGTTGTCATTACTATTTACAATAATGGTTGGCCATCCCCATTTCCATTTTAAAGTGAAATGAAAACAATAATCAATATATAGTTGAGTTCATGCCAAGATCCAGGGGGCTAGGTGTTGGCCTGACCAAAACCAACACCCCAGCATGCCACCAGCTCAAGAATGTTATGATCCTTTGGTTACGGCCAAATAATAAGATACCTTACCCGGGTGGGCCGGCATAAACAACAAAGATCAATTCATGTTCACTGTTGTCTTTACTATTTGCAATAACGGTTAGCCATCCCCATTTCAATTTCGAAGTGAAATGAAGACAATATTCAAATATAGTTGAGTTTATGCCAACATATGGGAGGCTAGGTGTTGCCCCCCCCCCCCAACCCAACTGAAGAATGTTGCGATTCCTTTGGCTACGGCCACATAATTAGATACCTTACCCGGGTGGACAAGCACAAACAACAAAGATCAACTCATGTTCATTGTCGTCTATATTGTTTATAATAACGGTTAGCCATCCCATTATCAATTTCGAAATGAAATGAAGACAATACTTAAATATAGTTGAGTTTATGCCAACATATGGAAGGCTAGGTGTTGCCACCCCCCCTCAAACTGAAGAATATTGTGATTCCTTTGGCTACAGCCACATAATTAGATACCTTGCCCGGGCAGGCCGGTGTAAACAACAAGATTAGCTCGTCTCATGGAATGTTCGTTTCCCGAGTACCTATCCAACTTATGACTCCTCCACACACGTATATATTGTAAGTGAGGGGCTTTGGTTTCACATCCATGTTGTCCGTGACCAAACTTCTGTTCATTCATGAGTGTCCCAAGACGGACTTGCAGGTGGTGGCCGGTCGAGGTGGGCCAAGTACCATAAGGTAGGTATATACATACATATGTATCCTCAAAACCCTACTTACCACACGGGATTGGTTGGGTTTCAACCAATGTATGACTGCCATGTGGCAACCATTTTCAAAAGCCGAATCGAGCGTGAAGTGAAGTGAAGCGAAGCAAAGCAGCACTCGGATGGACATGGTACTTGTGAAATACCTTTGGAGCTTCCTCAACAGAAACCAACCGTATCCCTTTCAATGCGGGTGCGGTACTTATGACTCCAACTTCCCTTAACTGGTTTTCGGTTTCTTAATGGCACGCGTGGCACGTGTGGATTGGCCCGGCCGAACCCGCACTCGCTCGAGGTGGTTGTGGTTGGGGGCGGCAGATTACTACTATTATTATTTATTATTATGATTGTCATTATGATGATGCAGGAGGAGGCGGTGAGGTCAAAACGCTGCTGAGATGATCACTTCTAAGGGCCGCTTCACACACGAGCCAAGAGCCGTGACCATGAAATTTGTGAGAGCCCAAAAGAAAGTGTCCAAAGGCCGTCCCAACACACCTCCAAACTCATGTAGTGTGGTCACAGACCCTCGAGTGTAGTGTGAAGTCATATGTGACCGGGCCCTCAACCAAATGCTATTTCAACGAATGTCTATTCATGCAGGTCCTCACACATGATAGAATAGAATAAATCAATGATTGTGAGTGTTTGGAGTGCCATGGTCTCCCGGTTTTGTGTTAGGCCTACCTCCAAGAGGTGGTTTTTGAAAACAGTCCAAGTGACTATGAAACATGATCCATTGGATGCCATGTAGGAATCCATGTAGACTTTGCATCCAACTTGCATTCACATACTCTGTTGGTCCCTCAAGCATAGTGTGAAGCGAACTTGGACCAGCTCCACCTTTTCCACCCATGAGGGTGCTTGAAGTTTAATGGTTTCAATCTTGATCCACTGCATCATTTATGGTATTTAGTGCCACTTACAGTTCAAAGTTACGCAGAGCTAGATTTTCCTTACTAAGGGGTTGTTTACACCAGGGATCATGAAGTCGTCCCAAGGCCTTGTAAAATTTGTGATTGGTTGTTGAACTTGTCCCGGGACCACTTCGGTTTACACCAAGGAACAAAATGTCAAGGTGACCATGGAGTTCGAGGTCCCCAAAAGATGTGTTTTAAGGCCTATGTTGTCTATTGACATTGTCCAACCGGTTTTGCGGTGGGAGAGGCAAAAGAGGTGCTCTCGTAGAAAAAGGCAAGGGCCCATGGCAGAGAAATACTGATATAATAAACTTTTAATGAAAATTTTTTTGGAGGAAGAGAAGATGAAGACAAGAGAAGACAATAGAATGGTCAAACTTGAAAATTTTCAAAACTGTCCTTTTTGGACATATATTAAAAAAATCAGCACATTCACTTTTTGATGCATGGTCTTTCCTCTGGGGAGGGCGAACCGACCCATACATTGGTTCCTTGTTGGATGCATGCAGCCTTGCCTCCAAGGAACCAATGTACAAGTTGTTTTGCCCCAACCGTCTTTCCTCTTGGTCCACATTCAATTTACACCAAAGGCTTTGTGAATTGATTTTTTAAGAAATTGGACCATGGAAGTTGGATCATGGGAAAAGGCCATCTTCCGTGGTCAGACTTCATGGTCCATGGTGTAGACCGGGCCTAAAAATGTAAGTGTTTACAATACAAAAATGTTTGCGTTCTACAATGTTCAAATAACCTACTTGACCTTTGTCGGTAAAGAGTGAAGTCCATAGTATGAGGTTATAGCCTTGTGTGATTTCAAATAGTAAGTGACACTAAAATACCACAAAAGGTGTTCCAAGTTTCACCACGAGCACTACATTATGCATTGTGGAGTTTTAACACTTAGAGAGCCATAAAGACCATAGGACATGACCGGTTAATTGGATTGTTGCAGTCTAGTAACCATTTTAGATGCCCTCTCTAACATAATCGGTGGTGGCAACAAGAATTTAGAATATATGTGTCATACATTAGGCTTTTATGTTGAATGAATGAGAGGTATCATATGTGAATCGGGATAGTCCCCTATCACCCTCGAGATTGCCCTCAAGAAGCATTACAAGATGGGATTTTTATTTTTCCTCCAACAAAAATATGAGCACATAACATTTTCACATCCATAACAATGTTTTGCGGGATTGACAGTATTTTGCAAAATATTCCCCATATTCAGTATGAATGTGGGAATATTTTGCATAATACTGTTAGTCCCGCAAAACACTGTTATGGATTTGATTAATGTTATGCAAGATGAAGGACATTTCATCGTTTGAAGAATCTAGGGGCGTCAGAGGCAAGTGTTTTCTTGAAGGGAAAGTTTGGTAATGATCACCCTTTATTTAGTATCCTCCCATTTCGAGGTTGGGGTGGGGGGCATCACTTGTGAAACTTTAAAAAGTATGTGAGAAAAATATAGGGCGTTGTTTGAGAAAAAGACTTAGAATGTTCTTAGAAATAAATAAGGTCTACAATTAAGAATATCTCCATACTATCTCAGAGATATCATCTAGGTTAGGAGAATATCCTCAAAACACGAATTATTATGTATACCCCCCTAGGTTATCAATAGGGACCACCTCTAACAATGAGGTAGTAGCACTTGTCCCATAACACTACTCCATGGACCTGTCTTGGGTTTGACACATGGGCTCACAACTCTGATTAAGGTGAAATGTCCCATATTCACGCCGGCCCCATGGGACTGGCATGGTCCCACTTTAACCCACCCGACCCCTTTGAAAATACCCTTTGTTCTCAAGTGGTGTCATCAAATACAAAGGAGCGGCCCTTTGCCTCCCCCCCCCCTCCTTAAAAGGAAAGCCACTCGTCCAACACCTAGTCTTACATTACAATCCCAAATAAGCTCCCACATGCTACCTCTATTATATATATACACAACAAGCCTTTAGTGACCCAATGCCATAGCTCATATCATGGCATGCATGTTATGTGGTCATTTTTCTTAATTAGACACCTATATTTAGTGGTATATGGCAAGGTTTGTTCCTAAAAATGAACAGCAAAAAACATTACAACGAGATTATGTTATGTGCTCAAAATATATCAACCATTCTAGGTTCAATTCTGGCGCAATTGAAAAGTCCTATGTGATCACTCAAAGAGAACTAAATTTTCATTTTCATTTTGACCTCCAATACATTTTGCTTCAACTCCAATTTTAAAACTTGAAACAAGAACCTACATGATTTGGAATTGCTAACCAGATGAGAATGTTGTTGATTCAATGCAACAACCAACATTGGTCTCTAGAGTTGAAAGTGCCCACAATAAGACCTACAATTTGAGTGGTGTGTGATCGGGCAGGGATCTTAAAACAAACACCAAAGAGCCGTTTTAAAAACCATTGGCCTACATGCACAAAACTTTGTTAACCAATCTAGGCACAACAATCAACATAATTGGTGGGGGGGGGACACTAAGATTTTCTAAGAAGATATATAGTGGCTGAATAAATGAACAAGGCATTCGTATGATGTCCCAAAAACACAAAAGAAAAGGACTATGACTTTGAGTTGGAGTAGGTAATCAACTCATACTAATCACAACAACAATGTATTCTCCAAGGTTTCAAGGTAGCCGAATGGGTGACAATTCATTGGAGTCACGAAAGCAAACATGGATTATGATACATCTTTTCATCCAAACATAAGCATACCCATCCCCCAATTCGGCAATCACCCATCTTCTATGACTTCGTTGCATTTTTCTTTTACCAATGAACGGGGAGAACCAACCGCCGGGTGCAGATGAAACGGTCGAGTTTGAGAAATAACTGGTTGAAGTTCAAGACTTTGGGAAAATCGCCGATCGTTTTAGAGGAATCCATGGAATATACCTCCATCTAATAAAGAAAAAACCGAATGATCGCAATATGTAACCGGTTGGACTTGGGAACGCTAGGATTTTGACCAATTATGCCCAAACATCCCCCTAGAGACCGTTCTTGATTCATTATCTAAAGCACCGGATTTTTTTTAAAATAACCAAGATTCGATAAGAGAATGTAAACACACACACATTGATTATCATGCGTTTAATACGCTAGGAGAAGTGGGCTAATTAGAAAAAGTAACCATTTCAAGACCTATGTACCTTACCTTAGGGCCACTTCACACATGAGCCAAGAGCCGTGACCTTGTAATGGTGAGGACCCTTGACTCTCATCCAAAGGCCATACCATGGGTGTTGGGAAAGCCGTTTTATGTAGTCACATGCCCTCAAACATAGTGTGAAGTGAGAATGGACCATAATGAGGGACCATTGCATAATTTGTTGGCAGAAAAGAGGGGAGGATTTGGTTTAATATAATATGTCTCAAACTCTATCAATTTAAAAGAATTACTTTGTGGTGTTTGTCTGTCCTAGAATCTATCCTAGAATCCATTTTGGAATCTTCCCTGCAATCTATCATGAAATTTTCATGCTAGAATTTTCTTTTTAAAAAGTCATGGTCTCTCGGAATTTGCGTGACGAAAATTCCGGGAGACCGTCAAACCTTGTCCATAGTCCGCCATGTAGGACTCCATGTAGACTTTTCATCCATGAAGTCTTCTTTGGACCTTTAGGCCTTCACCTTCGTGTGTGAAGCAAACTTGGACGGTTTCCGCCCTTTCGACCAATGAGAGCTCTTAGATTGCAATGGTCACGGGCCTTCAATCTTGTGTGTGAAGTGGCCCTTAGGGCCACTTCACACACGAGACTGAGAGCCCGTGACCATTACACTTCAAGCACTCTCATTGGTGGAAAGGGTGGAGCCGGTCCAAGTTTGCTTCACACTACGCTTGAGGGACCAACGGAGTAGGTGAATGCAAGATGGATGTAAAGTCTACATGGATTCCTACATGGCGTCAAATGGATCATGTTTCATGGTCACTTGGACTATTTTCAAAAACCACCTCTTGGAGGTAGGCCTAACACAAAACCGGGAGACCATGGCACTCCGAATGCTCACAACCGTTGATTTATTCTATTTTATCATGCTTGAGGATATGCATGAATAGACATTCGTTGAAATAGCATTTGGTTGAGGACCCGGTCACATATGACTTCACACTACACTTGAGGGTCGGTGACCAACTACATGTTTTTGGAGGTGTGTTGGGACGGCCTTTGGACACTTTCTTTTGGGCTGTCACAATTTCATGGTCACGGCTCTTGGCTCGTGTGTGAAGTGGCCCTTAGCCTCAACCACAGGAGACAAACACCAAGACAATGTAAAATGGCAACATTAATTTTTGTTTATAACTTGCTTCCGAATGAATGGCCCAACCCACAAAATGCCATGGCAGGGTGTGTCAGCTAACTTCCAGGTGCTTACAAATTTGCATCATTAATTTTGTTGTCACGACCTCGGAGTAAATTTTACCCCAACACACATGCAGTGAGTGAGTGAGTGAGTGGGTGGGTGACTGATGAGAGAGGCCATTAACTTGGCTTACTCTCAACTTCACTTACTGACTTGGCCCACTCTCGGGCCGCCAAGTGTCATGCAATGTCACAAGTGTCACTCACAAGGGTGAACAAGGGTTGAAGATTTTGGACCACGAACATGACAAGCTTCATGCACGAGGAGTCAGTCACACTTGTGACGTCCCGGGCCTTCACTTCAAAGGGCGCAAGGCTTTACAATAAAGTGTGCAATAAGTAAAAGTACTTGAATATTTCCGCACTAAACTTCACGCCGCTGAAAAGTGGAGATTCACAAAGTACTTGATCACTTCTTAATTACTGCATGTTCAGTTGGACTAGTCGTAGTAGGAGTAGTAGTAGTATGCATGAGAGGCGCAAAAAGAAAAAGAAAACATCATGACCACTTGCAAATGGAATTGAAGACTTGATAAGGTTTGTGTGCCTTGCCATTTAATGGAGCTCGGGTGGCCTTAAAGGAAGACATGCCCACTTCGGTTGCTCGTTTTTAACGGAGACCTAAGGTAGAAATACCATAACCCATGAAAATAAGGTGATTTGCATTGAAGATATGGTCTTACAATCATGAGATAATTTTCCAAGACAGATGAGAAGGATTCATGAAGAATGCAAGTTGTTTCATATTTTTTTTGCCCTGTACAAAAAAATTTACAATTTTTCAAAGTGGAAAGTTGTCAAACCCCCTACTCGTTCACTAGATTATCTCCTACACTGAACACGGTGATCCGAATTTCCATACACAACATCACCTAAACCGGTTACCTCATGAGTACATTAAACATGACTAAATTTGGCTAAACTAAGTGTACACGCATTGAAGTTGCCCGCCTCGCCATGATCGGTTTCAGAAATGGCACTTCACTATTCTGACGGCGGTCTACTGCACGGGTAGAGGGTGGTTAACTGGTTTGGGTATTTCTACCTTATATGTGGTTAGGTGTGGCTCCAAAAACAGTTGTCAAAAGGATTTTTGTTTGGAAGATATTGGATTACGTGCTGAAAATATGATAACCGTTCTAAGTTCAATATTCAATATAATCGGGTGTTGGGGGGAAGGACTTGGATGACTGTGTAATGAGCACGAAGGTTTTCATGCAAGCTCCACGGGGGGGGGGGGGGCAGTGTGTTAAAAAGTTAAGGATATAGGTGCGAACAACCACTATTTTATAGGGGGGTATTACTTCCAATTCTCTTCTTTTTTCCA
Source organism: Polytrichum formosum (assembly GCA_964035585.1). Classification (NCBI taxonomy): domain Eukaryota; kingdom Viridiplantae; phylum Streptophyta; class Polytrichopsida; order Polytrichales; family Polytrichaceae; genus Polytrichum; species Polytrichum formosum. The sequence goes on from OZ037936.1 coordinate 66,199,740, forward strand.
CATGCTATCATTATGTCAATTTCTACTTTGGGTTAATAGAAAAATGGCTTGCATTACTTATAATTCCAAATTACCTATTATTCCATACCCTATAGTACTTTAAAGTTGTCCAATGCCATTTTTGATACCCTATATTACTCTTAAGTCCATTTATAATTTTTAGCCCCCATGTTTTTAAAATACCCTATCATTTGTTCGCACGTATATTGCTACTCCACCATTGACTACCCCCCCCCCCCGAGGCAAGCTCCGAACTTATGAGGAAAGTGGCTACGGCCTTAATTTGCGTGTTTCGTCATCTTGGATAAGTGGTCTGGTTAGAAAAAAAATTGACCACTTAAGGCCCATGTACCTTATTATCTAGGCAATCTCATGTTCGTGAGGAATTCATTACCTGGATAAAAGAAAGAAAAATGACAGTAATGTTCTCCCAATGATTTCACCAATGTTGGACCGGTGTATAAGTGAAAGCGTGCTATCAATACATAGTGTCAATAATGTTATCCAAGGACCTACGCAAATGGCATCGAGATTGTAGTACTAGTAAGATATTGATGCTTGGTGGATATCACAAAGTCAGAGAAACTTTGTATGCCGTGTTATGATTTGTGGCTATACCCTTTTATGCCATGTTGATACTAGGGTCATTTTACCTAGGTACAATGGTCCATGGATGGTGTATAAATGCAAATGGTATCATAACCAAAAAGATCCTTAAATATTCATGCCCTACTTGTAACATATGTTTAAATCCATACATAAAAATTGTCGAATCCTCATTACATATACCCAAGTGGCATCAAGAAAAGATGCTACTAGTCCAACATTGGTTTTCACCAACTTGAGTACGAATCCCTTAACAAAATATCAACAATTCAAAGTGTTGATAATATGAACTTTCAATGATGTACTCAAAACCAATCCTAGGCTCTCACGTCCACAACTTGTTCATTTCAAGCAAGAATTTGTAGGATTTGTTTTTGGGTAAGGGTCACAACTAGATGCAACTACCATACCTATGGCAAGGCTTGGAGTCATAATGGGCACAAAAAACGTGTGTTGCAATGAGAATGGACTATGTGCTCAAAATATAAACAACATTCTAGGTTGAAGTGAACATAATCGGGAGAACCTATGCAAGGCATATACCCAAAGCCAACACTAACCTGAAACCAATTCACAATGTGGCCTTGTCATACATTTGAAGGCTTCAAATGTACGATGATGGAAACATAATGTTGGTTTTGAATCCAGACTTGGCTTTGAGTGCGCGTGCCTTGAAGAGTAGTAGAATCATCAGTTCAAGCTTATATATATATTGCATCTTTGCTCCTATTTGAAATTTGTTGTGATTGTCTCCGTGATTTGCTAACTACATGAGATAATTCTTAAGCCGATTCAATGGCTAGAAATATTTTGTGGAGTGAGAAGTACCCATAATATGGCCATGTACCTTAATAACCGTTGTGAGAAAGATGTAAGGGATTGGGTTCCAAATTACCCATGAATTGGAGGCAAGCATAGAATACCCATTAAGTTAAACTATGGCATGGAATCATGCAAATTTTGATGTTTCTAAAGGTGTGACATGATGGACAACCCCTTGTTTTTAACTAAGATTGCTCATTGTCCACCAATTATATAATAGAGGGATTATGTCTAACGACCCTCCATGGGTAAAAGTTAGCATATTTGCAGTCAAGTAGCACCAATATTTTTCATGTTCTTAAATGGCATTTTGTGTAACATGACTATTGGTGCATAAGATAGAGTTCCGAGATTGGGAAAGAGAACGAATTCCACAAAGCATATCCCTCTCCCTACTATGTCCTTAATCTAAGGCTTCCGTCTCAATGACTAGATGGTCCGCATGAGGGGGGAGTCAAGATGGTTATGTCTAGTAATCCCACTCGGTTCTTCCAACCCTTGATGGTTACCTACTCCTCAATACCCATCCAAGAATGATTTTGAAAACCTCAACATCTCCAAGTACATACATAGTAAGTTGCAACTAACATGTAAAGGTTTGTGGGTGTTATTTGGTTTGTTGATTTGTCGATGTTCTCCAACTTCTACCAATTAGATTTACACTACAAAACTTGTGTTGCGTTAGCAAATCTGCGATGGAACATATGCAAAAACCGGATTGAAAATCAAACCTCCCCTTATTTATTATGGTTATCGGAAGTACATGCTTGTTGATTTTTTAATCTGGACATTACATAGATCCTCCCAATTATATTCACCGTTGAATGTCGAGTAGTTGTTGATATTCAAAAATGTAATCCAATCTCTTTTAAGCATGTGTCTCTTTGAATACGAGAATCACTCTTTGACGAGTCCGCACCAAACCACATGCCAATCAAACGTAAGGGTCCGATTAAGAAAATGAGCCCACGTAAGACCAGTGATCGGGGAGATTTTTGGGCATAACCGGTTCAGATCCTAGTGTTTGCAAGTCCAACCGGTTACATGTTGACATCCTTTGGCTTTCCTTTATTAAATTGGGGTATATTCTATAAATTCCTCTAAACTGATCGGTAATTTTCCTGCAGTCTTGAACTTCAACTGGTTATTTCTCAAACTCAACCGGTTCATTTGTAACTAACTGCCGGTTCTCCCCGATCATTGCATAAGACCCATCTACCTTAGACTCCACGTCTTCTTATGCTTGTGTAAGACCTCAACACTTCAACCGCCGGTCCACATCGTGACCTTACGTTTTACAAATGCGCCAAACGGGTCAAATTTGTACCCCACAACTTTACCTTCACTACAGCTATCCATGTCTCAATATAGGCTAACCGTGTGTAATTAGAGTATGATCATTCGGAGCTCACAAAAAGGACTCGTTGCAGTTGGTACTAAATTACTTACACGGGTTTTTTTTTGCCACACTTTGACGCTAAAGAAACTTACACCAATGAGCGTGGTGAAATTATTATGTCCAAATTAAAGGTACATGAAATCACGGGTACAAGTTGAAGTTTGTGTATCATCACCATGTTGATGCATCTCTCAGTCCATGTGCATTTGTTGCTTGTGTTGTGTGTGAAGAAACGGGTGCTCTTTCTAGTCCTTGCCGTCACTTGATGTTGCTTGAAGTACACCACAAATTTCCGGGCACGTGATTATTATGGGAAAAGGATCTAATGTTGACATAACATTAGAGTTATCCGTGAAGTCCCTCAAAGAGAGACGAAACCGTGGGTTTGATCCTTCTTTGGAGAAAAGTTTCGATGAAGAGCTCGAAGCACATCACAAATTTCCAGAGGCAGGAGCGTATTTATTGTGGGAAAGTGATCGAATGCTGACATAACATTGGAGTTATCCGTGAAGTCCCTCAAAGACAGACAAGACCATGGGTTTGATCCTTCTTTGGAGAAAAGTTTCGATTGAGAGCTCGAACCACATCACAAATTCCGGAGGCAAGAGTGTATTTATTGTGGGAAAATGATCTAATGCTGACATAACATTAGAGTTATCCATAAAGTCCCTCAAAGACAGATGAAACATTGGTCAACAATGGGAGAGTGCTCTATGGGATTTCGGGTATACAGTATGTGAAAAGTGTTATGGATAATGGGTCTCCAAATTCTTCATAAGACCCCCAGTTTGGAGGTCCAACAAGCATGGACAACTGGGGATTTGTTGGTTTTCAAAAGCGGAGCACCCTCTCACTAATGATCATGGCTATGAAATGTCCAATAAATGTCATGAGAATTAGAATATTTTCATTTATTATATGTCATGTTATACAACTAATGAGAACATGTGTGTGTATATAATATTATATATATATATATATATTATGAAGCCACACACCACTAAGTGTACTTTTGACGTTTAATAATTTCACATTTGGAACTGTATGATGTAATTACTAATAGTTGCTTGGGTATAACAACCCCACATCATCATGGATCACCTTGTATGTGAAAGTAACATGAGAGTGACTATTAAGAAAAATAATCGTTTGTGTTTGTTTTACACTGACATGCGATATCCATTCATTGCCTCTAGAGTCTGTCCATGTCCGTGTGGTCACGGGGGACAAAAGTGACTTAGTACCTATTCTTCATAGGTGGACCGTGAGAGTGACTATTACTATAAAGTATATCATTGATTGCAAGTTGAGTGCATTCACTCTTATTATGTTGCAAGGGGCGGGCGCCATTTCTATAAGCTTCCGTCTCCAAAAATAGTTAGCGTAATTATTTTTTAAATCACCCACTAAATGCTAAGAATATCCAATGTGTGGAGATTGGTGTTAGGTGCACTAACCTTTCCAATGTAGAGATTCTTGTGGGTTCCTCCAAGAATATATATGAGTCATGTATAACAATATTGTGGAGAGAGGTCTATTCCATCTTGACTAATCCGGAATATAGTTTTCACATGGGATTCAATTTGATTTGACCAACGTAAGAATGACATTTGGCAAATTTTGAAGGAATAGTAGTTTTTTTGTTTGAACTAGGTAGCCCTCTATGGTAGTGTGTGAACTAGTTTGAAGCTGTCTACATAATTGTGGTCTTGGATGTATGTGCAAGTAAAGTTGTGAATTTTGCACACATTTTATGGTATTTAGAGTCACTTACAATTTAGAGTCATGTTGTGCTATAACATTTTATCTAATACCTATAATACAAACTTATACTTGGGAAATACATTTATGTTCCATAATGTCCAAACAATCTATTACATCTTTGTTGATTAAGAAAATAAGAATAAACTGCTTTTTGCAGGAGTTTATAGCATTGAAGTGTAACCCTGAACAATAAGTTACACTATATATTGTAGAGGGTTCTTTATTTCATCTTTACTAATGCGGGAATGTAGTTTCCACGTGGGATTGAAGAGGTCTCAACCAATGCAAGCTTGATACGTGGCAAAATTTGAGGGGAAATTGTTACTCTATGTCAAAATAGAGGGCCGTCTACGGTATCATAAACGGTGCACTTGAATACCAAGTTTTTTTTTCTTTTTTTCTTTTTTTCTTTTTCGGAGACAGAAGGCTGACAAGCCAACGCCAAAGCAACACAGGAGGCAATTGACCACCTGGCAAGTTTCTGTCAAGTAGAGAGGAGATTTCACAGCCGGGAAAGTCATTGGTGACCGATATTGTGAGTTGACCACAAATGTAAGGAAAGGATGCTTCAATGAACATAAATTTGGGTGGACAAACAATTTCACTTCCCAAATGCCACAATCGTTGCATGTTCTTTCACCGGTGCTCATGAGTCCCATCTCCCAACCCTAATAAAGGAGGTTTAATTTTCTTTTGGGAAGTCTTCCGCATTTATTGAGACCCTTTTGAATCCCACATGGACATTATGAAAAGTGAAAATTGCTAAACTAAACATAACATTACTAAGCAATTGGATGATGGTTTCTATCCAAAGAAAGAGGTTGAAATTTTAAAACTTTGAATTTATAGTTGCTTGTAGGAAAACTCCACAATACATAGCCCGAGGGTTCCGCGTAAATGGGAATCTTGGGATTAAAAAAATATATTCTCACCCAACACATGGTCCCACGGAATGCAGTCAAGGAGTTGAACGATGTTATAGAAGAGCTTGTACTACTATTAACTTAGTTTAAGAAGGTTTTACTTGTCTTGCATAATTTCCAATCAAACATGTGGATTGATTGATTATGAAGTTTAACCCCTAAGTGCCACATGAAATTTCTTTTTGTAAAAACAAAACCCTCACTACTAGGTGAAATATCCAAGATATCACTTCTTATGTTCTTTAGTCTAAGAGGTTTTACTTCTCATTGTTTCATATTGGCATCGTTCATATGTTGTGAAATTTTTTCAAGGTGATTCTAATACCTTCAAGAACCAATGATACAATTCAATTACAATTATTTCAAACAAAATGGTGAGTTTTAAGAAGTAAACTTAGTAGTCACTACAAGCATATATTATGAGATTTGGGCAATATGTGAGGCTATGTAGATGAAAATTGACATGGGATACGTGTAAGGAAGGCCTCTCTGCATATCCTTCCATAACAATTTCATCTAGGATTTGATTCATTAAAATTTAACAATGAATTAGGGAAATTTATAGAACATTCTTATAGAGGGAGGAGTTAACATTCACTGAAGTTAGAGAAATTGCATAAACAAAGCACTTCAACAATGCACCAAAAGCTACAAACATAATTGGCCATAAGAGTCGTTTAAACTTTAAGCTTGGTAGATTTCACGATTTGGTATCTACGATCCATCCCGACAAAGATGAACTAGTTAACTAGCTAGAGGAGAGTGGATGATGAGCTGCAAGAGGGTTTGAGTTCTCTATCTTAAAACCTAATCAAGAGACTCATAACCTTCTGTCTCTTTCGCATCAATTTTCCACCTACACCTAAACCAAGGTGCACAATTTGTTTTCAAGCATTTTCAACTCAATATTTATTAGATTGCTTTGATCTACATATTGTTGGAAAGCTCTTGGAATTCCATTTCTTTTGGTGGTAGTTTTGTCGAAATTTAGATGTCGATGAGAAACCTCCACCTATTGTGAAACTAGTAGATGCTCAACATCATGCTCAGTTGTTGGCTACATTTTTTTATGGACAACTCATTAGTGTCTACTCTTGTAGATGGAATGGAACTGCATGTCATATTGGAGAAAATATATGTTGCTAAATTGAAGTGGCAACATTAGCGGACTATCAATTCCTACTTCAAGTCTACATAAATTTCATGAAAGAAATTTGCATGTTTGTAAGGATTTTGTTTTCATGAAGTACCTCGTTATTATGACAAAGAGGTCCAGTTTGTCGTGTTATTGTCATATTATTGAGTGTGTGACACCTCAATAATACGACGGTTTTCTCGTTTCCCAAGTGTGACATATTAAAGAGGTTGGACTGTAGTTAAGAAGGACTCATTTTGCTGGGCAAATGTGAAAGGCTTCACCGGCCATGACCTCTTAACCCTAATTGGTCGACAATGAGAAATTCTGTTTGTAATCAAAGCAGCAAGCATGCATATCGTCGAATCCGGTTGCCATGCTCCCACCATAGCCAACGCATTCTGCAGCAACACATTCATTCCAAGTACCCCACCCACCTGCCTGGTGAAGGAAAAAAAACAAGAGAGCAAGTCATATTCATCATCCTTCCACCTCGATCGAACCGATGTGCAGGCAATTGGTGTCTGTACTCTTCCTCATCAATTTGCAGTGCATTCTTTGGGAAAGATTAAACGTCACTGAAGCCATAACCCGCACTCCTCCGGGGCAGGTCGGAGTGGAGTGTGGAGGTTGCTGAGGTGTGTTGATCAATTTGTGAATTTCTGAATGCACATTTCAACACCACCCGCTCCTTCAAGTGCATTGTGACAACAAAAACACCATCGACATCATCACCATCATCACCCTACTAGTCCCCCTAACCCAGTCTTTTTGTTGAATTGGCTGCAGATCATACTTAAGCACCCATTGCCAGGACTCAGATTTGTGAAAGCTACACTAACTATGATATTCAGTGTCACCAATTCTAGTTGTCTTGCTCAATACTGAATTTTAAACTGCGGTATAGTGTCACCAACACTAAATGTTAACCCAACAGTATTTGTCATTCCTTGTAAATTTCTGGGGGAATTATAGGTTTACAGTGTTGCAATTACTGTCACTTACCAAGAACACTATATTCGTTAAATTGAGACTTTTTGGGCATTTTGAGACATTAACATAAATAAGAACAAGGATAAATGGAACACATATTGGAGAAAGTTGTAAGATTGGAACACTTTGAAGCGGGTGTTCATACCAAGAAGCCCATTAATAACTCATATTTGTGATGGTTTAGGGTGGGCAATCTAAACCTGAGACCATATTGAACAGGTAATCTCAAAACATTCATATTATTGCACACAAAATATGAGAGCTTGTATGAATATGGTTTAGGTAGGGCAATCCAAACCGTAGACCATATTGAAGGGGTAATCCCATAACACTTATATTATTGCAAGTACCATATACAATGTATGGCATGAGAAACTGAATAGCATACTAATGGCACAAATCCATTGGATAGTGCGGCCTAAAATCATCCCGCCTACATGCAATGTCTACGCCCTACAATGGCCTATCTAGGCTGGGAGACCGCATCTTTTTCTTTTGCCGCCGCTTGTTTAGCTCGCATCGCCTCAACATTTCTGAGAATCTCTGGCCCTCGACTATAGCCGAGTTTTGGATGTGGGCCCACCATAACACATTTTGGATTGTGTCGACCGCCCGAATTATAAGACGAGGAATTCGAATACGACGACGTAGACTGTCCGGCATATCGGCGCATGGCGTAGTGACGCTCCAGCTCAATGGACGCATTGGCCCGCGGAGGTTTGGGGCTGGACGCAACCTGGAAGTGATCAAAGAAAACCAAAAAAAACACGGGTTAGTTTGAGGAGAAAGACCCAAACCCATATATATATTGCACGCCCCACTTAAGGGAGAGGGATTGTAATGTATTGTGGGCGATCACCTTGGCAGTAGGGGCGCTCGCGTCCGAGTTGGATAGGACGGGGAAAGCGTCGCGCAAAGGGACATGCAGGGGTCCACTCTTTGCAGGCCGAGCGCCCATCGCCAGTCGTCGTCGGGGTGCAACGGCGCCGCCGGGGCGAGAGGGGGACGTCCGGACGCAGCCGCGCTTTGTGCCCTTGAGTGGCGACGGAGACGGAGACTGCCGGAACATTTGCTTGGGCGGGGGGCTATCGACGACGCCGGCGTCAATAGGTTCCTTGGAGTAGTCAATGGTTGAAGCGGCGTCATAAACGGTCTCATAGAAGAAGCTCCCCAAGTTTGAGTCACTGACGATGTCAATGGAGGGCTCCAAACGCTGGCGCCAAAATGGAAACAAAACAAAACAGAACCCAAAGGGAAGAGGGAGAGATAGAGCATGTGAAAATCAAGATACATATGAAGAATGTATTACACAAAGTGGGGGCGCCCCCACACACAAACACACAAACACACAAACACACACAAACACACACACACACACACACACGTACTCTCTCAAATGAGTTTGTTAAATTTCGCGTGGGAGAACAACTCTCTGTACAAATGGTCTCGTGGATCCAAGTATCTCTCGCCTATGGGATTACTCCTAACAAACTGGTTTACGGGCAGCCCGCTACCGCAGAGCGTCTGCAAGTACTTAACAAGGTCTAACAAAAATCGGTCCCGGACCTTCTCGATCGTCCACGTAGGGCAAACAATGAAGTTGGCCGTCGGGTTCAATAAGTTCTTGGAAGCGCTGTCGTCCACCATGAGCGTGTTCTCGCGGGTGGGACGGACGTCGTAGGGGACGCCTATCAAAGACGGTCGCTGGTCCCAAAAAATCGGCTTCAAGACCTTGAGATATTGGGGGGACGCGGGGTTGTTTGGTTTTTTGACGACTTTGCCGTCCGGTGTGTACAATATTCTACACGCTTCCTGTGCTAGGACCAAGCAGGGGGGCTCGAAGCCCTTGAAGATGAACTCCACGACCGCATTGGTGTTCTCGGCCGTCATGGAGCTCCACACGACCACCCACCATTTGTTTTGGGCGATCTGCAGGAAGCGCCGAAGCCACGGGCGGAGGTGCACCAGCTTGGTCTTAATGTGCGTGGGCGGCCCGTCGTAGTTCGCGTCCTCGGGCTTGCAAAAGGGCACCGTGGGGACCCTGGGACAATGGACGCACTGGACTAGGACCCCGTTAAGGTCTAACACCAGGAATCGTTCCTTCCGCAGCGCGCGCAGGGCGGGCAGAACCGGGGGCGCCGCCGCGCTGCCCTCTCCGCTCCTGGGAGAAGAGCGTTGGGGAGCCGCTACGCTATGCTCCGAGCCCTGCGGGGACGATCGAGAGAAAACGGGGGCGACTTATGTCATGCTATGTCCAAACGAAGAATTAAGGAAATTTATTTGCACTCGGTGCATACACAAAACCATTTGATTCATTGGCCCGGGGGGGGGGAACAAGGGATACAAGAGAGGCAAGAGCATACAGTATACATTCAAACGCAAGATACAAATATATGGGAGTAAACAATGGTGATTTTATATTATACAATGCTCCATGTACATTTTGATATTGAGGGAGAGCCGCGTTGAACGATGTGTTCAAACTAGCCTAAATCTGCATCTAACAAAATTTGAATGACGAGCCGCCGTGATGAGGACTTCGTCGCAAGCCGGGGTGGGGGGGGCCCGAAACGGATGGTCGGGGGGGTGACGAAAGGGGGGGCGAGTGCGGGGATGGGGTGGGGGCGAAGAAGGGGGGGGGGACGGGTGGGTCGGTTCTTCCTAGCTAGGGGACACGACCAAGGCAAGAAGACAAACACCCAGGGAGTTTGGGTCGAGCGACCCAAACTGAGTGGGGTCAGTGCATTACCTCGCCTTGGTCGTGCCTTGACGCCGTTGACGCCGCCAACGCGTGCGCTTCCCCAATTGCGTCACCAACGCCTGGTCCGGCGACGTCAGCAGCAACCTGCTCCTGCAAAGGCTGACTGTCAGGCCTTTGTCCCAACCCAACCTCCGCATGCGCATCATGCATTGGTTCATCGACTGGGTTAGGAGTAGAGGTATCACCAGGCCCTTGCGGGCCTTCAACATCTAGCATGGGCTCGTCCACCGGGGCCGTCGCTGAGACGGGGTTTGGGTCGGCCGACCCAAACCCTCCTGCTTCGAGCGGGTCTCTGGCTGGCGGTGCAAGGGCGGCAGTGTTTGGGTCGGACGACCCAAACATGTGGGGGTCGTCCTGTTGGTGGTGTGGGGGCACGAGGATGGGAGGCCGAAGCGGGGGGGGCCCCAAGGGACTTGAAGCTCCGGGGACGCGCCAAAGGCTGGGGTCGTCCACCTGCTGGACGGGCGCGTACGGGCGGGCTTGCGGCTGCAGCATAGGGCCGAAGGTGAAGGACTGCTGCGGTGCGGGCGGCGGGTTGATATTCTGGGGAGGGAAGCCGGCGGGCAAGTGCGGAAATGCACTCGGGGGAGCCATCACCAACCCCTGCGCCAACATGCCCTGAATCACTTGCGTGATCAGGTCCGCGCTGGACGGAGGTTGGGCCATCGCCCTTTGCCGCTCCTGCTCCAAGAGGAGAGCCCTCAACTCCGCGACTTCGTTGCGGACCGAGGGTTCCTCGGCGGCAGCCTTCTCCAGCCGGACGCGCTGCTCCTCGTCCCTCCGCATCTTTTCATTAGACTCGTCCACAGTGAGGACTTCGGGTTTCACCCTCACCATGCCGGCAAACGCCGTGGGGGAGGGGGGATCCGACCTGAGCCGTTTGGCGAGCTCCATGTCGTCCTCGTCCTCGCTGCTAATGGCGATGGTCTCTTGCACCGCGTAGTCGCCGTAGAGCTTCTTCCCCTTCAGCCTCCTCCTCTCCCTGAACGCGGCGGTCGCGTCCCTAGAGTACATGTCCCTCGCGTCGTCCACAGTGAGGACGGGCACCAGCTTACTTTGCGGAGTTGCCACCCGCATAGCCTTCTTTCGTTGGGGGGCTTCAGATTCCTGCGTGAACCCCGTTGCCCCTTCCTCCACCTCGCCCTCCGCCTTGGGGTCCTCTTCTTCCTCTTCTTCGTCCTCTCCCGCTTCATCACCTGGGCCCCGTGACGAGGTGCCAGGATGCAATTCCACCAGGGGTTCGGGAATTGCGACGGGGGCCTGAGTAACGAACTCCTCCGGGTTGGTCCGCCTCGCCCTATCCAAAGGGTTCTCGCCCCCTTCAACAATCTCCTCGGCGTAGATTCCAGGGATCCAATCGAGGATGTCCATTTTTCTCGCCAACGCTTTCTGCGTTCTGTAGAAAAGAACATCGGCGTCATCTATGTACGAATAGATGGTCAACCCCAACATCTGCACATTCCCAGATCACTTGCATTAGATTTACACCAAATCTAAAGAAAATGAAAACAAAAACATCGGCATCCATCTCACAAAAACACTGCATAGTTTGGGTCGAGCGACCCAAACTACACACTGACTAGTCTGGATGGAGCAACCCAACCTACACAATGCCTAGTTTGGGTCGCTCGACCCAAAGTTGGCTTTGTGTAGATAGCATTGCTCCACTCAGGGCAGGCAGTGTGTAGTCCGGGTTGCTCGACCCAGAGTACACAAATCAACCCAGACTACACACTCACTAGTATGGATGGAGCAACCGAACCTACACGAAGCCAAGTTTGGGTCGAGCGACCCAAAGTAGGCTTTGTGTAGGTTGCGTTGCTCCACTCAACCCAGGCAGTGTCTAGTCTGGGGGTCGCTCGACCCAGACTACACACTCACTAGTCTGGATGGAGCAACCGAACCTACACGAAGCCAAGTTTGGGTCGAGCGACCCAAAGTAGGCTTTGTGTAGATTGCGTTGCTCCACTCAGACCAGTCAGTGTGTAGTCTGGGTTGCTCGACCCAGAGTACACAAAGCAACCCAGACTACACACTGCCTGGTCTGGATGGAGCAACCCAACTTACACAATGCCTAGTTTGGATCGCTCGACCCAAAGTAGGCTTTGTGTAGGTTGGGTTGCTCCACTCACACCAGGCAGTGTCTAGTCTGGGGGTCGGTCGACCCAGACTACACACTCACTAGTCTGGATGGAGCAACCGAACCTACACGAAGCCAAGTTTGGGTCGAGCGACCCAAAGTAGGCTTTGTGTAGGTTGCGTTGCTCCACTCAGACCAGCCAGTGTGGAGTCTGGGTCGACCGACCCAGACTACACAAAGCAACCCGGACTACACACTGCCTGCTCAGAGTGGAGCAACCCAACCTATACAATGCCTGGTTTGGGTCGCTCGACCCAAACTTGGCTTTGTGTAGATTAGGTTGCTCCACTCTGAGCAGGCAGTGTGTAGTTTGGGTCGCTCGACCCAAACTGTCGACAATTTATTTAGAGCTACTTACCATAGCAGAAAAAATTGGTTTGGAGCCCCCGAAGACGTTGAAGATGCAGTCCCCTCTCTTCGTGAGGGTCCTCATCATCCGCAGGTAGAACTCCATCCGCAGCTCATCCGCGGGGTAGTTGGCGTACTTCGCCTCGTCGTACAAGCTCCTGCTGGTACCCAACCCTTCTGGGACTTGGAAAAGTTTTTCCATCCGGCCTATGGGATGGTTTGGCACCTTCAGCAGCTCAGCTTTGTACACGAAGTACAAGCACAGCACGTTGACGACCTTCGTCTTCTTGTCTTTCAAAGTGCTGTACGCCCCCTCCGCCGGTGCAGCAACGTAGTGCGATCTCGAGACGGCGTACTCTGGCTGCAATTTCCGCACGATCCCGTACACCTGCTCCGCCCTCCTGTCCTCGACAATCCACAACCAGATGTCGACCTCCCGAAATTTGGGGCTGTTGTAGTCCACGAACTTTGACAGGAATGGCTCGTAAAACGGGGTGCTCATTGTCCCCTCGAATGAGCTTCCAAGGATGTTCATGAAGTCTATCATTCCGAAGGGGAAGCGGTCCCCGGCTTTCGTCCTGATGGCCTTCCTGGCATCAGACCCCGGCCAGCCTTGGATCTTCAGAGGGTCGAGGGTGACCAAGTTGAAATGCGCGTCGCCCTCGAAACTGACGATCTGCTTCTCCTTTACGAAGTTGGAGAAGGCACGCGCGGAGTGCTCGGGAAGCGCCCGGTTCTTCCCCCCCTTCACGAGCTTCGACCTGAGAAAGTCGTCTCCCGCCTCCCTCATGAGTGCCGCCATGGACGCACTGGTGAACTTATACTCGGCTTTGAATGCCCTCCAGTGCGCCTCGTGAACCTCTCCATCCACGATGAGCTTCTTCTCAGGAACTAGCTTGTGCAGCTCCTGGACGATGGTCGTTTTCTTCTTCCTGTTCTCCGTCCATTCCTTCATGGTGTAGCATGAAGGGACGAAGCATTTGGGCTTGCTGAAGACGATCTTCGGGTGGACCCAACATCTCTTCACCGTCGGCTGCATGTGCAGGATGTGGGATGCCGCCTTCCCCATCTCTGCCTCCGACAGCCCTTGAAGAGTTCTGAAGAACTCCCTCACGAGAGGCTTCATCTGCTTGAAGCGCGATGCCTGGTTGAAGAGCATGCCAGTGTGGGGGTCGATTAGCTCACCCGCCTCATGCTTTTCAAATACACTCCTCCATTTCATCCAAACGAAATCGGAAGCTGTGATTAAATAAATCTCCCCTCTTAGATCGTTGTATTTCTTCTGCTTTTGACTAGCATTGTCAATTGAGGAGAATTTATTTATCATCTGGTATTTGAAATCCTGCATTTCCCCAAAACAAACCATTTGAATGCGTGTTAGATATGTACATGTGATTTCCAAGACATATCATGAACAATAACTGCAACAAGAGTTTGGGTCGATCGACCCAAACTAAAAAACGAGGCTGCAAACAAGAGTTTGGGTCGATCGACCCAAACAATACTCACCTCCCACTTTGGATTCTTGTCCTTGGCGTTCTCCCTCTCTTTGGGAGGCCTGCCATAGAACTCCCACACCTCCCGTGAGGCCATGATATTCCTTATCCAGGAAGCTTGGTAGGCCCTCTTCTTGTTCCCCATGTTGAAGTATCGGGAGATGTCGCTGAGCCTGGTCTCGTCGTCGGACCACACCACCAATGCCTTCCAGACCTTCAGCTTTTCCTTCTGATGGTTGGGATCATCCCACTCGGTCATCAGTTGGATTTTCTTTGATGCCTCCACACTGTGCTGGCCGTCTATCAGCCAAAAATCGCCTTTCTGAATTGTAGGCCACATTTCAGGGGTAGGCATTTTCTTCTGTCCCTGGGGCATGACTACAATTGTTTGCCTGTCGTCTTTGAATTGTTCGCTGACGATCTGCGTGATTATCCAGTCGACGTAGGCGTCTTCTTTTGCCCGGACGCACTTTTCTGGTGGCGCTAGATGGCACTGGCTGATGTTGACATCGAACTTGAAATCTCTACCCATGAAGAAACAGTGGGAGCACTTGGACGTGAAATTGTTCACGATTTTCTGTATCTCCCCCGCATCCACCTCTTGTCCGGGCTTTGGCATGCGCAGCTCAGGTGAAACTGGCTCCTCGGTCATCACAGATGACTCTCTCGCCCTTTTCGATGGTGTTGTTTGGCGGCTGGCAGAAGGCGTAGGCGTCTCGCTATCCGCCGGTGTCTCTGAGGGAGTCGTCCGTCTTGAGTCAGACGGTACTGGTCGCGGCTTCCTCACCGTTTGAGGCCTTGACGACCCTGCACCCTCCTCAGTTGTTGCTTTCCGCCTCGCAGGTTGCTGACTTTTTGTTTTGCTCTGCATGGCCTTGTTCAGCACGGTGATTGCATGTTTTAATTTTGTAAACCGGCTAGAGACCTTGGTGTTCGATATACTGCTATCGATAAATATCGACTCCGGTTTGATGACGTCTGGCTCAACACAGGACTCCTTTACGTAGATTGCGTCGAACGGCTCGGAGAACTGGTGCATGAACATATGGACATTCTGCACCGCGGAGTTCTCTAGGATGACGTCCACGTAGTCACCAAGCGACTGAACCGATGCCACCTCCCACCCCGTGACTGTGGCCCATGTATGGTTCTCCATGGTGCCAACTTTCAATACAAATATCATTTTGTATTGCGAGGCTTTGACCACTTGAATTGACCAAGCGAGGATAAGATTGTCCTTTGGAACATAGGAGTCATCCTGCGGTGTTTCGTGCTCCTGCCATAACATGTCTGGCGCAAGCATGAACCACCTTTCACCGGGTCTTTTCTTTGGGGCCATCTGTAAGGAAAGAATAAACCATGTTAGTTTCGGTCGTTCGACCCAAACATCTTCAAGCTTAATGGATAGTTTAAACTTCTTCAAACTTAATGTTAGTTTCGGTCGTTCGACCCAAACTTCTTTCAATTGTTTTAAGGGAAATTTAATGGATTGGCGCATATATTTTGGTGGATTGTGCACTGTTATATATGTGAACATCATTTGTATGGTGATATGTTATTTTGTTAATTTTTGGGTGGATATTCATTTTATATTGTGTTTAACATCATGGATTTATTGATAAAATAATAATTTAGAGGTTGGGTTTGGGTCGAGCGACCCAAACATGATGATGTGTTTGGGCCGAGCGTACCAAATATGAATATTGGTTTAGGTCGAGCGACCCAAACATGATGATGTGTTTGGCCGAGCGTACCAAATAGGAGGCTGGGTTAAGGTCGACCGACCCAAACATCAGGCTGGGTTTGGGTCGAGCGACCCAAACATGATGATGTGTTTGGGCCGAGCGTACCAAATATGAATATTGGTTTAGGTCGAGCGACCCAAACATGATGATGTGTTTGGCCGAGCGTACCAAATAGGAGGCTGGGTTAAGGTCGACCGACCCAAACATCAGGCTGGGTTTGGGTCGAGCGACCCAATCATGATGACGGGTTTGGGTCGAGCGACCCAAACATTAGGCTGGGTTTGGGTCGAGCGACCCAAACATCATGCCGTGTTTGGGTCGAGCGACCCAAACATGAGGATGTTTTTGGGCCGAGCGTTCCAAATAGGAGGCTGGGTTTAGGTCGACCGACCCAAACAGCATGACGTGTTTGGGTCGTCTCCCCAAACTGTTCTATTTAATATATATTTTAAAGGTTGGCACAGAGCATATACAATGCTTATGCGTTGTGTATGCTACAGCACCATGAATTAATTAATACATGTTGGGTATAACAAAAGATATTACCTTTTAAAGCTGTTGTTGCAAAAACTGTGGAGTAGAGCTGGTGTTCTTCGTCCAGTAACACACAAACAGCTGAATGTGATTCGGACACACGCTAAACTCCCAAACAACTACTAAAGCTTTCAAATAATTCTTACTTCTCTCAAATAAAGCTTGAATCTCTCATACAACTCCTCAGGCTTTCAACGCACTTTTGAATCTCTCAAAACAACAACTGAATCTCTCAAAACAACAGCTGAATCTCTCAAAACAACAGCTGAATCTCTCAAAATAACAGCTTAATCTCTCTAAACAACAGCTAAATCTTTCAAACAACAACTGAATCACTCCAACAAGAACTGAAGCTCTCAAATCACTTCTATATGTCTCAAACACCTCCTGATTATCTTATAGAACTCCTGAATCTCACAAACACTCCAAATACAATACAAACTCCAAAAGAAAAATAATCTACAAACACATGACTTCGCAAGCACTCGCTAAAGCTCCCACACAATGCTCGAAAACCCTTCAACAATCTTCGACTAACTTCCTCCGTAGGTTTCTGATCTATTGGAAACACCTCCTAGCTTCTAAGATTAAGAGCAAGAGAAGGGAGGGAAGGAGAAGAAACACTAGGCGGGAGAGAGAGAAGGAATCAAATGCCGCCCTGAATAGCCACGGCGCTTCGCGAAAGCGGCGCTTCGTGAAAGCGGCGCTTCAGGAGAGGCGGCGCTTCCAAGAGACACGCGGAGCGAATGCTTGGCGCGGAGAGAGAGAGAAAGGAGGAGAAACTGTGGCGGCTGGGGTTTTGTTTGCCTCGGGAATTGGGTGCCCACAGGATTAGGGCACCAACGGAAATAGGGTTACGGGGAACCCTAAATCCTAAACCCTAACTCTAACCCCTTAGCGGGCATTAGCTATTTGAAGACACTTTGGAGTACCCTTAGGTGCTACATCAAATGCGGTATTCTACAAGACTAACCATTTATACAACTAATGCATTTTTACAACGTAACTTTATGCTAAAACCAATACTTAACCCCTACTTACATGACACCATGCCCTAAATTTTCCAAACAAGTTGAAGTCATTTGTTTCTCTTTTGTTTGAGCACGTTAGAAAAATAATACAATTGCGTGACATTTAACGATGTAATCATTGACTTTTAGACTTTACCAATGATGCCAACAACTCACACATTATTCAATGAATAAGAAATATAACCCCCACCCCCCAACATGAAATTCGGAAATTTAGAATACTTCAGTGTGGAGCCTAAATGAATGCCTTCCCCAAGTGCATTTTGTAAGGATTTTGAATTGCATGATCCTTAGTTCAAAATGCTAACATGCTCAAGTTTTTTGTAAATCCCTTATATATTCACTTTGATGAATCACATAGTCGCCAATAAACCATTGATGATCATATATTTACTTGGAATGTGATATAAAAGTAAATCGGTCTTGTATTTATTGGTCTTGTATTTATTCAATTGCCATTTCATGTTGTGGATGTTATTAGGGTCCAACTTTGGATGTTTTGCTCACTTTGACGAATCACATAGTCGCCAATAAACCATGGTTCATGATATATTTAATATATGGAATGTGAAATAAAAGTAAATCGGAGAAGCACAACATCAAATGAAGCCATTCACGCAATCATGTTCTTATTAAATGTCCCCTCCACGTATATTACATAATGGCGCAAGATATAATGGATGTTGTTTGTATATGGAGGCATCAGTGATCAACTACGATATTTGGTGTTAAGGGTTTAGGGTTTAGGGGATACAGGGTTAGGGTTATAACATATTAATCTATCCAATATTAACGGGTAACATTGTGCATTTTGGTGAGAAGAGTCCAGACCTTGGATAGTTGGCCAACTTGTATCACCATCATGCTAAATAGGTCGGGCCCCTATTTGTCACTTAGCTTTAGCTAGCTAGGTTCACCGAACCTAGGATTCCTACTTAGCTTTAGCTAGCTAAATTTTTCGGAACTCTCATTTTCACTTAGCTTCAACTAGCTAGAAAGTTGTGTGACATGCATATTCATTCTAAACCAAAGAGAAATCCATTCACACAAAACCAAACAATATATAGTTGGTTGTATTGCTCGTGGTTGCCTCTCTATTTTCATGTTGGTGCACAAGGAAACTTGAATTTTTAAAATCCACACGTATACATTGGCTTCCTCACTTTCAACTGGCATTGGTGCTACATTGCTCATTATATATATACAAGTGAGCCCAACCATGAGCTTGACTAACCTACCTAGAAGATTGTTCCTAATTATAAGCTTGACTAACTAATCTAGAAGATTGTTCCTAATGAAATGCCCACTTAGGGTGAGCGGCTAACACTAATGATCTTACTAGATTCCTATGTGACTATTGATTATTAGGAACAGTGAAGACCGTGCCATGTGTATTGAGATTTCTACACAAACATCTCAATGTAAAAATTGAGAGTTTCCAAAAGAATTAGCTTGGAAATGGCCTACAGAAAATTGATTGCAGATACCATAATCGAAACCTAAACTGTAGCCATGGGACAACTAACTAAGTGGGTGTCAATTTGGACAACAAGGTTTTTGCTATATGGGATCCCCCCTAATATTAAAAAAATAATGTATGTTTTACATTCCAACTAGCTATTAGCTAGCTTTAGCTAGCTACCTTTCCTCACCCAGATTATGGCACTTAGTTTTAGCTAGCTATTCTTTTGAGGCACCAAATTCCTACGTAGCTTTAGCTAGTTGGAGCTTTTAGCTAACTAAATAGCTGGCCACTTAGTTAGTTGTCCAAGGTTTGGAAGAGTCTTATAGGAAGGTTATGGTAAAGACAATCTTGATTATGTTAATATGTTATTTGGGACGTTTAAACGTGATACACTGATAGTTCTTGTATTTATTCAAATGCCATTTCATGTTGTGGATGTTATTAGGGTCCAACTTTGGATGTTTTGCTCACTTTGATGAATCACATAGTTGCCAATAAACCATGGTTTATGATATATGTAATATATGGAATGTGATATAAAAGTAAATCGGAGAAGCACAACATCAAATGAAGCCATTCACGCAATCATGTTCTTATTCAATGTCCCCTCCACGTATATTACATAATGGCGCAAGATATAATAGATGTTGTTTGTATATGAAGAAGAGTCTAATAGGAAGGTTAGAGTAAATACAATCTTGATCGTGTTAATATGTTATTTGGGACGTTTAAACATGCTATACTAATTGGTCTTGTGTTTATTCAATACACATTTCATGTTGTGGATGTTATAAGGGTTTAGGGTCCAACTTTGGATGTTTTGTTCACACACATTAGTAAACTTGAAGTGAACTTGAGGATATTAGATTCAAATATCATTGAAAGATTGAACTAAAAAGCGACACTGGTGGTTAGTATCCCCTTAACGACGTCCACATACGTTCGTCATTGCCACACTTGCATGCGAGAGAATAGAGCAATGTTGTATGCAATCATTATATAATTCCTCATGCGAGGATCTTAATAACTACTTTAACTATTGTATTTAGTGACTCTTACCATAAGGCGTTACACAATGTTTAGACTTCTTTTGTCTACATATTGGTTAAAATATACCGTAATGTTTGAGATCAAGTAGATTAGTATCATGATTTAATATGTATATGATGCATTAGAGTGACATTCTAGAAGTCTTTAATATAAATCACTTATCCCAAACCTTTTCTCCTCATGACACTTGGAAAAATACATGTGGCCGCCACCCTTCCTTCCAATGGTGCATGTCATATCCACACAAAACAATATGAAACGGATTAAATATCCACATTACTTTCAATAGACATTCTCAACACACACAACGTCAGATGACAGTTGGGGTATCCAAGAGCTAGGTTAGATTCGCATTTTTTTATAATTAACAAAAGGCGGGGAATTCTGTTAGGAGGTTTGAAAATAACCTCTGCAGGAGAACTAGGCGGGAAAGGCATCCAATGAGGAAGTTGGGGAAGCGGAGGTGGATAGTATAAAGGGGCGCACCCCCCAAAAGTCGGTTCTTTTTGCTCTTCTCCCACTCCTAAAATCGTAGGGAGAACTCTCAGTCGGAGCTGTACTTCAAGGTTCGTGCACGCTGCCGTTCACGAGCAGCTATCCACAGCATGCAACCCCACTGTGAACTTCGGAATGAGCTCAAATTCATCCCACCTCGCAATTTCCGCCGCATTATACGCCGGATTCTGCGGTGGGTTTGGGTCGGTCGACCCAAACCCCTACACTAGTGTTGGCGGTTTTTAGTATGACCCTTCTAAAGTTTGGGTCGGTCGACCCAAACACCTGCCCTAGTGTGGGCGGTTTTTAGTTTGACCCTGATAGACCCAAACCCATTTAACCAGTGTGGGCAGGGTTCTGGATGACCATGATCCCATCCCGCCAAAAGGTTTGAGTCGGTCGACTCAAACCCATCCCCACATTGCGGATGGGCTCTGGATGCCCATGAACACATCCCCCCAAAAGGTTTGGGTCGCTCGACTCAAACCCATCCCCACATTGTGGATGGGCTCTGGATGACCATGAACCCGTCCCGCCAAAAGGTTTGGGTCGCTCGACCCAAACCCATCCCCACAGTGTGGGTGCTCTCTGTGATGAGCCTACACCCATCCTGCGCCAACAAGGTTTGGGTCGCTCGACCCAAACCCATCCCCACATTGTGGATGGGCTCTGGATGACCATGAACCCATCCCCCCAAAAGGTTTGGGTCGCTCGACCCAAGCCCATCCCCACAGTGTGGGTGCTCTCTGTGATGAGCCTACACCCATCCTGCGCCAACAAGGTTTGGGTCGCTCGACCCAAACCCATCCCCACATTGTGGATGGGCTCTGGATGACCATGAACCCATCCCCCCAAAAGGTTTGGGTCGCTCGACCCAAGCCCATCCCCACAGTGTGGGTGCTCTCTGTGATGAGCCTACACCCATCCTGCGCCAACAAGGTTTGGGTCGCTCGACCCAAACCCATCCCCACATTGTGAATGGGCTCTGGATGACCATGAACCCATCCCCCCAAAAGGTTTGGGTCGCTCGACCCAAGCCCATCCCCACATTGTGGATGGGCTCTGGAAGACCATGAACCCATCCTGCGCCAACAAGGTTTGGGTCGCTCGACCCAAACCCATCCCCACATTGTGAATGGGCTCTGGATGACCATGAACCCATCCCCCCGCAAGGTTTGGGTCGCTCGACCCAAGCCCATCCCCACATTGTGGATGGGCTCTGGAAGACCATGAACCCATCCTGCCACAAGGTTTGGGCCGCTCGACCCAAAGCCATCCCCACAGTGTGGATGGGCTCTGGATGACAGTGTGTCCGCTGGACAACCCAAACCTTTGCAAACCCAATGGCATAGCTGTCATATGAACATGTATGAGCACTGAGTATTTGCAATTTTGATTATATAAGCTGGTTTTTGTATTCTTCGTTTGGAATCTACAATTTTTGTGATTTTTTTGACAAGGTGGTATGTTCATGTGTGTAGGCACAATGGATGGGTTTAGTGAAAGAGGGGATTGGTCATCTGAAGACATGGCCACTTGGCCATCTGCATCTGAGGATGAGCTAGACATTGTCGGGGAGGCTACTATGGATGACAGTCTAGATGAAGATCATTTGGATTTACCTTCGCCTTCCCTACCGCACTGTCCCATTGTTGAATGTTCGGGACTTTCAAGGGCCTCGTGGCTGAATTTGGAGGTGGTACTCGTTAATGATAGTGGAGTTGCTGTGGCGGATGGTATTTGTCGTAACACCCATCCACAAGATTGCATTGATGAGAACCCACTTGGCACAGAGGACGTTGGAGTTGTCATATTGGAGTCACTCATTCATTCCGAGGTGGATCCCACTCATAGGTTCTCCCTCCGCAGGTGGCCATTGAGGAATGTCACGATTGATGGAGTTAGCTTGCGTGACCATGAACGACAATACATGCAAAACCAAATGGAGCTCCAAGCAAACATTCGGCCCCGCAAAGGCTTACGAAAGTACGAGACATTGGCACGTCCTACTCCCTCTGCAACTGATTGTAAACGCCAAAGGTTGCTCGGCGAGGAGTCCATTAGAGAAGTTGCCACAAAGGATTGTTGTGTGCATCGTTGTTGCCAATTGTTTCCAAGGGATAAATTGAAGGCCATCCGCGAAGAAATGTGGCTTGGAGATTTCCGTCTAAGATCCACCAAAAAACTTGATGTCCATAGGGCGATACATGTGAATGGGACGGGTCGCAAGGTCATCACCATTGAAAGCATAGACGTGTGTTGTAAGGCATGGTACACCATTCACGGTGTGTCAAAAGCGGACTTTTATAGACAAGCTGCTTATGCCAAGGAAGGCCGCCGTTCCCGTCACCATGGGAACGTGGGTTTAAAGAAACCCAGGGAAGCAACAAGGCAAGCAACGGCCACTCTGGCGACCATCATCGTCCCCCTTGCCGATGCAATGCCACACAAAACACGCACACTCACAACCGGGGAAAAGGTTGTGGAGAAAGTTCTTCCCACAGGCACAAAATGGAAAGACATATTGTTGGACGTGAATGCAGTTGGCGAGAAGGTCGGTTTGGAGCCTATTTCATTGTCAAATTTGAGTGCAATCAAGAAAGCAAACTTTAGCGAATACATTACAAAAAGACGAGGGGACAAATTTGCCCGTTGCTCTAATTGCGAGAAGTTGAAGCGCCTTCGCGATGCACACACGATGGGCACCGAGTCATATGCGGCACATCAATTGAACTATTTCAAGCATGTAAACATGCAAGAGGCACACCGTAATGATTACTACACAAATAGAGCTTTGTCCATCTCCAGACCCTTGGAGGTTCTTACGGTCATCCATGACAAAATGGATCATGCCAAAACAGCCTCCCCATGTTTTGCAAATCGTATCAAGGCCACGGATGGACTTTTTAAGCTGCCTGTATCGGTTACAGGTGAATTTGGAAACAATGTCATCGCATACCCTAAATGTTGTGGTGTTTTATTACGTGATGTGCTTGAGAACATGGATTCCCTCAAATTGGTTTATTTATTCATAGATACTAATCACATTGGGTTGGCATTGCAGGAATGATTGCACATGGACATGGGGATGTCAAGTTTGCTCATTATGCTCTTGATTTGTATCCAGCGGATTCAAACCACACGATAGGGTCATTCGCAAGGCTTTTACGTGATTTGGAGAAACCGCCGGCCTATTCTTCAGGATTGTTATTTGAAAATACGGGTTCAACACCTTTATATGAAGCGGTGTTGGATGGAAAAGATGTATGCTTGCATTCGTTGCCAGAGCCACCCAGTGAACCCGTGATTGCCAAGAAGTTGCCCCCCACTTTGCGTGTCCAATTGGACAATTGTGCCAAGGACAATAAAAGTAGATATGTATTTGCATATTGGTCGTTGTTGGTTGCGAAAGGCATTTTCAAGGAGGTTTTTGTGTCCTTCCTACTGGTAGGCCACACGCACGATGATATTGATGCATCTTTTGGGCGGTGGAGCATGAAGTTGAGGGAGGAGGATTTTCCAACAATCCCATTATTGATGAAGTCGTACATGGATTTGGAGAACGTTCCCGTCATCCCCCATATGATTGAGGAGGTGCCTGACTTTAAGGCATTTATAGAACCATTTATTCGAAGCGGAGCTCACCGATTGATCGGGCATACGAAGGCACAACAATTCCGCTTCTACATGCGTGACGATGGTGTACCCGCCATGCAATACAAGTTGTTGTGCACGACACAAGACTGGAGCCCGCCGGAAGGTCTCCTTGTCTGGCGCGTGGATGCGGATGGAAAGACGATGTTACCGGATGGAGAGCCCAGGCCTTGCAAGCCAATACCCATGAAGAATTTGGAGGATATTTTGAAAGGTATATCAGGCTTCATACAATATTGGGAGAGTTTGAAGATAGCGGATGTTGGTGGATCATGTTGGCATCGTTACGGGAGTTGGATACATTATTGGACACGTGTTCGTGCCGCCTTGTCAGACCTACACCAAGATAGCCCTCATACATTGAGGCACGGGTTTTGGCCACAAACTCGTGTCGAAGTACAAGCTTCGGAGGCTTGCCTTTTGGAAAATGGAGAGGTTCGTGAGGAGTTTGATGTGGACGACCATTACGTTGGGCCTGCTAGTCAACGTCCCCCACCTTCATTCCGCATTGCGGTGGATTGTCATGAAGGTTATATGCTCATTTTGCGTCCTGGAGATGAGACATATGCGAAGCCAGTGTGGGTGGCAAGAGCTTTGTCTAAACCAAATTTTGCAACTTCCAGCCCTCATTTTCGACAAATACAAGTGGAGTACTACAGACCGACAGCACGGAACGAAGATGTGATTCGGCATTATACAGGCTGGGATACAAACCATAATTTTCGGTGGAAGGTGGATTCTGAGCACGGTCCATCTTGGGTGGATACAGATTCCATATTCATAGCATGGAAACCACGGAAAAATCATAGTGGATCAGTGTCCATCCCTCAAAAGTACATAACTTTTGCAAAAGACAACCTTGCTCGGATCACACAAGAAGCAACCCACGTTGAATGAGAGAGTTGGTAGGATTGTGTAAGCATGATTATAGTTTCATATGTAATTCTAGCAATATATATTACTCATATGTGTGCTCTTCAAAATTGGGGTAGAGTTTGGGTTGAACTTACGAATGCTATATTGTTTGGGGATGGATGAATATCCATTTACTATATTTCAAAACAAATGTGAAGTTCATCTTATTATTAAGTTTGGGACTAAATTGTCCATTGAAGAAATATGCATTTATTACATGCACTTCGTATGTTGCAATGTCTATATTTTATTGACCATGCTAATAATAGAAATCATTTTATATGTTTTTTGGGTGAATTTTGTTTGGAGTGCTCTACCCAATGTGTTTTTGTTGATGAAGTTGGTGTCGAGTGCTCTACCATATGTGCTTATGTCCGCACATCATAGATTTGGGGTATTAGAACATATAATATATTTGAGATTGTTGACAATATAGTTTCGGGCATCTTCATGTTGTTTGATCCATATATTAATTTGAGACTAGAGAAAGTCTCAATTTAACGAATATAGTGTTCAAGTGTTTTTTCGTCCAAATTTCAATCACCCATGACAATATTTCATCACAAGTTGCCGACAAGACAAGGTAGGGTTTTGGCCAATGGGTGAACTCATCCATCATCCATGACAGTATTTGTTCACTTATTCATGAGAAATGTAATCCGAAAAGTTACCGGAGTGACATAAAATACCATATGACACTAAATATTGTACGC
This sequence comes from Polytrichum formosum, assembly GCA_964035585.1. Taxonomy (NCBI): domain Eukaryota; kingdom Viridiplantae; phylum Streptophyta; class Polytrichopsida; order Polytrichales; family Polytrichaceae; genus Polytrichum; species Polytrichum formosum. Next base: position 66,225,729 of record OZ037936.1, read on the forward strand.
AAGCTGCTGATGATCTCATTCATTGACATGCATTGATGCAGAGTGAAAACCTCTGACTACCCACCCATCCAGGAAAATGAGAAATTAATTGTGAGAATCATACTTACCATGACACATGATTGTAAGATGGTTCCTCGTGTCAATTAGTACAGTGGAGTAAGTCGTTAACTCAAGTCAACTAAGTTAGATTTTTGCATGTCTCACAACAACAGCTTTCTTTGATGATACCATCTAATTAAGCTGCAAATAAATGGTATGCATTTCCAAGTGCATAAACTTTGATGTTTATCCTCATTGGCAGTTAGTTAATTTGTGTCAGCTAAGACATGCTGCTTACTCTGAAATAATTTCTCAACATGTCACCGGAGAGGGAGTGAGTGAGGAGCCTTAACTACTGCAGTGGGTCAACTAGATTCGCATGAGGCGCTCTCTTCATGAGCCCTGGACCTTACATTTTGATGTCGTTGCCATTGTAAATCAATGTTATCCAAGTCTTGAGCTCTTCAAAGTTGAATCACTTGTAAGTAGTTCATCAATGTGTCAGTTGCATAAAGTGGGCCAGTTTCTTAACACGTCGCACCACCCTTCTTGCATACTACTCTACGACAGATTTCCAAAGGGGGGTGTAGTATATAATTAATGCACTAGAGCCAGGGTTGGACTACGTAAAGGGCCATAGCAGCGAAACATCCATCAACTCTAGGTTGTTATGGGACATAACTGGTCTGCTTCTGGATTTAAAATATAGGTTATGCATGAAATATCCTCTATGTGGATAGAAAAGTGCAAGAGAGTTCTTGGAAGTGCCCTCCACTTGGATGAGAGTCCAGTTATGGTTTGGTATTGTCATTTTCATATATATATATATATATTCCGTTTTTGTTGGTATCATACGTATTTGTAATGAGTAAATTCTTTTTTGATACTAGTAGGGTATGAATCTTCGATGTTATTTTTGTTTTTAAGATCACTTGGGTCTATGTACACTGTAACCTCCGTAATATCAGCCTCCATAATGTCAAATTTTCTCTTATATCCCAAAACCCTAGGGAATGGATATTCTCAATTTAAATCCTACTTTTTTTGGTCACATTTCCCTCCCATTTATCACAAGTTTTGACATTGATCCTAGAATGGCTTCAGCTACACTAAATATGCAATTTAGTGTCACTTATGATTTGGAATTACGCAACGCTATAACTGTTTATTGCACATCTCATTTTTTACCAACAAAGGTCGAATTGGTTGTTTAGACATTACAAAACGTTAATATATTTACTTGGTAAGAAATTATATTTCTAGGGAAAAAATATATGAATGTGTAACTCCAAATAGTAAGTGACACTAAATATCATATTTAGTGTACCTTTCTCTGCCGCACTTAGAGATCGGTGGCCAGAGAACGAGGAGGTGCAGCAAGGCGACACTTGGCAGCGGTGTGGAGTGGTGCCAGGGCATCTCCTTGACAGCCTGAGAACACAAAGCCGGAGGAGATGAAAGCGCAAGTGCAGAGATGGGGTGCTGATCAGTGCTCAAGATTTAAGCCCTCACATGAGTTTCATTTTGAAGGGCTCTCAAATTTCAGCCCTTCAGTTGAAGAGCTGGTTCAAATCCAAGACGTCAATCCAAGAATATAGAAATGAAATACAAAATTCATATTAAACTTGTCCATGAATTATATGGTACATGTTTTTAGTACAATGTGAAGAATTAAGAATCTACCATCTAACTCCACTTCTTGTAGTGACAATGCCCTACGCTTGTTGGTTCTTGTGGTGGGCAGATTATATTGAGGACTTCAAGTGACATCTTCATTTTCAATTTGGGGTTGCGTTTTGAAGGGCTGTTTTGAGAGAGGTATATTTTGAAGGGCCAAATCACGTTTGAAGGGCATTGAAGACTTCAATCTTGAACACTGGTGCTGATGGTCACAAACCCAAAAATGGAAAGGCCAAGATGAAGATCCATCAGATTGAGATTTCTTGAAAGTCTGGTATCTCAACTTGGATCACCAGTTGCAAAGACGTTGTGCATCAGTTTTGGTGAAATTGGATCGTGGAGTTGGACCAAATTGTCCTTATCAGTTGCGAGATTTCAGGGCTGGACCAGTAGTGGCCAAGAGGTGGTAATTGGAAAGAATGGCGGTGATTTCCGCAATCCGAGGTTCAAATTTGTGAACTCGATTCTGTACAGAAGCCTCCAATAAGTATTGGTCACTATCCCAAAAGATGTAGAAACTTGACTGAAAGGAAAATTTTGAAATGGTAGTATGTACTCAAAAATCCTCCGATTGAGGAGTTGTAAAGTGTGTTGGATAGATCATTGAGTCTATTTTCATGGTATATTAAGTTTGCAAAATGAAAGAACATATTTCCATAGTAATAGAGCTTTTTATAGTATGGTGTCTACCACCTAGTACTACCACCATAGGCATTGATTACAGCCTCCATACGAAAAGGCATACTAGCAATGAGCACGTTGATGGTCTACAGAGACACTTCTTCCCACACTCGTTGGAGTGTTTCGACCAATTCATCCTTATTTCTTGGTAGAGACTCCTTTTGAACATCATCTTTTAGAATCTTCCAAAGGTTCTTGATAGGATTTAAATCAAGTGAATTTGCCGGCCATTGAAGCTTCTTCATGTCATGCACATGTCTCCAAGCACTAGATAGGACACTACGATGCACTGAGCACCATCTTCCATAAGGATAAGATTATCTGGATCATCATGCAAAAAGTAAAATCCACTTAAACAACCCTCATACACAATATCAATAAAATCGCTAGTTGTGCATATATGAGGTGGCATTATAACAAGCGGACACTTTTGATAACCTGAGAATGCACCCCAAATCATCACAGATGTGCGACCGGATTTGAAAGACGGAGCCAAACAATCTGGGAAGTAGCGTTCATTTGGTCGTCTCCAAACTGTCACCTGTCGTGAGTACTTTCCAATCTCAAAGCTTGACTCATCTGTCCACATGATGTTGCGCCAATCGGATTATGTCCAATTCTGATGAGCTTTTGCAAATGCTAACCTATCTGCCATATGCTTCAAACTAAGATATGGTTTTTTAGCAACAACACGATTGCGAAATCCAAGGCTCGTTATGACCTTCCTCAATATATTAGCGTGCACTCTCACGCTCGTTTGTTCTACCAATCTAGCAAGTGGAATACGTATGTTTGATGTTAGAAGGCGACTTAACTCTCTAGTGTGTTGCATTGCCAAATTATGAGGCCTCCCACTCCGCTTCATATTATTTATTATTCCACGACGCTGAAACAAATGGACAATGTTGGAAACAGATGTTCGTGGGATGCCCATCTTCCTTCCAATCTCTGCATTTGACAATCCAGCGCTATGCATACCAACAATCATTCCTCTCTCTTCTACAGTATACTCTCTTGACTTCATGTTAGAACTCTAGATAACTATTACATGCCAAAAGTATGCATAGATCACACTACAACAATGTGCCCTACAAAAACAACCTCTTTCATGTTCTCTCGGGGAGATCACTCCATTGTAAAGTTGAACAACCACGTGCGATCATTTTAGATGTAAAAAATGTAAAAAATGTAAAAAACATCACCAAAATGGGTCACAATTTTATCAAAAAAATTTCATGAGTAGATATAAATGGTACATGTTACATAGTAAAAAATGGTGACTAAATTTGATGATATGTTTTTTTAATAAAACATACTGTTTCTAACTAGAATGACGCAGAATTGAACTAAAAAATTTGTTATAAAAAATGAAGATGGCTGAAAATTTTAAAAAAATATACAAAAGATACCATCAATGGTTGTGTATATGTAGAAAAAATATCATAAAATTTAAAATTATTTATGGCATGTAATATAGGGGTAGCAAAATTTGTTCGCACGTGGTGTTCAACTTGACAATGGAGTGATCTCCCCGAGCATGTTCTGCAACAATAATTCCTCAAATGCACAATCAATTTTTCCACTCCCACCCTTGCAATGCCTTGCAATGACAAGAGAGAAGATTTGGACATCAATTTGTAGTACCCTCAAGCAACTAGATCTTTCACAATGCATTCAACTGTCATCATGCATGCAATACACTTGTTAACCACCATGTGAGCGATATTCAAAGAATGCAAATTATCTTGACAAGATGAAGTATTGGTACAAATTGCATTACTCCCATGGTGCCAACACTTAATCTATTTATAGCTCACGAAATTTCAGATCAATATCTCGTTACATGTGCATGCATGATCTCCTTGAAGTTGACATTGTTTTCTCTCACAGTCCAACAATTTTAAAAAACGACCAATACTTATTGGAGGGTATTGTACATTGTGCCTTTGCTCCTGTAACAAGAATATCGGTAAACTTTTGATACATATTTGTGGTATCGATGGTCTTCCTGTATATCAATTCAACTCCATTGTGTGTGTGTGCTGGATGCATCTCATTCTTAATTTTAATTAACTTAAAAGATTTCAACTTGATTCAATGTGTTGCATTTCAGAATTACAGTTGCTTATAAGTCTCTAGAGTTATGGTGTACACTTGTGTGCCATATGAATGCGAGATGGCAGTTGTTGGATCTCATCATAGGTGAAGGTTCACGAGGTTTTTCTTGTTTTTCTTGTTTTGAGTTGTTGCAAGTGGAGCGCTCTTGTGATAAATTTTCTAAAATTACCCTAGTATCAATATAATTTAGAATGGTTATGACCCAACTAATGACTCGAGTATACAAAGACAAAAACTCTTCCCACTTTAACATACATTTATCAAATATTAACATTTGATTGGTATTACGTGGGTAGGTTCATTGATACCATTGTTCATACTTCATAGTGATTATTGATACCATACATTAACTATATACTAAATCATTAGTGGTTATAACTATACCTAGTGGTGTATAGCGTAATTATGATCATGTAATTATTACAACAATGTAAGACTTTATTGCATCTACATGATAATCCAAAAGTTTGTAATCTATATGTTGTCATGAGACAAATTCTTACATGATATAAAAAAATATGGTATTGTTACTTTGGTTTGTTTTCATAGAAACGAACATAATAGGGAAAATTAGGAGTGATCACCTAGTTGTCTAGAGTTAGTTGTTTAAAGTTAGAAAGCTAGTTGTTTTAAGTTAGAAAGTTGACTAAAGATAATGATTTGTCTAGAGTTAGATGTTTAAATTTAGAAAGTTGTCTAAAGATAGTGAGTTGTCTGAAGTTAGTTGTTTAAAGCTATATGGTTGTCTAAAGTGTGAGTGGATATATAAAAGGGGGGGGGGGTCTTCCTCTCCCAACGCATTTTCTCCCTCATTTTCTCTCTTCCATGTTTCCTTCCAGAGTTTTGAGTTTAAAGTTTTGATTTTCTCCCATCATTGGCTTATGCCAGTTGTAGCTAGAAACTTTATGTTTTCCCTTAGCAAACTTCTCTACACGACAATGTAACTGACAAAGGGTGAGATATTTCATATTCCATGAACATTAAGACCTTTTTCAAACATGCACTCCAAATTAGAAATTATAAAATCTCAAATATATTTCTTTAGTAGTTTGGGCAACACCAAAAATAAAATATGTATTGTATACCAAAATTGTTTAAGAATTTCATTTAAAACAAACAAAATGCTCATCCCGTCCATCACCCAAGTTTTTATTGAGAAAATAACCAAGCTTTCGCAATGTACACCTTGTACACCTATTATGGTATGTTGAAAATTAGTGTGGGTAGAAACTAATGTGGCCCATTGGCTTTTATGTTTGAATTAAATTTGAAGGTGACTTATAAATTAATAAATTATCATTATTCAAATAAAATGATAAGTCATAAAAAAAGACTAATATCTTTAGCAAAATATTGACAACATATTTTCAACCCACAATTATTTATGTTTGTGTAAAAAACATTGATTCTATTTTCTTAGTTTTGAACATATAATACTGTGGGCTCGAATATGACGTGGGTCAAGAAAAGTTACATGACCAAACTTAACGTGGCATGAAAAAATTATAATGGGCCACATTAATAAGTGTAGAAGGTGTAGTTATCTTAGCTTGAAAACTTCCTTCCTGCAATTGAATGCGTTCAATTTGTATCACTCCTCCCCCCCTTCCAAACCAACAAAAAATAAAACTGAAAATAATAATAATAATAATAATAATAATAATAATAATAATAACAACACACGCGCGCGCACACACACACACACGCTAACTAACTAACAAACTTGATAACTTCCACTTTGCAACCATTGAATGTTCTCAAAGTTCTTCCAATGAAGAAAATCCTCTTTGCATAACTTTAGTATCCATAAACTTCTATACACAAAAGCTGAACCATAGAAAGTTGGTGATAATTGGCTTAAATGGCCTCAACTTATGTCGAGGTTAACCTTCTACTTAGGATGGGTTCCCATTAAGGATGAAATAAATGCCTTGGGATTGATTTAGATTCACATGGTTTTTTTTGAGCTATCGAGTAAATGACGAAGAATTGTAGGTTTGAAAACCTTGATGGGCACCTTAAGGAAACAAATAGTAGGAGTCACATGTTGGGAACTCAAATCCCATCTATCCAAAGCTTTGGTGCTTCCAACTTCCACATATGGCACTAAAATTTTGGGAGGTGACTTGAAAAATTCTTGTTGGAAGGTTTTTTGAGAAAGGCATGAAGACACATATGATGTCCCATGTCAAAGTGCATTCTTTGACAACCTAGGATATTTTGTTGGCCAAATTTAGAGAACTTCCCATAGAATTATACGCCCTTAAGCTCACTATGTGTTTTCAACAATGGCTTGCCTACCTACCCCCCTCCTGGTTAGTCAATCAAACAACCTCATTTTCCCGACATCTTGCTGAACAAGGATTTAACACCTGGCACAAAATCGACAAACCATGTGGAAGGCATCATGGGGTCTATCTCATTGGGAAACCCATGACAACCCAACCACATCAAAAATCACATTTGATGATATCAAGGAGGCTTTTCTTGCTAAATAGTGGAACTCTTTTCATCTCTCATGGAAGAAACTAGATTACCTCCACCTCAAGGATTTTCTCAAATACATATGTGAATTGTATTTGAAGCAACTAGCGATACCATCACAATGCAAGATCATTGTTGCTTACGGCACCTCGAATCATAGGCTTGCCATTGGAAGCAGGACGGTGGTCAAGTGTCCCATCACTAGTGATAATAGATCATGCCTCTTTTGCTTTTATAACGCAATTGAAAATGAAGCATACTTTTGTGTTGGAGTGTCCCCTATATAACCCCATCAAAGATAGGGCTTTTCCATCACTATTTGAGAAGGTAGTATTAAGGAGCCTCAAGTCTTTCTTTGGACCAACAAGTTGACATTTAGCCTCTATCTCATGGAGGTTGCCGCACTCCGCCACTCTAGAGAAATAGCCAGTTTGAAACCATCCTAATGTACTTCTATTCCCAGTAGCCTTTGGCTTCCCGGACTTCAATATCACTTTCAATCCAACTTCCAAGCTCAAGAAAGTTGGGGTCCAAAATACCCCTTCATGAACCTTGCCTTTTGGACTCAAGAACCACGATTAACTCCAAATCCCTCCAAGCTAAGCTTCAAGTTTGGTGTCTCAAATTGGATGGTGTATTTTCTTTAGTTGAGACCAACAAAATTTGGCAGGAAAGTGGTGCTACATTAGCGCCACTTCATTTTATTATTTTGGAAACAATGGACTTGAACCCTAGTGTAAACTATGTGGGTCCAAAAAAATTCTATGGAGCAAAAAATATTGCTCAAGTTTAGAGTTTCTTTGGTCTAGCCCACTTACCACAAGGTAGGCAATAAACCCCACCCCACCCTGCTCCAAGGGGACTCTTGAGTAGGGCAAGACCAAACCCAGGGGGTAGACTCTTCATTGGAAACCTAAATGACGTGTGTGGATCACTCTGAAATTAAACCCCCTATATACGAGAAGTTTATAGAGAAAACAAATGTATACGTACTAATGACAAGCTAGAAAATGGGTTCACCTAATTAGATTTTGTATTTAAATCTAATGTGATAAACACCTCCACTATAAATCATGAAATAGTTATTCCTTTATTACATGTAAAATGCATGTTCACTTTCTAATGAGAAAGTCGTTGAACATTGTTCTCATTCATAGCATGTAACTCAATGATTGCAGAACTCAAGGGAGCCATGAGCACTCCAAGAGCCTCTAGCTTGTCCTAGAACCAAAATGCGACCCCTAAAAATAATGGACAAGGGATTCATTGATAACTTTTATCATAGAACAACAACGAATGAATGTGAATTGGATGAAACTAACACATTTATTGTCAAAAATTTCTCCTAAACACCAGGGCCCCCTTTTGTACATCTACATGTACTTCGAAAAAAATCAACGGCCATTTTAAATGTACACACTATAGAAAAGTAACACCTCTCCCTTATGTACACAAATGCCTTGAATAATACCCCTTCTTAATTACACTCACGTCAATTCGTATGTGGTACAAAGAGTCCACCACCTGGGGATTTGGACGAAGCAACCCATACACTCGTTCCTTGTTGAATGCCTAAACCCTTGCCTCCAAAGAACCAGTGTACATGTTGTTTCACCGCAGCCCAACCTGGGGGACCATGAAGCTCAAATTCACGTTGGATTGCCCAACATTGGTTTTTCTTTTCTTTTCTTTCTTTCGTCTTGGATCCTAATGTTAACCTACCGTTAGTTACCTAACTTATTAACAACATGTGGGCAGTTCGTTTGGAGATCCTACGCTTGCTTTAAACACCGAAACATTTAAAGTGGGCCGATCATTTGAAAGATGTGGTATAATTGAAGGGAGTTAAAGTTTGGGAGACGATGATGTCACAAGTCCACCAAAAGGTCCACTCTGAAAAAGAGAAGCGAAGATAATTGTCGTCATAAATAATTTTAAGGTCGACCGTCGTCGGAGTCAGTGTTCAAGATCGAAGTCTTCAATGCCCTTCAAACGCGATTTGGCCCTTCAAAATATGCTTCTCTCAAAACAGCCCTTCAAAACGCAACCCCAAATTGAAAATGAAGACGTCACTTGAAGTCCTCGATATAATCCGCCCGTCACAAGAATCAACAAGCGTAGGGCATTGTCACTATAAGAAGTGGAGTTAGATGGTTGATTCTTAATTCTTCACATTGTGCTGGAAGCATGTACCATATAATGCATGCACAAGTTTAATATGAGTTTTGTACTTCATTTCTATATTCTTGGATTCACGTCTTGGATTTGAACCAACCCTTCAACTCAAGGGCTGAAATTTAGAGAGCCCTTCAAAATGAAACTCATGTAAGGGCTTCAATCTTGAACAATGGTCGGAGTGAGTGAGTGAAGATGATTTTGAGCCTTTGAAGGAGGTCCTCCTCCAAAAAATTGAAATGAGGGCCTTAACTAATGTCACCCACTCATGTGATAGTCTTCTAGGTCATAGTAAACCCTAAATCCTCCCCCAACTTATCTTACATAAGCTAGAAATACCCAAACCGGTTAACCACCCTCTAGCCGTGCACTAGACCGCCGTCATAATAGTGAAGTGCCATTTCTGAAACCAATCATGGCGAGGCGGCAACTTCAATGTGTTGTACACTTAGTGTAGCCAATGGGAGTCGAGTTTAATGTACTCATGAGTTAACCAGTTTAGGTGATGTTCTGTATGGAAATGCGGATTACCGTGTTCGGTGTAGGGAGAATCTAGTGAACAAGTAGGGGGTTTGACAACTTTCCACTTTGAAAAATTGTAAATTTTTTTGTACATGGCAGAAAATATGAAACAACTTGCATTCTTCATGAATCCTACTCGTCTATCTTGGAAAATCATCTCATGATTGTAAGACCATATCTTCAATGTGAATCACCTTATTTTCAAGGGTTATGGTATTTCTACCCTAAACCCTAAATCCTCCCCCAACTTATCTTACATAGTCTTAGAAAATCTTTAGGGCTCTGACTACTCTAATTGCCCAGTTCCTTGCATTCATAGTGACCCCAAATCTCAGATGGGGACTCAGAGGTATGTGTTAATGGCAGGCCTCATAAAATTAGGCGTTCGCATAAATTAAATAAATTAGCTTAATTTATGCGCGCCGTGCATCCGACGCGCATAAAATAACCATTTTTCAAGAAATGACTGGAAAATGCTAGGAATTGGACAACTGGAGTGTGTTTCGTATGGCGTTGTGTGTGGCATGTTTTATTGTGTTGACACGCTCCCATCTATATGGCGGGATAGAAGGTTGTGATCAACGTAGACGACCAACCCTAAACCCTAAATTGCACATCGGACTACACAACCTATGGGCATCTTTGAATTTTTTTTTCTTAATTTATGCGCACCGCTCAAATTATTTTATGCGTTTTAGGCGTCTATTTATAGAACGCCTAATTTAATGAGGCTTGGTTAATGGTAAAGACGTACTTTTGTTCCGGCTGCCTATCCGCTGCAAATGACTCAATCATCACAATTCACTTCTACTAACTTAGAAGTATGTGGATTTTTTATTTTTTATTTTTATTGGTTTGAATGAGTATCTACACGTTGGCTGCGCATTGTGTAATGAAGAATGCCATTTGGCTTCTTGTTTGTTGTATCCGAATTTAAAGTTGGCAATAGGATGCAATTCTTTTCCTAAAAATTGGAGTTTGGGTCACTAGGGAGGAGTTAACATGTTTGGTTTGTCGGAGACAACACATGTTGTGTACTTGATTTGTGATGCAGAGTTGGCACTAGTAACTTGCGAAACCACGTTGCTTCGTTGCGGCTTTTTTCATTTTTTTTTTTTTTTGGTTCTTCTCAAGTTTCGGTTTGAAGCAAAAAGGCCACCTTACTATTTTTCGTGCAATTTGACCCCTTGACAAACCAAAAATCAATGCTCATAGTTGTGTGGGGTTTTTTTAAAACATAAACAATACCCCTTTAATTCCATTGTCAGAAAACACACAAACCATTGGGGTTTGAAACAAAGAGCGGGGTAACTCTCTAGGGTGTAAAATGATGAACACTAAGACTAGAGAACCCTGAGAAGCCCGGTGGGATGCCTAAGGATGATCAATTAAGTCCACATTGGGCACCTTGAGATACCATGAAATCTTAGAGTTGTATATGGTAGATGATGTTGTTATTTCCATTGTCAAAAGCATACAAGGCCAGTAGGACCTCAAACAAAGAGCAAGGCCATTCTCTAGGGCATAAACAACAAACACTAAGATTAGTGAACCCCGAGAGGCTTGGTAGGACACCTAAGCATAATTATTCCAGTCTACATATGCACCCAAAGATGCATAAAATCATAAAGTTTGATCTATGATAGAGAAGGTTATTACCCCCCCCCAAAAAAAGGAACAACAACAACAACAACAACATGGCAAAATCATCAAAGATTTTGTTGTATATAGTAGCATTCTCAGCTTCGTTGACAATGGTTGGCTTTCTGCCATGCAATTTACAGATAGTCAAGAACACCTTGCCAAATGGTTTCATTTGGCGAAGTCTTGATCACCACTGCATCGTCAATGGACCTATAAATAGTGTCACTTACTGCGCATGTTATAACTTCTTTTCAATAATGTAAGGTTTCTACCAAGTAAAGATGTTAATGTTCGATAATGTTCAAGCAACCACTTTGACCTATGTTGGTAAAGAATGAGATTTTTAGTCAATAGTTATACCATTGCATAATTCCAAATTATAGTAAGTGAACCTAAATACCATAAATGGTGTGGAGGCATACCATATGTGGACCTTTGGGTAAAGTTTCATGACACCTACGAGGGGGGGGGGTAGGGATTGAACAACATAAGGAGGAGGGGGAAAGTGAAAATGTTGATTACTCGGGGAGGTCACCCTGCGAAAAGTAGTAAACCACGTGAGTTAAACTATAGGGTGCATTTTATTCATTGGAGGAAAAAATTATATAAGACTTGGATCTACCATAGCCTTCAATTAATGCTTGAAATGTCATTATATGTAAAATAGGGTATTGGAAAAAACCCTAATTTTTTTCAGTAGTAGATATAAATTAGTATGAATAAAATCATGGGAGATTTTTTTAAAATATTAGGATGAGTATAATCCCTAGTCCTTCTAGTAGAAAGATTAAAAATAATACATTTTTAGTACAATATAGTGATGAAATCATTATTAAAAGCACATCACAAGCGCATGAGGGAAAATTTTGCTCAATTGCTATGCTCATTTGTTTTATGTTGCTTTCTAGTTTGGTTCAAATATGCTCATGTACATTGCATATGTCCACGCCAAACACTTACCCTAAAACCTTTAATGTCCATCTAAGCAAATGCCTAAGTTTTATAAGTACTATAGTGTGCCAAGAATTAGGCTACATTTGGTCTTAGAATTACCTATAGGGTGCTGGAAATTAAGACCAAGTAGTTTTTTTTCTACTAAAAGGGTCTCTTAAAATCATAATTACTAGGTAAATAGCCCCCAAACAAATACCCGGTTAACGCACGTGGTTACAAAATATAAGGGGAAGTGACCTCCCCGAGGTTGATTACTAATATAGAGCATGAGATTCCATCTCAAATTGAATTAACCTCTAAATTGGGGTCAAAATTCCCAAATTGTTCTATTGAGCTTAAATGGGGATGATACGACAACAAACCTATAGGTGGAATTTTTTTTACTATTCCCCATTGGTAATAATGTGTTGTGAATTGAAATCCTGGTTCTTGTATGTGGTCATTATTCTAAAGCAGACACCTATATCTTAGTGGTGTAATGGTTACTAACATTGTTATGGATGCATATGCCATTCAATCATAATTTATTACTCAATAACAACGTAAGGTCTTGGACTAAAAGTTTTCGGTGAAAAATCACATATTCATTTTATCCCGGCATCCATATCAAGAATGCAAATATAGTTTACCTTCGGACAATAAACTTTCAACACCTAGAATTCATAGTTTTTTTTCTAGTTACTACAATGTTTGCAAACCCAATATTAGCTAAATATTCTAGGTATTGACCCCAAAATGCTTAGGAAGCTCAAATGTGTCCAAAAATGGATGTGATTTGTGTAGATTTTGTTAGTTGAATTTAGTCTTTTTGGTTTGTTTGTTGGCATCTTAGCATGTTAGGTGCTATAAGATTTCAAAATCTTCAAGTAAAATTTGCAAATGAAATTAGACATGAGACTCAAGGTTTATTTTTATTTTTATTTTAAAAAAATGCATACCCTGAGGGTTTCTAGTGTATTTGTCCCATTGATTGGGATTTTTAGGTGGTTTAGAGTGTTCGCTATTGAGGGCCATATCTCTTTCTGATTTTAGAACTCATGCACCAATTTTTTGAGTCTTTTATATTATGCATGCCATATCTACCATTAGGATTTGGATTTTGAGGTCCACATATACTTCTATAAAAAGATTGGGATTTGATCCGAGAATGTCTAGCTTCCAAACAAGGACCCTCAAAAATTCAAATGTGCCAGTTGTGGGAGTTCCAAGTTGCACGTGATTGGTATTTTTCACTACCTTTCTACTAGTAAGAGATAAGAGCACTTAGAAATGTTTGAGACACTCCTCACCTACACGTTTTAAACATCTACATGATTGGATTCGAAGTCCACTTATCGGATTTGATGATAAAAATTGTCAAGGTTTCGATATTCATATATGAGGGGATTCCAAGGCCCATTTTGGGGCCGGCAAACGGAGTAAGCATGTTAGGGGTCCATGAATGGGGGGAACTAACCGCTAGTTACAAACAAAAAAGTTGATTTTGAGAAAGAACCGGTTTGAAGTTGACGATTCCAGGAAATCTACCGATCATTTTAGAGGAATTTAGAGAATATACCTCAAATTAACAAGATAAACCAAAAAAGGATGTCGACATGTAACCGGTTGAACTTGGAAACATTAGGATCTCGACCGATTATGCCCAAAAATCTCCTCGGACACCGGTAGGGGTTAAGAGGAAGTCGATTGTCACGGTCAAAATTCCAAGAAATATAAATATAAATAACCAACGTCGGACAATCCGACGTGAATTTGAGCCTGTTGGTCCTACCATGCTCAAGGATCCTCTTGGTGCAAGGTGGGATTTACTACCTACCTTGCAGTGGGTGGGATTTACTACCTACCTTGCAGTGGGTGGGCTCTTGGCTTCCTACTTACCTAGTTAAATTTTTTTTCCATCAAGTAGACAGAAGATTTCACAGCGGGAATCGAACCGCCAGCCACTCCATTCGGAAATGGATACATCTCCACTATCACCCGGTAGTTTAGGGTCGTTTTGGACCACATGAAACTTAAAGAGAGGCGTGATTCTTGGAATATTCCATATTGAGCCGGGTAGCTCCCCTCATCATTCGAAACACCTCTTCAATCCGGCTGAAGACAATATGCAAGCGGTTCAAACTCAAAAGCAATTAGGGCACTCTAGTAAAAACCCTGCACAATCATTCTTAAAGCAAAAATTGCATCCCCGTTCATTAAAGGGAGAGAGATAAAGAGAATGGACTCAAAAGCGGCACACAGCTTTTAATCATCAAAGGCCACCAGGTCAAAGTGAGTTCTAGTCACTTGATTGAGGTTAAGTGCAATCAAATCTTTCAGTTGAGATTGTTGTGGACCTTGCAAGGTGCCCTGCAAACTATGCATCGAATAGTGGCAAATAGAGACAAATAGGAGTCGGACCTCGACTAGGATTTTGAGTAAGTACATATGGAGGAAGGAAATTTGGTGGAGAATTAATGATGCACATGAAAGTGAGGTAGAAAACCATAACCCATGAAAATAAGGTGATTTGCATTGAAGATGTGGTCTTACAATCATGAGATGCTTTTCCAAGATAGACGAGAAGGATTCATGAAGAATGCAAGTTGTTTCATATTTTTTTGCCCTGTACAAAAAAATCTACAATTTTTCAAAGTGGAAAGTTGTCAAACCCCCTACTCGTTCACTAGATTCTCCCTACACCGAACACGGTAATCCGCATTTCCATACAGAACATCACCTAAATTGGTTAACTCATGAGTACATTAAACATGACTCCCATTGGCTACACTAAGTGTACACGCATTGAAGTCGCCGCCTCACCATGATCGATTTCAGAAATGGCACTTCACTATTATGACATCGGTCTAGTGCACGGGTAGAGGGTGGTTAACCGGTTTGGGTATTTCTACCTTAGTATCATATGTGTCATCAAAACTTGCACACGCCTTGCACATTGTAAATATATGCATTGTTTGTTAGGTGAAACTAACAAGAAGCTTAGCATTGGTGACCCCACTCTCGGGGGGGGGGGTTAGTCCACTTCTTTTGTGGAGTTGATAGCACTTGAGTTCAAGGGGTATTTAGTGGGGGTGTTAGTTTAGGAACCCATCATTTTAGTACCCTTTCAATTACATCACTATATTCGGTTAATTTGAGACTTTCTCTTGTCTCAAATTAATATATGGACCACAACAACATGGTCTAATGTTTGGGTCGTCCTACCTAAACCATCTTGATATGAGTTCTTAATTGGGTTCTTGATATGAACACCTGCTTCAAAGTATTTGCATCTTACAACATTCTCCAATATCTATGTGATTTTATCCATGTTCTTATATTTGTAACTGTCTCAAAATGCCGAAAAAATCCCAAATTAACGAATATAGTGATTTACCTAATTTTTTGCAGCTAGTAATTTTGTGGCCCTTGCCACTAAGTATAAAATTTCCGGACTTCACATTTATATAACCCTTACTTAGATATAACCTCGGGGAGATCACTCCCTTGTAAAGTTGAACAACCACGTGCGAACACTTTACATCTAAAAAATCCTACTTTTTACATAAAGCATCACCAAAATGGGTCAAAATTTTATCAATTTTTTTTCATGAGTAGATATACACGGTATCTATTATATAGTAAAAAATGGTAACTAAATTTGATGATTTGTTTTTTTAATAAAACATACCGTTTCTAACTAGAATGACGCAGAATTGAGCTAAAACAATTACTACAAAAATGAAGATGACTAAAAATTTCAAAAAATATATACAAAAGATACTATCAATGGTTATGTATATGCAGAAAAAATATCATAAATTTTAAAATTATCTATGGCATTAATATAGGGGTAGCAAACTTTGTTCGCACGTGGTGTTCAACTTGACAATGGAGTGATCTCCCCGAGGATATAACAAACACATTTCATGATTACATACAAACGACATACACAAAACACTGACATTCAATAACCACATTTGCCACGTTCACAATTTTAGAGGGATTTATGCACAATACTTAGAAGCCTTCATTATGTGTGTTAAGAAACACATATTGAACATTTACAAAGAGTTTCATGCAAGTTTCAACAAGTTTGCATAAATTGAGAAGCATCACTTACATGTGTTCAAAAACACATGCCCAAAACATTCATATGTAGCTTGCAATGGGTTTGGGGTTGCAAGTTTCAATCTATTTCTAGGAAACTCAAAAGTCTCATATACATGTGCTAAAAAACACATGCTCAAAACATTTACAAGCACTCTGGAATGAATTTAGGGTTGCGAGTTTCAACCTCTAAAAGGTAGAGCATTGGATTGCTCGTAGTCAGTAGCAATGTAATGGATGAGGCATGAGAAACAGTAAGGTTAGAATAAGGCTACAATGCTAGTCCGAAGAGGGATAAGAGTTATCCCATATTGTTTGTATGAACCAAAGAAAAAAAGAAAAGCAATAAAAGGCATAGCAAGGAGAGCATGGGGCCATCTCACTCCACGCATTGTTCATATGCCTTTGTGTATGTACATATGCTTGTGCAATCTCATCTCTAGTCCTATTGACTTCCAATACAACCAATTTATGAATACTCAAAATCCTCATGGACATGTGTTAATAAACACATACTCAAAATATTTAGAAAGCCTTATGTGGGTTGCAAGTTCCAACAAACTTGTACAAAACCTGCCCCAAGCTCAAAGCAACTTATATACACTTAGGAAGTCACATAAAGTTGTCAAAAGCTCACGAATTGTTCCCTCTACATACTAGTAACGGCCCACAAACACGTGTATCCTTCACTTGTCTAAGTGCCTACCCTCAATGCTCGGATGGTGTAACCCATAATTGCAATGCATATGAGTGAATCATCTGCAACATGTGCACATTGAAATGGCTGAGCATGAGTGCATTCATAAAGTATGCTAGCTCCACTAAGGTCAAGTATGCAAGATGTGCATCTAGAATCTAAGGCAACACATGCCTGAATAGTCACCGAGTTGTGGACAAGTAACGCAAATTATGGGTGTACTCATCAATTTTTCCACATCCATTTTGAGCAGCAACAAAAATAATCCTATTAAATTGAAATTTCATGCCCTCATTTAGTTCATGGTACAATATTCTAACAATATCCTACTAGACATAGTTTAGGGGTAGCCTATAGTACTTGTACGCAAGTTGTGGTGATTTACCCCATGCTTGCATGCATCTACATTATGTATATATTTTATATGCCAATTGAGCGTTAAATACCCTATAGTTGATCTCACGTACATTTATATTATAACGTCAGTGCCTTCTACGAGTAATCCCGATTTTACAACCATTGTGAGAAATAATTAGTTGAAACACCACTGGTGATGTGATGATTTTTTAGAAGAAACACAATGTACATGCAACAAAAATATATATGCAACCCACAATGTAGTCCAAATCTACTACTAATTTATGCCATTTTTTTTCCAGAAGATCCACCAATAAAATTGCATGTATGCAATTTTTGTTTTTGTTTTTATGTATATAGTTTATTGTATTTTGAAACAAATAAAACAAGTTTATTTCATTGTCAACAAACATACATGGCCACTGATGCACAAAGGATAGAGTGGGAAAACTCTCTAGGTTGCGCCCGGTGGAGCATTTATACATTTTGATTAGGTCCAAAATCAATGCGTAAGTTTATAATCACTTGATACCTAGTAGTTTTGGATAGAATTTGAATCCCTTAATCAAGTTTTATAGATGATAAACCCACGTTCATAGTTTCTGCAACATCTAGTGGAATAGAACTTATGATAAGACCCCACAATTCTTGTAGTGATATAGCCTCTTTATAGTGCAAAGGCATGTGCTGCACAAACTAAGCATGCTAATTTAATTCAAACATCAACACTGCCATCATAACTTAGAGTCCCATAGCACACCACATGCACAACTAAAACTCTCCCAAATCTACTACCATGATAGATTTCCATTTTTCTCGGTATGTGGTCTGGGACTTGTATGACTTATGATGCATAGGAGAAATCTACCATTGTGATAGGTTTGCAGTTTTTTAGTTGGGTTGGACATGTGTTTTGGAACTTATATGATGGTAGTGTGAAATGAAGGATCAATATCTAATTTATGATCTATAAGGTAGAGGGAGCAAAAACCAACCCCCTAAAATCTTGCATGCTAAGTACATATTGAATATGAGAATGTCCACCACCTTAACATCTCTTCTCCCTTGTGTTGGTTTTAGGTCGTCTACCAATAAGACCTTGAACCATTATAACTTTTGCAAACAAAATTCAAATATGCCATGTTTTGATGCATTAGAATCCAATGTCAAATTGCAAGGAAGTGTCAATCAAAACTTTGTTAATAGAACAATAGTGCATGTGCTCGCAACGAGTTTAGCACCATCTACATTAGCCCCTTACTTCCCAAGCAACCCATTTATGGTTGATGGATGATTTCTTCCCTACATTAACCCCACCTAAGTCATTCATCCACAATCAAATAACTATGAACATCAAGCCAACATGGATATCTATCCATAAATTCATGACCCATGCAATTCGGAGATGTTTAGAATGTGTAAAAAAAATGTCAAAGTGGGAAATGGTCATGTATTTGTTGTGTTAGAAGTTCATGTGAGGGTGTTGACTCCAATCAATGTTTGCCACTACAATGCAAACTTTGCATGAACATCAAAGATGTTTAGTTTGGTAAAAGTGATTTTTTTTTTAATTTTTAATTTTTTAATGTTTGACATGTAAAACTAGCCTTTGTGCTCACATCCACTGTTAGGTTTAACATTATGACACTCTTTGATTTTAAGGGAATTCTTTGCATAAATGCCATTAGAAATATGGGACAGTCTACATACTCCAAATGCAAGGTGGCCAGCTTATCACGGTTTGCATATTTTGGCATGAGAATTGGTGAAGGTGCTCAACTATCGAGTTGTTTCTCACATAGTGGCTCACACAAGCATTCCGCTCATTTCCCAGGTGAATTTGATTGGTCAAAGGTCTTTCTCGGGAGATAAAACAAGGGATTGCTTGTGCATCAGTTCCATCATTTGTTATAATCTAGAACTCCAAAGGATCATTCACGCCCTCGAGATAGCTCATCTCCCATGTTCCAAGATCCCACGAATAGACCCCATTTTAACCTCAAAACTTGTCCATGAAAACTCCACAACCGACATTGGTTGAAATGCACTCAAAACAACCCTTTCATAGGCTTGAGGAAGTTAAGGGTTAATGGATGGTGAGCAAATGGATGAAGGATGAATAATGAATCAAGCAAGCATGTATAAAGAGACACAATTAACTTAAGAGACATCAATGGTACAAACTACATAATGCATAAGTATGCTATCAATGTTGTTAGTAATGATGGTAAGTTCTTAAGAGGTCAATCGTTTTTTTTTAGTGGAAAGCTTTTCTATACATGCACTTCACGTGACATAAGGACCATAAGATGTGCAATTACCCCACATTTTGGTGTGGGTTCCAATGGTCTTGTATGTTTTTTGGCAATGGAATTGAAGCGGTTCGTTTGTCCCTAGGGGACAAAAATCTTAAGAAAAAGAAAATTTGCAACTGGTTTGAAAGTTTCAAAAACATGGATTACAAGTTTCTTAAATCCTCGAGTTTTGTAGAATAATCCAGAAAATCAATACTTGCACATTGAAACCTCATCGTCAAATGTAAGTATCTTTCTTTCAACCAAAATCACGGTTTTGTTTTGACATTCATATTCTAGAGTTCACTCTATTAAGCATTTTCCTCATAAAAACAAATAGTGCTTGACACATAATTTCTTCACAATATCAAATTTCTAGAAAATAAGGTAAAAATCAACACATCGCTTCATTGTCTAAAGGATTTATTTATTTATTCATTTGATTGTGTGGCAATTCTTTTTCAACAATGAATAGGATCATACAATACCAATCACATAAACTTTCGACCTAGTCTTTCCACCTAACACATTCATTTTTTTCTTCTAATTTAAAAATACTAACAATTCATGACACATTCTATTTTTTTGTAAACCTAACATAAATTTTTCCATATGTACCCCGGGGAAGTCATTGTCGAAAATTTAGATAACTATGAGAGAACAAATATAGGGTGACATTTATTCATGGTTGATAATTTTTTTTTTGTTTTGATATACCATAGCCTTGAAGAAATGTGAGGTAGCGCATTATATATAATATAGGGTCACTTGTAATACCCAAAATTATGTTTATAATATTTCTAAAATAGCATTATAGTAATTGCTAGTTTTTAGGTTGAGTTTAGGGTAAGAAAAATTTAAGAACTAGATGAAAAATGATCACAAATCCATCTATAAAATGGATGAATTTGTTGGATGAGGGTTATTAAGTGTACTTTTGAGGAACATTTCATTGACGTTCGTATAATTCTTTGGTTGTTCCTCCCACACAAGACAAGAATTCTATCATCGTGCATTGACCCCTACGTGTTTAAAGAGCTCCGTGGGGCCATATTTGGTCGTATTTTTGTCAAACACTAATTTTCACCTAGTTCCTAATTTCAAATGAGAGTAGTCCCAATTAAGAAAGTATGGGGCTATCATCTACTTTCTAGTTCAATCTACCATTCCTCAAAATTGTTAAAATTACGTATTTTACAGCACTTTAAAGCTCAAAACCCTAAAATTCCAATATACATTGCAAGATTATTATTTTATAATTGAAATATTGAAATATTTTTTAATTCAAATAAATATAAATAATGAAGGGTTTGAAATATTATGGAGATTTTAATTTATAATTACACATAAGGTGGTAAGAAATTGAAGAAAGTAGAATTATTAAAAAATATAGGGTCCACTAAAATGCAGTAAATGAGCTACATAGCCCCGAAGAAAATATGTGTTGTACGCTCATGTGTCCCCAAAGAATACACTAAGTGACTTCCCCGAGATATGTACTAAAACATAATTTTACACTTTATGCATATTTGTGTGAATACAAACCTAATTTCTCAAAACAAAAAATAAAAAGTACATATCAAAATAAAGTAGCATGGGCACTTACATGGCATTGTATGTGTAGAGTGAAATCACCATTCAAGAGGCTTGGTCCTTATGTCCCTTATCCTCATGTTTCTATGAGGTTTTCTCCAATAATATACTTATTACCAACATAAGATTAAGGTAGACATGCCCAACATTAAACCTAAAAGTTAAGACCAACATTCATAGATTCAATGCTCCTAAATGCAAGATTTTGGTACATATTGATAGTTTTAGGTTTAATGCTCATTCTGGATATACTACTATACATACAATAGTCCAATCTTCATCAAGAGAACTATACCACATACTTCGGGTTTTGTATTATGGTGTTCTCAAATGTAATAGTTCATATCTCGTTGAAAGTTATCTACTTTGAAATAAAATAAATATGGTCTAGATACAATTCGACCACGTTGAATCTTAAGTGAAAATTACCGCCACTCAAAGTGTTGAACCATACATCACTCTATGGCAACAATGGTCATAATAATAAGACCTAGATAACTTAGATGCCACGGAAGAGTTTTTGAGGCACATTCGTGTTAGGGTTAGTTTCCATGTAGGTTGCTCGCTCGCCCACCAAATTCTAGTGAAAATGTAGATTTCACCTAGTGACATCTACATTTCCAGTAGCATCTACATTTCCACTCGAATATGGTGGGTGAGCGGCCTACATGGAAACTAGCCCTTGGCTTTCGTCGTATCTTTTGGGCTACGATCAAGCACTGCAAATTGATGATGAATGGTTGAGATAAAAAAATGAAATGAATTGCTTGTGAGGACGCCTTTGGACCTTATTCTGCTCGTATAAGGTAGAAATATCATAAGCGGTTAACCGCCCTCTAGCCGTGCACTAGACTGCTGTCATAATGGTGAAGTGCCATTTCTGAAACGGCTCATGGCTCATGGCTCATGGCTCGAACTTCAAGGTGTGCACACTTAAGTGTAGCCAATGGGATTCAAGTTTTTAAGTACTCATGAGTTAACCGGTTTAGGTGATGTTATGTATGGAAATGCATATTACCGTGTTCGGTGTAGGGAGAATCTAGTGAACGGGTAGGGGTTTTGACAACTTTCCACTTTGAAAAATTGTAGCATTTTTTTGTACATGGCAAAAAAATATGAAACAACTTGCATTCTTCATGAATCCTTCTCGTCTATCTTGGAAAATTATCTCCTGATTGTCAGACCAGATCTTCAATGCGAATCACCTTATTTTAACCGCTTATGGTATTTCTACCTTATCTGTCTAACTTACTACCGGCAGCTTCGGATGTGTACTTGTATCAATCGCACAAGTGCCCCCCAAAAAAAAACCCTAAAAAATGGTCACAGAAAATCCCCGACACCAAGAGTCGGAGGAGGTGTAACGTAGTAGTAGAAACTGAAAGAAAACCCATCAAGATTTCTAATTTCCATTTTCTTTGGGCCTGTCAACGACAAGCTGACAAAGGCTTTGACGAGGAAACAGGATTTGCATCATCCGGCTGTGGATGGCCAGTTGCTGTCAGGAAGCCCTGTGGCCAATGAAGCAATTTCTGTCAAGCTCTTTGAAAACCGAGACCACACTTGAGAGTTTAATACGTAATAAGTTTGAGTACAAATTATGAATACCAGCTTGAGAGGCCTCCTCCTGCTGCTGCTGACTCACATTCGGTTCTCATGACAACTACCATACCATACCATTGGAGTGCGGGAGAAAACGATGCACCTCGAACCCGGGGTGGCAACTCTTCTTTCAAGTACAGCTCCTTATTATTTCCTTCTAATGCATCTAAGAGTTTACAATTTGTTATTATGTAACGACAAACTACATGCCTAGAAAGTAGACATTGAGAGGAATCCAATGACACCAAGTATGTTTGGATCAGAAAAGTTTTTGACCTTCAAAAATGAGTTTTAGAACTTATTAGAAGGGTTTTTTCTTATGCAGGGGTCACCGTCCAGACCCCCCAGCTTTGTATTTCTTTTCTCAGAATTTATAATAACTTGGAATTTTTTATTATAATTTTTTATTAAAATGACAGCTTACAAAGGACTTAGGGTTTGGCGAGGTTAGGGTTGAGTTGCCGTTGGAAATGCAGAAACGGGAGTCTCGTCACTTGCGAGGTTTTGGGCGATTGCAAGGTTGGAGGTTTTGGGCAATTGTAGGGTTGGAGCAGGGTTGGAGGTTCTAGGCGATTGCGGACCAATTCTTCGATTTCGGCTCTTCATCAATGTTTGATTCGGTAGTAGCCGAACAGGGTCACCGCAACCTCCGACTGAAGGAGGTAAACTTTTGCTCCGAAGACTTTACCCTAATCCTGGTCTCGGTAGATTGTGACGATTCGATGTTTCCTTTCTGTTGTGTGCACTCCCTTGACTCCATAGTAGGATCCATCGGTAGGGAAGAACAGGATAAAGGGCTACACCACCGAAGCTTGCGACCAAATTATAGAATATCCAAGCACATGGAGATCTCCAAAGCCACAAAGTTTATAGTCTAGAGCACCGAAATTTTACCAGGTTACTGAAGTGAAGCATATCTCAAAGACCTAAAGCACTAGAGTGTCAAGTTGAAGTTGCATCTCTAAGTTTGGAGTTGAAGCTGTGATCACTGAAATGATCAAAGTCAAATCTTTAAAGCAATGAGTCTTAAAACACCAACACTAGATCAGATCTTCGACATCTGAAAGATTTCACCACCAAAAATTTGCCACCTTTGCTACAATTTGAGCACCGAGATGATGGTAGTTCATTGAAGCACGAAGTAAGTCCAAGAGGACCAGACCATGTGAGTGTGAAATTTGAAGTTGAAGCTTCTAAGGTGTAAGTTATGAAGTCGAAGTTGCAATTCTAAGTTTGAAGTCCATGGTATCTCAGACACGTGATTCCCCCAGGATAAAGTAGTACAAGTCCTTATTTCTCAACCATAATTTATTAGAATTAGGAGGTGCAGCTCTTTTCTTCAAGTCTCTTATTATAATTTATAATAAGCTTATTATAAGTTTTTGTATTATAAATTTCGGCTTCAATTCCTCTTCTTAAACCGATGACCCCTGCTTCTTATACAGGTGTTGCCACCCCGGGACCTCGAAGAGGTTGGCGGTTCGATTCCCGACTGTGAAACCTCCTCTCTACTTGACGGAAAAACTTGCCGGGTGGTCAACTGCCTCCTGTGCTTTGGCGCTGGCATGTCGGCCTTTTGTCTCAAAAAAGAAAAAGAAAAAGAACGATGCCCCTCCCAAGGTTGTTGTTGGTTTAGGGCCACTTCGCACAGGAGATTGAGTGCCCGTGACCATACCACTTCAAGCACTCTCATCGGTGAAAAAGGCGGAGCCGGTCCAAGTTCGCCTCACACTACGCTTGAGGGACCAACGGAGTATGTGAATGCACGATGGATGTAAAGTCTACATGGATTCCTACATGGCATCGAATGGATCATGTTTCATGGTCACTTGGACTATTTTCAAAAACCACCTCTTGGAGGTAGGCCTAACACCAAACCGAGAGACCATGACACTCTGAGCGCTCACAACCGTTGGTTTATTCTATTCTTATCGTGTGTGAGGACCCGCATGAATAGAAATTCGTTGAAATAGCATTTGGTTGAGGGCCCAGTCACATATGGCTTCACACTACACTTGAGGGTCCGTGACCACACTACATGTCTTGGGACGGCCTTTGGACACTTTCTTTTGGGCTCTCACAATTTCATGGTCACGGCTCTTGGCTCGTGTGTGAAATGGCCCTTAGTCCAATTGGGTTTTGCTGGACAAAAGTGGAGTTTTCACCCGGTTCAAAGTAGAAATAAACCCAGGTTATACAAATGGTTACTTGAGTTTTCACCTTCCCACATGATAAGTGTCAAGAAAGTACAACATGTTGACTCACAATAGGAAAAAAAAAACTTGTCCATTCCAACCATCCTGTTGCAACTTGTCCGCTGCAACTCGTGGTAAGAAAATGCATAAATAGATCGTTTTGGTTGTCAAGAGGAGGTTTTTTGGTTGCAGATTTGACAAGTTGCAACAGATGGTTGGAATGGACAGTGTAAACGCTAGGACCAATTGCTTGGAGTTGAAACAATGCATAAGTATACATATGGCTTATGTTAAGATACGTGTGCAAATTGTGACCACTTTCAACTCCATTGACAATTTGGCCATTGGGTCGGTGAGTTGAAGATTCACTCATTTCAGTAGCATGTTGTCACGTTCAAACAAGCATGTCTTAGGTTTGGAAATTTGTCTACAATGCACATGTTGGACACACTAGAAGCTGTTTCAAAGCGGTTATGAAATAAGACTCTATTCTTGGAAGTGGTTCCGGTCCTTCTCCGATTGCCAGTAGCGAATACCAATAATGAAAGTGAACATCCACCCCGAGGTAGCAATCAAGATAAAAGAGGATCTAATATGGCTACTTATCTTAATTGGACACATTTGATTGACTGGTGTGTGGTTAGGTGGGGATTTAAGAATGGAGAAGGATTTAAGTCTTCACTTTGATAGTAAATAAGATATTTATACCAGTTCCAAAAATCATGAAGAAAATGGGCTATGGCCTCCATTTGGATTCAGTAATCATCGCAATACAAATTGTATGTTTAACATTCTAGGAGAGTTGGGCACATAACTAAAGATGTCTTTCTTAGCTTGATTTACCTTATGCCATTAGTGGCGTGACCCACCCTTGACAGTACGCTTGGTCAAATTCTAACCAATTTAAACCATTTAACGAGCGCGAGAATCTTCAGTTTGATAATGAATAAGATATCCATGTGAGCTTTGCAAATTATGAGGAAATTGACTACGTCCATGATTTGGATTTGCTAACTATCTCATACTGTTCGCATGCATCATATCCTAAGAGAAAGAGGCTAGTTAGAAAATAGCAACCACTTAAGATCCCTTTTTGGCAATGGCATCAACATAATTTTCATTGTCTCAAAAATGAAGAAAAGAAAAATGGAAGAAGAAGAAGAAGAAGAAGAAGAAGAAGAAGAAGAAGTCCCATTGAATGAATGAATTCATTTTAGCGTCCGGGAAGCCAAAAAGCTTATGGGACTAAAGATACATCATGTTGGTGTCAAACCGGCTCATTCCCTAGATTGGCGGAGTGCGGTGGCCTCCATGAGGTAGAAGCTAATATCAACTTGTTGGTCTAATTCTCGGGAAGTCACTTAGTGTATTCTTTGGGGACACATGAGCGTACAACACATATTTTCTTCGGGGCTATGTAGCTCATTTACTGCATTTTAGTGGACCCTATATTTTTTAATAATTCTACTTTCTTCAATTTCTTACCACCCTATGTGTAATTATAAATTAAAATCTCCATAATATTTCAAACCCTTCATTATTTATATTTATTTGAATTAAAAAATATTTCAATATTTCAATTATAAAATAATAATCTTGCAATGTATATTGGAATTTTAGGGTTTTGAGCTTTAAAGTGCTGTAAAATACGTAATTTTAACAATTTTGAGGAATGGTAGATTGAACTAGAAAGTAGATGATAGCCCCATACTTTCTTAATTGGGACTACTCTCATTTGAAATTAGGAACTAGGTGAAAATTAGTGTTTGACAAAAATACGACCAAATATGACCCCACGGAGCTCTTTAAACATGTAGGGGTCAATGCACGATGATAGAATTCTTGTCTTGCGTGGGAGGAACAACCAAAGAATTATACAAACGTCAATGAAATGTTCCTCAAAAGTACACTTAATAACCCTCATCCAACAAATTCATCCATTTTATAGATGGATTTGTGATCATTTTTCATCTAGTTCTTAAATTTTTCTTACCCTAAACTCAACCTAAAAACTAGCAATTACTATAATGCTATTTTAGAAATATTATAAACATAATTTTGGGTATTACAAGTGACCCTATATTATATATAATGCGCTACCTCACATTTCTTCAAGGCTATGGTATATCAAAAAATAATATAATTTTTATCAACCATGAATAAATGTCACCCTATATTTGTTCTCTCATAGTTATCTAAATTTTTGACAATGACTTCCCTGGGGTCTAATTGAAAGAAAGACTTTAGCCTCCCTAATACTACCTTCTCAAATAGTGATTAAAACCTATCTCTAATGGAGTTATATAAAGGACACTCCAACACAAAGTGTGCCTCATTTTCAACTACATTATAAGAGCTAAAGTGGCATATTAATCTATTATCTCTAGAGATAGGGATAGTTGACCACCGTCCAATTTTGATGGCAAGTTTATAATTTGAGGTGCGGTCAGCCACAATGATCTTGCGTTGTGATGGTGTCAATGGTTGCTTCAATTGCAATTCACATTCCTATTTGAGAAAATCCGTGAGATGTAGGTAATCTAGTTTCTTCCCCGAGAGAAAGCAAGAAAAACTCTTTGATATTATCAAATGTGATTTTTGATGTTGTTGGGTTGTCCCCATGATGAGATAGATAGACCCCGTGATGCTTTCCACATGGTTGTAGATTTATGCCAGGTGTTTGCTTTTGTTCAGCAAGGTGACAAGAAAGTGAGAGTGCTTGATTGACTAACC
The DNA here is from genome assembly GCA_964035585.1 of Polytrichum formosum. Taxonomy (NCBI): domain Eukaryota; kingdom Viridiplantae; phylum Streptophyta; class Polytrichopsida; order Polytrichales; family Polytrichaceae; genus Polytrichum; species Polytrichum formosum. Next base: position 66,253,586 of record OZ037936.1, read on the forward strand.
GAGAGGAGGGTAGGTGGGCAAGCCGTTGTTGAGAACTTGGAGTTAGCTTTAGAACGCATAATTCCATGGGAAGTTCTTCAAATTTGGCCAACTACATATGATAGGTTGTCAAGGAACACACTTTGACATGAGACATCAAATGTAGCTTCATGCCCTTCTCCAAAACCTTGCAATGAGAGTTTTTCAAATCACCTCCCCAAATTTCAGTGCCATACGTGAAAGTTGGAAGCACCAAAGTCTCGAATAGATGTGATTTGAATTCCCAACATGTAACTCCAACGACTAGTTATTTCCCTTAAAGGTGCGCATCAAGACTTTCAAACTTGCAATTTTTCGCCTTTTACTTGATGCTTCAAAGTGGCCATGTGAGTAGAGATTGATCCCGAGGTCCACCATAACATTACTAAGTAATGTGCGTTCGTTGTGAGGCCTTGAGAACATTACCACGGCATGCATGAACCTTGCTCCAGGAGACTCATCAGCTAGATTCAAACTGAGCTCCTAGCATCCCACAGTTACATTCCCAAGGCCACGACTGCTTAGTAACGTTATGACACCAGGGAGCCACAGACAGACGGCAAGTGAGCACATAAGTTAAGGCACACATATTTTAGCCCATCCTCGAAGCCCAGGATCCAACATCCTGTTGGAATTGTCATCTTGTTCTCAGGTTCTCGTCTCCTGTAATATTATAATCTTCTTCATGAGCCAGCAGGCCAGCCAGCCTGCCTGCCTGCTCCTCGACTGACAAACGCGGGCATAACTTCGAGCAATACTACATGGGACTGACATTCCACTCACATTGTCTGGTAGGTGGGTGCCTCTTGGACTGCCCGCCTGAACAAACAAGGGAGGGAGGCAAGCAAAGCAGGGCAGGGCCACTTTCTTCAGTCGGAACCCAGTAACAGCAGCAGCTTAGAGATAAAGATGAGGAGCCCAACGCCGCCTGCATGCGTTTCATAATTTAGTAATATCTGGAGACCGAATGGAACCGCTTTATTTCACTGTCCAAAAACATACAACGTCACGTTCCCTCAACAACAAGCCGCTACACCGCAGGGCTAGGAATTTTGTGAGCATAATGTCTTTTTTTTGTTAGTTATTTTTTCCTTACAAAACGAATAATATTCAAGTTCGAGTATTGTTCATTATGTGCCTATGAAGTGACAGCTGGGAAACTTCCGAGCTTGCCTTATTGAAGATGGAAATTTTTGTGTATTTATTAATCTATGAGAGCCGTTAGCGGGGGCTACCTTTTGGGTAGATTTGCGGCACTAACTGACCATGATTAATGTGTAGAAGTCTCCCATTATTCTTGCCCGGAGTTAGCTACCATCCTCACAACTAACAACCTCACTGTGCAATCCCCTTTTAGAAAGGAGGCAATGCAGTGAAGGTTGAGTAATGTTATGAAACCCACCATGATTCAAATCAGAGAGAGGGCAACTCTTTGGAGTGCACATGGTGGAACCGCACAACCCTAAGAAAGGTATGATGTTTGAGCATGATCAACTAAACCGACAAACAAAGAATTGGTGGCCTCCTCCACACTCTTGAGGGCTTTGGCCCAAGCAATCAGACTAGCATAATATTCTAGGATGGGCCTCACCAAATAGTCCAGTTCGCTTTCCCTTGATCCCATGAGGCGGCAGAGTTATATGGCACATGAACCTAAAACGGACACAGATCATAGATTTACTGCAATCTAGGAGATTCCATCATCGAAATTTGTACACCAAAGGATTTAACTGCCCTCCTTTTTTCATGCGCACTTTCATTGGTGCACCATGCTGCAAGTGTTGATTTGTTGTGTTTGGAACCCACAAATCATAACAACACATACGCTACCGCCCTTGCTTGACCACGATGATGCCCTCTACCCGCTTGAATTTAGAGTCGGGATACTCATACGAGCTCCAGCGACTACGAGGAAAGTGGCTACCAATGCACAGGGAGAACTGACGCTAGTTACAGATGAACCGGTTGAAGATCAAGACTTCAGGAAAAGAACCGATCATTTTTGAGGAATTTAGAGAATATACCCCAAATTACTAAAGAAAAACCGAAAGGCGGCAACATGTAACCGGTTGGACTTGGAAACACGAGGATCTCAACCGGCTTTGCCCAAGAATCTCCCCAGACACTGGTGGCTACGGGCACAATTTGGATCCGCTGCTAATTAATCAGCTCGCACTAATCGCGTATTTCATAATATCCTACGAGAAGTGGGAGATGCAGAGAGAGAGAGAGAGAGAGAGAGAGAGAGAGAGAGAGAGATCCATTGAAGACCCGCTTACCCTGATCAGCGCTCGTGCTGCTGCTGCCAGATACTAAATTCATACATCATTTAATCCGTGATCGCTGCTGATCGGACCTGCCAAAGATGTTTTCTCTGCTCCCCACTTAACGCCACTGGACCACTTGGCCCAGTGTTGAAAAAGCTGAGGACACCGGCTTCTATATATGGCCAGGGGAGCATGAAGAGCGAAAACAAAACTGGCAAGCCTCCCACTTCTTCTTACACAAGTTGACGTAATAAGGTCCCCACATTCCTACTACCACCCTACTACCACGAAGTTAATCAATCCTGATTCATGTGGCCGGAGGTGAAATTAAACCCCCGTGTCAGAAGGCCCATTACAGCTTGTTGTCTTCAATGTGACAATATTAAGTTTGGCTTACCTATCGAACCTCATTAACTGTACCCTTAGTGTACTCTGTTGTATTGTCGTGGGAGCCTTTATTCAGCCCCGGTGTGCCTGACCCGTAGCTTACTAAAACGGGTACACCACGGCTGCTAACACCGTAACAACCTCTGCTACCACCGTAGGTCAAACTCTAAAATCGCATGGAACAATAGCTCGGGGGTTCACTCCCTCTTATATTTTGCATACATGTGCGCTTAGGACCTATTTATCGGGGAGCTATTTACCTTGCAGAAGAGATTATAAGGTATGGTATTTCTCAAAATAAAGGTAAATGCTTGTATTTTAATACACCCTATCAATAATTATAAATTTTAGGGAATCATTTTTAAATACCCTATTTTACTTATACTGCCAAAGAAAATTGGAAAGAAGATTGCAATTCAAACAACGCGGTGAAATTTTCCCTCCCAACACATAGGTAGAGAACATTAACTCCACATTGGATATAATGGTTCAGTAACGTTCAAGCCAACCAGGCTACGAAGTCATCTGTCCAAGCTTTTTCAATGGAAAATTACCTCTTTTCATCCACTAGCACAAACCCTACCCTAAACACGCTACCCCTAGTAATTGTTTCCACGCTATTTTACATGTACTGACTAGATAAAAGAGGCCATTATATGTGATGGTATTTTACATGTAAACATGTTTCATTATTTAAAAACCCCCTATATTTTATGTACGTTTTTTGCAAAATTTATCTGCAATGAATATATTAGACCCTATTTTTTTTATCACATGTTGTTTCTACGATTTTCACTAGTGACCCCCCGAGAACAATAGGGCGCCCAAAGTTGGCTCACAAGCTATATGCTTTTGTAAACTACGTGCGGTTGGGGGTTAATTAATTAAAGATGGGCTATTTATCTAAATGACTTGAATAATTGGCACCCTATTAGTAGATAAGATGGTACTTTGAGGTATTTTTCAATGCCCTATAGGTAAATCTAATTTATACCATGAATTTATTGTATAGACTCTAATTTGCCTGTAAATTGTATCATTTATGAAAATATTGGAATTTTGACATAAATTGACGTTAATCCATAGTGAAACGACAACAATACATTAACGGTGCATGCAAATAAAATTGACCTCTGGAGGACTCCCCTATCAAAAATTGATGTCATATTGACATCCATGTCATTTTGTCATCCATGCTTGAAGTTCTCCATCAGAGAAGTCTTGGACATAGTGTAAACCCCAACTAGAGAAGAACCCATTTCACAGCCAATCATACAGTCCACCCTCGATATTTGTTAACACTTCGGAGCAAGGAAACTTGTAATACTTGTGTGGTGTTAACACTTCAACACTTATCGGGGGTAGCATAGACAATTTGTAACACTTGCATGAATAACACTTATGTGACTTTGGAATTTAAAAACAATGACACTTGTATAAATAAAGGATGAAAATATATAAGATGTGGAGAAGATATGAATGTCATCATGCATCTAAGCGTGATGGAAGAATGAATCTATAGTAGTTTGATGGGATTCTTGTGCATGCGAAGATCCTATTTCCTTTTGAAGTGTTCGAATGCTCTGGATGAGAGGTGTAACATCAATAGGTCTTTGTTCCAAAAATTGTTTCAAGGTCACCAATGCACTTTCAACATCCTTAAATCCTACTCTATCTACCACCTCATCACCAATTTGCCCCAATTTGCACATTGTCAACTTCTTCAATGGGTTCATTGTTAGTTGCATCATCTCTTTCGTCAAGCATACCTATAATTTCCTCCACAATTGGTATGTAGGGATTGTTTAGATCAAATTCCTCTTCATAATTGATGAACTCATGTGCATTCATGGCAGGTCCAGTTTCACTCTTTGCAAATACCAATGCCAGTTGTTGCAATAAAGTAGTAGGGTCAGGGTTTAGGGTTAGTTTTCCTTTTCTTTTTGAGTTTTTACTTTTGAGAGGATGCAGTGATTCCACTGAGTGCACCCAAGAGAGTTGCCAAGCTCTCTTCTGCGGGTCCTTGATGGTCTTGTGTTTGCATTTTGTCTTTGGCAATGAGGTAAAGTTTGGTTCATTTTGTCTCAAAAAGAAGAAGAAAAATAAGCGGTGAGATCAAGTTGAGTTAGCTCATGATCTTGGAATATACATATTATATTGTTGGAAAGCTAACATGTTATTTCTAAGGTGGAAGAGCGAATTGCACTGACATTGTTTATGGTGAAGATTGTGGGTGTTATATTGATAGTGTGACTTATCCTTTGTTGCACTATTATATTGGTGGGTCACAACATAAACCATCATGTGTTACAATTAGGTGGAACATGTTATATTTGAATGATCTCACCTTGCTGGCAATCTATCAAATGCATAATAGAAATATTGTAACCTACAACATAGGCCTCCGATATTATATACTACTGGTTGGAATACAATGTGCACCCGCAAATATATCCCCAATGGTTTTAGGTCAAGGTTTCCTGGCTTACAATGTAGTCCGCAGTATTTGATATATAAACAAAAGTACTTCCAAGAGATTTGGCCACATATGATGTACAAGAATTCAAGAATTAACCAATTATTCAATCTTCTACAAAGCGTATCGCCCAACAATACGAAGTTAAGGTGATTCAACCTCAATTTGTGACGACTTTTCAAGAAGCATACATGTATGCGATCTTCTTGAGCGATCGTGTGGGTGTGCCTAAAGTGGGTAGTGCTCATCCTAGGTATCGAGCCTTGACCGCTTGACGATTGCATGTCGTATTAATCCTTAGATAACATCAGAATTATTTGATAGAGAAGAATATCGAACCGTATTGAACACAAATGTAGGTGTTTGAGTAAGAGATGTCTACCTTAGTGTAGTGATGGCTAAAACACAATATTCAAAATTTTGAGAGAGTGGGATCCTCTCAAAATAATATTGTCATTTGTCAACCTAAAAGTCATGTTAGGTTGATAAATATTAGATTATACTTCAGATATGTAGTTTCCATTAAAATGAGAATATGTTGAGCTGGGGAATTGACTCATTTAGGTTGAGTCAACCTAAATGAGGACAATATGTTATTCAATTTAGGTTGAATCAACCTAAATGAGGACAATATGTTAATAAATTTAGGTTGAGTCGACCTAAATGAGGACAATATGTTAATCAATTTAGGTTGAGTCAACCTAAATGGTCAATTTTAGGCAGCACATCACTCCGCACTTTACGGCGGGAAATCAAATGTTATTTTTTTTCTTGAACTCTACAACTCTACATTGGTTTTCACTTCATTCTTGGAGTAATAGTTTGCTTTATGTACTCTCAATTCATTGGAAAACTCTCAAAATTTTGAATATTGTGTTACTAAGCGATTGGTCGATCTGCGTAAGTTACCTACAAGGGTTTCAAAAAGTCCAAGGCATGGGAATTACAAACTTCTGTCCAGAGGCAAACTTCATGAAATCATGTAAAAAGTAAGTACATGATCTTGGATACAATTAAAACATGAAAACTTCCAATCGATTTCATGATACCTGTATATTTTTCCCAGTCTTTTGTGGAACTACTACGTGAAGCGAGTCGATACATGATAATAAAATTAACACATTTATTACATGATAAGTACATCACACACAACTAGGTGATTGCAATGCAATGAATGGGGACATCCGACAGACAGCTAGTGACAGATGAACTGGTTGGGTTTGAAGAAATAACGGGTTCGAATTCAAGACTTCAGGGAAATTACCGATCAATGTAATAAAGAAAACTCAAAAGATGTCAACGTGTAACCGGTTTACATTGGAAAGCAATAGGATTTCGACTGATGACGCCCAAAAATCTCCCCAGACACTGTAACAATGTGATAATTACAATGCACTAATACCCTTCTGAAATCTATGATGCATTCAGCTATCTTCACAAGTTAAGGTGGATCTAGCGAGTCCTCACCCTTTAGAAATCACCTGTCAAACATCCATAACCGCACAATATGCTTCAAGGCTCGTAAGTTCAGTGCTTGTGAATCATTGACGAAGGCATTAAATTTGACCTCCTATAGGTTTGTGGCCGATTCGTCAAAAATGACTTGGACTAGACTAATACGAGGTTTGTAACTCCTAAAGGCTGAAGCGAAATCTTCCCAAAATCGTACGAACAATTTAGTCCGATTCAACTCTTTATTGAAGAAAACTGTCACATTTTCTTGTTAGGTCAACTCGTATAGATGGAGTCTTTATAGAGTTACGATTGTTCACACAAGACTTCAGTCGTCTACATGTCCAAAGTCGGAAAATTATAACATACTAAACATGTACAGTGGTATGGTTTGGCAACGGTGGCTACCGGGGCAAACATATCCACCTCGATGGTCTTTTATAGGTCCAAACTAATTATGTTGTAAAATCCACTTTAATAAGCACCTCGCAAGATGCATACTATTTCAAGGTCGTATGGTGAATGAATGAGAGATACGCTCGTATGCAGTAATCCCCTCTCTCTCTCTCTCTCTCTCGGTCCTTAGTTTATAACTTAGTGTTTGCCCAAACCTTGCCTTTGCAAAACATTATCAAGCAGTGTGCATTTGTTCATGTGGGCCCTGAGAATATAACCATGAGATGTTGTAGCTAGCTAGTTGCAGCATCCCATGATTATATTCTTCGGGCCCACATGAATGAACGCACACTGCTTAATAATGTTTATGTGTTTGAAGTTTTTGGTCACGTGAAAGAAAATCATAATCTCGCTCTAGCATGGACACAACACTTAATTAATACTGGGCATGTCATAAGTATTTTCCCATGAGCTGTTCATAAAGGCAAACAATCACTGGCCGGGCCATCAACTCAAGGGAAGGATGCACTAAGTTAGTAAGAGCATCTCCACCCTTGCGCGTCAAAGGGTCTTGGCAAGCCCTTTGACGCGGCCTGGCAGAAAAATCTGCCCCACCCCTCTTGCCCGGGCTCTTCAAACTTGCCAGGGCTCTTCAAACTTTCGACTCCACTCACTATCCTCCCGGGTGAGCGTTGCTCTTGCTGCGCCCAAATTCCGGGAGCTCATCCACTTGCGATCTTTGAATCGTGCCACTACCCTAAAAAAATTTAGTGCATGCTTGGAGCCCTTCAAAGCACATTTCGAGAGTCTGCCTTGACGCGCAAGGGTGGAGATGCTCTAAGTACAATACAGGTACCAAGGAAGGTATGTTTTTTCTACTCTATATTATGGCTCCTTTCTGAGAGGCATTACGCTTTGGAACACTTGAATCTAAAGGAATTACACCACCGGGATCATACATTCAATTACGCTTAATATGATTACTTAAATTCAATCACACTTAATTAGTTTGACTGTATAGGAATACTTGTGTAAGTAGAAGGAATTAACTAAAATGTTACAAACTACTAAACTAAAAATAGCACACTAATTTACATTTTATTTTAGCATGACAAAGACCCTTTCAAATGGCAAGTCACGTAAATTATAAGGTCCTCAATATTAATGAGGATGTTGTAGTATTTTTGACTTTTGACTTTAATTACATGCTTTATTTATGGTTTCACTTTGAGAATGAAATTCCAGTCAATTGCTTATTACCAGGGGAAGTGAACATATATATTGAATTTTTGAGTTTGAAGGTGAAGTGCACTCAATATGGGTTTTGTGGACAAGAAGCCTTCAATAATGGAAGGGCAATTTCATTTTTTTGAAGTCAGGCAGGGTGGGCAACAATTTTTGGTTGAGATTAAAAAACAAATTGAGTTTTTTTCGGCAAGGCTCCCTAGGGTGCTGAATCGTGGGCCTTGGCCCTAACACCCCTCCCCATAAAAGTTTGTAAATATATGATGGGATCATGGCTCATGAGAGCAGGGCCCATGCAGTTTGGCATGAGCTCTAGCCCCAACCCTTCTCTAATTTGTCTATCATTATCAACTGGAAAATGGACTCTTCTTTAAGTTTTTAGTCGAGCCTCGACAAAGTCAACTGCAAGCATCAAAGCTTTGTAATTTCTTGTGCGCTTATATATTCATGTACATTGATAGGTGCTATTAGATTGCAAGCCCTACACTAATTTATTGACATTCCACATGATATGTGTATTTATTAGTAATTAATAAAATACACATATATTCATGTACACACAAATTGTTTTCTTATTGTGGTGCTAGATGTGGATGAAAAAACAAAGTTACAAGTTTTTGTGATCTGATTTTGAGTCTTGACCCAAGATAATTTGCATGGATAAAGAGGCAACCTAGTCGCAAAGGTAACCTATTGTACATATTAGTGTAGAGAGCCATTCACCATGCATTCAAAGTGTTGAATGCTCCTTAATCCACATATTCATGAATGTCAGTGAATGTGTATCCCCAACCCCAAAATAAATGAGTAAATAAATAAAGACAAAACAAAGACAAAAAAAAACAAACATATAAGCCTGCATGATACTCACAATGTATGTGCACTTTGTGTGTGTGTGTGTATACGTTGAAGTCCATCCATAGGAACCATTACATTAAGTATACAATTTAGTGTGGCAATAGAATTATTATGCCACACATTTATCATGGGCCACATGAGCATTTAAAATTGATGTGTTGAAAAATAATATCTCATTACCAAAACGAACTAAAATTTCTTGTTATATTAATAATTAACTTTTACGTTATGATGATGTTAACACACATTTATAATCTGCATTCATGAATCATTATAAATCATGTGGCCTACAATAACAAACATCAGTAAGAAAGAGCGATACTTAAAGTATAATGTGGCCAATGATAAATGCATGTCATTGTTGAATAGTGCAACCCACACTAAATCAACTCTACAAGTGTAGTGCCCTCTATTTTTCTTCTCCAATTTAGATACGGTAGAACAAATTTCAATCACAAGAAGTACATGATTATAATGTGTTTCTACGTTTTCTTTGTTTTGTTTTTTGTCCACCCATCAGATAAGGATTTGGAATCCCTTGGTAGTTTTTTTTAATATTTTTTTTTGGGGGGGGGTTTAAGTGACAAACTATGTGGGTACTAGAATCTAGTGAGCAGTTATGCGGTGCTGTCAAAAATCGTAGCCCCAAGAATCAGAGTTCAATCCGCCTACTTCAATGCTCCAAATTCGCGCCCACTTCATATGTGAAACTCAACGATATGTAAGGGTTAAAATTGGACGAAGGCCTAGTCCATAATAACGACGCAACATGCTTGAGTTGTATGAACGGATTTGTCGATACAATTGGATGTGGATTTAGATGGGACATTTTAAACGTTTCAAGCCTTGAGTGTCAGTGGTGGTGTTCAATACGATATAGAGTACCTCGTTAGACCCGCACGTAGCATTTGAAGCGGCCCATGGTCACTTCAAAATTGTGGGCCCTCAATGCCAAGAGTGATGGTCCGGTGGTCTCCCGGTGGCATGGCCCGAGGTTTGGAACCGTGATCCATGACCGTTTTCCATGTTCAAACCCGCTTGTGAACCGGTGACCTCGCCTCTTCCTTGGGGCCTAACTTGGAGACCAGTTTACATGTATTTTCGAAACCCTTATTTAATCGCCCCGTGTTTCTTGGTGGAACGTCCATTTAGCTCCCCCTCCTCCCCGGCCTCCCTTTGATGGAACATTATGGGAGAAGTTCCGATTCTAATTAATAAAAATACCAGTTTTACTTCAACACGAGTTCAATGACAGGTTTTTGTTTTCCTCCAATTTTGTGACAAATTCAGACACACTTCATTTCTTGCCCCCAAAACAAAAAAACCAACAACAAAACAGCTCATAAAAACCAGGATACAAAACCCAAACATACAAAGGCACGGAACCCAAAAAAAAGCGAACGAGACAACGCCCTAAAATGCACCAGTCTTGAGAGTGCTTTGGTCGGGTCGGATTCTCATCAGCCACTTCTTGGTCAAACTTACAGAATCGCCGTCTTCCATGGAGGGGAAAAGATGAGTTCTGCCCAAGAATCGGCCCATGACTTGGGCTTTAATACACTGTGCCTTAACCCCTTGTCTCTTGCTCCATACCATAGTCGCTCCCTCCTTACAGAATGGGGCCGAAATTGAGCGGACCGGGGCAGGGGGGCAGCAGGGCAGGGCAGCAGACAGACCGACCAGGCAGTGCGCAGGGCTGCCAATCAGAGCCCAGAGAAAGAGCGAGCGGGCGGGCGGGCGGGCGAGGGGCGACTGCCCGCTCCCCCTGTGGCTGCCCGGCGATTGCAGGATTCCTGCTGCATGCCGCCCCTCCCACCCCCTCCAGCGCCTCGCCAATAATAAGAAGAGGCCGGCACCTCCACTTCCCTCCCACAACTCCACCCTACACATCTCTCTTTCTCTCTCGCTCCTCGCCCTCCGCCCTCCCGCCCTCGCTCGCTCACCTCCATCTCCATCTCCCGCCATCTCTTCTGGTCGCGTCTCTTCACCTGCAACAATTTGGCTGCACCTACCCACATTCCATCCTCAACCTCAGCCCCAGCCCAGTCCTGCCTTGCGTTACTTACTACCTCTCGATCCGCACCTTCAACTTCATACGCTGCAGCGGCAGGACTCGATCAGCAAGGCGGCCAGCCTCATCAACACTTGGGAGCTTGGGAGTATTATCACGTACCTGATATTCCATAGCTTCTTGTCCGGCTTACCACACACAGACACACACCCATTATACACAGAGCTCAGGCTTTCTAGCGGGCTTCCAGTTTGGCTGCTGTAGGTGCAGGCATTGGCTACTGTGTAGACATTTGTGGTGGTGACAGGGAGGTCAGAGGTTCCAGGTTTCGGTTTTTTTGAGGGGGTGTGAGTGGAGGGAGGTGGTGTGGATAATTTACTTCGGGGGTGGTGAGATAAGAGAGTGGTGCCGTGTTTGTGGGAGTTTGGGGTGGGGGAGGGAGCTTGACATCTGAGGCTTCCAGCGTTTGACACTAGCTGCAGCGGCAATGGCGGTTCAGGTGCTACACCCCACCGGCCTGCTGCGGCTAGTGGCGTTCGTCGTGCTGTTGCGGATGGCTGTGGCCCATCGGTGGCATCATAACAATCATGGTGGAGCCGGAGCGGGTTCGGGCGCGGGTGCGGGAGCGTCCACTGGGGCGGCACCGGCAAGGTCGAGTTTCACAGGAGGAAGCTGGAGCCAAGCTCATGCTACTTACTATGGCGGGGCTGATGCTTCAGGAACTCAAGGTGTGTACTGAAGGGCCATTACTACTCCTCTTGTGGCTGCTCTATCTGCTCCGTGCTTGGATTCCGAAGGCCATTTGCTTACATGTTTAAGAGCCTAGGAGTATGAGTATAGGGGACGTGTCGATGTGTTACGATGTGCTGGAGACATGGGCTTGCCTCTGGGTCGACTCAAGAACATGTCAGTAGCCATATGTGCCGGTGTTTGAAAGGCGTTACCATTCTTTGCAAGCTCGTAGTCCATGTCCAGTGATGGCAAACCGCACTTTCAAAAACCGGGGAGCCCACAGTTGTACATGCCACGAGAACCTGTCAACGGTTTGAGTATGCTAGTCATTGTAACACCTGGTGACTTTTTTACGCAAAGTCCAAGCGGCACATTGTAAGGGCTTGGTAGGTGTCGCCACATGTGCCTGCACTTCTGGTGTGGGGTCTAGGTAACGTAGAACACATCGCATTGCTGTTTCTTGCTATGCAGCTATAAGAGCCATCCTCGTGAAGACGGTGTTGAGGAGGCCAATGACAAGGAAAACTAATGGTTCTTGTTATGCTTTCTGCAGGTGGTGCTTGCGGGTTCGGAAATCTCTACAGCACAGGCTATGGAACCGATACGGCTGCTCTGAGCTCCACCCTCTTCAACTCGGGGCTCAGCTGCGGAGCCTGCTACGAGCTCACCTGCGACATGTCTGGCTCGCAGTACTGCCACCCGGGAGCCTCGGTGGTGGTGACCGCGACCAACTTCTGTCCCCATGGCTCAAACGGAGGATGGTGCAACCCCCCGAGACAACATTTCGATCTTGCGCAGCCTGTCTTCGCGAAGTTGGCACAGGAGGTCGGCGGTGTCATCCCCATTAACTACAGAAGGTGGGTCTCATCACCATGCATTTCCTTAACCGCAACATTGATGTTGCATGTCCCTAACCCTTGTTACCTTCTTCATGTCTGTCTTTTTTAGAGTTTTTCTGTTCTTTTGCAATATTACTACATCCATTCTTGCCATGTCAATAGCAACAGGAGTGTGCGAATAGTTATCTTGTCTCGTGACTTCTTGCAGCAGTTTCTTCACACCTCAACCCTCACCTGTAACAAAACTTTGCATCTTTTGTCTGGTGTCTTTGAGGATGATGTTGCTGTGTCTTTTAGGATGATAATGCTGCGGTTTTCGTGACAATGAGACTGATGTGTCATTCTTTTTCTTGGAAACAGAGTGTCTTGTGTGAAGTCGGGAGGCATGCGGTTCACCATCAACGGAAACCCTTACTTTCTCCTGGTTCTCGTGACCAATGTGGGAGGGGCCGGTGATGTACAGCAGTTGTACGTGAAGGGTGCCACCACGGACTGGCAGCCCATGACTCGCAACTGGGGTCAGATGTGGCAGTTCACAGGGAACAGCCGGATGCACGGCCAAGCCCTCTCCTTCAAGACCATCACCAGCGACGGCTCTGTTGCCATCTCGGTCGACGCTGCCCCTCCCAGCTGGGGTTTCGGCCAAACCTTTGAAGGCACCAACTTCTAAGCCCCACCAACCCTTTCAAGGTTGGTTGGTTGGTTGGTTGGAGGCCTTTCCATTCGTTCTTCTTCCTATCCCGCACAGCTGAGGCGCGCAATACGTACGCCGCCCGCTTCGATCGGAGAAGACGAAGAAACATGAAGACGATGATGGTGATGATGATGATTATCAGAGGAGGTTAAGTTGGCATCTCTCAATGCAAGTGTTGATGCATGAAAAGAAAGCAAGCATGCTTGCACATACACAGTATATTGAGCGGTGTCAACTACGACGAATGACGAATCTTGACTCGACTCGGCTCGGCCCACGTTGAGCCGGGTGAGTGCGTGGGGTGCAGGAAGCAGAAGCAAGTGATCATGTGAAGGTTGCTGAGGTGTGTGGCCTGTCTGCATTCAGACACGCCGCCGGTACCCGCTCCCTTCCGATTTGTATTACTACCGGCGTCATCACCCGATGATCTTCCTCATCACAGGCCCTTTCTTAGTGTCATGTATTTTTTTGCTGCTGCTGCTGCAAGGACTTTTTTGACGGAAGGCTAATGATTTTTAGTTTCATGATGAGAGTGCCGAGGTGGTTTCAGACACATTGAGCTACAATGACCACCCGCGCTGTGAACAATATATTGCAGATGTTAGTAGTAATCTATACAAGTTATATATGTGCAGGGTGGGTTGTAATCCATCGCACTAATTACCAGCTTGCTATGTACTCTTTTACGAAATTTTTTCTACTGGTAATATACATATAGCCCATCTTCAACTAACATCTTTTCCTCAATGCATGGATGAAGAACCACTCTGTCTTACAAGTACCGGCCAGTCTGTTTTTTAATGGGACTTGGGATAAGGCTTGCTGATTTGTCGCAATGATCCCTGCAAACATCCTCTTGTTCTCTGCATGTCTTCTATCAATACTTCATTAAGATTGATACAAAACCATGACATGTATGTTGAGATGGAGTTTCATGAATCTTGGTTGCTAGTTGATGAGAACATATCATCCTTGCTTCCACTGGTATTAAACATATAGCCCACCTTCAGCGAACATATTTCTTCCAATGCATGTCTCACTCTGCTTTACAATTGTTGGTCGGTGTTTGATGGGACAAGTGTTGCAGCTACGTTTCAATGATGATGCCTGCAAACTTCCTCCTCTTGAGTTTTTGTAACAAACCTTCAGCAAGCCTGACACAAAATTATACCCTCTACATTGAGATGGAGCTTATAAATTTTGCTTGCCAGTTGATGAGAAAAGTATATTCACTACTGCCTCTTATATAGTTCCTACTGGTTATTTCCACTGGTAGACATACATACCACCATGAAAAAATACTATTTTTGCAATGCATGAAATATTCCGCTCATATACTCATGGTCGGTGTGATGGGATAAGTGTTCCCTGCAAACATCCTCCTTTTCTCAAATTTTTGTATCAAACCTTCAGTGCGTTTGATTTAAAATGACATGTATGTTAGATGGAGCTTCATAGATCTTGGTTTCCAGTTGATAAGAAAAGAAAGGTATCATCAGTGCCTGTTATATTTGAGTTTCTTCTCCTTGTGGACAATCTAAGTATTTCAAGCCTTTTGGGAACCCACTTTGAGTCGCTTAAATTTTGTGTTTGTCAATCATCAATGCACCTCAAACTCAATTATCAGCTTGTATTACACTCGGTAAACAAATCCTCAGATCTGTCAGACACAGGCTGATCTCAAAATCTGTCACACTGGAAGCACTGGTGAGATTGTATGGTACATACACCCGAAAACTAAAAAACTAAATGCTCCATATCTCTAATGTACTCGACAGCTTTACCTTTCTGGAATCTGTACGCAAGCTATACTGGTGAAGGCACCAATAAGTACCATAAAATGCCAGGGCAGTAGTCTGGTTGCTGAGATGATCACAAGCTGTTGGCTGCAGTGAGGACGAAGAAATGTCAGAAATTTGGAGAATAAAAATGTAACCTCTTAGTAACCTTAAGACTGCATCCTTAGAAGCAGTATGTCCCTATAAGTAGGTATACTTTTGAACTAATTAATTGGTAAGGGTCATAGGTAAACCATAAACACCGCATCCACACTCTTAATATCTAAGAGCACACCTACTGCCCTAGGCATGCTGAGGTTTTAAATTCAAACATGTACATTGAAATCAAGTTTTTCCCAGTATTGATCATTGCGATAACTTAGAAATCTGCCCTCAGTTGGGTACCAATCATTTGTTTTTTGCCATGACACAATGACCAGGCTGAAAACTTTTCCCGAATCAACACTATCAATGAAGGCCTTGATTTTGAAGTCATTTACACTAACGAACAATACCAAGTACAATTTGAACAAACTCATCTTCAACAGACAACCACGAACAATTCACAAGTTCTTTTTCAGATTTGAAAATTGGATATGATACTGCACAAACTTGTGCACATGTATGTAAAATGTCACATTACATCGATAGTAAGAAAGTATGCTACAAAGCCAAATGAGAAACTATATATAGATACTCATTTTTGTTCAAGTTGCCTACAAAATCTTTAGTAATTGGTCCAGTACTCTTCAACACAATGTCAATTCTTCGTGACATGCTCTCATAAAGCGCAATGCAATCCCGTTCACTGAAATTGGGATACACTAAACAAACACGCTCCCACAATTCTTGGATTTCTCTTGGAGGTGTCGTAAATTCATTCAAGCACCGTTTGAGAAGTGTCCATAAGTGTTCAATGGAAATCAAATCCGGAGATTGTGCAAGCCATTGAAGGAGTTGAAATGGTTGTGATGCCAACCATTCTTGCACGATTTTGCTCGTGTGCTTGGGATCATTATCATGTTGAAAGACCAACCTACTTAGATCCAGATTGTAATTCTATATAGTGGACCATAAGAAATTTTCTAAATTAAATTTGTACATATGCTTATCCATCCTACCTTCAATTATGCACCATGCTCCCGGCCCAAAAGCCGTCATGCATCCCCAAATCATCACCAACCCACCACCATGCTTCATGGTTTGATGGACATTTTAAGGTCCAACGCGTTCTCCATCTCCAATTCAACACCATGACCTACCATCTAAGTTAAGTATATTTATCTTTGTCTCGTCACTAAAAATCACCCGTTTCCAATCATCAATGGTCCAATTCTCATACCTTTGAGCAAACCTCAGGTGTGCGAGAACATGTTTATGACTCAAAAATGACTTCCTTTGTTGCGCTTGTGCACCCAATCCAACCACTCTCAAAGCACGCCTCACAGTGATGTCAGACAACAATTTACATATTTCAAATCGAAATTGTTTTGCTATTGCAGATGCAATTCCAAGTTGACCTTCAGTAACAAGAGTGACACAACACCGTTCCTCTTGGTCTGCAAGAAGCTTTGGATGCCCTCCTCTTTGTCTCTCAATCTTGCCCCCTACATCCTTCCTTAGATGCGCTACAGAAGATTGGCTCATGCCCACTAAAGCGGCAACTTTGTGAGTAGAAACACCGCTTCTAAGTTGCACCAAAGCTTGGTGCTTTTGTTCTTGAGACAACAGAGGCATATGGCTACAAACGATTCTACAAATTACAACTAACATACTATGGAACCAAGGCCACACAATGCACAAGAAATCTCACGACGTTCTCAACTACGCAATGCACATAGAGATGTCGATGTTGGAAGAGTGGTAGCAAACAAAAGTGAGTACTATAACCCTAACTTCACCATTTCCTATTTTAGAAACCCTTAACCCTTTTCATTTTTTGATTTCACATTTATGCAATTGATTACTTGGACTCTTGCTTTGATCACTTCATCACTTTGTTTTCTTATTTGAATCGGCTAACAATGAGAGCCAAAGTTGAGTTTGTGTACAATGTACTCAATTTTTGTTCGTAATTGTATGTAGGCATATTTCTAAATGTTGGAAATCAAAAATATTTCATAAAGAATGGTTAATAATGGACCGCAAACTAGATCTCCAAGCGTTGATTACATTCAAAGCAGTGGCATTTGCAAAATAACATGATATTAAACACCAGCACAAAACTGATGGCAACATCTGTTGTTACACAGAAAGCTCTTGCCAGAACACCTAATTATTGTGCACAACATGAAGTCGAATGCAGTCAACAAATAGCAATTGATTTCTTACCAACAACGCTGCTTCACTTAGAAACACGTTCTTCGTACCATAAACTCCACGGATTTCACCTGTCCTACAAGTTACAACCATATATTCATTTTCCGAAGAGAACTCGGCCTTTATGGGCATTTAGAGGTTACGTCAAAGTGCCGCAGGCAGCAGTACAGTTGCAAACAAAATTACTGCTTGGAATTGAGCAAGATTGAGCACAAAAAGTACTGGGGTGTATAAAAATGTCAAATATTAAAGTGCACCTGGAATGACATTGATGTCTGACCATCCCTGGTTCTTGTGGTCATAATTTATTTATACTCTTTTTACTCTGAGGCTGAATGAATGATACGCACACATTGCAGCTCTATCTGGGAGTCGGACTGAGCAAATTATCAAGTGATATTCAGGTAACTTTTTACCTTAAACTCATGAGTTTCTGACACTGGACAAGTCTGGACAGTGAAAAGTCACAGCAACAATCAGTGCTGACAATTCCAGGTACCCTGCAAAACTGCCAATGGAAATGAGGCCTGGAACCCACCTCTCACCTCCACATATATACACTCGAGCAAATATTGAGTGCGCAAATAGACAGAGTCCAATGACAATGCCAAAGAAAACCAAAAGAAAACTCAAGGACAATCAACACCGGGTTGTGACGAAGTATTCTTGACACATCACCAAAATGTCGTGCGGTTGAAACTTGTAGGAGCACAATTTCTCAAATTGTGACAGAAAAATGAAGGTGAACGGTTTTCCAACTGAGCTTCAGGTTGGTGAAGGATCACTCAAGAGCATATAAACACACTGTACCTTGCCCAGCCAATGTAAGGTACGATGTGGGACTTTTATGTTGTCACTCAATTCATATTTTGACACCTATATTTGAGCAGTATATGGCAAGGCTTGTAGTTGAGAAGGGGCACCAATTGGACACATGTCACAATGAGATTGGAGCTCAAATTATAGACGTCCATTTTAGGTTCAATAATTAACACAAGTATTGAGAGATCACTCTATGTGATCATTTAACAAGAAAGAGAATGATCTTCACTTTGAAATCTCATAACGCTTCATTATATAACTCCTAAGAATTGTCTTACATTGTTGAGAAAACAATGCAAATCTACCCCTATGATAGATTTGCATATTTTCTTGTGATGTAGGACAAGCTTCCAATGATGCAAGTCAATTGTTAGGATGCACATGCTTGTAGTGTAACTTTTGTATTCCCACTTTGATATTAATTTGAGACTTGAAATGAATCCTTATAGATGTGTGTGTGTGTGTATGTATATATATATGAATGATTCGATTTCGCGGATGAAACAAATTAATTGCCAAGCCTACAACCAAAGTTTTATGTGGAGTTGGAAGTGTCCACAATAGGGTAATAAACCTTCTACACCTATAGTATTTGTGGTGAACAATGAAAAAATGAGCAGATGAATGCAACATGCAACAAGTTACAAGGCATGATGGCCGACAACCAGGAAGAGTTTCTCATATATGATAATAGTAAATTTTGTTGAAATATATCCCATAGCTCATGAAAACTTGACACTATTGTCAGAGACCACTTTGGATCCATTCGCATACTTGCTTTTTGACATCACACTTGCAGCATTGTCTTTTGGCGCAGGTGTTGCTTTGACTGCCCACAAATTGTAGAGCCTTGTAGCCCTGCCCCATTTTGCTAACTACTCTCATTGCATGCCCCCTCTTGTATGATTTAAATATTTCATCAGGTGGGGGCAATCCGACAAAACTCATTGCCTATGATTAAATATGTCTATGACTACCTATCCTCACAAATGGGTAGCGGACAAAAGGGTACATCTTGCTTACAACTATGGATTATTGGCCACCCCATGGTGGTTGCTGGAAAATAAGTGAGTACTCTTTGGATGCAAGGTCAAAAGTTGGATGTGACCCAAACCTCTATGCCCTATACTTGGTGGAATGCACCAAAGCTCTCTCACCACCACAACACACCAATTATAAACCGTGAAGAAGTCCCTCAAAGAAGTAACCAAACTCCATTGATCGAATTTTTTTACACATACTACCGTAGTACCATAGCAGGTTCGTCCTAAAATAATTCTAAAAATAAAAAACGTAAAAATTAGAAAATTCTGAAGACAAAAAAACGAAAATAGAATAAATTAGTTTTTGAAATATTTTTCTATTTCTAAGCTATTTAGGGTCATTTTTACTTTTTTTTTGCTAAAAAACGAAAATTGAGAAATTCAGTTTTTGAGAGGCGAACCTTATTTTTTCAAAAAAATTAAATATTCGTTCGCCAGGTGGCGAACCTGCTATGGTGTTACGGTACCTTGTAGTCGTGTAGTAATTTGGGGGCTATTCCAAATATTAATTCAGGTGGGATCCATGCAATGACCCTAGAAAATTATTTGTAACTAGTGTTTTAAACTAACATGTATAAACCTGTCTTCACATCTATCATATATGTATAGACATAGATTATGCCTTTTTTCAATATGTAAAATGAGAAGGAACACGATGTTTGGTTAACTGCCTTTCGGAGTTGGAAGCCATATCTTCTCATGGCCATAGCCATATATTACCAAAATCTTGCCACTAGTTCCCTCCTACTAGATGGTATTACGATCTAATATGATGGTAGTTTCTATATCCACATTCAGAGATTTCATAGAAACTCATCTAATCTGCATATAAGTAGATGATTTAATGGCTTGGAGCTAATTAAAAAAAATTGGATTATGAGTACAGTCATCACAGGAATGCCCCAGGCAGCTTGTTGGGTAGACTACCTATATGATGTTGTGACGTACTAATTAAACTTAATCAGCTGGGTTCTTGTGCCCAGATCCTTGCCAGTATGAAGAGTCCAAAACTTTTGTCTCTAATCCTGGTGTCCCTAGACATTCATCATTCAGTTCACTGATCTGCACTGAAGCTCAACCCCCCTGAGGTGCAGGCCACTCCATGCCAAGAGGTACATCATGTGATTAGCTGCACCCAATTCCAACCATATCACCCGAATTGGTCCAAAAGAACAATTATAAGATGACCCATTCTCCCATGACAAGTACAAAATTGTTCCTTGTTACATGATCCATACAGCCAAGAGCATAATACAGAGCTAACTTGTAGTTGCCAGTTGGCGCGCCTGTGACTCCTAGTGTACATTGATGATGATGTTCTGTATTTTACCCTGAGAAGAGTCAATATGGATATATATATATACAAAATCAAGACTACAGGGTTGAAACCAACCCAACAATAACGTCATCTGATAGGCAATGTGTCCTTTGATAAGAAAATTTATGGAGCATGTGATTCCTGCAGAGACAGAAGCATTGATGTCGCCAAACTTCCTTCTTCCGAGCAGGTAGCCTCAGCTGGTAAAATTCACATCCACCAATCATACATGTTGCATTCAGTCGATGATGATCTGCAGACTCAGTATCCCAGCAGCCCAACCCTCTAATAAGATTCCAGACAACCTCTGGCCACTGTTGTGATTGAGGAACAACCAGAAATTTTCCCAGTTTTGGTGGTCCCGGAGACAGCTAGAAAATCTAGCTCCGAAGATCAGAAGGGCCCACCTGCACAAAAAACCACCTTCGAGGGTAGAAAATTGAAGTGATGATCTCATGGGTGCAATATAAGACCTGTGCACTTGGGCTCATCAAGTCAGGCTTCCAACACACCACCCACCACCACCACCACTACTACTGCTCTCAGTCCTTCTCTCCCTATGTCTGTCTCTCTGGTCTAGCTCAGTCTACTTGTGCAGACCAGTAGTACTGGACTAACAACTTAGCCAACATCTTCCATAGAATTATTGCATCCAGCGTCTGCTGCTGCTGTGATCAGCTGTGAGATTTCAGTGCCTCTCTAGCCGTTGTAGCTAGAATTTCAGTCCGGTCTTTCTCCTACAGTTGCAAGAGTTCTTCTAGCTATGGCGTTTCAAAGTGCTCATGTTGTGGTGGCGGCGTCGCTCGCAATGGTGATGGTACTGAATTTGGTGAACCGTGTCCACGGAGGAGGATTTTCAGGCGGTGGTTGGAACCAGGCACATGCCACGTACTACGGTGGTGCGGATGCCTCCGGTACTCAAGGTATGTGTAGATCTGCTCACATCATCAATTTCATCTACCTTGTGCTTGAATGCAGAGAGCCAGCTCCACCTCACCTCACATGATAATTTCATCTCTCTTGTGCTTGAATGAGTTACTGCATGTTGGATCATTTGAGGGGCCTGATTTGCATCCCCTATGGGTTATTTTCTACTAAGATACTGGTAGTAGAATGGTCGCTAGCTAGCTAGTTAAATGCCTTGTAACACATTAAGTTTGACAATCCCTATGTTCTACAAGAGTGTTGAGTACTGGATTGCATTGCAATGCATTGCAAAGTACAACCACTCTGTGTCTGTAACCTTCAAGTGTTGAGTTGTGAGTAGCTAAATATGTGACTGCGCGCATTGAGCTGACCAAGATTGCGGTTTGATGATTTGATGCAGGTGGTGCTTGTGGATTCGGAAACCTCTACAGCACAGGCTACGGCACCAACACAGCCGCTCTGAGCTCCGCCTTGTTCAACTCCGGGCTCAGCTGCGGGGCGTGCTTCGAGCTGGCCTGCGACCCCTCTGGCTCTCGCTACTGCCTTGGAGGATCCTCTGTGGTAGTGACGGCCACGAACTTCTGCCCCCATGGCTCCAATGGCGGATGGTGCGACCCCCCTCACCAGCACTTCGACCTGGCCATGCCCGTCTTCGCCAAGCTCGCCCAGGAAGTGGGAGGCGTCATTCCCATCAACTACCGAAGGTAGCCTTCTGCTTCCATTCCTTCCATGTGAAATTTTGGCTTAGCTTGACTAAAACCAACATTTACATTAGAAATCTATGTAAGAAACTCATTCCAGCTACTGTATGTGGAGGTCATTAAGGTAACTTCTACTCTTAAAAACATTCTTAAGAACAGGCATGGAGGAGCAAGAAGAAGCATCATATCATCTTCTTCTAAGTGTTCGAGGGTGATGGCTCAAGTTTCCAAGAGCTAATGCATGGACCATAGCTGAAGTTAACTAGAAATCTGTGTAAGGAACTAAACAGAACTATGTGAAGGTTGAGGTTATAACTCCCACTCTTAAGATATATCAGGGATAGGGGAGGTTTGGAGAAGTTGAGTTGGAGATTCAGCAAGAAGCATCACATCAGCTAATGTAGGGTCAATGGAGTTGAAGCATGAGGTATTAAGTGCTTTGATTGTTGAGGAGTTTGGGCGTGTGGACTAATACATTTTGTGTTGGTTGGAATTGCAGAGTGTCGTGTGTGAAATCTGGAGGCATGAGGTTCACCATCAATGGAAACCCCTACTTCCTGCTCATTCTGGTGACCAATGTGGCAGGAGCAGGGGATGTGCAGCAGTTGTATGTAAAGGGCGCCAACACCGACTGGCAACCCATGAACCGCAACTGGGGGCAAATGTGGCAGTTCACAGGCAATAGCGGGATGCACGGCCAAGCCCTCTCCTTCAAAGCCATCACCAGCGATGGTTCGGTCGCCATCTCCAACGACGCAGCTCCCTCCAACTGGGGGTTCGGACAAACTTTCGAAGGCTCTAACTTCTAAGATAATCGTCGTCAACATCATCAGCCTCAACATCATTCATCAAAAATGCTCTTTTCTTTCTTACTTCGGACGTCCTTGCAAGCAGATCGAAATAGCCGAGGCGTGTGCAACCAAATCTTCGCCCGCTTCTCGTCAGAATGATCAACATTCTTTTTGACGAAAGAGTTGCGAGCATCATCATCATCTCTCAATGCATAACATTCTTTGAGACATCTGGATATATATGAGGAGGCTGAGCTTGCAGCTATGATTTCTCTCTCTCCTTCCTTTCTTGCTGCAGGTGGAGAGAGCGAGAGAGAGAGAGAGAGAGAGAGTATAACAGGTTGCCGAGGTGTGAGCATTTATTTATGTTAAATTACGTCACCCGCGCCTTCAATTTGTAATAGTACACATCACCAACAACAATACATGAGCTGGGCGTGGATAAAATTTTGCCATATGAAGAATTGACTTCCTTCGGATCATAATGATCATCATCAGCTCTTGTTGCTAGTTAGGACCACCATTCGCCGCAATCGGCTCCAATTAAGTTAGCTTTAGGTATTGACCCCCTGTCAACGTGACACTCTATGAATAAAGAAGCTGCACGCAATGCACAAGCGCATTGTTGGACTCATTCAATCATCCAGACTTCCTTCTCTCATACTTCAATGTGTCTAAGTTGTATTTCTGATCTTCCAATAGATAAGATTTCAGGAAGAATATTGTGAGCTGCTGCTCCTTGCACCCTGCAGAAACATGCTGTTTTTGTTTACATCGTAGAGTCCCATTGAAGTTTTTTGTCCTGAGCATAAATTTCATTCCTTGATTACAATTTGTTGATGCAGTGGATATCATTGTACTGGAAGTAAAAAGAATCCTGTAGTCTTCGGTGTTGTGGATAGAGTTTTGAAGCTTATCCTCGACCTAAGTAAATTGCAAAGGCCTTTTCTCAAGTGGGCTGGTAGTACATGTACATTTGCTCATTGAGTGAGGAGTTCAACCAGCTTCGATCCTGGCAGGGAAATGGAACAATTTAAGAATACCCTTATGAACTCACTCCTCCAACCTCCTTCACAACGATTCAATTACGTCGCAGCTGAACAACTCTGCTTTGCACATTGAGTAGATTGTACATGTGCTTCTTGTACATGTTTTTAGGTTTTTGGTTTATTCTGAGAGAATTGAATGAAGCACTGATGTTGCCTGGCAACTAGTTCGGTAACTGACTGAGTAGCGAATATTGTTTTGGTCAATTTAATTAAACAGAAATTAGTATTTGTGAAATATATTGATCCTGATCACATTGCACATGCCTAGGTAGTACACTAAATATGATATTTAGAGTCAACAATTCTAATTGTCTTGCTCAATACTAATTGTAAACCGCAGAATAGTGTCACCAACACTAAATGTTAACCCAACATTATTTGTCATTCCTTGTAAATGTTTTGGGGGATTAAAGATTTACAATGTTGCAATTACTGTCACTTATCAAGTGATTTTTCATCCAAATTTCAATCATCCATGACAATATTTCATCACAAGTTGCTGACAAGAGAAGTAGGGTTTTGGCAATGGATGAACTCATCCATCATCCATGACAATATTTTTTCACTTATTCATAAGAAGTGTCATCCAAAAAGTTACCATAGTGACATAAAATACCATGACACCAAAAATATCATATTTAGTGTACCTCTTGTCGGTAATAGTGCCACCTAGGGTGCTCTGAGATGAAGATTGTCACCTCCCCATTGCAGCTACGTTTAGGAAGTAAAATTCGACTTGATAGGCTCCAGAAACCTGACAAACTTATTACTTACATCCATTTGCTTCAGCACGCAGGAGCTTTCTTTATGCCTTTAGTTCCTGAATCAGTGATTCAGCTCCTCTGCTGCATGCCTGATTTCTGGCAGCAGTTCAGTTACTCAGTAATCACATTGCAGGCCCGTATTTTTATTTTTATTTTCTTATTAAAATCCTATGACACCTCACTCACCCTGTCTGTTTAGGAGGTGCTCTGCCCTGCCTGCCTGCAAATTCCACTGGAGTCTGGAACTCCTGCACTGACTGGTTAAAGAGAGAGGGAGTAGGCAGCTTACAACAAGTGACCCTCTGTCTCTGTCTCTGTCTCTGTCTGCACAGAGCATGCCTTACTGCAAGCCTCCTGTAATAATTATGGGTTGTCAACTCCCCTGTGGTTATAAGGCTTTTGTGTAAAAACGTGGTAGTTTTCAATAAGTCGAGCTTGGTAGTGCTCACAGTGCTGGTCATCATAAGGGATTAAGAAGTCGAGACACCTCCTCGATTTATGCTGCGGGTGGCAGGCTTGAAGCACTCCCCTCCCGTGCGAGCTAATGGTTTCAGTAGTTTTCTTATCTGGGCGACATGCTGCTGATCAAGTTCACACACGAGGCTATGCATGTCAGAAGTTGATCAGGTTCTCACGCTCGACCATGGACCCCCGCCAATTATTTAGCAAAGTGAAACAGAAGAGGAGGAGGTATAGACCTGCTTCCATAGCTGGAAGCTGGCTCAAGGATTAATTTGGACTGTCGATGATGTAAGTAAGGCGCCTGATCAGATCGAACATGCCTGAAAATGGGAGAAGCAGTGTAGAGGATTTAGCTAGCTGTCCACTTTGACTTTGTTCAAGTAGCTTAGACAATTCTTGTCCTTGGACTGCTTTTAATTGAGTGATTTTGACCATTACCTGCAATTCAACCTCAGTACTAATGCTCAAGCGAATGACCATTAGAAACTGACTAGAAAATTTGAAGTATCAATAGTCAATTGAACACTGTGATGACCAGGGTGAGGGTGATCCCAAGGACAAAACTTTGAGCAGATCGTAGGACATACAGTGAGTTTCTTGCTGACCCACTTTTCACAGATCCCCACTTTGTTTACACGCAAATATAATTAGCAGAGATTGGCCATGAGTTTATATTTTAATATTTCCAAACTTTGAAACTCTGACCTTGCTCTTGCACCTCAAGTGAGTCGAGGAAGTTTCACTTGTTCCAAAAAAAAATTCCAAAACCATATGCCCAATCGAAGCCATTTATTAGCTCTGATCTATAACCAATTTATCGCACTCTTAACTTACCATGAAGTAGTGCTTGAAGGTGCTTCTATTACTTCAATGTTTCAACTTTTAAGTACTGGGTGTTCGAAAAAGCCCTTGAGTTCTTTGCACCGACCTCATTGGCTCACAATGAAACTGACTGAAACCAACACAGAAACAAGCTATAAGATTTTCTGAGTTTGCACAGTTTTTAGTACAGAATCTAATTGTCGACGGACACTTCATATTCCGGGCATGCCAGCCAGCCAGCCAAGGCCTGGCATCCCGGCCTTCCTGCAGCATTGTCAAGAGTGCGAAATATTCTACAAAATGGCGTAAATGGCAACAACTACCATAAACTCCTGCAGCCTTGTCACGTCAAAGTGCAAAATATTCTACAAAAAGGCTTAAATGGCAACAACTACCATAAACACATGCATGTATTACTAACAGCCAGCTGCAACTGTACTTCTATGGTTACTTGATTCACCCATAGTTTCCTCAATCATCACCAATTTCCCAAGTTCCACTGCTGAGTCAACCCACAGCAATCCATCTCCTCAAAACCCAGTGCTGAGTCAACTCATAAAATTGTAACAAACCCCATAGAGAATTTTACTTATAACTCACAAGAAAGAGAGAATATAAGGTATCATGTGCATGCACATTATGTGGTCACTTTTCTTGCTCAGATGCCCATATTTGAGTGGTCTGAAGGCTTGTATTTAAGAAAGGACACCAAGAAGACATCACAAGATTGGACTATGTGCTCAATACATAGACACCATTTTAGGTCCAATTGGTAACTCAATTGGGAGGGTCTATGTGATCATTTCAAATGGAAAATAACTTTTTGTTGATTTACTTGGCCTCGTGAAGAATTTTAAATGGGCCTCCAACATGTGAAAGTGGAAGGAAAAAAATTGACCTTATTGAAGGTGGCGGAATGCTTGACTTCACCACCAAACTTGAATACACCGAGGCACAATTTGGTCTCAAAACCAAGGAGAGCCTCCACTTTGACTCCCTATAACTTTTGCATCTCAACTTTGATTGTGAAACTTGATGTGACCATCTTCGCGATTCGCGATTGCTAATTAGATAGATAGAATAGTTTATGATTTGACCGAACGGCTGAGATTGTTTGTGGAGTTGAAAGTAACCAATAGTAAAACCTCATAAGTTACCTTAAGTTAGGTTCCAATGCTTGGGGGTCGGTTTGATTTCTAACACCTACTGAGGGGGTAATAGTAACTGACCCCCTATAGATTTGTTGTTGATTCAACCCAACTTAAGTTCAGCTATAGACTAAATCTCCCTAAAATCGCTAAAACAATTCACTCTAATTTAGCAAAGCCTTATCACACAAAAAATCAACATGTAAAGCTAGAATTATTCACACAAATTCTCAACCATTCATGTGTCCAAAAATTAAAAAATTATAACTTAAACACGTAAGGTAAAGTTGGACAAAGACGAATGCTAGACAAAAATGTCTGCCTTGACTTTTATAGGTTAAAAAATCCGCGGTCTCTACAATAATAATCAGTGTTTCACACCCGCACGTACTCCCCTCGGTAGGTGTTGTGAACATTCAGCCCTCGGGGTGAGGTGATTGCCTTCGTGGCCGGGGAAATAACTGAGTGGAGTGAAGTGAAGTGCATGGAGCAGGCAAGCAGCAATGGTGTCAGAGCAGGAAGTGCGGTGCAGAACATGCAACTGACAGCCTCTTCCAACCTGTCGGTTGGAGTGTCTCCTCACTAATGAGGGCCACACTGCAAGGCAAACGCGAGCGAGCAATGAACGTGGGGAAGGGGGGGGGGGAACTGACCACTTAGTTGCAGATGAACTGGTTGAGTTTGAGAGATAACCGGTTGAGGTTCAAGACTTCAGGAAATTTACTGATCCGTTCAGACAAAAACTATGGAATATACCTCGAATTAGTAAAGAAAAACCCAAAGATCACAATCCTGTGACCGGTTGGACTTTGGAAGCAGGAGGATTTTGAGGACCGGTTGTGGCCCCAAAAATTCTCCCCGGATGCTGCGCCGGGCTTGACCACCACCACCAACACGATCTTTGGATTTCACATCAGCTGGTCCCACGGCCATGGCCATAGCCCCTCCCTCCCCATGTGGCTCGCTCACTCTGTGTCAGGTGTGGCCACCACTTTCTGTTCGGTTGGCAGGAGTTCTAAGCTACCATGTCCCTGGTTAAGTTAGGTTACTGGTCACTCTCTCCCTCCGCCCATGATTGGGGGTTGGAGCAAAACAACCCGTACACTGGTTCCTTGGAGGCAAGGGTTTAGGGGCTGGGGCGAAACAACCCGTACACTGGTTCCTTGGAGGCAAGGGTTTAGGGGTTGGGGCGAAACAACCCGTACACTGGTTCCTTGGAGGCAAGGGTTGAGGCATCCAACAAGGAATGAGTGTATGGGTTGGTTCACCCAAATCCATGATTGGGGGATTTCATTACCCACCACCTAAGTTTTACTTGCCATGCGGGGTGCAGTAAAAACCCACTCATGTAGGTTTCTTCTTGATTTATTCTTATTTAATTTCAGTACACACTCTAAACTCCGTAGTATCACATTTGTGGCAACCGAAGTGCAAGTGATATTACGGAGTTCTGTAGTGTTAACATGGATGCATGATAATAGAGAATTAGTGTAGCATGTGACATCATGGAATAACACAAAGTGCAACATTGCAATGTTAAAATTGATAATTTCATACATGAAATGTGGTTAATCTCTAAAAGTTGCACACATATGCAAAGTTCAAACTTTCTAGGATAATCTAACTTTATTGGCAGCAAAATAACAAGGCAACAATATGGCAGCTATACCTAATTCGGTCAGGTATTTTTTCATATTATATTTGATCCTAGTGATTGCAATTGGCTTATGCTACCGAATCACCTGGTGAAAAATTTACAAATTTTCAGAAGAAAAAAAAACTCAAAAGTTCACATCCTCCCTGTAGTCATTCAATCCTCAACCCTGATCCTAATCCTCACATGGGTTTCTTCCTATGCCATCCGAGGCACTTGAAAGTTGTAGGAGGGGATTACTTTCTAAGATCTCAATAGCAATTATCTCACCAGCGATCCCTCCGTCCATACAAGACACAAGACATTCTCCATCTAGCCACCATTTATGTCACCTGAAATTTGGTTAGCTATCTACATTCACTTTATTCTTTGAGATTCTTTTTTAAGCTAGCACTGCAATCAACTTAGGCAAAAAATTGATGCTACCAGTACTACTAAGTGAATGATTTTAATATTGCTAGAAAAACTTAGATTTCATCCTCCCTATAGTCAACAATAGATGAGTCCATGTATGTCAAAGTCTACTCCCTAGTTAGTAGGAGTAAAATTACACTACTTGATGTTGTACTCAACCTCGGCCAACACAATTGCAAAAAGTTTTAAGAGCCTCTTAGAAACACTGCATATCTAAAGCCAACGAGTACTTACATTGTTTAATACTATACTTAGCCTCCATTGCATATCAAAAGCCACTAAAAATATGTTCCATGGCTTTATTGGTAGCAAAGTACCTTAGAGCAATGGAAGACTATGTCACCTAAAACTTGGTTACCTATCTACATCCACTCTACTCTCTTGGAATGTATCTACAACTATTGACTGCAATCAGCTTAGGCAACAACTGATGCAATTGAAACCCTTAGTGAAGGATCTAGATTTTGTCATTGAAAGCCACCAAAAATTTGATGTTTCATAGCTTCTGCAAGACATTGATCTAGTTTGAGCAGTGCAAACACGTGGCGCAATGCGAGAGTGTGGGTTGACTTTTTTGGTGGTTTGCATTAATGGAAAAAACATGTGATGTAAAGGAGGGAAACGTGACAATAAGGAGTGAGATTTGAACTAAGAACATCCATTCTCTAGGGTTTTGGGATTGTAGGGAGTAAAGCATTAGATTGCTCGTAGTCAATAGAAATATAATGGAAGAGGTGTAGAGAGTAGAGCATTAGATTGCTCGTAGTCAAATGAAAATATAATGGAAGAGCCATGAGAAAGAATAAGGTTAGAATAAGGCTACCATGCTAGTCCGAAGAGGGATAAGACTTATCCCATGTTGTTTGTATGAACCAATGAAGATAATAAAAGCAATAAAAGGCAAAGCAAGGAGAGTATGAGATTATCTCACTCCAAACATTGTTCATATGCCTTTGTATAGGTGTCTATGCTTGTGCAATCTTATCTCCTATTGATTCCAATAGGTTATGGGCCGACCATGCAAGTGAAGTGCCTAGAGATTTGATTGCATTTGAGTTTGCGGAGTGGATCTTGAGGAGTTGGCGCTTCGGAGTGTTGGAGGTGTCCGAGGGCGCATTTTATTGTTGTAAGTATTTTTTTGTTTTTTTGTTTTTGCTTGAATGTATGTTTGATGCAAGAGCATGTGATTTGAGTTTCTTGAGTGTTGAGAGGTTTATTTGAGAGATTTGGAGGTGTTTAGACTTCAAGCATTTCACTTAAATGTTTTGAGTGTTCAAGGGTTTCTTTGAGAGCTTTGAAGGTGTTTAGACTCCAATAGCACATGACTTGAGAGATTTGAGTGTTGAGAGATTTATTTGAGAAATTTGGAGGTGTTTAGACTTTAAAGCATTTGACTTGAATGTTTTGAGCGTTCAAGAGTTTCTTTGAGAGCTTTGAAGGTGTTTAGACTCCAATAGCATATGACTTGAGAGACTTAAGTGTTGAGAAACTTATTTGAGAGGTTTGGAGGTATTTAGACTGTAAAGCATTTGACTTGAATGTTTTGAGAGTTCAAGAGTTTCTTTGAGAGCTTTGAAGGTATTTAGACTCTAATAGCACATGACTTGAAAAGCTTGAGTTTTTTTTTGGAGAAGTTTCTTTGAGAGTGTAAGGCGCATTTGAGGTGAAGAAGATCTTATTTGAGTGATTTAAATGTCTTTCAAACTCTCTTGAGGTGTAAAAAATCTTATTTGAATGATTTGAGAATATAAGGCATTTGAGGTGAAAAAGATCTTATTTGAGTGATTTGAATGTCTTTCAAACTCTCTTGAGGTGTAGAAAATCTTATTTGAATGATTTGAGAGTGTAAGGCATTTGAGGTGAAGAAGATCTTATTTGAGTGATTTGAGTGTTTTAAGACCTTTCACGAGGTGTAAAAGATCTTATTTGAGTGATTTGAGAGTGTAAGGCATTTGAAATGAGGACGATCTTATTTGAGTGATTTGAGCATATATCCGAGTGTACGATGACATCATTTAAGAGCGAGGCCACTAGAATCATTGACAAGTTCAATGGAGGGAAGTTTAACATTTGGAAGTTCAAAATCGAGATGTTGTTGACATCTATGGATCTTTGGGATATTGTGGATGGATCCGATGAACCTTCATCTTTAAATGCGGATCCCAAAGTGTTGAAGGGATATCAAAGACGCGTCAAGAAGGCCATGTCCATCATCGGCCACAACTTGGCGGATAACCAACTTGCGCACATCAAGAATTGTAAAGGATCCGCGGAGGTGTGAAAGACCCTTTGTAACATTCATGAGACGAAGAGTTTGTCCAACATTTTCTTCATTTGCCGTAAGTTTTTCACGTATAAGATGCAAGAGGGGGACGACTTGTTGGACCACATCAACAAGGTCAAGGCACTCGCGGATCAACTTGCTTGTTTGGAGGTACCCATGAGAAACGAAGACATTGTCATGACCTTGCTTGAGAGCTTGCCGGCGTCGTTCGAATACTTGATCACCGCCATGGAGACGATGCCGATGAAAGAACTTACAATGGACTACATGACGGCGTGTTTTATGCACAAGATGTCGAAGCGCAAGGAGAAGAGCCCCAAGGTGAGGATGCCGCCATGTTGTTATGACAAAGCAAAGGTGACAACTCATTTCCGCGCCAATGTACAAATTTATTATTTCTATTGTGACAAACTGGGCCACATTGCCCGTTTATGCTACAAAGCAAAGAACAAAGAGCGAGAACAAGTGAAGAATGCGAAGGACGATGACGACTACGTATTTATAATGCGTAACGAAACACATTCTAAAAGCATGTGCAAGTGGATCAAGGATTCGGGAGCCTCCAAGCACATGACTTCGCATAGAACCGCATTTGACATATATGAGGTAATCACTCCACGTAATGTGCATGTGGGTGATAATAACATTGTCCAAGCTATCGGAATGGGATCCATTGTCGTGGAAGCAATCTTAAAAGATAAAATCAACCAAATTTGTATAAAAAATGTGCTTCACGTACCCAAATTGCATGCGAATTTGCTCTCGGTGAGCAAACTTGTGTCGAACAGTTTAAATGTTCAATTCAACCCACACGAATGCATTATCAAATCTAGTAATAGTGAAGCCGTTGCGATTGCGCCACGCGAACACAATTTGTATAAAATCAATTTTGTGAAGGTGTACGAAACGGAAACGGCCAACTTGATGCAATCTCCAATGGAAGATGACGCGCTCGAGCTTTGTTACCGCCGCCTTGGCCATTTGAACGTGAAGGGTGTTCATACCCTCCAAAACATGGTGAATGGTATGAACCTTGGCAAATTTTCTTCCCCTACACCCTCGTTGCTTTGTAAAGCGTGCATTGAAGGCAAACAACATAAGGTTGCGTTTCCGAACAAAGAGGGGAGGTGAATGACCAAGCCTTTGAAAATTGTATATTCCGATGTTTGTGGCCCCATGAGGACTACATCCATGGGTGGTGCAAGGTATTTTATAACCTTCATTGATGATTTTTCAAGAAAGGTATAGATATATGTGTTAAAATCCAAAAGGGATTGCTTTGAAAAGTTTAAGGAGTTCAAGGTACTCGTAGAGACGCAATCGGAGTACAAAATCAAAACATTTCGGTCGGACAATGGCGGAAAATTCGTTTCTAAGGCATTCAAACAATTTTTAAAGGATCATGGTATCGAGAAGCAAACGTCTACCCGTATACGCCTCAAAAAAATGGAGTGGCGGAACGTGCAAATCATACCATTATGGAGATGGCAAGGAGCATACTTCATGCTCAAAACCTTGATAAATCGTTCTAGACGGAAGCGGTGGTCAATGCGGTTTACACACGAAAACGTTGTCCAACAAGGCCGTTGGATTCCATTATGCCCGAAGAAGTGTGGAGTAGAAGGAGGCCTTGTATTGCACACATATGTGTGTTTGGGTGCGTTGCCTATGCAATGGTGCCGGATGAACAAAGGGGTAAACTCGATGCAAAGAACACAAAATGTTTGTTTTTGGGTTGTTGTGAGGGGACTAAGGCCTATAGGCTAATGTGCTTACAAACTAAAAAGATCATAAAAAACAAGATGTAGTATTCATGGAAGATGGCATGACCGTTGGAAATGCTTTGGACATGCGTCCAAGTGGGAGAAATGAAGGACCTCCGGCGGTTATTGTGGATGAATCTTCCAAAGCATCTTCGTGTGATGATTGTGAGGAGCGCGATGAATAAGTGGGAGACCAATTGATTGCGAATGAGGAGGCAATTGAAATTCCTGCGGAGAATGATGGCCGTGTTGAGAGATTCGGCAAGGATGGAAGATATCCTAAGAGGGAGCGGCGTCCGCCCGGAGAGTGGTGGAAGAATCACATTCTATCCAAATACGTTGAAGAACGGGCCAATGTGACATTGTTGGATGATCATTTGAATTTGTGCGAAGCGTTGAGATCCGAAGATGCAAGCAAATGGGAGGTTGTAATGCAAGAGGAATACGACTCGCTCATGGACAACGGTACGTGGGAATTAACCAACCTTCCAAAGGATCGTAAAAGTGTAGGGTGTAAATGGGTGTTCCGTACTAAGAAGGATGCATTGGGTAAAATTATTAGGTATAAGGCACGGTTAGTAGCAAAGAGATATTATCAAGTAGCCGGAGTGGATTTTAATGAGACCTTTGCTCCTGTGGCTAAATTTATCACTATTAGATGTATTCTCGCACTAGGAGCGGCCTTAGATTGGAAGATCCACCAAATGGATGTAAAGGTATGGTTTTGGTTTAATGAGCCAACCCCGCCACTTATTTGGGCCACTTACTAGGGCCACTTACTAGGACTTAATTCATTTTTTCAGGCAATATATTATCTTAAAAAATGAAATATCATACATATGAAGCATATTATCATGGAAAACACATCCATGCCCTCATATGCAACAAAACAAACAACTTCTTTTTAGGCACCATTTTCAAAAGAATTCATTTAAAGGTTGAAAAATGCGTTTGAAACATAAAATTTTAGATGCAGTTTCACAAAACATGGCATAACTTGTGAGGTGTTTGAAGTTATGTTGCCCTTGACCAAGTTGTTAATACAACATTGTCAAAATTTCAATACAAATTATGAAGATTTAGATTGCCTTAAGCACGTTTGAAATTTTTAAGCAGCTGTCAACAACTACTTAAGATTGTTGTAAGCACCAAAATAAATTAGTTATAGACTACTCACATGAAATAAACCTAATTAGATATTGAATATATGATATAGACAAACTTTTGGCGAAGAAAAAACGTGAATTGCTATTCATTTCATTTTGCAATGTAATTTCAAAGTCAAGGTGGTACAGTTTTTAAGGACTGTCAACACGTCCTTTGGCTCATTAAACCGGAACTGCACCCGTAAAAACAATGTTTTTGAATGGAATATTGGAGGTGGAGATTTATATGGATCAACCGGAGGGTTTTGTATAAGAGGGGAAAAAAGATCTTGTGTGCAAACTCAAGAAAGCTTTATACGGACTTAAGCAATCACCGAGGGCGTGGTACCACCGTATCGATTCATTCTTCATTAATGAGGGTTTTTGTAGGAGCCAAACGGATCATTCGTTGTACGTCAAATAAAAGGGTGAATATTTATTGGTGGCAATCCTCTACGTTGATGATTTGATCATATTGGCAAGCAATGTAACCCAATTGAAGTGGCTTAAATCGAAGCTCGAGAAGGAATTTGAGATTAGCGATCTTGGAAAATTGCATTATTGCCTAGGAGTAGAATTTGAGAGGAATAGAGAAGCCCGTACTATTAGCATAAACCAAAGGAGCTACATCAAAGAGATCTTCAAGCGTTTTCACATGAAAAAATGCAAACCGGTCGGAACTCCGTTCGATATGAATTCAAAATTATTAAAACTTTCGGATGAGGAATTTATGAATGTGCAAAGAGAAATGGAAGGTGTTCCATACAAAGCCGGTATAGGATCTCTTATGTATACAATGGTGGCCACGAGGATCGATATTGCATTTGCGGTGAGTACAGTGAGCCAATTCATGTCGAAAGTCGGTTCACCACATTGGATGGCTGTGAAACGTATCATGAGGTATTTGAAGGGTACTTTGGATTTTAAATTATGCCTCGGAGGCAAAGATATTGTCTTGAGAAGTTTTTGTGATACGGATTGGGCAGGAGATGCAAACGACTGGCGATCCACCACGGGGTACGTGTTTTTGGTTGGCATTGGAGTCATTTCGTGGAAATGCAAGAAAATAACCAACCATTGCATTACCTACGACGGAGGCGGAATACATGGCTACTAGCCATTGTACTAAGGAAGCGGTTTGGCTTAGGCAACTTTTGGCGGATGTGGGATATATGCAAGAAGGACCGACATCCATCATGTGTGACAATCAAGGATGCATAGCACTTGCAAAAAATCCTACACACCATTCTCGTATCAAACATATCGATGTACAACATCACTTCATTAAAAAGAAACTAAAAAATCAAGAGATATGTTTGAAGTATTGTCCAACGAAGGATATGTGTGAGCCCAATTATGTGCTCACATTTCAAGTTAAGCTTAAAAATGTTCAACTTAAGGATTGACATTTTGGTTTGGGATTAGTTAAGAAGTTAGGATGTATTTGAGCTGAGAAGAGAGTTTAATCTAGTTAAACTTGTGTTGTGTGACTGTGTATTATTTAAGGGAAGGAAAAACCAAAAACAATTAGTTAAAGTATTTAAGTGTGAGGAATGGGTGAGTTCAAGTGGCTCAACCCTTGGGTGTTGGGTTTAGGCTTTAAGTGTAGCCCTTTAAGGGTAGAAGGGGGTTGGTTTAGGGGGAAGCTTACCCTCTCGGAAGGGTGGAGCTCCTGAGATCTCGGATCTAGGGATTGGGTTTGGGTGAACTCGGAACAGGGTACCAGCAACGAGAGAGTCCCAAACAGGAGAGGCCAGGGGCTGCGGGGGCGAGGCCCTGAGGGATTCAAGGCATAGAGGCGAGGATTGTGGATTCAATATCGGCTTGCTACCTGGTCTGTTGCAAAGAGGGAAGAATCAGGAGCAACCTGCTCGGAGGTGCTCACACTGGTAGAGATTGGCAGTGAGCTGGAATTTTGAGAGTTGGGCAGACAGGGTAGTATTCAGGGCAACTACTGCGCAGGAGGATGATCAGGCAAAGCACTGCATTTTTTTTCCAGAGAGAGAGACCAGGTAGCACGGGCACCGAAATGCTGAATGGCTCGAAAGTAGAAGTTCAAAGATTGCCGCACCCTCTAAGGGTGAGGCTGCTGGATGCTTGAGTTGTGTTCGCAGAAGGGCGGGCTAACATCGCCCAGCTTGCAGCGTGAATCAGCGCAAGGGAAAGTAACTCTGAAGAGTAGGATGTTTAAGCAATGCAGGGTTGCAGTCTGATGGATGTTTTGTACTTGAAGTTGCCGAGCAGTCTTGAGCGCACTGCCGAGACGGAGGCTGCCGCAAGGCAGGAGGAGTGGGCTGCGTTGCTACTGCTGTGACACGTGGCCATCTGTAACGACTAGCAGGAGTCAACTAGGCCGAGGAAGGCCCTGCCAGAAAACCATTATGTATAAGCCCAGGGTTAAAGGAAACAGATTTGTGAGGTTCTTGGCCGAATGGCTTGGACAAGGATTAGGTAGTGTAGAGGGGTAGAACTTTAGAAGATTTGGATAGGAGCAGACCAATGGTGTGAATTGGTGTTGCCTCAGGATATTAGGAAATAACTTGGGATTGGAGATTGATTTGTGTTGAGTGATTAGGTTACCACTAGTAACCGTGGAAAGAGTATTTCTCAATACTTGAACTATGTGTTATTGGAATGAAAGAAAATAACGATGACAATTGTGTGTTGAGGATTATATTATTGGAGCATGGGATGTCAAGTTCTGAGGGTTAAGGGGTAATAGCTAACTTGCATGTTGGTCATGGGCCTCCACCCGGATTACGACGCATAAGGATGGAGGTTTGTGGCTGACAATATGATAGTGGACGTGCTAACCAAACCACTTGCAAAAGATAGGCATCAAACATTAATAAAGACAATGGGTTTAGAAGCCTTTGACTACTCGCAAAGTAGGAGTGTAGGGAGTAGAGCATTAGATTGCTTGTAGTCAATAGAAATATAATGGAAGAGGTGTAGAGAGTAGAGCATTAGATTGCTCGTAGTCAATGGAAATATAATGGAAGAGGCATGAGAAAGAATAAGGTTAGAATAAGGCTACCATGCTAGTCCGAAGAGGGATAAGACTTATCCCATATTGTTTGTATGAACCAATGAAGAGAAGAAAAGCAATAAAAGGCAAAGCAAGGAGAGCATGAGATTATCTCACTCCAAGCATTGTTTATATGCCATTGTATAGGTGTCTATACTTGTGCAATCTTATCTCCTATTGATTCCAATAGGGATATTAGAGACTGAGTGACATTACGGAGGTTGATATTATAGGGTTTATGGTGTACTTTAATTCGGGATCTTTGACCTTGATTTTAGATGTTAATTTTGCTAAATATAGTCATCTCCATGCTCCGGACAATAACTTGTGTTTTCACCTTCCACCAAGTGGCAGGTGCTATGAAATAGCATAATCCATGATCAAAGACTTGAGAGTCTTTCTTTTTCATAATTTACACTACACTAGTATCACATGTTATTGTGGTTTGAAAGTTTCGGTAGGTAGAAAATATCATGGCCCTCTATATTCTATTAGTTTGGACCTATGCCATCCCGGCCCTTTGCATTTGTGCACTTGACACATCACTTTAATATGGATTCGTCAACTTCTTGGAACGGTGGTGAACAGTGGGATGATGGAATCAGCACCACCTCCACGTCTTCCATTGTGTATATAATGTATGTGTGGGTTGAAAATTAGGGTGGTCCACAATAATTTTGAACTTATGTTTATGAGAATTTAGGATTTTGTGTCCTCTTCTTAATACAATGTCATAGGGTCTTGCATGATTTGAGGTGAAGAATTGAATAGGTACAAGTTTTGGAAAAGGTAACCCTAAAGGGCACATGCAAGGTTGGGTTACCCAAAAGGAATGTCCCCCACCAAAACTGTCAATTCTTGAAGGCTTTGAAGTAGCTCATAAACACATCTTCTTGTGAACATAAGAATTGATAGTCTTTTGTATACCTATAGAGTACTTTAACGCAAACTAATGGTATTTAATGATGTTAATTTATTCCAAATGTCCTTTTTATTGTATTAAGCATCTTTTTCTTGAAGGAAAGCAAAGGAATGCCTTTAGTGTGAGAGGATACATCATAAGATACAACATGGTTCAATCAATCTTTAAACATCAACAGGAGCTTATAAATACGTAAAATTCCTTTTATTTATTTTTATAAATTTAATATTATAAATAAATGCACTTGATTATGAACAATAAGGCAACATGCAAAAGGACCTTCATTTTGAAGATGCTTGGTGGTTTCAAAAAAACATTTACACAAATTAGGATGTAATGGAGTGATACAAACCTAAAGTATTCTTAAACACATAGAAGACATGTACAAATTATTCATCTCAAGCACTAGGTGCCTCAAAATTATAATTATGGGGGAAAAAAAGTTGTGGTTATTGACAAAATTTTGAGTTAGAAAGTCGCTTCTATATCCATACTAGCTTTGTGTGTTATTCTTTTATTTTTGGGAGGTATTTTTGCATTCCTTACGTCAATCATAAAACAATGTTCTTGGTTCTTGAAGGGGTACCCCAATCTTGCATGTACCCTAGAATCTATCATTATAATAAGTGAGGTGAAAATTTCTTACAGATAAAAATGCTTGACATGCCACATGTATTGATGTGAATGTGGTTATTACTTTCATCCCATATTACTAGTTTTGAACATATACTTGGCGTGAGTCAAGAAAAGTTGCATTGCCTACAATTATTTAGGTATGTCAAAATTATAGTGGACCAAAATAATAGGTTGTTACTGATGTAGTTGCCACCAAACAATTACACATGGGTTTCAAACTTTGTAGTGATCATGCCAAACACTTTTTTGGGCGCATCTAATACTAATTGGATACAAGAAGGCACAATACTATGACATGTTATTGATGATCATGTTATCTTTATGTCATGGCCTAGCCATAGTTTACATCCGATAATGCATACATGTCACCCTACCATCGTATGTACTAAGCACCCAATACCTCCTTGCCGCTTCCGTGGTTTGGTAGATTGGGTGCTCCTCAAATCCATCACCTTGTTTGGTGGGGTAAATGGCCATAATGTGGGCATACACCTCCAACCATGTAAATTTTTGTGACACCTACCAAGGGTGGGGCACCGAGGGAGGGGAGGGAGAAAACAATGATAATCTATTGTCGCAGAGCACGTGTTTTTTGTTTTTTTAGCATGGTTAACCCTTAAGCGCTCATGTAACCCAAAATGTGTTGCCACCTAATATTTTGATGGGTTTGCGACCCACTAGGTGGAAATCTATGTGGATGGATGTGGTGCTTTTGGGCACCCCCCTCCGAGGGAGCCTAAAAGTACCGCACAAGCCCTTCGGTGAGGGTGGCCTGCCTTAGCAGGTGCCCAAGCCGAACCCGGATGTTATGATTTTTTATGGGTATTTAGATTTGTGGAGGGATTTGTCAATCGCGTCGTGTCCTTTCGGTAGGTTGTGCCTATATTAATAAGTGCTTAAGTGAATTATCTAATTTTTCTAACCTAATGTCTAATCTATCCTAGTTTACGCGCAGACGCACCAGCCTTGGAATCAAGGCAACCTAACCCTAATGAATAAAATAGCCTTACCTTTTACCTTGGCCACCTCTAATTCCTTACTTGTTATGAATTAAATTCTCTAAACGGGGGGACCTTGATTAAATCCCACCCTCTCAATCTTCCTTCTTAGTTTAAGGTTGATTACACAAAGTCTATATTACTAAGTTTATAAATTATGGCATCACCACCTACCTGTTTGGTACACGCCTTAACCCGAACCCTTCAAGGCCCCGTGCGGGTCTCTTGAAGGTTGATTGATACCCTAACCCTCCGATCTTTGCCGCCGGAGGGGTTGGGATCAATCCTTCGAGTTAAGTTCCCGGTTGGTTTTTTGCCCACGGGGGTTGTACAAATTACGTTGGTTATTAGTTAGTTTGAAACGGTTTGACCACGAAAACTCAACTTGATGGGACCGGGGAATAGGGTAACCTGTGTGTTCAACCTGTTGCACAATCTTCAAGGGTTGGGGCCATCACCTCCAACCCTTGGGGCCAACAACATGATAATGGATTCGTGGGCCATTAACCCCACCTTTC
Organism: Polytrichum formosum; assembly: GCA_964035585.1. Taxonomy (NCBI): domain Eukaryota; kingdom Viridiplantae; phylum Streptophyta; class Polytrichopsida; order Polytrichales; family Polytrichaceae; genus Polytrichum; species Polytrichum formosum. The sequence goes on from OZ037936.1 coordinate 66,294,267, forward strand.
CATCAACAACATTCAGAGTGGTCGTGTCGGTGATTAACCCGACTTCACCACATACGGAACTTGCTAATAAATGAAGCTACTACCACAAAACATACCAAGGGGCCCCAAAAACAATGGAGTTGGGTACCCCCTTGGCGGTCAAGTGGTCAAACCACTTGATCTTACGAGATAGGTGAGTGGGTTAGAAATGCGTACCTTCGCCGCGCTCCCTCCAACCCTAAATGGAAAGCTAAGGTTAGTTAATTTACCTCAATTTTCCTCGGTTGATTTGGGCTCGATGTAGGCCGAGCCGCTACTTCTTTCCTTGCTCCACTTCGAGCGTCGACCTTGCCTCCCTTGTAACTAGTTTGATAGGAAGCGTACCCTAGTTAACAATAAAAATATAAAGTGTTTTTTAGGCCTAAGCATAATATATCTACTGAGTGCACTTAATTATCTTTCCAACGATCTAAAAATCACCTTAAACGGATAAGAAATACAAAAGTTATGAGGGTTGGAAGTGCGAGGTCGATTCAACCGATCCTTCCAACCCACCTATCTAACTTCTAACTTCAAAAATTCATAGTGAATTCATTACGACTTGGATTTAGGCTTTTCTTATACCATTAGAAAGCTATTAAAAAGTTCTAACTAGAAAAATTATGACATCAGTAGGTTAGGCCAATACAAATTCAGCAGACCCTCTATAATGCAGCAGTCAACCAAGAATTCTCAAACTATGTATCCCGTCTTCAAAAATTCATATCTAATTCAAATCATGCTCAAATCAAACATTCTATATGGCCATGGAAAGATATTGAAAAGATCTATCTGATAAAATCTGCACTTAACAAGTTAAGCCAAAATGAATTCAGCAGACCCTCTGTAATGCAGCAGTCAACCAAGAACTCTCAAACTATGTATTTCCTCTTCAAAAATTCATATCTAATTCAAATTATGCTCAAATCAAACATTCTATATGACCATGGAAAGATATTGAAAAGATCTATGTGATTAAAATCTGCAATTAACAAGTTAAGCCAAAATGAATTCAGCAGACCCTCTGTAATGCAGCAGTCAACCAAGAACTCTCAAACTATGTATTCCGTCTTCAAAAATTCATATCTAATTCAAATCATGCTCAAATCAAACATTCTAAGCAATTCTGGAAAGCTAAACAAAAGTTCTACTTGGGAAAAATATCATTTTTTAGAATTTAAATTTTGATTGGGCTGGCAGGTCTGATCCAGCAGCCACTACCCACAGAACCACCCGGTTTTTTGCTGGATCTTTGAAAATCCATAACTAATTGTCATCTTGGCCAAATCATAAATGGGAAATGGCTATAGATAGCTATAGGAAATCTTTCTAAGAAAAAAATGATAAGTATTTTGTTTTAGCTTCTGAACTAAGCCTTCAGGGCATTGGCAGCTGAGGTCTACAATGCCTTCACTCGAAATTCTACAATCCAACCTACCTCTACAAAAGAAAGGAAGAATTTTGTTGGTGTGTTAATAAACACACATTCTAACTAGGAGAGAAAGTAGAGGATTTTTTCAAGCCTTTCTTTTAGGCCATTGAGAATGGATGCTAAAGGATTTTTTCCTAACTATTTTGAAGTAGGGCTTCGCCCGCTAATCAAATTGAGAGGGAATTTTGTCTAACTATCTTGAACTAGAGCTTCGCCCAAATTCTAAAGGGAAGAGGGGGTTTTCAAGGTGGGAGGAGGGGGTTTTTAAACCCTTTCACAAAAGGGTTGGACCCCTCCGCCACCGGTTCCATTTTTTGACCCCCTTCCAAAATTTTGGCTCGGGGGTCTTCCCGGTCGAGGTTGCCACCCCGTCGCCGAGGTGGCTCCGACGGGAATCTTCCACATTCGTTCTAATTTTTGGTAGCAAGTTGGCAAGGGGGCAAGTGGCCCCCCTTGCTATTTTCCTCAAAGTCTTCGCGCTAATTTTTCCTCACGCCGAGCTCCTCCACTTGTCTTGCGTGACTCACACTAAGTACTAAACTAACCCTTGCCTAGCTAGCTCTACTAATTTAGTCCTCTTAGCTAGTTGCTTTCACTAACTACGTTTTTTCCCCGCTAACTAGGTCTTGCCTAGATAGCTATTTTTCCTAACTTAGCTAATTTCTATCTCTAGTTTTTTTTCATTTTTACTAACTCTACCTAAAACTAGATTTTTTCCTTCACGGGTGAAGGTCCGAAGTCTTCGGTAATTTCCCTTCCCCTTTTTGAACTAAACGCTAAATTAACTAATTTTTCACTTAATTCGCTATCAATCCTAACTTTTAATACTAAAAACCTAACTAAAGTGATCCCACGGAGTGGTGGACCACTTTGGTGGTTCACAATGGAGGTATCTATTGGTGTAGGGTGGTGCCCACGACCATGTGGGCCAAAATAACATATAAAAATCTCATATTCTAAGCATGTAGGATATTTTGTTAGGTTAGCATTTGCTTGTTTTGGGAGGTGCTCCCATGAGCTATCTATACGTAGGTGCCAATATCTTCTACATATGATGCACAATTTGAATGTGGTGTTTTCCTCTTAGGACAAGGTGATGGTTGTGCACAACTTGACCAAATGGATTTGGAAAACAATTAGTGCACGTGTTGCTTGCTCCATGAATAAGGGAAAATCTCCCAAAAATGACCTCATGTGACCCTCCAACTTTGAGGGTGACAGACTTCATGTAAATTTGCTTAAAAAAACTCAATTTTTTGGGAGTAGCTCATTTGTCATTCACATAACATATTGCCCCATCCGAATTGGGCATCATATGTGGAGGACATTGGCTTATTATGGGAAAGTTTCCAACTTTCTAAAATATGTGGTATGACCAAAATGGTCATGAAACGAAAAATTTCAAAGTTTTTTTTCTAGCTACCCCCATATGAAGGCCCTATTCATATGTCAATCTGATCTAGAAAATGTGATCCAATGGACTTAAAATTTTCACAGCAAGAATATGTGATAGTCTAGTTCACATTTATACAGTTGGATTCAAGAAAGCGGACTCTAGTTTGCTACATAACAGAAAATTTTCAGCACTGGTGCTGGAAATGCCGGAAAATGGAATGTGAAGGCTTGAGCATTTAGGGGTTAACCCTCAATGGGGTCAAATTCCCTAAATTAGTTTAGCATTCTAGGACCTTCAAGTGCAGCCACATCTAACGTGGACTTAACTGGTTGAATTATGTGTCATGATCTGGATGTGGCCAAGCCCTAAGTTAGTTGTGGAGGCGGTGAGCTGAATTATACCATTCATGGTTTGTGTAGGAAAATTTTGCTTCATAACATTATTCAGATTCATAACAGTGTTCTATGGGACTGACAGTATTCTACGGAATATTCCATCATTCAGGCTGAACGTGAGGAATATTCTACAAAATATTGTCAATCCCACATAACATTGTTATGGATCTGAATAATGTTATGTTTTGGAACGTGTGGAGATCATTGTACAGAATTAGCTATTCAAGTGTGACCCATCAAAGTTTCGGTTGTCAGTCCTCCAACAATACCAACTCATAAATCAATTGCTAGTTTATACCAGTCTTGTGCAAGTTGGTATTGTTTTTTGCATACACCATTGATGATTAGGTAAAAGTATTGAATGAGAACTTAGATTTTGTTACTTGGTGAGCCATGGTGTTGAATATATTTGTATAAAGTCCAAGGGTGTAGAGATGATGCCGAAGATTTTTGCGATGGTATTCTCTCCGTTCATATTTTGGAGAGATTTTCCAACTGGGAGAAATTTGAGCCAACTTGGTCACTATCCTTACTTCTTCATTATTCATTAGATGTTCTTTGAAATGCTTTGATTATTCCTTGTATTTGTTTTAAATTCAAAATAATTGTTCTAGCTAGTTTTTTAAAGTTTTGATTTTGAGTTGGTAATTTGGGAAAATGAAGTGGTTTATCTATAACTACACTAAATAGATTTATTATTGTGGACCATAACAATTTTCTAGAGCCAATTCTCATAATGAGAGCTAATGTAGGCCTTGATAATTTCCATCCCATGCTAAATTTCTATTAGAAAATTAGGGCCACATATAATGGTTTTCTAGAAAACTATTGAGGATGATTAGTTTTATTTTGTGTTGCTTTTCTCCTCTAACTAATATTCAACAAATTGGTCGGAAGTCTTCATGAAGACTTAGGGGAAGACCCAAGGTCTTGGACCCACATTATTTCCTCGTTGACTAGAAAAGAAGCGTGGCCCACGTTCATTATTTCCACACTTATTTCCAAACCACACTAATAGGACTATTTAGCGTAGTTGCCGGTTCTCCCCGTTCATAATTTGGTGCACATTTGAAGTGGGTATCTGAATTGATATTTGAAGGATGTGATACCAACTGGGTCAAATTTTATGTACCACATACATACCCTAATTGATGTAAGGACATAACATTACTCAACTAATGAGTTGTGTTAAGCTACCTTGACTTTAGACTCAATTTAAAGTACAAGGATTCCAACATCCGGAGGCTTTGTTCTCGAATCTATTGCGGGGCCCATGAACACAGCTCATCAGCTGAGTAATGTTATGGGGTTCATCGTATAACATTGTATTCCACCAGTTGATTCACTTCTTTATATATATATATATATATGGTGACAGACAGAGCTATTATTACCAATGGTAAGAACTTGAAGCCAAGTTTGCTTGCCTTCAGATTTCAAGAAGAGACAGGAGCATGTTATGCAATAATCCAACATCTTGGGCAAGATTTAAGTGCAGGAGCTAAGAATTAACGCAACGCTATGGTTGCTGAAATCAGGTGGCCGGGAAGTGAAGTGGCTGCTTTGCAAGGAAGCTGTGACGAACTTTTGTCAATCCACACTGGCAATAATAATTGTTGGTCCATCTTTATGACTAGAGCACTTTTTTCAGGAGACTTGCTTGCATTCCTTCACTTGAGAAATGAAGTCTTGCAGTTCATTATTGAGGCTCCTTATTGGTAACTATTGCCATCCAACTGATTTATGTTGTGGTGGTACACCTCTAGATAATTAATTCCTGTAACACCTTACTGCAAACCGCTGTTCCATATATCCAATAGGCGTGGACACTTTGGATTGCAGCATTTGCAAGCTCACTTTGCAGAGAAGTACATCAATAGGCCTCAATCAATTTAAAGTCCTCCACAACACGTCATTTGAAAATTCTACTCCTTCCCTTTCTACACAAAAAAGTTGACTTTTGAAGCCTTAATAAGGTCATACTGCAGAAACTGGAAAAATTGAACAGGTTATGTGTGGCAGCTGTCTGGAACAGTACAAATGTTAAGAGATTTTAGAGAATTTTAGAAAGAGTGATCATGATGAAGTCACTGAAGTAAAAGCAGAACTCGATGAGTCCTTTGGTGAATTAACTTAAGGTACTATGTATGTCTAAAACCGACACTTCCAGCCAATGTACCACTTTATGAAGCCCGAAAATCCAATGATAATTGCAGCAGATTTGTGAATGCTCTAGGAGCTCAAATCTCTGGCCAGGAAACACTACAAGCCTACGAGTCCTCGGTCAATGACCTGCATCACTGGAAAATGTCTTTTGTCACTGAAAAATCTGCAAATCTATCCCAGTGATAAATTTGCATATTTCTTTGAGGAAACTATCCGTTACTTCACCTATACTTGTTCCTCTACTTCCAAAGGTGGGACCCCATTTAACGAATCCCAGAAAAAATTAGAGAAAGAAAATTTCATAGAGGTGCCAATGATGTGTTTTCAAGATGTCAACTCTGCATCTATAATGTCACGTTTCCTTCCTTTCTCTCCTCCAGGAGGACCTTGTAATTTTCTTAACTTGTCTCTCCCTCTTTTCCTGCCTCATGCATTCCTTGGGTCTTCATTTGTCCTCATATAAACTATGTTCAATTAAGATTTAGCAAGTTTTAAGATGACTATGTGTTCCAAGAAAAGAATAAAGACACGCAAAAAGAGATGAAATGATCAAAGATAATAAAGACATGCAACTACTAGTTACCACAAGACATATGTAAATGACAACCTTGCTTGTCCAAAGGATCTTTCAATTTAGTTTTGATGGTCATGACTATCCAAGGAATGTACACATGATCTAAGTCTCCTAGCCTTATCCCTAGCTCCAACACCGCTCGTTGCCCCTTGCTCTATTTTAATTCCTGCTATTTGATTCCTGAATTGTTATCAGGCTCCCCACGCTAAAATCTAGTGGCCCCAAATGGAATGACGACTCAACAAAGCCTAGTCTAGGGTAAAATATGACCTTAGGAGCGTGCAGGGCTCACATAAAAAGTGGAGCCCAAGCATCTTGTGTTGATGATATGTTTGTTAATATGTTTGTTGATAAAAAGTGGAGCCCAAGCATATGTTTGTTGATGATAATTCATGGCCAAGTAAAATTTGCACCATTTGCAATGCCTCCGCTGTTCCAAACAGGATAGAAATGGGTCCCCTTCATTGAATTTGTGTTGAAGCCCGCCTCGTGTTGATTTTGTTGTGCTACCCCAGAAGGTGCTCTATTTCATCTCAACCAATGCCGGAATAATGTAGTTTCCACATTGGATTCAAGTGGGCTTCCACCAATGTAGGAAGGACATGTGGCAAATTAATTAGAGCAAAAGCACATATTTTCGTAGAAATAGAGTGCCCTCTACAGTATGGTCAGCTTCATGCTGGGGGATGGATGGGTACAGCAGCCTTGATTCCTGAAGATAAGTTTCTAGGTTGGATCTTTTGATCGAGTCTCAGTTGAAAAATGTTCTCAGTTCCAGGTCACAATTTCTTCGGCGCTCAGTTTCTGCAGAATCTTTGTATGAGACAGTGTCTGTGCCACAAGCGCAATATTGCTGCTGAGTTTGGTTAGCATCAATTTGATTTTGTAGAATGTCTACCTTTTGGCGTTTGGCATCAGCCGATCTCCGCAACACATTTCGCGTCCACCTTGCGAGATAGGTGGCGTTTAGTCCCACCTCTCTGTTCTTGAAGAATAAAATACACCGGATGTCGCCCTTAATCTCGGGGAATGGGCACTCAGGGCCCTCTGTGTCCTCCCAATAACCCTCGTGCTCTAGGCCCACCCAATTAGAAATCCATTCGAAAGCTTTCTGGCTAACTCCCACGTATCTGAGCCACCCTTTGGGGAGTAACTCCATTACCCGGGATCCAGGCGTCATGAAGATGATGTTGGTCATTTGCACCCCATGTACGGAAACTACTATATCGGTGTTACTTAGCAATGACACCTGCCATGACCCACATAATCCCTATAAATAGCTTTCATACAATCACTAAGAAAAAATATTAACAATTGTCATAGATTTTGCTTCATGTTTTAACCCTTCAAGGCCTCAAGGAGAGAGCGTTTTCTAAGATGTGATGTAAAGTAACATTTCTAGGGTCCCTTGAGAATTATCACAGAAGATACGTTGTGAGACACCATTAGTTCACAAAGGATTGCACCCAAATGGTTGAAAACACAAGAAATACCTTGATCCTCCCACTAAGAAATTTAGAAGCAAAAACGAGTCTGAAAATTTGATTTTTATAAGAATATTTATATGATTGGCTGGAACTAACAGATACTATAGATTGTTAGAAAGTTACAAGCATGAAATGATGGAGTGACATTTAATTTCTGAATTTGAAAATTCATATCACCCTGTAGGAAAACCTGCATAATTGGAGATTGAGGGATCCAAGTTATGGGAGCGTTTCCTCTAGGCCAATAGGAAGCTGACAAATAGGCAAGCCTAACTATAAAATTGGCTCAGGAAGCATGGAGACGGTATGATCAGATTAATGAATGCAATAATGCTGTAAGAGTAGGAAATTAGCTTTGTTAGTTGTTGGACCCAATGACTATCCATAACATAGACCATAAGCAATAGATTCAGAACTAGATTTTGACCCACCCAAAACTCCACGGATTTCAGATTCATATAGCAAACACCAACAATAATTCGTATAATAGCAAGTGAGTCACCTGTTCACAGAAGCTGTATCCGTCAAAGTTGACAACCTCCAATTGGCAGCCATCTACCTTGTCGCATTCCCCTTGGACGACCTCAGCCACCGCTGTTGTATTTTTGAACGCCCTTGCGCCATTCCTTGTCAACAAAGCTATATGAACTGGCGGTGACAAGGATTCTACATCATCACCTTTATGTCCTAATTCCTCTGATTTAATCCCGCAAAATTTGCGTGCTTTGCAACGAATCATATCGAAGAGCTCCCGTCTCACCTTGTCATCCATCCCTTCCGTCCCACGCCGGTGGACAACGGCACGTTCAAAACACACCGAGGCCGAACTGTTGCGGACTGTCTGATTTTGACTACCCTCTTGAAAACCGGACCCCTGAAAAGTTGAGGCTGGCAGCTCCAAAACCGTCATCTCCGTGCCCACCAATGCAATCAACAGGCGTTGGAGCCACTTTGTCGTGTTTGATGCGTCACAGACCTCCCCCCAGTGGTACAACAACATGCGGTCAAGTTTTGTACACTCGTGCCGCATGCGCCACATGCCGATGTTCACCACTGCGCCCATCCCATGCCACAAGTTGCGGTAGTCCCAGTAATTTTCGTTCACGAATGTGGTGCCGTTCAAGAGGGTGGAGTTTGGGGGCAACTTTGCTGCGTCAAAGAGGCCATAGCCATTCTTTGTGCCGTCATGTATGTCGTTTCCTTGAACACATAAAATCCGACTGGATGGGTCATCCCGGGGAAGGTCGAAAGCCTCTGGGTGGCCAGGATCCGGCTTCCCTCTGAGCCCACTCATGAACCAGTTGGTGTCCGTGGTGGTGTGAGCTGGCAAACTCGGGTCCTTTACAGGTAAGAAAATGTCACCTGGCATGGACTTGAGAAGCTCATTCTTCTTGTAGCGCTTATCTGAAACAACACTAAGTTAGCACACTCTAACTTGAATCTATCTTCTTTGATGAGATTTGTTGAATGCAGCTGGTCATCAGTAGCATTCAATCGATTTGGGAATGATGCTGGATCTATTGCTTACAACAACCATGAAGGAAGGAGGATTTCATACCTAATACAGGGGTCGAGGCATTGGTGCTCAGCTTATGATCTGAAACGCTACCAGATTCCAACTTGTGTGTTGCTGCAATATCCTGTTTGATGAGATTTGTAGTATTCTGATCACCAGGAGCGGTATTGGGCATAAGTACTAGGCGAGAAGGCAGCTGCGTTGGGGAGTCGGCAGATTTAATTACATTTGGGCGATTTTGATCAGAGCCAAACATTCGCTTCATTCCTGCAACATCCAACAAAATTAGGTCATGTTCAACAGAAGATGAACATTCAATAATAGTCGTCTTCTTAACAAAAGAATTACAATAGCTGCAGTCTAACTCATCCTCACAAGGAACTTTTGGGCAATTTACGACCTAGGAAATCAAGAAAGTCCTCAACAAGGACCGGTTCGCAACTATCTGGAGATCGAAGTACGATGCATCAGTCTCAGCAAGCTCACCAAATTACTCACGCCATAATTTGATTATGAAACATGGGGTAAAGTCGACAAAACCTGGTGACTGGGCCTCCGTTCACCAGGTTTTGCCCACTTTACCCCTACGTGCAATAAATTGCCTGAAGTTCCTTATGTGAACACAAAAGCTCTGTGAGCTGGTATTTAGGAATCTAGTGACGCCTGTTTCTCTTCCAATTTCTTCTCATATCGGAGACTCAAGAATTGGCAACTTCTCTCTCAAGCCACAGACACAGAAAATATTAAGATTGTGTTGGAAAGTTGATCCTACAGAGTGTCATTTCGTGGAGTCCAGACAAATTCCTTCATGTACAGTGTAGATTCAGCTTCGCCACAAGCTCATCGTTAGGGGCATCATCTCAGAACGAATACAACCTCAACCCAACAAGAAGTTCTGGCGCCCCTGTGCCACGTGTAGGTTCGAGAATCGAAAAAATGAGAATGCTTTAGGATTCCAAAATTCTACTAGGGCATTAGGGTTTGACGGTTTCCCACTAAGCAGGAGATCATGAGATAATACTGCCCATGCGAGTTGGTCGGATCGCATTTCAAAACAAGTAGCGATGATCCAGTCGCCTAGCCAAGGCACTATGTGACGAAAGCATCATCAATATTAGGTTTGTCATTTCCTTTCATACCTTCCAATCCCCATCGGTAAATATTCCCAGTCATGAGCAGCAGCAGGAATCAAGGTGTCCAGAGTCCAGCACCAATTCGAAGAGTCTAAGTTAATAGCTCAGTCACCAAAAGGTCTCACGTGACCTTATATATGTTCTAGATGAGGATTTTAAGCTTCAGAGTAGATGAACAACCAAGTGTTTGGTGTTCTAGTATTCGTGTCAAGAGACTACAAGTGTAATCTACATATCAATAAAAAGATGAGCCTCTTAAGAGGTAGAGCTTACGTGACTTCCTTCTCTAAGGTTAGGTGGACTCCCTCTCTCTAAAACACCAATATGTCATCATCCATGTAAGATTCATCACAACAGAGTGAGCATCTAGTAAGAGTATCCGAGCGACATGCCTATATTGAAGAATCGGTGGTTGAAGAGCAGGTCGTAGGAATCGGTGAATCTGGTTTTGGACATGGCTCGCGAGGCCAACCCACTCGCTCCATCCTCCAGCACAAACAGCTGCAGGACTCCAAACACTCCGATGCAAAGCAAAATGGATGTGAAGAACGACGACGCTAACCTCTTCCTCGTCGACATTGTATCCGTCACTGTTGCAACAGGTTGTCCAAAACCTTGTGCATGAAGCACCCTGCAACTCCTCCCCAATGTAACTTCTTCTCCTCGCCTCACGGCACCTCTTCTCACCTCTTAATTAGATGCAGCTACCGATATGACACGGTGGACGATGTGCCGGCCACATTACCAACACCATTTTAATATGAATGTCGGTGGCGACATCCATTATTGCTCCTGGAGTAGTGCTGCCACCACCAACATATCCCTATATCGACGCTTCAAGTTCATTGAGTATCTTTGACCAATCTCGAACACTTCAAGAGTGTGTTTGGTTAGCTGAAACCGACTCGGTTGCAACCGCAAAGTTTGGTTAAGGTCTGCAAGTACTTCTAGTTTGAACGACGTCGTAGACATAAGAAAAGCTGCACTCGACCTGCAACATTAAGCTTCGCTACTCCTGCACTCCCATGACCATCTACATATCCCTCGATGCGATGCTGCAAATTGAGCGAGTATAATCCTCAACCAAACTCGAACACGCGATCAAGAGTGTGCAAGCAATTTGGTGATCGGGGAGCCCGAACTGATCATCGCAACCGCAAGGTTCGATTAGGGTTAGGTACTATCTCTGCAAGTTTTAGTATAAATGAGACTCACAAGCTGCTGTACTCGACCTGCACAATTAGCTATAACGGGGCTAAGTTATGTATAACTAAGTGCATCCGGGCCACCTAGTTAAGCTTATGCAAACTCAGTAGTTCTGCAGGGATGATTACGAAGGAGGCAGTGTCCGAGGAGATTTTTGGCATAATCGGTCAAAATGGTTCCAATTCCAACCGGGTACATATTGTGATCTTTCGGTTTTCCTTTACGAATACAAGGCATATTCTTTAGATTCCCATAAAACAATCGATGGTCTTCCTGAAGTCTTGAACTTCAACCGGTTATTCCTCAAACTCAACCATTTTGTCTGTAACTCGCGGTCGGTTCTCCCCACTCATTGGAAGGAGGAGCTGCAAACGGGTGGAATCTGGATACAATTCGACACATACTCTCCTTTCTCAATTAAGTAGATAATAAGTTCGCGGTCCGGACGCCGTCATCGAGGGTTGGAGCGCAACGAGCAACAACGCAGCTTAAATAATGATCTATGCCAGCCGCCACCAGCTGCCAAAATCATACCAGCTTATTCCCGTCACGAATCAGCCGCCGACAACCTTGCTCTACATAATATAAAGTCAACGGCTGCACGTGTGGAATATAATATTCACCTTGGGCCGGGTAAAGTTGGAAACTGAGGGCCACTTCACACACAAGGCTGAAGGCCCCTGACCATGGCAATGTAAGAGCTCTCATTGGTCAAAAAGGCGGACACCGTCCAAGTTCACTTCACACTAGGAGGTAAAGGCCTAAAGGCCCAAAGAAAAGTTCATGGATGAAAAGTCTACATGGAGTCCTACATGGCAAGTTGTGGATAAGGGTGCATGGTCTGCCGGAATTTGCGTCAGGCCCACGTCTTGGAGGTGGGCCTGACGCAAATTCCGGCAGACCATGAATTTTTTAATATTTTTCCAACATGACAGATATCAAGGCAGATTTCAGGGCAAATTCTAGGACAAACAAACACCACCAAGTAATTCTCTTAAATTGACAAAGTTTGAGACATATTATATTAAACCAAATCCTCCCTTCTTTTTCCGCCAACAAAATATGCAATGGTCCCACAACATGATCCATTCTCACTTCACACTATGCTTGAGGGCCGGTGACTACATAAAATAGCTTTCCAAACACCCATGGTACGGCCTTTGGATGAGATTCAAGGGTCCTCACCATTACAAGGTCACGGCTCTTGGCTCATGCGTGAAGTGGCCCTGAGGGCCACTTCACACACAAGACTAAAGGCCCATGAACATTGCAATCTAAGAGCTCTCATTGGTCGAAAGGGCGGAGACCGTCCAAGTTCACTTCATACACGAAGGTGAAGGCCTAAAGGCCCAAAGAAGACTTCATGGATGAAAAGTCTACATGGAGTCCTACATGGTGCACTATGGATAAGGTTTCATGGTCTCCCGGAATTTTCGTTAGCCCCACCTCCAAAAGGTGGGCCTGACGCAAATTCTAGGAGACCGTGATTTTTTTTTTTTTAAATTCCAGCATGACAAATTTTAGGACAAATTGCAGGGCAAATTCCAAGACAAACAAATACCACCAAGTAATTCTCTTAAATTGATAGATTTTAAAACATATTATATTAAAGCAAATCCTTCCCTCTTTTTCCGCCAACAAAATATGCAATGGTCCCACAACATGGTCCATTCTCACTTCACACTATGCTTGGGGCCCGTGACTACATAAAACAGGTTTCCCAACACCCATGGTACGGCCTTTGGATGAGAGTCAAGGGTCCTCACCATTACAAAGTCATGGCTCTTGGCTCATGTGTGAAGTGGCCCATCAATAAATGAAATGAAAATGATGCTAAGGGCCGGTTTACACTATGGACCATGAAGTCGGACCATGAAAGAGGGCCTTTTTCAATGGTCCGAGTTCATGGTCCAACTTCCATGGTCCGACTTCTTAAAAAATCAATTTTGAAAGCCTTGGGCCCCTCACTAGGTGTAAACCAGTGTTGGACCGGTATTGTGGTCAAACATGGGTATGTGCCCGGGGAAGGGTATGGGTTTAACCAACCATACCCGCGGGTAGGTCGTTGAACGATACCATAGGCAAACCCTAATGGGCGGGTAGGTCGGAGGCGGGGACCTCCCTGAAACCCTACCAGGCTGGTTTTGAAAATGAGGAACCATTCCATGACCAATATTGCAGTGAGAGATCAAGATTTTAGTGGGTTTTTTGTGAAGGGTATGTAGAGGATGTTTGAAGAGGATGTAGAGTGATTTAGTATAAGATAAGGCTGCGGCCTTCCCATTTTGTACATGTTTTTGATGCTTGAATGAAAAGGCTCGAGTTTCCCGGAATATATTCAATAATATGCATGTTTGTTTCAAGTCATTTTCCAAATCACTTATAAAATTTTCCCATTTAATACAAGTATTGTGGACCGTACCGAATACCAGACCATTATTGCTATTGGCACAATATGTACACTTTGAATACTGTGCTATACATACCCTTGCAATAACACAAATGTCCAATTATTGTTGCACATACCATTCTCCAAATTTTAAAAAATAAAAATTACCATACCATTGCTTATGGTTTGCATTTTCATATATGCCATACCATGACCCTACTGGTATCACTTAAAGGTGATACCAGTCCAACACTGGTGTAAACCAAATGTGGTCCAAGAAGAATTATGACCATGCACCAAAAAGTGAATGTGCTGATTCTCTTTTAATATATGCCCAAAAAGGGCATTTTTGAAAGAAAATCAAGTTTACTCATTCTCTTGTCTTCTCTTGGGCTTTACTTGTCTTCACTTCTTGTTAAATGTGTTGAAGATGTGGCTTGCAAATCTTCTCACAAAATTTTTTACAAAAATAAAATAAAAATGAGTGATTTAATTTGTACATGCTCAATGTAATTTACATGTGACATGTACCTTGTACTGTGCATTGAGCATTATTTGCAACCCACTTCACCATTTGTACTCAAATTCTTGAGTTCTAGATGTCCCACAATGTTTGATGAAGCATGTGGGAGCAAGTTTAAGGGGTAGGGCATGGAAGAAATGGTATGTATCATGGGCTATGATATGATCTAGGCACACAGAGGGTGGACTTGCTTCTCAAGATTCATTCCATCATATAGATGTTGAAAAGTGTACCTTGTGAGCATAACCTAGTGGGAAGAGTTGTACATAAAGCCCCAAAAAATATTTCATTAAAAATTTATTATAACGGCATTTCTCTGCCATAGGCCCCTGCTTTTTCCTACCATACCACCTCTCTTGCCTCTCTCACCACAAAACCCGTTGGACCATGTCAATGTATTAATTAGGCCTTAAAATATGTCTTTTGAAGACCTTGACCTCCATTGTCACTTTGCCATTTTTTCCTTGGTGTAAATTGAAGTGGTCCCGGGACGAGTTCAACAGCCAATCAACACTCTTACAACGCCTTGGGGTGACTTCTTGGTCCATAGCGTAAACCGGCCCTAAAGTCCGGGAAGCTAAAAAGGCTAGTGGGTAAATGGGTATTCCACCATTGCATCCATGACCACATAATTCATGTATCCTCAAAGGCCACCTAGTGCATCTTAATAACCTCTAACTTTTCACGTCCAATTTCCCTCAAATTTGCCCAAAAAATGTAATATCAATTGCAACAACATAGTTGAAGATCTAAAGTTTTTTTTCACAAATCCAATCGTATAGATGTTTGTAGGTCAGAGGTGATTACTCACCGTCCAAATTTCAAACGTTGAAGTTCTATTATGTAGGAGATTATAATAGCAATGTCCATAGTGGTCTTGAGGGGCAACAATTTAGATAGTAAATTGAGGTTGGTTTTTTGATCGAACTTCCACTCAAATCATCTCCAAATGACAAAATTTCACCCTTCATTCAAAAGAGGGGCAATATGCCTACTCAAATCAATTCACAAAGCTTGAAACCATTATGTTGTGATTTTGTGGGAAGCTTTGCAATTGAGGCAGCGGTGCCACAATTGAACACCTTCCACATGGATTTACACCACCAACACATGTCCAACTAAAATTTTTAGCAGTAGATGTCTAGGATATGTCGCATTTGAGTGTCATGCAAATTTTTAGATCAATCATTTGCACATAGGGATCAACACCAAAAAAAAAGTTTTAGATATGTCGCCTTTAAACCGCATAGGTGACACATGTCAAGTTTTGGTTCGTGGACCGGTTCCATTGTGGGAGTCCGAAAATCCACGGAAGTACGGATTGGCTTCCGAACCGGGTTAATATCCGGATAATACCCTGAGATTGTTATTAAAGTAGGGTTTCCTAGGGTAGGTTAGTTGTTTTAGGAAATAAGGTTCTAGGCATCCGCCTTACGCGTTAAAATGGTTAAAACGGATACTTTGGCCGGACCGGAAATTAGCCTGGGAAGACCGTTTGGGAACGGTCCGGTCCGGAGCGTCCGGACCGTTAAACGGTTACAACGGAATCCGAACGGTTACGGGGAGACGGTTGAGGAACCAGACCCGTTGGGAGAGAGGGAGAGTACTTAAGCGAGTTTTTCTCCTTCTCCGGGCCATTTGCGCGAGCGGCATTGTTGAGAGAACGAGTGGTGAGTTGTTTTTTTCGAGTCACCAGCAGTTGGCTTGCTAGGATTCTGTAGTGATTAGCGGGCAGAGTTCCGGAGGAGAAGAATCCGGGTATTGTTGAGAGCTTTGGGCCACGAAGTAAAATGCCGGAAGCAAGAGAGGGAGATGAGAGGGAGCAGGTCCCCATTCCAGTGAAACCCGTATTACCAGCCGTCCCAACGAGAGAATATGAGTTAAACGAGCTGGTAGAGGATCTTAGCCGGATGGGTTGTGAGGGATTGCTCTCCAAGCCCTGGAATCTCCGGGCGGAGGCCACTTTGCGGGAATTCTTATTCGAGAGAGGCAACCAGTGGTTTAGGACAGTTCGGCAGGATCCGGAAAAATGGACATCAGAGGTATGGGCTGCAGTTTACGGATTTCCGCGAGGAAAGGGTGAGGGTTGGGCTAGCCGCAGGGATAATTTTTATTTAGGAAAATTCCGAACGGAGCCGGACCCAAAAGACGGATTCCATCCTGGGAATTGCCGGAACAACCGAGAGCGGAGAGTCATCGAATTTATCCTGCCCATCCTTAGTCCGGAGAAGCCTAAACGCCTTAGCATCACCATGGCCAATACCCTGTTCGGAGCAATGTCAGGGGTCCGAGCCGTCAATTGGGGTCGGTTAATTCAGGAATATGTAGAGAAGTCCATCCCCCACATTGGCCGGAAACCCTCCTATCTCTCTCCCTACATCCTCCATCTCTACCAGCACCAGGGCTGCATCAATGAAGCGGAAGAGGATATGTTGACGATTGCGGAAGACGAGGTGGAGTACAGGATCGATCCGGAAGCAGGGGTTGCGGAAGCCGAAACAGAAGACTCCAGTGACACAGCGGTTCCGGAACCGCCTCCCGCTCCGTCCCCTCCGAAAGTCCGGAAGCCAGTCTCACCACCACCACGACAGGACGCCGGAACCAGCCGGGAAGTACCCTGGAGAAACATCGACCTCTCCACGTTTGAGTTTCCGGAATCCCCCTTCAAGCGCGTCCGGGGAGAGTTGACGGCACTCCAGGAACAATACTTCCAGATGGAGCACATCATTCGAGGGGTGAACCGGGCCTTGGACCACTATGGACTCGGAAATATCCTCCGGGAGTTGGCCAAGTGGACGGACCGGAAACAGGTGGAGACCCTGGAGACGGAGAAGGCACAGCTCGCAGCGCAGGTAGATGCTATGACCCGGGAGCTCACCCAGAAGAGCGAGGAGATCCGGAAGCACCAGGCGGAGCAAGCAGTAGTCCTAAGCCGGGTCCGGGAGTTGGTGGGTCATCCGGGAGAGGTCGTCAACAAAGCGCACCTCTACGACCAGTTAATGGGATCAGCGGATCCGTCTTTTGCCCGTCAAACACTCCAAATCCTGGTGAAGTACTCCCGCTCGATGAAGGACTTGCTCAAGGAGATCCAGAAGCTCCTGCCCTCAAGCGGAACCCCCAGACGAGTGCTCTATCCGGGCCCACCCGGATCGCCCACGGGAACATTGTATGAGGTAGTAGGGGAGGTGGAGTTAGTTCAGGCCTCTCCAGTGGGTGCGGGACCCAGTCAGCCAGCTGGAACTCCCCAGCCACCGGAATCCGGAAGATTTCCGGATCGGGAGAAGACCCCTGTTCCGCAACGGACGCACTCCTCCCAGGTTCGACGGAAGACCACAGAACGGTCGGCCAGATCAGGACGAGGGCAATCACCGAATCCGGATCGGGGCAGGACATCAACACGGTCCAGAACATCGGAGAGGGCCAGGACTCCAGCACGGATGAGGACGCCGGATCGGACAAAGTCTCCGGATCGGGGTAAGGCACCCATGTCGCCAGCCGCTCCATCGCCTGCTCCGGAGTGCATGATCGTGGAGCAGTGGGCGCCTGCACCCTCACGCGCAATGTCCGCCAGGGGCCCCCGAGCGACCTCAGTTTCCACTGGCCGAAACAGGGAGCGGATCACTGGAGGCGACCCTTCAGCCGTCCAGCACCCTCGGAAGGCGAAGAAAGCTTCCAGACCAGCGCGATCCGGATCGGGTGACGGATCGGAGGAGGATCCGTCCACTGCAGGTGACTCCGAGGAGGAAATCGCCCCTTCCCCAAACATGCGAAGGGTATTTACGAGGCTGCAAGAGCGTCGACTTTTGACCCCCGGGGGAGGCTCCTCCGCCATCAGTGGGCCCGCGAGTCACACCAAGGACGAGACGGCTTCGAAGAAGCATCGCACCAGCTAGAGTAGACTTAGGCATGCAGCTGTAGTTAGATCAGAATTAGGAAAGGCAGGAATAGGCAGATTTTGACTTTGGCAAACTTGTAATTCAAAATCCTGTCAGCGCAAAAAGCGGATCGAGATCCGGAATTTCCGCAAAGGGCGAAGTTCCGGATTTCTCGCAGTTAGGGATTTTCTGAGGGCGGCCAACTGCGCCGCCACCTTCAGTTAGGGATTACAGTCTCTACTTAAGGCTGAATAAGGAGCTGGAAAAGGGTTCCCTTCTCCATTGTTGTATTGTGTTGCTCCCCACTCAATAAAGCTCTAGTTCTCAATCTATTCTGACTTGTTTTGTGCACGGACTATTAGGAGAATGTTGTAGATCTAGAGGGAATGAATGAGTAGGAAGTACGGATAGAACAAAGGAGAGGAAACCCGGATCAGATCCGACTGCAGTACTACGGATCCTTTCTGAGTGTAGTGGGAAGGAAACCTCATTATTCCGGATGTCTGGGTAACGCCCATGTGAGATAGCCGTCGTTAGGACTGGGTAAGATCAGGGAGGTGCCGGACTTACGCCATCCGACCTTCTGAAGAGGTCTCACTGTCCTTGGGCGGGACAATCCGGAAAGTGGTACGGATCGCCCAGTTATCTCAGACTTAGTAGAGCCTAAGTTCGTTGTAGCCGGATCGGTCTGTCGGAAGGAGGAGAGAAACCGGAACGGTTAGGATTCCGGTCCGGAGGATCTCTCCGGCGTGTAGTGGGAAGGAAACCTCATTATTCTGGATGCTTGGGTAACGTCCATGTGAGATAGCCGTCATTAGGACTGGGTAAGATCCGGGAGGTGCCGGACTTACGCCATCCGATCTTCTGAAGAGGTCTCACTGCCCTTGGGCGGGGCAATTCGAAAAGTGGCACGGATCACCCAGTTATCCCGGATTGACAAATCTCCGGACGAATCTTGACCTTTCTGTCGTTGTAGTTCCGGTTCACCATCCGGGTTCTCTGTGTGACCTGCCAGGAAAGATTAGGCCGATCCGGACTGGTTGTGAGAGAATCCGGATTCTGACCATACAGGGACGTCTTTACCGGATGAACCAAATCATCATTGGAGGTAGGATGTAGGTAGGTAGATATTGAGGAAAGAGGCATGTAGGAGTAAGACTAAATTAGAGAGGTTCAATCCGGAAGGCAAGTCCCGGGATAAGGACTTCCAAAGGATCATCCGGATCCGGAAAGCCGATCCGGCCGGTGGTCGATTTTAGAGCAGGAAAAGAGGGTCCTTGACATCCTGCACTTCACAGAATCCCTGGACGATACTCGGATCATCCGGACAGACCGGATTAGGCACTGAAAAGCGCCTATCCGGAACTTTTGGTGTTCGTGTGCTCCCACATCCACTGTAAACCAACTGAGAGCACACTCCCATATTTAAACTAATCCAAAATAGCTTACTCTGTTGAATCAAAATTATCCACATGGCAGAACATAGCAAACTTGACGCATGAACAAGAGGAGTAGTTGAAACAAACAAGAAACCATCTAAAGTGTGTCAATGGGGTCAAAGCAAATTGGTCACGACCAAATTATGGTAGCATAGGACATTAGGGATTAAGGTAGCTCTATCTAACAACAACAACACAACTACTTAGGGCACTTCACACACATGACTAAAGGCCCATGACCATTGCATTCTAAAATCTCTCATTGGTCGAAAAGGCCGAGACCATCAAAGCTCACTTCACGGTAGGAGATGAAGGCATAAGGGCCCCACAAACTTATCATGGATGAAAAATTCTACATGGATTCCTACATCATAGACCATGTCACTGGTTGGTCGAGAATCAAGGGCCCTCACAAGTACATGGTCACGGCAATTGGCTCGTGTCTGAGTGGCAATTCTGGTTGAAATTGGAAAAAACATTTTGAACCCAAAGATAAACTTGGGACTGGATGCTCCAACACCCTATGTCAACTTTGATCCTTCTGTGTGGATTTTTGGAGCAATCTTGGAAATAATTGGACCTCCCATCAATGAACAGGGACAACCGACCGCTAGTTACATGTGAACCGATTGAGTTTGAGAAATAGCAGGCTGAAGTTCAAGATTTTAGGAGAATTATGGGTCTTTTTAGAGGAATATATGGAATATGCTTGAACTCAATAAAGAAAACTGAAAGATCACAATATGTAACCAGTTGGACTTGGAAACACTAGGATTTTGATTGATTAAGGTAGGAATACCATAAACTGTGAACTACCCT
Organism: Polytrichum formosum; assembly: GCA_964035585.1. Lineage (NCBI taxonomy): Eukaryota > Viridiplantae > Streptophyta > Polytrichopsida > Polytrichales > Polytrichaceae > Polytrichum > Polytrichum formosum. Next base: position 66,314,635 of record OZ037936.1, read on the forward strand.
CTACCCGTGTAGTAGACTTCCATCATAATAGTGAAGTGCCAATTCTGAAACCGATAATTGTGAGGTTGGCAGCTTGATATGCGTTGTAGTTAAGGTTTTTGCTAGGGCTCAAACTAACCCAAAGAAAACAACCCAGGGACTAGGTCTCAAGGAAGGTTGAGCTAGTGTCTATAAGGATTAATGTCACATTGGATTAAGGTTCTAATAAAAATCTAGGTCTTTTACTCCTTTATTTCCTCTTCCTCAAACTTAATTTCCACTCTTATGGTTCATTGGTGCTTTGAGTCGTGTGTGGGTTTGTCCTATCAGACGACTCCTATCACTCTAGTTTCATGCTTCCTAATTCCGTCGTGAAGCTCAAAAGCTTTGGCAATAGTCTTTTTTCTTTGGCAATAGTCTTCCAATGGATTTCCATCCTATTGGGGTTAGTATCTTGTTGCTTCAATAAAACAATAATGCAATGCCATCAATCTTAATTCAAATAATTTCGTTCAACACAATGGTTCAATTCTTTATTTTCCTTACATAAATGTTTCTTTATGAACTTATCTTATTCATGAACCATCACACATAGCATCTTGGTCCGCAATCCCTGCATAATTCAAGATCAAACAAACATACATGGCTATATTGTGTATTAGCATAATGCACAATTAGCCAAGTGTTAATCACGTCAATAAGATAAGCAATATCAACCACTAATTTCTTAATTCATCATTTCAGTGTCAAGTAGCCGGTTCACATATTAAGTAATGATGCATACTACACTCTCAACCCATACTTATCTCACCTCCAGGGCTAACACGTCCATGTTCTCATCATCAAACTGCACTTATCTCCACTCTAATAGCGCTCTCTCTCGGCCGCTCACTCTAACTAACTCTCAGTTCCTTCTCTCTCTCTCTCTCTCTCTCGTTAACCTCTCCTCTTGCAGGTTGCTAGCTTTCTCAAATGGCTATAGTCTTCTATATGGCTCCTAAGGTCACTGTTGGGACCCCGCCCTCTAGTGCTCGCTCACTATCTTAGTCTCGCTCCTTGTTGGAGGTTCACCGCCTTACTACACTATTGTGTCTAATTAGTGTGGGCCACACTAATTCCCAATAAAACACACTAATTTCAAATTATAATTTAGAGTGGCCCACACTAATTTCAAAGGTGAAAATTTTGTGTGGGCGTTGTCGTTTCCACAATTGGATGAAACTTCATAATTCCATCCTAGGAAGCACCTCGGGAAGCACCTAACACATCCCACGGAGGTTGTTTGCGGAGAACCCTAACACACACGGATGGATGACAGTACGAATTACATCCAAAGTGATGCAAACACTTGAAATTTAGTGTGGGCCACACTAATTTCCAACCCATGTGCATTTCCCACCCACACTAATTAGACACAATAGTGTAGCCCTTGGCAAAGTAGATTAGGTCAGCCTTCGATATTACACTCAATTATTTTCTCTCGATGTATGGACTCGATTTGGCTATAGTATGGGTTCTTCGTCACCGCTCTGTTCCTCTTCGAATTGGTTTGCTCAATCTCTCCCCAATCTCAGATATTCCAATTCCAATTTCTTTCTCAATGTTGTATCTCTTCTTTTCCCGAGATGCCTTCACTCGCACCTTCTCTGTAAGATTGCTTGCTCTCCGATCCTTAATTTCATAGATTCCCACTCATATTGTTGCTCTAATCTCTCTCTTCAATCTGCTCAGTGCATGCATTCTTTCCACAACATGTTTTTGCTCTCACACAATTACATTTTCGACACATCAAAATAACTTAATTACTTGGTGGCTATAGCTTGATTACAATGCCTCACTTCACTCTATCACAGTTAAAGCAATGTCATTCAATCTCCGGCACTTGGGCCGGTCCTACAAATTCCTCGCTATTTGCGACTGCTCTAGCCTATTGCCCGAAAACACTCTTTGATTATGGCATGTCTCTTCTCTACATCAATAGTCTCTTATCCTAGGACTCTCTGAGACGGTTGTAACTCCTTCCTAACGTCACTCGGTTGCTAAAACCGCTACTGAGATCCTTTCATCTGACTATAGCCCATCGTTTTCATCTAATCTTCAAAATGCTTAAATCAAAAATTCTTGTTTCAGATTATAACCCAAAAATTTGCTCTACATGCGTGCACAGTCAGTTTAGCCAAATTTAGTCATGTTTGACTACCATCAATCACAGTTTAATGTACTCATGAGTTAACCGGTTTAGGTGATGTTCTATGTGGAAATGAGCAATACCGTGTTCGGCTTAAGGAGAATCTAGTGAACGAGTAGGGGGTTTGACAAACTTTCCACTTTGAAAAATTGTAGAATTTTTTTTACAGGGAATAAAAATATGAAACAACTTGCATTCTTCATGAATCCTTCTCTTCTATCTTGGAAAATTATCTCATGATTTTAAGACCATATCTTCAATGCAAATCACCTTATTTTCACGGTTTATGGTATTTCTACCTTATGTCTAAGAATTTTCCCGGACATTGCCCTGAACATTGCCTCCATGCTAAACCTAAGGGGCGGTTTACACCATAGACCATGAACTCGTCCCACGGAAGATGCCTTATTCCGCGGTACGAGTTCATGGTCTACATTTCATGGTCCGAGTTCTTAAAAAATTGATTTACAAAGCCATTGGGCCCCTCACTAGGTGTAAACCGAATGTGGACCAAGAAGAATGACCATGCACCAAAAAGTGAAGGTGCTGATTTTTTTAATACATGCCCAAAAAGGGCAATTTTGAAAAAAATTCAAGTTTGTCCATTCTCTTGGGCTTCACTTGTCTTCACTTCTTGTTAAATGTGTTGAAGATGTGGCTTGCAAATCTTCTCACAACAATTTTTACAAAAAAATGAGCGATTTAATTTGTACATGTTCAATGTAATTTACATGTGACATGTACCTTGCGTTATCACTACACTAAATAGGATATTTAGTGTTTGATTATATTTAATGTTGTTATCACCCTACCTTGCTCAACACTAAAGTTCAATTCTTTGATAATTAGTGTTAGAAGATTTCCCATTGCGGTTCTTTTGACCACCCTGATCTGCAGTCACTAAACATCTACAGATTTTTCTTTTTTGTTTTTCAACTGTAATTTTAAATTTTTTGGGGCGTGTAATATACCGTTGGAAAGGTATTTTCAAGACCTTTCCAATGGTATATTACAAGCCCCAAAATTCCAAATATTGCAGTTGGTAGAGCAAAAATAGTGTTAATTAGTGTTAGAAGATTTCCCATTGCGGTTCTTTTGACCACCCTGATCTGCAGTCACTAAACAACTACAGATTTTTCTTTTTTGTTTTGCAACTGTAATTTTAAATTTTTTGGGGGCGTGTAATATACCGTTGGAAAGGTATTTTCAAGACCTTTCCAATGGTATATTACAAACCCCAAAATTCCAAATATTGCAGTTGGTAGAGCAGAAAAACAAATCTGCACTCAAATTCTTGAGTTCTAGATGTCCCACGTTGTTTGGTGAAACACGTGGGAGCCGGTATAAGGGGAAAAACAAGGTAGTGCTGGTATGTCTCATGGGCCATGCTATGATTAAGGCACATAAAGGGTAGATTCGTTAAAGAATTATTAAAATGGTGATTCTCTGCCATGGGCCCTTGCCTTTTCCTACCAGACCACCTCTCTTGCCTCTCTCAACGAAAAACCCGTTGGACCATGTCAGTGCATTTATTACGCTTTAAAAATTATATTTTGGGGACCTCGACCTCCGTGGTCCCTCTGCCATTTTTTCTCTAGTGTAAACCGAAGTTGTCCCGGGACGAGTTCAGCAGCCAATCAACGCTCTTACATCGCCGTGGGACAACTTCATGGTCCATAGTGTAAACCGCCCCTAACTCTAAGGGATGTCCACACATTGTACACCAAATGCAAACACAAATGGGTGCTAAATTGGGTAACATAATTTTAGAGGGGAATAGTCTCATTATATGTCCCACACGTTCACGTCTATATGAGCTTCATAAATTGTGGGTCCCATGATCAAATTTAATATCTTATAATACATGGGGCTTTACATAGAAATAGTTGAAGCTAAGTTTCTATTTGGTCAAAGAACGTAAGGTATTGATAGTTGATTCTCTAATAACAAAGTTGAAAGCTAGACCACAATATACCTAAGCTTTAATATAATGAGTTTTAGAAGATTTCCCATTGCGGTACTTTTGACCACCCTGATCTGCAGTCACTAAACAACTACATATTTTTCTTTTTCATTTTGCAATTGTAATTTTAAATTTTTGGGGGCATGTAATATACCGTTGGAAAGGTATTTTCAAGACCTTTCCAACGGTATATTACAAGCCCTCCAATTCCAAACATTGCAGTTGGTAGAGCAAAAAAACAAATCTGCACTCAAATTCTTGAGTTCTAGATGTCCCACGTTGCTTGGTGAAACACGTGGGAGCCGGTTTAAAGGGAAAAACAAGGTAGTTATGGTATGTCTCGTGGGCTATGCTATGATTAAGGCACATACAGGGTAGAATCATTAAAGAATTATTAAAATGGCATTTCTCTGCCATGGTCCCTTGCCTTTTCCTACCAGACCACCTCTCTTGCCTCTCTCAACGCAAAACTCGTTGGACCATGTCAGTGCATTTATTAGACCTTAAAATTTATGTTTTGGGGACCTCGACCTCCAATGGTCCCTCTGACATTTTTTCCTTAGTGTAAACCGAAGTTGCCCCGGGACAACTTCAACAGCCAATTAGTTGCCTTGCAGAGCCCTGGTCCATCTTCATGGTCCATAGTGTAAACCGGCCCTAAGTAACCCATATAATTATGAGTCAAAATTTGTTTATCCAACACTGCTTTGTGACAGGTGAGGTAGGCTTCTCTCAGCAGACCACCAACGTCCGTAACCATGACAATTTAAGTTATGTATACAATCACCCAATACCAGTTTTGGCGGACATTAAACACCCCCTCACAAACTTTGGGGGGTGTCAAATCCGGGCTGGGGCAGCCCTCCAGAGACACGAACCCCACTAAAAATTGTTGCCCGCCCCGCCCAACTTCGAAAAAAACATTGCCCTTGCATTCTTGAAGGCCGCTTGACTACAAATGCCCTATTAAGTGCACTTCACCTTCAAGGTCTAAAATCCAATATATGTGTGCACTTCCAATTAGTAAATAAGCAATTGATTGGGATTTCATTCCGGAAGTGAAACCATCAATGAAGCACGTAATTAACTTGGAGGTCAAAAACATTACAAAATCCTCATTAACATTGAGGTTATAATTTTTGTGACTTACCATTTCAAATTGTCTTTGTCATTCTAAAATGACACTTAAATTAGTGTGTTGATTTAGTATGTATATTTTATAATATTTTAGGTAATGCCTTATACTTTCACAAGTATTCATACGCAATTAATTATAAAATGTACTTATTGGAATCAATTGAACCAAGTGAGATTGAGCGTTGTGGCAGGTTACATGTTGCTTCCACCTTTACTAGTCCTCACTACTTACTAATCCAGGGTTTACTTAGGGTAAGCAACAACTACTACTTAAACAATGAAAGAAAGCTCTCATGGTTTCTCCTTTACATGTTAAAGCATTAGGTAAATTCCCTTTACTGTAGATTCATAGATGCAATTCTCGGTGGACGTTTGTCATGTAGTTTTTATCAAACCCTAAAGTAATTTTTTTGTTAAGGTTAGTTTTTTGTCACAGGGGTAGATTCTTTTGCGTCAAAGTAATAACAAGGTATATGGAGAGAGAAAGAACAAACATTTTGCCAAATTTTTACCTTTTTTTTTATCAAATTGTTTTCTATATTTTTAGCAAATTACAATAAGAGCCTCAATCTCATAATCCCACTATTTTAATGTGCACTTTCTTCCCCAAATCCGTCTCCTCCGATCCAAATAACTTCATCATTCTTCTTGATTTTCTTTCTTTGTAACCCCAGGTCCTCCGCTTTATTCTTTGGCAATGCCTTAGGTTTTTGGACTCGCCTTTGATTTTCTTGTCTTCATCCTTTCTTATTCACAACTTCCCGCTGTGAAATCTTCTCTCTACTTGACGAAAAAAAACTAGCTAGGTGGGTAGGAAGCCAAGAGGATTCTTGAGCAGGGTAGGGCCAACAGGCTCAAATTCACGTTGGATTGCACAACGTTGGTTACTTATTTATTTATTTATTTATTCTCAATTTCTACATTTCGAGCAGCTTCGTCATCCTTACCCTACATGTTTTCATCTTCATAAATGTTGTAATCATTGTTCACTGGAGCGTTTCAAGTAACTTCTTGCACATAATTTTAATCTAGCCAACAAAGTGGCCAACAATTGGACTTCATGTTCGAGACGCACATTGAAACATACATTGATTGCGTGCGGAGTAACATCAGAAATCATGATTGACCAGCAATTCTACAGACTTTCAGCAAACAAAAAAATAATAATACATATCTGGTTTTGCAACAATGCCCGGGGAGATTTTTGAGCATAATCGGCTGATATCCTAGTGTTTCCAAGTCCAACTGGTTACATGTTGACATCTTTCGTTTTTCTTCATTAATTTGAGGCATAGTCTCTAAATTATCCTGAAATGATGGGTGATTTTCCTGAAGTCTTGAACTTCAACCAAGTTCATTTGTGACTAGCGGTCAGTTCTCCCCGTTCATTGTTTTGCAACACTAACAACAATAATCGTTCATCAGGTTGTGTTCTTTCAATATCTCTTGATCAAGAGACAAATGTCATCCCCATAAATACCAGGTATCCATCCAATGTGCAATTTTAATTATCAACTCACACTAATGAACTAATTAAACCCATAAGTACTTGCAAGCAAACAACGGAATCTAAAGCCACTCCTTAACCATAACATTATTTAGATCCATAACAACGTTTTGTGGGATTGATAGTATTCCATAGAATATTCCCAAATATTTTCCACATTCAGACTAAATGTGGAAATATCAAAGAATATTCTATGGAATATTGTCAGTCCTACAGAACATTGTCATGGATCTAAATAATGTTTTGACTCTTGCAGTGGATAAAGGTTTTTATAAAAAAAATTATTAAAAGAATTTAAAAAAATGCGAATGATGAACATTACACAGATGAGCCTTCATCACATAACATTATTCAGATCTATAACAATGTTCTGTGGGACTGAAAATATTATATGGAATATTCCTCACATTCAACCTAAATGATGAAATATTCTGCAGAACATTATTATGGATCTGAATAATGTTATGCATGGAAATGATCTTTATTCAAATTTAACAGATCGAAGTGATTGGTTGCCTTATAATTGTAAATTAAGTATGCTATTAAAGTCGATGTCTACTAAGTTAAGATTTTCAATGTTCAGTCACCTCCTGTCTTTTTGTCATTTATGATTAAGACAAAGACCTCCAATGTCCAATCGCCTTAGGTCATTCAATCACTTCACTATTTTGTCTAATTAGTGTGGGTGGGAAATTCACGTGGGTTGGAAATTAGTGTGGCCCACACTAAATTTCCAGTGTTTGCATCACTTTGGATGTAATTCGCACTATCATCCATCCCTGTGTGTTAGGGTTCTCCGCAAACAGCCTCCGTTAGGTCTGTGCGCGCAGAGTTGAGTCCTGAGCATGCGGCGAAGCTGCGAGGGGAGGGCGGAGTGGCGAGAGCTGCGAGGGGAGGCGGAGGTGTAGGAGGAGCAGGAGGCGGAGGCGGAGGTGCTTCCCGGGGTCGCTTTCTTTGCTTCAATGTCTTGCAGTGGTAGTGTAGTGGTCATGTGGTAAAATAAAAAGGACGGTGTAACCAAGAGGCTCTGTTTCCACTCGAGATGTTTGAATTAATTATTAAATACAATTTAACAATGAATTTTAATAAATATATTGACAGGTATCGGATGGTGAAGTGAGGTTGACACAATTGCTGACACCAATTCTGGTGCACACAAAGGAGAAGAGCCCAATTTGCTTGTAGGAGAAAAGGAACTTCATCGCCGACTGGTCAGTCATGCTGCCAATGTCTGTGGGGTAATGTTCTAGTTGAATCTAACAAATTAGTTGCTAGCTGCCGCACAAATTGTTGTACCTAAGGTGACGAAGTCCATAGCTAGAGCGAAGGTAACTCAGGTAGAATCTGGCCATGGCCGCCGATTTACGTGAAAAATGACTTTCTCTAGTTTTTTGGCATGTGTGCAGGTGTAAGGAAGAGAACTTACTCTGAAGCAAAGAATCATCATACACTGGTAATTTTGATCGATTTTGGGTCTTTCGTCGTCGTCATGAGCTTCCTCAGACCCGATGCCATTGCGAAGTTCAATTCCCTGCAGAGCTTTCTTCTCTGGTTTCAGATGGCCTATTCTATCTGGCAGTTCGTTCGCACCGCCAAGTTTTTCCGGCTCCCCTACGTGACTGTGTCGTCTTCTTGGCACGGATTCGATTCCTGGTACAAGACGCGCAAGCTCATCTTGATGCGAGATGACCTAGATGTGGACAAAGACGCTCTGTCTCAAAAAGACGCTCTCCCTGCCAAAGACGCCTTGAACTCGCCTACCAAGGCCATGACCATCGGTGCTGTTGGCGACTACAACGTCGAGGTTTCTGTGGACAAAGACGCTCTCCCTGACTCAGAGAGAGGCGCCTTGAACTCGCCTACCAAGGCCGTGACCATCGTTGCTGTTGGCGACTACAACGTCGAGGTTTCTGTGGACAAAGACGCTCTCCCTGACTCAGAGAGAGGCGCCTTGAACTCGTCTACTGAGGCCATGACCACCGTTGCTGTTGGCGACTACAACGTCGAGGTTTCTGTGGACAAAGACGCTCTCCCTGACTCAGAGAGAGGCGCCTTGAACTCGCCTACCGAGGCCATGACCATCGTTGCTGTTGGCGACTACAACGTCGAGGTTTCATTCACAGATCTTCAGCCCCCTTATACATGCTTGACTACCAGACAACGAGCACAGCACATGAAGTTGTTACACATCTACCATCGAACTCTTAAAGTGCAGTTTGGAAGAGACGATGACTTGTTGTGGCCCAAGGTACATTTGATCCGAAGATTGAGCTTTGAGGACGCCATGAGTCATGTGCTCTCTGGAAAAGGCTACGACATATCACCACAGACCGTTTGTTTCTTTGATTACAGTGCCAGGGAGCTTCTCAATCAGAACTTCATGAGGTTTGCATCGATCTGGCCTTTGATTTTGCAAGCACGCAATTTCAATTTCTGGTCCATTATTTTCAGCATATTCATCGTTCTGATGGATTTATTCTCGTATTGGGCGAACAAGATCTGGAGGTTTGTTCAGTACTGGATATCGAGGTCTGTGAAGTTGGTCATCTTGCAATTTTCCAACAGGGAGACGCGAGTGTTCCTGTTCACATTCATGGCAACGATCTCGACGCAGTTCGAGTGCGGTAACTTTGTAACCCAAGAGGCGTCTTCCAAAGTGGTGAAGCAGGTCTTGCTTGCCACACACATCAAATTCGACAAGCGCAAGGCGACTACCCTTGACCCAATTCTCAGCACAATTGAAGTGCCAAGGAAAGAAGGGTCGCAGGGGCTCGCGCAGAGCATCTCGTTTGAAATGGATGGCGTTCAATATTCAGCAAAAGTAGAACCGGTGCTGTCTGAGCAATGGAGTTCTTCAGTGCACTTTAGGCAGCACAATATCAAAGTGAAGGACTGGGCCATTGAAGACATGGCCTACTTCTTGCAGGTGTGTGATTACTGCGACAAGTTCAAGTTCTCGCCAATTAAGGAACTGGATGCAAACAATGCCATGTGTTCCAGTTTTGCGGAGATTGTTCACGGGGTGAAGACCCGCAACTTTGTTGTCTGTGAATTCAAAACATCGCAGAGATTGTTTTTCACTTGATAATCAAATCAAATTTTTGAAAGCCTTCCCATCTCCAAAAAACTTATAAAGTTTGTTTCCTCCATCTTCAGTTTGGACTTAATAATTCAATTTAATTTTAGTTGAAACAGGGTTTCAAGTACCAAGTTCATTTGAGGTATCACTTGAGGTATCACTTGGGGCATTAGATTGGGAAGCCATTCCATGTCCAGGTTCTTATAGAATTCTGCCTCCCCCATCGTTAGTTGTGATTTAGTGGTTTCATTCAGTTTTAGTTGAAACATTGCTGCAAGTACCTGTATCACTTGAGGTATCATCTCAACTACATATGAATGAAACTTGCATTGGTTTTGATGTTGCTTGGGTCATGAATTGCCACACAAGCTGCATTCCAGCTTGGTAGTTTGCAAAGTTTTCTTCTCAGGGAGAACCACCCATATGCGTCCAAATAAGTAATTTCTCGTATTAGAAGTGCAGATTTTCACTGACCAAAAATAGACACAGAAAGTGAAATTAAAAAGAAGCACAAAACTTATTTTTCTGCATTTTTCTTGTAAGAAATGGAATATTTTCTTTAATTTCAAAATAAAATGATGTAGACCATTATTTCTGTGTCGTAGATGCATCTATTGGTGTCCACCCATAGGACACCAATAGCAGTTGTCGAAATAGATTCCTCTTGTGCAGTGAATAGGATCCATGCAACAAGACCGCGTTGTCCACTTTGGCTGGTTTCATAGAGTGGGAATTTGAATGGGTCCCTCTCCCTTAATAAGTTAACAACACCTAATATCGAACAAATAAGGATAGTACCTTCAAAGACCTTGTGTTGAACAGGTCAATACTAATGTTTAAAGAGTAGGCCCAAAATAGGTGACGTTATGGATGGAGTTGTGATTGTTCATTCTTGGAAGGGCAGAATCCCGATGTTAATGGAGCTTCAAATGGAGCTTAGGGTAAGGGGAATAGGGTGGAGGAGGTGCTGCCAGGTTGAGTTGGTGAGCAAAGTAACTATTTGTTTTGTTGTTGTTGTTATATCGTCAACTTTGTTGGCTCTATCCACTAAGGCAGAAAGGTTGGGCACATGTGGTGCCCAGCAGCTGCGGGCACCGCTCCCCAGGAAACGGGGGCTCCTGCCACCCAGGCTGCCAATTGGACCCGCCTGGGCACAAGGCTGCGGCGGCATAGCGTGGGCCGCCACATGGCGATGTTTGGGCCCTCGTAACTTTTGTAGGTTAAGGTTTTTTCTTTAAATTTTTTTGTGTTTGTTGAAGTTTAAGGACCAGGGGCGTTTCAAGAGTTTAAAGCTTTAGTATTTTTTTTTTCAAATACGGCTTCAATTTGTTGTGTTTTCTCTGGGATTAATTTGTGGGTTTTGGATCAATTTAATCGAAATAGATGATATGGACATTGTAGTATTTTGTATTTTTTTAATCGTGGATGCGGATACAAGCCTTGTCTCGAAATTTGAATTAAAATCCAACACAGGGAAGGATGTTAACTAGCCAATGCAATTTACGGCACAAAAAAATATGCAAATTTGAGCAAATGGCAATAAAAAAACCGAGCACATGCGGAAATTCAAATCAGACTGAAAATTGAGAAAAAACTCTTAGATTCTTTAAGTATGATGTGCAGACAAATTAGGTCGGGGATTCGTGGCACTCAAGTAAAATCATCCGATAACAAAAATCGGATGAATCCATCAATAAGCTCATATGAAACTTACTTTAGTGAAGCACCTCCGAGTTGGCACGTAAGAACCCCTTGTTCCCTCATAGCTATTGTAAATTACTAGCTATTTTATAAATATCAATTAGTTGGGAAGGGGCCATGATGTGACTTTGGATGCTTTAAGCCTATTTTCTAACCTCCTATGAATTGTTTCCAAGGCCATGATGTGGTTTTGGATTTCAAATGGTTATTTTGATAAATATTGCAAGTTGTTAACGTGTGCAACATGTGGTTATGATGTGTTGTTATAACCATTTTTTTGGTTCATAATTCATTTATTTTGCACGGGAGTGATTGCTCAAATATTTTTAATACGTCAAAATAATATATATCATTTTATGCTAAATTGGTGAACTAAAATAGTCAATTAAATATAATAAATATATAGAAATATAATAAGATTTATTTAAATAGAACCAATATGCAACATCTGATTATAGAAATAATTTAATATGTGATGATGATAAAATATTATAATAACTCGGATAGCCTATAATCAGAAACTTGAGATTTTCTAAGTATATCTTATCCATAACGTTGCTCCATAAGTCTCATTTCAAGTAATATATTAATTATTTATGTCTCATATTTTATTATCTAAAACATAAAGATAGTTTATATTTATTATTTATTGTTTTATGTTTAATATTTTATCTTCATTATTTCATTTTGGTTATTTGATAAACACTTACACTAATCTACCATTTTTATTTTTGATACATTATCTCAATGTTATTAGATAAATTAGATTCTCAACTCCTTTTATATGAAATAGATAACAAAATATATTGTTGGATTTTTTAGATACCTTATCTTATAAATTATATAATTATAATTGTATCCAAATTTTAAGTTACTTATTGTTTTGAATGTCTTGCTACCACCACAAATGAACTAATAAAAATGTATATTATAAAATAATTTGCGATAACTATACTTTAGAAAATTAAATATTACATTTTGAAGTTTTTTTTATCATATATTCCATATCTTATAATTCATCATGCCTATCCAATTAAAAGTTAGATAAGCGATCTAGTACAAGATAATTTAACTTTAAAAGATAATTTATCTTGTTTTCATTGTCATCTATATTCTTATATCATACAAAACACATATAATATTTATGCATTGCTATCAGAGTATTCTAATAAAATTATATTTTTACAATGTTAATATTGTTAATTTTCTACATGTTTTTATATTTCATTGATCTATGTTAATTTTCAAGTTTACAATTACCTTCAATATTTTAAAATTTATTCCTAGATTTGTTGAATGATTGACATTGTGATTATATATTTAAGTTTAATGTTCAATTTTATATTTTTAAGATTTTGAATTTGATCAATATTTAATATTTAGTCAAAATTTTAAATATAAAATGAACCTTGTAATTTAGACCTTGGTATTTGATGGCCAATTTTTCCAGTTAGCCACTACTTTTATAATATAAAACACATAATTCTAAATGAAATATGATTAACAATTCTAACTTGTGACCAAGGCTACTTTCATATAATTGTACCTGAATATTTTTTCTTTGATCACCGGCTAAAACACACCTAACTAAATATAAGTCAAATCGGAAAAAAAAACATTTAAAAATGTCAATTTCATAAATGTTATTATCTGAAAGTGTTGGACTAGTTTTTAGCAATTCAATTGATAAATTGACAAACATGTGCTGGACTAACTATCTGCCTATGGTATTACCAAAAATACATAAATTTAAAAATATTGGATTGCATGCTTGAAATAACCATTCTAGGCTCAATAATGGGAAGGGACCTATCTGAACATTTGATGAACCACTATAATGGACTAATAATAGATACCTAACAAATATTTTGTTAGTTTGAATACATTATTTATATATATTTGACTATAGCCTATCTTACAATCTAAACCATATGATTATTATATACAATATCTTATCCATATGTTTATCTCCAAAAATGCAAAATGATAACAATTATGGATAAGGTATCGTAACTTTATACTTTAAAGATGATATAAAAACAAAAATAATAAGGTATACTAAAAAAATGAAGAATATCTGACTATAATTTATCTTAAAATCTAAACTATATGATTATTATATATGATATCTTATTCATATGTTTATCTCCGAAAGTACAAATTGATGATAATTATGGATAATGTATCGTTGTTTTATACGTTAATGATAATATGAAAGCAAAAATGATAAGGTATGCTCAGAACATTTGACTATAGCCTATCTTACAACCTAAATTATATAATTATTGTATACGATACCTTATCCATATGTTTATTTCCAAAACTATAAATTGATGACAATTATAGATAAGGTATCGTTGTTTTACACTTTAAAGATAATATAGAAGTAAAAATGATAAGATATACTTAGAACATGCATAATATATTATTATAGCCTATCTTACAACCTCAACCATAAGATTATTGTGTACGATACCTTATATATATGCTCATCAAATCTTTGAAAATAAAACAATAGTTTATTTATTTATATATAAAAGAAATATACATCTCAAAAAATATTACGATCAATAAATTCTAAATGTTCTTGTATTCTTCTTCATCTACCGAGTCTGCTGTGTCGCCATTCTCGAGACTTGGCGCCTTCCAATCGATGTCATCATTGCTTGCTCGGGATTGTGTTTTCCAAGCCGATGCCGCACCCCGTTTGACTTTGAAGGCACGAATGCTCGAAGAAGATGCACAAAGACATGCTCTCAACTTAACATAATGATCAAGAAAAACCTCAAAGTTTTCAAAAAAATCCATCTTTTTATGTACATGTGCTATAGTATTATATTCCGTGAACTCACGAAAAGCAAGGTCGCGGATATTCGCGTATTCTTTCAATTCATATCGTTCACGGGAAAATGTGGGTGCAAGCGTAGACATATACGGCGACGTCGATTTCGCTATCCAAATCTGAATTGGTTTGCTTCGTTTAAAGGCCGTCTATGTGGCATGATAAAAAATAACAGCACCTTATGTCGCAAAACGAAAATTACTTTTAACCGACCGGATGAAAAATAAGGTGAGGGGGACAATTCATCTGGCAAAGGATTTTTAGCCGCGTCACGAAGCATGTTATCCCACTGTCGCATGGCGGCGATGGCCCACTTCGATTTTGCCGTGTTGTTGTTTTAGCCGCGCAACTAGATTGGACAAAGCGCAAATATTACTCTTTCGATTTTTCTCCACCGTGGTTGAAGGCGTTCTTGTAGTGTCTGCCATCCGCGGTCTACCTTCTTTGCCACCGCCTTTGACACCCATAAAACAATGATCATTTATGAAATATTTTTTAATTTCTATTTATTTACGTAATTTCTTTTGCACTCTATCCAAGACAATAAAATTTTTTGCGAGTGTTTTCTCCTCGAATAGCCCAATGCACATCCATTTGAGGCGACCCCGTCGGCAGGGAGCTCACATTTGAATAAGTGCGGCAGACCTTCGGAGGGTTCATCTTTGTCCATTGGGTTGTAATCTTCTTGCCCCTTTTTATTCATTGTATTATTTTTCCTTGTTGCCTCAATAAGAAACGATGGTGAAGCCAAACTCAAATGGATGGGTGGAACATCTACAAAAAAAATTAGGATAAGGTATTGTGAGTTTTCAATTTCATGGATTATAACAAACAATTAACGGGATAGGGTATCACAAAAAAAATGCAAAAAAACCATCTTTGTCATTCAAAGAGTAGCAAAGATGGTTAAAACATTACCTTACGAATGATCTTCCACTGTGGTTGCAATAGTACAGTCCGAAAGGGCAATGTCCACTATTGTTGGGGAAAGCGGTTCAATATTAAGAGCCATGCGAATTTCTGTGGTTATTAGAGTTACGATAGTTGGAATATTTGCCATAAATTTGTACAAAAACTCCAAAAAAAACACATCTAGTCAATGAGTGGGGTAAACTAACCGCTAGTGAGCCCAACATTAGTTGTCATTCGTTGTAACCTTTGGGGGTGCGTTATGATTACTGTAATTTACCAAGTGACTTTTCATCCAAATTTCAATCATCAATGACACTATTTCATCACAAGTTGGTGACGAGAAAAGGTATGGTTTTGGCCAATGGGTGATTTCATCCATCATCCATGACAATATTTGTTCACTTATTCATAAAGAAATGTCATCCGAAATGTTGCCATAGTGACATTAAATACCATATGACACTAAATATCATACTTAGTGTACTGCACAAGGGCCTACTAGTGGGGTTAGTTATACAATCAGGGGGTTAGTTAGAATCATGAATTAATTATAGAAGAACAGGTTGAGTTTGAGAATTAACAGGTTGAAGTTCGATATTTACTGATCTAGAAATAATCTATGAATTTCAGCCAAATTTTGCAGTGCTATTTTAACTACATCCATTTCATGCACATTATCAGGGCTTACGGAGAATCATGGGTTAATTACAGATGAGCAGGTTGAATTTGAGAATTAGCAAGTTGAAGTTCGAGACTTACTGATCTAGGAAGAAAAAATGGATTTCGGCCAAATTTTGCAGTGCTACTTCGACTACATACATTTTATGCACATAATCAAGGCTTACGGAGAATCAGAGATTAGTTACAGATGAGCAAGTTGAGTTTGAGAATTAACAGGTTGAAGTTCAAGACTTACTGATCTAAGAAGAATCTATGGGTTTCGGCCAAATTTCGCAGTACTACTTGAACTACATCGTTTTCATGCACATTATCAGGGCTTACGGAGAATCAGAGGTTATTTACAGATGAGCAGGTTGAGTTTGAGAATTAGTAGGTTGAAGTTCGAGACTTATTGATCTAAGAAGAATCTATGGGTTTTCGGCCAAATTTCGCAGTACTACTTGAACTACATCCATTTTATGCACATTATCAGGGCTTAGGGAAGAACCAGAGGTTAGTTACAGATGAGCAGGTTGAGTTTGAGAATTAACAGGTTGAAGTTCAAGACTTACTAATCTAAGAAGAATCTATGGGTTTCGGCCAAATTTCGCAGTACTACTTGAACTACATCCATTTCATGCACATTATCAGGGCTTAGGGAAGAACCAGAGGTTAGTTACAGATGAGCAGGTTGAAGTTCAAGACTTACTGATCTAGGAAGAATCTATGGGTTTCGGCCAAATTTCGCAGTACTACTTGAACTACATCCATTTCATGCACGTTATCAGGGCTTACGGAGAATCAGAGGTTAGTTACAGATGAGCAGGTTGAGTTTGAGAATTAACAGGTTGAAGTTCGAGACTTATTGATCTAAGATGAATCTATGGGTTTTCGGCCAAATTGCGCAGTACTACTTGAACTACATCCATTTCATGCACATTATCAGGGCTCAGGGAAGAACCAGAGGTTAGTTACAGATGAACAGGTTGAGTTTGAGAATTAACAGGTTGAAGTTCGAGACTTATTGATCTAAGAAGAATTTATGGGTTTCGGCCAAATTTCGCAATACTATTTGAACTACATCCATTTAGCACTACAGTAATTCCAAAGTCTAATACAATAAGCACCTAATCTAAGTAAATGCACAACACTCTATAAAAAAAATTCATAGAAAAAAATACAAGTTGCAAGATTTCAAAAAAATTGAGTGCTAACATTTACTTCCTAAACTTCAGCTTTGCAATTATTAAGCTACGATACACTCCCGGGGAAGTCACTCCATGCACATTAGGCCACTACGTGCAATAAAAGTTTGCTATCCCTATATTATATGTCATAAATAAATTTTAAAATGATGATATTTTTACTAGAGATACAAAACCATTGATAATATCTTTTTTATATTTTTTCGAAATTTTTAGTCATCTTCATTTTTGTAGTAATTGTTTTAGTTCAATTTTGCATCATTCTAGTTAGAAACGGTATGTTTTTTACAAAAAAGAGATCATCAAATTTGGTTACCATTTTTTACTATGTAATAGATACCATATATATCTACTAGAGAGAAAAAAATTGATAAAATTTGACCCATTTTGGTGATGCCTTTAGAAAAAGTAGATTCACTTTTATCGCACATGGCGTCAACTTGACCAATGGAGTGACTTCCCCGGGGATACACTAAACAATACGTTGCAAAAATGAATGCAAGGTGAGTGATGTGAGAGAGAATGTGAGAGTGTGACAAATGTGATAATATAAGAGAAATAATGAAGAGGGGAGAGAAGAACTCAGGAGGTTGGGGAAGAGCCGTTTACACAAAGATGAGAGGATGAGAAGGCAAGGAGCCTTAAATAGCTTGCTAAAATGACATGCTAATCTCTTAAAAATAACCGCACAAGTAGTGATGGGTTGGCAACCCATGATGCACCCACTTGCTCTTAAAAATATTTCGATTAATAATAATAAGTTGCCAACCCATAATGCACCCACTTGCTCTATACTGGGCACTCATTTTTAGATGCACTAAACTTTGTATTTATTAACACCCTTTTAATTAGGTTGGGATAGTTTTAGACACAAAAGTTAAGCATTTTTGGTCACCTTGAGACAAGGAGCCGACACCATAAGGGTCATTCTAAAGTGGTTGATTTCATTCAACAAGATGAATGAGCTACTACGGATGGTTTTACTTGAGTGCCACGAATCCCCGGCCGACAGACTGTTGTGTCTACTCGGAGCAGTAAAAGAATGTGTAAAAAAAATTGTGATAAAAAATTACGATAATTTTTTTGGTAAAAACTGAATTTTTATTGCTTTGGAGTAAAATGCAGTGCAATTTTTATTGCGCCGGGTAAAACCTCGGTAGCCTACGCGGCGGCCCAGCCTGGGCGGTTGCAACTTTTGTGTTGTTTTCTGCCGCCTCCCAGGTGGTTGCCCTGCCTCCTAGGCGGCCATTTTTGGCTGTAGGGCAGCACTTGGGCCTCATGTGCCCGGTCCAAGAGGCTTTGTAATGACTACCCTGGCAACGCATGTGCAAGGTCCAATGTCCTATCTACAACCCTTTTCACACTGTGAGAACCACCTTGTGAGAGCCGCCTTGTGAGAACCGCCTTATGAGAAGTTGAGAACCGCCTTGTGAGAACCACCTTGTGAGAACTGTCTTGTGAGAACAAACCAGTGTAAAAAACCAGGGTAAAAAACTAGGGTGAAAAACCAGCGTGAAAAAACCAACGTGAAAAACCAGCTGGGAACCTAGATGGGGACTTAGATGGGGACCTAGATGGAGACCAGATGGGGTTTTGCAATTACTAACACTTGGCATACGAGTTGTGCATATAATGGGGGCGATGTGGCTGTGGTCCAACAATGTAATGTGTGTGGTTGTCCATGTCTTGATTGGTTTAGTTGGTTGTGATGGTTTAGTTGGTTGTGTGATTTGTGAAGATACAATGGCCTTGCGGCCGAGGTTGGTTGTGTCTATAGATGACATCAATGAAGGTAGCCAAGATGTCGCATTTGAAGGCAAGGTTCTCTGCCGCTATAGGAATTGGGATAATTGTAAAGATCATAAGTTTCCGTACGTGCATTGTGATCTCATTGACCGTGCTGGTTTTACTACAATCACTGTTAGTCTGTGGCATCTGCACATTGACCAGCATGAGGGGAAATTACAAGTAGGTTCCTATGTGCAAATTGAAAATTTTGGTGTTTCACCAAAGTCAGAAAAATCCTATGAGAAGGGTGACATGCCGGTGGTGATGAAAGTTCAGTCCACGACCTCTGTGAGTCGGATAGATGATAGTAAAATGGAGTTTATTCCAAAGTTTTCCCATACAGATAGTATTGCGGAGTTTCATAAACGGTCCCATGAACAGTGGGCCACATCCACAATTGCCGCGTGTGTCATTGGAATTCGAGGTCTGTATGGTCGGTATCACCAACTCATCATTGCAGATGGGTATAATGAGAGCGATAATGATATTATCGCTCTTGGTCCCCAGTTCCAAAGTGAATATGATCAAATTGTGGAGGGTGTCAATAGTGGGCAATGTGTAATGGTTGTGTTTAAAAATATTACCATAAGTGCAATAGGCGATCGCGACCTCCGCACTGATCCTAGTACAATTATTGCAACAGTGGTTGATACATTTGTACAAATGCAGCTGCAAGCAATCCACCACAAATTGTGCAGTCAAGCTCAAACATCAAGCCGGGAGGTATGTTACTTCTTGTTTGTATTATTCCTCATTTGTATTACTGCTGGGATGGGATGTTACTGCGGGGATGTTACTATGGGGATGTTACTACAGGGATGTTAACTCAGTTGAGTTGAAGTGGATGTAGGTATGTGGAACACTTTCCGTTGTAAGAGCATCTCCACCCTTGCGCGTCAAGGCAGACTCTCGAAATGTGCTTTGAAGGGCTCCAAGCATGCACTAAATTTTTTTAGGGTGGCACTCCCCCACCCTTACCTTGCATACCGGCTCTTCAACCCGAAAAACCGTCAAGAATATTCCCTGTAAAGTGGCTTCAACCCAAAAGTGGCACGATTCAAAGATCGCAAGTGGATGAGGTCCCGGAATTTGGGCGCAGCAAGAGCAACGCTCACCCGGGAGGATAGTGAGTGGAGTCGAAAGTTTGAAGAGCCCTGGCAAGTTTGAAGAGCCCGGGCAAGAGGGGTGGGGCAGAATTTTCTGCCAGGCCGCGTCAAAGGGCTTGCCAAGACCCTTTGACGCGCAAGGGTGGAGATGCTCTAAGTCCAGCTGTTGCCCCATACAAACATGTTTGCAAAACATGTAACTTATCCAATCTCATCAATGTGGAAGAAGGCTTTTATTGTAATGTATGTCACAGTCCCCAAACAGTACGTAAGCAGGCGTATATCCGGGGGAAAATCATGACAATGTCCCAAGTTGTTTCTATGTATTTGGAAGGTCAATGGCTACAAACACTTGTGTGGATGCCAGAGGCGCAGTTTTTAAATTTATCAAGAGAGCAGCAAGTTAAAATGCTGACGTCGTTTCGGATCAAGGTACAGTCTAACCTTGATAATGTCACACCATCCGTTTCACCAAAAAGTGTGATATAAACAAGGTGTGACATATTTGATAATGTCACATTTGGAAGATTTATGCATAATGTGATATTATCAAAGAAATAGGTAGAAAAGCAAATAAAAATTACAATGTTCAAAAGAAAATAACAAAGATGAGAATTCAATGTTTTTAAAATATAAAATCAAATTCAAAAGCTTGAATTACAAAGATAGCACATCATAATGTGTCATTGAGATCAGGTAAAGACCTCTCACTAGAGACAAAGAAGCTCCTAATGTCACATTGTTTTGTTGACATTGATGTTAAATGTGCAACACCAATTCTAATGAGCTTGTCATGGATTTTTTTTCCATTCCTAACAACTCCATAGTGTTGAAAATTTGAGAATCTTGGCTAGCCATACAGTTCAAAACATCTTTAACAAATTTTTGTGCATCACTTAACTTCACTACCTTAGACTCAACATCATTGCTATCATCAATCCATGAGTCTACTTCTATGGGATCATGTACCTCCTAGCCATCTTGCACTAATTGCACAAGCTCCTCAGTAGAATACTCCACCTCAAAATCATCTTCACCTTCCATGTTTACGTACTCCAATGGAGAAAGCTTCTCTAGAGGCTTGCCTTGGACATCAAAGCCCAAATTCAATGTTGCCGACATCATCCATAGAATTTGTTGTCCATCCGGCCTTTTTTCATCCATATTACTTGTTATTATCACACTTACACTATAGATTTTGGAAAAAAAATAGTGACATTATCAAGGGTGATAGGGATAATAACGAGGGAGTTTTACACTAGAAAATTTGGTTTCGAAGTTTTGGGTGACAATATCAAGGTGTTCTATAAACAAGAGTGACATTATCGAGGGCAAACTATACTTTTTGGTTAACACCTCTTTCTATTTTAAATGGATTCGAAGAGGACATGGAAGCAAGCTGGCAGGTGGATAGTAGTGCTATGCCTAGTAATACCGTCAGTTCATTGGTAGGCAGTGACATCCAGGCATCTACACCGCTTGCTTTAAAGCAAAAACTGGATGATACTAAAGTTATCCTTAAAATCTCAGCCTTGGGAGACCTGACTTTAGACCTGTACCTTGAGTTTAGGTGGATTAACGTAAACTTAAGGAGCTTGCCTGCCCCATTTTTCCGGAGCTTTAATTAGCCCGGTGCAGCCTGCCAGCGCGGCTACCAGCCTACATTTGGCTCAACAAGGAAATGAGGATGCAAGTGGAAAGTAGAAGGGGGTAGGGTGCCTTTAGAAACAAAGGAGTCAGGGTCAAAAGCTCCCGAGGGTCCCAACTCAAGGTTCCCAAAGATTGACCTTGTCATTATTTTTAGTCTAATGACACAAGAAGACAAACCCTATAAATATAGAATAGATCTCTCAACTCGGGACTGCAGCTTGACTTTCATCCGGCATCCTGAGACTTTAAGGATAACTTTACTGTAGATGTATCACCGGGGACGACAACATCTACAAGTAAATTGAGAAAGTTATGATAGTGTTTACAGTCAAGCTACACTATTTTGTCTAATTAGTGTGGGTGGGAAATTCACGTGGGTTGGAAATTAATGTGGCCCACACTAAATTTCCAGTGTTTGCATCACTTTGGATGTAATTCGTACTGTCATCCATCCGTGTGTGTTAGGGTTCTCTGCAAACAGCCTCCGTTAGGATGGAATTATGAAGTTTCATCCAATTGTGGAAACGACAAAGCCCACACAAATTTTTCACCTTTGAAATTAGTGTGGGCCACTCTAAATTATAATTTGAAATTAGCGTGTTTTATTGGGAATTAGTGTGGCCCACATTAATTAGACAAAATAGTGTAGCAATGAAGTGTGATTTTTCGAAGCGCGACTATCTTGATCACTTACAAATTTTCTTCTTCAATAGGTTAAGGCTGCTCAATCAGCCTAACATTATTCAGACCCATGATGGTGTTTTGTGGGACTAACAATATTATAGGGAATATTCCTAGTATTTTCACATTCCGTCTGAATGTGAAGAATATTCCTTGGAATACTGTCAGTCCCACAGAACACTGTCATGGGTCTGAATAATGAACTGAGTTCATTCCTTTAGGTTGTAGTCTTCAATAATCGTATATTAAAATTGTTTTTATTGATGAGAACGTGTTGCACAATAATGTGCTGACCGGATCTTATCGTCACACCTATTTTAGTTCAAATATTAACCTAGCAATATTAATTGCCAATCAACTTTGCAAAACTAATCAATTCAGCTAGAATTGTAACTTGTTTAACAATACAAAATCTTACAACAAAATCTGAGATTGCATGCAAAAGTCTATGCCTTGACTGGGAGGTAAGGATCTTAAGCTGATGTAGCATATACCTTGAGAATCGTATAATTAAACAACCATAATGGTGAAAATATCATTGGCCTCAACTATAATGTGTCTTGTATGAGTCTGGGAAAACACAATAATCTAACTCTACCATAAGTGAGGTTGTCATTATTGGTGGTGACCTCCAAGATATGGCTAAGGTAGAAATACCATAACCCGTGAAAATAAGGTGATTCGCATTGAAGATATGGTCGTACAATCATGAGGTAATTTTCCAAGATAGACGAGAAGGATTCATGAAGAATGCAAGTTGTTTCATATTTTCCTACCCTATACAAAGAATTCTACAATTTTTCAAAGTGGAAAGTTTGTGAAACCCCTACTTGTTCACTAGATTTTGCTCACACCGAACACGGTGATCCGCATTTCCATACAGAACATCACCTAAACTGGTTAACTCATGAGTACATTGAACATGACTAAATTTGGCTAAATTGAGTGTACACGCATTGAAGTGGCCAGCCTCGCCATGATTGGTTTCAAAAATGGCACTTCACTATTTTGATGGCAATCTACTGCACGGGTAGAGGGTGGTTAACCGGTTTGGGTATTTCTACCTTAGATGATTCTCAAGTGGATGTGGTTTTCCCAAGTGAAGGGATGAATTACTTTATGGTTGTTCAAAGAGACTTGATCAATGAAGCTCAAGATGAGCTCATGGTTGCAGGTTGCATGGAAGAAGATCTTCCATGTTAGGCTCAATCATTTTAGTATGAAGGATAAAAGATTTGATTTAGTGTTTCCATACCATATAGAAATATTTGTATACATGATAAGGCAACAATTCTATATTGACAATGTTGAACATCATTTATTTATTGATTGATGTGTTTTCTTTCACTGTAGTTTTTTTTTCAAGACATTTTCAATGATTGGCTAAAGTTGCTATGCCATGAGAATGCATTTCAGTTACCATTTTGGCAAAAAAATCAGTTTTTTCTTGATATTAGGTCATAACTTAATAGTCTTAGTATATGGTTTCACATTTCGATGCTTATTTTATGCTCATTACGAATGAGTAGAAATAAAACTAATACCAATTGGTACATCCAAAAAGTCAAAACTTCCCACCAATCTTTGATGGGGCCCTACCATGTGTAGAGAGTCTTCATACCAATGCCTCTTTTTGGTTATAAAAAAAGGAATAGCAACCCAGCATTGCTAACAACCATATAGGAAATCTCTCATACGTGTAGCAAAGTTCCATTATTTTTAAGTCAACATAAAAATAAAAATAAAATTGCAAGGCATGGACAAACTTTGAATTTCCACAAATCAACAATGGACAACACTCGTGCATGTGTTTTTTGGTGGCCTTGAAGGTGAGCCTATGATATGTGCCAATAACTTTGAGGCTAGAAATATCAATTAAGGCCGAAACTCACATGCCTATCCAAAGTGCACATCATCAAAATTGAAGCCTTCACAAGCATTTCAAAGTGCAGGCACCAAAACATATGCACTTCATGTAAATGTTTTACTTTTCCAAGAGCCCTTCACCAAGAAATAAATGATTATTCAATTGTAACCTTTCAACATGTTTTTGAAGCTTAGAAAGCAACTCTTAATTGGCTTTGCCTTGATTGAAGTGACCTAGGAGTAGCCTCTAAAATAAGCCAAAGTTTGGCAGCCAACTAGAACCAACCACATATGTGTTGTGATTCTATAGTGTCAATAACTCGCTCTTCAAGTGGAGTCCACATGTAAGTGACTGTTGATTTAAAAGTGGTCTCTAAAATGAGCCAAGGTTTGACCTTAGTTGGACAGCCGACCAAAATTAACCACATGTGCAAGATAATGATAGGGCAAAGCACTCTTGCAACTGGCCGCTTGTTCATAATCTGGTTCATAATCTGAGAATGTAATCCTACTGAGTCCAATTTCGTATTGGAGATGAATGATCTAATACTAATGTTCCATTTTGTGTTACTCTGAAAAACAATTCATGAAAAGTTCTAATGTACATGAAGAGTCAAAGAAGGCAATTACCTACATATCATCCACGATGGCCTCAATTGTGCACGCACAACTTGCAATTTAGCAGCATAGAGCCACTACAGATATTGTGGGTTCAAGAAAAGAAGCATTGCAATCGATTTGAGACAAAAGTAGTCAAATTGAACCCTTGCTCATAATATACACTTATTGGTTTGTGGGATATATATAATGGGTGTGCAAAGCTCTAGAGACCAACCAAGGGTCCAATTGGTCCTTAATCATCTGATCATCTCATCTTCTATTCATTTCTTTCTTCTATATTCTTCAAGTTCCTCTTGTAACCTCTACTTGAATGTCCGACAGTGACATCTGAAATCTGACCTTTCACCCCCAGTTCTCCAACATTGATAAAACATCTTCAAGCTTACCCAGCTATGTACATTCAAATTAGTTCAGTTCAAAGTCCATTGATAACATTATAAAAACTTCCCAGAAGTAGGATTCAATCTGCTCTAATGCTCTACTTAATCTGTCACCAGGTTGGTCACCCCCAAACCTATATAAGTGGAAGAAGAATGTAAAGCACACTTGTCAACACCATGCTCACCACAGAAAGAAAGAAATGTAACCATTGAGATCTTCCAAACCTAGGATGCATGGCATCCAAAGAAACATTGAAAGCATTACTCACAAAATCTCACTTGATGATATGACTCAAGAATGACACAGGATCTCAATATGAGGTTGAACCTATACCCAAAAATCTAGACATAGTGACTGCCTCACTGATTTATTAACCATTAACAAGCTTCAGACAGGAATAAGCATGCTACACCCTCTTACAATATGTGCACATTTATCCTGTGAAGTGTGATCATTGACCTTCATGTTGGATATTGTTAGAGTGTCAATGATTTTGTGGAAAATCCAAGGGTGATGTCTATACTGATGGCAGAGATAGACCAAAAAAACAAGTAAAAAAAAAGGAAGACTTCAATAAAAGAAGTGATAAAAGATGAGTGGAACACAGGGTACACAACCAATCCAAAAAAATGCTTTGGAAGCACAAATCAACTCGGAACTGCCTGTGTCACTGCATGAACACCATAAATATGCTAAGAGTACTAGAAGGTGGAAGAGCTAACCACCTTGCATCCAGGCTGATCAATTTATTCATCATCGTCTGAATAGATTACAGTAGGCCTTGGTTTAGAAGTTCGAGCATTGGGAGCAACTTTGGACCTGGTTTTTCTTTTTGGCTCCTCCTCAATTATGTCATCTTCAGGTGCTTCCTCCGCGACACACAATCGCCCCGCATTATTGAAAGAGATGCCTACTTCAGCTTTCATTTCAGCTGTATATTCTATTTCCAACCTACTTTCAAATTTGGAGTCACTGCAATTGAGCATCCAGGCTAATGGCCATTGAGTACCCTTATCTATGATTTTTGCGAATCGTGGTCGGATTCTTCCTTCAAGATCGTATGTCAAAAATTCAGGGTACTCTAACAACTCTCTGATATCCCTTTTCATCTCCTTCACAAGAAAATCTGCATTTGGTTTCATAGCTTTCTCAACACTTATGGCAAGCAACTGTGGGCACCTGACCACCATATCACTCACCTCATTTTTTGCAAAACCCAGGTCCCTCAAAGCGTTAACTCGTTTGGTACCGGATGGCACATTCATCAAAAGGATTTGAGGCAATTTCTCAATGATCTGTGGCACGGAATCTTTTTGAACACCAACTTTACCCATGAGCCAGGGCAGCTTTGTTTGCACTTTGTCCATCACCTTCATTCCAAGGATGTCAGGAAACTGCACAAGAATTTGAGGAATTGCTTCCTTCCGCACCCCGAAGTCCAAGAGAGCATCCACAGCAGGTCTCATGTCTTCGTCCAAACCATACCCTAGTATATATGGTCGGTTTTCGATCATTTTCCCCACAACAAGGTGAGGAATGCCCCAACTGGCAATAAATTCCACCTTCGGTTTGATGTTATTTGCCACCCGCATACCCATTATATCAGGTTTCTCTGTCAAAATGGGGCCAATTTGTCGAGGGTTCACACCAATCATGCAGAGGTAAGCCACAGACGTGCTCATTGTACCTTCAATCCGGAATCCCAACACTTGCGGATACCGCGTCAAAAGCGCTCCAATCTGCTTCAACTCAACTCCCATGCCTTGGATATACCGCACATTTGGGGACAAATCAATAGCAACACTTGAATGCAAAACTTGTGGGTATTTTCGGATCAACACGGGGAATGAGTTCTTGGTCACCTTGTTGGTTTCTAAATACTTCAAGACAGGGATGAGATTTTTCTGCACACTGCACCCAATCATGAGTGGATAGTCATTGATATCCTTGATTGTCAGACCGATTCTCGTGGTGAGGAACTCAATGCGCTCTTTGATCACATCCTTAGATTTGGGCAGCTCAACTTCCTCCAACGCTGTTGTATTGATTCCTTGCGATTTCAAATACTCTAGAACGGTCTGGTGTTCTGATTCTTGGGGTCCGATTTCAGGGCTCTCCTCAACTATCCGCTCTTCAACTTCTACACCTGCTGCAAAGTTCCGGAAATGAACACCTATAGAAAATTTTGGGTGCCTTTGCATCTGGCCATTTGAGCTCCACGGATGCACAACATGCACATCCCTCACTACCGTTCGCACAAATATTGCATCCCCCCCACAAATTTCCAACCTCTTGAGATGTGCCAAAAGTCCCTTAACAAAAACATTTCTGAATGACATCCCTGACATCCTAAACATGCAGCTCCCCGATTCTGGCAATGAGAGCGATCTGACTCCTTAAACCTCAAGATCCTTGAACCCCACGCTGGAGAAATTGATGAAATACATGTTTGATGAAACACATTTGTCAACATCACCTGAGATGTTGCAATAATTTACCTACATCACAATAAGCACCAAGTTAATTCTTTCACACAAGCTACTGCATACATAACGACTTTTGTTTCAATACAACTAACCACGAAGGCAAGAGGACAATTTCACAACTAAAGTCACCATCTTTTGTGCGACAATTAAACGATTAATGCAGCAATATCAACCATATCTTGCAGCCGGCTATAACAATTACCAGAAAGAATCAGTCACTTCTAACCTGAGAAGTACATCACCAACTTGAGATTAAACTATCCCTAGAGAATACGTGCATTGAGTCACTAATATTGATTGAATTATAGAGGTTCGCATGTAGGTGTGATGCAGAAACCACCATAAACTAAGGTTATCCTCGTTAGGCTTTACCAGCCAGAAAAGAAAGTTCTTCAAAGAAACTGTGCAACCATTAGTGAAGAGTAACACACCAGCCTCTGCCAGAATACGCAGTCAAATTATTTGATCAATCACAGATGCCAATTAGCCAAAGCTTTCAAGAACAACTCGCCACTTATTTCTACCCATTTGTATGTCAAGTAACTTCAGATGTCTTCGATTGCTTCGACACCAGAAAAACAGAATCCTCAATAGGAAACTGAAAATACTATAAGCATTAACTTAAATGTCGCTGACCATTTGACCTCAAGAAGACTCTGCACAGCCAGTCGTGTCAAAATACTGAGCCTAATGTAGTGTAAGGTCTTGCACGTAAGGTTTTGCACCAGAATTTGACCTCGTCGACTGACTTCACTCACCACCTGTGTAGGTACTGGATTGACTGGCGCAGTTCTTCACACCATCCCATGGCTGGCTGAGACCATCCCGTCCATCCGCTAAGCCGTAAGCCACTTCAGAAAATTCTACTCTTGAGGTACATGTCTTCAGCTGCATATCAGTCGGGCAACCTTGAAACAAATCCACCTCTCCTAAGAAATCTTTTATTCAACCCCTCACAAAAACAAACACGCGCGCGCGCGCGCGCACCAATGCACCTACCTAAACGCAAAACATGTTAAGTGACAAAAAAAAAAGCCTTCCATAATTGCATCAGTTCCATCGAGATCGCCGTATCCTTTAGACAGAGCATTCTTACGACTCTAACACCTGCTTCTGTGCCATAAATGCTCAGCAACGAAGGTCTGGGTGGGGACGAGACGAGACCACCCGAGGCTCTCTACCTCCTGATGTGCAATTAGGGTTTAGGGTTTAGCCCCATGCATTGCTTGAGAGAGACGAAGTTCACCGTAAGTTCCCCACACGGGAACGTCACCTGTGCGCGAAGGGGACTAGAACCTGCTCGCTTGAGATTTTTAGTTACTTAGGGCCGCTTTACACCTAGAGGCCGGGGCAATTCGTAGTGTAAGAGGTTTGAAATCCTCACTTGTGATTGGCCAAAAGGCTGAAATCGGCTAGAGGCCAGGCCGATTTGGTGGTATGAATTTTTTAATCAAAAAATGCATGGTCTGACATGGACCGAGCTTGTTGAATTGGATGCATCCAAAATGGAGGGCCAATTCTTGGCCTCAAGGCCAATGTCAAATTTCAATTTAAATAAATAAATAATAAAATATGATTTTTTCAACGAACCAGATCCGTTGGATTATGTGGAAATTTGAACGGCTCTTATGGTTCATCATGATTTCATCCTCTCCTCTCTTATGGCTAAAATTTGCTAGATTTATTGAATTGGCTTGACTTCTTGGCCCTAAGGCCTTTACATATGGGAAAATTGGCCCCCGTTATAATCTTATTGTAATGTGTAGTTGAGGCCGGCCTCCAACCCAAAAGGGGCTGAAATTTCATGCAATCGGCCTCGAGGGCCTCTAGGTGTAAAGCGGCCCTTATTAGAGGCACTAAAAGGTGCCCCGGCCGCAATTAGGGGTTGCTTAGGGGTGTTGTTTACACAGTTGGGGCGAAACAACCTGTACACTAGTTCCTTGGAGGCAAGGGTTAAGGCATCCAACAAGGAACGAGTGTATGGGTTGGTTCGCCCAAATCATGTTTACACCAAGGACCATAAAGTCATCCCAAAGGCTCTGTAAAATCTGTGATTGGCTTTTGAATTCATTATGGGACCACTTCGGTTTACACCAAGGAAAAATGTCACAGTGAGCATGGAGTTCAAGGTTCCCAAAATGTATACTTAAAGGCCTACATAATCCAATGACTTGGTCCAACGGGTTTTGTGATAAGAGAGGCAAAAGAGGTGCCCATGGCAAAAAAAATGATGTTATAATAAAATTTTCATAAAATTTTCTTTGGGGAAGATCATATCAAGACAAGAGAATTTAATTTTTTTTTCAAAACTGCCCATTTGGGCATATGTTAAAAAAATCACGACATTCGTTTTTTGGCGCATAGTCATTCCTCTTGGTCCACATTCGGTTTACACCTAGTGAGGGGCCCAAAGGCTTTGTAAATTTCTTTTTTAAGAAATTGGACCATGGAAGTTGGACCATGAAGTCGGACCATGGAAAAAGGCCTTCTTTCATGGTTTGACTTCATGGTCTATGGTGTAAACCAGTCCTTATGTTAACCCCTAACTTCGCAAGCAACTCATTTATGGTTGATGGATGATTTCTTCCCTACATTAACTCCACCTAATTCATTCATCCACAATCAAAATAATTATAAACATCAAGCCAAGATATATATATATATATATATATATATATATATATATATATATATATATATATATATATATATATGTATATATCTACGCATAGACACACGAGCCATGCAATTTGTAGATGATTAGAAAGTGCACAAATATGTCAAAGTGAGAAGTGGTAATGTTTTTATTGTGTTAGGAGCTTATGTGAGCGTCTTGACTCCAATCAATAGTTGTCACTTCAATGTAAATTTTGGATGAACATCAAAGACGTTTTTTTTGGGTAAAAGTGAAATGTTTTTTGATGCTCATATAAAAAGGTTTTTGTGCTCACATTGACCATTTAGTTTAACATTTAGACACTCTCAAACTTTTTAGGAATTCTTTACATGTATGTGGTTAGAAACATGGGACAATTTACATGCTCCAAATGCAAAGTGGCTAGCCTATTATGGTTTGCACATCTTTGCATGAAAAGTTGTGGAGATGCTCAACTATCAAGTTGATCCCATCTAGTCAATCGCACAAAGCAATCTGCTCATTTTCCAAGGAATAAAACATGAAATTTTCTTTTGCATCACTTCCGTCATTAGTTATAATCTAAAAATCCCAAGGGTTATTCATGCCCATCTTCCCTCATTACAACTCATCTCCAATGTTTCAAGGTCCTATGGAAAAATCCCATCTTAACCTCAAAACTTTTCCATGAAAATTCCACAATCAACATTGAATGCAATGCACTCCAAACAACCCTTTCATAGGCTTGGGAAGTGAAGGCTTAACGTTAACTTCAATTTGAGGTTTAATTGGACTTAGTTAGATTTAACATTAGTTAAGGATAACATTATTGACCTTGTTTTCAAGCTTTCTAAAATTATAGTATGTAAAAAGAGGAGTTAAACTTAACGAGACTAGTGAAGCTAATAGTTTAGTTAAATATTAGTGTGCCTGTGGTCTAGCTAATTGTATAATCATAATTGTAAAATGCACGACCATGGCCAATACACACCAAATTAAAAGCCATCGAATCCGCATGCATGACCAGTAATTGTGGGATATAGAATTTCATGCAAATGGGACTAAATTACATAACTTTATTCATAACTTTGTGAAAGGAAACACATATAATTATGTAAAATTTGAGTTAACTCCCACATTTACTAGATTAAAGCATGTGAGAGTACGGGAATTCTTAATTATAGTGCCAAACATAGCCGCATGGTTGAAATCCTACTTCAAATCCAACCCCGCACCCACCCCACCCATTGGCATTCTCATAGTCCACTCTCACTTGAAATTAGGGCCGCTCCATAAAATCAAATAAAAGTAACGTCGGGGTTTGGTTTATACCGTGTTCATGTTTAACCAAGCGTCACCGTAAGAGTACTTCTTCCCTCTCGGAATGTGGGCTCCTTTAGTTTTCGAGAAAACTCAGTACCTAACATCTAAGGGGGGTATACAAGGGGTGTAAGGGGGTCCAGGGGGGTTGTTTGTTGTCTGGCTTCCTTTTGTTTAGTATCAGGTAGGGCCACTTCACACTATGGGCGAAGGTTGAGATGTCGCGTACCTCTCCATGAGAAGTGCCCAAAACACCATGGGCACAAGGGGGACCCCGGAGTGACACCCGGGACTTGTGGCGCCGTTGGTGAGAGGGCCCAAGTGATCCTAGTGTGGGTGAGGGCCATGGGCGTTGGGAACGCCTCCCACCCACGGAGACTAGGAGGCACGAGGGTAAGGCCATAAGCTATGTGTAGCTTATGGCTTGCCAATTCTAGAATGCTCAAGAACACCTCAATCGGAGGTGTGAGCTAGGAGATATGGTAATTTGAGTGAGGTGATGTCCCGAGACAGCGTCATGGTACAGTAGTGGCCTGGGAGTGGCTCCCGGGACTGCCAAGATTTGAACAGGCATAACTTCCTCAATATTTGCCCGAATAGAGCAAGTGAGTAGTCCATCGGCATAGATGACGTAGATAGTGAAACGTATATGACGATGGAGTGGTCAATTGTTAGCATCAGAGATCATATGAAGAAGTTATGGTATTCTGAAGCTGCTGGGGGCTTCCAGCCCCTGCGGCTAAGGGAAAATGTCTACTTGGTCCCAAGTGTTGGGAGAGAGACAAAATGTTATTTGACAGTGGGGTAGGGGCCCTACCTAGAGTCCTAGAGGCTTATATGGATGAGGCGGTGTGGCCGAACCCACCCGAGGCCGAACGGCATGGCTTCCATGGACATTGGCCCAATGTGAGGGCTTATGATCGGGGAGAACCGGCAGTTAGTTACAGATGAACCGGTTGAAGTTCAAAACTGCAAGAAATTTACTGATCATTTTAGAGGAATTTATAAGAATATACTCCAATTTAATAAAGGAAAACCGGAGGATGTCAACATGTAACCGGTTGGACTTGCAAACACTAGGATCTCAACCGGTTATGCCCAAAAATCTCCCCGATCACTGGTGAGGGCATAGTTGCCTAGTATGGCTCGGATTGTTGTAGTGTTGCTCCGGCAATGCAATGATCAGCATAAGATTGGACTTCCATGGATGGAAGTCCACATCTAAGAATTGGTTACCGATTAAGGGGTGAGTCCCGAATGAAAGAGTAGGAGGGTTGGTCTCCCTCCTATGAACTTAAGGGGTCCGCGGTATTGAGAGCTAACCATTCGCATGGCGGAATGCGAAGGGTTAGCGCTCGTGACCCTTGCTAGAAAGGAAAAATAACCAAGATAGTTAAGGGGAGCTAGCAAGGGTTGCGACATGAGAGGTCGTCCATTTCCACCATTTAGATTGCAAGAAATCAAGAATTCGGCCTCTCAACCCTTCACACTAGAGGCCAATGTCCAAAGGCCGTCGCTCTCCGAAATGCCTACATGGCAGTATTTTTTGACCAAGGTGACAGACTCTCGAAGAAAGTTTGGGTCGGACAGGAATGGAAACCCAAACTATGGTCGAGAGGCCGTTGATTTTTTTCCATAAAAAATCAAGAACTAACAAGATCTTGGTCGTTAGATTGGAGGGGTTGTTTTGGGTAGGGAATAAAGTGGGATGCTCCTTCTTCCCTTGGACTTTGGGCTTGGTCTTTGGAGGCTCCACACTATGGTCGTCCAAGTCGAGAGGCCATAGGAGTTCGTGGCCAAAGGTTTGGACTTTAGGCTTGGCCTTTGGAGGCTTCACACTATGCCTGGCCGAAGACTCCAATTCCTATATTTTATTGGCTCTTTTCAACCCATTTATTTGGACTCTAAACAAAGTTTGGGTATTCAATCCCATGGCCTCTCAACTTGGACGGCCATAGTGTGAAGCGGTCCTTAGGCCAATGATTTATTTGAGGAGCTTGCCCAAAAATGGCACTCTTCAACCTTTACATGTCTCAAAGGGGATCAATGTATCAACTATGTACATAATTTCTACAAGTGTTCACCAAGTCCTACAATTTAAAAAATACAATGACATTAATGACCAATATAGTTACCGTAGTGTCTTTGCCACTTCGGAAATAATCAAGTCATTTTTAAGGAAACCAAAAAAAATTGGAAATTATTTTTTAATCTCCAAAATCTACATGGGAAAGTTTTGATATTTCCTTTAAATCCGGGATAATCGAATCTAAAGATGTAAAATGTAATTATTATTCTCTTATAAATAGCCGAATGGAAAAGTATGTATTTTCATCAAAGGCACCCGTATTGTGTATTCAAACCCCAAGTGTTCGATCAATTTGAGCTATTCAACTTGATTTAAAAAGTGCTATTGATAAAATGAGTTAGCTTCTAACGTATTGTTTTCCAAATGATTGAAGACTAGGGTTCATATATACAAAGTGGTTGCCCTTAGATGCAAAATTTATGCTTTGTAATTTGATCATTACTGTCCCAATGAAACATATTTTTATTTCCTCATTGACTGAAGATGATCTACCAAATAAAGTCTCAAGCCCATGGATAGGATAAGTATGGTTCCATGACTTGGCAACTCAGGGGGGGGGGCACTGGCGAAAATCGTAGAAACAATGTGCGATGAAAAATAGGGTCTCATATATTCATTGTAGCAAAATTTGCAAAAAAATGTACATATAATATAGGGAGTTTAAATTTTTTTGGCACAAATTGAGAAAATCGGGAGTTTTAAAATATTGAAACATGTTTACATGTAAAATACCATCACATATAATGGCCTCTTTTATCTAGTCAGTACATGTAAAATAGTGTGGAAACAATTACTAGGGGTAGTGGGTTTAGGGTGGTATGTGCTAGTGGATGAAAATAGGTAATTTTCTGTTGAAAAAACTGGATGGATGACTTCGTAGGTTGGCTGGCTTGAACGTTACTGAATCAATGTATCCAATGTGGAGTTTATGTAATGGGGTATAGTAAAAAGTTTTGGTTGCTTGGGGTATAAAGAAAAAATGCAGTATAAGTAAAATAGAGTATTTTAAAATGAATCCCCAAAAAATCATAATTATTGATAGGGTGTATTAAAATACAAGCATTTACCTTTATTTTGAAAAATTACCATACATTATAATATTTTCTACAAGGTAAATAGTCCCCCCATAAATAGGTCCTAAGCGCACGTGTATGCAAAATATAAGAGGGAGTGCACCCCCCGAGCTTGGCAAGGCGCGTAGAGATTGTGTGTATAGGTCCTACTTTCCCAAAGCCCCTTGGTCCTTTAAGGGCTAATACCTATGCCAATACAACTATTCGAATAAACATTGAAAGAGGTCTTTAACAAAGCCCAAGGTTCAAACATGAGCAATCAAGGGAGCTTCTAACTAAAAGGCTACTTGAAAGCATTTATGGGAGCTCCGAATGAAGTGGTATCATACTATAATGAAACATGTGTTCGTAAGATAACAATTGATATATACACACACACACATCATATGGATGTACACTGTAGACTCCATAATATTACATTTGTGGCAACCAAAATGCATGTGATATTAAGGAGTTTTGCAGTGTGAACATGGATGTGTGATAAAAAAGATTTAGTGCAACATGTGACATTATGGAACAACACAAAGTCAATATTTCAATAATGACAATAGTCACAAAGACGACAATGCGATGTGTGTGAGTGTACGGGTTGAATTGTCTGGTGGTTTATTTATAAGACAAGAAGCGTGATCACTAGGAGGAGTGAGATTTAAACTGAGAACACGTGTTTCCCTAGGGTTTGGGGATATAAGAGAAGGAGTGACATTAAGGAGGTTGTATAATACGGAGTTTAGAGTGCAGTAGGTAGACTATGCTGCAATACAATGCACGAATCTCCATATCCATAAAATTGCATTTGCACACCGAAGCTATCAAGGATTGTGGTATAGCACTGCAACTTAGCCTCGATGTTTAAGAAGTCGATGCACTTATACAATACCAATATATTCCGTTGAACAACATTACATAGCTAGTCCCGATGGACTTCGTATAGTACGATGATTCACAATACCAAGGAAGCGCCACTTCCTTTGACGAGGATCACCGATATCTCCCCCAAAATGTATGCCACATGGTTGTCACATAGTGTTTCGGGCCTTATGTTCGGTTGCAATATCTCGTGTCCGATTTTTAGCTTCCCACCAATACGACTTCTCGAGTTCATACTTAATCCGGATCTACAGTGTTACATTGACCCTACAATTAAGGTAGTCCACATGTTCCAACTGTCAAAGCCGAATGCTATCAAGTTATCAACAACATCTTTGACATTTGTAAGATACATAACCAACGATACATAACCGACATCAAAAACGACACATAATTAACCAACAGTGTTCAAGTTTGAAGCGTGCACATGTATTTCAATGTGAAGGGCTTCAGAGTTATCACACTTCACTCAAACTTTCAATTTTTTTTGCAACACTTTAGAAAAAAGGAAACTTGATATTGGCCGTTTTGTATTGAATATGAAAAATAATATGATGCCTCATTGTATTGAAGAAGTACATGCAATAAAATGATGCACTAAAATTATTTAGGTTCCCTACACGATGCACTTAATCATCATCCAACTCCAAAGGCAAAGTCCTCCGGTTTTTGGTCGATTTCCAAGTGTCAAAAATTCTAGCCCAATCCATATTTTCCATCCAAAGACCGCATAATGACACTCGCATCAATGCATCCAATGTTTCAAGTTTCAATCAACTTTTGCTATCACTCTTCACCCAATTATGTGTGGAAAATCCACATTCACATATAGTTGTGCTTGCCAAGCCAAAACTGCAGTTACTGGCGAGTTGAAGTCGCAAAGTCAAAATTGTAGGAGTTATTCGAATTTGGAAGTGTTTGCTAGAGTGCCAAGATTGAAGTCCAACTATGTTTCTATTTGCAAATTGCAGCCACTATATTTTGTGACAAGCAATTTTTGGAGATGCCTTCACCATGAAGGGTGGAAACTTTGCAGGGCAAATTTTTGTGAAGTGCCCCCCCCCCCCAAAAAAACTTTTTTGACAGCCAAAATGGCATTTGACATGTGTTGAAGACTTCAATATTGAACATTGATAACCAACATCTTCATACTAGATCACATCGCCCTCATATCAATATGGTTTAGAATGGTATAGATCCGAACAATTATTCAAGCATGCAAGGATTCTCTCATCTTGAGATAGCCACCACAGGCGGCGTTCATGTGTGCATAACTAATGGGGAACTTATAGGGAACTTCGTCTCTCTCAAGCAATGCAAGGGGTTAAACCCTAAACCCTAATTGCTCAACAAGGGGTAGAGAGCTTTAAAGCTTATAGTGTTTTCAATTTCTTATCAAGGTCTTTTTCTCTTTTCTTTTTTCTTTTTTCTTTCTTGGTATCGAAACAATCAAAGACATTTGAAGTTGCTTGACATACAAATGGGTAGAAATAAGTGGCATGTTGTTTTTGAAGGCTCGGGCTAATTGGCTTCTATGACCAATCAAATAAGATGGCTGCGTATTCTGACAGAGGTTGGTGCGTTCCTCTCTTCTCTAACGGTTGCACTATTTCTCTAGAGAACTTTCCTTTATGGTTGGTAAAGCCTCGACCAAGGTAACCGTTAGGGATGGTTTAGACTATAGTGAAGAACGGTAAGGAATTTTAGGGGGAATGGAGCAATAGGATTGGCTACAAAAATGGGTTCTTCATTAGCCAAGGTTTTACACTACAATCAAGACTTCTCCGGTGGAGAACTTCAAGCATGGATGAAAAACGACATGGCAACACATTTTTACTAGGGGAGATCTCTGGAGGTCAGTTTCTTGAACAAGCTTCAACCCTCGGACAAGAAACTTACCTGCAAAGAACTCCAATTGGAGGCATTTTTAAAAATTGTTTTGTCCATCTTGTCCGCCGTACCAACCGTTGTCTCAAATAGGCTTGTCTTAGGCGGAAATTCTTGACCAGCCAGTGCGCTTCTTTGCAATAGTCTAAATTGACCCTTATTTTAGTTGCATATCTCATGTTTGATTTTTAGCTTCCGACCAATAGGACTTCTCAAGTGCTATCAAGTTATCAACATCATCTTACGAAAGGTATGTACTAGTGTCGGTTTGGTAGTCTTTTTATTTTTTTGATACCATTCGGGTATTATAACAAGGCTTTCAAATTTTATTTGATATGAGCTGGGTATGGATATTTGGAGATATTTTCCGTTTGATATCATTTGGGTCTATATACCATGTAAGAACTTTCATATCTAGGTCACATCGCCCTAGTATCAATATGGTTTAGAATGGTATTGATCCAAACAATAACTTGGGTATACAAAGATGCTCTCGTTTTGAGATACCCACCAATAATCAATATTTGAATGGTACTACAAATTTGATATCTTTGGGTGGGTTCTTAGATAGGGCCTTAATGGTGTCGATTTATGGATGCCATGCATTCATCTATATACCATCCAACATTGGTATATACCCTGGTAGGTCCATACGGAAGTAGTACCATAGCAGGTTCAACACTCCACATGTCCAATTGCAGTGTAATTATGTGCCACATCAATTCTACTATGGTCTCAGTGAACACTTACATGACACGTGGCACTTTCGCTCCAACAACGATTTAAGTGACGTCAAAGCTGCCATATACTCTGGTTTAAAATGTCGCTATCCTGCTTACCTGTTCAAACATTGAGAACAGTGCCTCCTAGGTTTAGGCTCGGATTTCCCCGGGCCTCTGACGGAGCTCCGGTGTTAGGCTCGATCCGACAAGATCCCCAGGGATGACATTGACTGGACTCGGACCGAACCATGCGGACCGAAGCTGCGACTCGTCACGCCACGCCGAGCCTAGAATAGGCTTGGCCCGAACCCCGAGGTCAGTCCTCACGCATTGACTGCTGTCCGCATGCGTTGCCCATTCGCTCACCTCCCGGTTCGGATCAGGTTCGTCTCTGGCTTGATGACTACCCGAACCTCTTCTCGAGTGATTGAAGTCCGAGTTGTCTGTAAAGTCCTCAGTCTCTATGCATCGAGGTTCGGGTGAGAGTCAGCCTCGGCAGAGGCACCGAACCAATTCCATACCTTCTTTATAAACAAAGCCGAACTATGCAAAAAGTCTGTAGGTGTGCAGGGTCGACAACAGGCGCTGGCTCGGGGCGGGCTTGGGTGGCAGGCTTAGAGTGGAGGAGTAGGCTCGGAGTAGCTTGGGGTGTAGAGTGGGGGTTCGGACCTAAGATTCAGAGGAAAGAGCTCCCTGCTTAGGAGGGAGAATTTTTGCAAGTAGCTTTGTTGCTTGTTGTAGTGTAGTCGGGTTCCGCCATGGCTTTTCGGTGACAGAGTTTTGCTTTGTTGCGGACTGCACTAATAACTCGACCCTGGTGCCAACGGCGAATATTCAGGACGACGCCTCCTTGTTCCGCGGGCTTTCGATTGATGCCAACTTAACCTTGCGGCTTTGACGCAGAGTAACTTGCACTTTTGGTTTGGTTTGGGCCGGGAGCCTTGGGAGTGTCATATGATAGGTGTTTCGTGCAGCGCACGCTTTATTCAATCGCAGACAGGTCACAGACATTGCCGATGGTTGTGTGCGGGGGTTCTTGTTGCAGGTTTGATGTGGTAGACGAATTTTGGATATGTTATTACTTACCCGAGTCCTACTGGGAACCGACAGACCTCGGTTGGCCCCTTATGGATTTTAATTACCTGAGGCATCATAAACCTCGTGTATAGGTTTCTGAGGTTCAAAAGGGTCCTCTCTGCATCGATATATTGACTTCTGTGACTTCCTTTTGCGCCACCGATGTGGAGTGCAAGGTTAGCTTAAGCCATGGCTGTTACCGTAGTGAGGAGCGTTCAGGTGGAGGGAAAGGATGGTGAGAAACCTATGTTATATTTTGAAGATTTAAAGAATGAGGTGAGAGAAGGTGATGATGGTTCCCGGGTCCTTGACGGGCAGGAAGGCAAGAGAGATGATGATGATGATGATGATGACCATGTTGTGATGGACACGGTTAGGGTTTCAGAAGACGGGAGTCTTGGTGCGCTTGCGGAGGAAATTAAGGAAGATATTGTTGTTAGAGTAGTCCAAGACGAGGAGGTAGACGACGATGATGATGATGTCTTGGACATCTCTCCGAATGGCAATACTCTGGCATCGTTGGCTTTCACGCCGCAAGAAGTGGCAGCCCGGTTCAAGAACATGTATGTGTATGATAATCTGTTCCCCGTGTTACCGGCTTCCACGCGAAAGTTTAAGCACCTTAGGAAGCTGAAGTATTTTTCAAACGAGGTTAAAGTGCTGCCTGATGAGGTGGGCGACTTGACGGAGCTGGAGCAGCTGTATCTGAAAATCTCACCTACGGGTTTAGTCGGTTTGCCCCCGCTAGGAAAGCTGAGCAGGTTGAGAGCGTTGGAATTGCATCAAGCACCTGCACCACCGTCCGCTGCCACTTTGACACGGGATATTACACAGCTTCACTCCCTTACTCGCCTCTCCGTGTGTCGCTTTTCCATCTCGTAAGTCTCCATACATCCTGGATCACTTGACCTAAAGCCTAGTGGAGTTTATGGTCATCTATGAATAAATTTATGTATCAACGTGTCCATCCACATTGATGCCAGATCAATGTGATAGTATGTATTCTTCGTGAATCATCATATTAAAACCTTGGGTCAGAGTATGACATGAGGGCCGCAGCTGAATATTCATGAAACTTTTATTGGAGTTAAATTCATGCAAGTATATGTGCGGTTTTACTCAAATGTACTTTGCTCTACAGTAGAGTGGGTACTTATAGGAAATTTAATTTCACGTGCAGGTGGGTGCCTGCTGAGATAGGGTCTTTGAAAAATCTGGAGGAGTTGGATTTGTCATTTAACAAGCTGAGAGCTTTGCCGAAGGAAATCGTTGGGCTTAAGGCTCTCAAGACTTTAAAAGTTGCCAGCAATAAGCTTGTGGAGCTGCCCCCACAGCTGTCAACTTTACCCAACTTGAGCGAGATTGATGTTTCTCACAATCGCCTCACTTCACTTCAGTCTCTTGGACTCGTATCTATGACCTCATTAAGAACCCTGAATGCCCAGGTACCCTTTACTTCTCTGTACATTTTCCCTTGTCACATGAAGGCAGGAAAGAGTTTGTGAGCTCCAAAGAATTCTCATTCTTTCTTGAAAAATTCTTTACTCAATTGAGTCTAGAACAAATCCTTGCACTCACACGTATTGATTGACCAGGTTTGCTTGCTGATATCTGTTTTGGATGTACTTTTCCTGTTAGATTCATGAGTTTGCTTGTGATGTATTAGAGGAGGTTTGAACAATTTCATGTGCTTCCTGGATGCATGTATGCCTCAAAATTGCGTAATTTAATACTCCTCACAGAATATTGTAGAATGGCAGGGGACTGTATCCCTGGTTTTAGAAATCACACAATACTGCACTGATGTTATAAGCAGTGGCCTTGCTTTCTAATTTACATTCCTTGCACTTTGTGTATCCAGTTCAACAAGTTGCATAGCACAGGCCAAATTCCAGAGTGGGTATGCTGCATGTTAGAAGGGAATGAGAAACTGGAGGCAACATGTCACGTTGTACAAGAAGAAAGTATTGCTTACAGTGACGAGTATTTGTTGGACTGTGAGGTCTTGCCATCTTCAGGCAACTCTATTGTCATCGAAGGTTGGTTATAACCCTCTTACCTTTTGTGCTTTGATTGTTATGGACAATTCTAGAGCAGATGCTGAATACTGCCATTAAAGTAACAAGGTGCCT
The DNA here is from genome assembly GCA_964035585.1 of Polytrichum formosum. Taxonomy (NCBI): domain Eukaryota; kingdom Viridiplantae; phylum Streptophyta; class Polytrichopsida; order Polytrichales; family Polytrichaceae; genus Polytrichum; species Polytrichum formosum. Next base: position 66,356,192 of record OZ037936.1, read on the forward strand.
CCAAACATAGACTACTATGAGAAGTCTGAAGTTAACAATGTTTGTTAATCTATGGTTTATTTATATGGTTGTTACATTGACTTGGTTAAATTAGTATGCTCTGATGTTCTCACACTAGTCAAGTTTGTGCATGAATCTGCTGCAAAATGTGAAGAGCATTTGTATTTTTGGATGTTCCTTGGTTTATAAACTCATGTATGGTTCTGTAATTTTCTATTCTCTGCAGCTGATGTTGTCCAACCAGAGCCTTTGTGTTCATCTGGGAAAGGGAATTTGTCAGCTCTGAAAGGGGGTGCAACATTGAAGTCTAGGCGGGGCTGGAGGAAACAGGACAACCAACAATACAAAGCCCGGCAAGACCGGCTGAATAGCAGCCGGAAGCACCGGCCTGATGATCACAGTGCAAATGGCTGTGGGGTCGACTTTGTGGAAAGCAATGTTGAGGAGAGTAGTTCTAATAGGAAGGAACTTCAAGCAAAGGAGGTAAAAATTTCAATGTCAATGAGTTTTCTTATATCTTATTTTATCTACTGTGATATGAATATGTAATTTTTGATCTCTTTGTGCGTGATTTGCAGGTCAATGGGGTTCCTTGTTTAAGTTCCAGTGGTGATGAGAGTGTAATGGACTTGCAGCAGCCAGGTTTGCTGGATGAATGTACAGTAGATGAACTGGAGAAGGATGAGTATGGTGGCAAAAACTACAAATGTGTTCCACTTGAGCAGGATTTGACATCAAGGAAACAGACTGATCAAGGTAGTAGCTATGGTGAGTCGGAAGAAGAGAATGAGAAACTGAGAGTGAGGACTATTGTAGATGCAGGTAACCTGGAAGGTAGGAGGAAATCAGGATATCATAGAGAAGTGGGAAAGAGAAATTTGAATGAGAAGAGCAAGTGCAGAAAGGCCATAAGTGGGGATAGATCTATACAGGCAGTAGAAGAGGATTCTCTTGTAGAGTGTGAAGAAGGAGGTACAAAGGACATAGAGGCTGGGTCTGCAGCAAAGAGTATTGAGGTCAAAGAAGAGGTAGGCTTGAGGCGCCATGGCAGTGCTACAGACAGGAATCCGAAGCCAAGTAAGCGACGGCGTTCTGCACAAGATTTTTCAGAAATTTCATACAAATATTATAGTGAATCTTTTTGTGGTATCCATGAACGCTTGCCCGACGGTTTTTATGATGGGGGTCGGGACCGGCCCTTTTGCTCCTTAGAGGTTCTTGAAAAGGAGCAACCTTCCCTCAATTCAAGGGAGGTCATCCTGGTTGACAGGTGGGTTCAACCTTTGGAATGCAAAGATGGAGGATAGGAGTTGGGGAAGGGTGAAGGCATTGACTTATGACATTGATGGAGCTTTTCCAGCTATAGGTGGTATTGTTGCTGGACTTTAGACTCTTACGTCTACAGTGCACATGGTATCAGGAGGTTTTCAGATGCTTTATCTTCAGACTAGCACCTTTCTAGAATCAGCTTATATGAGGTTGTCTGTTGGTGGTGGTACTGCTTATTGCAGTAGCTGGTGTTGTGTATTTTTCACATAAACTCACGAATTTTAAGATTTTTGTGCTATGGATATATGGGATTGCAGAGAGAGGGATGAGGATCTGGACGAAATCACGCTATCAGCGCAGCAGCTCCTAGGAAGGTTAGGAACTTTGGTCCACAAAACTGTTGAGGAGCAAGAGCAGTGTGTTGCATTAACTGACATCCACCAGAGGATCACAATACTGGCATTATTTGTGTCTGACTGCTTTGGTGGAAGTGACAAAACCCAGAGTGTCACAAACATGCGCCGAGCTGCACTGGGAGGAACTGCAGGAGCACCTTTTGTCTGCTCTTGTAGCTCAAATTTGAGCTCGTCAAGTGCCAATCCTTTTGCAGAGAGTAGCATAGGCTCATTTCCTGGGACTGCCCTTCCAAGTGTTCATGGACTATGTGAAGATACAGTACGGCATTTGAAGGCCCAGAGAGGATCAAACGTGCTTCCAATTGGGTCTCTACGCTTTGGTGTGTGTAGGCATCGAGCAATATTGCTGAAGGTATCAAATAAGTTGCATGTCTGTTACCTCCTTGAAATGTTTTTTTGGAGAGTTTTCTCTGCTGCAGCATATGCGTTTCTTCATTCATTCATTCATATTGGAGACAAAAATTCATAATCATTCATCTACCCCATGCAAAACATATCAATTGGGTGATTGATAGACACTAAGGTAGACTATAGCATGTTTTGTAAAATATTGTTACAAGATAAGGCTGCCCAAATGACACGGCTCTTCCTAGTGATATATAAGGGAAATTGTTTTTGAATATCCAATGCATCCTCTGGGTCTTTGTCACTAACTAGAAGATCCATGGGCAAGCCTTCAATATGTTCAGATCTTGGGTAGAGAGAGAGTGCATAAGGAGGACCATAGCCATGAATTTTTTTGACTTTTATTGCTAGGTTGCATGGTCTACAGTGGTGCTCTATGTTTTGGTTCTATGCTTGGGTATGACTTTTAATTTTACCAAGTAACTCAAGCAACCTTTTTGAGTTACTTGAGTTACTTGGTAATTTACTTGTAAAGATTATAATGTGGTGGAGTCTGGTCTAGGGTGAGTTTTCATGTTGGGAGGTGATGGCCATGTGTGACTGAACAAAGTGGAACCTGATCGAATGTGCAAAGTGGCATCCAAGTTATTTGGTTTAGAGTTGCCTAGGTCCACCACAGAGAAAATTAGCCATCAAAGCCCAAGAATGCATGTATATGATGGTTAATATTGTTGAAAATTCAAATCACTTTTTGTATGTAACCAACAGTCATATGGTGTGTCACCTTACCTTAGGTCTCATATATTGTTGGTAATATTTCTATTAACTTCTTGAACCACAATATTTAATGTCTTCTAGCTTGGCTGGACAGAAGTGATTGACTTTGTTAAGATGGGGGCAGTACTTGTGTGACAGGGCAGATCCCATAATTCCGTGTGAGCTGTTGCGGGGCTACTTGGACTACATGCCACATGCTTGGAATGTAGTTCATGTGGAGAACAAGAGCAGCATTGTTCGCTTGTTGGTTGATGGATGCCGTCCCCTAGATATACGCCAGGAGAGTGATCCCGAGTACTTTTGCAGGTATAATCTCTCCCATACATTTTGTCTATCATTACATAACTCTCAAAATAATCTGAATATCAGCTGGTGTATGGTACACATGTCTTGGAGCCTCAGAGGACCAGGTGTTGCATGCTTTGAATATCCACATTGTCATCTCTTACGTATGGGTGAGCACTGTAGGTTATGTGAGGATATTATTTATAAATGCTGAAAGGTTGAATTTCATTTTCCTATGAGTACTGTGATGTAAATCTTTTCTCTATGGATTCAGGTATATTCCCCTCAAGCGGTTTAAAGTGCCCTTCGTTGTGAATGGAGATCAGGGGAAATTGTGCCGTGATATACCATCTCCTGTGTTGTATGAGAAGATTGGCCAAGGAGCTTCTGGTGCCACTGTTCACCGCTGCAAATTTGGAGCATTTACTGCAGCAGCCAAGGTCTTACCTTCTCTTAGGTTTTGGATCATTTGATTAAGCTACTTGCTCTTCTGAGGTCAGACTCTAGATGAAGGGTCCAACCTTAACTTCACCAGAACTTGGCAGTTTGTGTTCACAAAGTTCATGATTTATGTTTGATGTGTTTGGAGTTAAATAATGAACTAGAAGAAATTTTAAACCACTTTTAGATGAATTGCTTGGGACCCTGGTACCATTGTAGATTCTGGAATTTCAGCAACATGAAGACTTCTATTAGAGTTGCTTTGGAAGCGGCCTCTCACCAAATCCTCCTCCACTGAATAAAGGAGCTTGTATATGTGTACTGTCCTTTTTTTGGCACTTACAAAGTCTACTTTGACTACTGAACAGGTAAGACAACTGGAAGGAGGCACTGAGGGCTTATCTGGAAAGGGACCAGAAAGCAGCTGCCTAAGTGAACTTCGTATCCTTTGCAGTCTTGGTGAACATCCTTGTATCGTTTCTTTCTATGGTCACCAGTTCATCTCAAAACCAGACTCAAGGTCTCAGTTGATCATCTACATGGAATATATCCAAGGGGGTTCATTAGAGGTACCATTCATGGCCTACCCCAACCTGTGATGTGGGATTTCCCTTATATATATAGTATCTGCATGCAATTATATCGGTGCTATCAGATGCAGTTTGTGGTAGTGGTGGATTATGGTATTTAGATCATTTCCATACTGGGGAAGTTTTTTGGTCTTCTTTTACCTCGAACCTACAGTCCAGGAGTTGTTATTTACAGGTTTGGTTTAGCATGAAAGGGTCGTCAATCACAAACCTCTACTCCAAGAACTTGACTTATTTGTTGTACTTTTTTTGAAAGTATGCCCTGCTATAATTCAACATTGAGGGCAGGTTGTCTATGATTCTGTAAAATCTATAGGTTTCTACAAAATCCTTCAATTTGTAAAAAATTAGGAACATGTTTTGTGATGATTGTCATTTCATGTAGGCAGAACTAACACTCGTTCTAGTATTAGTCTTTATGGATATACTACTAAACTTAGACAGCACTTTGTTCGAGTCTTCCTGTTGCCTCTGAAGATGTAGCAGAAACTCTAGACTGTGACCCACTGTCGGGAACTGATGACTTGAGTGGTGATGGTGGTGTTGTGGAAAGTGGCTTCTTCCATGGAGGTTGTTGTTGATGGCCCTCTGGAGAAGTTCCTTTCCTATAGACATTCTATTTGTTCCTACCTTGCTTGATAGCCTCATTATTCCCTTATTGTTCCTTCCTGCTTGAAGGTTTAATATACAGTTTCTTGCCCCTTCCTTCCTTGAAGGCTTCCGGTCTATCTCTATCAGTAGAGTTTCTCTCATGAAAAAATTCAACAGTTTTTGTTTTTTGTTGAACAGTTGATTGATTCTGTGACTCTACAGTCTCTACAGTGATCATTTCCAATATTTCTTTGCCTGGTTACCTCCACCTGTAAGTGTTGTTTTACACTATATTTTATGTTGGTGGAAATTGCCTATTCTAACAACTTCCAAACTTGTGCAGGGTGTACTTCAAAAACTAGCCCAGAAAGGACAAACGCACATGTCTCCAAAGCTAGCCTGTCAAGTTGCAAGGAATGTGGCTTGTGGTTTGGGTCTCCTACATTCAAAGGGAATTGTCCACAGAGATGTGAAGAGCAGCAACGTGCTCATTGATCTAGATTCTACAGAGGGCCCTGATGGTGGACCTCTTGTGAAATTGTGTGACTTTGATAGTGCTGTCCCTTTGAGTTCATCATCTGCTCATACATGCTACTTGGCTCACCGCGGGGTTCCACCTGTCAATGTTTGTGTTGGGACACCTCGATGGATAGCCCCTGAGGTCCTGCGGGCCATGTATGGCCGCCATTCTTACGGTCTTGTAAGTTTCCCCATATGCACTCTGAGACCCATCTTCTGGGAGTTGTTATGCAAAGTAGATTCTCTGGCTGCACAGATATTAATAGCCAGAAAATTTCTCATGCAATGGAGAAGCATCAGCAGTAAGACCACAGTTGAATAGTATAGATTAGCCTCCTGCATGAAAATTCTCTTTCAAATACTGAGGTTTGTTCTTGTCATGTTATTGTTTCACAGGAAGCCGATGTTTGGTCTTTGGGTTGCTTCCTGGCCGAATTGCTCACTCTCAAGATTCCTTACATGGGGCTCTCAGAGTCGGAGGTTCACTCCCGTATCCAGGTAATTCCTCATACGTGAAGTCTCAAAACTTGGACTGTTGTGTGCTTTTTGTGATCCAACAACTACTATCCTTCTATCTATTGTCTGTCAACAGTCTCTATAATTCCTAGCAGCCTGAATAAACAGGATCTGCATACCTGGACCATTTGTATATTCAGTCTATGTCAAGGACAATACATTTTATGAGTCTGTCTTGTTTTGCAAGTTTCTCTTCAGTGTCCTAAACCCTTGTCACTGGGATGGTATCCTGGGCCCACAAACTGGTACTCAATGTTTTTTGAATACTATTAGGTTGTCCTTTCCAAAAACTCAAGTGTCAGGTTTAACAGTTTCAAGAAAACATATGCTGTGGTTAAGAGCAAACTTTTGTTGGTGCAGATGGGTCAACGTCCACCATTAACGGCTGAGTTAGAGAATCTCATCTCTCAACCTTATGCGGAGAAACAATGTGGACATGATGAGACAGAAATTTTAAGAGTGTTGGTTAGACTCTTCTATTCATGTACGGAAGCAAGCCCATCACAACGCCCAACTGTGAGGAGGGTTTTTTCAATTCTATCAGAAATTTCAGGTCCTGCCCCTGCACCTGTAGATTCACCGTTTGTGGAGAAGGATCCTGATGAGACAGTGAAACTGCAGGTCACTGGACCAAACATCTTGAGATCGCTTGCCTCACAGAATCTTGAGGAGGCTTTATCCTTGGAGTCAGACCTACAATGCAGTTGTGGGGAAAAGAAATGCTCAAAATGTGAAGGTCCTAGTGCGACCATAGCAAACAAGCATGATCCAGATAGTAGTCTAAATATGTCACAAACCCAAGAAGCTACTTAGTTGGGGAATCAGACAGGTTGATCTAGAGCACTTTTGCCACCTTACTCTTCAGGAAGTGAGACGGTATGTAGAATTTCAGCAAGCAACTAATGGAGGATGCCATCCTACAGCTAATGTAGTAGCAGTATGACCCATTCTATGAACTTGAACACGATTGTATTTTCAGAGGGTTATTGGATGAGTTCAAATTCAGGACTCGAGACTTCCAATCTCAATTTAGCCTCCACATCCATGCAAGTTAATGCAGTTGTTCAGTGAGCTTGCCTCAAAAGTGCAAGCTCGAGGTGAAGAGGTTGCGATTGTTGAAACAGAGACTTTCTCAACACTCTTGCTGTGTTTTGAGAACAGAAGCTGCAGCTGATTCATTATATCATGAAGAGGGCTGATGACTATGTGATTGAATAAAATGGCTCATTTGATTTCCCATGATCATTTATAAGGAAGTACAGTAAGAACATGTCTTTGTCCTCAACTACATGTGCCTAGAGGAGTTGCTTCTGTTCAGATTTGCACCACCCACAGTATGCACTGCACAACAGAGCTGTAGCAGGCATTTGAGATGGAGCTAAAACCGTCATTTCAAGCGTAGAGCATATACACCATGATTAGATCAACAATGTTCAAAATGACATTCATTAGCAATTCACAAGGGATTCCAACATACCACAGTATGTCTTGTTTGAATTCTGTATGCAGAACTTATTAAGGTTCAAAGGTTATATTGTTAGATGACCCTAGACCAGCACATGACCTTGATGTGAAAGTGATCATAATCCATATGTACTTAGGGTTAGATTCCATGTAGGCCGCTTGCCCACCGGATTCTAGTGGAAAAGTAGATTTTTTTTTTAAAAAAAAATTAATTTTTAAATTTTTGACAGAAGGCAGAGAGGCCAACGCCAAAGCACAAGAGGCAGTTGACCACCTGGCAAGTTTTTCCGTCAAGTAGAGAGGAGATTTCACAGTTGGGAATCGAACCGCCACCCTCTTCCTTAAGATTTGGGTATCTCTCCACCATCATCCGATAGTTTAGGGTTGTCTCGGACTCGAAAAAGTAGATTCCACTCGGTGGAATCTGGTGGACGAGTGGCCTACATGGAAACTCACCCTTAATATGCAAGATTTTAGGGTCTTGGTTTTAGCACCCATCTACCCTAAATATATGCAATTCCTCAAAAAAAACTTCACATCAAGTTACCAAACCTTTTTAGATCACAACGAAGGTATTATGTACATCACTCTTGAGGTCGGACTCACCCTACTTGTATAAAAAAATAACATAAAATCCTCATTATATATACTTGACTCTCGACTGGTTTAAAAAGAAGGTGATACCAATCCAACGCTGGTCTATTCCAATTCCTTAGTCATCTTTAACGTACTGAAGTGGAGCTTTCAAGCGTAGCTTGTAACCTTTACTACCACAAAATACTCTTGGAATAATAAGTAGAGAAGGTTGTATGCACATGAAGCAAAGTAGAAATATCTTATCCATATGCCACTCCCAAAATTATCACTGCAACGCCTTTTCAAATCGTGGGAAACCTTTCAATTTCATTGAACATGCAAGATGCGCACACACATCTTCCAACATAATATTCATGGCCCCAAATATACTTGAAGAGGAACATTAAATTCTCCATAGTATATCCCAAGAGATCATGTGCCCCCATTCTACAAAGCATTCAACCTCCAAAGTACGGTTGATTGGTCATAGTCTATACCCAAATGAAATTGAATTTAGAGCCTGGGAAGCTGAAAGATTCATGGGACTAAAAGTACATCGAGATGGCGTCAAACCAACTAATTCTCTGAGTGGCGCAATGCAGTTGCCTCCGTGAGGTAGAGGCTAATATCAAAATTGAAGGTCCAATTGAAAGAGAGACCTTGAGGCTCCCTAATACTATCTTCTCAATTAGTGATTGAAACTTATCTTTAATGGAGTTATATAGGGAACACTCTGACACAAAGTATGTCCCATTTTCAACTACATTATAAGAGCAAAAGTGGCATAATCTATTATCTCTAGAGATAGGGATAGTTGACCACCGTCCAATTTCGAAGGCAAGTCATTAGAGCCTACATAGTCAGGTAGATGGGTCCAAAATGATTACTTTTTCTGACTAGCCCACTTCCCCTAGGATATGAAACACGCAATTAGTGTGAGATGATTAGGAAACTCAAATCAAGGCCACTTTCTTCATAATTTTTGGAGCTCGTATAAATATCTTACTCATTATCACGGTGAAAACTCTCGTGCTCATTAAATGATCATATAGGTCCCCCAATTAAGTTGACCATTGAACCTAGAATGGTTAGCATGATTTGAGCATATCAATCCAATCTCTTCTAAACACATGTCTTTTTCATATCCATTCTTGAAGGCACACCAAATCACATACCGCTCACATACAAGTGTCCAATAAAGATGAGTAACCGAATTGGGCAAGTCTACCTTACTTATGCAAGCGACGAGGCTCTTTTATTCAAGCTTACTTCCTTAAAAAAAACTTATATTATTCTACGTGTATTATACACATTTAATTTGTAACTTCATGTGTCCTATCGAAGTTTTAAATGTGGTGCAATTGCTGCTTAATGACAACAAGATTATTTTATAACATTCTTACTTTATTTTTATTGTTGTTTGCATGTAATGACCCATCACTCCAATCTTCTCACTGCATCAACTTTTTATCACCATTAGTGTGGTGACTGCGAGATTCAAGAAAGCGAATCCTTGTGTGATTCATGAAGGATTTCAAGGGTCATTTATTCCAAACACCCGCATGAATCTTAACTGCATTCGTAGTTGTGGCCCACAATATTTGTGATGCATGAAAACAATTGCGGCTTTCATGAATCTTTTATTGATAGAAATTACTTATTTTTCAAAATAAACCGATTTATTGATATACGGATCAATTGTGCATTAGAATATTAGAATATTATAAGTATTCAAACTCGTTTAAGATTTCAAATAAGCTTTGGCTCACTCGACATGATATGTAAACACTTATATTCCACCCACGCTAATAGTGATAATCGTGTACAACAATGTCACCTTGTTTGATAACCAACGACATTTTTATTTCAATGATATGGATCCCCAACCCATTTTGTGAGTATTATCGTTGTCAATCAAAAAACAACATCCATTCAAAGACGTTACCATGTAACTCATCCCATCACCTTGCACATGTTCCCCCCCCCCCAAAAAAACTCACTATTTTGGAAATGAAGGAAAAAAAACAACAACAAAAAAAACAAAGCAATCGATAGTTAATGATATGGATACTATCATTGGTATTCAAGCGTAGATTAATCTACAAAGTTATTCAGCTCTTTTCATCCTCATGAAACGGAATGAAATGAAATTGATTATACAAGTTTGGGGCCAAAAGGCTTATGCAAATAAAGTACATCAAGATGGTGTCAAACATGCTATTTCCGTGGAGTAGTGGAATGCAACAGCCTGCACCCCGTGAGATAGAGGCTAATTTCAATTTGATGGTCTAGTGGGAAGAAAGACTTGCAACTTCATAATACTACATTCTCAAAATAGTGAAGGGAACTTCTTGATAAAGGAGTTGTAGGGGGGACACTCCAACAGAAAGTGTGCCTCATTTCCAACTACATTGTAAGAAAAAAGAAGTGGCATAACATGCTATCTCTAGGGATTAGGATAGTCAACCACCAGCCAAGTTCAATGGCAATTCTATGATTCAAGATGCGGTAAGCAACAATGGTTTTGCATTAGGGTGGTGTCAATGGTTGCTCCAATACAATCCACATCCATAGTTCAAAACATCCTTGAGGTGAAGGCAATCTGATTTCTTTCTTGTGAGGTGTGGAAAGAGTTGCACTCAATGAACATGGGAAAGATTGCCAACCCACTCATATGAAAGGGGCGATTTGGGTGAACCACCCCATACACTCGTTCCTTGTTGGATGCCTAAACCCTTGCCTCCAAGTGTACAGGTTGTTTCGCCCTAGCTTGAGAGGGGCCATGTACACATGGAAGTGACCTCGAACCAATGTCTAACCGTAGGCAATGAGAGCAACGAGATGATGACATGTGCAACCTAGCCCCCATAAGGTAATCCAAAGACCAGTAGGGCAAGCCATAAGCAAGGTAAGCGGATCTAATTTGGTTCCTTATCTTAAATGGATACCTATAGTTGAGTGGTTTGTGGTTAGGTGTGGACCTAAGATAGGACACCAACAAGATATGTGTTTGAAAGAGATTGGACTACATGCTTAAAATGTATATTATTCATTTAAAAATTAATAATCAACATAACTAAGGGAACCTCTATGATCATTTAATGAGAAAGATAATATTTACTTTAACAATCGAATAAGATATTCATATGGACTCTGAAAATTATGAGAAGAATGGCACGCTCATCTTGATAACAAAATTTGAAGGGGTCACGAGGAAGACAATGATTTGAGATTCTCCGTTTAGGGCATGAGTTCTTATTCTATGGATTCCTGGTGCTGACTAACTTTGCTGGGGGCAACAATTTTTCGATTGTGGCCAAAGTGGCTGCAAACAATTTGACAGTCTTATATAGAGGTGATATTAGAAAATATGTGAGCCAAATTTTCACATGACATAAGTAATTGGAATTGTTGAGCTGATGTTGCTTGCTATCTTTCTAAAAAGGCCGAAATTTACTTGCTCACCTACTCGTAACCCACTACATTGTTTGTGGAGTTTAGTATCACTAGTGTAATACACCCTAAACTCCGTAATATCAACCTCCATAATGTCACACACTCTTGAATATCCCGAAACCCTAGGGAATGGATGTTCGTAGTTCAAATCTCACTCCTTATTGTCACATTTCTCTCCCTTATATCACAAAATTCATCATTAATGCAAATCACCCAAGAAGTCAACCCACACCCTTGCATTGCGCCATGTGTCAATATGTGGAGTGTCACCTTCTTATTCTTATTCTTTTTCTTCTTCTTATGCCACTTGTTGAATGTTGGTGCATGCATTTGTCACATCGCCCGGGAAGGCCACGTGGAGTGGACCACACTAGCATAGGTGACGTGAGAACGAATTCAAATTGTCCTCACATCTCCTTTGTGTTATTCCATAATGTCACATGCTACACTAATTCTATAGTATCATGCATCCATGTTAACACTACAAAACTCTGTAATATCACGTGCACTTTGGTTGCCACATGTGTGATACTACGGAGTTTAGAGTGTAGTAGTCATGTCACTTACCCTATTATGAGACCTATGTGTAGGTTATGATGATGATCAAGAACTTGACCATTTGCATAATCACATGACACATGGGCATTGGTGTGCTTATCGATATCTTGGTATTAGTATGTTCAAGAGTATTTTGAGGTCTACGCCTAGGTTACACGATGGTCAACAAGTTGACCATAAGTGTTAACAGATGACACTTGATGCTAGTATGGTCAATAATATCTTCCACTTGCATGCTAAGAAGAATGTGAAAAGATGTCAACGCTTGTCATTAACGTGCTCAATGCTATTTTCCTCTTGTACACTAAATATTCAACACATGACACTTCACCATAAAATACTCAATACTATCGATCTCTTGCAAATTGTATTGTAGAACTATCATCTCAAACATTCTAATATAATATGCTGCATGTCGTTTAAAAAAAATCAAATCGTTCACTTCAAAAAGTTACTTACATTGGCAAATAGTGTCATGTTGACAATCAACGGGCCTGCCATATCCAAGCTTCTAGCAACCTAGTTTAAACTCTTGTTGCAAATAGTATGCCTCGGACTAAATATCATAAACAATATAGTGGCTAGGTTAGCCTTACTATCTAGCCGGCCAACATCAAGGCTCACATCAGCTTCAGATTCCACACGTGTGAGAAGGGTACATGCGTTTCTATCAAGCCCACTTTTATAAGAATTGGGCCAAGGTTGTTCTTACACTTGGGCATGCAATTTGGCATATCGGGCTTGGATAACCAAGTTGTCATGGTCAATTTCACATTTGTGGCGGCAAGTTTTTTTTTTTTTTTTTTTTTTTTGAGACAGAAGGCCGACAGGCCAGTGTCAAAGCACATGAGGCAGTTGACCACCTGGAAAGTTTTATGTCAAGTAGAGAGGAGATTTCACAGCCGGGAATCGAACCACCAACCTCTTCCTTTGAGATTTGGGTATCTCTCCACCATCATCCAATAGTTTAGGGTCGTCTCGGACTGGCAAGCTTAGCCATCATTCTTGTTCGGGGATAAAATTATGCCACGTAAGCTAATACTTGCTTTGTTGGATATTCGAACTTACTCATATGTGTCATGGTTTCAGACCTTGGACAACTGCCAAAATAACTATAGTTAACTATTTTTTTTCAATACAGTTCAGAGAACAACTACAATTAATTAGGAAAATTTCAAACTAATTTGAAGAACAACTATAGTGAATTAGAGAAAATTCAAGTATTATTATACATTCGAAGAAGTTCGCCTCTTGATTTGCTTTAGTGAAGGGTCTTTAATATGCTTGGGTCACTGAGGATCATCAAGAAACCGCCTTTATACGATCACTCACAGTGATGGGCATCGGAACAACCTCCATGTACACCACCAACACAAATAACACACTAGTGACACTACAACACTACAACATAATTCCGTGAACAGGCTGTGCTCAACTTTAGTTAACTAGATGTTTTGGCAGACTAGATTTAGAACAACTATAGTTAACTACATTTTTTGGCAAGTCAAATCACTAACAACTATAGTTACGAAAGGCAACTAGTTAACCGATAATTGAATTAATTGGTTAGTTGTCCAAGGTCTGCATGGTTTGTCTCTCCCCTCACTACTAGATTCAACGCCACATTTGTGCTTCCATGAAAAATTCAAAGAATCTTCCAAGCACAAAATGAAGATGTTCTTAGGCCCACGGAACTCCATCCAAGGGTTGAAGAATGTCTCATATTTATGCTACTGGACAGTGGAAACATAGATTATAATATTTTAATTGTTAATTGTTTATTTTGGTCATAAGTCTATTATGACACATGTAAAAATGCTTCAAAAATTGCAAGATTAAGGTGATTATCTATACACTGCCCTATCTGAAACAGAACAAAAAAATTCGACACTACAAACTTCTCCACATAACAAACAAGGGAACGTGGCTTTGCCCACGAGAGGCCTTGTCCTAGAATGACATTTTTAGAAATAATCACTTTTTAATACTATCTCTTTTCATATTAATTGGAAGTGTCGCCGAGATTTCACTGCACTTCACCAAACCTTATTCATTGAGTTTTGACACACATTACATGGGACCTATTACCACTCAAAGGTAGTCTCCACAATACCTCTATCCCATGATATAGGATTCAACCAACAAAAATACGCTTTGAGTGATTTAAGAAAAATACAGACATCTTTATTCCCGGTTACCACCTCGCGTGGTGCCCTTATTCCCCATGACATTAGTACACCCTAAACTCCATAATATCAACCTCCATATTGTCACTCACTCTCTAATATCCGAAACCCTAGGGAACAGATGTTCGTAGTTCAAATCTCACTCCTTATTGTCACCTTTCTCTCCCTTATATCACGAATTTTGTCATTAATGCAAACCACCAAAGAAGTCAACCCACACTCTTGCATTGTGTCATGTGTGAATATGTGGAGTGTCACCTTCTTCTTCTTCTTCTTCTGCCACTTGTTGAATGTTGGTGCATGCATCCGCCACATCGCCTAGGAAGGCGAAGCGGAGTGGACCACACCACACCATTTAATATGTTGCACTTTGTGTTATTCCATAGTGTCACATGCTACACTAATTCACTAGTATCACGCATCCATGTTAACACTACATAACTCCGTAATATCACGTGCACTTTGGTTACCACAGGTGTGATACTACGGAGTTTAGAAGATGATTTACGATTTTTACTATTTTACCATAAACAATGTAGTGTGGAGGGGGCGTTAGGTTGAGATAATTATCTTGTGAGGTGCGCCCCTTTCCTCCCGTTGGAACCCTAACACGGGAAGAGAGAGAGAGCCGAGCCGAGCCGGGCCGAGTCGAGCAGAGAGAGAGAGAGAGAGAGAGTCCTTGCTGCTCCCAAGGCCGCTCGCTGTTTAGCCCAGCCAGCCTTTGCTGTGCCCCAGGCCCAGGCCCAGGCCCTGTCTGGGGTTTCGTCCGTAAACCCTACCCCCTCCCTCTTTCTCTCTCGCCTCGCCTCGCCTGCCCTGCCCCCGCCGGTCCTCTCCTCTCCTCTCCTCTCCTCTCGCCCTTCTCCACTCCGCTTCGCACCACTCGCTTGGACGCCTTGGAAAGCACAGGTGAGTTCACTGCCTGCTCTGCATTTTCTTTCGTTCCCCCTTCTATTCCACTCATGCTTCACGTGTCGGTACCTGCGTGCCATGTTGTTGCCGAACCTGTCCCTCGCTTGGCCCCGCTGCTTTGTGTTGTCGGTAGAAGAGAGGAGCGGAAAGAAATGCACTCTGTTTGTGGGGTGGTGAGTTCAGTTTCGGGAAGTTTTGTGTAATGTGTGAGTGGTGGTGGTGGTGGTGGTTAATAGTTATTGGGTGTGTTTGGAGGAATGTGGAGTGTTGGCGATTGGTTCTTGTTTGCGACGGGAAGTGGGGTTCCTGTTTTGTTTTTTTTGTTTTTTGTTTTGGCTATTTTTTTGCATGTTGGCTTGCTGTCCAAGCTGATATGGGATAGGAAGGCGGCAGCTGCAGACATAGGCCGGTTTGGAGCGTGTTTGTACAACTGATTGCGGTTGGAGTGTGTAGGTTGTTTTGGTAATAGGCGCTCACTGTCTGTGAATAGAGCCTAAGTTGACAAGGTTGAAGTGAACTTGTATATGTAGAGGGGAAGAAGGTGTAAGGCGCGGTCATCTATCAACAGCCGAAGGCGAATTCCGGAGTGCACCGGTAGGTCCCGAAGGAGGCGCGACGATTCCTGCAGTGGAGTGCTGGAGCTTGCAGGCAGGTTGCCTTCTCCGAAGGCACCTACTACTACTACTGTCCATCCACCTTGACCACGTGAAGTGAAGCGCATCCGTGAGCTTGTCGGGAGAGAGTAATTGAAGTTAATATTCACATGGAGTCTCAAATTCAATGTGTGGCATTGTTGTGGCAGGTCTAATAGTTGTCGCAGGAGTGGACAACAAGCTACGTAGTTTGTTTTGGAATATCGTAAGTAATAAGATTTTTTTTCTTTCTGTTTCATGATTGGGATGTAATTTAGAATGTGGCTTGCATGTGTTGAACCTATGATTTTATTGCGATGATGTGCAAATGATATGTATGTTTTTTGTCAATTAGGAAAACCATGTTTAACTTGTTGTGTATGTCATTCCTGCAGATATTACAGGAGTAGTCAACCCCAGAGGAAAAGTAAAGGGATATTGTCACCATGCCTGAGGATAGGAAGAAAATGTTACAGGCATTGGCAGCCAAGCGAAAGGCTGACAGTGAAGCAGGTGGCAGGAAGAAGCCCAAGTCGCCTGCAGTGACGCCGGCTAAGAGTGTTGCAAGAATTGGAGGAGACAAGCCGAAATCGGCACCTCTGAGTAAGGGGAAGGATAAGCAAAAGGCAAAAACCAAACCGACTCCTCCTGCCAAGAAGAAAGCTGCAAAGTGGGACAGTGAGTCAGACACAGCGGAAGAGGAGGACGATGTGTCTGGGGAGTCTGAGGAAGAATTGAGTGATGAGGATTCAGAGGATAATGGTGCAAAGCGAAAACATTCTGACAAGAAAGGCGCCAAGCCCCCAGCCAAATCTCCGGCAAAGAAGGCAAAAACTTCTGGACTGGCTGTATTTAAAGAGAAAGACACTAAGGGTAAGGAGGTGGTGAAGGAGAAGGAGAGAGGGAAGAAGAAAGTAGATGACAGTGACGCTGAGAATGGTGCAGATGATGATGACAGTGATCTGTCTGAGGACCCTCTAGATGAAGTGAACCCTGACAACATTCTGCCTTCACGAACTCGAAGGCGCACTGCTCAACCTGTACAGTATGAGTTTGGCAGTGGCGATGAGGATGAAGATGACAGTGATGCATAAGGGAGCTCCCAACTCCCCTGCATTCAGCAAGACTCTGGTATGTCTGAATTTGCACTTCTTGCTCACTGATTGTTGTCAGCTGAGTGCTAGGCTCTCTTTTTAGTACCGAATCCCTAACATCCACTTGGAAGTAGTAGAAACTTGGGGTGGTGCATTTCATGCAATTTTGGTGTGCCAACAAGCATCAGCGTTCACTGTAGTTTACAGTTGATGCTCTGCAACTCGTCTCCAGGGGTCTCCTGTACAGATATTTGTATCTCAACTACACATATATGAAATTTTCCATCACTGCTTTCTGTGTGGTGTGAGGTCTTTACCACTTTCTACTCCCACCATGTGTGTGACACTGACTACTGTCCTCTGGTGTCGGCCCTTTTGAGCATCCTCAATATGAGTGTTGGTCTCAAATTTCGTGTTGAGGTTTGGCAATTCCTTTTTTTGTGGAGGTATTTAGCATCTTGAACGGCATTTCCTTGCAGGTTTCATGGTGTAGAGCTGTGGATATAAAGCTTGGAGGCCCCTTGTTTTTTATAGCTTTTTGCCTAGTCAGGATCAATCCTATGTAAACAGTGTCTTGTTCTTGCCATCGTTTTGACTTGGTCAGGATCGAATTCCTTTGTGAACAGTGTGTGACACTGATAATCATTCTGTCCATT
The DNA here is from genome assembly GCA_964035585.1 of Polytrichum formosum. Taxonomy (NCBI): domain Eukaryota; kingdom Viridiplantae; phylum Streptophyta; class Polytrichopsida; order Polytrichales; family Polytrichaceae; genus Polytrichum; species Polytrichum formosum. The sequence goes on from OZ037936.1 coordinate 66,373,475, forward strand.
GCCCATTGTCCCAAGGTTCCTATTCATCTTTAGGGCTTCTGCAGGTTCATGATTGTTTGATATGGTCTCGGATGCGTCTGTCTTGCTGTCTTGACTATGCGGACATAGCAGAGGAACATTTGGGACATAGAAAGACAGTCTTCCTTTTGGTCTTAGCTGCTTTCCACGTTTAGGGTTTAAAATAATTCCCAAGAAGTGGTTTCAGTTGTCAAATGGTGGAATTTGAAGGTTTGCTGGTATTGGTTGTTCTGCTCTCACTGAGCTTTTTCTGTGCATTTATAACACTCTCTACTCCTTTTACGATCCATTGGAATCCAGGGAACGTATCAATTGATTTGACTCTTATACAGCAGCTTTTCAGAACATTCATCTGAAGTTATTGTATTTCCTTAACATTGCAGTAGATACATCAGTGTTGTGCCTGGGTCTTGGATAATGTCTCCACCTTTAATTCCATCTTGGATTATGGTTTACTCCCTTTTAGTGTTAATATATTGTGTTGTGGTTCGTTCATTACAGTGTAACCTGCCACTTCAATAATTACAATGTTCACAGCTTGCTCAATAATCTACAGAGAATCGACTCCATATTTTTCCCAGAAACATTACCACAAGCCTTGTCTGGTCGTCACATTGGTTTCTTCATCAAATGTTTACTGACATCTAAGGAGGCATCTATTTGTCCTTTAAGTTCACTTATTGATAGTTTTCACCCTACCTTTCAAACTAATACTGTGCAGTAGGGTCCAAAAATATTTCGAATTTTGGATGTGCTCCCAATTCTTAGCTTCAAAAACAGTTGCATTCAATTGCATGTAGCCACCTCAATATATATTCTTTTTTCACCAAATCAATTGCAACTTGTGAAGCCATCAATGGTCTTCAATCACCACCTGTTAATCATGAGCAAGTGTCAGAAACTAAAATATTTGGTTGTAATTAGTAAATTGTGTTGTCAAGAGCTCAAACGTGCATCTTCCCCAGGCCTCATAAAATTAGGCGTTTGCATAAATTAAATATATTAGCTTAATTTATGCGCGCCGTGCATCCGAGGCACATAAAATAACCGTTTTTCAAGAAATGACTGGAAAATGCTAGGAATTGGACAACTGGAGTGTGTTTTGTGGCATTGTATGTGGCATGTTTTATTGTGTTGACACACTCCCATCTATATGGTGGGACAGAAGGTTGTGATCAATGTAGACGACCAACCCTAAACCCTAAATTGCACGTCGGATTGCACAACTTCTGAGCATTTTTGATTTTTTTTTCTTAATTTATGCGTGCCGCTCAAATTATTTTATGCGTTTCAGGCATTTATTTATAGAACGCCTAATTTAATGAGGCCTGATCTTCCCTCTTCGTGCCACCTCATTGTTTTGATGGCATGCATTCATTGGGATGTTTACTGTATAAAGTTCAAGATTACAACATGGAGTGTCATTGCAATGGAGATTGGCTTGCACAAATGAGATATTGTGGCTTCAAGTTGTTTTGAGGTAGTTTGGACAAGAGCATTGGAGTTGCCTTTGTTGTTATGTTGGTGATTGAATATATTGATTTTTAGATTGTGCATTGGGTCTTTGAGAGGTACCATGCCGTACAAATATTTGAGTGATGAAGAAAGGGGTCGCATTGTGGGAATGCGTGAGAGTGGAATGAAGAGTTCAGACATTGCATCTGTGTTGAATGTTCCACAGTCAACTGTTTCTACTATCTTGACAAATTGGAAGGTCTGAGGGAGTGTAAAATCTTTGAAATCTTGATGTGGTAGGCATTGGAGGTGACTGATCGTGATGCTAGAGTGTTGGCACGTTATGTTAGAGATGATAGAAGACAACCCTTGTTAGAATTATCAAGCCTATTGAATGTGAGTTGTAACACAACATAGTCGTACTTACATGATTTAAGTTTTAGAAATTGTGTGGCACCAAAAAAACCATATCTTAGTGAGAAGCACAAATTAGATAGGCTTAAATTTGCCCATGCTCATGAAAGCTGGAGTTTTAAAGATTGGTGCAATGTGATTTGGTTAGATGAGTCATCATTTGAAATTGGTAAAAATTCGAGGCAGATTAGAGTGTGGCGAAGATCATATGAAAGATATGCATGGGATTGCATAACTCCAACTTTTAGGAGTGGCCGTGCTTCGGTGATGATTTGGGGTGCATTTATTGGCTTTGATAAATGCCCTCTTGTTTTTATGCCTCCAGACAAAAGAACAATAAGCGATTTTGTAATCATTGTTTATGAGGCAACATTAAGCGGATTTTACTTTTTACATGATCACCCTCAACAATTGAAACTTATGGAAGATGGCGCTCTAGTCCACCCAGTGATTTTTTTTGAAAGAAAATGGGTGTGTAAATTGGCGCTTAGTTTATTCATTCACTAGCTCTATTGGCACTTTGAGGGGGAACAAAGGAGTCCAGCCTAGCGATGTGGAATGATTTAACATATGACAAATGCGATGACATGTTCAAGAAGGTTTAAGTGTGTGGCGATATATATTTTGTTTGCGGCACATTATGTGGCTATGCTTTGGCATTTTAGAGTTAAAAATTGGCCCCAACCTCCTAAGTTGCTAATGCAAATTGGGCTACATAAACAATTCCATATAGAAATCATTATTCCACGGGGGAATTGAACCCTAATCTTTCAACCCTGCCCATTGCAGCGTGGAATGGCTTGCAAAACTACACATTATTGCATCCCATCTATCACCCAACAAAAGTTAGTATAGAAGAGAACACATGAAGATTCGGCCCATGTACACCATGAAAATCCTCCAACAGTTCTTTCAAAATATAGGTGGTAACTTTATGTAACACTTTAAAAAAAACTTGCAAGTTGCACCCCAACCATACCATAGTCCACACAATGCACATGGTTAAAAAATGGCATCATATTCTATATTACGCTTACTCTACCTCATCATGTTCCAAAAATTGAGTGTAGATTCAATACATTGGAAACCTCTCATGTATGAAGCCAATACCCAATAATATGCTGCTACTAGTATAATTCATCTATTCTTCCCTTCCATACCGATTTCTCTGTGCTTTCCAATCTGATATGGCTGTTTGGTAAGGGAAAATATCTAGGGTATAAAAATATCGTGCAAACATGCGGATGACCAAATCTAGGTGTGTTGTAAGCTGGTTCCTCAACTTGCTCTTCAAAAACGACAAAGAACTAAATGTGTATGGAGCACCTTCAATAAATGCAGCGAGCCTCATTATTGGTTTTTTTTACAATATCCGCTATTTTACTGGGGCCAACACCAATGCTAATATTGCATTTATGGTTGGCTGCCTCAGTGTTGGCATCGTATGCTGACGACTACATTGTCCAATTATGATGTTGTCACCTACGAAGTGCAGGTGGTGTGATGAGCCCAAGATGACTATTTTTATCAACAAAAGTTAGGGTTTTGGCCACCCATCCCTTGGCCGTTAGATTGCTTGCCACATGGACGCTTGGGATGAAGCATTGGGCTGGCTCTTCAAACCCAGCCAATGGGGTCGAGTTTGCTATCTTTCAATATTTTCATCTGTTTTGGGGCTATTTTGAAAAAAAAACCCCAAAATTGTATGTGTACATATAGCTGAGCCCAAATGAATGTAGCAAAAAGCATCTGCATAGCCGAATTAAAAATCGCTGAGTCCACCGTAGCTCACTTCCGTTGCAATCACTGTGCCAAAAACAAGTTTTTTTGACTGGGATTTTTGACTAAAAATGGTAAAAAACCAAGTACTTGACTAGGACTACTGTAGTCGCAAAGTCAGTCAAAGGCTTGTCAGGTCGGACCAGTTGCTTGCAACAAGTTGACTATGGTTTATTCTCTGGGCATGTCGTTCCCAATGCGCGTTCCCAAAGCCCTTTTGGGACCTCGATTGGCACCGCCCTTGGGACATCGTATGTCTTGACTACATATAGTCACGCAGTGTTGACTAGAATTAGTAAACAAGTAGTCACCAATCTACTAAAGATAGTCATGATATATTGACTAAACCTAGTAAATGCTTAGTCATGTCAATAACATCGCTTCACTAAGTCTAGTCATAAGAAATTGTGTATGATCTGTAAAAGCTTAGTCATCTTTGGCACAACATTACACTATATTTAGTCACATTGACTGTGGATGGTCGACTGCTACACAGCAGTCGACTGATATAATTGACTGCTTCCTGGCAGTCGACCATCTTAGTCGACTGCTAGGAAGCAGTCGACTGTGGATGGTCGACTGCTACACAACAGTCGACTGATAAAATCGACTGCTTCCTAGCAGTCGACTTGCACAGTCGACTACCTTGCAGCTTAATTTAGATAATTAATTAGACACTGCCTAAACCAACCTGCCAACTCATTGGATGCCACCCGAGGGCCCACACTGTGATATCCCTATAAAATCAAGTGTGCTACCCACCATGAGGCCACCTTGCCTCGTAGTGATTTTGAGGACCTTGTATACGTCGCATACATTACCCAAGATCAACTACGGTGTGGGCAATCCATAGGATTGCGATGGCTGGGAGTGGCAAGATACGGGATGCGGGTGGTTCGTCAAGAAGCATGTATTACAATCCCCGACACGCATGGGGCTTGCCGGACGAATTTACACCCGAGGTGGTTGCAGAGAACACTCGAAATGAAGACTATTTGCGCAGTGTTTTACGTCCAATTCAAGGGTTCACTGAATTCTATTGGGTTCGACTGCCTAGGAGACAAGTTGATCGTCACCACCGCGGATACTTGGACGCCCAAGAAACGCCTGCATGCCGCATCGGTGACAAGGAAAAACTTTTCCCATGGCACTTGTTTGAGGACCTTAGTGACGTTCTCACGAAGGGGAAAAATCAATTGTATTTTCGGAAAAACTATGGGACCTTGTGGAGGTTCTACCAAACCATAAAACACTCGGTGCATGACGTAATTCATTGGGGGTTCAACCGGTGCACCGCGCACCAAAAGGAATACCGGGTGTATAGAGAGTACACACTTAGGTCGTCAATGTAAGATTTGCCCACGAATATGGTGAGAGCGTAGTATCAAGTTTGTACTTGCACATATACTTACGTATGTTGTTAAGTTGGAAATGCGCAATATATGAATTCCCGGCAATATTGCGGTGATGTTTTCCGCTTGGTGTAAACTTATAATCATACCACATGGAATCATTGTCACAGTTATTTGCATCGATACGTGTTTGATTCAAGTGCAAATGCATGTAGATGCAAAGTCCATGGTTTAATTGGATGTTTGTGGCAACCGATTGTGTGGGCAAACATAAGAAATGATCATTGTGCGACATTTGTACATTACTCCCAAAATTAATAGTGAACAAGAATTCAATTATAAACATTTCCAAAATTATGGTTTTTCCCGCATTGTGTACAATTGAATATCAAATAATGCCTCCTAGTCCAACGCCTATCTCACACATACTAGCCAACATTCCTAATCTGGCTCCGAATCACTATCCAATGGAATGGGGGGTCCGCGGCTTGAGCTTGCACCGTTTAGATTTTGTGGCCGTAGTGTCCGGCGCCTTGCCTCACGCCTGCTCTCGGTGATGGCCCATAGTTCTTGCGCCTCAGTCTCCCGGTCAGCTTGTGCACGAGTGTGCGCACAGTCTCCAATGTGCAACCCCCTCGCGGCATTCGGATGGCGCAGGACGTCTTGCATGGTGGGGCTAGAGGCCCCGTCACGGATGTCCAAAAGGCCGTTGACGTATTTCCACTCATTCATCCGGATTTGGACATCGATCTCATTGAAGCTACCCTCTTGTGCAACGACCTCCTGCCTCTCCATATCGGCCTCAAAACTTGTTGTGTCCAACACGTGTTCCACATCCCAAGTTGTTTCCTCGCCCGGGACCGGTTCCCGTGGCAATACCCCCACTGTCACATTGCCGTTGGAGTCATACACGTATCCGTGGGGGTGAGGACCTGGGACGTATTCACCCGTCTCTCCGGCATGCCCACCCACAACACGGTACAAAAATGCCCTCAAACCTACGGCCTGAGGAGAGGAGCCAGGGTAAAACTCATGAGCAACCCTTGTGTACATTTCAGGCGTGAAGTTTGTCGGGTAGCCTCGCAGGTCCTTCAAATACCTCCGTGCACGCCAACTATAAGCAGGAGGATCGCCGTATTCTGCGGGCGGCACACCATGGATTATTGTGTATTCAAAATCGGGAGGCATTCCCCATTGCACTCCGAATTGCTCGTACAACCTTCGATGCAGAGGGGCTTGGCACGTAGGACAACGGCGTGTTTGCAACATGTGTGGCAACAAACAATTCGGGTGGACCATGTGACCGCACGACCCAATGATCCATGCGCCTTCAGGTCCCCAAGGATTGGAACAAATGGGGCACATGCTCCCGTCCTTGATCCAATCGGGGACGCATGGCCACAACAAGGCTGGTTTGGCCGGGGGTATCACGATGCGGGATGATACTGCGGTATCCCATTGGAATTCGTCCTCGGGTCTCTTGGTCCATACAATACTAGGGTAATTGTCGTCATCGACCGAGAGGTTCTCAGGATACATGAAATCCAATGGCGGCCACGAGGTGAAAAGAAGCCGTCGTTCAGGCCATTGTTCGCCGTGGTCCCTATAGTGGGTCAGCTCGTCCATCAATGCCCTCTCGCGCATGGCGTACATGATAGTGGCTGTGACCATGCCCATGTAGTCGTCCTCCAACAACCGGTTCCTTCTAATGACCCGGTCGTAATCAACCCTCATTGCCTCCAAGTTTGTTGTGGGCGACGGGTCCCGCCCTTGTCCATCACTAGCAGACATTGCTTGTGGCATTTGTGGCGCATCAACCCTCGCAAGTTCAAGGTTGGTCAAACGTGCAATCTCGGCCTTCAACCCTTGGACCTCCTCGGCGTGTGCACGTCGGACCATCTCCAATTCCCATTCGTGGTCCAATTTGCATTTTGCCAACTCCGCCCTTAACGCCTCCACAACGTCGTTGTCGGCAACTACCAGTGGTGGGGTTGGCACCGCGGATGCCATCTCCACGTCAATGGGCGAAGATGGAGGACAAACCAACCGGGTACCATGTGGCGGTGTCACGTTGACCCTTTGTCGCCGGCTAGGTGGTTCAACCGGCAACCCTATGACAATGTTGTGCTCGTCCATGTTTGACTCGGCGGCCGGTGGAGTCCCCACAATTTGATGATCTGGTCCCGCAAGGAAATCAAAATAAGATCGGACCGTCGGAGGATTCATTGGAGTTTGCCATGCCAATTGAATCGGACGGCCAGCGTTCCGGCCTAGCACGGCACTTGGTATGACCGTGACCCGGCGTGCCGTCCTCAACTCCGCGCTCGTGCGGGGTATGGTGGACCAGTCGATATCCACTCCCAAAATTACCTCCGCGTAGACCATTTGGCATAACCACATTAGCATATGCCCGCGATCAAATTCCCTCGGTGCACCCCACAAGAAATCCCACACCTCCTTGCACCGTTCTCCAAATATTTGATGGCTCACCTCCCTCCATATGCCATAGCGTTGTCTAGACATCCGTTCAGCATTCGCACTAGGAACGAACATCCTCGTCAAATGGGTCCACTCTACGTACCTTCGGACCGTGCTATACAACCACGTGCCCCTCTCATTTTGCCAGCCGGGATTGGCGAGAATGTTCGGGTCCCGCGCCACCTCCAAATTGATTGGTTGCGGCCTGCCCCTCGGTGCATTGCCTCGTCTTCTAGCGCTTGCCGACCCCGGTGTCGATTACAGAGTCCCCCCCGGATCCAAATCCCGGCCACGTGGAGGTTCCGACGGAAAGTTCTCTTCGTCTGCCATCGTTGCCCCTAACCCGTAGCTTTGTATGCCTACTATAAATTAAACCTAATATGGTAGCACTTCCAAAATAAGCGCCACCACCCAGAATTTTTTTTTCCAATCCGCTAAAATCAAATTAAGGCCGTTCAAAGTTCAAACTACATAATTAAATGTAAACCACTTTCAAAATAAGTGTTCACAAATTACAATTTCCGGTATGGTTCAAAACGATACGCCGATAACCGCAATGGGGTATAATGTAGACCGTATATATGTGGGTTGCAGTACAATACACACATTAGGCAGTTACTGTATACTGTATGTACCATACACATATTTCAGTACGTATGTCCACCTGTAGCCTTCTAGCTCACCTCTATCTCCTAATGGCAAGGGCTGATTAACAACCTCGGCCCAAATGGAGGGAGGTGGGAGTGAGGGAATGAGGGAAGTGGGGTCCATATATACCCCATGGAGGCGTCCTTTCGATTAGACGCCCCCTGGACCAACCCATGGACGCCACGTGTCCATGGGTGTCTCTACGCGACTGCTCACAAGCAGTCGTCTACCATTCAAGTCGACTGCTAATAGCAGTCGACCATAGGGTGCGACTGCCCACCAGCAGTCGTCCGCACTTTGTCGACTGCTATTAGCAGTCGACGAAGAAGGGCAGACGACTGCTGGTGGGCAGTCGTACCCCTTCGTCGACTGCTATTAGCAGTCGACACGAAAGGCGGGCGACTGCTTACAAGCAGTCGCCCTCCTGTTATCGACTGCTAATAGTAGTCGAATTTCCATGTCGACTGTTCAAGGGCAGTCGACAACCCAAGTCGACTGCTTATAGCAGTCGGACGAGACTTCTATGTGAGCGGTGAGCAGAGAGCGGAGAGCGGAGAGCAGAGATGTGGAGAGCGGAGAGCGGAAATGATGTAAAAATAGTAAACTTCCCATACTAATTTTATAAAAAGATTCGAATATTCTTGGAATATTCTAGATTCTTTTTAAAATAATAAAAATTCATGACCTATTTCCGTGGAAAATATAGGTCCAAAAATAAATTAAAAGGCCCTGAATTTGAAATGGTCTACATCAGGATTGCGATGGCAGACCTTAAAAAGATGAAGTAGACATGCTTGCAATACGAGAACTGATTCCTCCCTCGAAAGTTGGTCATTGTCTTCTTGAATGCGGGGCAGGTGCAACCCGGAAGGGAGCTGATGGTGATCTGATATTGTGTCACGTCGGGTGGCGTCATCGAGTTTAGCGCAATGATGCAGCCATGGCCAGGGTGAGGAATCATCGTGACCGAGCGGAGTCGAGCTTTGAGGGAGTCCGAAGAGCCCATGAATAGCCTCTGTTGAGGGTTTGGACGGGTTGCGGTGCGCTTGACGATTTTCCCTTCTCTCTTCCCAGGATACATGTTCACATCCGCAGGCACCGGCACGGAGTCTAGATTTGCCGGAGACGGGGCTGTGGAAAAGAGCTTTCTGGGCGAGACCGGCACTTTCTGTGGCAATTGGAATCCGGCCGCTTCGAGGGCCAGGATCTCACATTGCTTGAGGTTTGTACCAAGTTTCACTGGCCAAACATCCGGAATGTTTGGTCTCTCCTGCTGTGCATAGTATTGAACGACCCATTTGCGCCTCCTACCCTTGACGCACCTCTCGATATCATCTGAGCAGAAGAAGAACTCTGTGGACTCTTTCACATTCCTCCTGGTGTTGTGCCATAGACCGGTGTACGTAGGGGTGGGGTTGATTTCGCACCCCTTACGATTCTCTCAGTATACTTCTTTTTGGTGACAGCTCTCTGGACCCAACAACATTTGGCAAAAGTCTTTGGCAACCGAGCGATGTGCCACTCCTTCACGTTCACCCTAGTCTCCTTGACGGCAGAGACGTGCCGGATCCGTCCCTCGTGGGTGGGGGACGGGATGACATCGTCGGCATGTGGCGCTGGGGGTGCAACTTCCTGGACATCGGAATCTTCCTCTTCAAGAATTATTGGCATGTGAGTGGAACAAATCCTGACATGCCTACCAGAGCCACGAGGATGTGAGAAGTTGACCTTATCAGGCCAGTGCGACTCTTCATCAGCTCCAAGGGGTAGGTCTAGCTTCTGCTTCATCGAGCCAAACACTTCCTCTCCCGCCATGTGAGGGTCGCGTGTACAGAACTCGTCGGCTCCGGGCATGTCTAGCATGGGGTCCTGGAGGACCTTAGGGTCACCTGTTTTCTGGGCCCTACGTTCCGCCATCCGCAGCCTTAGCTCCTTGCTCGGTCCAGTCCCACCCATGTCGCCCTTCAAGTACTGGTAGTAATTGACGACCTGTAGGAATGCCCGGATATAGTCATCCACCGTGGCGACGTAAAGATCACCGCCATTGTTGCCGGACGCTTGAAGCCACTTGTTGTGGACAGTTTCCGCAAGGTTGCAAGACGGCATCTCCGCAAGTTCTATCTCCGTGAATTTCTAGGCATCGCATGTGAGGTCAAGTTAGCATAAAATTCAAAACTATATCACCCTTCAAAGTCCGGATTGATGTTCATGGCAAAAATCGAATGAGCTTACCCCTGTCATAAATCCACCCCATTGGCGATAGCGGAAATGCCAAAAGGCAAGCCACAACTCCAATTACTCAACGTTTTTTCAGTCACAGCCCTAGCAGATCCCTCAGCCCATGGTAAAGACTCTCGGCCTCGGCCAACGTCCGTGCCGTCCTATACTGGTGGCACATCTTCACTCAACTTTCTCATGTCTAAGGGAACTGTAGTCAAGGTTCTTTAGGAGATTCTTCTTCCATGGCCTAGTAGCCAACTTCTTCAAACAGTCTACGATACTGACGCGCACACATGAAGAAGGCGGTTGCAATGGAGGACACTTATTTAAAACAACCACATGAGACTTCGACTGAACAGAAAGGTTGGGTGGCCTAGGAACTAAAGGCGTGGATCTGTGAGGACCTTGGAACGACACCTTTGGGGACTATGCCAAATTTAAGGATGCATTGTGGGGGTGATCCTAGTGTGGGTGAGGGCCCCGAGCGTTGGGAACGCCTCCTACCCGCGGAGACTAGGCGGCATGAGGGTGAGGCCATAAGCTATCATAGCTTATGGCGTGCCAATTCTAGAATGCTTTAGAACACCTCATTTGGAGGTGTGAGCTAGAAGATATGGCAAGTTGAGTGGGGCGCTGTCCCGGGACAGCACCCTGGAACAGCAGTGGCCTGGGAGTGGCTCCCAGGACTGCGAACCTTCAAATGGGCATAACTTCCTCTGTGCTTGCCCAAATGGGGCAAGTGAGTAGTCCATTGTCATCTACGTTAAACGTAGATGACGATGGAGTGGCCAAATGTTAGAATCGAAGAACATATGAGCAAGTTATGGGGTTCTAAAGCTGATGGGGGCCTCGAAGTCTGAGTCCGGTGCAAGTGCCCTTAGGGTGCTGGAAATGGGCGTCAGGTCCGAGGCCTCACCTTGGTTTTTTTGTGGATCCTCATTTTTTGGTTTTTTTTCTCAGGTGAGGCCTCGGACTCTGAATGCGGTTCAAGTGCCCTTAGGGTGCTGAAAATGGGCGTCGGACCCGACGCCCATTTCCAGCACCCTAAGGGCACTTGATTTTTTTATGGATCCTCATTTTTTTGGTCTTTTTTCCGAGGTGAGGCCTCGGACTCTGAATGCGGTTCAAGTGCCCTTAGGGTGCTGAAAATGGGCGTCGGACCCGACGCCCATTTCCAGCACCCTAAGGGCACTTGGTTTTTTTGTGGATCCTCATTTTTTTTGGTCTTTTTTCTGAGGTGAGGCCTCGGACTCTGAATGCGGTTCAAGTGCCCTTAGGGTGCTGAAAATGGGCGTCGGACCCGACGCCCATTTCCAGCACCCTAAGGGCACTTGGTTTTTTTGTGGATCCTCATTTTTTTTGGTCTTTTTTCTGAGGTGAGGCCTCGGACTCTGAATGCGGTTCAAGTGCCCTTAGGGTGCTGAAAATGGGCGTCGGACCCGACGCCCATTTCCAGCACCCTAAGGGCACTTGGTTTTTTTGTGGATCCTCATTTTTTTTGGTCTTTTTTCCGAGGTGAGGCCTCGGACTCTGAATGCGGTTCAAGTGCCCTTAGGGTGCTGAAAATGGGCGTTGGACCCGACGCCCATTTCCAGCACCCTAAGGGCACTTGGTTTTTTTGTGGATCCTCATTTTTTTTGGTCTTTTTTCTGAGGTGAGGCCTCGGACTCTGAATGCGGTTCAAGTGCCCTTAGGGTGCTGAAAATGGGCGTCGGACCCAACGCCCATTTCCAGCATCCTAAGGGCACTTGGTTTTTTGTGGATCCTCATTTTTTTGGTCTTTTTCCCCAGGTGAGGCCTCGGACTCTGAATCCGGTTCAAGTGCCCTTAGAGTGCCTTTCGGGGAGTGCTTGCAGAGGAGCCATGGACTTGGAGGTTACCCTTGGGTCTCCTCATGTAGGCATTGCACCAAGGAATGGAAAAGGAAGGTTGGGGCGCATTTGTCAATCTGAGGCCAGTGAGAGTGGAGATCGCGACGACGGTGATGATTCGCATCCTCCGCTTGGGACGGACTCAGTAGGGGATGATAGTCACCATCCTTCTGGTAGTTCTAGTCAAGGCCATAGTAGTGGTGTTGGAGGCCATTTTGAATCACCTATCGAGCGTGCTCGAAGGTAAGTTAATGGCCTAACGAAGGTTGGGAACAATGTGCAAGCCACATTGCTCCATGGCAATATGTATGAGGTAGTTGACCGTATGAGGCGGCAGCCCGTCTCGAAAGCAGTCATTCGAATTCCATTATGTAGGATGATTCGAATTCCATTATGTAGGAATATGTTGACAAGGCTATTGCTAAGAAGAAGGAGGAGCTATTTACCTACTTCAACAAAGCCCAATCAGTTGCTAATCCAGCCATAGGGGAGGGCTTCATGGAAGAGGTGAGTGAATTTTTACTTGGATTTTGATTTTGACTGAAGACCTTAGCTCTGCCTTTGCTGATGCATTACCTCTTTGGACATGCAGGTTATTGCACATTACAGTGCACATGTTGCTGCCAAAGTTGAGATGTCACTAGAGAAACTGCAGATGGTGGCAACTGCAGCGGTTGAGCCCAAGTACAAAGTGCGTTGGCTCAAGTGGTGGAACAATTCAGAAGCTGTTCGAAATAACCTCAGGTTTCCAAAGTACCCTGCTAGTGAGGACACGCTGATAACGGTTTGATTTATGTGGATGATGAGGCTATTAGTGAATAGACCTCATTTTTTTTTTATCAACCAGTCAATCATATCTCCAATCTGGAGAGCCATTGTAATGGCTACTTTTATGTTTTCAAACTGTGTTAATCTCATTTTTACCACTGAATTACAACTATCATCAATCTTTGCCTATGGTACATCCATACCCTAAACCCTCGCATGAAACATGCATGAGTTATATGTTTTTTAGAGAAATTACATACAATAGATGTGGTTGCCTCTTTAAAAAATAACTGTGAGGCCAAACCCCCCACCCTTAAGCGTCCGTAGTCCGAGTAGTGGGTTTGGGCTCACATTCCTCCGCGGTATTGGATTTGGACTTGGATGAGTCCATAGTGCAAGGTTCACCCTTCAAGTGGTCTTGGATTTAACTAGCTCCTTCATAAACCCAACTCCTTCATGAACCCAACTCCTTAGCTTCTAACTAAATAAACCCAGCTCCTTCATAAACCCAGCTCCTTCATGAACCCAGCTCCTTAGCTTCTAACTAAACAAACCCAGGTCCTTCATAAACCCAGCTCTTTACTTTCTAACTAAACAAACCCAGCTCCTTCATAAACCCAGCTCCTTCATGAACCCACAACTTTGTAGTTGTAATCCCCAACTACCTCACTAATTATTCAAGCCCTTAACTAATCTTCCTACCTAATTTTCCTAATTCTACTAACAACCCCTTTCTAATCACACAATTCTTCTCTAATCCTAAAATCCTAAAATCCTAGAGAGGAGAGGGGGAGAGAGAATTTCCTAACTTCACTAAGACTAACTAATCCACACAAGTATATTTTTGCACTCATCACAACCTCAAGTGCTCAACTCTTAAACATGGAACTTGCAACCACGTGTATTCAAAACATGAACTTCAAGTACCACAAATTGGAATCATGAATTAACTTTAAAATCCTTCACGTCAACACTAATTCTACCAAGAGGTCAAGCCCTCTTCAAGGCTAACAAGCCTTGGCTCTCAAACTAAAAACTAAGCACACACATGTGCTCCAATATGGCTTCCCACACCCACACTTATAACTCGTGGGGTGCCTTGGAGCACAAAGGAAAGAGAGGATGAGTGAGGGAAGAATGAGGGATTATATAGTAAGCTTGAGGGGGTGAGCACCCTCAAGGCTCACGATAAGCCCTTGAGATTTCCTCCTACTTAGTAGGCGCCAATCCTATCTTCTAAGCCTTCCTCCCTCAAATGATCAACAAGGATCCTAATTCGAACATTTAACTAGCCTTGGCTTTCTACCTACCACACTTTACCAAACTTGGGATGCTTCAACCCAAACTTAGCCTCCTTCGCTTTCCGCCGCCATAACTTTCTCCCCTTACTTTCCCAAATCGTTGCTCACCACTTAATTCAAACCACGATGCTTAACTCGTGATTTGATTGGTGCTTTGAGAATTTGCTTATCCTCCACCTTGCATTCTTCCTTGGACCTTCCCCATTAAGTGGCCATGATGAGGTGGTCCACTTGTGCGCTCCATGTGATCCTCCATTCATCCCAATTCGAATGCACTTGCCTCTTGAGTCACTTTGGTTGTCTCCATCCATTTGTACTAGCCTACTCACTAACTACTCAATCCAAGTTCTCCTTACCTATCCTCATTCACTCAAATCCTTCAGAAGGTAAAAACACAATAACAACTCACATCCTAGCCTCTTACAACATGGTACTTCTAAGACTAACATTTCACTCTTTTTATATTTTTGTGAAGTAACATGCTACTTCAAAGTGCATCAACTAACGTTTCAAGGGTCTAAGACTAAATGTGGGCACCCTTTTGGGCTCACATAATTGGCGACCATCGGGGGATGAATCCAAACATCTCTTGCTCCAAGGGTAAGTTGCCTAGTCAAGCTCGGTACTCCTTACATCTACTTCCCGATGTACGGGTAGGAAAGAGCTCACCATTCAACGTTTCCAATTGAATTGAATTATTAGGAAAGACCTCATAGACAAGGTAAGGTCCTAACCATATTGCATCGAATTTCGCCGGAAATTCAAGCTTTCGTGCGTCTTGAATCATGACCATCATTCCCGGTGTTAGGGCCCTTCTCTTATGTCGTTTGTCGAAAGTAATCTTTCTCCTTCTTTGGATTGCCTCAATATGTTGAGCCGCCATTCTCCTCCCTTCGTCAAGTGCTTCCAAATCGGTTAGTCGATTTCGTAAGGATTGACTTTCGGTAAGTCTCGTACTCACGGCCACCCTAAGTGACTCGACTTCATATTCGATTGGTAGTGTCGCTTCAAGACCATAGACTAAGGAAAATGGTGTAGCACGCGTAGTTACCTTATAGGTTGTACGGTATGCCCAAAGTGCCGCCGTTAGTTTCGTATCCCAATCCCGCTTCGAGTCTATAACCGTCTTGCGTAGTATACTCACCAAAATTCCGTTAACCCTTTCCGTTTGTCCATTGGTTTGTGGGTGGTAGGGAGTAGTCTTCCGGTGATCAATTTTAAATTTCTCTGTCATCTCTCGAATCAAGTCATTCAAAAAGTGAGTACCCCTATCGCTTACTAGGATCTTCGGCACCCCGAACCGCGAAATTATGTTTTCGTACATAAATGTTGCCGCGTGTTCCGCCGTGTCGGTCTTCACCGCTTTGGCTTCCGCCCACTTGGTGAGGTACTCGGTTGCCACCACAATATATTTCATTCCTTTTGAAGATTGGGGATGGACCTCACCCACATAGTCGATGCCCCATTTTTCGAAAGGAATTAAGGGTAATGATACATGTAAAGGCATCTCCATTCTAAGGTCGTTTCGGGCATACCGTTGGCAAGCGTCGCATTTCCTTACATAGTCATGGGCGTCCTTAAATAGTGTAGGCCAAAAGTAGCCCGCTCTAAGTATTTTTTGCCCGGTGAGTTGACCCGAGAAGTGACCGCCGCAAGCGCTATCGTGGCAAGCGATTAAAATCGCTTCAACCTCCGTTTTTGACACGCATCGTCGTAAAATACCATCGGACCCCCTTCTAAACAACCTATGGCCCACTACAACAAATTGCCTACTATTTACCCTCACCTTCCTTCTCTCTTCTTTTGTCCACTCTTTGGGCAACTTGTGGGTTGTTAGAAATTCCACTATGCCCGCATACCACTCCGGTGTAGAAGTGACCACAAAGAGGCTATCATCTACTAACATATCATTTACCGGATTTTTTCCTATCTCCTCCGACAACCTAGACAAGTGGTCCGCTTGTAAATGCATACGACCCGGTTTATATTCCACCGTGTAGTCGAATTCTTCTAATAACAAAACCCACCTAGCTAACCTACCACTTAACTCCGCCTTGTTAACTAGATACTTGATAGCCATGTGGTCAACAAAAAATACAACCGGGTTGCACATGAGGTAATGCCTAAACTTTTTAACGGAAAACACCATGGCTAGGCACTCCCTCTCCGTTGTAGAGTAGTTTCTTTCGGCGGGGGTCAATTGCTTACTCGCATAAGCTATAGGTTGATCCTTCTCTTTTTCTCCCGTTGCTTGACAAAGCGCACTCCCTATTGCCACATTACTAGCATCACAATAGACGTGAAAAGGTTTACCCCAATTGGGTGGTATCAACACCGGATAGGTGCTCAACCTATCCCGCAATTCCTCAAAGGCTTTTTGACAAGCATCCGTCCACTCGAATTTGACATCCTTTTTGAGCAAATGGGTAATGGGCACCGCTATCTTTGAAAAATTAGGAATAAGTTCCCGGTACCATCCCACATGTCCTAACAACTTAGAGATCCCCTTGGAATTGGTTGGAGTTGCCAAGTCGCTTATGGCCGCAATCTTATCCGGATCGGGTTCTCTACCTTTCTCACTAACAACATAACCCAACAACACTCCCTTATTCACTCCCAAAAATGTCTTATCCGGGTTCAATGCTAACCTCATCTTCCTACACCTAACCAATGCCTCGCTAACACAATGTAGGTGATCGTCCACATTACTTTGTGTGCTAAAATCGTCCACAAAGACGGTCATGGATTTGAACAACAAGTCGGTGAAGATATACATTACTAATCGTTGGAAAGTAGCCGGGGCATTACATAACCCAAATGGCATCACTACCCACACAAAAGTACCCCAAGGTGTAGTAAAAGCCGTTTTATGGATATCTTGGAGGGCTATGGAAATTTGATTATAACCCGCATACCCATCCATAAAGGTATATCGCAAATGACCTCCAACCTCCTCAAGCAACAAGGTGATAAAAGGTAAGGGGAAGTGATCCTTTTGTGTGCACGAATTCAATTTCCTATAGTCGACACAAACCCTTAATTTCCCATTTTTTTTCTTTACTAAGACCATAGGAGAAACCCAATCCGTGATTTCCACCGGCTTGATAAACCCGGCCTTCAATAACCTTTCCAATTCCGCTTTCACCAACAATTGCAATTGAGGATTCATCCTCCTCTCCTTTTGTCTAATTGGCCTCGCCCCCGGAATTAAAGGAATCCGGTGCTCTACCATTTCCCTAGGAATTCCCTTAAGCTCATCGTAGGACCATGCAAAAGTATCACTAAACTCATCCACCAAATTGCTATACTCCCTAGTAACCTCTTTCTCCCCCAATTTGGAACCCATCTTCATTTGTCGGGTTTTTCCATTCTTTAATTTCACATCCACGTACCGCCAATCCGCTTCCGACACATGTGCTTGTTCCTCTTTGTTCCGATACCAATCGGAAGGCACATTGGGGTAATCTTTCACATCTTGACCTACAACTATCCCCGTAGACGTGGTCTTGAAATGTAAAGGCTCCTCCAATTTCGATGACTCAATAATCACATCCTCCTCTTGAGTCCCATCTACATGAATTAAACTAACCTCACCCTCTTCCACGTCATCTACCCAAGGTGTTAACCCACCGCTAACCCACTCTTCCTCGGTGAGCACCTCACATGGCTCCAACAATGAGCCCTCTCCTAAACTAACACTAGGAAATTCACTCCCTAAGCCTACTTGGTGAAATGTAACCATTACATCAACCTCGGACTCGGGGTACTCCCTTAGCCATTGGGCATAATCCCCATTATCCCCATAATTGTAAAAATTAGGACCTAGACTTCCCGAGCCCGAATCTATAACAACCCTTTGACCTTCGGGATGGACGACTCCCACCAATGCCTTGCCAATCTCATTCTCGTTTAAGTCATCAATTTCCTTCTCCAATGGCAAAAACATCTCCTTCTTCATCCATCCTTCTAATGAACCAATGGACACTATGACCCTATTACCCTCCGGACCATAAGTGATGGATGGTTTAGGTCCACCCCAATTGACCATAGCATTCGCCATCCGCAACCAAGGCCTACCTAGCAAAATGGGGAAGGTGTCCTTGTTGGAGTGCATTTTAATGACATGGAAGGTGACCAAGTACTCCTCACCTCCCGTAGTCATTCTACAATCCTTGATCATCCCCAAAGGCGTAGTCGAACTTTGATTTGCCATATTTATGACCAAAGGTGAAGGCCCCGTGAGTCCAAGTCCCAATTTTTTCATAGTATCCTCCGGTAGTATATTTAGACTACTCCCTCCGTCGACTAGCACATTAGGAACCACCTTATCTACTATAACAACTTCTATTTCTATAGCTTTCACGTCTCTTCCACCTTGTGATTGGATCCTAGCGGCTATTTTAGCTTTCACCTTCCTCATCCTCTTGTGTACCGGCATTCCCTCCTTTAATGTTTTCCTTGCCGTGGGTGAAATTTCCAATAGTTGGCCGAAAGTAATATCCGCCTTGAGTGTACTAAGGTCCGCCCACAAGTCGTACCCGGTAGATCTTTCCACCTTAGAATTACCCACTACGTCGAATTCGTCTACGGGAACCCCCGGTCCTTCCCATTCACCCACATCGCTATTATCCAAGTCATGTACCGCATTAGTCCTCTCCCTATCTTGTAAAATTATATTTTCCCTCTCCACATCCTTAGTAGCTCTTCTAGCTACCCTATCCAACTCGGAGAGATTAATCTCTTCATCCGAAGAGTAATTTCCTTGCTCTCCTATTCCTACCTCCAACGGGGCATCCCCTCTCCTAGCCCTAGTAGTTACCGCTAGTGCAGGTGCTTCTTCAACCACACCCTTACCCTTCACTAACTCATATGTAATAGCATTGGTGTGAGGAGGCCATTGACTTTGCTCCTCTCCAATTCTCGTTGGGAGAGGAAGCATGTCATCACATGTGGCCTCCAACACTCCATCCATGAACCTAACATCTTGGGAGTTAGATGGTCCCGGATCCGTTGGAGGCGCTTGTCTCCCGTTACTACCATTAGGTGGAACTCCTTGTCTATTTTGTATTGGAATGTAACCGGTTGTAGTTTGCAAGCCCGCCGGTGGATGAAAAGTTTGCCTAGCATTACTATGGTCATAGTATAAGTTAGGTGGCCTAAGTTCATTGGCCGGTACTCCTTGTGGCCTAGCACCTCGCATATTATCCCTTGCTTGTTGTTGTGGATTAGCCACCGGGTAAGGGACATTAATTATTTTGTCCGGTTGGCGACACGTATCCGAGGGATGACTTCCTCCACAATTGCTACAATTAAACTCTTGACCTTCGGACCAACATTGTCCTTGAGCGTGCCACCTTCCACAAAAGGGATGAAATTCCTTCTTCTCTAAATTTTGGCCACCTTGCCCTCTAGGTTGTGGTCCTCTATTGCTTCCATTTCCATAGTGAGGTGGCGCTTGACCTCGTTGATTTTGTTGAGGTGGGTTACCGTTTCCTCTTTGGTCACGGTTTTGTCCACTTCTACAAAATTGACGCGTGTGGCCCGGTTGGCCACATTGGACACACCATAATCCGGAAGAATGCCTACCCGACTCAACCGGGGGTGGAGGCCCCGGTTGTTGACTCCGGATCATTAATGACATTTGATCCGTGAGGCTTTGCATTTGTTTTATCATAGCCTCTTGGAATCCTAGTTGGCTAGCACCTAGTCTTCTCTCAACCTCCTCCAAGTGTGGATCCGTTCTAGGGGCCGGTAGTGCCAAAAGAGGTGCCGGTTCCCTAACCGCTAAAGGTCGGGGGCCGGTGTCCACAATGGCATATGGAATTTGGTTCTCATACTTAGCGGGTTCTACCGCTACCACCCTAGGGCGTATGGGGATGAATTGTGGGATCAATTCATCCTCCCTTCTCCATAGCCTTTCGTGATCTTTATCCAAGTTTTCAATATCTCTAGCCGCACGCTTGGCATCCGCCAAGGTCAAGGGATTCCTTTCTAGAACACCCCTAATAGTTCCGGACTTAAAAAACCCTTGAATGAAAAATTGCTTTAGCGTGTCGTCGTTGAGCATGGTACCCACAAATCTAGTGCACACTAAATCAAACCTCCTAATGTAAGCCGAAATTTCTTCCTCCCTTCCTTGCTTCAATGACGACAATGCCCTTAATGCGGTACTTTGACCCACTTCCGGCCTAAATTCGTTAAGAAACTCCCTTTGTAATTGTTCCCATCCCCTAAAATGTCCCTCGGCATGATCCCGATACCATTCATAGGCTTCCCCCTCTAGAGTGGTAGGAAACCACACTAACCAATAACCCGGGTCGGTTATGAGGAAGCTAGCCAACCGTTCGATATACCGTTCCATGTGCCGAGAGGGGTCCTCATCCTTGGTCCCATAAAATTTAGGGAGATGAGATGGTATATCCATCGCCGCTAAATTTTGTGGAACCACGATTGGTAGGCCTCTTGGCCTAACCAATGGGTCTATTGGAGGTATAGGAGGTATGGGCGGAATTGGGGGTATGGGTGGTGGATCCATCCCCCGTTCCTCGGCCATGGTGACCGGTGAACTATTCAACAATCCCCTATCAACTTCTACCGGGAATTCTTCTCTAAGTGTGTAATTTTCCGAAGAAGTTTCACCACTCAATTTGGAGGGAGTGATCTCCTCTTCAAGTTGAGCTCCAAGTTCTAAGGTGTCTAGAATTGACCTAGTCCTAGGTTCGACGTTCAAACAACTCTCTATTCTAACATTATCTTGTTCTAATCTATCACTGATTTTAGAGGACCGCCTCTTTCGAGTAGATTTCTCTAGTCCTACTATCAAACTTGGTTTTTGTGAGCGAGTCCTACCTTGCATTCCATAAGAATCGATCGACCCTCACTTGACCACACATAATCCTAGCAATTCCCCTCTTAATATTTTCACTTGTCTTGGTGTGGTTATAATTTTTTTTTAGGAGGTGAGGAAAAGAACCTGCAAGCCCACTTAGGTGAAAGAATCCCAATAGGGGATAGGCATGTTCATGTTAATTTTTTGGTTAAGTCGGAGCATCACCTCCGCACCTTCCCGCAAATTAACACTCACCACAATACCGATTGTGAGGGGGTGACCTTCCGAGTAGATTATGTTAAAAGTCGAGGCTTCACCCTTCAACTTCTCACACCATCCACAATTCGGGAATTACCCTCTACAACGGATAACAACAATCACGAGTACAAAAGGCATTCCTTAATTAGTTAATGAGTTCACTTTGAAGAAATAAACATACCTTGAGCAATCGCATCCCCCTGTGAGTTAGCACTCCCCTCAATCGTGACTCAATGTAACAACACCATAAACTTTGTGAAATATTAATTTAATCTAGAGCATGAAATGACAACTCCCAAAACTTTGAGACTCACCCCGAGGTGAGTGTCAAAGTTCAATGTCCTAAGGTGAATTTACCCTCTAATGTTTTAATGAGCTACTCGGTTATAGGTTCCTTTTAAGTTCTTAGCAAATCCCCAAAAAGGTTGAGGACGTACCTTCGCCGCGCTCCTTCCTCAAAAATGAATTTGCGTAATTGACAATGCAATTCATTCCAAGGAATAGTTGAAATACAATGAATTCAAATGTAACCCAAAGAGAGAATACTTACCGAGTTTCGGGTGCTCCTTCCCTTCTCTCAAGTTTGTGTCTCCAATTTTTCCTAGTTGCCTCCAAGTCTCCTAGTCGCCTCCAAGTCTTGTAACTACCTTCCGCTTCGCTCCCGGCGGACGCACCAATTATGTGAGGCCAAACCCCCCACCCTTAAGCGTCCGTAGTCCGAGTAGTGGGTTTGGGCTCACATTCCTCCGCGGTATTGGATTTGGACTTGGATGAGTCCATAGTGCAAGGTTCACCCTTCAAGTGGTCTTGGATTTAACTAGCTCCTTCATAAACCCAACTCCTTCATGAACCCAACTCCTTAGCTTCTAACTAAATAAACCCAGCTCCTTCATAAACCCAGCTCCTTCATGAACCCAGCTCCTTAGCTTCTAACTAAACAAACCCAGGTCCTTCATATACCCAGCTCTTTACTTTCTAACTAAACAAACCCAGCTCCTTCATAAACCCAGCTCCTTCATGAACCCACAACTTTGTAGTTGTAATCCCCAACTACCTCACTAATTATTCAAGCCCTTAACTAATCTTCCTACCTAATTTTCCTAATTCTACTAACAACCCCTTTCTAATCACACAATTCTTCTCTAATCCTAAAATCCTAAAATCCTAGAGAGGAGAGGGGGAGAGAGAATTTCCTAACTTCACTAAGACTAACTAATCCACACAAGTATATTTTTGCACTCATCACAACCTCAAGTGCTCAACTCTTAAACATGGAACTTGCAACCACGTGTATTCAAAACATGAACTTCAAGTACCACAAATTGGAATCATGAATTAACTTTAAAATCCTTCACGTCAACACTAATTCTACCAAGAGGTCAAGCCCTCTTCAAGGCTAACAAGCCTTGGCTCTCAAACTAAAAACTAAGCACACACATGTGCTCCAATATGGCTTCCCACACCCACACTTATAACTCGTGGGGTGCCTTGGAGCACAAAGGAAAGAGAGGATGAGTGAGGGAAGAATGAGGGATTATATAGTAAGCTTGAGGGGGTGAGCACCCTCAAGGCTCACGATAAGCCCTTGAGATTTCCTCCTACTTAGTAGGCGCCAATCCTATCTTCTAAGCCTTCCTCCCTCAAATGATCAACAAGGATCCTAATTCGAACATTTAACTAGCCTTGGCTTTCTACCTACCACACTTTACCAAACTTGGGATGCTTCAACCCAAACTTAGCCTCCTTCGCTTTCCGCCGCCATAACTTTCTCCCCTTACTTTCCCAAATCGTTGCTCACCACTTAATTCAAACCACGATGCTTAACTCGTGATTTGATTGGTGCTTTGAGAATTTGCTTATCCTCCACCTTGCATTCTTCCTTGGACCTTCTCCATTAAGTGGCCATGATGAGGTGGTCCACTTGTGCGCTCCATGTGATCCTCCATTCATCCCAATTCGAATGCACTTGCCTCTTGAGTCACTTTGGTTGTCTCCATCCATTTGTACTAGCCTACTCACTAACTACTCAATCCAAGTTCTCCTTACCTATCCTCATTCACTCAAATCCTTCAGAAGGTAAAAACACAATAACAACTCACATCCTAGCCTCTTACAACATGGTACTTCTAAGACTAACATTTCACTCTTTTTATATTTTTGTGAAGTAACATGCTACTTCAAAGTGCATCAACTAACGTTTCAAGGGTCTAAGACTAAATGTGGGCACCCTTTTGGGCTCACAATAACCTAATTCTACGTTCGGCTAATTACAACACAATGCCATGAGAGCCTATACGGAAGTTTTGACAACACCATTTACAAGCATTTGTAGAAAATAAATGACATTTTGAGCTATCTTCAAGGTTACCCAAATGTTGATATTTGTATCCTTGGCACGAACATACAAATTTCAAGTTTTGAGATTTTCAAGGTCATTTTGAAAGCCTACAAGGGCCAAGTATAAATCATTTGAATGAGATAAACTAAATCTTGAGTCAAATTTAAAGTTACCAAAATGTTGATATTTGTATCCTTGGAACTGTAGGTACAAATTTCATTTTCTTGGAGATTTGTCAAAATAACTTCAAAAATCTTGAGAAGTGATTCAAAGGGCCATTTGATTTTTTTTAAGAAAAAAAATAAAGTTGTCACATGCATCAAATGTTATCCAAACGTTGACATTAGTACCCTCGGTGATGAGGTAGGTAATTTCAAATTTTTGGAGATTTTTATAATCACTTTGAAAGTCTTTGGGAATCAACGTGAGGGCCATTTGTAAACTATTTGAGAAAATTAGAAGAACTTGTGAGAGAAATTCAAAATTATCCAAATGTTGATGTTTGTACCCTCAGCAACAATGTGACTAATTTCAAGTTTTTGGAGATTTGTCAAAATCCTTTTGCAAGCCCTAGGAAGTGCTACAAGGGCCATTTGTAAATCAGTTGCAAGAAAAAAGGATTTGTGACCAAATTTAGTTTCCATTCAAAGCCATTTGTTATAACTTGGAAATTTTATATGGGGCCATTTGTCAAGCCTTTAAAAAAATTACAATCATATTTGAAACCAACTTCTGGGTGCTCATGTTGTTGGGAATTTTTATTTTGCATAACGACATTGATTTTTATTTTGGGAGCAACATCTCAGTGAAATGTTGAGTTCCACCCAAAGAACAAAATCATGTTCATGCATAAATTTTGGATGTTGACCTTGACATATCGAGGGGTTCAATCATGTCGTTACTTAGACATTGTAGGAGATATGAATGTTGAGCACGCATTAGTTGAAAGTTGAGAGAAAAAATATGAATTTGAGAGAAAAAGTTAGTATGGCTGTAAAAATGAAAATAAGCAACAAAGAATTAAAGAGTAGAAGTCTTTGAGAAGTCATGAAAAGAAAGAAAAATGAATAGTAAAATAGATAGGTCATTGATGTTATCCAAAGAGTCAATCTTTAGAAGAGATCATTGACAAATAAACAACCCAAAAATGAGTTTTCTCAATAGGAAAAAGAATAGAAAAAAAATTAAGAAAGTAAAAATTTAAAAAAACAATGGACAATGGATAAAAAATTTATAAAATTAGAAATGGCAATGGAAAAAAAATGATAAGATAAAAAATTGAAGGTAACAAGTCTTTGAGACTGAGAAGTGAGGAAAATAAAAATTAAAGATGATAGGGCATAAATATTAACAAAATTGTTAATGAATAGAAGGGATGATTTACAATTGAACAACCAAAAGAATTAGGATTCTATAAGGGATAAATCATTGTTAATAAAAAAATAAGAATTGAACATAGAAGATAATAAGTCTTTGAGAAGTTTTTAATGTAAATAAAAAATAGTTTAAGTTTGATTGAGCATGGATGTTAACCATTTAGTGAATAAATAAAAGATATCAGTGACAAATGAACAATCACATAAATTTTGATTCTTAAAAGGAAAATGGATAAAAGATATTGAGATATATAAGTGAAGGCCGATGCGCGGCTTTTGAACTTTGACGTCATCATGACGTCAGCCCTAATTGATGCATAGAAATTGTGATGAACCCTAAACCCTAAACCAAAGCGGTGGAAACATGTACAAAGATTATATTTTTAGATTGAAAATCCACAGTTATACATATCAAAAGTTTAAATTAGTAATGAAGTTGTCAAAAAATTCCACGGTTATAGGAGTTGATTCATCTTAAAATGGCATTCCAAATGTCTATTTTCTGCTCTTCAACCTCTGCTCTCCGCTCTCCGCTCTCCGCTCTTTGCTCGCATACGACCTTTCCCCTATAGCAGTCGACTAGTTATGGTAGTCGACTGCTCTTGGGCAGTCGACATGAAAATTCAACTGCCCTCAGCAGTCGACAACCCTATACGACTGCCCTTGAGGAGTCGATTCAGTGTGTCGACTGCCTAGTAGCAGTCGCTCTAACTCGTCGACTGCCCACTAGCAGTCGACACTGTTGACGACAGTTTACCGTGTGGTAAACTTTTTTACCCCCCCTAAACGGACGTGACGTTTTCAGGTCTACCGTCACGTCGCTGTCACAGAACGTGATGCGACGTGACGCGACGTGACGTTTAATCCTTGGTGACACGTGCTCAAACCATGCCACGGACCACACCTTCGGCCACAGGGGAGTCTGTGGCAAGCTTACGAGCTTGGGACAATAGCCCCGCGGATCAGATTGGTCAGGCATGGCTACCATTGTCTTTTGGATTGGCCAATGCTGTCCAATCTGTTAGTGGTCGCAATTCGAGCATTGAGGCTCCGAATCCGGCGACCGACATGGTACATATGTTGGCATCAAAGGTATTGCACACACCTTTATTCACAACGATGGAGTGGTCGTCGCCAGAGTTCCAGCCTGCTAAGATTTTTCACTTAGCATGTAGAATTTTGGAAGGGAAAGCATCCTCACCTTCTTTGACTGTGGCTCAAACCACCACGGACATCCCTGTCTCTGAATATCCCGAAGAAGTGGCCAAACGGCGAGCGAGGCTTGCCGCGGAGACCATTGCGTCTTTTGACGCACACATCTCAGATAATAGGGGCCGGCCATCTCTTATGACTTACCAGAATCCGCGGGAGCAGCTTATCTATCCGATATCGTTGCTCAACCTGCTCGTGAATGCCGCGGCATTCGACCCGGTGTCGTGCGTATGATGAATGACACCGGCATTCTGGTGGTCAGTCGGACTGGGGGCAATGTCAATCGGGTTGCTCCCCATTGTGTGATGATGGATTCAGGGGCACAACCTGTTATGATCGGCAAGAGGCTTGCCTAGGAGTTGGGGTTGGCGGCCGAGGACTTGGCTCCCTGTCCATTCACCATTGTCACATCTATTGGCCACGTGGAGCGGGCCATGGGTTATATTCGGGAGCCATTACAGCTTAGCTTTCGAGTGAAGCCTGGAGATCCACCCGCACCTCTTTTTCTCAGGTGTGCGGTGACAGATGCGACCAACTACGACATCTTAGTTGGTCAACAAACACTCTACCCCCTTGGTTTTGGTTTGGGCAACTGGACTGAAGAGGCTTGGATCCAACCAGGTTGGTCGGCTGGGGACGACCGTAGGGAACTTATTCTTGTGGCATTTGAGGCGGCCGCGACCATAGCACCATTATCCATCACTATATCAAAAACATGTTTTTTTGACTGTCATTTTTGACTAAAAATGGTAAAAACCCAAGTACTTGACTAGGACTACTGTAGTCGCAAAGTCAGTCAAAGGCTTGTCAGGTCGGACCAATCGCTTGCAACAAGTTGACTATGGTTTATTCTCTGGGCATGTCGTTCCCAATTCACGTTCCCAAAGCCCTTTTGGGACCTCGATTGGCACCGCCCTTGGGACATCGTATGTCTTGACTACATATAGTCACGCAGTGTTGACTAGAATTAGTAAACAAGTAGTCACCAATCTACTAAAGATAGTCATGATATATTGACTAAACCTAGTAAATGCTTAGTCATGTCAATAGCATCGCTTCACTAAGTCTAGTCATAAGAAATTGTGTATGATTTGTAAAAGCTTAGTGATCTTTGGCACAACATTACACTATATTTAGTCACATTGGTGTGACTAAGAGTCTAGGATTAGTCAGAGAGTAGTCAAACATTAGTCAAGGATTAATCAAACATTAGTCATATCTATTTGTGGTCTCCGTTATATTTAGTGTTCATTATTTAAGATATTTTGTTCTTGTAGTTTATGGTGGACAACCTAGGGTCTTTCTTCACTAAAAATAGTCACACAATTGGCATTCAGTAATCATCAAAAATAGTCTTCTTCACGACTAACAGTCATTTTCATATTTCACTTCAATCAGAAACGACTGCGCATAGTCACTTCTTTGCATTCACTTTAGTCGTACATTCCAGATTCGTCACTAACTCTAGTCAACACATGTGACTAGTTTTAGTTCTTATTTTTAATATTATTACTATAAGTAGTCAAATTAATATGACTAGTGGAAGTCCTCTATGCATATTTGTGTATGTTTGGCTTTATTATTTGTAGTAACAAGCTGAGCTGCGCATATCAACAATTCCATACAAACGAATACTGGTAGTATTTCATACATGAGTCAAAAGATCACTTTATATTCAAAATAATGACTTCGGTTCACGGAAAATGAAGACTCCAGCCGAAGCGATAATGATTACAAAAAGCTTTCTAGGTATAGTCCTCCCATAAACAAACTGGGGTTCCTAGAGAAGGACATGAACTAAGCTTCCGGATTGTGGCACAAACATTCTGTAGGCCACAGAATAAACTACCCAACGGCGTCGCCAATTTTTGTGACTGGTGGATCATCTAACATTATGCTCTGATATGACATATATGCATCGTCGTGGCTCCGCAACACTTCCACCGATACAGTCCCTTCACAGATGACTACTCCATGCATTGGTCCCCCCGGAAGACTCATGACCCTCCCGTCCCGTACTAAAAGCAACTCCTCATCGACTCTTATTCCCATGATTTTTACAATGTCTCCTAATGCAAAGGGCGGTACTGCTTCAACCTCCTTCAAGGTTTCTTTTTCCTAGAGAAACAACGACAGGCTTTGGAGTTAGTTATAGTTTTGACCGTGGATACATGACTACTCTTCTGATGACTACTGCCAATGAGTTTCAAAAACCGCAATAATGATTATAAATAGTCAAAGTTTCTACTTAAGTGACTGTGATGAATTACAGTATTTACAATTGATGATTATAGTTAGTCAAAATGTTCCAAGACTTGAATAGTTAGTCACAATTTCGCGAACAATGTCTATGTACAAACTGAGAAAACGATACATACTTTGTACATCTGTGGTTTTTGTTGCACCTCTCTTAGGGGGCCCCTTTCCTCCGTCATCCCCTTTGTTGTCCTTCTCTTTCACTGCCTTCACATCAACTATCATAGCTCTTGGAAGTGGTTGCTTTTCCTCTACAACCTTGTTTTTATCAGGCCTCCTTGTTTCCACATGAGATTTACCAATCTTCTCCTTCACCGTCTCCACACTGTGTTTAATTCGTAATTTCCGTGGCATTTGCGGTTCCTTAATTCCAATTTGTAGCTTCTGCAACTCCGTGGCTCGCGACCTCTTCTTCGGCACTCCTATCCTACCGCCTTTGTCACCCACAACATCTGGGGCCGCCTTCTTCCTTGATCCCGAGCTTATCTCCTGCTCATTTTCTTTCTCCAATTCTGGATCCCCATGTTGTAATGGACTTCCAGATTCTGCCTTCCGTTTTTTTCTCTACACAAAGTATCCAACAACCGAATTCAATCAACAATAGAGAGCATTCCATTCGAAAATCAACTTCACGATAATTAAGTTCAGAATTCATATTCAAGAGAATAAAAACATCATCTACTTCTAGTCATGATACTTAAGTATTTTACTATGATGTTGTCACAAATTCTATATCCATGACTGCATGTAGTCATCTTTTGCTCATCTATAGTGTTTGCATATACCACAGGAACTTTGTCATTTTCAGAATAATCTTCTCTTGAATGTCCTTTGAATTTTGACTCAGCCAATTTCTGGGTTGGGAACTACAAAACATGGGCAACAGTACATAGTTAAGGTTTAGGGTTTCTTGTAGTCACATATAAAATCTACCGAAGCAAATTCAAAATGAACTCTGTAAAGAAACGCATCGATTTCAGCAAGCACTCCGATGTACTCTGTTGAAGTCCGCCCAATCTTTGTGAAGTAATCATATTCTCTCGAGTAAATTTATCCGGAGGCATGCTATCTATGTTCAGAGTTGGTTGCCTTTGCACGAAAGATGAAGGCCACTGCACATTGGAAGTATTACGGCCTTCCACAACTGGGATGTGTAGGGCTGTCATGATTGCCTTCACACTTGCCTCTAACCCATCCATTCGGGTATAGAAGTCACGCTTCATTGGTTTTACTTCCATTTCGAAGGATGGAGACGGCACATGCTCTCGGCTTGCGCCAGCAGATATGTGGGACACATTTGAAGTGCCTACCGGTTGCTTCTTCCGAGGCTTCTGTCGTTGCATCTCATACTCAATCTCCTCACGACTAGGATCCCGTTGCAACTCTCCTGCCTGCAATCAGTCCGTCTTTCATTTCGTTGCATTAATTAGACATTAACCCATTACAGTGACGCATAAACAAGTTTGACCAAAAACGTTGTCAAGTTCACTAGAATTTGATCACGATGCGACTTCAACTTCACTGGAAGTTGACTAGAACCTGTCTACAACGTCACTAGATGTTGTCAACCATGTTACTAGGATGTGACTAGATGTTGACTAGACCATGACTACAATATGACTGAAACACGACAAGAAGTTCACTTTGAAGAGTTACTTACCAGATTTGCGGTGACCTCCCCCTCGGACCTGCCAGCATGAGAAAGCTGCTTCAGTTGAGTCCGGTTCTAGGTTAGTGTCTCTGCTTGTTTTACCTTCTTCTCATCTGCAATTAGTGCCGACAGGTTGACCCAATGGTCTTGACGGATGTGCTTTGATTTTTCTCTGCCAGTGACCATTAATTTTTTCATGGCATACCTCTTCATCTTTAATTGTGATTTCAAATTGGCATGAAACGACCACTTTGTAAGGTGCCCAATGCCACCTTCATACTCAAAGGTATTATCCACCCTCTTCTTGATATTCAACAGTGTCACTGCATTGTGGTTGTTGTAATTATCCACACTGAAATCCAGGTCCACCGCATGGCCTCATAGACAGTTCAACCATAAGTGACGGTTTGCCCCGCACGGACTTCCCTTCATGTCCACCTCTACTATGTATCGTTTTTTTCCCTGGCGCTCTCGGACCGGTGCTTCCTGCTGCTGTTGCCGTGAATGTAGTCACCTTCGGTGGCGCTTATCAACATCCACGTTTCGTACAAAACCATCGTATTCTTCTCCTGCAACAACCTCCAGTGTGACCTTTGCCGCTTGACGTTGCTTTTGAGCCTTTTGTACCTTCAACATCTCTAATTCTTTGCTCATAATCTTTAGGTCCATGCTTGCATAATCGTCCATCCCAACTTCTGAGGTACTCCCAGGATAACGTTCGCCATCGAACCTCCTTGCAACAGGTGATGTAAAATCCTCAAATAGACTCTCCTCCTCCAGGAAGTCATGTTCGTCCTCATTGTTAGCTGACCACGTCATACTAGTCGACATGTTGCGTGCTTCCTTTGGTACTGCCGACTCCTGTTGTCGCACTATTTGTGGCACCGCAACTCGGCTTCCTGCATGCAATATTGTTGTCAAGTAAGTTCAAATTGTAACATTCTTCATTTATTTTTCACAAACGGTGATAGACAAGGAAAATCACGTCGGAAAGACACCATCAAGAGGATTCTCGACAGCTAAGTGCAACTCCTATAGCCACTGTAAAATGATTCTCTCAATAATCGGCTTCCAAAGATTTTTCAGTAAATGCCACATGCTTGTGTCACACATAAAGTCCACACATATCATAAATCTTAATTGCCCATCAACTACTGGGAGAGAGGGGACCCTCTAAAGTCCTTTAACATTAACAATTTTTGAAGGTGGGGAAAGGGTTTAGAGAGTTGACACTATCTCAATAATCAATTACCAGTAGGAATTGGAAAACATTTGCACTACGTGGGTGGGATAAGCATCCCGCTTTGCTCCAAAAAAATCTAAAAAGCCGGATATTGAGAGAATCATATTTCCATAACCATGCCACTTCACAATCAAACATTTCAACCATACTTGAACTCTTTGAAATCCAACGATGTGTATATTGAGTAAACCAGTAAATTATTAAAACTATATCAAAGTTTAGAGGTTGCAATTTGAGCAATGGCACTAACAACGCGTGATTGTTATAGACTTGCTCAAACCAGATAAACACGCAACAACCTTCAGGTCACACAGCTTTCCTTTGACAATGCAACATTTTCGTCACATGAGCTTGTTAAGAATAGTTTCAAAGTTCTCTTTCTATATTTAAAAAAATTAGAGTGGGACAAATACGCCCTATCACATCTGTGAGAATTGGTTAAGTTTGAATTGGATGTTTAAGACATAGCAACATGGAGCAAACTACTTGGCCAAACATGACAATGCTAGAGAGTCACATAATAAATGACACTAGAACCCGAGACTAAACCTCCTCTAAATTCAACCTAAATTTAAGATTCTTCATATTCTTCCAATGTGGATGCTTTGCCTGCCAGCCATTATATACAAATGTTTCTTACAGAGAGGTAATGAACAGTTGTATCACATCCCTTCCGGCTGAAGATAAACCAAATGGCCGGCAGCATGTCACGTTGTTTGAACTGCTGAAGAGTACCACTAAGCGTGGAACCTGCACAAAATAAATTTGTCAGTAACAAAAACTACACGTATTGACACCGTGAATAACTTAACCCAGTGTTCATAATAGGACACTCGCGTGAATTTGACCGTAACTGAGATTCCCTGCTTATATTAAAGTTACACTTTGCGGCGTATAACGTCATTACGTTATGATACATCTATTATTCTTACATAAAACGATTGTTACATAATAGCACGATGTGACACATGATATATGAAAATACACTCAATACACAATTAGCACGAAAGTAATCAATAGTACATGATGTTATTTCAATACAAAGCAAACACAATATCAATCCTGCAATATCTCATAATAATCCCATGGAAGTGCGAGTTTGAGTACTAGTTTGCCTTGGCATTGAACTATCCATAACTTATTAGTATTCCACATCGAATCCACAAAAATCTGGACCTGAGGTTAGCATCTTGGAAGACTATTCAGATCCAAATGTGTGCAACATATGATCATTTAATGGGAAAGAGAATCTTCACTTGGATAATGAATAAGATATTCATATCATCTCTGGAAATTAGGGTTATGGACATGCGTCCGTTTCAATTGTAAGTTGATTATCGCAGTGGAGAAAAGAAGGTACTTGATCTCAAAGCAATAGAAATTTTCCTGGTCAATGAAGTCTATTGTCTTCTAGATTCCTCACTTTGCAGCAACCTATATATGATCTTACAACAATAGTACTAATGAGGATGTAAGTACTCTTTTGTGCAGACTGGATGTTACTCCAGCTGTAGCCTAATTGTGCCTGTAGCTATTTGCCTCATAATTTTGGAGATCATGTGAATATCTTCTACATCACCAAAGTGAAGACTCTTATGCTCATTAAGACACGGTCATGTAGGTCCCCCCAATCATGTTGACTATTGAACCTAGATTGGTTAGTATATTTTGAGACGCAGCCCAATCTCTTTTAACCACATGTTTTTTGGGTGCCAGTATACAGATCTGCACCTCAAATATAGGTGTCCATATTATTGATGTGTTCGATTTAGGCACGCTTGCTTTTAAAACCCCTCATCTTCTGAATAGCCATGCTAAAAATTAATCAGAATTTGTCACGAGTGTATGGAATGAAGGATTAGGCACATACAGAAATATGATACGGATGGGTTGAGTACTCCTTCAAGGCTTCCACTGCAAACAACCCACCCAGGAGTTAGAGAACGTACACATGACGGGACCCACCATACCTCAAGCAGATAATTGAAAGAAACAAAATTCTTCCTGAGTACTGCACTAAAATATTGCATTTAGTGTGAAGTACGTAAACCGCTTGTGTAGTGTCACCAACAATAAATGTAAACCTAGCATTGTTTGTCATTCCTTTGTGAAAGATTTTGGGTGATAGATTTACAATGTTGCAACTACTGTCACTTACAAAGTGAATTTTCATCCAAATTTCAGCCATCCATGACAGTACTTCATTCCAGAGCAAACTTTGTTCCAAGAATTGGCGTGCTCACAGTGATGCACACAAATCTTTCACTTGAACAGAACGAACTGCATCAAAATATTAACGTCCCTCTACCAAAACGAGTACAGTCCAAACGATTGTTCCACAAATTTCAAATTCAATTTTCCAATTCAATTTTCCATAGTACAGTCTTTGGATGAGTTTTAAGTACCCTCGCAATTTCACAGCCAAGAGTTGTCAAGAGAAGTTAGTTCCCATAAACTAACACAACAACCTACTCAGTTCAGTAAGAAGCTAAGAGGGTAGCAACGGTATAGGATATAACCTTTTGGCCCTTCTCTACATTGGTTACTTCTGTTCCAGCTGCTATAATCTGTAACAATGACCACAGATTTGTCATGTCTCAATAGTCACACAATTTACAAGCACACAAATACATGAAGTTGAATCTGTCCTGGATAGGAAAACATAGAGTCCTTCACTTGTGATCAATGCCAACAGTGAGTTTGTCATACACTTCATCATAGGATTGTGATGCATCTGTAGAAAGTACCTCGCCCAATAAATATCGCTCAAATTTGACAGCTGACTTTGGAAGCAGCACACCTCCTGCAGATTGCTGCACATTGATCATATTATTTCAATCAGTTTCTAGTGCAAGTCTACTAGAAATTTGCCAAACGCGAGGAAGAGGATATGCCTTGTTGCATCACAAAGCACAAGTACATGCAAAAAAATTCTCTTGCTCTACTTAATCATAACAAATGGAGCCAGTGATCAATACATGAGCGAAAGTGTGTTAAGTACATGTCTTAAAAGAACTTCACTGATTGGCCCAATTACAACTCCTTCATAAATACATCAAAGACATTGATTGAAGAATTCACCATTCTTGTAAATACTTCATCCATGTAACATTGATCATCTCATCCACTAAGAAATCATGTGGGGCACTTAATTGACTTTCTTCTTCCAACTTTTCAAGGCGCACCAACACTCTGTCTGCCTGGGGCACTATCTATTGATACCAGAACAAACGCATGCCACACTGTTAGCTGAAGATGCAAAAGTATTACTCAAAGCACAGAATTATGTGTTGCAACATTCAACACACAGAAGAGTTTTAATTAGAGAATAATGCTGTGTAGAATACCTAGCTGTCACAATAGAGAACTTTACAAGTGAGGGACTTGCTCACCTTTGAGGTGTCCACCAAGTTATGGTTCATTCAGCCATTTGTGCTTGAAAAGTTCTAGTACCCTTCAACTCATCTCAGAGGGATGGAACCAGCCAACTGAAAGCTGTAAGCTTGACAGCCCCTACAATAAACATGCTATACCACATCCTCACCAAAAGCTAAATGAAAGTTGCAATGAAGTTGCAAAATCACAAACTTGTGTCAGATAAGAAATACAATTTTGAGTGATGATGTTGTGAGGGAAATCAAACCCTACTAATTACTCTTGCACATCTGAATTTGTGCAGATACTGGTACACCTCTCTGATGTGGGTGCTGCGAAAATGTGGTAATTTTGGGGCATCCCGGAAAGCAAACTTATGATACAACCGTTCCTTGAAGGTACTACCTACTACCCTTCAACTTATCTGCGAGGGATGAGACCAGCCAATTGAGAGCTTGCTTAATAATTTTACTCTTAAGGTATGTGGGTGTTATTCTGTTCGTTTTCATGTTCTCCAACTCCTACCAATTAGATTTACACAAACAAAAATTGTGTTGCATTAGCAAATCTTCAATGAAGCATCAGCAAAAAACGGATAAAAAATCGCACTTCCCCCAATTTAGTTACAGGTATTGGAGATGGATGTTTGTTGATTCTTCACCCGAGTAAATAGGTCCTCCCAATTGTGTTCTCTATTGAGTGTGGAATAGTTAATAAATTTGAAGACGCAGTCCAATCTCTTTTAAACAACGTATGTGATTATGGTGTTTGTTCTTTGATCCTCACCTACCCACACACTAATCAAATATAGGTTTGCAATTAAGAAAAGTAATCGAATAACAACACCCGCATACCTTACCAGTGAACATGATATACTATACCTTCACCAAAAGGGGACCAAAAGCTACACGAAAGTTGTATTAAAGCTGCAAAGCGCAGACTTTGCTCGCAAGCCTCTGAGTACTCCAAAAAACTATGAGGTTGTCAATTTCCACATTAACTTTGCTCTAAAAGATAATGCATGGCCATGACTGCAAGGAGTTTGAAAGTTTTATGAGTTCTTGGACTCCTATCCTTCATTCAACAATTGCACTCAATACCAGGGCACCTGACTTGGGCCTTACAAAAGTTCATACAGATCATCAGCATCATCAAGACTGACTTCGCGTAGAAAACCTAGTTGTGTTTTCATCAAGAATGCCAGAGGCCGAACCTTTGTTAATTAGCTGGAAATACACACATGCATAATTATTCGGGGATTTGGCATAGAAACACAGAAAGATTAGTAGTGGGTAGTTTGTATATCAATTTTTTTTGAGAAATTAGAAAGGGCTTGCCTGAGCCTAACCTGAACATTTGCTCGGCTCCACCAGCAACTAATCGACGGTTGCGAAGAACTCCCTGTTTAAAAATTCCTCCTTGGGGCTTTCTTCCGAGCTGTGGTGCTTTCGGAGAATTGAATTAATCTTCAACAGCACCACACACAAAATTAGAAACTGTCTTAGAAAACCTCCTGTAAAACCCCCTGTACAAACTTTCGTCTTAACAAGTTCAATTAAGAAGAAGACTAGCTGCTGCAGCGCCCTATATGAAGATTCAAACAGCCTACTAATTCATGGCTACAAAAACAGTTGTGGCTGCAGGCTCACTCGATGCATTCCGCTTTTAATTCAAAGCTCAGCAACAAACATTGACAGCCTGCTTCAGGACTGCTTAAACCCCCCGCTTACTTAATCTTCTTCCTGCCTAAATCATAAAAGTCTAGCTTACTTAATCTAGCTTTTACAGTTTACTGGGTTTTTCAGGGAGACAAACCTCAGATGTTTAGTCTACTGAACATGAACGAGTTGATAGCAAACATGATAAGATTGTCTGTGCCCTAAACCCTGAACCATAAGATTGTTCAATTTTGAGCCATTTGGAACATGAGAAAAAAGCTCCTACATTTGTCCCACTTAGGATTAGACTGCTGTGATACATGCTCTTCCCAGTCAATGGCACCGATGTGGATCATCACACTTGGTGTTATCCACATATCAACCTGTCCAAGAGTTGCAATCAGCAGTGGATTATAATCAAAAGGAAGAACAAGGGAAGGAACAGCACCAATTGCCAAGACAAAACAAGCCCTAATCTCTTCAAATTTGGAACATTGTGTGATGGAGGACACATACAAAGCTTTTCTGTACACTAATCCATCTGAATTCCCGTGAATTTCACATCAAAGGCCGTCAGGATAACCATCGGAAAATGTGCACGCTTGGAAAAGAAAGCAAGAAACAGCTACAATTGCCAACAGAAAATATTCCCTAATCTCTTCAAATGTGAAGTGGATCGATGACACATACAAAGCTTCTGACATCCAAATGATTCATCTAAACTTCTCGTCAATTGCACATCAAAGGCAATCAGGATTGCACAACTCAACCTTCACAACACGGGCCAGGTTTTATATGCTCTAAACCCTGAACCCTAAAATTGAAACACTTTAAGCCATTTAGAACTTCAGAAAAAGGCTGCCACAGTCAGACTGGACTATACTAGGTAATATTTAGCCGTGCTGACGCTTGGGAAAAAAAGGAGGAAACATCTACGATTGCCAAAACAAAATGCTCCCCAATCTCTTCAAAGTTGAAGGGCTTCATTGATGGTACATATAAAGCCTTCCAGTACAGTTATTCATCTGAATTTAACGTGAATTTCGCATCAAAGGCAGTCAAACTGGATTGTGTTCATGTTCAGCCATGCTGGCGCTTGCAAAAAGAAAGGAAGAAACAACTGCATTTGCCAACACAAAATGTTCCCTAATCTTTCCAAATGTGAAAAAAGAAATTGATGACAGATACGAAGCTTTGCCGTGCAGTGATCCATCTGATTATACCTTAAATTGCACATCAAAGGCAGTCAGGATAACCACCGAGATTATTCACGCTTGAAAAAAAGAGGAAGAAACAGCTACAATTTCCAACACAAAACGTTCCCTAAGCTCTTTAAATGTAGAGAAATGTGACCCTGCACCGCTCACCTCGTCCTGCCACCGCACCGGGTGCGGTGCACCCTTCCTCGCTGCCTCCAGCCCAATCGCATGTGAGGATCGTCTTGATGCTGCTCCTTGCTTACGACCCAGAGCTCCCTCAGGACCCACTCACCACTCTGCCTGCGGCGATCCGGTCCTTATCGCTACGACACCTTCTCGGCTGCTGCTTCCTTATAGTAGCCGGGTCCTCACCGAATCATGTTGCACACAACTCCCATCCCCCTTCTCTGCACTTTTTCCCACTCCAGTTCTTCCAGCTGCAGTGCGGATGCTCCAGAGAAGGTCAAAACCGTGGCCCCCAGTCTCCACCCACCATCCTGGTCAAGAATCTAGGATTGCAGAGTCTAATTGGGATCTTCGAGAACCATTCAAAACGCATGCCGCCACCGCCGAGTCGCCAAGTATACAGATCTTCGACCTGCACCCTTGGGACATCTCTCCTTCCCTTCGCCTCCTACCTGAGTACCTAACCCAGCACCGAATCTCGCGTACTATCGAGGCTCTCCGCCTCAAAGTTGTCCCACATACCAGTTCTACCACTAAAAATTCTCTGTAGTTGCACTCCCAACTTTTCCTGAGAGCCCCTAATTTTTTCCTATGCTAACGAAGAGCCTAGGATATTGGTTCCTCCGTTGATCTACCTTCACTCTTATGACTGCCGTTAGAATCTGTGCATACGAAGCTAGTGTGCCCTCCCAAGAAGAAGTTATACAATACGGCAGGGCTTCCGCACGCTCTTCCATCTCTCACCTTCCTCCGTGCCTAATGAGCTTAATCCTTGAGCTCCCGAGATCCCTTCGAGAAGCTCTTTTTTTCTCGCGCTGCCCGGCATCTTTCCGGGCGGCCCGAAAAAAAAAACGGGTTTTCTTTGACGTTTTCCCTCCCTCCCTTTGCTTTTTACTGGGGTGGCGGCGCCTAGGGTGTCAACATTATCTCTACCACACAAAAGGTCTCAAGGACACGAAAATCATCGGAGTCTTCATCACCATTCCACATATGTTTGCAGTTGGAATAGACTTTTCATTCATTGCAATGGTACTTCTCAATTATAAGGAAAATATGCAAATATTCTAAATTCACGGATTTGAATGTGACAGATGGACAAGAATTCAAGAGACGAACTCTTGCACCTACAACTCTGGGACCTAAAGGAGAAGGAGGCAAATGAAATGCACCTCTCATCATATCCATGTCCATGTAAAAAGTGCATGGGTGGGACGGTTCTATCAAAAGAAACCATTCGCAAGCATCTGAGGCAGTACAAGTGCGATCCACAGTTCCATAGGTCTATATTGGTACGTGTTTGTACTCCTAAAACTTCGCTGAAATTAGTGCAGCTAAACCCTAAACCTATAATGTGCGTATGTGACTATCTATAGTTACATATGTCATTGTTGTGACTACGGATAGTCAGAGATGTAAATATGGTGATTATTGGTAGACATCAGGGACAACTTATCCATTTACTAGTGCTAATACGCACCTTTGTAAGAATTGCGACGGCCATACATGCAAGTGGCAGCAGCAGAAGCCCTAGAATCCATATTGTTTTGACCATTGCAAGATAGCATAACTTTCTATGAGTATGTGCTACTGGCCACCTATCCCGAACTCGTGAATTA
Source organism: Polytrichum formosum (assembly GCA_964035585.1). Lineage (NCBI taxonomy): Eukaryota > Viridiplantae > Streptophyta > Polytrichopsida > Polytrichales > Polytrichaceae > Polytrichum > Polytrichum formosum. Next base: position 66,412,976 of record OZ037936.1, read on the forward strand.
GAAATGTCTATGACTCCATGTAGTACACTTGTATATGCCGAAGTCAGAAATTTAAAATATTTGACTACATATAGTAAACATGTGTATCCCATAGTCATGGATTCCAAAAACTGGACTACATGAAGTAAATGTTTGCCATACCCTAGTGGCTACACCGTGGATTCGCCGCTGCAATAAGATGGCTACATGGCATTTTATACATGAACTCAGTACTGACGTCACCGCTATTGTGGGACTATCATGGCACGTGCATATACAGTCTGGTCTTACTGGCCAAGAAAGAACACCGAATACTGATGACGTTGTTCCAAGCACAATGGACGACGAACACGAGGAAAGCATCGACGTAAGTGATAGTGAAAATGATGAAGGTGACTTTGAAGTGCAGCGGATGATAACATAGTGTTTTGGTCGGTTTGAGAACGACAACATTGATAGCCAGGAGGATACCATACTTGAAGATGAACGGGAATTTATGGCTGAAGAAGGAATGGATGTACTGGAAAAATCTGCAGTCCCACTATATGAGGGCAGCAAAACAAACTGAATAGTTGCAGTCATTCTCCTTTTGAATTGCTTTGCAATTTTTGGAGTTTCCAATGCATGCGCTACAGAATTGTCCGAAATCTTACTATGAAGCTCGTAAGTTTCTAAGGTACCTCGGATTATCATTTGTCTCAATACATGCCTATAGAAATGGGTGTTGTTTATTCCAAAAGGAGCTAGAGGGCGCAACGAATTGTCCAAAATGTGAACAATTGAGGTACAAATCCGAGTCAAGCAGGACACCAATGAAAGTTTTGCGGCATTTTCCACTCATACCACGGCTGCGAAGGATGTATCGTTGTACATCTCTCGCAAAATTAAATAAGTGGCATACTGAACGGAAGGACTGTAGTGGCAACGTGGAATGCGTTCCGGATTCGAAGGCATGGAAACACATTGACTCTGTATATCCAGGGTTTGCGTTGGAGGAAAGAAACATACGACTAGGACTTGCTCTAGACGGTGTCAATCCATTCTCAAACCAATCCCTAAGTCATTCCACTTGGCCAGTAGTACTGCTGAACTACAATCTGCCACCATGGTTGGTGATAAAGCGGTTTTTCTTAATGTTGGCCCTCCTCATTCCTAGAAAAGAGAGTGTCACATCTGAAAACGTGGACGTGTACCTTGCTCCATTGATTGAAGAGTTGCAGGAACTTTGGGACGGTATCGATGCAGTAGATGCATCTGCGGAGAGTGAGAACAGGAAATTCACGTTGAAGGGCATCCTCATGTGGTGCATTCATGACCTCCCGGCATATGGATTAGTGTCAGGGCAAGTCAAAAAGGGGTACAGAGGGTGCACCGAATGTGGTCCTAGCGTAACAACCCGACGTTCTGCAGCGTTAACGAAGAATGTATATTTAGGGCATCGTCGTTTCTTGAACCGAACCCATCCATATCGAAGATTGCAGAGAGCATTTGATGGATCACAAGATAGTCGTCCACCACCAAGACAACTAAGTGGTTGTGACATAGTCCGGTATGCGATGAGGAGAGAAAATTGGTTGGCTGACTCCCCACGAAACAGACCAGGGAGGTTAAACGATCCAGTACATGAAAAAGGTGTGAAGAGACTGTCTACATTATTTGCACTTCCATATTGGCAGGTGAGTGTTTAAATCCAAACTCATTGTCATACCCTCATGACTCAAATAAGACTAACAATAGTCAAAGAAGAACTAAGAGCTTCAGATATTGGTTGGGAGGACTATCGGTAGTCCACTTCTAGTCACATCCATGAAAACTTGACTACATGCAAATACGAATGACTACACATAATCACTTCTGATATAATAGTGGCTATACGATGACTAAGAGTCTAGATATAATTCCACTAATGGGAGGCACTGATTGTATGCAGTATCTTATAATAAGGCATGTGCTCGATCCAATGCACTGTGAAAAGAACTTATGCGAGAACATCATGAAGACAATTTGGGGTTTAAAAGATAACCTCAAAGTACGGTTGGATCTAGAGGAAACAAACATTAGGCCAGAATTGCACGTAGTTCCTGGTGGTGCAAGGGGAACGTTGTTGATACTAAGAGCTCCGTATATTCTATCAGGAGCAGAGAAGGTTGTGTTTATAAATATCATTCGTGGATTGAAGACTCCTAGCAATTACGTGGGGCAACTGTCGAAAAGAATCACAAAAGATGGGGAGTTACGAGGAATGAAGAGCCATGACTACCACATTCTAATGCAACAAGTCTTGCCATTGTGTTTACGAACGCTCTTACCAAAGGATATCCGAATTGCCATTATACGGATATGCAGGGTTTTTGTCCGTTTGTGCATGAAGTCGGTGGACCCTTCAAGCATGACTGATTTGTTCAACGAGACAGCCGTTACTATGTGTATGTTGGAAAGGGACTTACCACCAGCATTCTTTGATGTCATGTCCCACTTGCCTATTCATTTGGTACAACAGTTAGACATTTGCGGACATGTGCACACCCGGTGGATGTACCCAATGGAACGGTACCTGAAAACTCTGAAAGGATATGTGCGACTTCAAAGTAATCCTGAGGGGTCTATGGCACAAGGCTACATCATGGATGAAGCAATGGGGTTTTGTACCGAATATATGTAACACTGTTCTGAAAGTGAAAATCATGTGTGGAAAAATCCACAATGAACAACGAAGTCATAGAAGGAAATGGACGGCATCGGTTGTTGGCAGACGAACTACGTCACTGGATACATGAATTTGTGCTGAACAATGCGGAGCCATTGCAAGTTTACAGAGAGTAAAAGCACGTACTATGTGTTGTTGCTCTTGTGACTACATTGATGACTAGCTGTAGTCATAAGCCTTCATAGTGTGACTAAATGTAGGACTAGATTTGCCATGCATAACTAATTTGAGTCATCATTGCTATTTGGATGACTAATTTCAGTCATTGCATGGTTGAAGCTCTGTTATAGTGTCGTAATAATTGAAGTAATGACACTCAAAAATTGGTGTGTGATGTAGACGACACACTGCAGAAATGACCCAAAGGAAGAGGTCAAGGGAAGACATGCGACGTGAACACCGGGGTAGGAGATTGGAATACCCAAGCACCATGCAAGAGGAGGCCTTCACAACCTGGTTTTCTGTTGTGGTGCAAGATGACGTAAACCAAGGGATTGATATATCCATGGATGTTCAAGCATTGTTAATGCCACCTTCAAGGAACGCCAAGTCCTACAAGTCAATGTATGCGTACGGCAACCACATCAAGGTTCGCAGCGTTGAATCCAACATGAATACGTGTGATAGTGGTATGACAGCTATCTTTTTGCAAGCATGTCGTGCGAGCAGCAATGCTCGAGATGTACGGATAGCAAATTTAGAATACATAGGATGGGTGGAAGAAATAATAGGGGTAGACTATGGAGAGTTTGAGCTGATAGTTTTGTATTGCACATGGGTGAGAGCTAACCTTCGGGGCGCTGGAGCAACAATGAAACGTGACGACTGCGGTTTCACGTTAATCAAATTCGATCGTGTCATCCCGTATTCGACAGACTCCTTTGCGTTTTTCCTCCACGTGCAACAAGTGTTTTTTGTGGACGATGTAGAGAATCCCGAATGGAAAGTTGTGCTGCGGAAAGAAGCTCGAGGTGCAAGAGTGGCATCTACAGCTGAGAGAAGACCTGAAACGCTCAGTTTAGTTCTGGGCAGAGATGAAGACTACCGTGGATTGAGATCTAATACTTTTAACGACGATGTACAACGTCGTGCACCTGTGCTAGAAGGCTGCACAATATTAGAAGCTGAGGACGTTCGTGTAGCAATGCAAGGAAGAGAGGAAGAGGCAGATTACAGTGAAGACATATTATAGTGTGGTCTTTTGAGGCGTCACCATTTGTAGTCAACGTTGACTAAAACTAGTCAAGTTGGTCACCATGGTTGTTCCCAATGAGTAAATTTTGTTCCCAAAGATGTTCCCGTCGAGGTCCTCTTATTCTTGACTACAACTTGACTAGGAATCTTTTGGGAATCTTTATTGACTAGTTGTAGTCCTCATGTGACTAGTTAGTCAAGTTCGGTCAAGTTGATGTAGTCAAAAAAACTTGTTTTTGGCATAGTGAATGGAGACAAGCTCATGGTATGGCAAAACTAATTTGGCCTGCAAACTCTCCGTATTTGAATCCCATAGAAAATTTATGGAAGATTGTTAAAGATTTGTTACGACATCGTCCTAGACCAAAAAACGAGGAGTAAATGGCACAATCCATTCAATCAACATGGGATACAATATCTTTGGAGCAACTCCAAACTTTAATTAGAACTATGCCTGATAGAATGCAAGTAGTTATTTCAGCAAGAGGTGGTAGCACTAGATGGTAGATACTATATTATGATTATTATTTTACATATATATGATTTTTTACTTTTGTAATACAAATTTTCCATATTGTCAAAGTAGACTCTATTATCTTTCCAACACAATTTATGGTTTGTGAATTGATGAATTTTTGAGCCTACAAGAGGTTTTCAAAGTTTGTAGTTTTCATTTTCATTCAACTCCGGGCCAAAAATTTGAAATATTTTTGGACCCTAATGTACATGAAATTGGGATTGTCAAAGTTTGTGGTGCCCAGTAGACTCGGTAGAGTGTGCATGGTATTGGCAACTCCTATACGATGAATGTTGATTACCAACCTTTTTTTTCTTTTTTCTTTTTTTTTTGGCTACTAGTAGCCACTTTGCTACAATGAAGTGAATTGATTTACAAACTCATGTTAAATATTTTGGATTTTGTCCTCCTAAGGTGCCACCTCCACCCTCTAGTTAGGAGGTGGCGCCAACTAGCTTCACATGGGTGGAGTGAAGTCGCCTAAAAATTGGGATCTCCCTCTAAGCTCCATTTATGCAAGTAGCTAATGAGCTCCATTATGAGCCATAGATGGAACCCATCCTCCCATCCAAGGGCTCAAGTTGCCTAGGGATTTAGTTGGGTAGGGTGAGTGGTGTTGACACTTTCTCCTCCATTCTCCACCCCTATGGTTGCCAACCTCTTGCTCTCTCAGCTTGTACCTTGTAGCTGCTTGATTCATGTAGTGGCAATTAGTGGCGCCTCCTTTTGATTGTAGTGGAGCTTTGGAGTGAAATGCATTGTTGGTGCTTGAAGGTGCCAACCTCCCTCCCTACCTATTTGTATGTGTGATTATATGCGTAATTTTTTAAGCAATTATGTTCATTTTGGGTCCAATCTTTTTGGATGTAGAAATGCACTAGGTACTTCAAGTGTAGGATGTTTCAATGCTGATCATCTTATATGTGTGCAAACATGTGCAATTTCAGTGCACATTCATATTTAAGAGGGTTGGTGCAAGACTTGTTGGCCTAAGATGTTGCTGCGTGCTTGAAACAAATGATATGTGCTTGTTGATCCTCTCAGACAAACTAAGGCTGAAGCATCTACAACCAACAAAATAATAGAGTTTGCATATGTTTAGGACGATTAATAGTGGCAAATTATTTCTCATGTGAAGAGAAACAAATTATAAGGAGAATGCAGAAACATTTTTTTTCATGAATATGGAAATTGCTACAATATTTGAAGCGGTAAAGTTAGGGTAACACTTAGTTCAAGATAGAAATCAGGAGGATTATATATTTTTTGGGCAATTTTATTCTTTAAATTGAAATTATTGTGAATTTTTGAAGTCAAAAGTTGGCCCAAACATATTAGCAATGTTTGGAGTCTATCATAACCGCTCATTTAAACCGCTCATTCTTCCTCACTTTAGCACTCCAAACCATGACATGTATCATGGCATTATTGATTCCGACCTAATCAAAATTGAGTCCTGGTCTGATTGAAATTACGGTACCCAATAGATTGTTGAAGGGGTCCTGATTGGGAATAGGCGCCTCTACTATAATCAATCACAAGTTGCTACCACATAAACCTTAACTATGGTCGCCTAAAACACATAGATCTCATCCATGTTGTCATGCCAAAAACGAGTTTGGTACCCAATGGACCGATATGGAATGTCCCGGTATGAGCCCAAAATGGTTGCTCATATTTGTTTTATGTTTAGAATTTACTTAGAATTGCATTTGAAGTTGTTATGGAAACAATTAAAAGTATTAAAAAGAGTGAGGCTTGGTGTGGAGTTATGTTTTAGGCCTTAGGCTTATTTTGTGTGATTAATTAGAAGCTTAGTGGCATTAAGGAGTGTTTTGGTTAAGTGAGTAGTGTTTGATGAAGCAAGGGGAAGGTCCTTGGGTTTAAGTGTTTGAATTGGGATCTATCTTGTTGGTTTAGGGGGTGAGGGTTTAGTGGATAGGATAAGATCCTATTATGTAGGAAAGGGGTTAAGGGGTGTGTGGTCTTGGGTGCACCTTCCTACTCTCTTCTTCCTCCTCTCCTCTCACCCTCCTCCTCGCACTCTTCTCCTCTCATTCTCTCTTCCTCTCCTCTCTCTCTCTCTCTTCTCTACGAATTTGAGCTTTTAAAGCTAGAAAATGATGTGGGAATTAGGTAGGGTTTTAGTGGAATTAGTGGGCTTGGTTAGGATAATTAGGAAGGGGGCTTGGTAGAATTAGGTAAAAGTTAGTGAGGCTGTTGGAATTACGACTGAACTAGTGAGGCTGCTGGAATTACGACTGAACCAGGAGGCTGTTGGAATTCCGACTGAACCAGTAGTCTGCTGGACTTGCGACTGAACCAGGAGGCTGCTGGAATTACGACTGAACCAGGAGGTTGCTGGACTTGCGACTAAATTAGTGAGGCTGCTGGGATTTGGCAATTGTGGCTGAGTTAGGAGCCGGGTATGGATCCTTGAAGGGCCCGGTCGTGAACTCGATCGGATATGGCAAGGGCCAAAAGCCAAGGTCCTAAGGCATTGGGAAAATTTAGCTTCACATAAATAAGGGGGTGGCATAAGGAAATAAGTTTTAGTAGGGATTTGATTGTGGGGATGTGAATTAATGTAGGAGGAAAGGGATAAACAAAGAATAGCATTTTTCAATGCTTGTATTCTTATTATGGAATAATTTGGTGTGCAATGATTGATGGGAAATGTAATGGATTTTTACGAAGTTGGGAAGAGGGAGTTATGTGAACATGAATGTGATCCCCATTCCCTCACCCGGACTAGGACGCTTAAGGGTGGGTGGTTTGGCCTCACATAAATGGTGCGTCCGCCGGGAGTGAAGCGGGATTAGGGGAATCAAGACTTGGAGGCAAGAATGTGGAGCTAGGAAGGAGCACTTTGTGCGGGGTAAGTATCTCACTTAGAGTTTTTTTTATTTTTTTATTTTGTCATTGATTAGATTAGTTTATTTCCTTTATTTCCTTGGAATGAATTGCATATTTCCTTTATGCATTTTGTTTTGAGGAGGGAGCGCGGCTAAGGTATTTCCTTAACCTTTTTGGGGATTTGCTAAAAACATAAAAAGAATTTATGATCGTTAGTTCACTAAAATCTTAGAGGGATAATTAATTTTAGGAAGATTCGACTTTGACACTCACCTCGGGGTGAGTCTCCAAGTTGTGGGACTTGAAATTTGATATTCTAGATTAGGATTGTTAGTTTAGAGTCATTGTGATTGAGGTCATGTGGAGTCATGGTCGAGGGGAGTGCTAACTTGCAGGGGGAAGCGAATTGCTTGAGGTATGACATTTCTTCAAAGTGAAATTGCTAATTAATTAAGGAATGATTTTAGTACTTGTCTTTGTCGTTATCCATTGTAGAGGGTAATTCCCTAGTCATCACATTGTGTTGGAGATTAAAGGGTGATGCCTCGGTCTTCAATGTGGTGTATGGCGAAGATCAGTCCCTCACTCTCGGTATTGTGGTGAGTGCCAATTTGAGGAAGAGTGCGGAGGTGATGCTCCGGCTTGACTAAGAATTGGCATGAACATGCCTATCCCCTGTTTGGGATTTTTCACTTAAGTGGGCTTGCAGGTTCTCTTTCCTAACTTCCTCAATTTTTAATTCACACCAAGGAAAGTGATAATATTAATGAGTGAAGGTAGTGAGGAGTATGTTTGGTCAAGTGAGGGTTGATCGATTCTTTGGGGAATGCAAAGTAAGACTCGATCTCAAAAACCAAGCTTGACATTAGGATTGGAAAAATCTATACGTAGGAGGAGATTATCTAGGATTAGTGAAGTGGTAGAAGAAGTTGATGTTAGATTAGAAAGCTGTTTGAATGTGGAGCCTAGTGTTAGTCCATTGTTAGAGACATTGGAATTAGAGGCTCAACTTGAGAAAGAGACAACTCCTTCTAAGTTGAGTGATGAGACATCATCGGAGACTTATACATTTAGGAAAGAAATTCCGATAGACATTGATAGGAAAGTAGGGGAGGACACACCTGTCACCATGGCTCAGGAGGGAGAAGGTCCACCTCCCTTTCCACCCATTGATCCATTGGTTAGGCCGAGAGGTCTACCAATTGTGGTTCCACAAAACTTAGCGGCGGTGGACATGCCATCCCACCTCCCTAAGTTTTATGGAACTAAGGATGAGGATCCGTCGAGGCACATGGAGAGGTACATTGAGAGGTTGGCTAGTTCTCTTGTGACTAATCCATGATATTGGTTGGTATGGTTTCCTACCACTCTGGAGGGTGAGGCTTATGAGTGGTATAGAGACCATGCCGAGGGACATTTTAGAGGATGGGAGCAATTGCAAAGGGAGTTTTTGAATGAGTTTCGTCCGGAGGTTGGTCAAAGCACGGCGTTGAGGGCTTTGGCTTCATTGAAGCAAGGTAGGGAAGAGGAGATTTCGGCCTACATTAGGAGGTTTGATTTAGTGTGTACACGATTTGTGGGAACCATGCTCAATGATGACACACTAAAGCAATTCTTCATTCAAGGATTCTTTAAGTCGGGGACAATTAGGGGTGTTCTTGAGAGGAATCCTCAAACATTGGCGGATGCCAAACGGGCGGCTAGAGAGATGGAGAGCTTGGATAGAGATCATGAGAGATTGTGGAGAAGGGAGGATGAATTGATATCACAATTCATTCCTCGGGGAAGTCACTTAGTGTATTCTTTGGGGACACATGAGCGTACAACACATATTTTTTGGGGGGCTATGTAGCTCATTTACTACATTTTAGTGGACCCTATATTTTTTAATAATTCTACTTTCTTCAATTTCTTACCACCCTATGTGTAATTATAAATTAAAATCTCCATAATATTTTAGACCCTTCATTATTTATATTTATTTGAATTTTCTTTCGTGGACAATAGCATTGTACTATAGCATTAGAAATGGAATTCATCACGCAACAAAAATTAAGATGTGTATACAAGAAGCATGTTATTTACATAATTGGTTACATGTCTAAGCCCATTGATAATGGTGTACTTAATTGTTTCATCCAAACATTGAAAGAAGTTCACAAATTCCAAAACAAACCAGCATCACTAAAATGTCCATAATGTGTTCACTAAGACAATAGCACTAACATTGCACATGTTATCATGCAAAGTGTGAAGACAATTTGAAATGCCTACTTATGAGTCCTACGTGAAAATTGAGAAACGATCATCACAAAAGATGCCACAACCTCTCGCCTAGAACAAATCCATCAATCCACCATAGATTCACCAAATATGGCCCCACGGAGCTCTTTAAACCGTAGGGGTCAATGCACGATGATAGAATTCTTGTCTTGCATGGGAGGAACAACCAGAGAATTATACAAACGTCAATGAAATGTTCCTCAAAAGTACACTTAATAACCTTCATCCAACGAGTTCATCCATTTTTTAGATGGATTTGTGATCATTTTTCGTCTAGTTCTTAAATTTTCTTACCCTAAACTCAACCTAAAAATAATAAAAATTCCCTACCAATTACTATAATGCTATTTTAGAAATACTATAAACATAATTTTGGGTATTACAAGTGACCCTATATTATATATAATGTGCTACCTCACATTTCTTTAAGGCTATGGTATATCAAAAATATATATAATTTTTATCAATCATGAATAAATGTCACCCTATATTTGTTCTCTCATAGTTATCTAAATTTTCGACAGTGACTTCCCCGGGATTCATTCCCATTCGACTTAGAATGGTGGCGGGAGAGTCGGTCAAGTATGAGAGTCAAGTCCCCTATGCTCTTGTTGACACGGGTCCACGTCCTTTAGCGGTTAGAGAACCGGCACCACTTCTAGCATTACCGGCCCCTAGAGTGAATCCTCACCTTGAGGAAGTGGAGAGAAGGTTGGGTGCTAGTCAGTTGGGATTTTAAGAGGCCATGATTAAGCAAATGCAAAGTCTTACGGATCAAATGTCTTTGATGATTAAGAGTCAACAACCGGGTCCACCTCCTCCGGTTGACTCAGGTAGGCATGCATCGGGATTGTGGTGTGTTCAATGTGGCCAACCGGGCCACACTCGTCAGTTTTGTAGGAGTGGACAAAACCGTGACCAAAGAGGAAATGGTGGTCCACCTCCACAAAACCAAAGGGGTCAAGGACAAATTCAGTATGGACAAGGTGACAATAGGGGACCTCCTCCTAGAGGTCAAGGTGGTAAAAAGAGAGGCTAATGCGCCCAAAAATGTCGAAAAAAAAGCAAAAAAATCCCTAAATTCCAAAAAAAACTTGTCTCGGATCCAAATCAAGTTTTTTTTGGAATTTCAGGATTTTTTTTGCTTTTTTTTCGGCCGATTTCTTGCCCTTCTTGCACTTGTTGGTGTACCTAGTTTGGCTTTGTCTTTGTATGTGTGATTAGAGGTAGTGGATTGTTGGGTTGATGCTTGTTGTATGCTCCAAAATTTGAATAAAGAAGCTTCATGATTGAGGCTTCAATCTTCAAGCTTGAAGTTTCATAACTTTCTTGAAGCTTGAGGGGTTAGATTTGATTACCCCCACCTCCCCTTAGTCTCATAGTATGCAGCAAGAGAAAGGATAATGCCCACAAAAACAAAATTTAAGAAGTAAGAAAAAATCCCAAAATTCCAAAACAATGTGTCTCGGGTCCGAGACAAGTTTTTTTGAAATTTCAAGGTTCTTTCATGGTTTTTTTTGCGCTTGATTTCTTCTCCTTCTTATACTTATTTGTGTACCTTGCTTGCCTCTTGTCTTGGTATATGTGATTAGTGGTAGTCGGATGTTAGGTTGATAATTGTTGTGTCCTTCAAAATTTGAATCAAGAAGCTTCAAGCTTGAGGTAATGAACTTGATAGTTGAGGAAATGAGCTTGAAGGTTGTAGGGGATGGATTTGATGACCTCCCTCTTGAACGAGAGGGGCTTCAATGCTAGATTGCTCAACTTGCTGATTTCCTTATCTTGAATGGTTGTTTGTGTAGGAATAATTTTTATTTAATTGGATTCAATAATGTTTGTGATTTTAATAGTTACATGTTGATTTTTTTTTCTTTGTGATTTATATTTTAGGATGGTGGAGATGACTATGGCTATCATCTACTATCCAATAGTTTGTTGAATGTGGAAGAGACTATGTCTCACATCCGAGATTTGCAAAATATAATTTTCAATTCTTTGATTGGAGGACTTCGTATGAATCCATTTTCAAAGTCAAGATTTGTAATCCCTCTTTGTCGGTTGATATTGTTGCTTAATGTGAGACCAATCTTGAAAATCGATGTCCAACTTTGGAAAATGAATTTGTCAATGGTTATAGGGAGGGTGTTAGGGTGTTGTATGTGTCTTCATTTGACAAAGATGGAAAAACTATGGATATTCAGGATGTAGACATTTGGGGAGAACACTGGCAATCTTTCAATAAATCATTTGAAAAAATCCTTAAAAATAACAATGATTATGAAAGATTTTGTGGTAAAATATTCTTTATTTGGAAGAATAATTATCGGGTCACAACTTAGCACCGCCATATCGATAGGCTATATGGGGAAAATACATAATGACATTACTCTGTTGATTGTATAGTATTTGAATCAATTGGTTCAGCGACGCTTCTCCTAAATGCTATGCATGATGTGAACAGGTATGCTTCATGGTCCGTGCTTTTGTAAATTCTTTATTTTAGTTTGTAATTATCAAATTATAAATTCTTTTGATATTTTTTGTCATTTCTCTTGGGTCTTCAGAATCACATCATGTCAAAACAAATTTAGTTCATAAATTCTATCGTGTCCAGAATTTTGGAATCAGGACGTTGGAAGAATTTAAGGATCTTCGTACCCCTGATCAATACTTCAAGTGTTTGAAGAAAGTTGAAAATGGGACTTGGTATACCTTCACATTAGAAGTATTATTTAATTCCTATACAAGGTGGGTATTCTAATTCATGCTAAGTCTTAGTATTCAAGATATTTTTGCTAAAGAATTTTTAAATAATTCTCGTTTTTTGTTTATGTAGCGTGAGATAGTTTCTGTGACCGAAAATGCATCTTGTAAATACAATGAGAAAATTCATCTTCAATCAAGGACAAAAAAGGTCTTTCGAACGTCATGCAGAATGTAACAAGAAAAAAATATCATCAATTCGTGGAGAATAATTTTAAAAACTTCTCGATGTCGCAAATTCAACCAATGGCCTCAACTTCTTGGATGAGGTAAATCGTTGTGTTTCTCTATGTAACATTCATTTCGGCATCCTATATGGGAGTCATTCATTATTTTCACCTTCCATTTTGCAGATCAATAAACATTTTGGAGATCACTCCGAGCCTCCCATAACCCTAGAGAAACTACAAATAATTGCAACTGCTCTAGTGGAATCAGTCTTCAAAATTAAATGGTTGAGGTGGTGGAATTCTAGCGACATGTCCCGTGAATCTCTGCGCTTCCCATTGGGAGATATCAAGGAAAAGGGACTTGAAAAATTGTTGATCAAAACGTCCTACTGTGCCCAGATTTTCCCTCGTCCTTAAATGTCTACGTGCTTTGATTTCAAAGTTTGAATGTTTTATAATTTATTCAATGGCCGTGATTGGTATATGTCATTTTGCAGTTGGAAGATGGTTTTGTGAAACAGTTTGAGGATATGGAAAAAAAAAATGAAAGTCAAGATTCTTTGGAATGCACATGTACGTAAGCCTGCTGTGTACATTGAAAAATGGCACATTATGCTTTGGATAAAAACATTCCGGCCATTTTCTGGTAGCATACATGTATTTACAAAATCTAGTCTACTCGGTAAAGTTCTTGGAAAATGCATTGCTATCAAACGGGTGGTATTCAGATAATCTATTTTTTTCTCTCTCATGGCTTTAATTTTTCATCACATGCTTGAAATTTGCCCTGAAGTGATCAATTCACTAACTTCCATTAACTGGTTATTTTATTTTAAAGGTACAATACAAAACGAGCTATTGGCTTCAAACGCCATCTCCCTTGGCTCCATTTCAAGTTGATTATCTTCATGGGCTGACAAATCTAGTAACCTTTGCATTTTTACCGCAACCCAGATAAGAATATGGGATTATGCCACTTTGAAGTCTTGTTCATGGTTTATTGAGTGTCCTCTTACATTTTGTTCAAGTGAGAAGGAGGAGCTCACTGCCAACTCCTAGTGTAGGTGGATCTATGCCACATAATGCCTCCATCGATTCTGATGAAGGGCATGTTAAGAAGGTTGCGAGAAAAAATCGATTGAGTAAGTAAGTTTTCAATTTCTATATATTGTTTGCCAACTTGGCCTCCAATGTCTAGTATGTGCACACTAGAAGTCTAACACTTATGATTTTATTTTGTAGAAAAAAATAAAACATGACTTCTCCTCCGAATATGGGTTTGCCAATATATGCAAAAAAATGTTGCTCAGATCATGGGAGGGTCAGCGACGCCAACTCCTTGCCATATGTCTGCACGAATTGCTCGTAACCCGTACGTAGATGATGAGGCGGTTCAATGCGATGATATAAATGATTTAGCTAAATTAGTCTAGGGACATTTAGATAGTTGTCAATACCATCCACTATATGTTTGATTGGATTGGATATTATTTGGTTGGATGTGTGACAAAGTTTGGATTCTTCCTTTTAAATTACCACAATTAGTGGACATTGAATTGTGTGAGCAATTTCCTCTTATTTCTAAACCCTATACCCTAAAACTTAATTACCTTCATCAATTCATTTCTCAAACTTACATGAATTTTAAAAATATAGTTTAGCGCAATACTTGGAAGGTGTTTGCATTGTTATTAAAATTGGATGTTGAATCCAACAACAATATTAAAATTATTTCTCAAACCCTCATGCCAAGTTTGTGGTTGTTGAATTTAAAAGTAGAGTTAGGCATTCATTAGAATAATTGCATTTTTTAACTCTCTATTAATTTTATTATAGAAAAAATATGTTGTTATTTATGCCAAAATTCCACGGATATAGGGTACTAGTGCGTGTATTTCCAAATATGTTTCCCCACTCACCGCTCACAAGTTATTGCTCATCGCTCACCGCTCACATGATAGCACTCCCCCCTCCAACAATAACAACAACATAGAAGGACAACAAGAATAACATCAAGTCACCAAGACCATCAATAAAAACACCAAGAGCAACACATAGTACAACACAGAGACCAACATTAGGGAATGAAGGCTAAACCCTACACAAAACCAAAACAAAGCATAAGGTCAAACCTTCCCTAGATAGGTCAATTTACTGCCGATTTACATAAACCAACGTGCAAGAAAAGGTAGAGTGGGATATATTTGTAAGACATAAATGTTATATTTTGTTTAAATCTACATTAGGCTCTATTAAGTGTCTAGAAGTAATTTTTATATAACATATGTTATTATAAATTGTGCTAATTTACCTTTATTTTTGTGAAATAATTTAGCCCAAATTAGAATGAGTCATTTAAAAAAATATGAGTATGTTTAAAGGGTAAGTTAATTTATGTTAAAATAGTAGGGTTTTGTTGGAAACATGAATGGAATTTTAGTTGTTGTGGAAGAGACTTAGTTCATTGTGGATGAACTTTGGTTCGTTGTAGTTGAAACAAGGTAAAATAAATAAATTTAAAATATTTAAAATATTTATTTATAAAATATACATTATTAATTAAAATAAAATTTAAAATAAACACACAAACACACACACACACACTTTTATAGGGTTGGAAGCATGTTGCGCTAGTTTTTTTTGCATTTCCATTGCCATTTTGCATAGCTCCCTCAACTACATAATCATGACATCTTTAAATTGTTCATACGTTTTGACATTTTGCTATGTTTCCTTAAGTGACAAACATCAACAAACAAGGAACTCCACTGCAATACCACGAGGAAGAAATTGAGCCCCTATTTTTTTATAAATAATATAGGGTGCACTTTATTGCACAACTTTGGAATTTATAATTACCTATAGAGTGGAGGAAAATGATGATAAGTAGAGATTTATTTTTTTAATTATAGGGTCCAAAAAATTCAAAGACTAAGATAAATAGCCCTAAACAAATACTTAGCTCGTGCACTTGTATGCCATTTTTCTATGGAGATGCATTCCCCAAGATAGGTCCAGTTGCAAGTCACCTTGAAGCTAGCATAAGTTGGCCAAAACCCAATACTAAGTCCACTAAACCCAACAGAGTCCACAAGGCTCCAAATTCACAAATGAAGTACCTAGCTTGAAGGCTACTATCATGCTAGGGCCTAAGTCGCCAAAGTCGGCAAAACAACACTAAGACCACTTAACCCAACAAAGTTCCCAAGCAAAGGCAAATTGAAGTGTTGTCGCGACCCTTGCTAGCTCCGCTTAACTTATCTTGACCGTTTCTTAACTCTAGCATGTGTCACGAACACTAACCCTACACATCCCACACACACACGCATGGTTAGCTCCCCATACCGCGGACCTCCAAGCTCATGGTTTGGTAACCCTCCTACACATGCATTCGGGACTCTCCCCTTAGTAAGTAGCCAATGGTTAGATGTGGACTTCAATTCATGGAAGTCCAATCTTGAGTTGATCATCGCACTACCGGATATACACTACAACAACCCGAAGCATACTTGGCAACTTTGCCCCCATGGGCCAACGCCCATGGAGGCCACGCCATTCTGCTGTGGGTGGGGTTGGTCGGCAAAGCCGCCTCACCCATATAAGCCTCTAGGACTTTGGGCAAGGCCCCTACCCCACCGTCAAGTAACCTTTTGTGTCTCTCCTAAGAGTTGGGGCCATATAGACATTTTCCCTTAGCCGTTGGGACTAGAAGCCCCCAACAGCTTCAGACCTCCATAACTTTGTCGGATGATCTCCGATTCATCAAGCAACCAATCCATCAACATCTACTCTTTGTGTAGATGCTGATAGACTCCTCACTTACCCCATTCGGGCAAGTATTGAAGAAGTTATGGTTGTTCTAACCTTGGTAATCTCAGGGCGTTGTCCCAAGGCAATGCCCCACTCAAATTGCCATATCTCCTAGCTCACACCTCCGATTGGAGAGTTCTTGAGCATTCTAGAATTCGGACGTCATAAGCTACTCAATGTTCATGGCCTTTCCCTCATGACTCCTAGTCATCGTGGGTGGGAGGCGTTCCCAATGCCCAAGGCCCTCACCCACACTAGTATCGCTTGGGCCTTCTCACCTATGGCGCCACAAGTCCCAAGCATCATTCCGGGGTCCCCCTTGTGCCCATGGTGTTGCATGCACTCCTCATGGAGAGGTGCGCGACAAGTGGGGAGTAGAGAAGTGGAGGCGGAGAGCAGAGAAACCGAGGCTAGAAGCAAAGAAAGAAACAAGTGAGGCGCAACGACATGGACCCCTTCGTTCAACATCCCAAATTGCCACCCGGATTATAACTGATTGATGCCCTAATGGGTCGGTTGGTATCAGCCCTCCTAAAAAAAACAACTAACTAAGATCCGCCTATACACTCGGGCTCGGAGGCAATCATCTGGTTCTTAAAACCCTAAATCAGCTTATATCCAGTTGGTCCAATTTCATGTCGGTTGTTCATCCACACCTTTGTCCCAACTAGTTATTTGGCCGACCCAACCAGTTGGCATGTAACTAGTTGTCGGGTCTCCCCGTTCATTGTCCTACACAAATGGACTCACTAAAGGTAAGGGAGCTCCATTTTGTTACTTACCTTATATGGACTCCAAAAAGAGATGTGTTTAGTAGCAATTGGACTACAAGTTCAAAATCTGTTAACCATTCTAGAGTCAATAGTCAACATTAGTGGGGGGGGGCTTAATTGGCCAAGTTATGGTTCCATGGCCATCACCTTTGGAAACTCAAATCTTAAATACTTTCAACCGGGCATCAAACACTTAAAATCTTCAATCCCTGCATTCGTGATAAGCTGAACAAGTGGAAAGCATGAAAACTAAATCAACAATCACTACTATAGAATATGTTTGGAACTTGGCTTTGCAGACAGTTGGCTCATTCAATCATCCAGACCTATGTGTATCAGAACTTGGAATATATCATCTGTTATAGCTGCTTTAATTCCAATTTGACAATTGGAGATACCTGAGGAATCGAAGTGAGGCTTTAGTTCAGGCACCGTGATAATGGAGAATAAGCTTGTTGTCTATGCATAGAAGGAAAAATCACAACTCTGATCACAATATTCATGTATTTGATCATTTGAACGCATCAATAAATATGGAGCAATGTCCGACACAGATGTGAATAACTGAATATATGGCTGTTCTTCAAATTTTGCTAAGAATCTCTGAAAACATGCCAGGTTTCCAGTTTGTGTAGTGCCTCCTAGAGCTCTGGCAAATTCATCAAAGTGCGTGCACTTTATGATCACCAGCATTTCCCAATGTTTCAAAGCATTTTCAATTGAACATATTGGCATTTTAAACTGCCCCAATAACTTGATGCATCAGAATACTAGGACACAATTGCATTCACGGCAGTCAATTGCACACACCAGCCCAACTCAGCTTCGGAATACCCTAGCTTTACAAATACTTCAGTGAAATAATAATACTGTCAACCTTGTCCAAAGTAAGGAGAAACCCTTCACATATTTAGTGGTGATGCCTATAGAATGAAAGCTTCCAACCCAGCACTCATGCCTGACCAGTTCAGTATGATCCACTCAACCTTCATACATATATATAAATATGAAATGAAACTCTTAAGAGATGAAGGAAAGTGTCACTTCAGTGTGGACTAGATTACACTCCGTGTGTACGAGAGACTTGTGCACAAAACCTTAAAATCTGTCTAGAAGTTTTTGGCAAGAGAAGTGACCTGTACCATCTAATTTGAGATACCTTATGTATACATGACCCAGCTGAAATTATCGTTGGATCCATCCATCTTATCCCCAATAACTTGATGTATCAGAATACTAGGACTTAGCATGGAGCATAATGGAAGAGAAAGGAGCAACATTATAATGGGCTCCCACCCCAGCCACACCTTCCTCACAAAAGTCATCCGGAGACAATAAGTTTGTATCCGCAACACGATACCATTGCCTCCCAGATGGCGGAGGAGGAAGCTTGATCTGCACAGAATACGTGTGTGCATTGAATGTAATGTACAAATCACCTCCGCCCAAATTACCTTCGTGCAATGTGAAGGCCAAAAATCGGCTCTCCTGATTCATCCAGTTGGTCTCGTGCCACGTCACGTCTCCATCACTGAGAAACGACTCACGTCCAAGGAGTGGGTGATCTTTCCGGAACCTTATTGACTTGGCAAAGAACCAAAAATGGGAGGCCCGCTTAGTTTCGAGCTTGTTCCATTGGAAATGGTTGATCGCTGTGTCATGACCATAGCTATTGTTGTTCCCACCGCGCGTGTGCCCGTATTCGTCACCCATGAGGATCATGGGCGTGCCTTGGGACGCGACGAGTGCAAGTTGGAAATTCTTCATTTGCCGCAAACGTATGGCATTCACAGCCTCATCCATAGTTTCGCCCTCAACCCCACAATTCCAACTCAAATTGTCGTTGGAACCGTCTTGTCCCTTCTCCCCGTTTGCGTCGTTGTGCTTCGAATTGTATGCCACAAGGTCGTAGAGGGTAAAGCCATCGTGTGCAATCACAAAGTTAATACTATGATATGGCTTCCTCTTGTGATTGTGATACAAATCCGCGGAACCTGCGAGACGTGTCGCGAAAGCACACTTGGTACCCATGTCGCCTTTTATGAACCTCCGCACGTCGTCTCGGTACATGCCATTCCATTCCGCCCACTTGTCCCAATTGGGGAAGCGACCAACAAGATAAAGGCCTCCGCAATCCCAAGGCTCGGCGATGAGTTTACACCTCTTCAAAATGGGGTCGTGAGCTATGGCTTTCACAAGAGGTGGCGATGACAAGGGTTGCCCATCCGTCCCGCGACAAAGGATGCTTGCGAGATCAAACCTAAACCCATCCACATGGTATTCCGTCGCCCAATGCCGCAAACTGTCAAGGATAAGCTGCATGACAACCGGGTGGTTGCAATTGAACGTGTTCCCACACCCGCCGTAGTTTGCAAGCTGCACAAAGTTGTTCAAGTCCACCATGTAGTACACCAAGTTGTCAATTCCTCGAAACGACGTCAAATAAGGGTGCTCATCGTCCGATTCGTTTGTGTGGTTGTAAACAACATCGAGTATCACCTCGATGCCTGCTTTGTGCAAGGCGCACACCAATTCCTTCAACTCATTCGACGCTGCCAACGGGCCTCCGCCATTGCTCGCGTACCTGCTCATGGGCGCAAAAAAATTTATCGTGGAGTAACCCCAAGTGTTGATCATGTGGTCGCGCGGGTTCTTCCTTCTCTGAAATTCAAATTCGTCATACTCGAAGATGGGCAACAACTCCACCGCATTCACCCCCAATTCCACGAGATGGGGTATTTTTTCGATCATCCCCCGGTAGCTTCCCCGTGCAGTAGGTGGAACTTTGGATGACTCGTCCCGGGTGAACCCCCGCACGTTCATTTCATAGATCACGAGGTCCTTCTCGGGAATGGAAGGGGGTTTGTAATCCTCTCCCCAGTCGAACTCAGGCGCCGAAAAATCGTATGTACCATAAAACTCATCCAGCTTGCGAGTGGTGTCTCCGAAAACACGGCGGCCTTCCACCAATTTCGCATACGGGTCGAGCAAAATCTTCTGGCCGTCGAAACGGTGGCCTTTTTCCCACCCCTTTGGTCCATCGACCCGGTACCCATACAACACACCACTCATTGGTAGATCTTGCACAAGAACGTGCCATGTGTGGCCTGTTTTGTGCTTTGCGGGGTCCAAAGTGATGACCTGTGTAGGCTCCTCTGTCTTGGAAGCATCCAGAAAACTGAGACAAAGACAGTTGAAAATGTCAATAACTCTAGATTCCAGTCGCCATTGTATGTGAGCTATGATGCGTGTCTAAATGACCTTCCAAAATATCCACCACTTGCATCAAATTTGAAGAGTGCAACTCAACCTTGATGCTTGTATTAGAGAATGAAAATGCATGGAATTATATCACCATACTTATGACTTCATAAGAGTATATGTGACACATAGGAATATCCTTGTAAGTATTGAGGTTCAGACAACACTCACAGAGAAAAGGTAATCAGTAAACTGAATCAAGAGAGGTAGTTAATCCAATGCTTTTAGGGCTACATAGTGAATTCGATTCAATTAAAAGGAAGCAATCAAAACTGTAATGAAATACATCACACATGCGGCAATAGTTAATGGTGACAAGCCATTTGACCAGGGACAATCTATCTGCATGGAAGAAGCCACCTTCCATGAGATGCCCATTGATGGCATCAATTCCAGACCCACAGTGAATCCTTGTCTTGAGTTTCTGCTACTGATCTTCAGAGATAATGGGAAGACTTGAGCAAATTGTTGTGGAGTATGTGTACTATGTGAGGGATAGGAATGTGTTGAAATATGCATAAACTTACATACACACAACATGACCTTCCAGAATGCGCCACTAGAAGTAAAACTTGAGGAGTGCAACTAAGCCTGACTCTTGTATTAGTAAGGAAACCGCACCATACTTGTGATGAATTTACAAGAGTATGTGAAGCATAGGAATGTATCAAAAATGTGCATAAACTTGCAAAAACGTAGTGACACCAATGTTGTGTCCTCCAACAGGAGTGCAAAGTCGATTGCCCTCTCAGCAAGAGAGGAATCATGTGGATGTCTCCGTCTTGGAAGCATCGAGAAGACAGATAGAGAGTAGAACATGTCAGTACAGCTGATTCCACTGGAAAAGCTTGCGACATTATCACCAAGTGATAATGCGTGTATACATGACCTTACAGAATGCACCATTTGCATTAAATGCAAGGAGTGCAACTAACCTTGATATTTGTATCAAATGAAGAAATCACATATACTTGTGATGACTTTATAAGAGTACGTGAGGCATAAAAAATTTGTTCAAGTGTATATTAAATTACATACACAATGAGACCGATGTCGCATTTTCCAAAAAGAGTGCAAAGTTGATTGTCCAATTGTCTGAATGCCTCCATCTTGGAAGCATCCAGAAAACTGAGATAGAGTGTGCAACATGTCAGTGAAGCTACATAATCACCAGAATACAACATAATCACCAGAATGATGATGCGTGTATACATGACCTTTCACAATGCACCACTTGCATTAAACTCAAGGAGTGGAACGTAACCTTGATACTTAATACCTCGTTTACTCAGATGAAGAAACCACACTAAATTTGTCACGACTTTACAAGGGTATGGGAGGAGGAGGGATAGGAAATGTGTTGGCAGATGTGCATAAATAAACTTACATACACAATGAGACCGACGTGGCGTGCTCCGAAAAGAGTGCAAAGTTGATTCCTCTCTCAGCAAGAGAGGCACCCAACGGCAAAGCTTGACCCGACGACACCGCAAACTTTTGCTCCTCCACAGACACCATAGCCAGGCTTGATCCCACAGCAAATGGACTCCTGTCTGCCTTCGCCTCAAACACATCCCCAATTAACGAAGACCTCTCCAGCAGGAGCTCCATTCCGTTGCTGTTGTTGTAACTGCACCTTTTTCTCAACCCTAATTTGCTGCTGTCGGAGGAGAGAACAGCATTCACCGCTCGTGCTTCATTCACACGGCTGCTGCTGCTGCTGCTGCTGCTGCTGCTGCGCACATTCATTCCATGGCGCCATACTGCCCCCAGTGGGCACAAGACAGCTGTCATGGCCATTCCTTAAACTGCCAGGGGCACACATGCTCCAATGTCCACCACTTCAATAATTAGCGCTTCATCCACACACCTGCATTTCCAACCAATAGCAAAATTACATAATGAGCCTCCACACATTGCAAACTGTCGGCCACGTCTCCGATCCTTGGAAGCAACGCAGTTTCTGTCCACACCATGGCTGTGGAAATTGATCACAATCAATTAACTCTTTGCTTCATATGTTGTCATACTGGCAAGGTTCATACTGGGAAACAACGAGGTTTCTGTCCACACCATGCTTATGGAAATTGTTTCACAATCAATTCAATCCTTACCGAACACCTCTACATAATTATTTGCCCCTATGGTAGTAGGTGGAATTAGCAGTGTCGTCTTAACCCTTTCGAGCATGTCCACCAACCACCACTGTAGACTGATATTCTTAGTAATCAGCTTTCAAAGTTTTTGGGGTCATGTGCCACCAATTATTGAGAGAGAGACCACCTCCTAAAATGAGTTTGAGAGTGGGAAGGAGTCTAGAGTTAAAAGTTATTGCCTCTCTCTCTCTCTCTCTGTCAATATATTCGGTGTCCAACAAGGTTTGGGATGAGCATGCTCCTGTGCGAAAAGAAAAACCTGGAAAACCGATCATTCTTGAGAGAATAATTTCAAGCAGAAGCAATTGAATCAACGCTATCCCAATTGACCGTCTTCCAATTGAACAACGACGAAACCTAAGAATCAGGTTACATCAGAAAGGGGCCTTTTAGAAATTCATGACCCCCTGCACCTCGCTTAAACCACATATTCACTCCCACAGAAACACCACAAACGCTCACGAACTAAACTGCACAAAAATCGATGCACTCTGATGCCAACTCGCATCTCGATTCTGCTCCTGATGATACCTACCTACCCTTGTATCGCATTGCCTGCCAATTGTTAACAACAACATGCCTAAGAGGTCCATGTAAACCTTCTGCAAAACGAAAAGATTCCTTCACCAAGTTCAAGCCACTCATCCGATCTCTCACCAAAAGCGAAAGTGCACCAAAAGGCATTGCAGCGGGCATCAACAGAATCACATGGAACCACACCCACCCAATTTCTCACACGTAGAGTTTCCTTTCCTTTCCTTTCCTTTCCTTTCCTTTCCTTTTCCTTCCTACCATCCACCCGACGACAATGCCGGCAAGCGCAACCCACAACAGGTTGTCTCCTGGCAAGCAAGTAAGTTCGCAGCAGATGGGATGAACATACAATTTAGCCCGTGAGAAGAAAAAGCATTGATCATGTCACATGGACTAACTTAGCACCTGGGGGATTGGAAAATCACGTGATTCAAATCACCATGGGCCTCCGATGGCAGGAGGCTGTCTGAATGAACGCTGATCCTTCTCGCCCCCGGCCTTTGACAAGTTGCGCGGCCCCTGTGCGCCAGGTAAGCTTTAGTAACATGTGAGGTCCTCCAAGCAGCACCCATTCCCGCCTGCAAGTTCTCTTCTATCTATCTAGAGTAGACCACCCTATTTCCGTTGAACTTAAGCAGTTGCTAAGCACGGAGTTGGGTTCCTTTAAAAGTGTACGACATGTGTGATATTGGGGTGATTTTTCACAGGACCGGAAATTGCTATCAAAACGTTTAACAAAAAATCCACATTTTATTTCCAAGTTTTGAAATTATTGTAATTTTTCAACGCAAGATTCTCTCCCAACCCATACTCACAACATAGGTTGACTTATTTCCAATAACTGGAGATGAAAACTTGAGCATAATTAGTGCTCTTTTCAAGGGACCCAACTCCATGCCCTTTTAACTTACTTTTTCCATCACACCGAATGTGATGGCTACATGTGTGATTCTTCATGACTTATTCCATCATGTTAGAAAATGACGGCTACATGTGTGGAACTTCACGACTTTAGGCGACTATGTGTGTTAAGATTGGGGGGTGCCGGAAATGGGTTTGTCTACTCTAAACAATACTTTATACTTGGGACGGGATTGAGGGTTGGCCCAACCTCCAAGAATTTCAACCAATAGGATCACTTGGTTTCATCAAATCCAATCCAAGGGATTTATACTAGAGTTGGGCCCAAACATGAGTCATCTTATGTGGCATCCTAGTGGCAAAACTTTGGCACCAAATCTTTGGGCCAGCTTGAAAATTTCGGGATGAGGTTCTTCTTGGCTCGAACTCTCATTTTGGGTCAGATTGAGCTCATTCATTGAATAATGAACATCTCTACCATTGATCCATGAAAGGTTGATTCTCTTCACTAAACTTTCCTCTCAAGAACATCAAGACTTGAAATTGGGCCTCATCACTATACATGTGACAAGGTTGAGCTCAAAAAAGTTGATAAAAGTTGGGCCGGTACTCGGGCCGGTCCCCAACCATGTAATTGGATGGAACTTGCGTTCCTTTTCAAATGCGAACACATAATGTTGATGTCCCATTCGTACGACCTTCTCCAAGTACATAGTGTATTTTTAAGGGGCTTGTAGATGAACCTTCAACTTTTTTGCTATGTAAAATGTGTATTACATGATTGAAGGGTAGAAACAATATTTTTTATTTGACAAGTTTTACTGACATTGTTGTGCATGGTCTAATTTTGCGCTCATTTTAGCCGATCACATGTCAAACTTCTGTCAAAAAATATGTGAGGCCATTACAAATAAGGTTTCTTTAAAATTAAAAAAAACAACACACACACACACATACGTGTGGGCACAAAGTTGCTCATCCAAAAAAAACCAATTAGAAAACATTCGCCCATCACATGAAACTTTAAACTTAAATTAGGTATCATTATGAACCATCAATATAAATAAATAGATAAAATATTTGTTTATAATTCATGTATTGATGGCAATAGCATGGATATAGATTAGGGTTCACGTTTTTTTAAACATTGAGTCCATTATAATTGATTATAGTCTCATAACAATAAACAATTGTAAGCATTTTTGCTTAGAAATCAAAATCAAAAGTTTTGAGTAGTTAACTTAATTGTTGTTGAAGATTTATGATTTTAGAACCAAGAAAAGCATGATGAATAAATGACTTTGATTTTACTAGATTTTAGATTAAAATCTACTTAGATGTCTACATTAGTAGAGGGTGGTGTCTTGGATTGAAGAATTTTGTTGCATTAGAGATTTGGAGGACATAAAACCTCTAATTCATTGCATTCAAAATTTCTTGAAACATGTTCACCTCCTTTATTCCTACATTCTACATGAATACTAACTTTGTCAACCCTAGATTACATAATTTTAAGAAAAAATGCCATCTTCACAAACAAGTTCTAACAACTAGTTCTTCACTAAATCTTGAAGAATGTTTCTCAAATGCTTTGACCTCCTACCAAAGGTAGGACACTCTCTAGAGAGGTGACGTACATCAATAATGGGCTCTCGTATTGGTGCTATGCTCAGATTGGAAGGGATGTGTGTACTCTTATCAACACCCATTGGATTGCTCACGAATAAAGACTTTACACTACAATTCAAGTTGTAATACAACATTTAAATACTTATTAAAAAAATGATTATATAATTGAAAATATAGGATGCCTTGATGCACGTGTTATTATGTGACATTGTAATTAATAATTATGATTGGGCTGCTATAGTCCAAATGTGAAGGAGTATGTGAGACTAACATATTTAACTATAGGTTGACTATACATATAGATATAGATGCATTTTATTGGTCCAAAGATGCTTATTAGTTAATGTGGTTAACTATTTAATCAAATGTTACAGCTCAACAACCTTTTGTAACATGCACAAGGACATTAACCTTTAGCTATCTAACAAGCCCCTTCAAGGCTTTTTGTTGGCCAAACTTGAATTCCATCTTGAAAGATGATTTTGATTGTTTTAGTTGAACTTATGCAAAAAAAGCTTCTTGAAGTTTTTATGGATTAATCCATATCATAAATATGATATGTTACTAGATGGATTCTTGTATTGCATATGCAAGCTCTATATGTCAAAGACTTTAACTACACTCCATGAAATATTTTTTGCAATCAAATTCTCACATTAGACCCTATAACTAATTAAAACCTTGCTATGGTAATCATATGCATAATTTACATAATTTGTGAATTTTGTGAACTTTTGGATATGTTAATGATTATGAATTAATTATCACATGATTTCATTTCTTTAAATATCTATCTCGTTAGTTTTCTATGGAAGCCGTCAAAAACAAGGCATAGACAATCTGAACATGTCGCACAACAACTAGCCACAAACTTTGCTTGTCACACGCCCTTCAAAACCCTTCATCAAAGGATAACACATATTGTACACTAACATGCATGTGAGGCTTTCCTAACAACATCTATTACCACATATTATAATCTATCTCAAGATGCAACATAATTTTATTGAGAAGACAAAACAAAAAAATTGATGATGTCACCTTGGTACCACCCTCTCCAAGTGGGCGGTGTGTTACATAGGGGTTACATCCAAACCTCCAATTTTCTATTTCAAGTAAAACTTGTATTACAAGGTGGAAGGGGTGAATTCAGTACAACCATATGAAAGTGTCTAGCCAAAACATCCACCTGAAACCAACAGGGCACAAGCCCATCAAGACCCTTCGTCACAGGATAACAAAGATTGCACGCTAGGCAGCATGTGAGGTTCTGCTACCAACCTCCATTCCCACACTATTATAATTCATCTTAGGTTGCAACGAAGCTATTGGTGATATGAATGTGTAATATTCATGCTAAATATTGGTTTTGCCATTTTGTAACAAGTTGTGCACCCCCACGGGAAAGGGGGGGGGTGTCTATGACACAACTTTGTCTCACTAAATGGTAATGTTGGATGAACTTCCAACCCTTACACATTGTAAAACAAACTTTACAAGCAGAAAGCTCAAGGTCAACCTTAATCCCTCTAGAAATATGTTGTACTATATTTTACACATAATACATGTGGTATCAAATGTATTCTTACACATGGAATGCACTAGGATAGATGCATTAAACCGCGTAGTGCATTGGTACCAGTGGACTACATGCACAAGAATGTATTATTGGCATACCTCGGTGCAATGAATGGGGAGAACCGCTAGTTATAGATGAACCGGTTGAGTTTGAGAAATAACTGGTTGAAGTTCAAGACTTCAAGAAAATCACCCATAATTTTAAAAGAATTTGTGGAATATACTTCAAATTAATAAAGAAAAACCGAAAAACCACAACACATAACCGGTTGGACTTGGAAACACTAGGATTTTGGCCATATTATGTCCAAAAATCTCCTTGGACACTGCAAGTGTGTATTATGAATCATGATAGTCCAGATTTGGAAGAGTGAATGGTGAATTTGATGATGAGTAAGATTCACAAGGAGCTGGAAAAAGCAACAGACACAGCCACAAGAGTCCCAAGAGTCCAGCTGATTGAACACCCCGAGTGGATCCCAGTGATCGGGGAGGTTTTTGGGCATAACCAGTTGAGATCCTAGTGTTTGCAAGTCCAACCGGTTACATGTTGACATCCTCCGGTTTTCCTTTATTAAATTGGGGTATATTCTATAAATTCCTCTAAAATGATCGGTAATTTTCCTGCAGTCTTGATCTTCAACCGGTTATATCTCAAACTCAACCGGTTCATCTGCAACTAACTGCCGGTTCTCCCCGATCATAGGTGGATTCTGTGGCCACATTCAGATGGCATATTTACATTGGCAAACAATCGTTATCAAACTTGACCGAATTGATTGAAATTCGATCTATCATAACCCCGGGGAAGTCACTGTCGAAAATTTAGATAACTATGAGAGAACAAATGTAGGGTGACATTTATTCATGGTTGATAAAAATTATATATTTTTTTGATATACCATAGCCTTGAAGAAATGTGAGGTAGCACATTATATATAATATAGGGTCACTTGTAATACCCAAAATTATGTTTATAGTATTTCTAAAATAGCATTATAGTAATTGGTAGGGAATTTTTGTTATTTTTAGGTTGAGTTTAGGGTAAGAAAAATTCAAGAGCTAGATGAAAAATGATCACAAATCCATCTACAAAATGGATGAACTAGTTGGATGAGGGTTATTAAGTGTACTTTTGAGGAACATTTCATTGACGTTTGCATAATTCTCTAGTTGTTCCTCCCACGCAAGACAAGAATAACATGCTTCTTGTATACACAGCTTAATTTTTGTTGCGTGATGAATTCCATTTCTAATGCTATAGTACAATGCTATTGTCCACAAAGGAAAATTCAAATAAATGTAAATAATGAAGGGTCTGAAATATTATGGAGATTTTAATTTATAATTACACATAGGGTGGTAAGAAATTGAAGAAAGTAGAATTATTAAAAAATATAGGGTCCACTAAAATGCAGTAAATCAGCTACATAGCCCCCCAAAAAATATGTGTTGTACGCTCATGTGTCCCCAAAGAATACACTAAGTGACTTCCCCGAGATCATAACACTATTCAGATGCAGTGAGTCGTTCCATTCTATAATTGAGCAATCAAAGTTGGGGCTACTAGTTTATCATGCTAAATCTACTACTGACAAGCATCCCGGAGGTATAAATCTTGAATTTTACATGCCAAATTCCCGGCCCCACCCAACATGGTCAATCAGTTGGATAATGTTATGATGATACCTATAGTAGGGTTTAAATTTTCAATAAATGTATTACATGAGGATCCAACATATACGTGTGTGTGTGTGTGTGTGTGTGTCTCTCCATGTACGAGGAGGGTGACAAAGCATCATACATATTAGAAAATAAAATGAGTTTATTAGTATGTCTTATTTTTGTAGTTCCTAAGAAACTAACATGTGGAGAGCTCATGTAGAGGAAATCCTTCTTCCAATCATTTTGCCCTGATCATGCAGTAGAAGCAACTGAAATTGTATGTTGCCCTACTATAGAGAACTACATCTTGGACCAATTTTGGTAATTAATGCCACATCAATTGCTCCTATTTCATGATCGGGGTGAAATCAATGGAAGAAGGATTTTCTCTTTTCTAATTTGCATCTAATTCTAAATGCCCAATGTGGGAATTTGTCAAGAAATTCACAATGAGCATTGTGTTGTAAACTATGTAGATCCATGTGCTAGGCAAGGAGGTAGGACAAGGGTTGCAAAATGAGGCAGGCGTGATTGAAGACAACAAACTTGTGATCAATAACCTCGTTTTTTTTTAATGCACAATATAGTTAACTATAAAGTCACCAAAAGTGGGCACCAACTCAAGCTTTTTGAAGGGATCTCCCATATTTGCCACTTCCAACACCTATGTGATTTGACCTATAAAAACATTAGGGAGGGAAGTTGTTTTGCTCTATTTTGGGGCAATAAAATTGAGTTCTTTTCTTGAATTTGATTATATTTGAAGAGTACACAACATAACATTATTCAGACCCATGACAATGTTCTATGGGATTGACAGTATTCCAAGGAATACTCTTGGTATTTTTCACATTCGGTTTGAATGTGAAGAATATTCCTTGGAATACAGTCAATCCCATAGAACATTGTCATGGGTCTGAATAATGTTATGAAGTTGTGCGAACTTCAAAGAGCAAAGAGGTGCATGTGCACATAGGTGGCAATGAAAATGAGAAGATTCTTAATTATATAAAGATACACCATGTCGGCACATAAAACTCAAAGAAGCCCTCCAAGACTTTCCAGTTACACTCAAACAAGAGATCATTACGGATTTCGACTCCAGTTCATCCTCATACTTTACGGTTAACTCTAATGTGCTCTGCTGATACACATCTTTAGCTACGTTGCAAAACTACTTGAATTCAACACTGCAAAAGGGCGGGAAGATTGGTGTAAAAAAATCCGTTTGTCCAATTTCTCAAGTTTGTATCTTACTGTTTGAATGGACAATGTGCTCTGCTGATTTCTGATAAGAGTCACATCTTATGCGGCGTGTGCAAAACTACTGGAAATTCAAAATTGCAAGAAGAAAATTGATTTGTCCAATTATGTCATATGTATCTTCTTGTTTTAATGTCCAATGTGCTCTGATCAATTCTGATAGGATCACAACTTGAGCTGCGTTGCAAAACTACTGGAAATCTAAAATTGCACAAAAGAGAAAGGACCAGTGGGGAAGACATGGAAGAAAATTGGTTTGTCCAATTTCGCGGGCCTAATAAGGCAGAGACGGAAGAAGAAAATTGGTTTGTCTCATTTGTCTCCTATGTATCTTCTTGTTTGAATATACAAATGTGCTCCGCTGATTTCTGATAAGATTCACGTCTTAAGCTCCATTGCAAACTACTGGAATTCAACTGTGCAAAAGAGCAAGGTGAAATCCGGCACACATGGAAGAAGAGAATCGGAAGAAGATAATCAGTTTGTCCAATTTGTCTCATATGTATCTTCATGCTTGAAATTACAAATGTGCACTGCCCAATTCTAATAAGATTCACTCCTACAGCTGCGTTGCAAAACTACTGGACTTGCAAAATTGCAAAAGAGCAAGACGAATTGGGCAGAGTCCAGACAATGGAAGAAGAAAATTGGTTTGTCCAATTTATCTCGTCTGTATCATCTTGTTTGACTGTACAAATTTTCTCTGCTCATTTCTGCAGACTAAATTACACCTAACTAGATCATCTGTGTTGCAGCGAAACTCGTCTTTTTAATATACAAGCAAGACTCTCGCAAGAGTCGCTACCTATTGGTCGCATTGCCACAGGAAATGAGCATGGCTAGCAAGCATACTGCTATCCGCGTGTGCGGATGATGATGATGACACTCCGAGCGCATCATCAAACAACTCCTCCGCTCTGTCAAAATCCCCCATGGCTCTACACGTGAACACCGCAAAGTCGGAGAGCAACTGCGGGTCCTGCGCACTGCCTTGCATGGCCGTCTCGAAGATGCGTCTCGTAGGGAAAGATTTATCCATAGTCGCACTTGTCCTCCACGGAAATTGACCTCCGGAAGTAGGCACAACCAGGGGCTTTATTTTGAAGGCCTCCTGAGACATCGAGGCTGACCATGCTCTCTCCTCTTCCTCCTCTGTGTCTGTACCCTGTGCTGCTGCCGAGAAGGTAGGGTTTGCACTTGAAAACAAAGGACGGCCGCTGCTCGATTGTTCTTCAAATGAATTTTCCATCCTTCTCTCTTCCATAGAAACGGCTTTCCTCTCCAGCTGTCCCCCGTCGCCGTGCCTTTGTGTTTGAGTTTGTTGCCAAGTGGACCTGCGAAGCTTGAGATCCGCTAAGGAGATCGACAGACCGGAAACTCCTGCCTGCTTCTTGGAAACAAACGAATCTCCCGCTGCGGATTGACACATAATTGGACTACTTCGTCCATGGTGCTCACAGCACACCGTTGTAGAACAACTCAAGGTTAAATGCCTCACCGCCATCGCAGCAACGACCAGAATTTCCCCTGCCTCTTCTACCTTGTATCACTCGACAACAACGTCTCAACTCAAACTCTCTTTTACTGACGAGCAGGAGGCAGACAACAGGAAAGCGGGAGGAGGAGGTTGTTGTCCTTTTTTTTTTAATTTGGTCACCACAACAATGACGAAGTAGATGAACGCCTTATATCCTCTCTAACGATGTACTGCAAAGCGCGAAAAGCGAGCTGCAGGAAAGCCAAGGCGCAAGAGAAAGCGAGCCTTCCCCTGACCACGTAACTGCAAACCTGCATCATTTGCACAAATTCTTGATTGCGGTAACCCCAACTAAGTTAGTACCTTTTCGCGTTAAGTTCCCACTCCCTCAGCAACAGGGCTACTAGGTCATGCACCGATGGCGGCGACACTTGTTCCTCTCTCTCTCACTACATATTCCGTAGGCTGAGCCTACTCCTACATACTCCAATACATACTACGGTACTCGTCAATCACTCTATATTAGTATTCTAGTACTCTCGCAATCGAGTGTGCACTGACTCATCACAAGCCACATGATGAGTCAGTGTGGGCCGGTGAAAACCTGGAGGGAATCGTTTCTTTCCTTGTTTATTGTGTAGTAGAGTTGGCTATGGCGCTGCAGTGTACCGCAGGTGTACTGGGTTGGGGCTGGAGGCAGGGCGGGCAAGGGAAGGAGGAGGTCCGGTGGTGGGGTCTCCCACGAGGACGATGACTGATGAATTGGCGAAGGCAATAGAGTTGTCTGTAAGAGTCCCTCAAAGATGGATGAAATCTTGGGTTTGATCCTTCTTTGAGAAAATTTTCTATTAAAAGCTTGCTAGCTTACCATGTTTTGGGGTCTGTTTTAGGGACGACCTTCTCATTTTTTCATCTTGCAAAATTTTGAGAGAATTTTAAGAATTAAAAAAGAGTAAGCGCATGGGACCCGTTGGCCTAAATCCGGGATCAACCTATGCAAGGCTAGTTTGGTCCACGGTCCACCCATCCAAGTAGGATAAGCTAGAAAGTCGGTTTTTATTAGTCCGACATCACTCCTTGTGGATGATAACTTAAGCATTAAGAAATCTTGGGTGACTTTGTGTTGATTCTCATAAACTCATGGTTTGGGACTACATCAAATATGATATTTAGTGTCATATGGCATTCAATATCGCTATGGTAACTTTTTGGATGACACTTCTTATGAATAAGTTTACAAATACTGCCATGGATGATGGACGAGTTCATCCATTGGCCAAAACCCTACCTTCTCTTGTCAGCAACTTGTGATGAAATATTGTGATGGATGATTGAAATTTGGATGAAAAATCACTTGGTAAGTGACAGTAATTGCAACACTGTAAATCAATAATCCCCCTTAAAAAAATTTCAAGGGATGAGCAATAATGTTGGGTTAACATTTAGTGTTGGTGACACAATACCGCGGTTCACAATTAGTATTGAGCAAGACAATTAGAATCGGTGCCACTAACTATCATATTTAGTGTAGTAGCCCCAAGGTTTCATCCACTTTGCTTTTACGATCACTCTAATGGCAAGAGTCGATGACGACTGTCCCTAACATTGTAAGAGGCCTCTAGCACCGTCCATTGCGACAGAGTGGCCAAAACAGAGAAGGAGTACTTTCACTATAGCTACCAGCCAGCCCCTCACACAAATGGAAGGCGCTCCTTGAGTCGTCAGGCCAGGCCAGGCTTGCTGCCGCTGTTGATGAGCGCAGGCTTCAACTCTCAAGAGTGTACTAAGATAGAGATACCATAAACTGTGAAAATAAGGTGATTTGCATTGAAGATATGGTCTTACAATCATGAGATAATTTTCCAAGATAGACGAGAAGGATTCATGAAGAATGCAAGTTGTCTCATATTTTTACTCCCTGTAAAAAAAATTCTACAATTTTTCAAAGTGGAGAGTTTGTCAAACCCCCTAAGGTAAGTGTGCCAATGACCGAACGCAACCCAAGGACCGCACACCCACCGCACACCCACCGCAGAAATTTCATTCATGAGAACTCCCGAGGGACTTCGGTACCATCACTATTAGGTGTTTTATTATAGGTACCGCACAGTGTGCGGTGAAGGGCTCAGTAAGCTTTTGAGATCCACTTGTGTATGTCTGGATTCAATTTGTGATAGCTTTCACAAATCATAATATCTTTTAATTTTATTTTTTGTAGGAGAATCCCCACTTCACAATTAACAATCCTTCAAAATTTGAAACAATTTAAGCTTGTAAATTGTTATTTACAAGGATTTGAAGATTGACCGTGCGGTCATTGGCACACTTACCTTACTTGTTCACTAGATTCTCCTTGCACCGAACACGGTAATCCTCATTTCCACACATGACATCACCTAAACCAGTTAACTCATGAGTACATTAAACTGTGATTGATGATAGTCAAACGGGATTAAATTTGGCTAAACTGATTGTACACGCATTCAAGTTGCCAACCTTGCAATGATCGGTTTCAGAAATGGCACTTCACTATTCTGACGGAAGTCTATTGCACGGGTAGAGGGTAGTTCACGGTTTATGGTATCTCTACCTTAAGTTAGGTGAGGTTATCAATGGTAGGGGTTAATTGTTGATAAGGCAGTGGGGTTCTAGAATCATTTGGTTGTGTATTGTTTAACCTTTGGTGTTTAAGGTAGGTGGGTGTGTTGTTTGGTTCTTTTTTCATGTTCTCCAACTTCTACTGATTAGATTTACACAACAAAACTCGTGTTGCATTAGTAAATCTATGATGAAACATCTGCAAAAAAAAACTAGATTGAAAATCAAGCCTACTTTGATTTGGTTTTGGTTATCAGAAGTGCATGTTTGTTGATTTCTTAACGTGATACATAGGTTCTTCCAATTGTGTTCATTATTGAGTGTAGAGTAGTTAGTAATATTTGAAGATGCAGTCCAATCTCTTTTAAATATGTGTCTTTACGATGTTTGCTCTTTGATCCTCATCGAACCTCATACCGATCACATATAGGAGTCTGATTAAGAAAACGAGCCACTTAAGACCCATCTACCTTATAGTATAGTTGGAAGTGAAGTTACTAATTCAACAAGGCACAAAGTATCCCTTTCACACCCATTATTATAGTATGGCCCATTATAAAGCTTGACATACCACTGTCATGTTGGTCAATGTAACTTTTCATGATCCACGTCACTTTTTAGCTTGCAGTATTATATATTTAAACCTAGGAATATGGAATCAATGTTTTTTACACAACATGAATGATTGTGGGTTGAAAAACAGAGTATCTTCTAATAGTGGTATTTTAATATTTTTGAATTATTGTTTTATGTATATATAAAGTACTCTGATTCTTTATTCACACACAAAAGAAATTATAGTGGGCCGAGGTGTTTTCTATCCTCATTAAGTTTCAACCCATTGTATTAGGTGTGAAAGGTGTACATGATATTGTTCGACTCCTTTCGGAGCCTTTGGGAGGTATGCTTTCCCAAAGGCATCAAATGTGTGGGTTAGTAGGAATAAGCGTCATGAAGTCTAATGTATGATTGAATACATTAGTCACATTGGTCACCCACAAAGGAGGTGCGCTCCTTGAGTCACCAGCCTTTCTTGTGCAATTAGTGTCATGACCAATTTGTTGATGTTGAGTGAGTTGGAGAGAGGGAGTTTTCGCATACAAGCATACCTCTCATTCTTCCAACATACAAGCCCTTGAAAATGGTGTCCAACGCCAGAGGTTATTAATTTTAGTTCATTTGACACCAAAATTAGCTTCAAAGACACTGAATTAGTCCAGTCAAAGTCACTTGAGATGATACAACCACAAACTTATAGGGGGTCAAGTTTTTGCATTGTATGGGATGAGATGTACACTTGTATTTGATAATTCCCTCGCTCTAGTTCCAGCCCAATCATCTTCATGGCCAACTTATGTTGTTGTTGAGTGAGCCCTTCAATTTTTCAAGCACTTTTTCAAAATTAAAGGTTCATATAATGGTCACAACGAGGCCCTCAAATGTTTGCTAGATATTAACCATTATCAAAGGAAACTTAGCTCTGGAGGTTAAGTTGATAATTCATTGTTAACATGTACTTTAAAGTACTTAAACAGTGTGCAAAGTACGTAACATTGTTGAGCCCCTCAAAAGGTGCCCCTTTTTAGGAGATGGAAAGTCCAAGTCAACATGAATAATGAGCCTCAAGCCTACATAACATTATTTAGCCATGTGGGTTAGTTCCACTAACCCCTTGAACAAAGTAGTCGTATTTGGTGATTGTTCATAAATTTAGGTTGACACTTGGAAATTTAAGCGGAGTTATATTCTCAGCATTGTTCACATGAAGCATTGTTCGTCCCCATATTATTTACTACAAATACCATTCATAGCAACATTATTCATTGAAAATGCCAACACTATTCACTATTCATACAAGAATCAATTTATTCCTATAAACTAAGTTTCTTCCCATGAAGGTAAGACAATGGAGCCCCCTAACATGTACTATATATAGAAATATAACTCAACCATTAGGCTAAATAATGTTATATAATATCTAGAGGGAATATGAAGCCATGTCAACCCCTCACACCAATGGAGGGCACCCATTGAGTCAACAAACTTCTTGCACAATTAGCCTCATGGCCAACTTGGTGCTCATAAACCCTGCAAATTTCCAAGTACGTACTTTCAAGGCAGGGTTCAATCCACACAATGGGCTCATGTCTTAGGCTGCATATTTGCCATTCTAGAATGCAAATTGACAGACAAAGGTAAGTTATTAGATTTCCATTTTGTAATTTAAGTAATCTAACAACGCACAAAGTTCATATTAATATTGTTCGGCTCCTTTGGAGAGCACCCCTTTCCAAAGGATTCAAATGCCCAAGTCACCAAGAATAACATGCCTAGAGCCTAGTGTAGAATGGAGTAGGGGTCACATAAGTCCCTCACACAAATGAAGGGTGTTCTTTGAGTCACCGAAGCTTCTTACCTCATGGCGAACTTGATGATGTTGGGCCCTTCAACTTTCACGTGCTCTTGCAAGGCATTATCATTAAAAGGTTAGGTAGCACTAAGTGCATGTTAATATAGTGCACCCACATCATTCGTCATCAGCTCACATAAATTATCTTGCAATCACTAGGCGGCAGGTAGAGAAGGTGGTATGGGACACTTGGTCTTACATGACAAGTTATGAAGGTCACTCTCATTAACATGACACATCAATTAACCCTTAAAGGATGTGGGGTATTTTGTTTATACATGATATATGACCACTTATATGTACTCCATACAAGTGTTGAAGTAATATCGTATGTGATCTATGGTATTGAATCCATTTTAGAGAACAACTAATTGAATAGAGAAAGTGAAAATAAAATCTTATATGATAACAATGATAAAATATACATGGCATGTACTTTAAATCTAAGTCATTTATACAAGTACAAATGCCCCTATTAATCCATTTGATATGTATGTATGTTCTTATTAGAATAATGCATGATAAATGAGATCATATCATATAAGGTCGTTGTTGATGTTTATACCTTAAATATGAACAAACCTTAAACCCCTCGGTATGACATCTTGAGGCCAAGATTGAGAGTATGGGGCGGTTAAGGACTCATGCCAAACCAAATCAAATGTAGGGTAATGTAGCGAGTTGTGCCTTGAAGTTTGGAGGGGTAATTAGTAGATTATAGGTTACTACATTTCGACTTAAGGTACCGTAGTACCATAGCAGGTTCGTCCTAAAATAATTCTAAAAATAAAAAAACGTAAAAATTAGAAAATTCTGAAGACAAAAAACGAAAATAGAATAAATTAGTTTTTGAAATATTTTGCTATTTCTAAGCTATTTAGGGTTATTTTTACTTATTTTTTGCTAAAAAACGAAAATTGAGAAATTCAGTTTTTGAGAGGCGAACCTTATTTTTTCAAAAAAATTAAATATTCGTTCGCCAGGTGGCGAACCTGCTATGGTGTTACGGTAGTCTTCTCATCTTAGCCCTCCTCGCCCCCATGGCCCAAGTTAATATGGATCCTAAGACAAAGTAACACATTAAAGGGTAAGTTGTAATTGTAAGTAAGCATTAGTGTTAATTTGAATTGGTCCCATGTGAACCATGGTAACCTATTGAGCTTAGAATTGTATCTATATTATGAGCACATACCTAGTCTAATTTGTGTATAACATATGTCTTTATAGTGTTTGTTTCTAATTACAAATCAACCCTTTCTTAATACCCACTTGAATATAGGTGTGTGGATACCTTACACCTACTTGTTATTCCCATGCATTGTCGAAGAAAGAAGACCAAGATCTAATGAATCGTTGTTTTAGTTGGGACCTACTAATCTGACCAAGTTTTGTGGTTTATCCATCATAAATGGGTCCCACTTGACCACCTAACGCAGGGACTTTGAAATGGGGCCCATTTACCTAGCCTACGCCTACCCTCCCCCTTTAGAAAGTGTGCAAAGGGGTAGGTTGTCTAATGTTATGTAATTGATGTGTCAAAACATTCATAACATTACTCGAGCTACAAAGCATGCTCCTTTTTTCAAATAGGGAAGCCTACTCCATAGCCGAGAATTCAGCTTCATTATTTAATGATTCGCATTTATTCGTGGCTTGCAATGTTGGAAGGTCAACTGAGGCAGCATGTGTTGGCTCTACGTAGTAGGCGGGCATGCATGTCGGCATCGTTGGTTTATAATTCTTGGATATAAAATTTATTCTCCCGTTTCCAGGGTTTAGGCGCAACTGCTAGTTTTCCCTCACATTGTGAATAGTACTCAAGTCGGGTACTATTCATTTTGTGAGGGGGGCCCAACATAATGAGAGCATAATTTGTCCCTATTTTTTGGCACTAGTAGGGGTGTAACACCCTAGTGTTGAGCAACATTATGTAGTTGAATGCAAGTGCATTCCATCTTGAGCAACATTGGTGGGGGCCATATCAAAGACCTATGCATATACATTGTATTATCATGTTTAGTATCACTTACTATTCAAAATGGCGCCATCCTATAACTTTATACTTGAACTGTAAATTTCTACCAAAGAAAGTCCATACATGTTCTAATGTCCAAACAACCTATTTGACTTTTGTTGATCAAAACTAAAAAAAAAGGCGTATAACAAGATTGTATAGTATTGCATAATTCCAAATATTAAGTGACAACAAATACCACATGGCATAAATGGTGTAGCCTTGGCCATATAATAAAGGAGGAAGCTATGTACCTACATGCAATTGTTTGTTTTTCTTTGGGCTTAAGTTTGATCCTTCACTACTAGCATACATGTCCTACGCAATTGTTTCACGTTGATGAAAAATTTACAAATCTACCCACGTGCTAGATTTACAAATTTTCCAATTACAGAAGACAAGTTCTAATGACGTAGGTCAATTGCCTAAAACCCATATGCTTGTAGTGCTTTGTCTCAAAATTCATCAAAACACCAATTTCAAATACCGGTTTAATGCCACCCAAGGGTTTCTCCCCAGTCTTTGTTCCTTTGCCCGGATCACCACAACATCCATTTCAAATACAGGTTTTATGTCACCCAAGGCTTTTTCCCTTGGTGGTTATGAAAAGGTCGCAAAAGAGGAGGGGGACTGTGGTAGCTCCGAGTATGAATGTGTGGGCTTCCTAAAGTCTACAATACAAGAGAAAGTCTCCCCAAGTCTAAGTGCATGCACGTGCTTAGGTATGGGTGTGTTGTCCAATTCGCGTTTCTAGCATATACTCATGTAAACCTAACACATATAATATGCAGCACAAGTTGCAAAAAGCAGTCCTCATTGCACATGATCCTAATGGATAACGAAGATTCCATTTCATAGCCTCGTACATTAAAGTCGATCCCTTGCAAGTTGCAAGTACGAGAAAATTAAATTATCGTGGACACACAGTCCTCATACCTTCTTGCGCAAGCAAATGCTGCAGCAACTACACTAAATATCTGATTTAGTGTGGCACTATGATTGGTGCACCATGTTAGTTAGAGTGGTCTTCGTGACTTGTTATGACATCCTCTCCAATTATCACTCGCTGGTTATAAGATAAATAATGTGGATCAAGGTTGATTTAGTGTGGACCGCACACTAAATGAGATGTTTAGTGTAGTTTCAACATTGGGTGTAGTGGGAATCTTCAACCTGCCTAATTCGGTTACTTAGTTCGAACTTAAATTGGACACCTAAGAACAAACACCAAAATGACATGTGTTTGAATTAGATTGGATTGTGTGCTCAAATTTTGTTGATATGTTTTAAGTTTGATAGCCAACATAAGGTGACCTTCTTATGGCTTATCGTTAGCGGACTTTCATAACAATTCAAGATAACCTAGTTTCAAAACTTTGTGGGATTGATCATGGCTTCTTCATATAGATTTGCAGACGTACATAAGTTCCAAAGTGGTGAATACCGACTAGTATAGGGTAGTGAACAACAAAAAGTAACCAAGCAATGCCCCATCTGCCACCTTAATGTAAGTTATGATACAGCTTTGTAAACACTGCACATGGAGGAAAGATGTGAAACGATGACCTGGCAAAACTTGGGTGCATACAGATGCACAAGCCTAGAAATTCATGGCTGAAATTGCGCCAATGCAAAAGAATCTTCATGACCTCTTAGAATCAAATGTCTTGGCGATGCACATTGCAGAATGTCCGGTGAATTGATTTCTACATGAGCTTGGCCAAATTTGGGTGCATACAGATGCACAAGCCTAAAATTCGTGGCTGAAATTGCACCAATGCAGGGAAACCTTCACAACCTCTTGAATCAAATGTCTTGGTGATGCACTTTGCGGAATGTCTGCTGAATTGATTCCCACAGGAGCGGTAAATGTACAAATTGCGATGGAATGAATCCAAATTCAGCACATGGGCGAAAATAGGTGAGTCCAAGTCACCCTGGGAACGGATAAGGCGCCTCAATAGGCTTGCAGACAAAATCACAAAGGTGGAGAATACACTTGTCATGGGAACAGAGACACGTGGCGGTTCTTGGGATGTGCGATCCCGAGTTCAAGTATATTTTACCATTTCCAGGAAGCTCAGCACGGCTCATGTGACCGAAGACTTAGCCGAACTACTACTACAGTAGTCTACCCACGGCTAGGAACCCTAGCTAGGGATATATTTGATACTAATGCTCCAAGAATGAATTACGTCAGACAAATTATGAGCCTCCTTCTTGGCAAGTTTCAAAGCTCACGAAATCAAGAACTTCCTCAGGATTGATTCACAACAAAGTCAGCTCCAACTTTGAGACTCGGATATTTCAATGCTCACATGATCTAGATTAGTAGCGGGGCTGGTCGGTGTGTCCCTATTGATCTTGACAAATAAAGCTTATTAGACAATATGTTCCGACCACTCACAACTTGGGTGACTCACACAATACTTTTGGTAGTTGCAGTAACAGCATGAAGAGGAAGAATGCCTCTTGCACTGCAAAGGAGCTTCAAAGTTCATCTGTCTCTGAGAGAGAATCCTGCTTTCCACCCGTGCTCGCCCAATCCCGGGCCTGTTATAAGTACAATCATGGACATACCACCCAATCTCTTTGCACACTCAGCCTCGCAATGGATCCGAAACTGAATGACTGTACTTACCGTTTAGACAGAGACAAATCTTGTGTAGAAATTCGAGGTGAGCCGAAGATCAATCCTCTAACTTCCAGGAGGCCTCAGGATCAAATGCCATCAGGAGGTGTTTAAGATTACTCATTGTTGTTATTTTGGAGCTGAAATCGTCAAGAGCAACTTAACATTATTCGGACCCATGACACTGTTATGTGGGACTAACAATATTCCAAGGAATATTCCTGGTATTTTCACATTAAGTCCGAATGTGGGGAATATTCCTTGGAATACTATCAGTCTCACATAACATTGTCATGGGTCTGAATAATGTTATGAAGCCCCATGACCTAAATTTAGTTTATTTACTTTCATGACATTCTTCATTCTCTTGAGTTTAACCTCTTTTCAATTCTATTTGCATACGCATAGTAGGAAAAAAAGTTCCATAAATAAAATAGGGAATTTCTCCACATATTCAAGTACTTTTACTAAGATTGGGTCCTCTACAATACCCACACTAGGACCATCGACTAGCCCACACCAGTGGAGAGTCTCCATCTTGATAGGATTTCTTGTTTTGTATGAATTGGCGAAAGTGCAGTACGTTACATCCATTGAGGTCATTATGAGTAGGACAAAAAACCCTTAATGTTAGCAATAAATCTTGGAATGAGAGCACTTTCCCCATCAAGAGGGACTGCTCCTTTTGCCCATGACCAACAACTAGCCCCTAGTGTGGGTATGATTTAGTACCGGCTATTTCCATATGAATAGCTTTAATTGGGAGTGGGCCTCAAACTACCGCCAGTCTTTGAGGAAGATGCATCTTATGAAGTAGAACGCATGCTTTCACACGAAGATAGAGGGTCTCGTTCTCGCCCCAAGAAATTCTATCTTATCAAATGGCTCGGATATGCACTTGAGCATAATTCATGGGAGCCCGAATGCAACTTGAGTGTAGAAGTCCTCAAGGAGTACTGGGATGCGGTAGCAAAGTCGGAAGACAGGCTCACACGCCATGGTGTTAAGCGTGACCGCGAAGCCCCAGCTGCGCAAAAACGTTTGAGGCGGAAGGTATCTTTGGGGTAGGCGCCTTCTGTTCTTTCAGGCTTGCACAAGATCATGTAAACGGGGTGTTATTATTAACTTGTTTCACCCTGCCAATTGGCATGGAGCATGGTACAGATACAGATCCCATGGCTCGCTTAAATTAGTGGTGGTCTTGACTATATTTGTTTTGATGCACTACGATTTGGGATCATTCATGAACGCGGACGTTCATTCCTAAGTGGGGAGGTGTGTAACGTGTATTACATATTTATTGTTTTATATTTATTTACAACCTCTCATTCAACTGGGACTCCTTTACTATAAAACTAGAGGCGCTACCCTGAGTGCTCTAGCAGTCCTAAAAGTAAAGGGAGTTAACTACTAGTTGATGACTGTGGTTCTACACGTAGTTCTCCCACGTAAGTAGGGACCACTAGTTAACTGCACTTAGAGATATCCTAAAGGCATGGGGGAGAGCTCGTTAATATATATTTAACTACCACTTAACTACCAGTTGGAGGTGGCCTCAACTGCCAGTGGTACTTGTATATAATCTCTAAGGTTGGGTGGAACATGCCTCTTGAATCTCATAATATTTGAGAACGTTACAATGATACTGTCAAAGTTACTTTGAGTCTTGGGCAATCCCACAATAAAATCCATACTGACTGATTCAAATTTCAAGTTAGGCACACCAAGTGGTTGTAACAATCCAGGGCTCTTCACTTATTCTGATTTAGAGACCTGACATTTCAGACATCTTTCAACATATTCTTTAATATCCCTTTTCATCTATGGCCAATAATAATAACGTTTGACTGCCATATAGGTCTTTTGAAAACCTGGATGGCCTGCTATTGGAATGTCATGAAGGTTATTCATAATGCTGAGTCTATGTTCTCCAAATTTGGAAACACAAACTCTACCATTATAATATAGAACCT
The DNA here is from genome assembly GCA_964035585.1 of Polytrichum formosum. Classification (NCBI taxonomy): domain Eukaryota; kingdom Viridiplantae; phylum Streptophyta; class Polytrichopsida; order Polytrichales; family Polytrichaceae; genus Polytrichum; species Polytrichum formosum. Next base: position 66,456,079 of record OZ037936.1, read on the forward strand.
CATCTTTCAAATCAAAATATTTAAACTTATCAATTTCATCTTAGGTTCTAGCTTCCTTAAACAAGCTTTCAACTGGGAGTTTAAAGAATTCATCGTCAGCATAATGCATTTTGATCTCATCCATCAAAGAATTTCTTATGCATGAGATAGCATTTGCTAGCGGTCTTCTAGACAGAGCATCAACAACTACATTTTCCTTTCCTTTAACATATTCGATGTCAAAATTAAACTCTTGTAACAATTCCATCCACCTACACTGCCTCCTACTCAAGTGAGGTTGGGTTGATAAATATCTCAAAGATTCATGATCTGTTTGAATCTTGAATCTTATCCCCAATAGGTAATGTCTCCAAACCTTTAGCGAATGAATCACTGCAAGTAATTCCTTCTCATGTACTGGATAATTTAACTCGGCAGAGTTCAACTTACGAGATTCGTAAGCAACTACTTTCTTATCTTGCATTAAAACTGCACCAATAGCTAAATCGCTAGCGTCGGTACATAAGATTATGTTTCCTTTCAAGGGATCCATAATGGTTAAGACAGGAGTTTGAGTTAACACTGATTTCAAAGTCTGAAAGCTCAAGTCACACTCAGGGGTCCAATCTATCATGTTACTTTTGCCTTTCAGCAAGTTGGTCATAGGGGCAACTATTTTAGAAAATCCTTTTACAAATCTTCTATAATAGCTTGCAAGACCTAAGAAACTTCTCACCTCGGTTTTATCTTTAGGTATAGGCCACTCAAAAACTACTTTGACCTTTCTAGGATCTACTGATATTCCCTCATCAGAGATGACATGACCAAGAAATTCAACCCGCGAGGTAAAGAAAACACATTTACTTAGTTTAGCATATAACTTATTTTCTCTCAAAACTTCAAAGATTTGTTTAAGATGTTGCTTGTGTTCCTCTATATTCTTAGAATATATTAAGATATCATCCATAAACGCAAGTACAAACTTACCCAAATGATCATGAAATAGGGAATTCATCAAAGTCATAAATGTAGCAGGAGCATTTGTAAGTCCAAAGGGCATTACAACATACTCATAATGACCCAAACGTGATCGAAATCCGGTTTTATGAATATCAGATTCTTTTATTCGAATTTGGTGATATCCACTTCTTAAATCTATTTTGGAGAATATTTTTGATCCATATAAATGATCAAAGATATCATCAACGCGGGGCAAAGGAAATTTATTCTTTATAGTGAGTTTATTTAGACCCCGATAATCTACACATAATCTCAACGATCCATCTTTCTTCTTAGTAAAGAGAACAGGAGCTCCCCAAGGTGATTTGCTAGGTCTAATGTATCCTTTGCTCAACAAATCACTTAATTGATTCTCAAGCTCAACGTTTTGAGCTAAAGAATGACGATACGGCGCCTTAGCTATAGGAGCGGCATCGGTAACTAGATCGATAGTATGGTCAACCTCTCTCACAGGTGGTAACTCCTTTAACTCATCAGGAAATATATCTTTAAAGTCTTCCAAAAATACTTTCACTCCCTTACTACTAGATTCATTATCTTTAGTTTCATTTTCAACTTCACTTAGATGTATCAAGAATACTTGATGTCCCTTTCTACCACATCTTTTCATTTGCAAGGGAGAAAATATAGGGACGTTTGGTAAATATCTCTTACCACTGATAGAGAAAGATTTACCATTCGGAAGTTTTCCGTGGACTGCACCTTCCTTGCATGCGATCCACGCGTCCACTTGTTTAAGCCACGCCATGCCTAGTATTACCTCATATCTCGCTCCATCCCAAATTTCAAAATCTGCCTCCGTATGCACTCCTTGGATGGTCACAGGTACCCTCAACATACGGTGAGTAATAAAGCTTGGTTGATTGTTAGGCAACCATACGGAACAAGGTTTGATAGGAATCAAAGGAAGTCCTATCTTCTGGGCAAATGAAACTGACATCATGTTATGAGTGCTGCCAGAGTCAACCAGAATCATTGAAGAGAAAGTAGAGTTCAAAAATCCCTTGATTTGAAGTACCGTCGGCTCTTGTTCCACTTGCATGTTCATGACTGCGGTTGAAATGCTAGGAACTACTTCCTTGCTGGGCTCACAATCTGATGCATCACTGTCTTCGTTTTCTACCTCGAGTGTTGCTAGCTTTCTCTTGAATATTGGACATTCAAAACTTCGATGTCCAGGCTTATGACATTTAAAACACAACCCCTTTTTAACATGGTCCTCTTGATCCTCCTTGCTTAACATCTGAGTTTTGTTCTCTTGATTGAACTTTAAAAATTGCGGAGGTTTAGAAGTCGTAGGAAACTTGGCAAACTTAAAGCTTCGATTGGCAGGATAGTTAGATTCGAAGGATCTTTTTCCCAATTGACCCTTATTCCTCTCCAATTTGCTATTGACTTCTCTTTCAAAGTTCATAGCCAAACCATAAGCTTCATCTAAGGTCTTTGGACTATGAGCACTGACTTTGAACCTGATTGAATCCTTTAAGTTGCGGACAAAGAATTCAATTCTGTCACTTTCGCCCCAATTGGGAAAGTAAACAATGTGTTCATCAAATTTTGACTTGAATTGGGTAACTGACAAACTTCCCTGCTTCAAGTCGTACAACGCTTGACGCATGTCTTCTCCATAGTTGCCAGGGAGGAATTGATGAAGAAACAACTCTTTGAAGGTACTTCATGTTGCGATAGGTCCTAGTCCACGGTTTTCTCGGTCCCTCTTCAACGTATCAACCCAAACACGAGCCTTGTCTTGAAGGAAAATCACCGTGGCCTTGATTTTATCCGCATCATTGTATTTGGAAGGGAAGAAATCCTCCACGATGGAAATGAAAGACATAACTTCTTCTGGCTTGCAGTTCCAACCTCCAAAACTAGGTTTGATTGGATACTTCTTCAAGTCTTTCAAAATATCAACCTCTCCATGAATAACCCTTCTTGGCGAAGATGTTGAACTCAATTCCACCTCTCTTGACATAGGTGGTGTAACTGAAAGAGTCTCTCTTGGCGGCGGTGGAACGTCTGGAGGAGTCTCCGTAGGTAAAGGTGGGATTTCAGGTTGTGCACTACCTTGACCTTCCCTCAATGCAGCCAAAATAGCTCTCACAACTCTCTTTTCCAAACCCTCCATCGAATCCATGCCTGCTCTTATACCAATTTGTAACAAACCTCTATAGATTTGCCACCAACTTTCACAATAACAAATATCAATCAACAGGAAAAATTCATGTAAACTAATGTGGCCAATGGTACCAAATTTTTTTTGTTGCCACGATTCTCAACTTGTTATTCCATGTTTAATATTCAATCTGAAACACACAACTATGGTATGTGTAACAAACCTCTATAGATTTGCCACCAACTTTCACAATAACAAATATCAATCAACAGGATGAGTTGCAAAACTCTCTTTATTTTCCTTATCGCATCTCATTACAATCATGGACCAAGCAAGTCTTGGTCTAAGCTCAACCACCCGACCATAGGAGAGAGACAAAAGATCCTCTCTCCTCCCCCGAGCTTTCTTATATACCGAAGGCATTACTTTTACTTACTATTTTCACATATAGTAAAAGTATTCTATTCATAGCTCTATCTTTGGTTCTTCTAGAACCTTCTTCCATCTTCCGGCTCCATTACATTCCTCCAGTTGGAACGGTCTAATTCCAGCTGGATTCATCCATCCATTCTTCAAGTTGGAACTGTCTAATTCCAACTTGCTTCATCCATCCAATCTTCTAGTTGGAATTGTCTAATTCCAACTAGATTCATCCATCTTTTCTTCTAGTTGGAACTGTCTAATTCCAACTAGATTCATCCATCATTTCTTCTAGTTGGAACTGTCTAATTCTCGGGGAGATCACTCCATTGTAGAGTTGAACACCACGTGCGAACAAAGTTTGCTACCCCTATATTACATGTCATAAATAATTTTAAATTTTACCATATTTTTTCTACATATACACAACCATTGATGGTATCTTTTGTATATTTTTTTGAAATTTTTAGTCATATTCATTAATTTTAGCAAATTTTTTAGTTCAATTCTGCGTCATTCTAGTTAGAAACGGTATGTTTTATTAAAAAAACAAATCATCAAATTTAGTCACCATTTTTGACTATGTAACATGTACCATTTATATCTACTCATGAAAAAAAATTGATAAAATTGTGACCCATTTTGGTGATGATTTTTACATTTTTTACATTTTTTACATCTAAAATGATCGCACGTGGTTGTTCAACTCTACAATGGAGTGATCTCCCCGAGGTCTAATTCCAACTAGATTTATCATTTCTTCTAATTGGAACTGTCTAATTCCAATTAGACTTATCTATCCATTGAGAGTTGTCTAGCTCCAATGGATATCATTTATCTTTTCAGATACGGAGTGGTCTAGCTCCGGTGCATCTCATCGAGAGCTGTCTAACTCATATGCACATGGTCTCAATCTGGAATGGTCTAATTCCAATGCACTAAATGCGGAGCTGTCTAACTCCAGTGCACATATTGTCAATCTGGAGTTGTCTAACTCCAGTCCATCCATCTGCAACTGGGAGTTGTCTAGCTCCCGTCATTCTCTGCTTACACACTGATACATGTAGTTAGAATATTCAATCATCCATCAATATTTCTAGTTACATAATAGTATGAGAATTTTACAACAATTTGTGGAATTTTGTAAACTCCAATGTTGTTGCTAATATTCTCAAAGCCAAAAGTGCCAAAGACATAAAACGACCATTTTGCCTCCCCCGCCCCCCCTCTCCCCCTTCCCAATGCTAAATTTTGAACCTATACTGGTTCAATACATTTTGAACATGTTAACCCAATTTGTTTCAAACACATGTCCCTTTTGGTGTCCGTTCTTCAATCCACACCTAACCACACACTGCTCATATATAAATTCCATAGAGTGTTGTTTGGTTGACCACTTTGAGTCCTGGAAACCACTTCCCACATTGAATTGAACATAGTATTGGCCAATGTGGAAATGACACGTGGTAATCATCTTTTGTGTCAAACCGGACAACACGCTACAATATCCACTGTAATATCAACATACTAAGGTACACATACCATGAACCGTGAAAATAAGGTGATTTGCATTGAAGATATGGTCTTACAATCATGAGATATTTTCCAAGATAGAAGAGAATGATTCATGAAGAATGCAAGTTGTTTCAAATTTTTATTCTCTGTAAAAAAAATTCTACAATTTTTCAAAGTGGAAAGTTTGTCAAACCCCCTACTCATTCACTAGATTCTCCCTAAACCGAACATGGTAATGCTCATTTCCACATGGAACATCACCTAAACCAATTAACTCATGAGTACATTAAAATGTAATTGATGATAGGTAAACATGACTAAATTTGGTTAAACTAACTATACACGCATATCAAGCTAGTAGCCTTGCAATTAAGGTAGAAATACCCAAACCGGTTAACCACCCTCTACACGTGCACTAGACTGCCGTCATAATATTGAAGTGCCATTTCTGAAACCGATCATGGTGAGGCGGCAACTTCAATGCGTGTACACTTAGTGTAGCCAATGGGAGTCAGGTTTAATGTACTCATGAGTTAATTGGTTTAGGTGATGCTTTGTATGAAAATGCGGATTACCGTTTTCGGTGTAGGGGGAATCTAGTGAACGAGTAGGGGGTTTGACAACTTTCCACTTTGAAAAATTGTAGAATTTTCTATACATGGCAGAAAAATATGAAACGACTTGCATTCTTCATGAATCCTTCTCGTCTATCTTGCAAAATTATCTCATGATTGTAAGACCATATCGTCAATGCGAATCACCTTATTTTCATAGTTTATGGTATTTCTACCTTATCGGTTTCAGAAATGGCACTTCACTATTCTGACGGAAGTCTACTGCACAGGTGAAGGGTAGTTCACGGTTTATTGTATTTCTACCTTAGGCACGTTTACCTCATTGTGTATTAAAATAAATACGAATCACCTTATTTTCACGGGTTATGGTATTTCTACCTTATCGGTTTCAGAAATGGCACTTCGCTATTCTGACGGAAGTCTACTGCACAGGTGAAGGGTAGTTCACGGTGTATTGTATTTCTACCTTAGGCACGTTTACCTCATTGTGTATTAAGATAAATAGTACCGGACCCCCTTGCCTTCAGGGGTCATAAATTGGCAACGGAAATGCATGAGCACCAATCCGATCCGATCCGATCCAAAGGCTAGGAAGCGTTCAGGTGTCAACGTATACAACCCCCTGACAAACTGCATGCCATGCAATGCAACCATGCATGGAACTGTTGGTGGTTCCGTGCTTGTGGTTGGGGCCCTACGGCCAGTCAGCGTGGGCAGGGCCGTAGGCGGGAGCCCCAATCCCTGGCAAGTTGCCAATGATGCTGTTTATGTTGTATACTTCTCCTCTTCCTTGGTGACTCGGCACTTGGCAGCAGCAGCAACATAAGGTAGAAATACCATAAAATGTGAAAATAAGGTGATTCGCATTGAAGATATGGTCTTACAATCATGAGATAATTTTCCATGATAGAAGAGAAGGATTCATGAAGAATGCAAGTTGTTTCATATTTTGATTGCTTGTAAAAAAAATTCTACAATTTTTCAAAGTGGAAAGTTTGTCAAAGCCCCTACTCGTTCACTACATTCTCCCTAAACTAAACATGGTAATGCTCATTTCCACACAAAACATCACCTAAACTGGTTAACTCATGAGTACATTAAACTGTGATTGATGGTAGTCAAACATGACTAAATTTGGCTAAACTGACTATACATGCATATCAAGCTGCCAACCTCGCAATTATCGGTTTCAGAAATGGCACTTCACTATTCTGACGGAAGTCTACTGCACGGGTAGAGGGTAGTTCACGGTTTATGGTATTTCTACCTTACCACTAAGCTGTTGAGATGAGGCCTGCCAATGAACGGGGAGAACCGGCCGCAAACTTATAGCCCACCCACACTTACTGGTGCGGGCCACCAACGAACGGTGCCTACCAGCAGGGGCCACTTTTAGAGTTGGTTTGGTCAATGAGACCCACTGGATGCAACCAATGTTGGTACTCACCGTTCATTGGTAGCCCACACCAGTAAATGTGGGTGGGCTATTAGTAACAAACAGATGGACCAGCTGAGTTTGAGAAATAACCAGCCGAAGTTCAAGACTTCTGGGGAAAAATTACCAATCGTGTTAGAGGAATCTGTGGTATTATACCTGAGATTGGTAAAGGAAAACTGAGAGATCACAACATATGACCGGTTGGGCTTGGAAACACTAGAATTTTGACCAGGCCTCATAAAATTAGGCGTTCGCATAAATTAAATAAATTAGCTTAATTTATGCGCGTCATGCATCCGAGGCGCATAAAATAACCATTTTTCAAGAAATGACTGGAAAATGCTAGGAATTGGACAACTGGAGTGTGTTTCGTACGGCGTTGTGTGTGACATGTTTTATTGTGTTGACACGCTCCCATCTATATGGCGGGATAGAAGGTTGTGATCAACGTAGACGACCAACCCTAAACCCTAAATTGCATGTCGGACTACACAACCTTTGGGCATCTTTGAATTTTTTTTCTTAATTTATGCGCGCCGCTCAAATTATTTTATGCGTTTTAGGCGTCTATTTATAGAACTCATAATTTTATGAGGCCTGATTTTGACCCATTATGACTCTCTTTATTAATCTGAGGTACGTTCTAGAGATTCCTCTAAAATAATTAGTAACTTTCCTAGAGTCTTGAACTTCAACCAGTTATTTCTGAAACTCAACCAGTTCATCTGTAACGAGTGGCCGATTCCACGTTCATGGGCCCGCCTTGTACATAAATATATGATATGTACCATACTAACTTATGCTTCGCCACTTAGAACACTATTCAGTTGCATGGTTGTCTTCCCTTCTATATTTAGCATCTAACATCGCCCACCCGCGTCACTGAGGCGCTATGAACGGGCCTTGTGTGGTCACGGGCATGGTGGATCCGGGCCGTTGATCCACCAAGTGGTCCTAGGTGGCGGGGGCCGGGGGTGGTGCTTGCCACCAAGGTGGGTGGGGGCGGGGGTGGTGTTTGCCACCAAGGCGGGGTGGGGCCGTGGGCCTCATGTCTTTTTTCGGGGAGGCCAGCTTTAGGGTCTTGTCGGGGCTAGTGTGGCTAAGCGGGCTCGGTGGCTAGGCGGACTAGGCAGCTAGGTAGGCTTATTTTCTAAGTGGCTAGGCCTACTTACTAAATAACTAGTTGGTTAGGCTTACTTACTAGGTGGCTAGGCCCACTTACTAAATAACTAGTTGGTTAGGCTTACTTACTACTAAATAACTTGTTGGTTAGGCTTACTTGCTAAGTGGCAAAGGAAGACTAAGGCTGGGTCAATTCTTTTACGTACTCACATATGGAATTACAACTTGAAAGCAATGTGGGCACTTCCAACTTCACCCAACATTGTAAGGTAACTGGGTCTTAAATGGACATTTTCTTTTTGCACCCACTTCTTGTACTAGGATACTAGGATGCCAAACATGCAATTAGTGCGAGATGATTAGCAAATCCAATTTGTGCATGTAGTCACTTCCCTCATAACTTGAGGAGCTTATATGAATATTCTATTTGCTATCAAACTGAATATTCTCTAAGTTTAAAAAAATATCATTTAGGCATCCCCAATTTTGAGAATATGACTTTTCTTATAGAATCTTCCGAATCGTGTAAGGTCTCATAAGGTAACTACATGTATTATAGAATTTCTTAGTAAAAGACCCCTTCATCCATTGTGGTCACATAGGGGCATCCATTTGTGCCACCCATCCTCAACATGCACCACATTTTATAAGAAAAGCCATATTCTCATAATTGGGGATGCCTAAATGATATTTGTTTTAACTTAGAGAATATTCATTTTGATAGTAAATAGAATATTCATATGAGCTCCTCAAGTTATGAGGGAAGTGACTACATGCACAAATTGGATTTGCTAATCATCTCGCACTAATTGCATGTTTGGCATCCTAGTATCCTAGTACAAGAAGTGGGTGCAAAAAGAAAATGTCCGTTTAAGACCCGGTTACCTTACAATGTTGGGCGAAGTTGGAAGTGCCCACATTGCTTTCAAGTTGTAATTCCGTGTGTGAGTACGTAAAAGAATTGACCCAGCCAGTGAACGGGGAGATCCGAAGTTTAATGTAAAATCAGCCGAGTGTAATTGATAAATTACCGGTTTAATTTCAGTATTTTAGGCCGTATAACCGAAGGAAAAATCAAGTGTATAGGAAATCAACCGGTTCTATAAAGTTGATGACGGTTTTTCATCCGTTCCCATTCAAGAGCGGGCGGATATTAGCTGCCCCACACCATCTCCCACCGGTTCTTAGTTGGGTTGCTCGAGGGTATCTCCGGTTATAACCGGTTCTCCCACACCTTACCTTCAATCCTCCATCTGCTTCATTATGTCGTTTAGGGTTTACATACAAGGTGCCACGGCGGGACTGCACCAAAGCTATCATCCTCATCCCTTTGTTAAGTGTTATTTTAATGTTTTGCAATGTTTATTTGATGTTTAAGGGTGTTGATTTCATATTGTTGAGTGCCTATTTGATGTTTTTGGTTGTTGTTTTCATGTACTATTGAGGGTGTTTCATGTTTTCATACTTGAATACTTTTGATTTCTTTCGAAATATGATTTGAAATGATATTTTATCATACGTAGTAATCAAAGTTGAATTAGTGTGCAAATTGCCTTAAATTTAGTATGTGAACCGAGTTCTTATTTTATTTGTCAATTTTGTAACCGATTGCTTATAGAAGCTTAGGGAAAATGACCGGGGAACCAAAAAAATGTTAGGTTTTTCACCGAATTGAGTTACTAAGCTTAGGCATCAACCGAATGAGCATAGACAACCACCGAATGACATGTGGAAAGAGGGGTAAAAATCCGAGTCAACCCATAAACTCCCCGTTCATTGGACCCAGCCTTAGTCGTCCTTTGCCACTTAGCAAGTAAGCCTAACCAACAAGTTATTTAGTAGTAAGTAAGCCTAACCAACTAGTTATTTAGTAAGTAGGCCTAGCCACTTAGAAAAAAGCCTACCTAGCTGCCTAGTCCGCCTAGCCACCGAGCCCGCTTAGCCACCTAGCCCCGACAAGACCCTAAAGCTGGCCTCCCCGAAAAAAGACATGAGGCCCACGGCCCCACCCCGCCTTGGTGGCAAACACCACCCCCGCCCCCACCCACCTTGGTGGCAAGCACCACCCCCGGCCCCCGCCACCTAGGACCACTAAGGCCCTTGGATGGGCCTTGGTGGATCAACGGCCCGGATCCACCATGCCCGTGACCACACAAGGCCCGTTCACAGCGCCTCAGTGACGCGGATCGCCCACCACTATCTTACCTTCAAGGGAAGAAATTCAGAAAATAGGAAGAAATTGACGTCGGTATGAATAATGAATAGTGTTGGTACGAATAGCAAAAATATTGTGAACAATGTTGGTAAGTTTTCATGATATTGTTGCTATGAATAGTATTTATAGTGAATATTTTCAGGATTATAACTTCACCCAAATTTCCAAGTGTCATCCTAAATGTATGTGAACGAATGTTCTTAATTTGTTCGAGGGGGGGGGCACATAATATAATTGACATATTCCAGGGTCATGGAACCAACCCACATGACTGCATAATGTTATGCTTTGAAGGGGTTCCCTTTAGTTTTAATTGTCCACCTCCCAATTGGCTCCTCTGCCTGCTTAAAAGGCATACCAATTGAGCTTTATATAGAACGGGCCAATGACATGTTGGTAATCTTGGCCTTGTGACAGGTAGGAGACGGGGAGGGCGAACCAACCCATACATTGGTTCCTTGTTGGATGACTGCAACCCTGCCTCCAAGGAACCAGTGTACGAGTTGTTTCGCCCTAGCCGGTAGGAGACTGGGTATTTGTTGTAGTGCATCACGACCATGTGTGTTTACAAGGGAAGGCTTTGAGTGGACATCTTTCTTCAATTCAAGGTAGATGAGTCTTAAATGGTTACGTTTCCCAACTAACCCACTTTCTCCAAGGATATGAAACACGCGGTTAGTACAAGATGGTTAGAAATCCAAATCAAGGTTGTACCCACTTTCCTCATAGTTTTTGAAGCTCACATAAAATATCTCATGTTGTATCAAAGCGAAGATTCTCGTGCTCATTAAATGGTCATATATGTTGACTATTAAGTTTAGAGCGGTTATCATATTTTGAGCACGTAGTTTAATTTTCTTGATAACCCATGTTTTTTCTTTGTACATGTTCTTGGAGCCATACCACTAAATTATGGGGGGTATTGTTAAGAAAAGTAAGCAAATAAGGGTTGCTTACCTTAAGGGCACGTGGACAAGGGCATGTCTCCTTAATTGCCAAAAGCCTAACACGAGGAGCTTTCTCATGTGTAAAAATATGGGGAGCTTTGGTGGCCACTGGCTACTAGAGTGATCACATTTTAGAGCATTACATTCTATTGTGTTGGAATGCATTGGTTGCATCTACATGGCTAATTTGCTAGATGAAAGACAAAACAATACACAAGAAAATCATCCCCATGTTTTTACATAAGAGGTTATCATTCATATCAGTTGCTTGGCAATTGGAAGATTAGGGTCCAAGACCAAAGAAACTCCAAAATCGAGCAATCCTATTGGTTGGAAGTCAAATTGTCTAAGAGGGCATTGTTGCATACTAGAGTACTCTCATTGATCCAACTCTATCCCCTAAAATTTTGTGGCCGTTTCATCTCAAACAAGTTCAACTATACTAATTCCGGTTCGTTAGAATAAACACCAGTATAAAATCAACTATAAAATCCATCTTGCACACACTACATCAAAGTGTTCTTATGTTGGATTAATGAGAGGTACACGTGTATGCAATAATACCCTCTCCCTGTAAAATTGAGGACCCAAGGAGTTCACACTAGGGCCTAAAGGCACATTTACACACAACCACCATGGGTGGAGGAGTCGGGGGTAGGCCCACTTCCACCAACAACAACTACTGTAGTTTGTTTTTTTTTGGTTTACACATGATTTCTTTTGTAATTGAAGAATGGATTCAACATCAAAGATCATCCCTCCTTTTGGTGCAATATGTGGAGTGGAGACAAACATTTTTGGATTATAGTGGAAAGTTTGTCTAAGAGTAATCCCCGCGTCTAATTCTTCTCCAATACGTTGGCGTTGAAGTGCTCTCCTTATGCCACATAGCAACTACAAACAAAATGAAGCCAAGGAAACTAAACTACAAACACCGCAACCACTCCCAACTTCACCTTATATCATAGTTGGGCAAGTAAGAGTACTTATGGTTTTGGTTGCCATTAATGTACATTTTTCATCCTTACCTTTCAAAATGAAACTACAAAAATTTAACTACAACCATCAAGCACCACAATAATTTCTTGGATTTGGTCCCAAATGAAAACCCTTCATAAAGTGTGTTGTGTGTGACTTCACTGTGATTGGCATGGCACTTTAGGAACACCGACATCACTCAAATAATAGAAAATTTAGGTTCATTATAATGACTAATAGTAATTTCCTCATATTTCAAATTATGTAAAAAAAAGAGTTAAAATTGTATTAATTGTAAATGTGACATGGACCATAAGTGAATTGTGAGAATAACACAACAAATTAGCAAGAGACACTCACATGCATAAAGGGGACAAAGGGAGATGATGCCAACCACATTTGAGTGTGCATGGGGATTCTTCAGCCTTGATCATATCCGCAAGCTTGTATGTGGACCCAAAACATGTGCACAAAGCATGGCTATGAACAATTGCCTCTTGTTGGAGGCGGTCCCTCTTAGTAGCTAGTTTGAGAAGGATTTGAGCGAACCAACCCATACACTCGTTCCTTGTTGGATGCCTAAACCCTTGCCTCCAAGGAATCAGTGTACGGGTTGGTTCGCCCCAGCCTTCGAGAAGGGGCCTGGGGAAAGCCCCCCCATGGTGGTCCATAAATTGTTTAGTAATATGTTGTGTGTTTATGTGGATGCCCTCCAGTGTTTTTTTTGCTGGCTACAGACTCGTGGAGGGAACAAAGATTAGTGTTGTAAATCTGGAGGGAGCAAGTTTAGTTGGTTCCCTCCACGAGTCTGTAGCCAGCAAAAAAAAACCCTGATGCCCTCCCTCACACAACACCATCATATCATTCACACAACTCCTTGTGCCTCCTCATGGTCAATAAGTGAAACTCAATCTATCTCAATAACTTGGACCCACAAGTCAATATTGTAAGTTGCATTATTCCAAAGGTTACAATAATAAGCACATTTAGTATAATACAAAAATGGATTTTTTTGGTAACCTAGAAACCCACAAGCAATGAGTTTCTTCGGTTGGATGACATTGGTTATATGTAAGGGCATGATACATGGTTTTGTTTTGGTGTAACTTAACCCCTGACTTCCCAAGCAACCCTTCTTTGGTTGATGAATGATTTATGCCATGTGTTAACCCCATCCAACTTACTGTCCGCAATCAAAACTATGATAAACATCAAGTTGATATGGATATCTACACATAGACATAACACCAATGTACTTTGGAGATGAGTAGAATGTGCAAAAGGATGTTAAATTGGGAAGAGGTCATGTTGTTGTGTTGACTCCAACCAATGATTGTCACTCCAAGGCAACTTGCTTGAACATCGATGGCGATTTTTTGGGTTAAGGTGAATTCTTTTTTTACGTTATTGTAAATACGGTGTTCGTGCTCACATCAACTGTTCAGTTTCACTTTTGGGCACTCCTTGTTTTATGAGGAAATCTTTGCATACATGGAGTGAGAAACATGGAGCATTCACAAACTCCGTTTACAAGGTAGCTAGCCCATTGTGCTTTGGACATTTTGGCCCAAGGATTTGTCGAGGTGCTCAACTATTGAGTTGTTCCCATCTAATGGATCACACAAGCATTCCACTCATTATCTAGGTGAGTTCAAGTGGTCAAAGGTATTTTATGGGGGGTAACACATGGCATTATATTATGCACTCCTTCCTTCAAATGTTATAAAATATAATCCAAAGGATATTTCATGTCCATTTCCCCCCTAAGAATGACTTAGCCTCATCTCCCATGTTTCAAGATCCTACGTTCATATCCCACTTCAACCTCAACCAACATTGAGTGTAATGCGCTTAAACAACCCTTTCATAGGACTGGGTTAACTTAATAGTTTGGACCACATGTTGAAGAAAACTTATGTAAGGTAAGCGGGTCTTGACTGGACATTTTTCTCTTCGCACCCACTTCTCCTAAGATATGAAACATGCAATTAGTGTGACATGATCAGCCAATCCAAATCATGCGCAATGCAACTTCCCTCGTGATTTATGGAGGTTGTTTGAATATCCTATTCATTATCAAAGTGAAAAAAAACATTTGAGCTATTAAGTGATCATAAAGCCCCCCCCCCACCAATTATGTTGACCGCTGCATTTAGAATGGTAAAGAAATTGCGAACACACCGTCCAATATTATTCCAACACATGTATTTTATATGGCCGTTCTTAGATCCACACCCAACCATTCACCCCTCAAATATAGGCATCTGTTTGTTTCAACTTCGGTTCATATACACAAAAGAACCTACTCTAAAAAAACGGGCAAGAGCTTGAGTATGAATGAGGCTCTTAATTGATGCTTGCCCCACCATGAGCCGCTGTTTAACTTACAGGTATCTATTCAACCTCCATTCAAAGTGAGATGATCATGGTGCGAGACAACCCTAAACTACTGGATGATGGTAGAGATATACCCAAATCTCAAGGAAGAGGTTGGCGGTTCGATTCCCGGTTGTGAAATCTCCTCTCTACTTGACAAAAACTTGTCAGGTGGTCAACTACCTCTTGTGCTTTGGCACTGGCTTATCGGCTTTTTGTCTCAAAAAGAAGAAACAAAGTGAGATGATCACCTTCAACTTGATTTAGCTAACAGAGAGGGAGATGTGGAGGGGAGTTAAATAGAAAGGAAAAATAATACGAGAACAGAAAGGTACTGAGGGTATATTTACACTAGTGACTAGTGACCATAACCATTATTTCTAAATATTCTCATTGGTTGAGAAATAAGTAGCAGTTCCATTCCATTGTATACAAGGTGACCAAAAATAGGAGTGACCATGTTATAAAATGAACGAGAAAGTGACATGGAGATGACATGAAACCCTACGTGTCAAGACATGGACATTGTTTGGTGGTCACATGGATCTTGTGACAAGAGTATCCAAACATGTTGTCTTAGCCTAAATTCAAGATGACATGTCACAATATATATATATTTATACTAGTAGCGGTTATGTTTTGCAAAGCGCAATTTTTTTTAAATAATTGTTTGTAGAAACTACATTTATTTGGCATCAAAAGCACTACATCTTGGTCTAGGTCTGCTTCACATTGTATCCCATGACCAAGGCTTTTGAGAAAGGTGATTGCCGACCATGACCACAAAAAATCCTAAATCATTCTTTCTCATGAACCTTGGTCACATGTATAAAACGGCTCTAAGAGTGAAAGTGAAAAAGGAAATGAAGAACATGATAGGAGAGGGGTGGTAATACCAAAGAGGGCTCTCTACCCGACATTATTCACTTATTTTACCCTCACATGCGTTTCATTTGTCATTTTTGTTTTTTTAGAACACATCATGTAACGGGGCAACTTTGTCTAGGGTAGTACTCTCTATTTTATAGAGAGCATAGAGCAGTGCATAATCAAACTTGTCGCGAAGGCATCAAAACAACTCTACTTTTATCCAATTTGTAAATTGGACGTATGCACTTTTGTAGAAATTGGGTGTCGTTTGTGTCATTGCAACCGGACCAAGAAGGTTTGGATAAGCTTCATTGCCATTGAAATGTATTCTCTTCCAAGCACGTACTAGTGTGTGGACAATGTCACATGTAGTCATGTGCACCCGAGTTGATTTTGGTTGTAGTTCCCCACCAAAGTGTGTGTGCCCATACCATAAAGTTTGGTGTGCATAGGGCTTGAATCGTAGTATACATGATACAACATCTCGTAGCTAAAAGTTCACATGAATGGCTTTTGTCTTCCAAATTGCAACTAATGCGTGGAGGTTGTTTACCTTCGGTGTGCCCAAGTTCGTGCTTGGCCTTGGTTGTCCTACTACAAGTTTGTTTGTGGCCACAAAGTCACGTGCCCTTGGGGTTTGAAGTGGATAATTGCTTTTGGATGACAACCTCCTCCAAGTGTAAGAGAGACAAAGAAATAGTGCCAACCACAAGCCAACTTCCAAGTGTTGTTAGGTTACCCAAGGAGCTTGTCAATTTAGGCACATTGTATCCCGAGAAACTAAATACATTACTTCTCATGCCACGTCAACTTTTTCAAATATTTCAACCCACCATATAATGACATGTGACATTCTCACTCACTAAACCAATTTCTTTGTGCCGAAATTGATTACGCCCAAATGGTAGTGTGGGGCAATGCTAGCTTTCGGTGTGCCCGAGATCTCACCTTGGTTGCCTACCAACAAGGTGTTTTGTGGATAGAACCCACCCGTAAAGTTACGTAGGGGGCCTCGGCTTGAATTGCTTTGATTGATTCTCTTGCATGTGGAAGTACTTGGAGTGTGGGCGTTGTCGCCCTTTTGGTGCACCCAAGTTGGGGGTTAGCCACGATTGCCTACCATATCCTCTTGTGGATGAACCCCCCTTGTGCTCGGGGGTTGAATCGGACCACATGATACGACACCCAAAGACTCAATGTTTGAATCGTGCCCTTTGAAACGCTCCCTTCAATTAGGTGTAATACGTAGTGTTTAGGCGTTGTCACCCCATGGTGTGCCCGTTTTGTTTGTGTTTGCTTGTAACCGCGAGCTTTAATTTGGGCATGGGACCCACCTCGGTGTGGTGTACCCCGGGCTTGGCACGATGCCTAACCCACAAGTACTTGAAAGGTTGGAGGACTTATGATGCAAGAAGTGAAGGCTTTTGTACACAATTTTTGTAGTCCATAAGAATCTTGTGGATCATCGTGAAGATTCTCGGGGAAAGAGGGTCTACCACATTATCCAAGCCTACAAATTGATGTCCTTGCGTCGCTTTTTTTCTTCCAAGCGCAACAAGAGCATGGATGTTGGACCTTTTTGGTGTGCCCGAGTTGAAAGTTCCACCATGGTCGCCCATGACTCACTCAAAGTGGTGGGAATAAACTAAGCGAATAATGGATTCCTCACACAAAATTCCCGGACCATATGAATATTTTAAAGAATCTTTTATGCAAAAGTGCGGCGAAGCCATTATATTTAATGTTGTGGACATGTATGGCCCCGGCCCGGCCATGCCTCGTGAACCCGGACGGATGAAAGGAAGGCAAAGGGGGACCCGCAACACCTCCGGAATCAACCACCTAACTTAAGCTTAGCGTAGCCCTTTTTGGGGGTATCGTAGCTAGGGCATGGACGGAGACCCACATTCCGAGGCCCGATGGAATTTGGTGTCGCCAAGTATGTATATCTACTCTCCGCACACCACACACATAACATATTTATTTGCATTCTATAATAGCTCCTCGCACATGGCCCCCCGCATATATACTCGAGATCGGAACACATAAAGTGCGCGCCCTTGCCATGCCTGGTCATCCTTTTTATTGCCTTTTTTGATTCACTACACTAAATATACCAATTAGTGAGGGTGGTAGTCATTCAAGTTACACGCACAATTTGGCCAACCCACAAAGTTATCAAGGGCTAAAGTTGCTACTGAGTGACACTAATTTCATGAGTATGGTCAATTCTATGTTCATTTACCATAGGTTTCAAGAAAATTAGTGTGTGCTTGTGATTAGTGCCCCACATGCTTGTCAATGAATAGTGCCAAGTGTTGAGATGAACAGTGGTTCCTAGTCTTAGATCTAAGATCTTTTGGTGGCACTAATTCATAGGATAAAGGAGTTTAGTATCACCTTCACTAATTTCCCACACCCACTTATTGGTATATTTAGTGTAGTACAAAATAATAGAATGAAGAAATCAATACATAAGCTTACCCCATGATTTAGGCTACAACTATGTACATGCCTTGCTCTTGGTGCTCATGGGCAAGTTGGAATAATTGCATACGCGCGCGCACGAGCGAGAGAGAGAGAGAGAGAGAGAGAGAGAGAGTTGGACATTTCTTGTGCAAATCTAAGCTTACTTTCAAGCTTAGAAAGTCCTTATAACATCCCTTTTTTGAGGTCTTTCCATTGTCCTACATATCTATGCATCCCTCAAACACTAGGAGGGTGGGTGGGACCATCCTTCACGGAAGACCTATGTCCAACAACATCAAACTACCTAGGAGCATACTCATATTCATTTGTCTTTCTCAAATCAAGTAGTTACAATCACAAGTTCAAGCCTATTAGGGTTTACCTTGTTTATATCAAAAGAAAGTATATTTACTAAGTAACTATTAGCCATCCTCCAAATTGAGTTCAAAATGTAAGAGACAATATCAACAATACTTCAAGTATCTGCAACACACCTATTTGCCTTGCATTATAATCAACTTTGTAGAATACCTAGACATAGCACAAACACATGACGAAAAATGAGATATTAAATTCATTTGCGCTGCCAAATTTGTGAAGGGTTCATATGAGATGTGCCCATGTAACCAACCAAATGCACAAAGAGGGTTAGTAACACACACAAGGTAAGTAGCAACAATATCCAATTGTTGTCTATGTCACACAATCATGTCTAACATAATCAAACATTATGTATCACTAAATACACATATTGTCATTGAGTGATGGATATTTGTGGCAGGGTACATGCTCCTTCCACCTTTACTAGTCTTCGCTACTTTAAAAAATCTCGTAATTTACTTAGGGCAAGCATCAATTGCTTAAACAATGAAAGAAAGCTCTCATGGTCATCCTTCACTTGTTATAGTATTAGGTAAGTATTGTTGATCATAGATTAGTAGATCATATCTACGGTGGACAATAGTCGATTAGTTTCACCAAACCCTAACATAACTTTAACCCTATAGGATTCTTTTTTCGTCATATGGATAGATTCTTTTGAGAGAGAGTTGTCATTTTTTAAAGCTTTTCAAACTCAAAGCTTGATCTTCCTCTTTTCATAGGCCTTTTCCTTTCTATTCTTCATCAAAATGAAGCAAGGGTGAGTGGGTGGGATTTTTTATCATCATGAGTCTATTGCCTCCCTAAACATAGCATCCAATATTGTAACTATGGAACTTTCAACTTGGAATATGCATGCTTATCAAAGTAGTTAGATACTCCGCTATATTTCTTTGCTTTCAAATCAAAGTTTAATAGCATGGGTTGTCATAAAGGCATAAAGTACCAAAATGTTATGATATATGTCATGGTAACAAATATCCATCACATATGGCAACCGAGTTCAAGATATAGTCTAATATATGACTGCATTGTGCTCAATGATTATTGTTACAACCAAGTAATAAAGCAAAGATGTGATATGTAGATTTACATGCCTCATTTGTAGGTATTCTCAGTGTCTCAACTACTTTCTGGAATTTGTGTATACATCAAAATACTAATTCAAAGTAACATAATAACTATCACAAGTGTAATATTTCAAGAGTGACAGAGCATCCAAACATGAGTAATGCATTATTGGTGTTGAAAATGTGAAGAGCTAACCTCACCTGCACCTGTGCCAACCCAAACATACATTTGTGTGTTAGAAAGGCATGTGTCATGTGTCTTCAACTAGATAGATAGATAGAAACTCCGGTCCCTTTTAGCAAGGGGCCGG
This sequence comes from Polytrichum formosum, assembly GCA_964035585.1. Taxonomy (NCBI): domain Eukaryota; kingdom Viridiplantae; phylum Streptophyta; class Polytrichopsida; order Polytrichales; family Polytrichaceae; genus Polytrichum; species Polytrichum formosum. The sequence goes on from OZ037936.1 coordinate 66,475,881, forward strand.
CGTGAATAAAGTGTCCGTTCGTAATGCCAATGACCCAATGCCCACCGGACAAGGGGACATTGGGACAATACTACTCTCCCCTTTCGAGGATGGACACTATAGTGACACACTATACTAGTTCCTAGCTAGCCACTAGTGCCTTGAAGATACCGGACATGGTATCCCCCCAAAGGGCTTTGAGGTACCCATACAACAAGGTCCAAGGACCCCCCACCATAGTTGGGTGGACTAAGGTGGTGAGCACCACGCCGGCATGGGGAATAGAACCCACAACCTCCTCATTGGGGGCCATGAGCCCTAACCACCAAGCCAAGGCCCGTGGTGCATGTGTCTTCAACTAAGCTCAGTTGCAATCCATGTCACACATTTTCCTCACCTATCAAGTCCATTGAATGTTTGCAAACACTTATACTCAATACAAAACAATGAGTATACAAACATGCTATTTTACCATATTGTGTAACTTTCTTGAATAGTAACAACCTTTTGTACACCAAACATCATGTGCTTCCACACTTATTGTGTATCTACTTAGCCTTATTGAACAATCTAAGCGAAGTGTTGCATCCTCCAAGTGTGTAAAAGAGTCTTCACATGGAAGAGTCTAGGGTTTAAGTATTGGTTTAGCAAGGTATAGTGGCCGCTTTAGGTCATTGAAACCCTAAATCGTGGAGCGTGGTAACTTCCTTGACCGTGGTTAGTTAACTCATGGTTAAGTATAGTGTAATGTTCTAACTTTGGTGTCGAGCCTACTAAGTATTCCATGCTTTGTAGGAGGTTTTAATCAAATTGTCAAGAGTATCACATTTTATTATTTATATAGTTTAAAGGCAATAACAAGAGGAGAGAGAGAGAGAGAGAGAGAGAGAACATAAAAAACTTGAAATAATAGTGTGTGTTCCAAAGGTGATTGTTTTCAATTGGTTTGAGAGTGGCATTAGCTTCAAAGACCTCGGATTAATCTAGGCGGAGTCATTTGAGATGGATCAGTCACAAACCTATAAGGGGCCATGATTTTATGTTGGATGTTGAGAAGTACGTTGGTATGCTACAATGTACCTCTAATACAATTTATGATAATCTGACATTGGAATTAGTTTAGCAAGACAAATTTTGATCGAATCAACCACAATTAATAGGAGCATGACTTAACATGTATGGACAAGAGGTATCCAACAACTCCTCTCGCCTTTGAGTTGGGCCCCCATCAATCTTACCCGAGCTAAAACACGATCATTTATACTATAGCACATATTTTTAATTTTTAATTAAACCCTTGGATTACCCAGAGTATTCTCAAGCACATGGAAGGGCATGCTTTATCATTCTTCAGCACATGTAAGGACATCCTCTTCTCTCCTCTAGCAACACTTAAGGCCCTTCTCCACTTTATCCTAAATAGCGGGTTTTTAGTATAAAGGAGAGTTTTAGTTTGTATTCCAACCTACTACTAACAATGCTTGTTGATCCCAGGTGGATGTCCATGTGGCAACATTTAGAGAAAAGAAAAGAAAAGAAAAATAATGTCCGTATCTAGGTACCGGCATGAATGTGAGTATGTTAGTCTTATGTTGATCACGGTTGTCCGTGATGCAACCTACGGTGTTATGCCTCCTTTGGAGGTGGGCTCTAGCAACATTTAATACTTGGTTTTAGCTCAAGCATATTATGACACTACTGTCGATGACTAGGCGTCCGTAGACCCAACCTCGTCATCAGGGTATATATATATATGAGATATCACGTCGTCGATGACGCCCCGTCGTTGATGATGCCTCGTCGTCGATAAACACCTCGTCGTCCTAGGATGGCAACTAGGTGTCGGTATGGTACCGCATCATCCTAGGAGTTGGTGATGATCAAAGACCTTAAATAAACACCGAGGTTGAGGGAGAAATATCAATAGAACTCTCGATCTTGCTCTCTAGCTCTCAAGGATTATGCGATCTTGCTTGCGTGATGTGCTTCTCATTTTGTACCCATTTTGTAACATATTATCAACACGAGGCTCGAAGCAACGGAGTTCTAATTTTATAGTGATTTTTTGTTGAACAATATTTTTATTGAATGTTGTGAGATGAACGAAATAAATGTGTAGCCAAATATGAAGTTGTGATATGAATGAGAGAAAAATATAATAAAATATAATATAGAAGTATAGAACGTGTATGATATTTCCGTATAGGATTTGTAGCACTGAATTTTGGATTATAAATTTTTGTCTCTTTGAAGCCACTAGCGTTTTAGGGAGAAGAAAATTCGTTTAAAATGATAGTACACGCATTGTGTCTTTAGAGTTGTTTATTTATCAACGTCCTCAAAAAATTTATTGAGTTTCTAAAACATTCGACATAACGGTTTTCACCTTCATACAACTAAGAAAAATAATCAAGAATTGATGCAGATTTTGGATCATGATGGATGCCATATTAAAAATTCATGATAAACTCCTCAAGTATGTATATCATTCTCTTAATTTGTTTTTATGAGGGAGAGATTGCTATATTTTGTATGAACATATAACATGAGAGCATAAAACACCTAAGAATTTTTGGTTGTAAGGTGTTAGTGTCTATTTCTCCCTTACATAGAACTAAGATGGGTCCTCAAAGGAAAGAATGTATATATGTTGGGTGTGAATCACCCAACATTATTAGATACTTAGATCCTCCACCTAAAAATTTATTACAAACATAATTTGTTGATTGCGTTTTCGATGAGGAAAATTTTTCATGTTTGGTAGGACAGTTAAATTCATGTAAAGATTTGAACTTTAAAACCACTGGTTGATTCAATAGATATTGCAATCAATTTTGTGAAGACATAAAAATGATGGGATTGTACGTAGATAAACCTAGATGATGCCTTTTGTTTTCATGTATCACAACACTTGGACAATGATTGTGATGTGACTACTATAGCCGAAGCTCGTAGTCAAAGTGATTGGCCTATGTGAGAAGATGCCATGAAATTTGAACTAGAGTCTTTTATATTAAGGGATGTGTTTAGTCTAATTAAAACTACAACAAAAGATGTTAACCCAGTGGGTTGTAAATGAGTGTTTGTGAAAAAACAAGACAAATTTGGAAGAAAAAAATCGATATAAAGCACGGCTAGTTGCCCAAGGCTTCTCCCAACGTCCAAACATTAATTATGAAAAGAAGTATTTCCATATGATAGACTCAATTACATTCATGTATCTCCTAAGTCTTGCAGTTGACAAGAAGTTGGAAACAAAGTTGATGGATGTAGTTACAATGTATTTGTATGACAGTTTGGATATTGACATATACATGAGGATTCTTGCAGAGTTGGTAGAATTAAAAAAATTTAAAAGCAATCACGATGGCTTAAATTTGAAAGAGCATTGTATGGCCTTAAATAGACCGGTAGGATGTAGTACAAATGTCTAAGAGGTTTTTTAATAGATTGGGGTTTTAAGAATGATGAGGTTTGTCGATGTATTTTTATTAAACGGACTGACACAAAATTAATTATTGTGGCTATATATGTTCATTATCTCAATATCATCAGCACAACTGACGTTATTTCAAAGATAAATTTTAACTCAAAGATGAAAGATCTTGGCGAAACCTCCTTTTGTCTTGGCCTACATGTTGAACACCTTGCATGAAGTATTTTTCTACATCAAAATTTGTATACTCGAAAGTTATTCATGCGTTTCTCAATAGATGCGGTTCACCCAATAAATTTTTCGATCCTAGTACAATAATTAGATCTAAAAAAGAATGTGTTTAGATCATGTGATGAGAACGAGAAATATTTGGGATCTGGAACTCCATATTTGGCAGCAATAGGTACATTAATATACTTCGTAAATTGCACCAGACCTGAATTGTATTTTCTGTTAATTTATTGGCTAAATTTAATGTTAACCCAACAAAACGTCATTGGAATGGTCAAACATATTCTACGATACTTTAAGGGCACTAAAGATCTAGGATTGTTTTATAAAGTTGGAGAGGATAACAACATCAAAAGATACATGGATGCGGATGTTTTTCACATAAACATAAAGGAAAATCACAAACATGGTATGTTTCTCTTAAACAACGAGCAACATTATCTTAGAAATCAACAAAACAAAGCCTTGCAACAACATCCTCGAACTATTCAGAAATGATAGCCCTGCACGAGGCTTCCCGCAAATGCGTTTGGTTGAGACTGGTGGATGGCTTCATCAAAGATTCTGTGATTTTTTCCAATGTTATTGAGTCTCCAACAATAATCTATAAAGATATTGCGGCTTGCATTGCTCAGATAAAAGCGGACTACATTAAAAGAGACTGAATCAAGTACATCCTACCAAAAAAATTCACTCGTGAATTATTGGGATCATATATAGATATGATGCAAATTAGGTCTTTTGATAACCTGGCAGACTTATTCATTAAGTCATTACCAACAACTAGACATATGCATATTATTCAGAGAATAGAGATGCGGAGGTTTTCATCCTTACCTAACATGTAAATAATCACGCCTAGGCCTTTCCAGTCTTTTTCCTTTCACTCGTGAATTTTTACCTCAATTGTGAGGATTTTAATCACGGCAAGGTTTTTAACGAAGGAAGGCAATGTGATGTCTAAACTAGACTCATTATATCTAGAAGGAGTGTTATGACACTACCATCAATGACTAGGTGTCCGTAGACTCAACCTTGTCATCATGGTATATATATATATATATATATATATCACGTTGTCGATAAACGCCTCGTCGTCGTAGGATGGCAACTAGGTGTCGGTATGGTGCCCCATCATCCTAGGAGGCGGTGATGATCAAAGACCTTAAATAGACACCGGGGTTGAGGGAGAAATATGAATAAAACTCTCAGTCTTGCTCTCTAGCTCTCAAGGTTATGTGATCTTGCTTGCGTGATGTGCTTCTCATTTTGTATTCATTTTGTAGCCATTTTGTAACAAAGCAAATGCTGAACCTATATCTACTAGAAGATGTCCCCCCCCTCATAATTTTAGAAGCTCGTACAAATACCTTAACCATTATAAAAGTGAATATTCTTGTACTCATTTAGTGGTCATATAGGTCGCCCTCAATTATATTGACTATTGAGCCTAGAATGGTTATCATATTTTGAGCATGTAGTTCAGTATATTGTGGGCACGTGTTTTTTTGATGTCTATTCTTGGAATCACACCTAATCACATGCCACTCAAATATTAGTGTGCGATCAAGATAAGTAACCGAATTAAGCATGTCTACTTTTTGGATGGAGTTTAAAATAAGACTACGCGCAAAAAACACTCAAATTTTGATGATGTGAAAGCTTCTTTGATATGGTCCAAGATGACCCTAAACTACCGGATGATGGTGGAGAGATACCCAGATCTCAAGGAAGAGGTTGGCGGTTCGATTCCCGGCTGTGAAATCTCCTCTCTACTTGACGGAAATTTTGTCAGGTGGTCAACTGCCTCATGTGCTTTGGCATTGGCCTGTCGGCCTTTTGTCTCAAAAAAGCTTCTTTGGATAAAACCGCAACATGTGGGAAGGGCCATTAATTTCCTCAAACTTTTGAGGCTTGGGAACCAGTTCATCCAACCCGTTGTGTGAACTCACGGTCTGAGGAAAAAGTTTAGGATTTTATATAATGATATATGTTTTTAGCTAGGATCAAGTGAGGAGAGACCTTTAGCTTAAATACTTTGTCATATGAGATCTCATCAAGTATATGTATTTTCTAAGATGCTTACCTAGAGAGAAGCATCCTCTACATCACTTAAGAATGTTATGGGCATCATAGACCCAAATTAACATAATGGGACCCAATCAAAAAGAGGAAATTAACAACCAATGTGATCTAAGTTACGGCCATATCGCACATTATGCTACATGTCATCACCGAGTACCTAACGCATAAATATTATTCCCTAAATTTGCACTAGGCTCCTCATTATGGCCTCCACATCCTGTGGTCAGGGAGTTGGTGCCTGCAATTTAGTGTTGATCAAGAATCTCTCAACATTGCATTTCACATACGTTTAAGAATCCTTGACAACAAATCATTGGACGACAATCAAGGTCAATGAATGGGACATCACTCCACGAATAGAGTGGGATGAACATAAATCACTCCTTTGGTAAGATGAATTCACATAAGTGCAAACTCAATTTGATGAGTTTACAAACCAATTTAGCAATAGGTTCTACCAATTTCATTGGAATCATGAACCAAGTTTATTGTATAGACAACCAATTTAACTTGAAGTTTCAACCAATTTCGCTACATGTTGTGAACAATTTCATGATTTTGGTACCCATATTTACAACTTCACAAAATCAATCTCGTGAACTGTATAACTTTATTCCACGAAGAATGGTACATCATGTATAAGATTATCCTAATCACTCCCCACGACTAGCTCTACCAAAATTTTGATTGACCTCTCTCTATCCAACCTTGGACCATGTTTGCAATGATTGATTGTGCATCACTAACAATTGGATGCTATAGCAACCAAATGCCACACAATTGGATACCGCACTCCAAACATGTTATGCGCTCTGCTCATGCAACCAACACTCTTCCCACAATCAAACCCACAACCACTCTCAACTCCACGAGATTGTGCATTCCAACTACATTGGATTTGTGTTGCTTGCTTTGATGTACAATAATTAAAGACCCGAGAAGAATTAGCATTGCTTGCTTCCAACTTTGAGGTATTGTAATGAAAGACCAAAGAAAAATCGACATCAAAATTAGAGGCTTCTAGATAAACACAAAACAAATAGGAACCGATGAACAACAACAAGGCAAAGAATGCGAAATGAGGAGGCGAGAAGTTGAGAAGTTGAGATTACAAAAAACACAAAGTGTGAAAACATTTATGAAATTGGTTTGGAAGATTTACGAAGTTGTTAGAGGTAAAGGTTCACTATCATGAAATTGACGTGTGCCACATGTCAAGTCGGTTTAGAAGAATCATGAACTAATTCTAGAAGGTTCGTGAAATTGGTAGAACACTTTGGTAACATTGGTTGGAAGGTTCATGAACTAGCTTTGAATCTTCATAAAATTGAGTTTTCACTTCTACGAAGTCATCTTACCAAAGGAGTATGTCCACCTCTTGCTTGCGGCAGGGATCAGAGGTGTGATTTAGTGTGGAATTTTGCACCTCTCTTGGGTAACCAATTGTCCACTATTGGATTTGCCACGGAACCTCACAAGGTCACCTCGGCCCCAACCCAAACCCCAAAACTTCAATATTGGATGACGATATAGGTCGGGGAAGGGCCACGCTCCCACCCCAATCTCAACCTCGACCTTGATACCCCAACATCCCAATATTGGATGCCAATATAGGTTGAGGTTTGACACATTCCCACCCTGACTTCAACATGATGAATAGGATTGAGGTTAGCTTGAGCAGCCCCCTTTGATTTTAATAGGAGGCTTCCTGTTGAAGTCGAGGTGGGAATGTGGCCCTTTGTGAGCCCAAAATGGTGCTCACATGTGGTGTTAACCTTTAAGTTCTGTAAAACTTGACTTTGATAGTTCTTCAATTATTCAAAATTATAAAAGAGTGAAGCTTTTATGTTTAGATTTAAGATTTAGTTTGAAGTGATGAGCGGGTGTTGTGTGGGGATTGGAGTTAGAGGAATTAGTGGATTGGTTAGTGTGAGCCACTCAAACCGCTCACTGTTTGAGTTTAGGCTCACTGCCTACAAGAACAAGGAAGTTAATTAGTTTGAATGGTCAATATATACGTTGTTGTTAGATTTTGAAACATCCGCCTGTGGATGCGAGTGGTCTAAGAGACTGGTATTAGGTCTGGACCAACCCGGGTTCGAATCCGGGTGGTTACATTGACCGGTGCTATCCCAAAGTTGAGCTAGTGGTAAAGCAGGAATAATCCGTAGGTGGATACCGAGAAGAAGTTACTACGCGCGTGTGCGTTGAACCCTCTCAATTATATTATCTTTTAGAAACATTCTATTTACCCGCGTATATTAACCAAACCGCTCGCGGTTGGATTAAGGTTCGCACTCTAAGTAGGAGGGAAGTTATTGGTTTTGAAATTAGACGTAGAACAAGTGTTAGTGTGAAGAAACGTGGAGAAATGATAGCGTAGAACATCGTAGGACATGGTCGAATGAATGCAGAACATGGTCAAACGACTGCAGGACATGGTCGAACGAATGCAGAACATCGTCGAATGAATGCAGAACAGGGTTGAACGAATGCAGAACAACGTCAGACGAATGAAGGACAGCGTTGGACATCGTTGGATGGAGAACGACGACGAACGGAGACGAATGGACGACGACGAATGGAAGTGGACGCCAAACGGATGAAGTTGGAACGGATGAAGGCCATTGGATCTAACGGTTGGCGAAAGGAGACCGTTGGATCTAGGGGTTGGAGAAGGGCGGCTAGGGTTGTGACGGCCGTGGATGCCAACCGTTGGATCTAGGAGTTTTGATCAAGGGTTAGGGTGGTGACGGCCGTGGATGCCAACCATTAGATGTAGGTATGGCTTGATCTACGGTGAAGAATGTTTTGTGGTTGGAGGGGGTAGTCCCATAGAGGAGAACACGGAGGCTCATTCTCTCTCTCTCATTCTCTCACACACACTAGGACCTCTATCACTCTAGGACCTCTCCTCTCATGCATTAGGTGCACACACACATTAGGATCTCTTGCATTAGGATCTCTTCCACTAGAACCTCTCTCACTAGGATCACTTCATTTGTTACTTGGGATTGCTTACTCTCTCCCTCCTTTCTATGTAGTGAGAGCAAGGAGTTTGTAGAAGGATAGGAAGATGAATGTAGGACAAGGGGTTTGTGAACCCGATGAGTGTTGAACAAAAGGATTTTTGAACCCTATTGAAGAGTTATGTTATTGCCTAAGTCACATTAGCTTTGATATCATGAGTTGGTAGTGGTATAAGTTATTATCTCATCTCTTCTTCCATTAGTCTCATCCTTAGTCTATGCATTAGTCTCTTGCATTCCATTTCACATTAATTTCTAGTATTAGACCATGAATCAGTGTTCTGCATCAAACTCTATATTCTATTATGCATTAATCCTCTTATTTAGGCCCTGAACTAGTGTTTACTCTGCATTAAACTCTGTACTGATGTCCTGCATTACACTATGCACTATGTTCTGCATTAAACTCTGTGCTGGTGTTCTGCATTATGTTCTGCGTCAAACTCTGCACTTCTATTCTGCATTAGCCCCTGTGTACTAGCGTTCTGCATTACACTCTGCATCATGTTTTGCATTATATTCTCGCATTAAACTCTGCGTTAATCCTCTGCGTTAGGCCTTGTACTGATGTTCTGCATTACAGTCTACATCATGTTCTGCATTTAAACTCTGCATTAATCCTCCGCATTAGACTTTGTACTGGTGTCCCACATCACACTCTGCATTATGATCTGCATCAAACTCCGCATAACATTCTAGGTTGGTGTTCTACATGAACGTCCTACATGCTATATATTAGAAGGTCATTGCTTGGAAGGCACTAGAGTAGAACACCCATTTGGCCAATCTTGTGGGATTATTACTTGCTCGAAGTGGCAATCGTCACCACACATTTAAATTCATTAGAGCATGAGTGTGGAGTTTCCGAGGCTAGGGAATGATAAAGACATGTGAGCCATAGACTTCCACTCGGACTACAGACGCATAAGGGTGGGGGTTTATGGCTTACACCCTTCCCCAACCTGTATATTGTCATCCATTATTGAAGATTTGGGGTTTGGGTTGACATAAAATTACACAACTCCTTGGATGCGTTATGTGAGACCATGTATCACATGAGCATAATTCTCCTTAGATTTTGGGATCCCTACATTTATGGGGAGCACTCACGTTGTGTAATGTGATCTTTTTGACACGCAATTGTAGATTCCAAACTCTTAAAATCACAACCTCTTTCTTTGAAAAACCCCATCACGTAGCTACTTAGTAATGTTATGGAGGTTAGAGCGGCCTTTGCTCTAAGCTATAGGACATGCTAGGAAACCAAACGAGAGTTGGAGGGGAAGAGGAAGGAAGGGGGATTCAAGACCCCATGAATGGTGAGAACCAACTGCTAGTTACAAGTGAACCGGTTGAGTTTGAGAAATAACTAGTTGAAGCTGAAAACATGTGTGTGGGCGTGCCCCCCCCCCACACAAATTGAAAATGAGTCAATTGCAAGGAAAAAAAATACAACCACATCGACAGAAGCCGCCCAAAACCGAGGGGACTCAAGAAATAATGCCCATCCGGGGCCTAACTTTCTAAGTAACCACTAAATTGCTACAAGTAACTATGAGACCTTTGACACACCAAAATGTGCCATGTGCTCTAAGAACGCCTTGATAGGCAACGTCCGGAGCCTTTTCCAAGTCATCGAGCATACGTTGTCATCCAAGTCTATCATAGTCAAGCAAGGAATCCCACGCGACAGTGTCTTCTCACCACTAGCCATTGGACCGCATTAAAAACTAAATCATTCCATTGATGCTAGACAATCCACGGGAGACCATTCCTCAAGAAAAACCAAATGGGGCTGAAATATTTTAGTGATTTGATGAGAGACTTATCAAAGAGACATTGCATCATTGAAAAGGATTTCAAAAACCAAGGTTAAAAGTTCATGACTTTAAGAAAACTATCGATCGTTATAGAGAAATATGTGGGATATACCTTAAATTAATAAAGAAAACCGAAAGACCACAACATGTAACCAGTTGGACTTCGAAACACTAGGGTTTTGACGGATTGTGCCCAAAAATCTCCTCGGACACTGGTTCAAGGTTCCCGTTACCTTGGTAAGATTGGTGGGACCCGGTCGCATAAGAAATGCTGACGTCAGCTTCAGGACGACCAATGGTCCACCTGAAACCACCGGAATGTACCCACCCTGTTCATTCTGGGAACCAGATTTAGGGTTGTTTATTGAGTGGACCTCCAGTTTTGATGCCGGCTTCTGGCAGCGCCGAAAGTGTTGATGAATGGGCTTTCGCTTTTAGTAGCCTGGTATCATCGCATGTAACTTATTCATATTTCATTGTAAAGGTCTCTCCAACACACTCCTACAACACACAAACGTTTTCCGGCTTACAATGCATTGGGAAAACTTTCATACATCATCTATGAAATGTCATCTAGTTGGATGAATGATATTGAAAATCACCTCGACGAAGTCAATAATATACCCAGCTGGCATTCTCCACCGTACAACACCAGTGTTGCTTTGGTATCATTTGTGTTCTTTTTATACCATTCGTGTATCTATAATGAGACTTGCACATTTTTTTTGATACCACTAAGGTATGTGTATTTGACAATATTTTGTTTTCAATATCATTAGGATTTATATGCCATGCATGAAACATCATACTTAGGCAAAATTGTTCAAATATCAATAAGGTTTAGATGATTGATCAAAATATTAAATGGGGTATGCAAAGATCCTCTCACCTTGACAAACCCAATAAATATCAACACTTGATTAGTATTACAATTTTGATACCCACGATTTGATGTTGATTCTGATATCATGCATAAGTTTACTAGACATGATTAATGTGATACTTGCTATTGTAATAATAATGGATCTCACTAGAGGAAAACTTGTCCATTTCAATCATTCATTGCAACTCCTCCATTGCTACTCATGATGTGAAAATGAATTGAAATTGAATTTGATTGTCAATTGGATGTTTTTGGTCGAATGGCAACATAAAACCTCCAGTGGTCAACCAAAATGATTTATTTTCTACATTATATTGCCGTGAGTTGCGATGCATAAGTTGCCGGGGCCTCGCCAAACATGATCACCTTGTTGAGGAGTGTCATGTTGTTAACTATTATAGGTTCAATAGCAAGAAGAAATAGAGTCCTAAATATTGGGTGACCACCGGAGGGACGGCTGGGGGGGATTCTAATTCAAGAAGAAAGAGGATCTTAAACAACGTTGGTGGTGTCATCTTTCTTTTCATGCCATTCGGGTATTTATAATGAGGATTTCACCAATTTTTGATGCCAATCATGCATGTGTATTTGAGGATATTCTTAATTGTTGATATCCTATCCAAAAGTTACTTATTTTTCAAGTTCGCCCTTGAAATTGGTTGAATACCTTTTTGTTGTTGAAGATTTAGGTTCAAATACAATGGTTGAGTGTTGTGTAATGCAACTACATGCTTGACATTTTGCTCATCCATGTCCCATGTGAATGAATTTATACTCTACCCTTGATAGAAGACAAAGTACTAACACAAAACCCTAGATATCAATATATGATTTTAAGACTTGGTGAGGATTGTAGAAGTTGTGCACGTGTGTGGTAGATAAAGCCCTTATGTCCTTTAAGGCACATATTCAACTCTTAGATTGACCCACAATTCATAGAAGAATCTTGAAACAAAAAAAATCCGTATATAGATCCAATCACACTGTTCCGCATCTTTGGCCTCAATCAACCATGCAAATAATAACCAACCAAAAAAATTCCTATGATCGAGATATAAGGCAAATCATAAGCCGACAAGTGGAGGCGAGACACATATTGGGTTCATGCAAATTCCAACCAAAATTGGCAAGGGTTGAATTAAACTAGAAGTATATATACATACACACACAATTTCATTTAAGGGTTAATAAAATATCATTTGGAATAGTTAGACCAAGATCAAGGATCTAAGTTCATTCTCAAAGGATCTAAGCCTCTCAAATAAAAATCGACCTTGATTCAAGGTAGATTTTGGAATGATTCAATTTGCATCTCCGCGTATGGACGGTTTCAAGGAAGTCAAAGGCAAACCAACCATACCGATGCAACATGGTTTCGTTCCCTTATAACTTACCTTCTAGTCTAATATCCTCCACTCTTTAGACAAACAACAATGAATATGCTTATTGCACATTCAAGTAGTATTGTTAACATTAAAAACACAAATATCCACGTAAATATCAGAAACTGTATCCCGAACATGTGTTAATGCCCATGATGTGGGTCCATTAGTCTCGTATCCCATCTTACCTTATTCATGTTGAAGGTCTAGTCTCTAAGATACGGCTTTCTAATAGCTTCATGCAACCTACACCAATATACACCTATGTATGGTCTTTGTGTAAGGCCAACAAATCAAGCTGGAGCTTTGTGGCGTTTGCGGAAGCTCATCTATTTGGGAGGGTGAAAACATAACAAACTTTTTATGCACAATTGATTTTTATTTTTAGTGAGTTGACTCCAAAAATGGCATCATAGGTCCTAAGATGGTATGATAGGATTCGGTTGGAATTGACTCAATCCTTAACTTATAAGGACCTTGATTTTGTTACACATGACAAATCCTTCATCTATGATAAATTAGATTGGGTTTACACTAGGGTCCAAGACCAAAAAAAAACCCCTAGTAAATTCAAGCAATCATACTAGTCAAGACCAAAATTTATGGTTTACAAAGAGTTATTAGGATCCTAATTCAAGGTATGGAAAATTGAAGTGGTGCATATGTGGCACCGCTATTCCACCCAAATCTCGGCCGGCCCCACGCAAAAGAATACTGCACCTAGTTTGAGAAACCAATCTCCAAAAGTAAGGCCATTAAGGGGTGTCTTGGACCCCAAGTTTCTTGGACTCAAACCCTAATGCAAACCCAACCTAACTTCACATAGGCACCACAAAGCTTCAACCATGCCAAATGGTCTCAACAAAAACCAAGGTCCAATTGTCTCGCCGAATATAGTAGGTGCCAGGTGTTAGTCAAACCATTGGATTTGTAGTTTAAACTTATTGCTATTTGCTATGGATTAAAACAAGCTATTTAATTTTACAAAATATTTTTCCACATGGCAATCTTACATTGGTTGAAACCCACCTTTAGTCCCATGTGGAGAGAAAAAAGTGTGGCGACAAAGAAAAGTTGAAATAGGAAGCACCTTCTACAAGAAAATGGACATGACCCTAGTCTATGAAGGAGGCATGTGCTAAGTAACAACATGAGCTTGGAGAGCTGACATTTGATTTTTGGCCACACTAAACGGTGAATTAAAAAATCCAATTAAAACCCCACCCTAAACCAACACCCTGAGACATTGCACAATATGTGCATGTTGTTTCCATGAATGTCCACCTCGTTAACATCGAGGTTCCGTGTTGGTTTTGGGTCATCGAACAATGAGACTTCAAACCTTGATAACTTTTGCATACGGAATATGAGAACAATGTACTTTAATGCATTGGAATCTCATGTCAATTGCGAATGAGAATGAAAATGATCTAACACTTTAAAGATAAAATAAGTATATATATTATGTGCTCAACGCTTAAAGTCATAATTTTGGCACCGTCTCCCGTACATTGTTGGTGGTTGCTTTGTGGGTGTGATATGTTATTGGAATATTCACCTAGTCCACAAACCTTTCAAGTTCATGAATTTCATCACCACCATTTCTCATCCAAGATTACAATCTACCATACCTTGTTCATATATTGAAGTGAGCCATATTGGCCCAATCTTTACCCGTACGACCTCATCGAGCTCAACCTCGTGATTGGTAATCACATGTGATATCTAAAAAATTACATTCGATATTTCTACGTAAGAGATACACCACAATGGCACGATGAATTAACATGAGAATATGCTTATATTTGGTTCCTTAAAATAGATTATGATTATGTATGTTAGTTGGTGGATTCGAGTCATGATTTTTGTAAACAATGTGCTTTAAGTGAATGCAATTTTTTTCTTCCGAGTTTGACCTTGTTCATCATATGTTAACCAAGGCAAGTTAAGTCCTCCTCGTTTCAACACTTAGTTTCATCTTTTGGGCAGAGATGGAAGATCCCAAAATGTATTGTATTTCGTATCAGCCAATACATTGTTTAAGAGGTATTCATGTAGCATGCAAAACTAGACAAGATGAATACTCATCAAACTAATAAAGATAGAAGGTTCCCTTATTAAAGTATTGAGAAACAAAGGAGGCGGAAGCATCAAGTGCATGGCCCTTATCGACATGGTATGGGCGCCACGGTCTCCACGTGCCAAAATGGGCAATGGGGTCCATTGACTGTGTTCATCCATTTTACACAAACATGTTTTGTGTGCCAAGCACTACTACACCATTTATGGTATTTAGTGTCATATGCATAATAGTGTCACTCACAACTTTGAGGCGTATGCTAGTTTTTCTTAAGTTTTTTTTTTTTTTTGCTTTTGTTGCACAAATTGAAAATTCAATTGCAAAAGAACCCAAAATACAACCAACCCAGGCGAACCAACGCGGCCCGAGTGGAAATCAAGAAATAATGCTCATATGTGGCCTATCCTTCCACGTAATAACTAAGTTACTCCCCATGTTGAAATGTATGCTAGGTTACACTAATGATCAACAACTTCATCATTAGTGTCACCTGGTGACACTTGGCGTTTAAGTGCGTTTACTAATACCTTGGCATGAGTACGTTCAATCGTGTTATGAGATGTATGCCTATGTTACACAATGGTCTACAAGCTGACTAAAGTGTACACAAATGACACTTGGCATTCGTATGCTCAATAATGTCTTCCTCTTGCATACCAAAATGTAAACACATGCCACTTGCCATTAGTATGCTCAATAATGTCTTCCCCTTGCATACTAAAACGCAAAACTACACGGGGGGTTCACTCCATGTCAAGTTCAACACCACGTGCGGCCAAAGTTTGCTACCCCTATATTACATGGAATAGATCAATTTAAAAATTATGATATTTTTCCTACATATACATAATCATTGATAATATCTTTTGTATATTTTTTTGAAAATTTTAGTCATCTTCATGTTTTATAGTAATTATTTTAGTGCAATTCTGCATCATTCTAGTTAGAAACAGTATGTTTTATTAAAAAAACAGATCATCAAATTTGGTTACCATTTTTTACTATGTAATAGATACCGTGTATATCTACCCATGAAAAAAAATTGATAAACTTTTGACCCATTTTGGTGATGCAACTTACCAAAAGTAGATTTTTTTTGGCCGCACGTGGTGTTCAACTTGACAATGGAGTGACCCCCCCGTGCAAAACTATCATGTCAAGTATCCCAATGTGCTACAATAAATGTCATAATGCAAATATTTTTCTCACTTAAAGAAAAAGTTACTTATAATGACGAATAATATCATATTGGCAATCAATAGACGTGATATTTTGAGACCTCTAGGCATCTAGTTTAGGCCCTCCGCAAATAGTGTACGTGACATTAAATACCATAAACGGCATAACATACGAATCTTGCGCAATCATCTCGCTTCAATGAAAGAGCATGCCAATCTACCACTATGCTAGATCTGCAAACTCTCCAATTACATAGAACAAGTTTCTAGTGACGTAGGTCAAGTTCCTACGTCACTAGTGCAAAGCCACCTTGTGCCCCATCATCCCCCCCACCCAAGGAAAACAACTTGTAAACAAAAGGAAACATCTACGTATTGGGTCCGGACTCAAACCACGAACCCACCGCGGGGTCACATTTCAAAGGACGGCCATGCAGTAACATGAAATTCCGTGTTTAAAACGTGAGGAATTCTAAAAAGTGCAACTTAAAACAAATCTCATTGGGAAGGTACACAATACTACACAACCCACTATTGGTACGAGCCATAGAAAAAGCATCCCCCCCACCCCCCTCCCTTACCAACTGGTTCAAATTAGTACAAAGTTTGACGCACTTTAATTCACCTACTTTTTCTCGGGCGGACGGGACTCCCTTTGTTATTTTCTAAGATTCTATTTAAGTCGTAAAGAATGGAGGAGTTCGGTCAGGAGCCATGGAACCACCAGTATTTTCCCAGGGCTGGGAATCTTGGCCCAACGGTGCCCGTGGGTTTGAGGCCCACCTATAAAGTGAATGTCAATGGGGCTTTGATTACGTTTCCTCTGGCATGGCTGTGACCGAATTGTTGTGGGGCTGTCGAATTTTGGTTGGTTAAAATAACCCGGCCACTGAATATTAAATGTGGGGCCTGCATGCCCTGGGAGGGGGCGTTGGCGAGGGGGGGAATCGTGCACCGTCGGATGGGCCTCGAATTCAGCGGCTGGGAGTACAAGGCACCCATGTGAGTGAGTACTAACATACATATGATCGACCGAACCCATGGCACGGCCTCCTAGTAGTAGCAGCAGCCCCAGCCAACCCTAATAATTTATTTGTCATGTGAAAGACAAAGGCCCTGGCCGGCCACCCTCCGCGAAAATCATTTCCGGACCGGCCCGCGGGGGGGGGGGGGGCAATCCTCCTCCGTCCATGGCCCTGCACATGGAATTCATTCCCATGTCATCATTCTTGTCCTCACCCCCATTCCATCACTTGCCTTCCATGTTTTTGGTGATGCAAATCGAGTCCTCGGGCTGCACACTTAGGTTCGTTTTGCCGAGTCAATCTTCCGAATTCCTAGATTTGCTTGTGTATATATGTGTGTGTGTATATATATATAGTTTGTGTTTGGAAAAACAATCAATAGTCAGTTGTTCTAAGAGAGAAAACCACCGAGGGGGGGGGGGAGGCAATCCTCCTCCGTCCATGGCCCTGCACATGGAATTCATTCCCATGTCATCATTCTTGTCCTCACCCCCATTCCATCACTTGCCTTCCATGTTTTTGGTGATGCAAATCGAGTCCTCGGGCTGCACACTTAGGTTCGTTTTGCCGAGTCAATCTTCCGAATTCCTAGATTTGCTTGTGTATATATGTGTGTGTGTATATATATATAGTTTGTGTTTGGAAAAAAAATCAATAGTCAGTTGTTCTAAGAGAGAAAACCACCGAGGGGGGGGGGATCAAATCTTAAATGGTTACTC
The DNA here is from genome assembly GCA_964035585.1 of Polytrichum formosum. Classification (NCBI taxonomy): domain Eukaryota; kingdom Viridiplantae; phylum Streptophyta; class Polytrichopsida; order Polytrichales; family Polytrichaceae; genus Polytrichum; species Polytrichum formosum. The sequence continues at coordinate 66,493,728 of OZ037936.1, forward strand.
TCCCCCCCCAATTTGGGCGAACCAACCCATACACTCGTTTCTTGTTGGATGCCTAAATAAACCCTTGCCTCCAAGGAACCAGTGTACGGGTTGTTTCGCCCCAGCCCTCCCCCCCCCTCCCCCAAGACTAGCCACTTCTCGTGGGAATATGAAACATGCAATTAGTACGAGATTGTTAGTCGAAGGTTGTAGCCACTTTCCTCACAATTTTCAGAGCTCATGTATGAATATTAAGTTCATTATCGAATTGGAGATTCTCGTGTTCGCTAAATGGTCTTATAGGTCCACCCCCTAATTTTGTTGACTGTTGAGCTTAGAATGGTTAACATAATTTGATCACGTAAGTCTAGTCACTTTTAAATACATGTTGTTTTGATGTTCTAATTTCCTCATATGTCTTTGGAAGATTTTAAGGGGTTGGAATTCAAGTCAAATCAAGGTTTGTGACCTTATTGTGGACACTTCCAACCCTGCAAAATAATTTTGGCCATTGGATCAGAGTATGGAACATCTCCTCCGATCAACTATTGTGAAGCATGGAGAACTTTGTCAATTCAAGTTTCAAAATGTGAGTTGAGATGTAGAAGTTATAGGATGTCAAAGTGAATATCCTCTTTCTCTTCAAGTAGCACACACTAGGCCGTCTCTCCTAGTTGTGTTAACAATTAAACCGATAATGATGTCTATATTATGAGCACATAGTTCAATCTCATTGTGACACATGTCTTTTTGGTGTTCGTTCTCAATTGCAAGCCTTGCCATACCACACCACTCAACTATAAGTTAGTTAGGACCCCAATTGCCGTGACGAAGTGTGACTACATAGATCCCACATGATACCTTACCCCCTAAAGGCTGAAGCAAAATCTCCCAGGACAATTCAAGTCAATCCAACAACTTATTAAAGAAAGAAAGAAAAACCTCTTTTACCAAAACTAGTTGTATGGATGGCATCTTTGTAGAATTAGGATGGTTCACACAAAACTTCAATCATCACTATGTCCAATTGAGAAGATTATGACATAAATGTGTACACTTGTATGGTCACGCAATGGTGTTTTGCTTGATTTAAATTTTTTTTTGCCTTGGCCTTTAGGGGTTTAGTTAACCTCAAGGGTAGGGGCTTGCAGCCATGACTACTCTAGTACAACTGCATGTAGAGAGGGGAAATTATCATATACGAGGATATCTCTCATCCATCCAACGTAAAAACTCGACCCCCGACAAGTTGTTGCCGATTCATCTCAAATGACCTCGAGTAAATGAATTCGGGGTCTTTAAAGCTAATTTTGGTGTCAAAGCAACTAAAAAAATAACCTTCGGGTTGCATGCCATTTCAAGACTTTTATGTTAAATGAATGGGAGGTCCGCTCGTATAGGATTTTTCCCTCTTTCCCATCAACCTGGTTGGCCTCCTTGTAAATCGGAAAAAAGGCACATAGAGAAATTGACTATAAAAGTACCTTTTTCCTACATAGCTAGTGTTTTTTGACTTGTTGTAGGGTGACCTAACCCTTAAACGTCGGAGAGGCCCTATCAGGGCCTCGTTGACCCTAAACTATTTGACCATAAGATAGCGTCAAAACATGTCGGAATTGCAAATTTTTTTCCCCACAATGTGTATCTCAAAATTCCATATCTAAATATATATGCCGATCGCACTAAAAGAATTACATGGAGGTCTGAAATGGGGTAAACATAGGCTGATGGGAGAGGCCCTCTCACCCCCCCCCCCCCTGGACGTTTAAGGGTTAACCATAAAATTATTGAGCAAAGTAAGGGTCTTCCTACATCATCAAGACGACACCGTAGCGTGGAGTGTAAAAAATTGCAAGATGTTTTGATTATACTCCTAGGATTGCGTGGCCCACCCAACTGAAGGTATGTGCTTACTAATGTTATGACCATGCAAATGGAGACAACCGCATTTGTTAATCTCAGTTGGCATCTGCTTGGCTTTTTTGTTTTGAAATCACCCGAAGCCTTCCACAAGTCATCCAAGATTAGGTCTGTGTCCTTCTACCCAAACAGCTAACAATTTCCGCATTAAGTCAAGTTATAGCCATGTTGCAGGTGGCTGTAGTAGTAGTAGCAGTGGAGCCGTGTGTGCATTGAACTCTAATTTCCAAATTAAGCTGAACTGTTGATGTTATTTCCAAGTTCAACAGAAGTAGCGGAGCCGGCGAAACAGGAGAATTTATTGGCCACACATCCGAATCGTGAGATTCCAAATATTGTATGAACAACACATGTATCATTGAATAGTAGCTAAATATTGATATATTCTTGACTAAACTGGTGAAGTGGTGAACACAAGAAATTAAGAGCCACACAAACATAAGTTTATGGGATCCAGAGTTTCAAAAGAGTCGGTGGGTGTGTGGCTTAGATGAATATCTTCCCATTTGCCTGGGTATGTGGCTTTGATCAATATCTTCCCATTTGCCTGGAAACACCATCGTGATGATCAAGGACTCAACCGTACCAAATATTGTTTTTGCTGATTAGGTCAACTAATGTAGCGACAGATACGAGAACTTCACAACCACACATCGTCAGATCTTCAAATATATACATGTGTAGCAACAAATAGAAGCAAATGATACCCACACATCAAGATCTCAAGCTTACAAACATAAGATATTCTCATGAGCTGTCACGTATGATCAGCTTCAGAATTCAAAGAGTGGGTGTGCCTCAATCAGCTCAATAAATTAGAAACAACTAAAATTACTCAGAGGAGCAGTGCACATGGCAACATGAACAATGGTTTTTCAAAAGACTGATGTCCAAATCAGCGCAACCTACGGCTGAAAAATCACAGTAGCTTTACAATCACACGTGGTTTTGATCTTAAGTAATGTGGCAACAAACACTCGAAACTGATATATAGCCACACATCAATCTCAAGTAGGTGTTGTAGTGAGACATGTACACAAGAATTTTTTTCGACCACACATCAATCTTAACTAGGTGTTGTAGCGACATGCTTACTTACATAAGAGAATCTATCGACCACACATCAATCTCAATTACTAGGGTGTTATTATAGCCACACACTTACATGAGGAAAATTGTTGTCCACACATCAATCTCAACTATTAGGTCTTGTAGCGACATATACTCCTTACACAAGAGGGAGATTTACTGACCACACATCTGATCTAAAGTTCAAAAGTTGAATTGATATGCAGTCTTACGAAATTGATAGAGTTCATATAGCTCGCCGGCCGTGGCGACTTGCGCGTGGCCACAGGAACAAAGGCAATGGGCTTAATTTTCATGTGCTGTCGGGTGAATTCGAAACAATGATGCAACACCTACTTCCGAATTAGCCCAACAATTGTAGCGAGTTAGTGCAAGAAATCACCGGCCACACATCAGTTCCATTGTTCAATGAACTGGATTGATATCCAGAAGTGGCCACCCTCCAGCCACAAATCGGAGGACGTACAGTGCAGAATTTCAAGAAAACATGGAAAAAGGCTCAAAGTTTGAAGCAACTGATTAGGTCTACCCTACTACACATGTAAGGCTGGTGCCAACAATAACATAATATATGTTTGCCACACCTTGTTCCCCAACTAGCACTTTTTCAAAGGCCCGCCTAAGTTACAACACTTACAACGTTGTAGGACACCACGGTTGATTGATCAATCGAATATTGTACGCATGCTTAGGGCCACTTCACACATGAGACTGAGGGCCCATGACCATTGCACTTCAAGCACTCTCATTGGTGGAAAAGGCGGAGCCGGTCCAAGTTTATTTCACACATTGCTTGAGAGACCAATGGAGTAAGTGAATGCAAGATGGATGTAAAGTCTACATGGATTCCTACATGGCCTCAAATGGATTGTGTTTCATGGTCACTTGCACTATTTTCCAAAACCACCTCTTGGAGGTAGGCCTAACACAAAATTGGGAGATCATGGCATGCTGAAATCTCACAACTATTGATTTATTGTATTTTATCATGTGTGAGGACCCCACATGGATAGAAATGCATTGAAATAGCATTTGGTTGAGGGCCCAGTCACATAGGACTTCACATTACACTTGAGGGTCCGTGACTATACTACATGATTCTGGAAGGGTCTTAGGATGGCCTTTGGACACTTTTTTTGGGCTCTCACAATTTCATGGTCATGGCTTTTGGCTGTGTGTGAAGTGGTCCTTGGGGCGGGTTTCCTCTACGGTCCAAGACCAAGTGAACTCCAAAATCGAGTGATCCTATTGGTCAAGAGCAAAATTTAAGACCCAAGGAGTTTACACTAAGGTTTGGGTCCAAGGTGTGAATAAATGAAGTGTCGTTAATGTGGCACCGCATTCCCATCAAATCTGGTTGGTTTCAATCAATAAATAAATTTCTTCCATTTGAGAAACTAATTTTCAAGCTTTGGTTAAATCGTGGGTCTCAAAATCAAGTCCATTGAGGGTCGTTTTGGACCCAAATTTTTTGGATGTGGACCTTAATGTAAAAACCCACCCTTATATTGTGTTGCTTTTATCTTCGAAGGGACGCGCTTGACAACCATATTGTTATGGGCATGGTGAAATGCTAACCCTAATAGGTTCATGGTTGATTCATTCCAATTTAGTTTCACCATATTAACTTGGGGTCTCTCATGCTATTTTTTGGGATTGAATATGTTGAATATGAAAGAATTTGATGTGGTACAAGGGGCTCCCAACATTCTAACTGTCAACTTACATGACTGCCAAACATTTGAGAAAGGTCAATGTAGTTTTTACAATATTATATATTTAAATAATATTTAAAACTTGGAAATCTCAAAATTTGGACAATGAGCTCTACCAGCTTAGGATTTGTAGCAACCGTGTTAGGGGGTCCAAGTTAAAATGATCATGATAGGTTCATGGTAGATTCATCTCATCTTTATTTCATAAACTATTTTAGATACTCTCATGCTAATTTCAGGATCAAATATGACCAGATATGAAGATTTTAGACTTTAAGACCCCATGTATGGAGCCCTTGCAACGTTTCCACCTCAACATAAAGCGAATGGATTGCTCATCTTAATCGGATACCTATATTATGAGCGATGTGTGATTAAGTGTGAATCTAAAACTGATATTAAAAAATCATATATATATTGACAATTAGCGGACGTGACACTTTGAGACCTCTAGGCATATAGTTTGGGCCCTTTGCAAATAGTGTACATGACACTATACACCATAAATGGTGTAGTGTTCAGGGAAAAAACAACAATGTAACCATTTAAGACCCGTGGTGGTCATGAATTCTTGGCCAAGGCTCCGGAATCCGTACCCCTACTCAATAACATAACATTGATGTGTGTTCCGCCAACTTGCCACACTTTTCCAAGCCCCCTCCCAGTTGTATTATGCCCAACACCGTATATACATATATTATACGACATGCCAAATATCTTTACGGTATAATTGAGTGGAGAAAGTATCATACAGTAACCATATGTACGTACGGTCTTCGTAGCTAGGACAGAAAGAAGGAGGAAGGAAGAAGCAGTGAGGAAGAGTTTGTGGTATCGGAGAAGGGCCGCGCTCCCGCGTGCCCATAGCTAGAGAAAGCGGACGGATCTCTGTGTATAAGGCCCGCCTCCTTCCAGATGCCAAGGTCATGCGCTAATTTAGTCTCCTTCTCTTCTTCTTCCTTATGTCATCTTCATAGATCATCAGTGGTAGGAAGAGCAGACGAAGGTGTAGCATCAAGAGCCAGATCTCATCCCAAAGGAGGGCAGATATATCTACTTGTTGTTGGTTTTCTTAGAACGATCAGGGGAAGTATCAAAGCTCGAACAGATCTCCTCACAAGGGGGGACTAGGTGAGGGGAGTAGAGGAGAGAGGATAGGAGAAGAGAGGAAGGAAGATCTTCCTCATCACCTGGTTTTAGTTTTTGCTCTTGTAGGTTGAGTTCAGAGCTTCAGGTTTGGGAAGTTTGTGGAGTTTCTGTTGTGAAGCTTGTGTAACGGGACGAGGCTAAGAGGTTAGTAGGACAAGGTTAAGAGGGTGTTTTGAAGTGAGCAAGCCAGCCAAGTGTTTTGGTGTGTGTGCACACCATGATTTTTGTAGGCAAGGCCATTGTTCTTCTGCAGGTGGAGCAACAGTAGAGCGAGCGGACTGCAGCGGTTTCTTGTTTGTTTTGTTCCGTTTTGTTAAGAAGCAGATCTGAGTGTGTCTTTACGCTCGTGGAACAGCTGTGGTCTATTGGCGATCCAGGTTCCATTTCAAGAATGGCGGTGATGAGTGTAGCCTCGCGACTAGCGTGCACTCCGTGCCGTGTGTGGAGCGGGCTTGAGTCCGCAAGAAGGTTTCGTCCCTGCTTCGTGCTAGAAAACGAGTCTCCGGCTTCAAGAAAGAACGCCGGTCCCTCAAGTTCCTCCTCAAATGGCTCTGTTCGTTGCCAAGCCTCGTCGGTCGCACTCTACCCTCTCGTGTTGAGGAAAACACAAATGCTTACGCAAACGCAGAATCAGACGCAAGGCTCAAAAGTGGAGACCGTCGAGAGAGAAGCCGAGGTAGAGACTACTGAGACGCAAACCATCGAAGACAAGCAAGCCGCGTTGTCGAGAACGTATCTCGCGGAAGCGGCTGTGGGAATAGTAGAATGCGGCAACCGAGGGTGTCGACCAGTGTTCGATTACCCTGCGCGCGAGGCTATCAACTTTGTGGACGACGTGGCTCAAGTCTTAGGCTCACGAACAAACGTGTTCCCAAGCAGGACCAGAGGAACAGAGATTACCGAGTCCGAACCAACCTTGAAGGTTCTAGAACCTGTTGTGGATAATGCAACCGTAGCGAAAGCTTTCGACGCCGCCTTGGAAGCCGCGCCCCGGGACGCCAAGCTACTCTCCCAGTTTGCAACCTTCAAGTGGAAGGCCATGGCGGACGAGGATGCTGCTGAGGAACTTTTCAACAGAGCGCTCGAAGTCTCACCAGATGACTCTGAAATCCTTGCCAGTTATGCTCTTTACTTATGGCAAAGCGATCAATGATGTGTGTGCATGTATGCACGCACTTTCAAGATGAAGATTAACTGCAACTGAGTGTAAAATAGCTATGCGGGAGATAGTTCTGTACCTCTACTACTTGGCAGAAAAGGCTGCCTTATTAAACTGTACATTTTCGTATAAAGTCCATCACAACCGACTTGGTCTTGTCTCCTGGATTTTTCAACGCCAATCCCCTACTTGGTATACATACTGTAGATTCTTTCACGAGACTGAAGCGACGGATTGCAGGCAGCGGGTGAGTTGTATGCTACTACCAGACGTCGCGGCTTGCTACGGACTCAACAGGACAAAATTAGGGTCACCAATGAGGTCGTCTGTATATTACATTTGTATCTCTGCTGCGGTTGGCAGCAGCCGCAGACAGATAGTTGGAAATAAACTTCAAAGATGATAAACATATACATTTCCTCGACTGTTTCTCTCTAAAGTGTTTCGCAGCTTTCCATGCAAGTCACCTTGTTCAGATTTTCCACTCTTCTGTATGATCTGCCACGCATGTGTAGATGGCAGGTCGGAATATGCATGAGGACAGGGTGTTTCATAATACTAGTATAATCATGAGATGTCTCGGAACAAGGCAAATGGACATTACATCAGCAGACGTGCAGGTTGTTTACATAAATGCAGTCACAGGGAGCTTAGCCCGGTCGATGTTGATCCATGCACACCTGCTTGTGGCGTGCTTTCTATAATTCAACATGGGAAGATCTACTTGACTACCCCACATTCTCCATCGAAGGGGAAAAAATCTTACACACTGCCCGGCCCACCTAATTTACATAGTTTGAGGGTCGATGCATTACCTACTACATGCCATGGAATGGTCGAGATTTGCATGACAGTATGCAGGTTTAGTACCGGGCTCCAAAACATGACCATGGTGCAGGAGAAGATGATAGTGTATGATGGTCACAATTTGACTTCGATGCTTAGAAGAATCTTCTGGTTCATACACCCAGAAAAAGAGCTCCAAATTCTACACCATGGAAGAAAATTTTACAATCCTGTGTGTAGACACCATGCTCCATGCTCTCCAATTTACACGGGCGGTTATGTTCACCAAGAATTTGCGGATTATGCCATCAAGAACATCATTTCGCCGAACTGAAGGTCGCTGTCTTCAAGTGGGGAAGAGAATTTTTGCCCTAATCGTTCTGAGAACCATATGCAAGAATTATGAACTGCTTCGGAGCTCTTTTTCAGGTGTAAAAACCAAAAGATTCTTCTGAGCATCGAAGTGAGATTGTGACCGTCATACACCATCATCTTCTCCTGCACCATGGTCATGTTTTGGTGCCCAGTACTAAATCTGCATACTGTCATGGAAATCTTGACCATTCAATGGCATTTAAGATTGTGATTACAAAATTGTGATGTTGCGGTTGCCAATTTTCCTCTCTTGCCACTTAGAAAACGAGGAGGCTACAGTTGCAGTTTAAATCTGCTAAGTGGTAAGCATCCTTGTCAAGGGCTTGGAGGTATTTCAAGTACTTCTCCATTTTTGAATGACATCAATAAGAGTTCTCATTCACCCGCGTCAAAGTGTTATCAGGCTTTCTAATCTGTTTATGAGAACACCACCAGGAACATACTTTTCACCTTGCATTTGGAATATTCTGAGTTCTCTAATCTGGAGCAGCTCAAAGGATAGTGTGGCCATTGAAAATCCTGCTTTGAATACAACTTGAAAATTTGATCCGTCACTCTGACCTGCACTGTTGGGGCAAAGTGCAGTTGTATTTCAAAAGCATGGGAAGTAATCCATATGGAGGAAGCAACTCTCTGCATCAACCTCCTTAATTTTGAACCGTATTGTGGCTATGGCAGCTAATCCAAAGTCCGGCTGTGCCACTACCATAAATAACCTATCTCATGTGGTATACTTCACTATCACCAAGGTGACATATGTGGAGGTCATGATCAGTTGTGAGCCAATGGTCTCTACATGAACAGCCCTTTCGCCAACTTGGGGAGGGAGAAATTGCAGGATATTAAAGCACACTTACATAAGGTAAGCAGGCCTAATTCGGTCAGTTATCTTAATTGAACACCTGTATTTGAGTCACGAGCAAACATCAAAAAGCCATGTCTTTAAAAGAGATTGGACTACGTGCTCAACATTTGTTAACTATTCTAGATTCAATTGTCAACATAATTGGGAGGACCTCTACTATCGGTTAGAATAAAGAGAATCTTTACTTTGATATTGATATGAAACCCTAAATACGAGGAAAATGGTTTTGGCCTCAAATTGGAATTGCTAATCATCTCGTCCTAATCGTGTCTTGAAGATCACAGGAGAAGTGGATGCAGAGCTAAAGTGTTCTGATTACTTATAAGCAGTGAATTTTTTTTGGGCGATTCTTCGCACTAAATGCTATAACCTAAATGATGGTACGAAATTCCCTATTATAATAATCAAGTCTAGCCCTAATCAAATCGCCCAAATCTGCCCTAATCAAATCACCCATAGTTGGGATTTGCCGCCCCCACCTCCCGCCTCACTTCGCCGTTGGGCCAGGATGATCACGTCATCCATCGTTCCACTCCCTTGCGTCGCCACCCATCCATTGCTCCACTCCCTCACGTCACCGCCCATCCATCGCTCCACTCCTCACGCCGCCACCCATCCATCGCTCCACTCCCTCACGCCCCTGCCCATCCATCGCTTCAAAGTTGTGCATCGTTGGACCATTCATCCTAGACCACATCGTTGGAGCTCCTCATTGTGAAGTTGGGCCCCTTGGCATTGTTGTACACTCCCTCTAGACTCTAGAGTCCACACTCCAACCTCCAGATCTGATAGACAGTGTTGTGCATGGCTGTTGTGTTGAAGCCGTCGAAGTTGGAGCCTAAATGAGGACAATATGTTTGTCGATTTAGGTGGAGTCGACCTAAATGAGGACAATATGTTTGTCGATTTAGGTTGAGTCGACCTAAATGAGGACAATATGTTTGTCGATTTAGGTAGAGTCGACCTAAATGAGGACAATGTGTTTGTTGATTTAGGTGGAATCGACCTAAATGAGGAGAACATGTTTGTCAATTTAGGTGGAGTCGACCTAAATGAGGAGAACATGTTTGTCGATTTAGGTTGAGTCAACCTAAATGAGGATAATATGTTTGTCGATTTAGGTTGAGTCGACCTAAATGAGGATAATATGTTTGTCGATTTAGGTGGAGTCGACCTAAATAAGGAGAACATGTTTGTCGATTTAGGTTGAGTCGACCTAAATGAGGAGAATATGTTTGTCGATTTAGGTTGACTCGACCTAAATGAGGAGAATATGTTTGTCGATTTAGGTGGAGTCGACCTAAATGAGGAGAACATGTTTGTCAATTTAGGTGGAGTCGACCTAAATGAGGAGAACATGTTTGTCGATTTAGGTGGAGTCGACCTAAATGAGGAGAACATGTTTGTCGATTTAGGTTGAGTCGACCTAAATGAGGAAAATATGTTTGTCGATTTAGGTTGAGTCGACCTAAATGAGGATAATATGTTTGTCGATTTAGGTTGACTCGACCTAAATGAGGAGAACATGTTTGTCAATTTAGGTGGAGTCGACCTAAATGAGGAGAACATGTTTGTCGATTTAGGTTGAGTCAACCTAAATGAGGATAATATGTTTGTCGATTTAGGTTGAGTTGACCTAAATGAGGATAATATGTTTGTCGATTTAGGTGGAGACGACCTAAATAAGGAGAACATGTTTGTCGATTTAGGTTGAGTCGACCTAAATGAGGAGAACATGTTTGTCGATTTAGGTGGAGTCGACCTAAATGAGGAGAACATGTTTGTCGATTTAGGTGGAGTCGACCTAAATGAGGAGAACATGTTTGTCAATTTAGGTGGAGTCGACCTAAATGAGGAGAACATGTTTGTCGATTTAGGTGGAGTCGACCTAAATGAGGAGAACATGTTTGTCGATTTAGGTGGAGTCGACCTAAATGAGGAGAACATGTTTGTCGATTTAGGTTGAGTCGACCTAAATGAGGAAAATATGTTTGTCGATTTAGGTTGAGTCGACCTAAATGAGGAGAATATGTTTGTCGATTTAGGTTGACTCGACCTAAATGAGGAGAACATGTTTGTCAATTTAGGTGGAGTCGACCTAAATGAGGAGAACATGTTTGTCGATTTAGGTTGAGTCAACCTAAATGAGGATAATATGTTTGTCGATTTAGGTTGAGTCGACCTAAATGAGGATAATATGTTTGTCGATTTAGGTGGAGACGACCTAAATAAGGAGAACATGTTTGTCGATTTAGGTTGAGTCGACCTAAATGAGGAGAATATGTTTGTCGATTTAGGTTGAGTCGACCTAAATGAGGAGAACATGTTTGTCGATTTAGGTGGAGTCGACCTAAATGAGGAGAACATGTTTGTCAATTTAGGTGGAGTCGACCTAAATGAGGAGAACATGTTTGTCGATTTAGGTGGAGTCGACCTAAATGAGGAGAACATGTTTGTCGATTTAGGTTGAGTCGACCTAAATGAGGACAATATGTTTGTCGATTTAGGTTGACTCGACCTAAATGAGGAGAACATGTTTGTCGATTTAGGTTGACTCGACCTAAATGAAGAGAACATGTTTGTCGATTTAGGTGGAGTCGACCTAAATATTAATAATACTATATTTGCAGCCATAATGTACATGCCAATTCAGGTCGAGTCAACATGAACTATTATCCTAAATGGTCAATTTTAGGCAACACATCACTCCATAATTTACGGCAGGAAATCAAATGTTATTTTTTTGCTTGAATTCTACGACTTTCCAGTGGTTTTCATTTCATTCTTGGATTAATAGTTTGCTTTATGTACTCAAATGGTTTATTGGCAATGCATGCCATTGTGAATAAAGAAGTGGTTTCCTCCTAATTTTTTTCTACAAAGATTTGTGAGATGTAGTTTCGCATATTTACTGCTGCATTTCATTGTTCCAATAGTGACCTTGCAATATTTTATTTTTGTCACTTAGCTAAAGTTCCAAAAGCCATTCAAACAAGTATCGCATTTGCAATTCCTATGGCCATTTTAGAATAGCGGCAATTTTATTCTACCACACATTTCATCGCAATATTTACAATTTCCTAATATGCTCACATAGCAGAAATTGCAATGTATAATACCATTAAAATAGTCATTTCATCTCCCAGTAAAAAGTGAAAAAAAATTCGCTGCTTATAAGCCCCCACTTTTGACACAAGTCAACTGGCCTCTCCCTTCCTGACGTATATGCAGTCTTTTGTAAAGGTACAGAATCTCAAAGTTTCATTTGTTGCAGTGAAATGCAATCTGGTCTCCTATTTGCTGCACCACAACATGAAGTACTGCTCGTCAACAATGTTCAAGCATATGCAGTTATTCTTGTATTCCTGATTATCTCGAAGTTTCATTTGTCAATCTGTCACAATGAAAGGCAATTGGTCTCCTTTGGATCAATTTGATGCTGCACTACAATATAAAATACTGCAACTAATTGCAATGTTCAGGAACATGCAGTTATTGTCGTATGTATTCCTGTTTGAACTGTGTGGTGTGATGAACTTGGTGGCATCGGGGTTGCCCGATGTCTCGATCTTTGAAGCTGGCATTTGGGCTTGCAACTGCACCATTTAATATTTTACAATTCTAAAACAGGACTTGGCATCAGTACATATCTACCGGGATTCGCTATATGTACTTTTTAGCAGTTCAACTGCATCTCAGGTAACTCACTCGCCCCGATCACACCAACTTTCTGTCAACTTCCGGATGTGAACTAGTTGGGGATGCCACCACAACCAGATGCCAAGTTGTTCACACCACCATCTCGGCTTGCTCAACATTTTTTGATGTGATGTACAACTGCTAATTTGGTTGCCCTACCTCCCTAGCGACTAAAAACACCTGCAACAAAACCACAATGAAAGTCATCATGGAAGACTAATTCACCTACAGAAAATGCACTTTCATTTTGGTGTGATTAGGGCATCATGTCTAATGTTTTGGAGCACTTGTATAAGAACATTCTTGATGTGCAGGCATATGCTTCACATTGCACATCTTGTTCAAAGACTTCAAAACAAGAGGTTGTAGGAGTACAAAACCAAAATTATCTTACTCTAATAAACAATTACATAGGCCCTTCCAAATGTGTTCATTGTTGAATTTAGAATGGTGCCTACGTTTTGAGCATTATCCAAGATCATTTAACATGTGTCTTTTTGGTGCCCATTCTTGACTACAAGCCTTGCCATGCACCACTCAAATATAAGCGTCCGACTAAGAAGGACGACCACATAAGACCCACATAAACTTAGTATTATAGACAAATTTTGTTGTGTGACATCACACTACACATCTAAGAGCATCTCCACCCTTGCGCGTCAAAGGGTCTTGGCAAGCCCTTTGACGCGGCCTGGCAGAAAAATCTGCCCCACCCCTCTTGCCCGGGCTCTTCAAACTTGCCAGGGCTCTTCAAACTTTCGACTCCACTCACTATCCTCCCGGGTGAGCGTTGCTCTTGCTGCGCCCAAATTCCGGGACCTCATCCACTTGCGATCTTTGAATCGTGCCACTTTTGGGTTGAAGCCACTTTACAAGGAATATTCCTGACGGTTTTTCGGGTTGAAGAGCCGGTATGCAAGGTAAGGGTGGGGGAGTGCCACCCTAAAAAAATTTAGTGCATGCTTGGAGCCCTTCAAAGCACATTTCGAGAGTCTGCCTTTCTGCGCAAGGGTGGAGATGCTCTAAGCAGAGCATGCTGCACGGAAATGCCGGCTCTGCTGATGCATAGGGCAGGTGCTAATCTTGTGAAGAGGACGTGAATGTAAGATTACAACCTCAAAATAAGCACATTGGGTACTCACTTTGTTGGCCCTATATGCTGTACAAGAGCCACTTTCATGTGAGGTTCACAACTTCCACTGAATTTTACACCTGATTACGCTTTTCCATCAATAAACTCTGGCTCCATCTTGTTTGCTTTTTAACAATGCCAACATGAATGAGAGATTTTGAAATAAAATTTTATTTATATATTATTTTACCTTGGTACTTTGCTGGATCTACCTCATTTCTCTTGAGGAGGATTTTGGGTTTTGTTTATTATTATGCAAATGACAAGAAGTAGCATGTCAATTGGTAGCAAGATTCTCAAAGTAAGTATATAATGATCCACAATTTTTAATATCAACAAAGTTTGTCTTCAACTTGTGTATATAAGTATATACATTACTGTTTGGATCTATCTTATATTTAATCTATCCTTATTCCTAGAAAGCTTGCAGCTCTTGTGGGATATTCCTCTTCCATTTGGCGACGTTACTTAGGATTATGTAGTAATATTTGTCGAATCATCTTCGATTCTGTTGCAACCCTTGCTAGCGCCCCTTAACTTATCTTGACCGCTTCGCAAATCTAGCAACTGTCATGAGAGCTAACATGCACATCTCCCACATGTGCATGGTTAGCTCCCCATATCACAGACCTCCAAGCTCATGGCTTGCTAACCAACCCTTCTATACATGCATTCATGACTCTCCCCTTAGTAGGTAGTGAATGGTTAGATGTGGACTTCCATCCATGGAAATGCAATCTTGTCGCAACCCTTGCTAGTTCCCCTTGACTATCTTGGTTATTTTTCCAATTCTAGCAAGGATTACAAGCGCTAACCCTTCGCATTCCGCCATGCGAATGGTTAGCTCCCCATACCGCGGACCTTATAGTTCATAGGAGGGGAATCAACCCTCCTACTTTGCTTTTGGGACTCACTCCTTAATTGGTAACCAATTCTTAGATGTGGACTTCCATTCATGGAAGTCCAATCTTATGTTGATCATCGCGTTGCCGAAGCAACACTACAACAACCTGACCTATACTAGGCAACTATGCCCTCACATTGGGCCAATGCCTATGGAGGCCGTGCCGTTCGGCCTCGGGTGGGTTCGGCCACACCACCTCACCTATATAAGCCTCTAGGACTCTAGGGAGGACCCCTACCCAACCGTCAAGCAACCTTTTGTCTCTTTCCCAACACTTGGGGCCAAGTAGACATTTTCCCTCAACTGTTGGGGTTGGAAGCCCCCATCAGCTTTAGAACCCCATAACTTCTTCATATGGTTTTTGATGCTCACAATTGACCACTCCATCGTCATCTACGTTTCTTGTAGATGCTGATGGACTACTCACTTACCCCATTCAGGCAAGTATTGACGAAGTTATGCTTGTTCAAAGCTTCGCAGTCCCGGGAGCCACTCCCAGGCCACTGATGTACCAAGGCGCTGTCCCGAGACATCGCCCCACTCAAATTGCCATATCTCCTAGCTCACACCTCCGATTGAGGTATTTTTGAGCATTCTAAAATTGGCACACCATAAGTTACACATAGCTTATGGCCTCACCTTCATGCTCCTAGTCTCCGTGGATGAGAGGCGTTCCCAACAACCGGGGCCCTTACCCACACTAGGATCACTTGTGTCGCAACCCTTCCTAACTCCCCTTAACTATCTTAGTTATTTTTCCAACTCTAGCAAGAATTACGAGCGTTAACCCTTCGCATTCCCCCATGCAAATGATTAGCTCCCCATACCGTGGACCTTCTTAGTTCATAGGAAGGGAACCAATCTTCTTACTCTTTCATTCGGGACTCACCCCTTAATTGGTAACCATTGCTAAGATGTGGACTTCCACCCATGGAAGTCCAATCTTATGTTGATCATCGCATTGCCGGAGCAACCCTACAACAACCCGAACCATACTAGGCAACTATGCCCTCACATTGGCACTAGAAGAAATCTTGTCCATTTCAACCTTCCTTGCGACTAGGCCATCAAGACTAAACCAAGAAAATGCATAAACAAATCAATTCGGTTGGGAATCGGGGGGCACCTTCCATGGGTACACCACGGGTACCTTACGGTTGCCTACCAATTGAATTGTTTATGCATTTTCTTGGTGCGAGTCGCGATGGCCAAGGGTTGAAATGGACACGATTTCTTCTAGTGTGGGCCAATGTCCATGGAGGCCATGCCGTTTGGCCTCAGGTAGATGAGGCTACACCACCTCACCCATATAAGCCTCTAGGACTCTAGGCAGGGCCCCTATCCCACCGTCAAGTAACCTTTTGTCTCTCTCCCAACACTTGGCCAAGTAGACATTTTTTCTTAGCAAAAGCCCCCATCAGCTTCAGAACCCCATAACTACTTCATATCTTCTTCAATGCTCATAATTGATCACTCCATCAACATCTACGTTTTATGTAGATGCCGATGGACTACTCACTTGCCCCATTTGGACAAGTATTGAGGAAGTTATGTTTGTTCAAAGCTTGGCAGTTCCGGGAGCCACTCCCAGGCCACTGCTGTACCAGGGTGCTGTCCCGGGATAGCGTCCCATTCAAATTGCCATATCTCCTAGTTTACACCTCTGATTGAGGTGTTCTTGAGCATTCTGGAATTAACACGTCATAAGCTACACATAGCTTATGTCCTCACCCTTATGCCTTTTAGTTTCCATGGGTGGGAGGCGTTTCCAACGCCTGGGGCCCTCACCCACACTAAGATCACTTGGGCCCTCTCACCAATGGTGCCACAAGTCCCGGGTGTCACTTCGGGGTCCCCCTTGTGCCCATGGTGTTGCGGGCACTCCTCATGGAGAGGTCCTTGACAATTTGGGCCCTCTCACCAACGGCGTCACAAGTCCTGGGTGTCACTCCAGGGTTCCCCTTGTGCCCATGGTGTTTCGGGCATTCTCCATGGAGAGGTACGCGACAAATCTTGAGTTGATCATCGCGTTATCGGAGCAACACTACAACAACCCGAAGCATGATTGCCAAGTATGCTTCGGGTGGGGTCGGTTAGCAACGTCGCTTTACCCATATAAGCCTCTAGGACTTTGGATAGGTTCCCTACCCCACCGTCAAATAACTTTTTGTTTCTTTCCTAAAAGTTGGGATCAAGTAGACATTTTCCCTTAGTCGCTGGAACTAGAAGCCCCAAACGACTTTAGACCTCCATAACTTCATGGTATGATATCTGCTTCTATCAAGTGACCACTCCATCAACATCTACTCTTTGCGTAGATATCGATTGATTCTTCACTTGCCACATTTAGGCAAGTATTGAAGAAGTTATGGCTATTCTAACCTCATCAGTCCCGGACACCACTCCCAAGTCACTGCTGTCCTAGGGCGCTGTCCCTATGCATCACCCCATTCAAATTGCCATATCTCCTAGCTCACACCTTTTATTGGAAAGTTCTTAAGCATTCTAGAATCAAGACGCCATAAGCTACTTAATGTTCATGGCCTTACTCTTGTGACTCTTAGTCTCTTTGGGTGGGAGGCGTTTTTAACGCCTGGGGCCTTCATCCACATTAGCATCACTTGGGCCTTCTCACCTATGGCGCCACAAGTCCCGGGCGTCACTCCGGGGTCCCCTTTGTGCCCATGGTGTTGCGGGCACTCCTCATGGAGAGGTGTGTGATAGATTCGGTAATATCGGCATTTGTATATTTGAATCTCGCGGTTTTGTTTTCCGTTCTTCCCTCTGTTCTAAGTTCTCGCAATATTTAAAGTATTTCCTTTGCAACCATTTGGATTTCGGGATCCATGTTCTAGGTGCTTTATCCGGTTGGCTTTGCCTCTGATTATGCATTTGGTCTTGGACTATCTACAACTTGTAGTTGTGATTCCTGATCATCCAGATAATCTGATGTATTATCCAAGACATTTGCGATTGAATATCTTTTAGTATCTTTTGTATGATTGCGGGGACAGTGCCCATAACTCCAAAATTATGGACATGAAGTGTATTTTGTTTTCCAAGTGCAACCTCTGTACCACTTCTTTAAGTTTGTTATATTGGTCCATTTTTTTACCTTGTGTTGTACCAATCGTGTTATCCATCACGACTAAATCGTGTTTCTCATATTTTCTATCTAATGGTTCCTCCCAATTAGGTCCCAATTTGGTCCTTGACTTACGGGGTGTTGATACTAAAATATCAAATCTGGCCTTCCATTTGTTATCCGTTTGTTGCTTAATATCTCCAAAAATATAAGTTGATTTGCATCCGGTACTTCCCAGATGTTGTCTGCCATCCATACCTAGAATATATCCATTTCTCTTAGCTTTTCCTACTCCGCTCGTATTTTTATCCAACAATAAAACTCACATGCCACCTTGTCGTGCCTCTTTGTTCGAATGGCCTCGTACATCGGATATTTGTAGCTGTAGACCAAGTGTTTTACTATTTATTTATTTCCTTCTTTCTAGATTTTGCAGGTTGTTTTTCCTCGCATGTTCCATGTGCTAACCACTAATTTTATTGGAAATACGTTGAATGATGCTACGATCATTGTTGTCGCAACCCTTGCTAACTCCCCTTAATTTATGTTCACCGTTTATGAACTCTAATAGGTGTCACGAGCGCTAACCTGCACATCCCACACGTGCGCATAATTAGCTATTCAATGCTCATGGCCTTACTGTCGCATACCTCTCCATGAGGAGTGCCCGAAACACCATGGGCACAAAGGGGACCCCGGAGTGACATCTAGGACTTGTGGCGCTGTTGGTGAGAGGGCCCAAGTGATCCTAGTGTGGGTGAGGGCCCCGGGCGTTGGAACGCCTATGGAGACTAAAAGGCACAAGGGTGAGGCCATAAGCTATGCGTAGCTTATGATATGCCAATTCTAGAATGCTCAAGAAAACCTCAATTAGAGGTGTGACCTAGGAGATATGGCATTTTGAGTGGGGCACTGTCCCGGGATAGCGCCCTGGTACAGCGCCCTGGTACAGCACTGGCCTAGGAGTGGCTTCCAGCACTGCGAAGCTTTGAACAGGCATAACTTCCTCAATGCTTTCCCGAATGGGGCAAATGAGTAGTTCATCGGTATCTACGTGAAACGTAGATGACAATGTAGTGGTCGGATGTGAGCATCAGAGACCATGTGAGGAAGTTATGGGGTTCTGAAGCTGTTGGGGGCTTGCAACCCAACGGCTAAATAGTAGGGAGTTCCCTTACACTCAAGTATTTGGGGCAGTATGCGAACCTGTTTGACTCACCGGCCGAAGAACCAATACCGACCTGGTTAGCCATGTCCTGGTTGCTCGAAGACTATGGATTATCGCGAATATGTCTATTTGGCCCCAAGTGTTGGGAGAGAGACAAAAGGTTACTTGACGGTGGGGTAGGGGTCTTGCTTAGAGTCCTAGAGGCTTATATGGATGAGGTGGTGTGGCCTCACCCACTCGAGGCCGAACGGCATGGCCTCCATGAACATTGGCCCCATGTGAGGGCATAGTTGTTTATTATGGCTCGGGTTGTTTTAGTGTTGCTTCGGCAACGTGATGATCAACATTACCGATTAAAGGATGAATGTCGCGTACCTCTCCATGAAGAGTGCTCAAAACACCATGCGCACAAGGGGGACCCCGGAGTGACACTTGGGACTTGTGGCGCTGTTTGTGAGAGGGCCCAAGTGATCCTAGTGTGGGTGAAGGCCCCGGGTGTTGGGAACGAGGCTACCCACGGAGACTAGAAGACATGAGGGTGAGGCCATAAGCCATGCGTAGCTTATGGCGTGCCAATTCTAGAATGCTCAAGAACACCTCAATCGGAGGTGTGACCTAGAAGATATGGCAATTTGAGTGGGGCACTGTCTCGGGACAACGCCCTGGAACAGCAGTGGCCTGGGAGTGGCTCCTGGGACTGCGAAGCTTTAAACTGGCATAAATTTGTCAATACTTGCCCAAATGGGGTAAATGAGTAGTCCATCGGCATCTACGTGAAACGTACATGATGATGGAGTGGTTGATTGTTAGAATCAAATATCATATGAAGAAGCTATGGGGTTCTGAAGTTGTTGGGGACTTCCAGCCCAACGGCTAAGGGAAAATGTCTACTTGGCCCCAAGTGTTGGGAGAGAGACAAAAGGTTACTTGACGGTTGGATAGGGGTCCTGCCTAGAGTCCTAGAGGCTTATATGGGTGAGGTGGTGTGGCCTCACCCACCCGAGGCCGAACAGCAAGGCCTCCATGGGCATTGGCCCAATGTGAGGGCATAGTTGTCTAGTATGGCTCGGGTTGTTGTAGTGTTGCTCCGGCAACACGATGATCAACATAAGATTGGACTTCCATGGATGGAAGTCCACATCTAAAAATTGGTTACCGATTAAGGGGTGAGTCCCGAAAACCACGTAGGAGGTTTGGTCCCCTTCCTATGAACTAAGAAGGTCCACGGTATGGGGAGCTAACCATTCGTATGGCGGAATACGAAGGGGTTAGCGCTCGTAATCCTTGCTAGAAAATGGAAAAATGGACTGAGATAGTTAAGGGGACCTAGCAAGGGTTGCGACAGTGAGTCCCGAATCAAAGAGTAGGAGGGTTGGTCCCCCTCTTATGAACTAAAGGGATCCGCGGTATAGAGAGCTAACCATTAGCATCGCGGTATGCGAAGGGTTAACGCTCGTAACCTTTGTTAAAATGCTCGGGGGGGGGCACTTAGGAAAATTAGTAAACATGGTGCGTTAAAATATAGGGTGTGTTTTATTCATGAGCAATAAAATTTAGAAAATTATTGGATATAACTATGGGCTATTTAAATTGAAAATCCATATTATAAATAATATTGGGGTATACTAAGTATTGAAATTTATCAAGATTTTAGATATAATATAGCATAGGGATTTTGATAGAATGATAATTTGTTTCTGAAGTTCTTCCTTCCACTTGTGTGCAACATACTAAAGTGTTGATTTTGGAAAACAACAATGTTGTTTAGACTCTGTTTTCTCAGCAATAGATTGCAGCCAACTTCGTTCACCCTAAACCTTGGACCCTAAAGTTCTAAATTTGTTGGTCTGCTTATGACTGCAGTGCACAGACTTGTGTTTCTAAACACAAACATTGTTGTAGTTCATGCTAGTAATTCAAGTTCATAGTTCATTGATTCTCATGGTGGTGATGATTGTTTGCATTGTTATTGATTTGTGGTGATGTTTGTTCATGCTAGTTCTCATTGCATGTCAAATGAATTTTGTAATGAACATAGGCAATCCTTAAACACAAATTAGGGTGAGCTAATTTTTTATAATGAACATAGGGTTGAAAAAAAAAATCTTATGTGAATTATAACTATAGTAAGGCATCATAATAATACACCATATTAGGAAATTATATAATTAAACGGTGTATTCAAATCTAACATCTAGACATAATACCCCTACATTAAATACCCCTTTAACGCACGTGTTCACACAAAGTATAGTGAAGTGTCCCTCCCGAGGTAAAATGAAAAATGAACAAGTTACGTAAGGGGAGCTAGCAAGGGTTACGACACTTACCCTCGTGACTTTTAGTCTCCGTGGGTGGGAGGCGTTTTTAACGCTTGGGGCCCTCACCTAGACTATGACTATTGCGCACCTCTCCATGAGAAGTACCTGCAATAGAATGGGCACAAGAGGGACCCCAGAGTGACACCCGAGACTTGTGGCGCCATTGGTGAGAGGGCCCAACTGATCCTAGTGTGGGTGACGGCCTCGGGTGTTGGAAACACCTCCCACCCACGGGATAAAGCCATGAGCTATGAGTAGCTTATGGCGTCTAAATTCTAGAATGCTCAAGAACACTTCAGTTGGAGGTGTGAGCTAGGAGATATGGCAATTTGAGTGGGGCGCTGCCTAGGGACAGCGCCCTGGAATAGCAGTGACTTGGGAGTGGCGCCTGGGACTGCCGAGGTTAAAACATGCATAACTTCCTCAATACTTGCCCGAATGGGGCAAGTGAGGAGTCCATTGGCATCTACAGAAAGAGTAGATGTTGATAGAGTGGTTGGATGTTAGATTCAAAGACCAACAAAGAAGTTATCACGGTCTGAAGTTTCCTGGGGACTGCACCTCCAATGGCTAAGGGAATATGTCTACTTGGCCCCAAACCTTATAGTGGGACAAAAAATTACTTGACGGTGGGATAGGGGCCTTGTCCAAAGTCCTAGAGGCTTATATAAGTAAGGCAGCATGGCCGGTTGAACCCACCCGAGGTCGAACGACATGGCCTCCACGGGCCTTGGGCCAACGTAGGGGCATAGTTGTCTAATATGGTTCGGGTTGTTGTAGTGTTGCTCTGGCAATGTGATGATCAACTTAAGATTGGATTTTCATGGATGGAAGCCCACATCTAACCATTGACTACCTATTAAGGATAGAGTCCCGAATGCATATGTAGGAGGGTTATTCACCCACCTATGACCTTGAAGGTCCGAGGTATTAGTAGCTAACCATTTATATGGGTGGAATGCAAAGGGTTAGTGCTCATGACCCGAAACTAGAATTGAAAAATGGTTAAGATAGTTAAGGGGAGCTAGCAAGGGTTGCGACAAGGACCACTTGGGCCCTCTCACCTATTGTGCCACAAGTCTCAGGTGTCACTCCGGGGTCCCACTTGTGTCCATGGAGGTGCGGGTACTCCTTATGGAGAGGTGAGCGATAATCGTTTTTATATTCCCGCATACTCAGGCAAATCGTTCGTAGCCACTTTATACTTCCGAGCGCATGTGTTCCTTCGTGCGTGAACTGTTTCATGGCAATTTTCTCGATTAGTTTTTTTTTTCATCTCAGTATCTTACGGCCACTTTGGTGTATTCCTTAAGCTTATTCTTTTTGTTATCGAATCTTATTTGAATATGCGGTCCTTTGCCGTTATCCAGGTTTCCAATCATTTTAATTTCATCCCTTCCCTCTAGATCCTCGTTTTGGGTATGAACCTTGAATATTCCTTCTTCTGTAATTTTCACCCCCACAACTTGGTATGCATGGTATAAGTACGTAATATAGGTTTGGCCTTGACGCCTTCCTTGCGCGTCTGTCTTTCTTTGTGCTTTCGAGCTGGTTCCCAATATGCGATACCCTTAGTTTGTGTATTCGCATCTCATATCAGGTTTCCATAAGTTACATTCCAGTTTAGGAAAATAGTAACTTGTAGGGCGTGCGGGATCTTGGCGGATAGTCTTGTCTCTTCCGCAATATCCTTAGACAATATTTTCGCTTGTAGATCTAAGTTATAGATGAAGACATATGCTATATTTATGAGCATCAAGTTCCGAATGGTTCTCAAATTAGGCACCTGGAGGCCTAAATGATCTAACCTTATTTTCAATTGCCTCTTCCCGTCTGGGGATTGCTATTATGTGAGCCTAGAGCGGTGAGCGGTGAGCAGTGAGCACAAATAAATGAGCAATTTTGAAATATTTTTTCGTGAAAAATGAATATACCATGGCCTATGGCCGTGAATTTTGACACATTCTTTAAGATGAAACCTATAACCGTGGGATGACCCTCAGGGCATTTGTAGATCATTCTTATCCATCTCAGCCATTGGACTATGTTGATCCTTTGTTAGAGATGTTACAAAATATACGGATCTTGAAATGTTAGATAGTTTGGGATACTCAAAACATTTAGAGAAATAATAAACATATATTAGGTGATACAATTGAATAGGAAAAATATGTTGAACACATATAGTGTACGTATATGAAAATCAAATCAAAGCCAAATCACATCCAAGTTTGACCAACTCTAATCCAAACCAAATCCAAATAAAAACAAATGCAAGTCATAAAACTAGCTATAGGTGCTAGAGATAATGTCTTCGTCTTCAGAACTACCTTTGTTGGCCTCTACATCTACATATTGCATAACACGTATATCGTATGAGCGTTTGCATCGCCTTTTAGGTGGAGATGTCGAAGCTGCCATCACCATCGCTGCGTCTGCTGCATAGCAAGGGAGAAATAGGCTGGCTGGTGGTGTAAACACCATAGGCATCGATGCAGTAAGAGATGAAGATAATGCTGGAGCTCTGCAAAGTAACTAAAGAGTAAGAAACCAAGTCGAGACCATAAAATGTAAGAAATATAACAAATTCATAAGTAAGGGAAGAACTTACTCACAAGAAGGAACGCGGTTTAGTTTTAACTTCTTCTCTGCACGATCTCCCATGCCACGCCGCACAACCTTCCTCTTCTCAACCACAGGAGCACGAATCGAGGTGGGGATAAGGGGTTCCAAAAGAGCCTTGAAGATCTCAGGGTCCTCCTCAAAGGCCAAAATGTGTCTGCCAAGAGATTGGCAGGCACGAATAGAAGCACCTGCCGTAGAAATCGAATGTCAAAACATATATATATGTGATTATGAAATACAAGATTAGATAATGAAAAATTGTAGCAAAAAAAGATAGTAAGAAGTAAGAAGTAACCTGTGGAGGCATTCCACTCAAATATAATGTCTCTAGCTTTGGAGAGAGCCTCAATAAAAGACTTCATGAATTCCGGATTCTTCTCCCGAGGCCCCCGCCATGGAACACTTCCATGCATGAGTTGTGAGTCAGAACTTACAAAGTTGTAGAAGTAGTCATGGTGTTCAAAATTCTCGGCAATGGAGAATTTGGATTGGACATTGCCGCTCCGAACGAATAATTGAACCCAGAAACGGGTGCACTGCCACAAGAAAATGTTCACTATTATAGAAAGTATAATAAGAAAATGGAAAAAGAATTAAAGAAAAAAATGAATGGATGATAATTAAAAGAAGAGATGAAGATGACAATTACCGTAGTGGATGGATTTCGTGGAGAAACCAACGGAAGATCATTTATGCCCCACCAATCACACTCCAAGTGGAAGTTGTAAGTCTCCGCACATTCCTCCACATCGATAAGAACATCGCGGTCATTTGCATGGAAAATGAGAAGTGCTGCATCGTCATGCAGATAAATCTCTGCAAACTCGAAGATGGTATCAACATACTTCTCCGGTCGAACATTCCAAGGTGGAATGACTGTACTAGGTACAGAAATCTCGGGCACTGGCAAGTTCTCTGGGATGTCTGCAATGAGGAGATCAATCCCAGTGTGCTTGCATTTGTCATTAGATACACGACGGGACCTCCCTACTCCAACCTGAAGAAAAAAATTGAATTAGAAAATAAATTGTAACATCAATGACACAATTAAAAAAAAGAAGTAAAAAAAACGTAATATCAATGAATCTACAAAATAGAAGAAGGAGAAATTGTAGATCAAGGTTTAATGAAAGTACCCGAGAGATGAAGTCATGTAACTGGGTCCAAAGCGGAGGAGGGCCATTTGGGTCTCCCAAAGAATCCATGATGGAATGCATTGAGGCATTCTGAATGAATGACTCAGAAGAGGTAGTAGGTAGTGGTATAGAAGACCTAGACAAAGTAGGCAGGCGTTGCATGCGACTATGCACTATGTTTCGACTAGCCTCCATGTAACTCGATCCTGCAGCCTGTGAGTCCATCACAGGGTGAGAGTAACCAAAAACATCACCAGGTGTAGAGATATCTGAAGCAGAAGGCAAAGAAACACTATTGGTAGCAACCACTTTGGCAAGTGCATCTGCCACAACCCTCTCCACAGCTGCAGCTTGTTCCTCTACATCCCTAACTACCTTATCCTTATCCGCTTTTTCTTTCTCAGCCTTCTTCAAACGCTTCTTCTTTGAGGAGGTACCATCTTCTGTTGCAACATGGATCGACTGTGAGAGATCCAAGAATACATCCTCATCCTCACTATCTGGAACTGGAGGTGGAGGTGCAGTGCAAATAATGCTATTGCGGAGTTCCACCTCTTCATCCGGAGTGAAATTCACATGGCACTCCAAATACCAACCACCACCATGGAGGTGAGCAGTAGAAAACTTCTTTAACTGCACGGGCGTGAAGATGCAAAGATCTGAGGATGGTTGAATCCATGCTCCAAAGAATGGAGGGCAGTTGCTATGTCCAAGTGCATTCTTAGGCATGAGCTCTCTCTTTACATACCTACAACAAAAAAATAGAAGAAAATGAAAGTGAAGCAATTGCACATGTGATACAAAACATAAGAAATGTGTAGAGTATTGAGAATGAATAGAATTCAAAAAAAAAATGATGAAACAAAACACAAACCTGTAAAGTAGCCGCTTTATAGCGAGGTCTGCTGATGGGACATTGTCAAGCTTGGTACTTTTAAAAAAAAAAGGTTTGATGTTTGGATGAAGAAAGGATAAGAATGCTTTCTCCCACAACATGATACGCCACCTCTCAACATAATCTGAGGGCTTCAATATTCCAGGAGAGGCCTCCCAATTCACCAAAAGGTCGCCCCCCCACAAAGATCCTCAAAATGCACAATAAATATTTCCTCGAGCTATGTAGGGACAAAGGAAGAGAAAATTAGATTTAGAGTGGTATTGGTAAAAGAAAAAAACAAAATTAAATGACAACTATGTTTGTAAATGAAAAGCGGAGGAAGTACCTGAGCCCAGAATGTAGCTCGGTTGAGCCAAGTATCCAAGATACTCTCTTTGACATCAGCAACTGGGAAGCGAAAAGATGCTCGAAGAATGGAGCAGGAGTTCCACCAGTGGAGCCAGCGCGCCTTAAAACGTGGTTCAACTGCTGCAGTTGCTACTTTTTGCAACTTCTCAATTGTCATTTCAGTTTTTTTAAAGAGGCTGAAATGAGAATTGATCTGTTTATGGAAGAAAACTAAAATTAATAAGACCCGGATAAAGAAAACCATGAATGCAATGTAATTGAAAGAAAAAATGATAGAGAGAATAATGAAATTACCTCATCAAAGAAAGCCTCGCCATTCTTGGGATTTGCAACGGCGAGATACTTTAAAAAATCCTTGGCTTTTATGGCTTTCACCATAGTGTCTGTAGCCAATGCCATAGCATCCCAAACTCCCTCGGGTGATATGTTCTCAGGTGGTGTGGTCCTGTGATATTCAGTGGCCACATCATCGGCAACACGAGATATATCTTGCTGAAAAATGAAAAGCAAAGGAAATTTAGAAAACAATGACAATAGGAAGAGATGAGAAATGTATTATGGATGCAGTTCAAGTTTAATGAGGCAAAGGACATGTTGACAATCCTATGAGATAAAATAGTAAGGATCATGAATTGAATAGAATGACTTACTCGGTAAAGAAAATAGATAAATACGTCAATTGTAAGAGGAAACCAGGTAGGACGCGATTTCTTCACTTTGAGACATGTATTGAACTCCTCCTCGGTAAGCAGGTCCTTAAAATCGTCAAGTTGAAGTCCACCATAGTACCGAATTCGTTGCAACTTAGCAGTTAAACTAGTCTTCACGTGGTCGTGTTGGGTAGACCTGAAAAATAGAGTTGTCAGAATGAACTAAACAAGATATGGAATAGAGTAGAAATGAAAAAAATGTAAATGAAAGAAATGTGCTCACCAATTGACATTGTGCATGCAATTGAGCAACAATGTAATACGTCCTTTGGGGTCGAGAACAATGCAAAACACGGAATAATGCCATAGAAGATCATCGACATATTGAGCATTAATATGACGCCACCAAGCTGTGAACCTGTGATTCCCATCCCACACAAAAAATATCTTCCTTCGGAATGCAACATAATCGGGGTTTGACTGAAGTTGATTTTCAAAGCGTTCATTGATATCACGCCAATGAGGGTCCCAAGAAGCTATGCGCTCTTCAGTGACATTCACAGATGATAGATGGTCATCAAAAATGGATATGTACATGGCACGATCATCGTCGATGTAACCCCCCTCAAAACGTTTTTCCAAGGTAGCGACATCAACCTCTTGAATTGGTCGGACTCTTGGAAGAGGAATCATCCTACAGAGGGGGACATAGAATCGATCCAAAGGAATGTGCATACTATCAAGAACCTTCACAAAATCAGACTTTTGGTGAAGTCTCCTTGCTTGCTCTCCTTGCTTGGAATCTCGGAGCCCAATTGGACATTTGAAAAAAGTAGAATTCTCAGAATCAGAGAGAGACAAATCCTGACATGCAATTCGTGACAATGCAAATCATGAGAAGAAAAACTTGGACAAGTCACATGCTTCATTGAAATCCATGTACGATAAATGAATGATACCCAAAAAATAATTTATGCCCAAAAATTATGCCACATTCATAGGAGTTAAAAAAAATTAACCTGAATGACATCAAGAACTTCAAGTTGGTCTTCAGATTGAAGGCCTTCATGCTCAAGTTGTGAATGCCTGACAACCTGCACAAAATATAAACACATTTGTAATTTAAAAAAAAGACCAAGAGGCAATGTAGGGTTTTAAGAAAACCTGAAGTCACTCAGCGTTGGAGCTGGATAGGTCAGAAGGCATTGTAGTCTTACTGCAGAAGAGCCAGCCATTCTACACTTGAGCAGAACTATAGAGCATAAAGGGGTCCGGAATGGCAGAGCAAAAGAGCATTCGGTGCCGAATGCTTGCTGGACAGGGCGCGGAGGCGAATAGATGTGGGCTGGACAGACAGAGTGGAGGCGGAGCAAAGGAGCATTCGGCGCCGAATGCTTCCTGAAAAGGGAGTAGGTTTAGGGTCTAGAGCAAAAAAAATCAAAGGGGTCCGGTTTTCGGTTTTCAATCCCCAAAATCCCCAAAATCCCCGAAATCCGTGGCTCCGCGGCTTCCGCGGCTTCGCGAGCGAAGCCGCGAGAAGAAGAAGGTATTTTCAACCTACTTCCCTTGGTCACCCATCCTTGAGGTATTCCTCTCTACCGTTCCTTAACTTCCAAGTACTTAGCACCCTCCTACCATGGCTTCTAAGCCTTGAAGATGTTGAAGACTTCAAAATTTAGGACTTTGCACATCACGTCACATTTTGTAACAACGATGTGCCGGCTAACCAAAAAACGTCATGTCTGTGGGGGGGTAAATCCGGCAGTTACCCCAGGGGTAAACTGACGCAGTCAACCCCCTGGTCAACCCCCTGGTCGACTGCTAAGTCGACTGCTATTAGCAGTCGGCTAGCTGGTCGACTACTAAAAGCAGTCGACTTCAAGGAAAACCAAGAAAAAAAATTCCAAAATTTCCAGAAAAATTCTGGACCGTCAGATCTTCTTGGCAAGAAGATCTGACGGTCCAAATTTTTTTTTGGAATTTTTGAAATTTGTTTTGCAGTCGACGAAGACCAGTCGACTACTATTAGCAGTCGGCTAGCTGGTCGACTGCTAAAAGCAGTCAACTTCAAGGAAAACCAAAACCAAAAAAATCATGGACCGTTAGATCTTTAATCCAAGAAGATCTAACGGTTTAGATTTTTTAATAGATTTTTTTAAATTTTTTAAATTTTGTTTTCTGAAGTCAACTGCTCGTAGCAGTCGACTAGAGCAGTCGTCCAAAAGAGTTAAAAAAAATTACAAAAAATTGGTACAGTCACGTCACGTCCATTTGCACATCCCTGCGTACTATTCGGTGTATTATTAATGTAAACAAGTTGAAATTTGAAATGGAGGTGCACATGACTACTCCAAACATAACTCGAAACAAGATGACAACGGGCCCGCCCCAATAAGGATTCGGTGCCGAAGCCTCATTTAGAGGGCCCATTTGAGCCCTTTCGTGCAATTGGGGGGTACAACCTAACGTCAAGGTGGGGAAACGAAAGTTCAAAAAAGAATGACATCGGGCCCGTGTGAGGCCAAACCCCCCACCCTTAAGCGTCCGTAGTCCGAGTAGTGGGTTTGGGCTCACATTCCTCCGCGGTATTGGATTTGGACTTGGATGAGTCCATAGTGCAAGGTTCACCCTTCAAGTGGTCTTGGATTTAACTGGAATTTCACTTTTAACAACTCAATGTACGATTTCAATACGTATGTGGAGAATGCACAAGTTAACTATGTTATTTTAACCTCCTTATGCTCGGGTGCTATTTTGTCTTTGTTTGCTTCTAACGTCCATCCGGCCGCTTTAGCTACACAAGCCCTTAAGGATATCCCTCTCCTAAATGGAGTCCGTGCCGTTGACTCTATACTACCACTTGAACTATCACTTGTGTATTCCGTATCGCTACTATAAGAGGTCTCACTTGGTGTCTCCATACCGTACATAAGCCTTTAAGTATTAAGAAATACTTATGTGACTTATGTCAATCTCTCCCTCGCACCTTTGGTCTTTGCTTCCTTTGTCTTGCCATCGCGAGAGTGCTCCACATTCTCCATTAATTTGTGCACGTGGTTTATTTTTAAAGAGAGGATGCAAGTGTTAAAAAACACTATTCTCTATAGTCAATCTCAAATACATTTACTTGTGAAAGCCACACATAACACTAACTAGCATAAAGTAACTAACTACTTGTCTATGAGCTAATTAAGTAGGCTATCTACTAAGCTCCTTCATGAACCCATCTTTTTACTTTCTAATTACATAAACCTAGCTCCTTCATAAACCCAGCTCCTTCATAAACCCAGCTTCTTAGCTTTTAACTAAACAAACCCAGCTCCTTTATAAACCCAGCTCCTTCATAAACCCAGCTTCTTAGCTTCTAACTAGACAAACCCAGCTCCTTTATAAACCCAGCTCCTTCATGAACCCAGCTCCTTAGCTTCTAACTAAACAAACCCAGGTCCTTCATAAACCCAGCTCTTTACTTTCTAACTAAACAAACCCAGCTCCTTTATAAACCCAGCTCCTTCATAAACCCAGCTCTTTACTTTCTAACTAAACAAACCCAGCTCCTTCATAAACCCAGCTCCTTCATGAACCCACAACTTTGTAGTTGTAATCCCCAACTACCTCACTAATTATTCAAGCCCTTAACTAATCTTCCTACCTAATTTTCCTAATTCTACTAACAACCCCTTTCTAATCACACAATTCTTCTCTAATCCTAAAATCCTAAAATCCTAGAGAGGAGAGGGGGAGAGAGAATTTCCTAACTTCACTAAGACTAATTAATCCACACAAGTATATTTTTGCACTCATCACAACATCAAGTGCTCAACTCTTAAACATGGAACTTGCAACCACGTGTATTCAAAACATGAACTTTAAGTACCACAAATTGGAATCATGAATTAACTTTAAAATCCTTCACGTCAACACTAATTCTACCAAGAGATCAAGCCCTCTTCAAGGCTAACAAGCCTTGGCTCTCAAACTAAAAACTAAGCACACACATGTGCTCCAATATGGCTTCCCACACCCACACTTATAACTCGTGGGGTGCCTTGGAGCACAAAGGAAAGAGAGGATGAGTGAGGGAAGAATGAGGGATTATATAGTAAGCTTGAGGGGGTGAGCACCCTCAAGGCTCACGATAAGCCCTTGAGATTTCCTCCTACTTAGTAGGCGCCAATCCTATCTTCTAAGCCTTCCTCCCTCAAATGATCAACAAGGATCCTAATTCGAACATTTAACTAGCCTTGGCTTTCCACCTACCACACTTTACCAAACTTGGGATGCTTCAACCCAAACTTAGCCTCCTTCGCTTTCCGCCGCTATAACTTTCTCCCCTTACTTTCCCAAATCGTCGCTCACCACTTAATTCAAACCACGATGCTTAACTCGTGATTTGATTGGTGCTTTGAGAATTTGCTTATCCTCCACCTTGCATTCTTCCTTGGACCTTCCCCATTAAGTGGCCATGATGAGGTGGTCCACTTGTGCGCTCCATGTGATCCTCCATTCATCCCAATTCGAATGCACTTGCCTCTTGAGTCACTTTGGTTGTCTCCATCCATTTGTACTAGCCTACTCACTAACTACTCAATCCAAGTTCTCCTTACCTATCCTCATTCACTCAAATCCTTCCGAAGGTAAAAACACAATAACAACTCACATCCTAGCCTCTTACAACATGGTACTTCTAAGACTAACATTTCACTCTTTTTATATTTTTGTGAAGTAACATGCTACTTCAAAGTGCATCAACTAACGTTTCAAGGGTCTAAGACTAAATGTGGGCACCCTTTTGGGCTCACATAATTGGCGACCATCGGGGGATGAATCCAAACATCTCTTGCTCCAAGGGTAAGTTGCCTAGTCAAGTTCGGTACTCCTTACATCTACTTCCCGATGTACGGGTAGGAAAGAGCTCACCATTCAACGTTTCCAATTGAATTGAATTATTAGGAAAGACCTCATAGACAAGGTAAGGTCCTAACCATACCGCATCGAATTTCGCCGGAAATTCAAGCTTTCGTGCGTCTTGAATCATGACCATCATTCCCGGTGTTAGGGCCCTTCTCTTATGTCGTTTGTCGAAAGTAATCTTTCTCCTTTTTTGGATTGCCTCAATATGTTGAGCCGCCATTCTCCTCCCTTCGTCAAGTGCTTCCAAATCGGTTAGTCGATTTCGTAAGGATTGACTTTCGGTAAGTCTCGTACTCACGGCCACCCTAAGTGACTCGACTTCATATTCGATTGGTAGTGTCGCTTCAAGACCATAGACTAAGGAAAATGGTGTAGCACGCGTAGTTACCTTATAGGTTGTACGGTATGCCCAAAGTGCCGCCGTTAGTTTCGTATCCCAATCCCGCTTCGAGTCTATAACCGTCTTGCGTAGTATACTCACCAAAATTCCGTTAACCCTTTCCGTTTGTCCATTGGTTTGTGGGTGGTAGGGAGTAGTCTTCCGGTGATCAATTTTAAATTTCTCTGTCATCTCTCGAATCAAGTCATTCAAAAAGTGAGTACCCCTATCGCTTACTAGGATCTTCGGCACCCCGAACCGCGAAATTATGTTTTCGTACATAAATGTTGCCGCGTGTTCCGCCGTGTCGGTCTTCACCGCTTTGGCTTCCGCCCACTTGGTGAGGTACTCGGTTGCCACCACAATATATTTCATTCCTTTTGAAGATTGGGGATGGACCTCACCCACATAGTCGATGCCCCATTTTTCGAAAGGAATTAAGGGTAATGATACATGTAAAGGCATCTCCATTCTAAGGTCGTTTCGGGCATACCGTTGGCAAGCGTCGCATTTCCTTACATAGTCATGGGCGTCCTTAAATAGTGTAGGCCAAAAGTAGCCCGCTCTAAGTATTTTTTGCCCGGTGAGTTGACCCGAGAAGTGACCGCCGCAAGCGCTATCGTGGCAAGCGATTAAAATCGCTTCAACCTCCGTTTTTGACACGCATCGTCGTAAAATACCATCGGACCCCCTTCTAAACAACCTATGGCCCACTACAACAAATTGCCTACTATTTACCCTCACCTTCCTTCTCTCTTCTTTTGTCCACTCTTTGGGCAACTTGTGGGTTGTTAGAAATTCCACTATGCCCGCATACCACTCCGGTGTAGAAGTGACCACAAAGAGGCTATCATCTACTAACATATCATTTACCGGATTTTTTCCTATCTCCTCCGACAACCTAGACAAGTGGTCCGCTTGTAAATGCATACGACCCGGTTTATATTCCACCGTGTAGTCGAATTCTTCTAATAACAAAACCCACCTAGCTAACCTACCACTTAACTCCGCCTTGTTAACTAGATACTTGATAGCCATGTGGTCAACAAAAAATACAACCGGGTTGCACATGAGGTAATGCCTAAACTTTTTAACGGAAAACACCATGGCTAGGCACTCCCTCTCCGTTGTAGAGTAGTTTCTTTCGGCGGGGGTCAATTGCTTACTCGCATAAGCTATAGGTTGATCCTTCTCTTTTTCTCCCGTTGCTTGACAAAGCGCACTCCCTATTGCCACATTACTAGCATCACAATAGACGTGAAAAGGTTTACCCCAATTGGGTGGTATCAACACCGGATAGGTGCTCAACCTATCCCGCAATTCCTCAAAGGCTTTTTGACAAGCATCCGTCCACTCGAATTTGACATCCTTTTTGAGCAAATGGGTAATGGGCACCGCTATCTTTGAAAAATTAGGAATAAGTTCCCGGTACCATCCCACATGTCCTAACAACTTAGAGATCCCCTTGGAATTGGTTGGAGTTGCCAAGTCGCTTATGGCCGCAATCTTATCCGGATCGGGTTCTCTACCTTTCTCACTAACAACATAACCCAACAACACTCCCTTATTCACTCCCAAAAATGTCTTATCCGGGTTCAATGCTAACCTCATCTTCCTACACCTAACCAATGCCTCGCTAACACAATGTAGGTGATCGTCCACATTACTTTGTGTGCTAAAATCGTCCACAAAGACGGTCATGGATTTGAACAACAAGTCGGTGAAGATATACATTACTAATCGTTGGAAAGTAGCCGGGGCATTACATAACCCAAATGGCATCACTACCCACACAAAAGTACCCCAAGGTGTAGTAAAAGCCGTTTTATGGATATCTTGGAGGGCTATGGAAATTTGATTATAACCCGCATACCCATCCATAAAGGTATATCGCAAATGACCTCCAACCTCCTCAAGCAACAAGGTGATAAAAGGTAAGGGGAAGTGATCCTTTTGTGTGCACGAATTCAATTTCCTATAGTCGACACAAACCCTTAATTTCCCATTTTTTTTCTTTACTAAGACCATAGGAGAAACCCAATCCGTGATTTCCACCGGCTTGATAAACCCGGCCTTCAATAACCTTTCCAATTCCGCTTTCACCAACAATTGCAATTGAGGATTCATCCTCCTCTCCTTTTGTCTAATTGGCCTCGCCCCCGGAATTAAAGGAATCCGGTGCTCTACCATTTCCCTAGGAATTCCCTTAAGCTCATCGTAGGACCATGCAAAAGTATCACTAAACTCATCCACCAAATTGCTATACTCCCTAGTAACCTCTTTCTCCCCCAATTTGGAACCCATCTTCATTTGTCGGGTTTTTCCATTCTTTAATTTCACATCCACGTACCGCCAATCCGCTTCCGACACATGTGCTTGTTCCTCTTTGTTCCGATACCAATCGGAAGGCACATTGGGGTAATCTTTCACATCTTGACCTACAACTATCCCCGTAGACGTGGTCTTGAAATGTAAAGGCTCCTCCAATTTCGATGACTCAATAATCACATCCTCCTCTTGAGTCCCATCTACATGAATTAAACTAACCTCACCCTCTTCCACGTCATCTACCCAAGGTGTTAACCCACCGCTAACCCACTCTTCCTCGGTGAGCACCTCACATGGCTCCAACAATGAGCCCTCTCCTAAACTAACACTAGGAAATTCACTCCCTAAGCCTACTTGGTGAAATGTAACCATTACATCAACCTCGGACTCGGGGTACTCCCTTAGCCATTGGGCATAATCCCCATTATCCCCATAATTGTAAAAATTAGGACCTAGACTTCCCGAGCCCGAATCTATAACAACCCTTTGACCTTCGGGATGGACGACTCCCACCAATGCCTTGCCAATCTCATTCTCGTTTAAGTCATCAATTTCCTTCTCCAATGGCAAAAACATCTCCTTCTTCATCCATCCTTCTAATGAACCAATGGACACTATGACCCTATTACCCTCCGGACCATAAGTGATGGATGGTTTAGGTCCACCCCAATTGACCATAGCATTCGCCATCCGCAACCAAGGCCTACCTAGCAAAATGGGGAAGGTGTCCTTGTTGGAGTGCATTTTAATGACATGGAAGGTGACCAAGTACTCCTCACCTCCCGTAGTCATTCTACAATCCTTGATCATCCCCAAAGGCGTAGTCGAACTTTGATTTGCCATATTTATGACCAAAGGTGAAGGCCCCGTGAGTCCAAGTCCCAATTTTTTCATAGTATCCTCCGGTAGTATATTTAGACTACTCCCTCCGTCGACTAGCACATTAGGAACCACCTTATCTACTATAACAACTTCTATTTCTATAGCTTTCACGTCTCTTCCACCTTGTGATTGGATCCTAGCGGCTATTTTAGCTTTCACCTTCCTCATCCTCTTGTGTACCGGCATTCCCTCCTTTAATGTTTTCCTTGCCGTGGGTGAAATTTCCAATAGTTGGCCGAAAGTAATATCCGCCTTGAGTGTACTAAGGTCCGCCCACAAGTCGTACCCGGTAGATCTTTCCACCTTAGAATTACCCACTACGTCGAATTCGTCTACGGGAACCCCCGGTCCTTCCCATTCACCCACATCGCTATTATCCAAGTCATGTACCGCATTAGTCCTCTCCCTATCTTGTAAAATTATATTTTCCCTCTCCACATCCTTAGTAGCTCTTCTAGCTACCCTATCCAACTCGGAGAGATTAATCTCTTCATCCGAAGAGTAATTTCCTTGCTCTCCTATTCCTACCTCCAACGGGGCATCCCCTCTCCTAGCCCTAGTAGTTACCGCTAGTGCAGGTGCTTCTTCAACCACACCCTTACCCTTCACTAACTCATATGTAATAGCATTGGTGTGAGGAGGCCATTGACTTTGCTCCTCTCCAATTCTCGTTGGGAGAGGAAGCATGTCATCACATGTGGCCTCCAACACTCCATCCATGAACCTAACATCTTGGGAGTTAGATGGTCCCGGATCCGTTGGAGGCGCTTGTCTCCCGTTACTACCATTAGGTGGAACTCCTTGTCTATTTTGTATTGGAATGTAACCGGTTGTAGTTTGCAAGCCCGCCGGTGGATGAAAAGTTTGCCTAGCATTACTATGGTCATAGTATAAGTTAGGTGGCCTAAGTTCATTGGCCGGTACTCCTTGTGGCCTAGCACCTCGCATATTATCCCTTGCTTGTTGTTGTGGATTAGCCACCGGGTAAGGGACATTAATTATTTTGTCCGGTTGGCGACACGTATCCGAGGGATGACTTCCTCCACAATTGCTACAATTAAACTCTTGACCTTCGGACCAACATTGTCCTTGAGCGTGCCACCTTCCACAAAAGGGATGAAATTCCTTCTTCTCTAAATTTTGGCCACCTTGCCCTCTAGGTTGTGGTCCTCTATTGCTTCCATTTCCATAGTGAGGTGGCGCTTGACCTCGTTGATTTTGTTGAGGTGGGTTACCGTTTCCTCTTTGGTCACGGTTTTGTCCACTTCTACAAAATTGACGCGTGTGGCCCGGTTGGCCACATTGGACACACCATAATCCGGAAGAATGCCTACCCGACTCAACCGGGGGTGGAGGCCCCGGTTGTTGACTCCGGATCATTAATGACATTTGATCCGTGAGGCTTTGCATTTGTTTTATCATAGCCTCTTGGAATCCTAGTTGGCTAGCACCTAGTCTTCTCTCAACCTCCTCCAAGTGTGGATCCGTTCTAGGGGCCGGTAGTGCCAAAAGAGGTGCCGGTTCCCTAACCGCTAAAGGTCGGGGGCCGGTGTCCACAATGGCATATGGAATTTGGTTCTCATACTTAGCGGGTTCTACCGCTACCACCCTAGGGCGTATGGGGATGAATTGTGGGATCAATTCATCCTCCCTTCTCCATAGCCTTTCGTGATCTTTATCCAAGTTTTCAATATCTCTAGCCGCACGCTTGGCATCCGCCAAGGTCAAGGGATTCCTTTCTAGAACACCCCTAATAGTTCCGGACTTAAAAAACCCTTGAATGAAAAATTGCTTTAGCGTGTCGTCGTTGAGCATGGTACCCACAAATCTAGTGCACACTAAATCAAACCTCCTAATGTAAGCCGAAATTTCTTCCTCCCTTCCTTGCTTCAATGACGACAATGCCCTTAATGCGGTACTTTGACCCACTTCCGGCCTAAATTCGTTAAGAAACTCCCTTTGTAATTGTTCCCATCCCCTAAAATGTCCCTCGGCATGATCCCGATACCATTCATAGGCTTCCCCCTCTAGAGTGGTAGGAAACCACACTAACCAATAACCCGGGTCGGTTATGAGGAAGCTAGCCAACCGTTCGATATACCGTTCCATGTGCCGAGAGGGGTCCTCATCCTTGGTCCCATAAAATTTAGGGAGATGAGATGGCATATCCATCGCCGCTAAATTTTGTGGAACCACAATTGGTAGGCCTCTTGGCCTAACCAATGGGTCTATTGGAGGTATAGGAGGTATGGGCGGAATTGGGGGTATGGGTGGTGGATCCATCCCCCGTTCCTCGGCCATGGTGACCGGTGAACTATTCAACAATCCCCTATCAACTTCTACCGGGAATTCTTCTCTAAGTGTGTAATTTTCCGAAGAAGTTTCACCACTCAATTTGGAGGGAGTGATCTCCTCTTCAAGTTGAGCTCCAAGTTCTAAGGTGTCTAGAATTGACCTAGTCCTAGGTTCGACGTTCAAACAACTCTCTATTCTAACATTATCTTGTTCTAATCTATCACTGATTTTAGAGGACCGCCTCTTTCGAGTAGATTTCTCTAGTCCTACTATCAAACTTGGTTTTTGTGAGCGAGTCCTACCTTGCATTCCATAAGAATCGATCGACCCTCACTTGACCACACATAATCCTAGCAATTCCCCTCTTAATATTTTCACTTGTCTTGGTGTGGTTATAATTTTTTTTAGGAGGTGAGGAAAAGAACCTGCAAGCCCACTTAGGTGAAAGAATCCCAATAGGGGATAGGCATGTTCATGTTAATTTTTTGGTTAAGTCGGAGCATCACCTCCGCACCTTCCCGCAAATTAACACTCACCACAATACCGATTGTGAGGGGGTGACCTTCCGAGTAGATTATGTTAAAAGTCGAGGCTTCACCCTTCAACTTCTCACACCATCCACAATTCGGGAATTACCCTCTACAACGGATAACAACAATCACGAGTACAAAAGGCATTCCTTAATTAGTTAATGA
The DNA here is from genome assembly GCA_964035585.1 of Polytrichum formosum. Lineage (NCBI taxonomy): Eukaryota > Viridiplantae > Streptophyta > Polytrichopsida > Polytrichales > Polytrichaceae > Polytrichum > Polytrichum formosum. The sequence goes on from OZ037936.1 coordinate 66,532,224, forward strand.
GTTCACTTTGAAGAAATAAACATACCTTGAGCAATCGCATCCCCCTGTGAGTTAGCACTCCCCTCAATCGTGACTCAATGTAACAACACCATAAACTTTGTAAAATATTAATTTAATCTAGAGCATGAAATGACAACTCCCAAAACTTTGAGACTCACCCCGAGGTGAGTGTCAAAGTTCAATGTCCTAAGGTGAATTTACCCTCTAATGTTTTAATGAGCTACTCGGTTATAGGTTCCTTTTAAGTTCTTAGCAAATCCCCAAAAAGGTTGAGGACGTACCTTCGCCGCGCTCCTTCCTCAAAAATGAATTTGCGTAATTGACAATGCAATTCATTCCAAGGAATAGTTGAAATACAATGAATTCAAATGTAACCCAAAGAGAGAATACTTACCGAGTTTCGGGTGCTCCTTCCCTTCTCTCAAGTTTGTGTCTCCAATTTTTCCTAGTTGCCTCCAAGTCTCCTAGTCGCCTCCAAGTCTTGTAACTACCTTCCGCTTCGCTCCCGGCGGACGCACCAATTATGTGAGGCCAAACCCCCCACCCTTAAGCGTCCGTAGTCCGAGTAGTGGGTTTGGGCTCACATTCCTCCGCGGTATTGGATTTGGACTTGGATGAGTCCATAGTGCAAGGTTCACCCTTCAAGTGGTCTTGGATTTAACTGGAATTTCACTTTTAACAACTCAATGTACGATTTCAATACGTATGTGGAGAATGCACAAGTTAACTATGTTATTTTAACCTCCTTATGCTCGGGTGCTATTTTGTCTTTGTTTGCTTCTAACGTCCATCCGGCCGCTTTAGCTACACAAGCCCTTAAGGATATCCCTCTCCTAAATGGAGTCCGTGCCGTTGACTCTATACTACCACTTGAACTATCACTTGTGTATTCCGTATCGCTACTATAAGAGGTCTCACTTGGTGTCTCCATACCGTACATAAGCCTTTAAGTATTAAGAAATACTTATGTGACTTATGTCAATCTCTCCCTCGCACCTTTGGTCTTTGCTTCCTTTGTCTTGCCATCGCGAGAGTGCTCCACATTCTCCATTAATTTGTGCACGTGGTTTATTTTTAAAGAGAGGATGCAAGTGTTAAAAAACACTATTCTCTATAGTCAATCTCAAATACATTTACTTGTGAAAGCCACACATAACACTAACTAGCATAAAGTAACTAACTACTTGTCTATGAGCTAATTAAGTAGGCTATCTACTAAGCTCCTTCATGAACCCATCTTTTTACTTTCTAATTACATAAACCTAGCTCCTTCATAAACCCAGCTCCTTCATAAACCCAGCTTCTTAGCTTTTAACTAAACAAACCCAGCTCCTTTATAAACCCAGCTCCTTCATAAACCCAGCTTCTTAGCTTCTAACTAGACAAACCCAGCTCCTTTATAAACCCAGCTCCTTCATGAACCCAGCTCCTTAGCTTCTAACTAAACAAACCCAGGTCCTTCATAAACCCAGCTCTTTACTTTCTAACTAAACAAACCCAGCTCCTTTATAAACCCAGCTCCTTCATAAACCCAGCTCTTTACTTTCTAACTAAACAAACCCAGCTCCTTCATAAACCCAGCTCCTTCATGAACCCACAACTTTGTAGTTGTAATCCCCAACTACCTCACTAATTATTCAAGCCCTTAACTAATCTTCCTACCTAATTTTCCTAATTCTACTAACAACCCCTTTCTAATCACACAATTCTTCTCTAATCCTAAAATCCTAAAATCCTAGAGAGGAGAGGGGGAGAGAGAATTTCCTAACTTCACTAAGACTAATTAATCCACACAAGTATATTTTTGCACTCATCACAACATCAAGTGCTCAACTCTTAAACATGGAACTTGCAACCACGTGTATTCAAAACATGAACTTTAAGTACCACAAATTGGAATCATGAATTAACTTTAAAATCCTTCACGTCAACACTAATTCTACCAAGAGATCAAGCCCTCTTCAAGGCTAACAAGCCTTGGCTCTCAAACTAAAAACTAAGCACACACATGTGCTCCAATATGGCTTCCCACACCCACACTTATAACTCGTGGGGTGCCTTGGAGCACAAAGGAAAGAGAGGATGAGTGAGGGAAGAATGAGGGATTATATAGTAAGCTTGAGGGGGTGAGCACCCTCAAGGCTCACGATAAGCCCTTGAGATTTCCTCCTACTTAGTAGGCGCCAATCCTATCTTCTAAGCCTTCCTCCCTCAAATGATCAACAAGGATCCTAATTCGAACATTTAACTAGCCTTGGCTTTCCACCTACCACACTTTACCAAACTTGGGATGCTTCAACCCAAACTTAGCCTCCTTCGCTTTCCGCCGCTATAACTTTCTCCCCTTACTTTCCCAAATCGTCGCTCACCACTTAATTCAAACCACGATGCTTAACTCGTGATTTGATTGGTGCTTTGAGAATTTGCTTATCCTCCACCTTGCATTCTTCCTTGGACCTTCCCCATTAAGTGGCCATGATGAGGTGGTCCACTTGTGCGCTCCATGTGATCCTCCATTCATCCCAATTCGAATGCACTTGCCTCTTGAGTCACTTTGGTTGTCTCCATCCATTTGTACTAGCCTACTCACTAACTACTCAATCCAAGTTCTCCTTACCTATCCTCATTCACTCAAATCCTTCCGAAGGTAAAAACACAATAACAACTCACATCCTAGCCTCTTACAACATGGTACTTCTAAGACTAACATTTCACTCTTTTTATATTTTTGTGAAGTAACATGCTACTTCAAAGTGCATCAACTAACGTTTCAAGGGTCTAAGACTAAATGTGGGCACCCTTTTGGGCTCACAGCCCGCCTCAAAGAGGGTTCGGCGCCGAAGCCTCATTGTGGGGCATAATTGAACCTTCTCTCACATCTAGTGGGTGCAACCTAATGTCAAGGGGAGGCACGAAAATTCAAAACAAAATGACATCGGGCCTACTCCAAAGAGGGTTCGGCGCCGAAGCCTCATTGTTGGGGCTCAATTAAGCCTTCTTCCATACCTAGTGGGTGTAACCTAATGTCAAGGGAGAGAAGAGAGACACGGAAGTTCAAAATAAAATGGCATCGGGCCCGCCCCAACGAAGGTTCGGCGCCGAAGCCTCATTTGGGGGCCCATTTGAGCCCTTTCGTGCAATTGGGGGGTACAACCTAATGTCAAGGTGGGGAGACGAAAGTTGGGAAGAGGATGGCATCGGGCCCGCCTCAAAGAGGATTCAGCGCCGAACCCTCTTTGTGGGGCATAATTGAACCTTCTCCCACATCTAGTGGTTGCAACCTAATATCAAGGGGGAGACACAAAAATTCAAAACAAAATGACATCGGACCTACCTCAAAGAGGGTTCAGCGCCGAAGCCTCATTGTTGGGGCTCAATTGAGGCTTCTTCCATACCTAGTGAGTGCAATATAATGTCAAGGGAGAGAGGGGAGACACGGAAGTTCAAAACAAAATGGCATCAGGCCCGCCCCAATGAAGTTTCGGCGCCGAAGCCTCAATTAGGGGCCCATTTAAGCCTTTTCATGCAAGTGGGGGGTACAACCTAACGTCAAGGTGGAGAAACGAGAGTTCAAAAGAAGATGGCATCGGGCCCGCCCCAACGAGGGTTCGGCGCCGAAGCCTCATTTGGGGGCCCATTTGAGCCCTTTCATGCAAGTGGGGGGTACAACCTAACGTCAAGGTGGGGAAACGAGAGTTCAAAAGAAGATGGCATCGGGCCCGCCCCAACGAGGGTTCGGCGCCGAAGCCTCAATTAGGGGCCCATTTGAGCCTTTTCATGCAAGTGGGGGGTACAACCTTACGTCAAGTTGGGGAAACGAGAGTTCAAAAGAAGATGGCATCGGGCCCGCCCCAACGAGGGTTCGGCGCCGAAGCCTCAATTAGGGGCCCATTTGAGCCTTTTCATGCAAGTGGGGGGTACAACCTAACGTCAAGGTGGGGAAACGAGAGTTCAAAAGAAGATGGCATCGGGCCCGCCCCAACGAGGGTTCGGCGCCGAAGCCTCATTTGGGGGCCCATTTGAGCCCTTTCATGCAAGTGGGGGGTACAATATAACGTCAAGGTGGGGAGACGAGAGTTCAAAAGAAGATGGCATCGGGCCCGCCCCAACGAGGGTTCGGCGCCGAAGCCTCATTTGGGGGCCCATTTGAGCCCTTTCATGCAAGTGGGGGGTACAACCTGTGAGCACCAAAATTGCCCCCAACGGCAATTTGGCTCACAATTGAGGGCTTTTTGCAAAATCATTAGATTAGACTAGGAAAATTTGGCCAAAAAGCCATTTAGATTAAGGTAGGTTGGCTAGAAGTGTTTTATCTTTGGGGTAAAACTCTTGGACAAGTAGAAATTAGAAACCGAAGGGGTAAAAGGGAAATGCCCTTTACCCGAATCGGAAGTATGAAAGTAGTGGGCTAGTAAATAGGTAGGTTAAGTTAGGAACAACTAATTCAAGCAAGCAAAGTCAAGCGGCGGCAAAAAAAGAGTGCTTCCGGTAGCGGCCAACGAAGAAAAAAGAAGGTGACAACTACAAATGTAAAGGATTTTGCCAACTAGGGCAAGGGGGCCATGTTGCCACCCTTGCCACCAAAAATGAAATTCAAACCAAAATGGAAAAGCCTTTCTAAGGGCTTAGACAAGTGGGTGCGAGGTGGCCTTTCCCCACTTCATTCACCACCGAGGGCTTCGTTGCCACCGTTCAAGGGACGGGACCCCTCGGTTGAACGGAAGGGAGAAGGGGTCCGACCCTTCATTGAAGGGTGATAAAAACCCCCTCTTCTTCTTCTTCGTTCTCTCTCCGAATTTTCATTTTTAACACGGCGAAGCCCTCTAGGATTGTAGCTAGAAGGAGAGAGCATTTTCATTCATACAATATAGGCATAAGTTAGAATTCTATGGTTAGAACTCTTGAGAGAAGGTAGTGTGTTTTTGAACACACCCCTAAGTAGCTGTGCCACATTCAATCAAGTGTAGTGGACACACAAATTGCAATTTAGCTTTCAGATTTTGAGTGGATATAGCCCTTTATGTTAGCTTCCCAAAAAGCCTAAGCTTATTAGAATCAGAGTTAGGGATCAAAAGTTATGAGTGTTTGAGTAGAGGTATCTCAGCTGCCACTCAATTTACAAGCGCTGACTTTGCAAGCGCATAACTAAACGACATTTTGTTCAATTGTTTTGGTATTTAAGTATGTTATAGATGTTGTTATTAGCTTTCTAGAATGTGTAAGCTTATAGAAATCTAAGTTGATGTGTAAAAGTTATGAGTAGTTGAGTGAAGATGTCTCAAACTGCCTCTTAAATTGTAAGCGCTGACTTTGCAAGCGCATAACTAAGAGAAAATTTATTCAGTTGTTTTGGTATTTAAGTATGTTATAGATGTTGTTGTTAGCTTTTTAGAATGTGTAAGCTTATAGAAATCTAAGTTGATGTGTAAAAGTTATGAGTAGTTGAGTGAAGATGTCTCAAACTGCCTCTTAAATTGTAAGCGCTGACTTTGCAAGCGCATAACTAAGAGAAAATTTATTCAGTTGTTTTGGTATTTAAGTATGTTATAGATGTTGTTGTTAGCTTTCTAGAATGTATAAGCTTGCTGGAATCTAATTTGATGTGTAAAAGTTATAAGTGTTTTAATGAAGGTGTCTCAGCTACCTCTCCAACTATAAGTACTAACTTTACAAGCGCATAACTAAAAGAGAAATTATTCAGTTGCTTTGAGACTTAGATGCATTATAGTTCTTCTTGTTAGCTTTTTAGAAAGTATAAGTTTGTGACAATCGGATTTAAGGAGTGAGAGTTATGAATTTTGGAATGAAGGTATCCCAGCTGCCTCTTGAATTCTAAGAGCCGACTTTGTGAGCTCATATCTTTAAGGGGATACATGCAGTTATTTTGATAATTGGATGGGTTATAGTTATTGTTGTTAGCTTTCCAAATTACTAACAATTGTTCCAATTGAGGCTTGTGAGAGGAAGTTGTGGCCGTTCAAGCAAAGGGGTGTCTACTGCCTTACGATAAGAGGTTCGTCCATCCAAGGTTGGCGAGTTGGCGTTGTGGGCGGCCGAACGTTGGAGTAGGGGTTCCGCACCAACCATCGCCAAATCAAGATGGGAGCCAATCGGTAAGTCTTTTTAGCCCTACACCTTTCGATTTAGGAATGGAGGGAGCGCGGCAAAGGTATATTCTAAACCCAACCCAACTATCCATGTAAGGCTAGGGGGGCATCACCCACCTAGCCGCCGAGGGGGGATTCCAACTCCCATGTGTGCGGAGCCCCTCGGTTAAGTGTTGTGGTAGTAGCTTCCATTCATAACTCGTTCGTGTGTGGTGAAGCCGGGTTAATCACCGGCATGACCACTCTGCATGTTTGTAGGTGGTAAGGTGGGAGTAATGACCCACGAAACCACCATCATGTTGTTGGCCCCAAGGGTTGGAGGTGATGGCCCCAACCCTTGAAGATTGTGCAACAGGTCGAACACACATGTTGCCTTATTCCCCGGTCCCATTAAGTTGAATTTTTGTGGTCAACCCGTGTTAAACTAATTAATAACCAATAAAATTCGTACAACCCCCGTGGGCAAAAAACCAACCGGGAACTTAACTCGGAAGATTGATACTACCCCTTCGGCGGCAAAGATCGGAGGGTGTAAGTATCAATCAACCTTCAAGAGACCCGCACAGGGCCTTGAAGGGTTCGGATTAAGGTGTGCACCAACCAGGTAAGCGGTGATGCCATAATTTATGAACTTAGTAACCTAGGTTTTGTTCAATCAACCATAACTAAGAATGAAGGTTGGAAAGGTGGAACTTAATCAAGGTCCCCTTTAGAGAATTTAATCCATAAGAATTAAGGAATTAGGTGTGGCCAAGGTAAGAGGTAAGGTTCTTTTATCCATTAGAGTTAGGTTGCCTTGATTTCAAGGCTGGTGCGTCTGCGCGTAGACTAGGATAGATTAGGCATTAGGTAAGAGAAATTGATAATCACCTTAGATACTTATGATCTAGGCACAACCTACCGGAAGGATACGACGCGATTATCAAATCCCTCCACAACCCAAAACATTCATTAAATACTGGGTTCGGCTTAGGCACCTGCTAAGGCAGGCCACCCTCACCGAAGGGCTTATGCGGTACTTTTAGGCTCCCTCGGAGGGGGGTGCCCAAAAGCACCACACAACCTAACGTCAAGGTGGGGAGACGAGTGTTCAAAAGAAGATGGCATTGGGCCCGCCCCAACGAGGGTTCGGCGCCGAAGCCTCATTTGGGGGCCCATTTGAGCCCTTTCATGCAAGTGGGGGGTACAATATAACGTCAAGGTGGGGAGACGAGAGTTCAAAAGAAGATGGCATCGGGCCCGCCCCAACGAGGGTTCGGCGCCGAAGCCTCATTTGGGGGCCCATTTGAGCCCTTTCATGCAAGTGGGGGGTACAATATAACGTCAAGGTGGGGAGACGAGAGTTCAAAAGAAGATGGCATCGGGCCCGCCCCAACGAGGGTTCGGCGCCGAACCCTCGTTGTGGGGGCTGAAAAATCAAATAATGAGCTATCATAACCAAACAATCTATTTTTTTGTGGAGATTTTCCTAATGTGCTCTTCGATGTTACGGATGGGAGATGAAGCCCCTTCCGACTATGTGATTCATTCAATTTTAGAATAGGAACTTCGAGGCCTGTAGAAAGATCAAAAAATAGATGAGAGTGCTATGATAGAGTGACTTACTGCATCTGAAGCCTTTGAGGGCGTGCTTTGTGCACAATCGTCCAGATCTTCATCGCCTTGTTTGTTCTCGTATAGTTCGTGGTCATGATTATTCATATCTTGATCGGTCTCTTGAAACTGCTCTCCACTTGCCTCCCCTACTTGCGCATCCTCTGACACGAATGCCGAATTCTGAAACATTGATCTAAATATTGTCATCTCCGAGTAATAAAATCCTACACCCCAATGACTTGATATTGGACATATCAATGATAACCCACCTTTAAATTATACTTTGATATGCTCAAAACCTTAAGAATGATCCGCAACACACCACATTATGTTGTAGGACATCAAAGATATTCTTCAACCAATAGATACTTACTTGGATTTGTTTTTCACTTAACAACTCTTCTTCAAGCTCGCACTCAGACATGAATGGTTGATTGTCTTGCGATACCGCAAATCCTTGTCACGGTATGCGGCGTCGGTAGCCACACCGCATCCGGAAGGATTTCATCCATTTAGATATGGATGGATGAAACCCTTGGAGTGGTGGAGATGCTCCTAAGTGAGGAGTCTCCTCCTTGGCTTGGCATTCTTGCCAAGTCAAGCCTTGTGAGTGAGTGTGTGGAGAGAGCTTGTGTGAGTGAATGTTGCATGATTTTGCAATGGAATCTTGAGTTCTTCTCCCCTTACTTACACTCTTGGATTCTCCCGTGGTGGAATGAGAGATAACTTGACTTGTGTGCATATTTGAAGAGAGAACTAGAGCTCATAGTAGTCTTTGACTCTCTTCTTTCTCTGTAAAGGCGTGTTGTGTATGTATGGCTTTGCTATGTTTTAGTGTTATTTGTTAGTGGTGGTTGGTACTCGAGCTGCAGTGACACACGATCGTTATTTACACGACATCCTGATATCTCGCCTTCCAATGGATGAGTCTCAACAACAACTTCTTCCAACAAAGCACTGTCATACAAAAGTGTTTTAATTGTATTAGTAAGGTCTATGCCCGAACTTTGAAGTTGTCGCCTTGCCATTCTAGATTTGGCTAGTTGCTTTCTAGATGAATAACGAAACCCACCCCTCCGCTTCTTCTTCCTATCTCCGTTCTGCATTTGGCTCAATAGAACATCATTTACATCTCCACTATACTGTCTTCTATTGAGTCGAGGAATGTGGCAATGCCCTTAAAACAAACGTTTCTCAATAACATGCAACTGAATTTGAAATACTCAATTACGGACTCTTTCTCCATATATTAATCTTTGTTATTAATGCTAATCATCACACACATCGAATCTCAATAGTCACTTTAGTGGCATTTTCTATATTTTCATGCTCTCCATGGCCAGCTGGTGGGTACAACCCTGTAAGTTTTATATTTCCTACCTCCTCCTTCACGCTCATTCAACACTCTATTTCAAGTATGAAATAAATTATGACTATTTGAATACTTCAATTGAATGTCTATATTTTTCAAGATTGGTTGTTTTATTTAGATTGTCATATCTTTCATAAATAGAAAGGCTATCCTAGCAATCTAATTCTAGCCGTCACTAAAATAGTGGGCTCCTATTACACTTACAAGCGCCGCCAGTTTGTTCTACTTGTAAATTTGAAATCCATCATAAATAGAAGTAATTCAAACTAACATCTGCATTTGGTTCATTGTGGTTCTCCGATGAAAAGCCTTTCTTCAAACAGGTATTATCTGACAATGGCAAATTTGTATAATTGAACCTGGTCCACCATATGTTGATGCTATGGATTGGACTTCAATCACAATTCTATTGTATAATTATTTCATAACGCCAATTCTTTTATTATTGGACTTACATAGTTCCAAGCAACCCACTTATCTGACACGCGCCGGCAACTTCTCTAAAATATGTCATTTTCATCAATACATGACTCTCGGCGTTTTTTTCTAATTTAAGCGCCTTTGAATCATCCTCTTTATTAATTCTAGTTTTCTATGTCTTCATGCAGTGATGTTTGCATAACCGCTTGCATCAAAATATACCTGCAGAACTCTTCGACTTAAAATCTACTCACAACTTTCATGTTGTCCGTGTCTTCCCTTTCTCCATTGCAATGGCTGATTCTCATAATCCTCCTATGGTGATAATTCGTGCTGATGGGCAAGGAGTTCCTATTTCTTTTCAAGTAGGAGCTGATGGAAAGTGCACAGTCAGTGCTCTTCGTTTGCATCTTCGTTTTCAATTTCTACAAGGATCTATACATGTTGATGAGGATATATTTGATGTTGATTCAGGAGAACTTCTTTACACTATAGGTCAGGAGTCCTCTATGAATGATCAAGGTCAGTGTTGGATTCTGAAGTCAGGGACGTACCGAGTGTATGGGTTGAAAGATCCTCTTCAAGGTGCATCCACTGAGATCCTCACCCCTAAGGTGTCATCTACATGCACCCTACAAACACCTATGCTCCAAAATGTTAAGATTGAGCCTTGCGAACGTACCGTCCATCTTTTGAGTGATGATTCTGAAGATGAGCTCCCCACTAGATTGCCGTCTTCCAATATTCCAATCCCCAATCCTACTGTAACATGTCACGCATCGTATGACACAAATTCATCGCAAGGCAGTCGTTCAAGTACTTCTAGGCCTCCGATTCCGCCACGAATTGATGACTATGTGAGCGTTGTTGATTGTCTCAAAAAGTTAGCTGCAAGGAAAGGATCGAAGTCTATTTTGTCTAAGGTAGACTTTACCAAAATAAAAACTGAGAGAATGGAATTCCTTCCCCCTAGGTTTGATGGCAACGTGATGTTTGAGTTACCCCCGCCAGGGAAGTATGCATCACAGTCACAAGTAAAGTTCCTTCATGGCATGGACAAACGCCATGATGGCCATGCTTGGACTCGCACCATCACCTCCAATATCAAGAATGACATGGGTTTAACATTTAGAATGTCTTCGTGCTTAGGTCATTTGCAATGTACCAACACAGCTTGTGATTATTTATCTCGTGTGCACCGGTCCTCCCAAGCTAACGAAACCGAATGGGATGGAATCTCCTTGTTCACCTTTGGAGTTGGATGTAATCCTCCAAAGGGCTCAACTATCGTGTGTAAAATCTGCAAGGTTTCTCCATCATGCTTGGATGTGTGCTTGGCTAAGATTTATTATGTTCTTGGCCATGGAAATATGACTCGTGCATGTGTGCACCTTGGAACCCATTGTCATCCTGTGAAAATTGGCGAATACAGGGATGTTGCTGAGAAAATAAAGGGCCTAATTGGTGAACAAGTAGAGAAAACTCCAACAGCAACTAATTCTGCCATTGTCCTTGAAGCGAGCAAGGAATTCCTTGGTGAGTTGCTTCTTTTTGCGGATGGATCAACGCAGGAGGAACTTACTCTTGATGAGCTTATACCAGTGTTTGATAAGTTCAAACACATGTCTTTCCCGAATATTCGGAATCAAGTCACGACGTTTCGGTACTTGCGACGTTTTGGAGTCATGGACAGCATCACCAAACTTAGAGGGTCTAGCTACTGGGCATTTGTCCAAGAGAACAAATTCCCTGGCCAAGGGTCCGAGTCTGACAAGATCTTTGTTTTCAAGATGTCTGAAGTCGGGCCAGGAAGTGGAGTTGATCTTGTGACAAGAATGCAGCCGGGTGGAGATTTACAAAATGCATGGATCATGTTCGACCATGTCAAGCGTGTGAAGGACTGTACTTCCATGGCCTGCCATGTTTATGATGCTACCTATTGTCGGGTAATGACCATTGCAGTGTGTGATATGCAATCGGAAGATGTTGCCGCTCAAATCATTTTCTGGAATAACTTGAATGCTGTTGTTGCTAGACACAACGTTTCTAACGTACAATTCAAGGGCTTCATGGCAGACAGTGCACAAGCGAATTGGAATGCAATTCGTATTGTGTATGGAAGTGGTGATGCGTCAATTCCTATGGAGGACCAAGAACGTACTTGTTTGTTTCATTGGACCCAGTCATTGGAGAAACATACAAAGGCTGACATTCGGGCGGACCTGCAACCACAACATCGTCAATTGTGCATGCAATACAAGAATGCCAAATCGTTAGAAGAGGCTGAAGAACGGTACCTTGCTATCAGGTCATGGTGGCTTTCCTCCGGGGCAACGACTGATGAAGGGGTCGTTCGTCTTGACCTATGGCTTGCTTTCTGGCACTTCCGCTATCGCCAATGGGGTGGTTTTATGGATTTGGTAAGTTCACACTTTGCTCCGGGCCTTTTTGCTTTCAATTTCCTGTGAAGTTGTAACCTCATTCTAAATTCTATTACCATTCATTTGACATCACAGGCTCTTTCCGAGGCTGAGCTTGCTGAAATGCCTTCATGCAATTTAGCGGAGACTGTACACAATAAGTGGCTTCAACAGAGCGGTAAACGAGATAATGACTTGTATGTGGCAACTATCGATGATTACGTACGTGCTTTCATGCAAATGGTTGCCTACTACCAGTATTTGAATGGTGAGAGACCGGGTACTGGACCTGGAAAAGAAGAATTGCTATTGCGAGTCGCTCAACGAACCGCCCAACGTTCTGGCAACCCAAAATCGCTTCATCAAGCGCTCCGAAACATGCCCGGAGCTGAAGGTTTTTGCACTCGGGAGCCTCATCTTCAAGGTGAGGAAGTATTTCTCTCCCTTAAGCGCAAACCAGATCTTCCTCCTGGATCGGAGTTCGACTCTCATAGACCTGACAAAATTAGCATCTCTCGCCCTCGGGTACAAACGCGAGCAGGAGGTGCAAGATTTTATGATCTCACTTCACAGGGTGACGCACAACAAGAAGCAACTGAAAACCTGCATGACAATCCAGTTCAACTAGAGACACCTCCCACAAATCCAGCCGTGGAGCATGTGAAGGTTGTACAAGAAACAACATGCAATGAACATGAATGGCACATCGCGCGACTTCCAAAGATGTCAGCAAAGGCTTGCTTCGCTCAACAGGCCATCACCAAGAAGAAATGTGTGGCACGAATTGTACAAGATGGTAAGAATACAGCTGCACCAACTTACAACGGCATCATGCACAACTATAGGAAGAATAAGCAAGAGCGCATGCAGTTTTTCTTCTGCAACGACGACATTGAGAGGTGCGTGAAAGGTACTCGTCGTAAGTGGGTGGTTTCCAACCCTGCAGTTCCAGAAATTTGGCCTGTTAAGATTGGCACCAATCTCACACAGAAAGAGATACTAGACTTGGAGAACGCTGGTTTTCGATTGGCACCACGTCTGGAGCTCTCTCCAAGGAAGTTGTTTAGGGAAGAGGGATCATTGGTGGACCTGTCAGAGTACCCTACCCCGGAGTTCTCTAACGACTTTCCAAAGCGCAGATTCGGGAAGAATATCAGGCGGAATCCAAACGCACCTTCAACGAAGCACGCCAATTCCTGCGCATCTGCTCTTACTGTCATTGGGCAGATTCTGAAGGTTTCTATGGTACCAAATCCTGCCTTGGGTTGCATCATCACCTTTGAGTCCCGGAATGGTCTCAAAATTTCGCAATACTTACTTACGATTGGCCAGTTTCCCAGTTGTTCATGCCCCTTCTTCAAAGATATGTCGGGCAAAGCCTTGGGAAAGCGTGGGCAATGGACAAATTGTAAGCATTTGTACTACATATTTCACGTAGTTTGTGGATTGGATAGTGAGATAGATGTTTTTATGCACGCTCCTAGTTTCAGCTTCAACGAAATTAAGTGTGTTATTCAGATGGTGCTACTAAAGCAACCAGCAACTTAGAGATGCAATTGAACCCGAGGGTTACATTGTACAATTTTTTTTGATTGAATGGAAAAGTGGTGAGACTAAAAGGGCCACCACGACGTTGTTGTTGTACATTTTTTACTACTCATTGAATCATCATTGACATTGAAAATTTCAAATGTATGTACATTTTTGTTCACATTTTGCTATCATCCTATAGTAATAGTGGTCAAAAGTGCATGAAAAATTTCATTCCCACGGTCATAGGAGCACCCTTATTCAACGGTAATAGGTCCAAATAATTACTAAATTTGGGGGAAAATATTTTTATTTCTATTTTTGGTAAAATCTCAATAAATGTTGATTATTTTATTCTTTTTTCTGCTCTCTGCTCTCCATTCACTGCTCTAGGCTCACTGCTCACCGCTCTAGGCACGCAAACTAGCTTCGTCCCTTCCCGTCTCGCCATTTTGGCCATCCAAGGATACTTCTCGCTGAGTCGTGTTAGATCCTTGTGACTTCATCTAGGATGTAGTTTGGCGGCGGCTTTATGGTGCATAGGATTTTGACAAACAATCTTGTCACTTGGGATATGAATTTTGCTCGCTCCCCTTAACGAAGTTTGTAAAATTATAGGCAAATTTGTTGATTACGCTTGTATCTACTATCTTCTAGTATGGCCAGGAACTTTAGGTTTGCGTCTGAGCATCATGCCACCTCCAAGTTCACGCTCATTTAGAAGGTTAAATGAATGTATGAATATGACACCTACACCATTTTCTTTATAATTTTGTATACTATGTAGGTTATGTATTTACTTGGTATCAGGAAGAGGACCGGTCTTATGATTGGGGCCCTAGTAATTAGGTTTATGAGTTTTGAAATATACGATATAAAGCCGAGTTTGTATTCCGGATATATTATTTTGAGTTTTGTTTGAAATCAGAATATATTTGGGTGCAAGCATAGTAAAGTGGACCAAAAAAGTGCTCCGGTATATGACAGCCATGATTTTCTTGGTCAAACGCTTATAAGTAGTAGCAAAATGTTGTTAAAAATAGATTATTTTTCATGATGACCTCTATTGTTAAGTTAGGTACTCAAATATAGAATATCAATATGAGATCTTCAAAACCTATCATCAAAAGTGACGCGTAAAAGTAACTGACTAAATATAGTTTGAACGTAATTTTCATGACCGAAAATATTTTGAACTTGGAATTTCTTTTCATATTCCTTGAATTCATTATAAACTTGAGGTCATCGTAATTTTTTTTTCAAAAATTCATCAATTTAATGTAATTGTAATTCAAACAAGTTTTTGACAATTATCTTTTCAATGACACCCACTTGCACCACCAAAGTTAGTATATTGTTTTGGATCACTTTCACTTAAACCTGAGCAAGGATCAAGAGCTGTCCACTTTACCGTGCTTGCACCCATTTATCAACCACTTTGTAAATGAGATCTTGTTGCATTGTATCAGGGTGCGATACATCAACTGATCATATTTTGGGTTGATGCTTATGTCCCCCTATTTTATGATTTGCCATATCTTCTTGATGACCAAATTTTTTTTGCCTTCTTCTAGGACTTCTAATAGGATGTTGTTGCAATCCTTGCTAGCTCCCTTTAACATGTTCCTCAACTCTAACAAGTCTCACGAGCGCTAATTTTGCACATCCCACACATGCACATGGTTAGCTCCCTATAGCTTGGACCTCTAATTAAAACTCATAACTTGGTAACCAACCCTCCTACACATGCATTCGGGACTCACCCCTTAATAGGTAGCCAATGGTTAGATATGGACGTCTATTCATGGAAATCCAATCTTGAGTTGATCATCGTGTTGCCGGAGCAACACTACAACAACCCGAAGCATACTTGGCAACTTTGCCCCCACGAGCCAATGCCCATGAAGGCCACGCCGTTATGCCGTGGGTGGTGTCGGGTGCCTCTCCATGAGGAATGCCCGAAACACCATGGGCACAAGAGGGACCCCGGAGTGACACCCGAGACTTGTGGTGCCGTTGGTGAGAGGGCCCAAGTGATCTTAGTGTGGGTGAAGGCCCTAGGCTTTGGAACCGCCTCCCACCCACGGAGACTAGGAGGCACGAGGGTAAGGCCATAATCTATGCGTAGCTTATGGCGTGCGGATTTTAGAATGCTCAAGAACATCTCAATCGGAGATGTGATCTAGGAGATATGACAATTTGAGTGGGGCGTTGTCCTGAGACAGCGCTCTGGTACAGCAGTGGCCTGGGAGTGGCTCCTAGGACTGCCGAGGTTTGAACAGGCATAACTTCCTCAATACTTGCTCAAATGGGGCAAGTGAATAGTCCATCGGCATCTACGTAAAATGTAGATGACAATGGAATGGTTGCATGATAGCATCAAAGACCATACAAAGAAGTTATGGTGTTTTGAAGCTGCTGGGGGCTTCCAGCCCCAACAACTAAGGAAAAATGTCTACTTGGCCCCAAGTCTTGGGAGAGAGACAAAAGGTTACTTGACGGTAGGATAGGGGCCTTGCCTAGAGTCCTAGAGGCTTATATGGTGAGGCGACGTGGCCGGCCAAACCCATCCGAGGCCAAATGGCACAGCCTTTACGGGCATTGGCCCAATGTGAGGGCATAGTTGCCTAGTATGGTTCGGGTTGTTGTAGTGTTGTTCCAGCAACATGATGATCAACTTAAGATTGGACTTCCATCCATGGAAGTCCACATCTTACCTTTGGTTACCGATGTAGGAGTAAGTCCCGAATGCAAGTGTAGGAAGGTTGGTCCCCCTCCTATGAGCTAAGAGGTCCGCGGTATTAGGGAGCTAACCATTCACATGGCGGAATGCAAAGGGTTAGCGCTCGTGACCCTTGCTAGAATTGAAAAATAACCAAGTTAGTTAAGAGGAGCTAGCAATGGTTGCGAAAGGTGGGGTCGGTCGGAAAAACTACCTCATCCACATAACATACTCAATGCTTATGGCCTTACCCTCATGACTCCTAGTCTCTGTAGGTGGGAGGTGTTGTCAACGTTTGGGACCTTCGCCTACACTAGGATCGCTTGGGCCCTCTCACCTATGATACTACAAGTCCCAAGCGTCACTCCGGGATCTTCTTTGTGTTCATGATGTTGCAGACACTCCTCATGAATAGGTACGCAACAGGTGCATGCTTTACCCTTGCTTTGCCACAACTCTCTAAGATCCCTTTCGCCTCACGGGAACGCGACGACTTACCCTACCTCTATGACTTCATATGGAAAGCCTCGCTCTGTGAATTCATACAACTCTGCGGTCATGGCTTCCACCGTCGTTTTTCTTACTTCTCATTCATATATCTAGTGATGAAATTTTTATACCAAACCTATATATCTGTGGTTGAACATTGCCGTACCCCTCGTCCTTACCCTCCGTCCTTACCCTTTTTGTAGGTTAACCTTCCTCTCACAGTTTGTCATTATGATTATCCAACATTGATGTTGTAGGCCAGTGTTTGTATCGCAACCCTTATTAGTGCCCTTTAACTATCTTGACCAATTCTCAATTCTAGCAAAGTTCACGAGCACTAACCCTTCACATTCCACCCATGTGAATGGTTAGCTCCCCAATACCGCGGACCTTCTAGCTCATAGGTGGATGACCAACCCCTCTACACATGCATTCGGGAATCTCTCCTTAGTCGGTAGCCAATGGTTAGATGTGGACTTTCATCCATGGAAGTTTAATTTTTAGTTGATTATTGCGTTGCCGGAAGAATACTACAACAACCCGAAGCATACTTGGCAACTATGCCTCCATGCTGGGCCACTGCCCGTGGAGGCCATGCCTTTCGACCTCAAGTGGATTTGGTTGGCCACACCACCCCATCCATATAAGCCTCTAGGACTTTGGGCATAGCCCCTACCCCACTGTTAAGTAATTTTTTGTCTTTCTCCTAAGAATTGGCATCGAAGAGGGATTTTTCCATTAGCCACTAGGGCTGGAAACCCCCAACAACTTCAGACCTCTATGATTTTGTTGTATGATCTTTGATTCTATCACACAATCATTTCATCAACATCTATTTTTTGCGTAGATGCCGATAGACTCCTCACTTGTCCCTTTCTGGTTGGTGTTCAGGATGTTATGGCCGTTCTAACCTCGGCAATCCCGGGTGCCACTCCCATGTCATTGTCCCTCGGCAATGCCCCACTCAAATCGTAATATCTCCTAGTTCACACCTCCGATTGAAGTGTTCTTGAGCATTCTAGAATCCGGATGCCATAAGATACTCAATGCTTATAGCCTTACCATTGTAACTTGTAGTCTCCGTGGGTGGGAGGCATTTTCAACGCTTGGGGCCTTTACCCACATTATGATCACTTGGTCCCTCTCGTCGATGGCGTTATAAGTCCCGAGTGTCATTATGGGGTCTCCTTTGTATTTATGGTATTTCGAACATTCCTCATAGAAAACTGCACAACAGTTTGAGAGATATTATGTGTCTTAAGAATATGTAATGTCTCTTTCATTATTTAGTTTCTAGACATGTATCTCATTCACTTGGCAAGAATGTTATCATTTCATAATTGAAAGTGTTTTGAAAGGATTTTGGAGTGTGTGATGAATGAAATTTGAATAATATTTGCTTTGGAGTGGGTTTCAATCTAGAAGCGGAAATGAACGATTTCTACAACAAACTCATCTTTATTTTCAAGATTTTTAGTTTTTTTTCTATTTTATTTCGTACATCTACTTTTATTTTCTAATGTACTTTTACATATTAGTATGTATGAATGTTATATGTGTAGTTGAATTTGCAATCCTTACAAATTTTTAGCAAAATTCAAAATTTTGATTGTAAAACTAGTCATTTGGAAGTACATGTTGAACCTAGTAGGTTCGACCTATTTTTAGATTTATTAAAAAAATCTTATTTTATATTTATATAAAAGACTTCAAGATCTTATTACTGTCACTTATCACGGTTAATTCCGAGCTTGTGACAATTAGTTATGATTTTTTTGAAGATAGTCCTCAAAAATCAAAACTCTACAAAACCCCATTGAATTGCAGAGTGCAGAGAATATTCTCTGCCTAGATGGAATTATTTTGATTTTTGGAGATTCTGGTGTCCGATTTAGGTGGTCCTTAGGTGTTTCTTGAGGAACACAATGAGGATGTTAGATTTTCTATTTGAACTATATTAAGTCCTGAATTTGTTGATTTAGGTGTCTATCTTCTATATAGACCTAATTTATAAAATAAATATCTTTTAAAATATTCCGTTGACGCATTTAAGTTTCACATTAGAGTCCTAGAAATTATAAAAATATATATTATTAAGTTTTTGGGACTCATTAAGATATGTGAGCCAAGAGAAATATTTGTTTAAGCAACATGTGCAATAAATTACCATTGATGCATTATTCGTGGTATTGCCACTTTATTGCCTCTTGTTTAAGATAAACAAAGCTTGTTTGTGGGAGAGGGATCTGATTTTTATTTGTCTTTTGTAAGGTACCCTCTCACATCTTTGTTTGGGCATTTTAATCATATTTATGTTTGCTATAGGCGCACTCATTTATGTAAACCTTTCATGGTGGTGAAGTCGGATTGATCACTGACAAGACTATTTTTGTACGCTTATGGACACACATTTAAAGTGAAAACCATTTGTACCGTGTATGACATTGTCAAACTTTGTGGTAAAATTGGATTAATGACTAGTAGACCATGAGGACTTGTCTGTCTGCAAGATGCCCTACAGGTTGCAATTTTTTCATAGATAGATAGTTGCAAATGCAAGTGGCAAACTTAGTGCATGGTGAAAACCAAGAGACGATATTATTGCTCCCCCTTATCAGTTCTCCGATAGCAAGGAGGTTGAGGACGAGGAGCCTTTGGCGGACCCCAACAAGGTTTTTCAGCCTATTTGTACATTGAAGACTACTCGGGTGACCCAATTCTGAACTCCCTGTAGCTGGGAGGACATGGAGGACAATCATCGGAGTGGAGTCCGGATCAGTTCTCCATGCGGGTCACAAGCATTGTACTTATTAATTGGAAGCTTCATTTTTGGACATGGATCCGTGAGTGGAAATAGAAGGTGCCCAGTGGTGACGATTGATACGCCTTTAAACTTCTCCCTTAATATTTGGAGCATGAAGCACTCCAAAGCTACGAGGAATTGACTGTAGGTCACGTATCCGAGCTCTTTAGAGTCAAAGATTACTGAGTTTGCAGAGTCGAGTTGATCACGGCGTTGAAGGAAGGTGTCATTATAGATATGCCTTCTGTCCAGATTGATGATAGCTTGGACACGAAACTTGAATTGCTGCTGGACCAAGGTCCAGCTAATAGAAGGGTGGTTCCCACTTCATCAGTGTCTAAAGCACTGATGCATTAGTTATTGAGGTTGGCCTATGCCAAGCAAGTTATTATAGACACTTTTGGAGCTCTTCTTCATTTTGAACCTTTACAGGAATTCTCCCAGTACCTCGAGTTAGAGTACAGGGGCATTCGTCGGCATGGAATGCAAAAAATCCAAGATTTTCGAAAAAAAATTATACGAGGCTGTCATGGTTTACATGAGAGATGGGATGTGCTTTCACAAAGCTGCAATTCGTCCATCTCTTTGTCTCCAAACAAGACAAGAGGGTGTAGGAGTTGGTCTACCCTAAATTTTTGACAAAGTATAGAGAAAGATCCACGTTAGAAAATCCTTGTTACTACAAGCATTTACGTTTGTGGAGCATATCGACAATGCAATTTGCATTAAAAAAATGGGCAAATTTGCCCTAACGACTATAAAGCAGTCCAAACCAAAATTAAAGTACAAGCCAAAACATACGCATGTGCAAGGGAGTTTGGCTAAAACGAAGGCCAGTCTGATCCTTCATTATTGGAAATGTCGAAAAGATGGCCATGACAAAAATGATTGTCTTTATTCCAAACCGAAGGTAAGGGAAACGGCAAGGAAAAGGCCAAAAATCCTTTTCAGTATAAGAAGCCCCAAAAGAAGCCAAAGCGTAAAACATTGCGGTGCACCCACCACAATCAAATCAACTACAACATTGATTATTGTTTTGAGCTTCACCCAGAGTTGAGAGTGTTTTCTCTTCAGATGGTTTTTCTATACCTCAGAAGAATAACTCGTCCCAAGCTCAAATGGTTGACACGGGGAGGTCACTCCCTCTTTAATTAATACATACACGTGCGCTCATGACCTATTTATCGGGGGGCTATTTACCTTGCAGAAAAGATTATAAGGTATGGTATTTTTCAAAATAAAGGTAAATGCTTGTATTTTAATACACTCTATCAATAATTATAATTTTTTGGGGGAATCATTTAAAAATACCCTATTTTACTTATACTGCATTTTTTTCCCTTCCCGGCACGTGGGTAGAGACCATTAACTCCACATTGGAACCGTTGGTTCAGTAATGTTCAAGCAAGCCAGCATGCAAAGTCATCCATCCAAAGCATTTTCAATAGAAAATTACCTCTTTTCATCCATTAGCACAGACCTTACCCTAGATCCGCTACCCCTAGTAATTGTTTCCATGCTATTTTACATGTACTGACCAGATAAAAGAGGCCATTATATGTGATGGTATTTTACATGTAAACATGTTTCACTATTTTAAAACCCCCTATATTATATGTACGTTTTTTGCAAAATTTACCTACAATGAATATATTAGGCCCTATTTTTTATCGCACGTTGTTTCTACGATTTTCGCCAGTGACCTCCCCGTGATGGTTGAGCTTCAGGAGCAAATGAAGCAGCTAGTGGCTTCTTCAGTTCAAGTTGCTGAAAAATGTCTACTTGGCCCCAAGTCTTGGGAGAGAGATAAAAGGTTACTTGACGGTAGGATAGGGGCCTTGCCTAGAGTCCTAGAGGCTTATATGGTGAGGCGACGTGGCCGGCCAAACCCATCCGAGGCCAAATGGCACGGCCTTTACGGGCATTGGCCCAATGTGAGGGCATAGTTGCCTAGTATGGTTCGGGTTGTTGTAGTGTTGTTCCGGCAAGATGATGATCAACTTAAGATTGGACTTCCATGGATGGAAGTCCACATCTTACCTTTGGTTACCGATGTAGGAGTAAGTCCCGAATGCAAGTGTAGGAAGGTTGGTCCCCCTCCTATGAGCTAAGAGGTCCGCGGTATTAGGGAGCTAACCATTCACATGGCGGAATGCGAAGGGTTAGCGCTCGTGACCCTTGCTAGAATTGAAAAATAACCAAGTTAGTTAAGGGGAGCTAGCAATGGTTGCGACAGGTGGGGTCGGTCGGAAAAACTACCTCACCCACATAACATACTCAATGCTTATGGCCTTACCCTCATGACTCCTAGTCTTTGTAGGTGGGAGGTGTTGTTGACCCTTGCAAATTTGCCCTAACGACTATAAAGCAGTCCAAACCAAAATTAAAGTACGAGCCAAAACATACGCATGTGCAAGGGAGTTTGGCTAAAACGAAGGCCAGTCTGATTCTTCATTATTGGAAATGTCGAAAAGATGGCCATGACAAAAATGATTGTTTTTATTCCAAACCGAAGGTAAGGAAAACGGCAAGAAAAAGGCCAAAAATCCTTTTCAGTATAAGAAGCCCCAAAAGAAGCCAAAGCGTAAAACATTGCGGTGCACCCACCACAATCAAATCAACTACAACATTGATTACTGTTTTGAGCTTCACCCGGAGTTGAGAGTGTTTTCTCTTCAGATGGTTTTTCTATACCTCAGAAGAATAACTCGTCCCAAGCTCAAATGGTTGAGCTTCAGGAGCAAATGAAGCAGCTAGTGGCTTCTTCAGTTCAAGTTGCTGAAATCCACGCTTCTGCGAGAACTTGTGTTGGCGAGATTGAGGGGCTCCTCGTCTTGCCTCCTACTTATATTAGAGATGGATTGGTAAAAGCTTTTAGATCTATGAGTTTTTAGAACTATCTAAAAATTTATAGAAGCCTAGAGAGGGCTATGGAAGCTTCCGGAAGACTATGAAAGCTTCTAGAACATTATGGAAGGTTCCGGAAGACTTTGAAAGTTTTTGGAAAACTCTAGAAAGTTGTAAAAGATACAAGAAACTATGGAGGTTTCTATATGTCCGTGACATCCCCTCCTTCTCTAACGACGAGTTCTACGAGGAGTATGCTAAACTACTTGCTTTACATTTGTAAGAGACCAAGGATTTATTGTATAGTTGCGGCAACATAAATTATTCTATCAGCTCTTGTTAAGGATGAATTAGTCATTTTATGAATCGTTGGTGTCTTCGTTCTTCTCTTGTTGGTACTATATATTAAAGTGTCTGCTCCTGATTGGTATTTTCAAAACATCCTCAAAATATTACTTCATGACCGCTATGTTCCACGTTTCCAACCTGCAACGAAATTACTAAAGCTTGAGCATCATCTTGGAGGTTGTCATGCCAAAGTTGATCTAGCCGTGGTCGCTTCTATCGTGTTAATGGTTTGATTTTTTCTTACGGACAATCTTGTTGTACCAGACGATAGAGCTGTTGATCCAGCAATTGTGATAGAGAAACTCTAACTCATGTTCTTATTCAGGTTTTGGCCGTGATTTTTGATCTTGGAATTCCATATGAACTCTCCAATTCGACATGCTATAGGATCAAAGTTTCTACAACTCAATGAGATCTAAATGACCATATACAACTATTACTCGTGGCTCTCCCCCTTTTATATATCTCCGATACATGGCTTCATCGTGAGGCTACTATAATATTTTATTACTACTAGATTTTGGTTTGTTGGGATATAGTCGATGAAATTCTTGTATCTTTTGACGTGCATTAATTAATTTCGGTGTTGTCTCCCATGTACGCTCATTTATATCATAATCACACCAATGCACAAAATATTATAATTGTCCTTGCCATCGCCGAGAATCCAACACTTTTTCCACCTCATATTGTTCATGATTATTTGTCTCGATATATGGCGGTGGTGATTGTTTTCTTCCTGGCATGGTTGACTCCTTGTATGGTTCCAAAAGAGATACATGAAATACTGGATGGATCTTCATGAACGATGGTAATTCTAACCGATAAGACACTTCATTGATCTATTTCAGTATGGAAAATGGCCCTAATCTTCGGTAGTCCAATTTATATTTATGTTGCGTCGAAGAAGCCATACCTTATCTCTAACTTTAAATAAATGTTGTTCTTTTTTATATTCATATGCGGAAGTCTTGTATTGACTTTGTACTTCATGGAGTTGGAGTTTAAAAAATGGTTGGGTTGTTTCTTCGCTAGTAATTGTCTTCTTACAAGGAATGAAGTGTGTCATCTTCGTTAGCCAATCTACAACCACAAATATTGTATCACAACCACCCAATATTGGTAGGCCCATCATGAGATCCATGGAAATAGAACACCATGGTTGTTTGGAAATAGGTAATGGTTGTAGAAGCCCGTATGGACGATGTCGAGAATTCTTCAATCGAAAACATATGTCGCATGATAGTACAAATCATTTGATATGTCGTGTAAATACATATCGTTACACATAATAAATTATGCGAAAAACATAAGTACAAAAAACATGTATTAAAACAATAGCAAATATGTTATTAACACACTCTCAATGAATGAGATATATATCTAGAAACTAAGTAATAAATGAGATATTACATACTCTCAAGATATTTAATATTTCTCAAGACTCACTTGATACAAGGTGAGTTATTTCTCACTCCACACGGGGAGAATCCAAAGTGTAGAAGGAGATGAAGAGAACTCATAAGCTTTATTCAATAACAATCCGTCATGCTTGAAGCAAATCCTATATCATAAGTTCTCTCTCATACAAATTACAAGACTTAACTTGGCAAGAATGCCAAGCCGAGGAAGCCGCCGTGCCTTGACCCCTCAAGCCCAACCCTAAGTGGATCCTACGGCAAGAGGGTGAGAACCTTCCACAAGGTGGTAAGGCCTGACAAGGCAAAAGTAACTTCTAAACAACATTTCAACCCGGGTAACTACCCCGAAGGTTGTACTAACATAATGCTTAGTCTATAAATTAAGCAACAAGATTAATTAACCATAAACTAACTAGCCAAGACGTGGCTTGGTGGTCGACACCATGCCATGTGACATGTCGTGTAAATACACATCGTTACACATAACAAATCGTGCGAAAAACATAACTAGAAAAACATGCAATAAAACAACAACAAATGTGCTATTAACACACTTTCAATTGCCCCCCTAGCTGAGAAAGACGCCCTTGTCTATTGGCTAGGCCTACACAAATTAATGTAGTAGGTTCAATTGTCACGGCGAAGATAAAGCTCAACATTTCTCCACATCCTTGGTTGACGTCAAAGATCCGCCGACGAGCATAAGAATAACTTGATAAAAACATCACAAACAAGATTTGTAGGCCGGGTACAAATGTGATGCCCCATCCTTAGTCGCATTCGATGGATTTTTGTTGTCGAATCTTCTCGCAATCCATCCATCAAATTGTGCCTTGCCGTGTATCTGGTGCGTAATCACTAAAAAAATGACAATATTGTCATAATGACAATAGTAAATATTCCTCCTAGAAATAATCAACGCTTGTATGAAGACGTAGCATATCCCGAGGATTTTCGACATCGAGGGCAAATCCAATTACCTGAAGGTAGTGAAGTCAAAGGTGGATTTAAGCATGCCATATGCCAGCCTCATTGGCACGTGTCACACAACAATATGGTTGCTGCACCTTTCTTCTCACCACAAATAAAACATGGAAAACCTTCATGCACCACCGCCAATTCAAGATGCAAAGTCCCCTCAATGAGAAGATGACAAAGAGCGCGATTCTTAGAATGCTCTCAACATTCTTGCCCATCCTTCCCTTCAAGTAGCGAAATGCCACTTGGAAGGATATCCTTCACATGAAAGATTGTACGCCTTGCTTTGACGTCCAAAGTCGTGGGCGCCTCACGTTGCAGGTAGACATAATCTCCCTTGGAAAATCATCGTAACTGAAGTCGATAAGCACCGCTACGAATACGAGCATATCGCAACGTATCATGATGTTGGACGATAGACAAATTCTCCATCACCATAGACATGGCTCATTTGAAGAACTCAACTCACTCATCATGTAGACATCAAGTCCAAACTTTTGGGTCATCCAAGTCTACAACTGGATTCAGTTTTTCTCGAGCAAAACTTGGCAATATAGGTTCCCTTCCATACAACTATTGGTAAAGACTATACGAAGCAAAAAATGCTTGTCTACTAAATCGGTAACCCATGGCTATCCATGGAAGCATAATGTCCCAATTACGATGGTTCCCACGAAGTAAGTCATACTTGCGCAAACCCCGTTTGAGCGTTTGAACGATACGTTCGGCCAAACCATCTGCCTTTGGATGATCTCGTGATATGGTACAATGATCGATAAGGGCATTGGTACACAATTTCTCAAAGGAACCAAGAACTCCCTTCTTTGATCAGTTAATACCTCAGCAGGTATACCAAATTGTGCTAAAATATGATCGAGAAATGCAGTGGCTGCCAACTCAGATGATTTTTGGGGTAAAACAACAAGTTCAATCTATTTGCTGAACTGTTCTACCATCACCAAAACATATTTTGCCCCACATGGTGTGGGGGTGAGTGGTCCCGCAAAATCCAAACTCCATCAATATCCTAAACCCATAATGGGTAAAGACTGTAATTGGCGTGACAAGGTGTTGAAGCTTGACCAAACCCGATCACATACCTCACACCTACCAACATAGGTAGCAACCTGTTGGTACATGCCAATCCACCAATATTGGTTGCGTAACATCGAATGTGTTCTACGCATCCTAAAGTCACCGAGTTCCTCATGTATTTGTCGTACTAAGGGAGTACGTTGGTCAGGCCTTGGAACTATACGCCTAGCTCCATCTGGCCACAATGGAAATAACAATCCATTCTCCCAATGGAATCGTGTTATTTGGTGAAAAATCCTATCTCGCTGCATAGCCGAGACGGATGTAGGAAATGTCCTATGCTGTAATTTGTGCAAGACTGGAAGATCTTCCCAGACATCACCAATCACTTGGGACTTGTCGGATTCTTCATCTGCACCTCGATCTGGTTCCTCTGAACCTGAATTAACCATCAAAGCCAAATATGCCGAAGCATGCCAACCTGGAACCGCCTTTTGATCACAATCTTCATGCCATCTAGCCCCGGTTAAGTCCTCTTCCAATGGACTTGGATCACGGGAGAGTCCATTTGCATCCAAGTTGGAGGTTCCCGCTCTATGAACAACCTCAAAATCATATTTTTGGAGTAACAATGTTCATCTAGCAAGCTTACCAGGGAGCTTATCTGACTTCATAAGTCATTTCAATGGTTGATGATCGGTCACCAAAGTAAATCTTTCTCGGGGGGGGGGGGGGGCAGTGTGTTAAAAAGTTAAGGATATAGGTGCGAACAACCACTATTTTATAGGGGGGTATTACTTCCAATTTTTTTTTCACATGCTATCATTATGTCAATTTCTACTTTGGGTTAATAGAAAAATGGCTTGCATTACTTATAATTCCAAATTACCTATTATTCCATACCCTATAGTATTTTAAAGATGTCCAATGCCATTTTTGATACCCTATATTACTCTTAAGTCCATTTATAATTTTTAGCCCCCATGTTTTTAAAATACCCTATCATTTGTTCGCACGTATATTGCTACTCCAACCAATGACTACCCCCCCCGAGAAATCTTTGACCATATAAATATGGTCTAAAATGATAGATGGCCCAAACAACGGCCAATGCCTCTCCCTCATAGGATGAATAGTTGGACTCAACTTTGTTATTGTTGCGTAAAGCATATGCGATAACATACTCTCGTCCTACATCATCTTTTTAAATCAAGACCACTCCCAAACCCAATGCGATCCAATCTGTATGGAGTTGGAAAGCTTTTGTAACGTCGGGACGTCAAAGCACTAGGGCAAAACCCAACCTTTGCTTTAATGTCTCAAAGGAATGACATTGCTCGTGGCTCCAAGTCCAATCTTAGTCCTTGCCTGTAAGCATAGTCAGAGGTTTGGCAATCAAGCTGAAGTCCTTGATAAATCAACGATAATAGTTCGCCAATCCGAAGAAAGCACAAAGTCGTGGAACATCCTTAGGTGCTGGGATCTTTTGCAAAGCATCCACCTTCACTTGTTGTATCCCAAGTCCTCCCGGTACAATCATATGTCCCAGATAAGGTAGGTGGTTATGAAAGAATTTGCACTTTCCATGGTGTAAGCGTAAGCCCCACTTACGTAACCACTTAAAAACTGCTTGCAAGTGTCTCACATGCTCTTGTGGTGTATTGCTAAAGATGATAACATCATCAATATAACACTGAGCAAAGGGCAACCTTGCTAGCACCTGGTCCATCACCCGCTGGAACTCAACCAGTGCTTTCTTAAGATTAAAAGGAAAAAACTTCCAATGATAGAGTTGATATTTTCCGTCGCAATCAACTCCCAAAATGTTGTTTTGACTTGATCTTGGAGCTAAAGAGGCAACTGGTGATAGTCGGATCTCAAGTCTAATGTGTTGAAAACTCGAGCGTACCCTACCGCGTCAAACAATTCCTCTGGGGTTGTGTGAGCCCAAAATGGTGCTCACATGTGGTGTTAACCTTTAAGTTCTGTAAAAATTGACTTTGATAGTTCTTCAATTACTCGAAATTATAAAAAGAGTCAAGCTTTTGTGTTTAGATTTAAGATTTAGTTTGAAGTTGTGGTGCTTTTGGGCACCCCCCTCCGAGGGAGCCTAAAAGTACCGCACAAGCCCTTCGGTGAGGGTGGCCTGCCTTAGCAGGTGTCCAAGCCGAACCCGGATGTTATGATTTTTTTATGGGTATTTAGATTTGTGGAGGGATTTGTCAATCGCGTCGTGTCCTTTCGGTAGGTTGTGCCTAGATTAAGAAGTGCTTAAGAAAATTATCTATTTTCCTAACCTAATGCATAATCTATCCTAGTCTACGCGCAGACGCACCAGCCTTGGAATCAAGGCAACCTAACCCTAATGAATAAAATAACCTTACCTTTTACCTTGGCAACCTCTAATTCCTCACTTGTTATGAATTAAATTATCTAAACGGGGGGACCTTGATTAAATCCCACCCTCTCAATCTTCCTTCTTAGTTTAAGGTTGATTACACAAATCTATATTACTAAGTTCATATATTATGGCATCACCACCTACCTGTTTGGTGCACGCCTTAACCCGAACCCTTCAAGGCCCTGTGCGGGTCTCTTAAAGGTTGATTGATACCCTAACCCTCCGATCTTTGCCGCCGGAGGGGTTGGGATCAATCCTCCGAGTTAAGTTCCCGGTTGGTTTTTGCCCACGGGGGTTGTACAAATTATGTTGATTATTAATTAGTTTGAAACGGGTTGACCACGAAAACTCAACTTGATGGGACCGGGGAATAGGGCAACATGTGTGTTCAACCTGTTGCACAATCTTCAAGGGTTGGGGCCATCACCTCCAACCCTTGGGGCCAACAACATGATAATGGATTCGTGGGCCATTAACCCCACCTTTCCATCAACAACATTCAGAGTGGTCGTGTCGGTGATTAACCCGACTTCACCACATACGGAACTTGCTAATAAATGAAGCTACTACCACAAAATATACCAAGGGGCCCCAAAAACAATGGAGTTGGGTACCCCCTTGGCGGTCAAGTGGTCAAACCACTTGACCTTACGAGATAGGTGAGTGGGTTAGAAATGCGTACCTTCGCCGCGCTCCCTCCAACCCTAAATGGAAAGCTAAGGTTAATTAATTTACCTCAATTCTCCTCGGTTGATTTGGGCTCGATGTAGGCCGAGCCGCTACTTCTTTCCTTGCTCCACTTCGAGCGTCGACCTTGCCTCCCTTGTAACTAGTTTGATAGGAAGCGTACCCTAGTTAACAATAAAAATATAAAGTGTTTTTAGGCCTAAGCATAATATATCTACTTAGTGCACTTAATTATCTTTCCAACGATCTAAAAATCACCTTAATCGGAGAAGAAATGCAAAAGTTATGAGGGTTGGAAGTGCGAGGTCGATTCAACCGATCCTTCCAACCCACCTATCTAACTTCTAACTTCAAAAATTCATAGTGAATTCATTACGACTTGGATTTAGGCTTTCCTTATACCATTGGAA
Source organism: Polytrichum formosum (assembly GCA_964035585.1). Classification (NCBI taxonomy): domain Eukaryota; kingdom Viridiplantae; phylum Streptophyta; class Polytrichopsida; order Polytrichales; family Polytrichaceae; genus Polytrichum; species Polytrichum formosum. The sequence goes on from OZ037936.1 coordinate 66,561,810, forward strand.
AGCTATTAAAAAGTTCTAACTAGAAAAATTATGACATCAGTAGGTTAGGCCAATACAAATTCAGCAGACCCTCTGTAATGCAGCAGTCAACCAAGAACTCTCAAACTATGTATCCCATCTTCAAAAATTCATATCTAATTCAAATCTTGCTCAAATCAAATGTTCTAAGCAATTCTGGAAAGCTAAACAAAAGTTCTACTTGGGAAAAATATCATTTTTTAGAATTTAAATTCTGATTGGGCTGGCAAGTCTGATCCAGCAGCCGTTACCCACAGAACCACCCGGTTTTTTGTTGCATCTTTGAAAATCCATAACTAATTGTCATCTTGGCCAAATCACAAATGGGAAACGGCTATAGATAGCTATAGGAAATCTCTCTAAGAGAAAAATGATAAGTATTTTGTTTTAGCTTCTGAACTAAGCCTTCAGGGCATTGGCAGCTGAGGTCTACAATGCCTTCACTCGAAATTCTACAATCCAACCTACCTCTACAAAAGAAAGGAAGAATTTTGTTGGTGTGTTAATAAATACACATTCTAACTAGGAGAGAAAGTAGAGGATTTTCTCAAGCCTTTCTTTTAGGCCATTGAGAATGGATGCTAAAGGATTTTTTCCTAACTATTTTGAAGTAGGGCTTCGTCCGCTAATCAAATTGAGAGGGAGTTTTGTCTAACTATCTTGAACTAAAGCTTCGCCCAAATTCTAAAGGGAAGAGGGGGTTTTGAAGGTGGAAGGAGGGGGTTTTTAAACCCTTTCACAAAAGGGTTGGACCCCTCCGCCACCGGTTCCATTTTTTGACCCCCTCCCGGAATTTTGGCTCGGGGGTCTTCCCGGTCGAGGTTGCCACCCCGTCGCCGAGGTGGCTCCGACGGGAATCTTCCACATTCGTTCTAATTTTTGGTAGCAAGTTAGCAAGGGGGCAAGTGGCCCCCTAGCTATTTTCCTTAAAAGTCTTCGCGCTAATTTTCCTCTCACGCCGAGCACCTCCACTTGTCTTGCGTGACCCACACTTAGTACTAAACTAACCCTTACCTAGCTAGCTCTACTAATTTAGTCCTCTTAGCTAGTTGCTATCACTAACTACGTTTTTCCCCCCGCTAAATAGGTCTTGCCTAGATAGCTATTTTTCCTAACTTAGCTAATTTCTATCTCTAGTTAGTTTTCATTTTTACTAACTCTACCTAAAACTAGATTTTTCCCTTTACGGGTGAAGGTCCGAAGTGCTCGGTAATTTCCTTCCCCTTTTTGAACTAAACGCTAATTGAACTAATTTTTTCCCTTAATTCGCTTTCAATCCTAACTTTTAATACTAAAATCCTAACTAAAGTGACCCCACGGAGTGGTGGACCACTCTGGTGGTTCACAGAAGTGATGAGCGGGTGTTGTGTGGGGATTGGAGTTAGAGGAATTAGTGGGTTGGTTAGTGTGAGCCACTCAAACCGCTCACTGTTTGAGTTTAGGCTCAATGCCTACAAGAACAAGGAAGGTAATTAGTTTGAATGGTCAATATATACGTTGTTGTTAGATTTTGAAACATCCGCCTGTGGATGCGAGTGGTCTAAGAGACTGGTATTAGGTCTGGACCAACCCGGGTTCGAATCCGGGTGGTTACATTGACCGGTGCTATCCCAAAGTTGAGCTAGTGGTAAAAGCAGGAATAATCCGTAGGTGGATACCGAGAAGAAGTTACTACGCGCGTGTGCGTAGAACCCTCTCAATTATATTATCTTTTAGAATCATTCTATTTACCCGCGTAGATTAACCAAACCGCTCGCGGTTGGGTTAAGGTTCGCACTCTAAGTGGGAGGGGAGTTATTGGTTTTGAAATTAGACTTAGGTCAAGTGTTAGTGTGAAGAAACGTGGAGAAAGGACAGCGTAGAACATCGTAGGACATGGTCAAATGAATGCAGAACATGGTCAAACGACTGCAGGACATGGTCGAACGAATGCAGAACAGCATCAAACGAATGCAGAACAACGTCAAACGACTGAAGAACATCGAAGGACATGGTCGAATGAATGCAGAACATCTTCGAACAAATGCAGAACAGTGTCAAACGAATGAAGAACAACGTAGGACATCGTCGGATGGAGGTCGACGACGAACGGAGACGAATGGACGACGACGAATGGAAGTGGACGTCAAGCGGATGAGATTAGGGCGGATGAAGGCCATTAGATCTAGGATGGCGAACGAAGTCCATTGGATCTAGGGGTTGGAGTAGGGCGGCTAGGCTTATGACGGCCGTGGATGCCAACCGTTGGATCTAGGAGTTTAGATCAAGGGTTAGGGTGATGGAGGCCGTGGATGCCAACCATTAGATGTAGGTATGGCTTGATCTACGGTGAAGAATGTTTGGTGGTTGGAGGGGGTAGTCCCATGGAGGAGAGCATGGAGGCTCATTCTTCCCTCTCTCATTCTCTCTCTCACACTAGGACCTCTCATCTCATGCATTCACTTTAGGAGCACACACACATTAGGATCTCTTGCATTAGGATCTCTTCCACTAGAATCTCTCTCACTAGGATCACTTCACTTGTTACTTGGGATTGCTTACTCTCTCCCTCCTTTCTATGAAGTGAGAGCAAGGAGTTTGTAGAAGGATAGGAAGATGAGTGTAGGACAAGGGGTTGTGAACCATATGAGTGTTGAACAAAAGGGTTTTTGAACCCTATTGAAGAGTTATGTTATTGCCTAAGTCACTTTAGCTTTGATGTCATGAGTTGGTAATGGTGTAAATTATTATCTCATCTCTTCTTCAATTAGTCTCATCCTTAGTCTATGCATTAGTCTTTTGCATTCCATATCGCATTAATTTCTAGTATTAGGCCATGAACCAGTGTTTTGCATCAAACTCTACATTCTATTATGCATTAATCCTCTCATTTAGGCCTTGAACTAGTTTTTACTTTGCATTAAACTCTATACTGCTGTCTTGCATTACACTCTGCACTATGTTTTGCATTAAACTCTGTGCTGGTGTTCTGCATTATGTTCTACGTCAAACTCTGCACTTTTATTCTGCATTAGCCCCTGTGTACTAGTGTTCTGCATTACACTCTGCATCATGTTTTGCATTATATTCTCGCATTAAACTCTGCGTTAATCCTCTGCATTAGGCACTGTACTGATGTTCTGCATTACATGTTCTGCATTAGAGTCTACATGATGTTCTGCATTACATGTTCTGCATTACAGTTTATATGATGTTCTGCATTATATGTTCTGCATTACAGTCTATATGATGTTCTGCATTACATGTTCTGCATTACAGTCTACATGATGTTCTGCATTACATGTTCTGCATTACAGTCTACATTAGATTCTGCATTAAACTCTGCACACACTCTAGGTTGGTGTTCTACATGAACGTCCTACATGTTACATATTAGAAGGTCATTACTTGGAAGGCACTAGAGTAGAACTCCCCTCCGGCCAATCTTGTGGAGTTATTACTCGCTCGGAGTGGCAATCGTCACCACACATTTAAATTCATTAGATCATGAGTGTGGAGTTTCCGAGGCTAGGGAATGATAAAGACATGTGAGCCATAGACTTCCACTCGGACTACAGACGCAAAAGGGTGGGGGTTTATGGCTGACAGGTTGGCATTGGATAACGGTCCGATTTTGTCTTCTTGTTGACTAGATGATAGTCCCCACGCATTCTCTTCTCCATCCAATTACCAAAAATATTCTTCTTTGAAGGCATGACTGTTGCACAAGCGTATTCCCCGTTGGATAACTCCACCAAACTAATAATTCGTCACAACGAACGTGGACACCAATCCTTTCATATAGACTCAACTTGTATGGACATCTAAAGATGGGATGATTGTCTTCTAGTTGTATCCAAATAGATTTTTGTTTTTAGCCCTCAAGATCATAGAGGCTAAAGGCAAAACAACTTTGATACAAACGAATAAATGTTCGCACCCTTCGTACTTCGGTACCTATAAGATGAGGACCCAACTCCAATGGCCAATCATCGAACTTTGTGGTGTCCCTCTGTTTCAAAGGATCCACCTCTAATGCTGGCACGGTCTTCAATCGTCAACTCGACGAAGAAGCAACATCCTTGCCCCCAGCATCATCACTCGGAGTTGTCCCAACAAACCCTTGTAATGTACCAATACACCTTGCCTTTGTAATCTCTTGGTTCTCAAAGGTTGGAGTACCTTCGAAGAAAACGTGAGAAAAGGTTTTACCGGCTTCTTTTGTCCCAAATTATTGAGCCAAAGTAACAAAAACTCGTTGAGTACGAAGCTCTTCCGCAATTTGCCATTTTAAACGACAATATTGCTCAAATTTGGCATCATAATTAGGTGTCGATGATACATGTGGATTTGTCGTCCTCTCTGCCCCCAAAGCCATCAACCCATCATCCATGTGCCATTGAAAGGCGAGACAAATACCTAGGAACCAAACTAAGGAAGTCAAATCCATAGCTTGGCCCAAAAGAAAGCGGTGTTGACCTTCAGTCAGATCATGTGATGCTATACTACAAGTGGGGAATCCCATAGCTCTCTCACATTCATCCACATTGGGTTCCTCATAAGTGCGAGTGTTTGCATCCCACACCATGCATGGTCCTTGTGCCCGAAATGCGTAGGAACCCAAATAAGTCAAAAAGGTTGGGAATACACCACGAGGTGCCCCTACTTTGTTCACCAACGCCAAAGGTGTAGAATCACCTTTACGCACCGGTAGCGAAGACCGGTTGTCATCCAAGATGTCGTCCACCTTGCGTCCCATTGGCATGAGAATTCGAGCAAGAGCAGTCGAGAGTAGATGATGGGGAACCAAATTGGCAAAGCCATCAAGGCTGACAAGCATAAGAACTCATTCCCGCGACATCCAAAAAGATTAGGGACCCAAAAATTTGGCAAAGATATTGTCCATCTTCCACAACCTTGCTTCTTGTGTCACCTAGAGGCGGTACATTCTCCAGGATGTATCCAAGGGGAGTGGATTGGTGTTTGAACCACCAATCCATGATCCGCATCAACTCCCAAAACAAGTTGGATCGGGGGTCATCAAGCCCATGCCCTGCTCCCGCACGTGAGTGACCTTCGCAAGGCCTATTGAAGGATTCAATAGGAGTAGAGAAAAGATTGCACAAACATTCACACATACACAAAGGCATATGAACAATGCTTGGAGTGAGATAGATTTCCTCACCCCCGGCCTTGCCTTTTATTCATAAGTTTAGGTTACATTGTACCGGCCAACCCTAGCTTGGTGGCCAACCCTAACTTCGGCGGCCAACCCTAACTCGGCCAACCCTAAACCGGGCGTTGACTTCTCGGTTTTCGTTGACTCTTTATTTACCAATGCAACCTTTGACCAAGAGCAACATTAAGGCTTTCTTTCTCCATTCAAAGCCTTTCCTTCTACACTCCCACTTTGCGAATTGTCAAAGACTTCTAAGCCCATTGCCCTACTTAATGAATGATGCCTATCATTTGCTAATGCTTTTGTTAGTACATCCGCTATCATATGCTCCGTAGGACAATAACTCAAACATATCTCTTCCGTTTCTAATTTCTCCCTAATGAAATGGTGTTGGATGTCGATGTGTTTGGTGCGGGAGTGATGCATGGGATTCTTAGCAAGTTGTATGCAACCTTGAATATCACACATGATGGATGTGGCTCCTTCTTGCACATATCCCACGTCCGCCAATAGTTGTCGTAGCCAAATCGCCTCTTTTGTACATTGGCTAGTAGCCATGTATTCCGCCTCCGTAGTGGACAATGCAATGGTGGGTTGTTTCTTGCATTTCCACGAAATGGCTCCACGGCCCACAAGAAATACGTACCCCGTCGTAGACCGTCGGTCATTGGTGTTGCCCGCCCAATTGTGAGGGGTTATTTTGATTCTTTTATCAAATTAACCTAGTAATAGTGGTAAATATGAGTTAGATGGTAGGTTATAAGGTCGGTTGGGTAAGTTTAGACTTAGAAGTTAGCTTAGTAAATCAAATCCTAAAAAAGACAAGCGGAATTTGATTATTAGATGATTATTTTAGGATTGACTAAGCTAAAGTCAATAAGTGAATAGTTGACAAGGCTTAAGGTGTAGGATATTCCAAAGATCCGAGACGACTACGCCCCAAGACGATCGAACTAGTGGAGCAAACGACGTTAACAGTCAAAGATGCCCTTTGACTTAGCCGATTCACCTCGACGATGCAAGATCCATTTTGGCAAGTGTCTTTTGACACTACTAAGTCAAAAATGGATGAAGTTTAGATGAAAATAGTCGACGGTGGCTAAGAGGATCCAATGCAAGGGGGTACGTGGCAAAAGAAAAGTCAACAAGAGGAGTCGACCCCCACCGCGTGAAACAACCCTATTTAAGAGGTGTCGAAGTCCATTGATGCATCTCTCTTACTCTTCCACTTCTCGTTCTTGTTCTCGGACCTTCAGAGATTCGAACTCCTTCAAGCTTAGTTTTTTTCTTCTCCAACCCCAACCACTTCTAAGTTAGATCGAAGGACCCGTAGTTAGTTGCTTAGTAGTTTTGAGTGTGAGTGCTTTTTAGAATGGAGTGAGGTGTTTTTAACACTTAATAAAAGTATTTTCTTATTATTTATTTAGTCTTTGTTCTTTGTATCAAAGTATACTCCAACCTCTCCTTCTTTTGTTGATGAAGTATAAGTAGTTTCTATAGAATGTGACCTTAGTTAGTAATTGTAGGTTGAAAGGTACAACAGACTTTGAACGCTCACCATATATTCATCCTAAGTCCAATCCTAATATGTTTTATATGCTTGGATAGCTCTTAAAGTTCTCTTTCCAACAAAATTAATTTTGTAGAAATCCACAACTTTGTCTAGAAGTTATAGGCATTTCCGTGAGACAACTTTTATTTTAGCACTGCCAACTTTGCAGCTTCACTCCGGCTTGGCACATTGTCCGTTTTTTGTGATTTCTATATTTCTAGATAGCTATTGAAGTTATATTTCTGGTCCAATTAGTTTCATCTTATTCTAAAAACCTGACTAAAAGTTATGAGCATTTCCGTAAGACAGCTCATAAAAATCTTCTCTCCTTATCTTTTCTCTCAAATGCCTAAAAATCTTTAGATGTCATATTAGCTCTTGAATCACTTTGCATTGAGTTTTTAGTAGAACAACTATATTAGAAGGGTCTAAGTTGCCTATTCCACGGCAACTAAGCTTATGGTGGACTAATTAGACGTTTAGAAGGCTAACTAGAACATTTCTCACTCACAAGACTTCCGAACCTTAGAAAATAGTATTTGTGAACTAAGGGTAGGTGCAAACCAACCCTTTGGCTTGGAAACCAAGGGGGTGCCTACTTTACCTCACACCAATCCGCATTGCAAAATCCTACCAAAGATATGTCGTTACCTCCAAGGGAAAGTTTGAGTTCCAAACTCCCCTTCAAATACCTCAAGATACGTTTCACGGCCATCCAATGCGACGGACTAGCCTTGGCCATGAATTGACTCACCGTACTTACCGCAAATGCGAGGTCCGGCCGTGTGCCCACCATGGCATACATGAGAGATCTCACCGCCGCTTTATACGGCACCCCTTCCATCTCTATTTGCACATTGCCAAATTCCTCATCCGAAAGTTTCAACAACTTGGAATTTGCATCCGATGGGGTTGCCACCGGTTTGCAATTTTCCATGTTGAAACGCCTCAACACCTCCTCGATGTAACTTGTTTGGCTCATGGTGATGGTGTGGGTCTTCCTATCCCTTTGAAATTGCACACCTAAACAATAATTCAACTCCCCGAGGTCACTCATCTCAAATTCCTTTTCAAGTTGCGATTTAAGCCACTTCAATTTGGTCACATCGCTCGACAATATGATCAAGTCGTCTACGTAGAGAATGGTCACCAAGATGTAATCGCCCGTTTGTTTGATATACAATGAGTGGTCCGCATGGCTCCTACAAAAGCCTTCATTGATGAAAAATGAATCGATTCGTTGGTACCATACCCTCGGCGATTGCTTAAGCCCGTATAACGCTTTGATGAGTTTGCACACAAGATGTTATTTGGCCTTTTGCACAAACCCCTCGGGTTGGTCCATATAAATGACCACTTCCAACACGCCGTTCAAAAACGCGGTTTTCACGTCCATTTGGTGAATCTCCCAATCCATGGCCGCCGCTATGGCTAGGATACACCGAATCGTGATGAACTTAGCCACGGGTGCAAAGGTCTCGTCGAAGTCCATTCCCGCCACTTGAGAATAACCCTTTGCCAGCAACCGTGCTTTGTACCTTATGATGTTGCCCGATGCATCGTGTTTGGTGCGAAATACCCATTTGCATCCAACACTCCTACGACCCTCGGGAAGGGTGCTCAACTCCCACGTTCCGTTGGCCACGAGCGAGTCGTACTCCTCTTGCATTGCGGTCTCCCACTTGCTCGCATCCTCGGATCGCATGGCCTCACACAAATTCAATGGGTCGTCCACAAGTGCCACATTGGCACGTTCTCGTTCGTGTTGGGGAAGAATGTGATTTTTCCACCATTCTCTGCGTGGCCGCCGTTCCCTCAAAGGATACCTTCCATCCTTACCAAAACTCTCTTCATTGCCATCACTTAATGTGCGCATTGCATCACGAACATTCGCTCCATTACCATCACTCATTGCATGCGGTTGCGGAGCCTCACCAACTCTCTCATCCGTGCCATCATTCAATGTTGGTCCTCCATTTTGAGCCACATTATCTCCCACTCTCTCCTTACACTCATCATTATACTCACGTTTTGGAGATTCGTCCATAATGACCACATTTGATCCTTCATTTCTCCCACTTGGACGTATCTCCGAATCACCCCCCATGCTTATAGAATCCTCTAAGAATTCCACGTCCCTACATTTTATGATTTTCTTTGTTTGCAAACACATAAGCCTATAGGCCTTAGTACCTTCACAATATCCTAGAAACAAACATTTGGCGTCGAGCTTATCCCTTTTCTCGTCCGGCACCATTGCATACGCCAAGCATCCAAACACTCGCATATGCGCAACGCTAGGTTTCCTCCCGCTCCACGCTTCCTCGGGAGTCATGCGCTCCAATGCCCTTGTTGGACACCGGTTTCTCGTATAAACCGCGTTCACCACCGCTTCCGCCCAAAATGATTTGTCGAGCTTTTGAGCATGGATCATGCTCCTCGCCATCTCTACAATGGTACGATTTGCACGTTCCGCCACTCCGTTTTGTTGCGGCCGATACGGTGTAGACGTTTCTTTGGCGATGCCGTGGTCCACCAAAAACTTCATGAATACCTTGGACATGAACTCTCCGCCATTGTCCGAGCGAAACGTCTTGATCTTGTGCTCGGATTGCGTTTCCGCAAGCGCCTTGAATTCCTTGAACCTTATGAAACATTCGTCTTTGGTCTTCAACACGTACAACCACACCTTCCTCGAGAAATCGTCAATGAAGGTGACAAAATACTTTGCACCGCCCATGGATGTGGTGCGCATGGGTCCGCATACATCGGAGTGCACAATTTCCAAAGGCTTTGTGGCTCGCCTCGCTCCTTCGGTGGGAAATGGCAACCGATGTTGTTTGCCTTCAATGCATGCTTCGCAAACCAAAGGCGAAGGACAATAAACTTTGGTGAGGTCGATGCCGGTCACCGTGCTCCGGAGTGCACGTACGCCTTTCTCATTCAAATGACCGAGGCGGCGGTGCCAAAGTTGGAGACCTCCGTCTCCTCCATTAGATTGCACCAAGTTGGCCGCATCCATTCCGTGTACCTTTACAACATGCAAGTGATACAAATTTTCCTCCCGAGGTGCAATGGCAACGGAATGACCATCGGAAGCCCGAATGATGCATTCGTTGATGTTGAATTGCACCTTCAAACCGCTCGACACAAGTTTGCTCACCGAAAGCAAATTGGCATGCAATTTCGATACATGGAAGCATTCATTGATGCGGATCTTATTAATCTTGCCTCTCACCACCACCTCCGCCACAATGGATCCAATACCGATTGCCTCCAAGATGCTATCATCTCCCAAATGTACACTTCGTGAAGTGAGTACCTCATATGTGTCGAATGCGAGGCGATGAGAGGTCATGTGCTTCGTTGCTCCGGAATCCATTATCCATTCCGACATGCTCCGCGCATGAGGTGTGTGTTGCACGGTGAATGCAAAATCGGCGTCATTCTTCACAATCTTGGCGTTCTCCCTCTCCTTGTTCTTGGCCTTGTAATAAAACCGGGCAATGTGACCCGGTTTGCTACAATAAAAGCACGTTTTTGTGCCTTGCCCACTTTGGCGTGAAGACGATGTATCCATCTTACCTTGCCGCAACATCATTGCCGCATCCTCACTTCGCGGGTCCTTCTCCTTGCGCTTTGACACCTCGTGCATTAATCGCGCCGTGACGTAGTCCATCGTAAGCTCTTCCCTCGCCTTGGTCTCCAATGCCGTGGTCAAGTATTCGTACGAGGGCGGCAAGCTTTCGAGCAACGTCATGACGGTGTCCTCGTCTCGCACGGGTACCTCCATGCATGCAAGTTGATCCGCAAGTGCCTTCACGTGGTTGATGTGATCCAAAACATCTTCTCCTTCTTGCATCTTGCACGTGAAGAACTTGCGGCGGATGAATAGAATGTTGGACAAACTCTTTGTCTCATGGATGTTACAAAGAGTCTTCCACGCCTCCGCGGGTCCCTTACAACTCTTGATGTGGGCAAGTTGGTTGTCGGCCAAGTTGAGGCCGATCACGGACATGGCCTTCCTTACACGCCATCGTACTCCTTCTTCACCTTTGGATCCGCATTTGAGGGTGGAGCCTCCTCGGATCCATCGATAATGTCCCAAAGATCCATGGAGGCCGAGAGCATTTCAATCTTGAACTTCCAAAGGTTGAACCTTTCTCCATGGAATTTATCAATGGTTTTGGCACTCTCGCCCTCAAAAGAAGCCATCTCTCAATTGCCTTCACTAGGATCCCTCTCTACTCAAGGATGGTGTAAGAAGCCTAGAATGAGGGAAGCTATCTCATGAGCGATGAGCAATGAGCGGTGAGCGGTGAGCAGTAACACATGAGCATTGAGCGGTAACATATGAGCAATAAATCCAAATTTAGTACATTTACACGGGTATAGGGTTCATAATCTAAATTTGGTACTACATTAAGTGCATATTTTCAAATGTAACTTGGACATGTTTGAAATGAAGCAAGAGTGAAGGGGGCCCATTACCATGGATTTTTTAGAATAATTTTAGGCAATTGATTATTTTTATTCTAATAATCCAAGCCAATACATGTTAAATGCTAACAATCTTATACATGTGGCTTAACAAAACACTTGCAAAACTACTTACATTCTACAATACAATGAAGTTCAAGTAGTCACATGACCTCATTGTAGGTATACGTAGGTGCGTGAATGAACTTGTCATTCTTGTAATCCACCTTGGATAGAAATCTAAACATATAAGAAATATGTTTGTCGTACACCCATTTTGCTTTCTTTCCCAAACTTTAAGATGACATTTTTGTGAAGTCCGGGCGTGTGCAATGCGGGATATTGCCAATTGTGACATAGTATGCAATATCCTCCTTGGAATCAATGTTGATTATCACTCCAAAGCTTGGATATGGAATGACAGTGATTATAACCATAGAGTAACCACCTAGAAGTCATGTGCCCTCCCATTTGTTTTTGTGTGAGTGCTGCTAGATTGTGACACATTGTCTTCCTAAACTTGAATGTAGGGTGGGCATCCGGATTTGGTGGCACACAAAAATGTGACCAAGGGATGGAGAAGGTTATGATTGTTGAAAGCATATGATGAGAGACAATGCTTCCCTTTGTTGTAGTTGAAATTTGTCATCCTCAAGTGTTAATACCTCCCCCCTTAAGAGATCGGAGCATATTTTTACCAGCCAAGTGTTGGGCACTATAGGCCAATCCAACATATACTTCTTACTGCCACTCACATAAGGCTTGATGTTGCCACGGAAAAATCAAAAATCATACTCCACATTGTTGGTGGAGTGGAATTCCTTCTTGAGCCCTTTGTATGTTGGAATAGGTGCACCATGTTTAATAGTCCCAATTTTGGCACTGGTCAAAGTCCATGTAAGGGCCTACATTGTCCAATATTGTTTGGATGAGTTAGGTGGCAATTTTACAACATTTGTGCAACTTGAAAGCAAGACAATAAGTCTCTAACATGGATATAGTTTAAACCACACCATGCTTTGCAAAAATTCAACGGCTTCTCTATGTGTTGACGAGTTGCTCGGGTATTAGGGCGATAAATGGAATTATAGTGCGCTTTGTCAGGTCAATGAGAATCACAATCAACATCCTGTGGCAAGTAATTCCCATTCCACCATGCCCGATAACTTGCAATTTGTAATTTGCACGATAACACATATCATGTCATTCATTGTACGTTTCGTATAAGCAAATCATTTGTTGTTGGACTGTTGGAGCCATTTGTTGTGTATAGCCTTTGCAAGGTTGCATGTTGTCATTTCCGCACGTTCTTCTATTGTCATATAGGGCTAAGCAAATCATGACAAATATTTATAACAATAAAAATTTGAAAAATTTGAATGACATTGAATAATAAAATTTTGAATGCTTTTACGAATAGCATATACCCATCCCATTGAATATAACGGAAGTGCCAAAATTCCAACCACTCTAAAAGCCAAGGATGCCTTCTTCTTTGGTAGCTCCGGATGACAGATGCCACGAATAAAATCATATGGCACTTAGTCTTTATGCCCTTATGATCCTTGCATGTTTATTTGTGTTGAGATTGCAAGGGTGGTTTGATATACTAATGCATCACCTTATCTAAGCTTGTAGTCCAATGAAAAAGTCATGCACTCATTTGCAACCATGGGCATAATTGGATCACCATCTCATAGATCCTCCTTACCGCATACCAATTAGATTGAACATTGTCGGCAATGATCCCTTTGAAGTTTACTTTTGGTACTTCATTCTAAGCCATAACCTCAAACTAAGCAAACCTCCCAAGGCACCACATGGCCATCATCCTCATGTGACAACGTGAAGGGGACAAAGGATCCATGAGTTCTAATGACAACCATGAAGGGAAAAAATAATAGATGCACATCACAATATGGATCATTGCAATTTTTGGATTGAATGGTGTATAATGATTAAGATCAAATCTTGGAAGACCATAGCATTTGATAATACACAAGGAAATTGTTCATAATAATAATCAAAGACAACAGTTTGGGAGCCATGTATAGGACCTTAAATCATAATACCTCATGTTGAGTACAACAATCGGGAACCCCAACATATTGGCAGACTTGGGTCACCATCCCTGTAAATCATCTTTACCGCATTTCAATTAGCTTGAACACTGTCGGCCATGAACCTTTGAAGTGTACTTTTGGTTCACCATTATTTGTCACAACAACATTCAAATTTTTCCAAAAGAAAGTTTGTACTACACCATTTTCAAATTGCATATCACCACACGCAATGGTCAACATTTCATAGTATTAATTTTTATACAAATGACAAGTCATTCTCATCCAATCCTTCAAAACGTTTGACATAGTCAGACATAATCCAAGAATTATCCATGTCCTCCCCCCGACTTGCACCCTCTTTACAAGCTCCACACCAATGCTTGGAAGGTCTACGAACATTTTGAAAACATACACTTTGTCCTTTGATTGCCCTTTGAACCACCTACCATGGACGAACTGGAAAGCATAATGGTTTTTTAGTGTCATAACCCTAAATTCTAAAACCATTCTACTACACATAAAATGTTGTAATCCGAATGCAAAGTTACGAGAATTTGGAAATGCAAGAGTGTTGAATTTGTCCATGACCACCTCTAAGACGAACTAACCAAGCGATGGTCTTCTCTAATTCCGGAAGATTTAAGACTGTAACTATTTTCTCGTTGCCATAAATATATTTTCTGTGGGTTTTTCTAATACTTTATCCACAATACACTTGTATGTCATGTCCACTGATTCACGGCATGTATCATTAGATACTTGATTCACATGTACACCAATATAATTGGAAGCCCTGGACATTCCAACAGAGGTGGAATGAACGTATATTATGAGAACATGACACAAAAGTAATGCACACATGTGTTGAACAATATACCTTACAATCAACAATAGATCAATATGAGAGATTAAAAATAAATATGACGAATGCTAATTGTTCATTGAAAATTAGTTGAAAGAACCATGAGAACGTAGCGTATCAACGCACAAGGTATGTGGGTGCGAATAAGACATTTGAAAGCTAAGAGGGAGAACATGGTGTATCAACGTAATAGATACATAAATGCGAATAAAAGCACTTCAAAGCTAGGAGGGAGAACGTGTTGTGTCAACGCATAAGGTATATGGGTGTGAAAAAAACCACTTGAAAGCTAGGAGGAAAAACATAGAATGTTAACGCACAAGATATGTAGGTGTAAATAGGTCCACTTGAAAACTAGAAAATTGAACACAGTGAATCAATACACAAGGGTTTGTTAACGCATATAGTCTATACATCTGGTTACAAACCTCTCAGAGTTGACAGCACAAACCCATTGCGTTAACGCAGTGGGTCTGTACGTCTCGCTCAAAGCCTTCGAAACGTGCCAGCCAAGACTGTGTATGTTAATGCATAGGGTCTGTACGCATGGCTCCAACTCTTTGAAAGGTGGCAATAAAGACCATGTGCATTAACGCACAGGGTATACACAACTGGCTACAAGCCATTAAAAGTTGGTAGTGAAGACCTTCTGCATTAACGCACAGGCTTTCTATGCATAGCTACAACCCTTTAAAAGTTGGTAGCGAAGACCCTGTGCGTTAACGCATAGGGTCTACATGGTTGGCTACAAACCTTTGAAAGGTGGCATCGCAGATCCTGTGCGTTAACGCGCAGGGTCTACACGCCTGGCTACAAACCATTAAAAGTTGGTAGTGAAGACCCTGTGCGTTAACGCACGGGGTCTACACGCCTGGCTACAAACCTTTGAAAGTTGGTAGTGCAAACCCTATGCGTTAACGCACAGGGTATACACGACTGGCTACAAGCCTTTGAAAGTTGGTAGTACAAACCCTGTGCAGTTTACATGTCTAGCTACAAGCCTTTAAAAGTTGGTAGCATAGACCTTGTGCGTTAATGCACAGGGTCAGCACTGCCAACTTTCAACGCGGGAAAAAAAAACTAAAAACATTTTTTTCCCCCGAAGTTGGTACTCTGGTCCCTGTGCGTTAACGCACAGGGTCTAGACGCCTGGCTGTAGACCCTGTGCGTTTAACGCACAGGGTCTAGACGCCTGGCTGTAGACCCTGTGCGTTTAACGCACAGGGTCCACGTCATCACTTTCTAAAAGAGTTTTTTCCATATTTTTTTTCAAAATAAATTTTTTTAAAAAAATCTATTTTTGGAAAGTGATGACGTGGACCTTGTGCGTTAAACGCACAGGGTCTACAGCCAGGGGTCTAGACCCTGTGCGTTAATGCACAGGGACCAGGATACCAACTTCGGGGGGTTTTTTTTTTTTTTTTTCTGCGTTGAAAGTTGGCAGTGAAGACCCTGTGCGTTAACGCACAGGGTCTAGACCCCTGGCTGTAGACCCTGTGCGTTTAACGCACAAAGTCCACGTCATCACTTTCCAAAAATAGATTTTTAAAAATAGATTTTTTAAAAAATATTTTTTATTTTGGAAAAAAACCTGGAAAAAAACTTTTTTAGAAAGTGATGACGTGGACCATGTGCGTTAAACGCACAGGGTCTACAGCCAGGTGTCTAGACCCTGTGCGTTAACGCACAGGGACCAGGATACCAACTTCGGGGGAAAAAAAGTTTTTTTTTTTTTTTTTTTTTTTTCCTGCGTTGAAAGTTGGCAGCGGAGACCCTGTGCGTTAACGCACAGGGTCTAGACCCCTGGCTGTACACCCTGTGCGTTTAACGCACAGGGTCCACGTCATCACTTTCCAAAAATAGATTTTTAAAAAATATTTTTTATTTTGGAAAAAAACCTAGAAAAAAACTTTTTTAGAAAGTGATGACGTGGACCCTATGCGTTAAACGCACAGGGTCTACAGCCAGGCGTCTAGACCCTGTGCGTTAACGCACAGGGACCAGGATACCAACTTCGGGGGAAAAAAAGTTTTTTGTTTTTCTTTTCCCGCGTTGAAAGTTGGCAGTGTTGACCCTGTGCGTTAACGCACAGGGTCTATGCTACCAACTTTTAAAGGCTTGTAGCTAGACATGCAAACCGCACAGGGTTTGTACTACCAACTTTCAAAGGCTTGTAGCCAGTCGTGTATACCCTGTGCGTTAACGCATAGGGTTTGCACTACCAACTTTCAAAGGCTTGTAGCCAGGCGTGTGGACCCCGTGCGTTAACGCACAGGGTCTTCATTACCAACTTTTTATGGTTTGTAGCCAGGCGTGTAGACCCTGCGCGTTAACGCAC
This sequence comes from Polytrichum formosum, assembly GCA_964035585.1. Classification (NCBI taxonomy): domain Eukaryota; kingdom Viridiplantae; phylum Streptophyta; class Polytrichopsida; order Polytrichales; family Polytrichaceae; genus Polytrichum; species Polytrichum formosum. Next base: position 66,578,280 of record OZ037936.1, read on the forward strand.
AGGATCTGCGATGCCACCTTTCAAAGGTTTGTAAGCAGGTGTGTAGCCCTGTGCGTTAACGCATAAGGTATGCGATGCCACCCTTCAAAGGTTTGTAGCCATGCATGTAGACCCTGTGCGTTAACGCACAAGGCCTGCGCTGCCACCTTTCAAAGGCTTGTAGCGAAGCGTATAGAGCATGTGCGTTAATGTATATGTCTATGACACTTGCTTTCAAAGGCTTTGAGCTAGGTGTATAGACCCTGTGCATTAACGCACTGGGTCTATGCTGCTAACTTTGAGAGGCTTGTATCCAAGCATATAGACCTTGTGCGTTAAGAAACAATGTCTACCCTAGTTCGTTAGGGAAAGTTGTGAACCTAATCTTCAAGTACTTAAACTTGTATGTTTACAAAGTAAGTCATTTCTTCTTTCCTCGTGCAGATGGTGGTGGTGTTTGTTGTTGGTAATGTACTATTGTTACTACTTTTGTGTTGTTGATGCTACTGCTTTGTGAGCCCAATTATGTGCCCACATTTCAAGTTAATCTTAAAAATGTTCAACACAAGGATGTGCATTTTAGTTTGGGGTTATCTAGAAGTTAGGATGCATTAGAGTTTTAAAAAGAATTTAATTAAATTAAAGTTGTGTTATGTGACTGTGTGTTATTTAAATGAAGAGAAAACCGAAAACAAGTAGTTAGTGTGTTTGGGGTTAGGGACATGTAAGTTCAAGTGACTTGGCCCTAGGTTGTTGGGTTTAGGCTTTAAGTGTGTCCATTTAAGGGGAGGTGAGGGCCCGAAATGGGCTGGGGTCCAAGAGAGGCCGAGGGCAGCGCCTATCGCTACTGGATCTTCGGAACTTGTGTGTGGCTCGGGAGCGGGACTCGGAGGTTGAAAGGAGGGCTCTCTCGATAGCGACTGCGGCCAAGGGCGAGGTTTGAGCAGGTTGAATGTGGATACAGATCTAGGCTAGAAGCTGATTTTGATGCGGCCAGGGGGCGAGGCTTTTGAGCCAGGTTGAATGCAGATACAAATTTAGGCTAGAAGCTGATTTTGAATGCAGCCAGGGGACGAGGCTTTGAGCCTGGTTGAATGCGGCCAGGCAATTTAGGCTAGAAGCTGATTTTGGATGCTGCCAGGGGGCGCGGCTTTGAGCTTGGTTGAATGCGGCCATGAGATTTAGGCTAGGAGCTGATTTTGATGCGGCCAGGGGATTTAGGCTAGAAGCTGATTTTGAATGCAGCCAGGGGACGAGGCTTTGAACTTGGTTGAATGCGGCCAGGAGATTTAGGCTAGAAGCTGATTTGATGCGGCCAGGGGGGAGGCCTTTGAGCCAGACTAGATGCAAGTTAAGGGCAAGGCTTCAAGCCGGTTGGGGAGAATCCAAGGTGTAGGGCTAAGTAGGAAGTGGGATTACTGGGAGTATAGTTAAATGAGGTTTAAGGAACCCCCAATGTGTGGGGGGGTTGCCTTAGGCCTCTAGGAGCTAGATTAGTTAGTAGAATTTTACATGTATTATGTAGTAGATTAGGAAAGGGAGAAGGTGTTAGTGTGGTTGTGTGTGTAATCATCATAGGCGCACAAGTATTTTTCAATGCTAATGCCCTATGGGGTTTAATAAAAAAGAGTGTGTTTTGTATTTAAATTTATTGGAGCATGAGTATGGAGTTTACGAGGCTAAGAGTCAACAAGGACATGTGAGCCATAGACTTCCACTCGGACTACAGACACAAAAGGATGGGGGTCTATGGCTGACACGCTTTTGTGCTTCATTTCATGTTGGTTTGTTGTTTCTGGCAGTGTACTTGTTCTTATGTTGGTTCTATACCTTTATTATTGTAGGTGTTGGTGGTAGTGGTTCTTCACCTTAATTGTTGTGGTTGTTATTATTGTTGTTATTAGTGTTCTGGATTTTATCTTGGTATTCCTATATTTAGGTTATTTTCTTGTTTATTTCCGAATTCGCGGGACATTCCTTTCTGAATTGGCGTGACACAGGTCTAACATATTCATTTATGTATACTACTGAGAGCTATGTGGATTGGTCGCCCTACACTATGAAGATTGTTGTTGGTTTCTTGATTGTTCTTAGGATGTTTGTCTTTCAAATGAGAAGGCAATCTGTCATATGAATTATACAAATAAAACAGATCTTCATGGTGTTGGAATTCTACATACGCAAATTATACAACTTAAACTTTGAGAACCATAACCAAAAGAGCCAAAAAAATTGAAATAAAATTAAAGTTCGTGAAAAAAAAATCAATCAAAAATTTCGCTACGTGAGCACCTATGAGTCTATGATACTATTCATCATGCACCAACCTTTTTTTTAGAAAAAAATTATTCATACTGAAGAATTTTGTTACATTATCTTTTGCCTAGTCTATTATTGTTAACTTTACAAGGACAGATGTAGGCCTTCTTAAGTGGATCCAATGGTGAGCATTCATTGAAATGGTATGTATTTTTAATTCATTTATATGTTTTATTATTACTTTATTATTTGGATTTTATTTTGTTTCTAATTCTTATTTTGTGATGTATTGTGGTATTCCAGTTCAATTAGAATTGGAAAGTTTATGTCATGAGAAGTTCGACCCTCTTCGTTGTTGACTTATCGTTTCTTCAAATCTCCAACGGACTTGATTTCAACCTCTCAAAGAGGCCTACTGAAATTCCTCTATAGAATAAATATGATAATAAATGGATAATTGCAACAAAACTATGGTTTAAGAATACCGGAGCAATTTTTTGGCCCATTTTATTGTGTTTGCACCCTTATGCAAATCCATCTTATTTGACGATGGTGTCCTTATAATATTATATACTATTGATATGCAAACCAAGAAGGTTTTGAATTCAATCTTCAACAATGGCAACATGAAAGTTCTTGGGACTTTTATTTGCTTGAATTCGTACATTATCTTTAAGGATCTAGAGTGTCCAACCTACACCATAAGTATTACACATCATATTAGTTTTTATGTAGTTATTTTTATGTTCTTTATAAAGTCTAAACACAATTAATTATATGTTTCTACAAACTCTAGCATTCATGACTCATGATTTGGTAAGGGATTTTACCATCACAAAATTCACAAAACAATCAAAATCCATATTTTCTAGACTCTAGTATTGGATTGAATTTTTTTAAAATTCTTTCCAATTTTTTTGATGAAAAAAATATCTTTCTTCAGAAATCGGGAAGACCTTGGAGATGGGGCCATATAAAAATTTGCTGCGTTTTTTTTCAAACCTTATGGAATTGTTTACACCAACAAATGGACGCGTTGTTGATTTGACATGTTCAAGTGGAGCTTCTGTTCTTGCAACATGCGCATATGGCAGATATCTTCTTGAATTCGAGGGTAATAATGACATGTTTGAGCATATATTGAAATCACTTATGGAAAAAGTTTCAAAAGAGTAGTCATCTAAGGAGAATATTTAAATATTTTATAGAAGAAAATGATGACCTATCAAATGAGAAGATGTTTGATTTTGAGTGTGAGTAAGTTTAATATAATAATTGTTGATTCAATTCATTCATTTCATTAAATTTATTAGTTAATTTTATTTCTTCAAATTTATTTACATATGTGATCAATTTGGTTTAAGGAATATGACTGGAAAGAAAAAATGTCTCCCATTTTGGACATAGACAATTCCTACGAAGTCCAAACTGTAGCCCACGTCTCCCATCATATGCCGAGAATGCTGCAATTGCAATGTTAATTATCGAAGATCCGGATTCAAATGAAAAATCTTGTTATAGTTCCAAAATCAATTCACAACATATAGATGTTCAAATATATATAGATGACAAGGCAAAATATAGTAATATGTCTAGTGCTACTAGCGTTGAATCGATTTGGTGTTCATTAGATTTCATGTGAATTATTAATATGAAATAAATAAAATTTCCAACATTGATGGCTTTGTTTTAACTTTGAATGTATATGTATGTTATTAATGGTTGATTATTTAGCTACAAGTGATGATATTATTGAACCACAAAATAAAATAAGCATGTGGATGTGATATCTATAGTTTTTTTAAAAGATGTATGTAAATCAAATCAAATTTGCAACATATTTTATAATATATTTTAAATAATATATTGTAAAATATTTACATGTGATATTTATTTTAATAAGGTTTCATTTTGGCATCACTTCTTTAATATACATTCACTTATGTTATACCTTGGAGTTACACATGTTTTGTGTTCAACTCTACCTTCTTTGCACACTCTATATTTGATTTGAAGAATTGACCTATTACAAAATTAAGTATCATTTACAACATGTTTGTTTCAGTTGTTAATTTGTTCATATTATGAATGTCAATGATGATCATCATCATGAGCATCATTCACTTCAATTTTTTCCATTCCAGTGTCAATTGGCATGTTACACAACTATACAAATTTATATATGAGAGATGTATATATGTCCATAGTCATGTACATATTGCTTTTTTCTTTATTGCTCACTGCTCACAATCTGGCAATCATGTTGTTTATCCTCCCCACCCCTCTTATTACCAAACCTTAAAATCATAATTCTTCAGGCCAAAATTCCATGGTTATAGGACACTAGTGGCCCTATTACCAAATATTTCACCTTCCTCACCGCTCACAAGTTACCGCTCATTGCTCACTGCTCATTGCTCACTGCTCATAAGATAGCACTCCCCGCCTAGAATCACTCAATAAATCCTCTTTCCACTCAAAGCTCTCAAGTTGGATCTTCTAAAAGTCTCACAATGTTAAACTCACCTCAACAAGTGAGTATCCACTCAAATCCTTCTTCATTCAAAGAGACTAAGAGAGCACTCAAATCACTCAAAAGAGAAGTTCCTCACCTCATATGCACCTCAAACTCTCAAGTATGTCCACTCAAATCTTTCTTCACTCAAAGAGACTAAGAGAGCACTCAAATCACTCAAAAGAGAAGTTCCTCACCTCATATGCACCTCAAACTCTCAAGTATGTCCACTCAAATCTTTCTTCACTCAAAGAGACTAAGAGAGCACTCAAATCACTCAAAAGAGGAGTTCCTCACCTCATATGCACCTCAAACTCTCAAGTATGTCCATTCAAATCTTTCTTCACTCAAAGAGACTAAGAGAGCACTTAAATCACTCAAAAGAGGAGTTCCTCATCTCATATGCACCTCAAACTCTCAAATGCATCACATCATATTGTAATGCCTCAAAAATGCATCATAAAAAAAAACACAAAAGCAAGTGAGCAAGAAAAAATTACAACCTCAAGACCTCGCCTCCTTCAACCACCGGTCGATGCCGCACCTCTCGAAGCTCCGGCTGCCACGATCCACCCGCAACAAGGATGCACTCAAATCTCTACTTCCACTAGCATGAGTGGGCCCATAACCTATTGAAGGATTCAATAGGAGTAGAGAAAAGATTGCACAAACATTCACACATACACAAAGGCATATGAACAATGCTTGGAGTGAGATAGATTTCCTCACCCCCGGCCTTGTCTTTTATTCATAAGTTTAGGTTACATTGTGCCGGCCAACCCTAGCTTGGTGGCCAACCCTAACTTCGGCGGCCAACCCTAACTCGGCCAACCCTAAACCGAGCGTTGACTTCTCGGTTTTCGTTGACTCTTTATTTACCAATGCAACCTTTGACCAAGAGCAACATTAAGGCTTTCTTTCTCCATTCAAAGCCTTTCCTTCTACAAGGCCAACCAACGATCAACAAGTCCACATGTCCTAGGTGTCTCAAATCTTCCTTTGAAATGAGAGAAACATCATTGGGAAGTGCCGAGAATGTTTTTTCCACGGCAGACCTAGGTAATTGCTCGGGAAATCGAGCCATCAATTGGTTGATGTGATGTCTTGTTGCTCTACGAGGTACCAATGCACTGTCCACGTGGATGTACCTTCGCACTACAAGTCCCGCTTCCAGGACTGCTACTAATGCAGTCCCTATACCAACAAATAACTCTACGATGGTGTTACCCGTGTGAGGAGGTTGCCACCAAATCGAATGGGAAATGGTGCCCAGATCCCAATAAGGATCCACAGAGGTTGAAGTCAAACCACTCACAATCTCTCGACATTGTTGAGATAACAACTCAATGGTCCCCCAAGATGGAACCGGATCTTTTAGGTGTCGAATCGAAAAATGTGGAGGAGTTGGATTTTTCAACTCCGTTCCCAATTCTCCAACCGAGGCGAAATATTCCTCCTACAAAGTTGCTCCGGAAGGTAAATAATCCGTGGTTGTAGTGCAACCAAACACCACTTCAACTGCCATGGACATAGCCAATGTGCCAAAGATAACTAGATCATTTCTTTTTCTTCCATCTCCGGAAGACCATCCTGGTCGAATTCATGCCTCTTCAGTCCAGTTATCCAAACCAAACCCAAGAGGGTAGAGGGCTTGCTGGCCAACCAATATATTGTAATTGGGGGCGCCCGTGACCGCACACTTCAAAAAAAAAGTGAATAAGTGGGCTCTGCCCCAACACGGAATATCAAATGAAGAGGCTCATTCATTTGTCCAGTGGCATGTTCCGTGCCCCTTAATAGGGTCAAGATGGTAAACGGTTATGGCTCCAAGTCTGAAGCTGTCAATTCCAACGCATCGGCGAGTAGCTTGCCAATCGTGACGGGTTGAGCCCAGGTGTGAACCACCAGAGTGGTCCACCACTCCGTGGGGTCACTTTAGTTAGGATTTTAGTATTAAAAGTTAGGATTGAAAGTGAATTAAGAGAAAAATTAGTTCATTTAGCGTTTAGTTCAAAAAGGGGAAGGAAAATTACCGAGGACTTCGGACCTTCACCCGTGAAGGAAAAAATCTAATTTTAGGTAGAGTTAGTAAAAATGAAAACTAACTAGAGATAGAAATTAGCTAAGTTAGGAAAAAATAGCTATCTAGGTAAGAGCCTAGTTAGCGGGGAAAAAACGTAGTTAATGAAAGCAACTAGCTAAGAGGACTAAATTAATAGAGCTAGCTAAGTAAGGATTAGTTTAGTACTTAGTGTGGGTCACGCAAGACAAGTGGAGGTGCTCGGCGTGAGAGGAAAATTAGCGCGAAGACTTTGAAGAAAAATAGCAAGGGGGCCACTTGCCCCCTTGCCAACTTGCTATAAAAAATTAGAACAAATTTGGAAGATTCCCGTCGGAGCCACCTCGACGGCGGGGTGGCAACCTCGACCGGAAAAACCCCCGAGCCAAAATTTCGGGAGGGGGTTGAAAAATGGAACCGGTGGCGGAGGGGTCCAACCCTTTTGTGAAAGGGTTTAAAAACCCCCTCCTTCCACCTTGAAAACTCCCTCTATTTCCCGATTAGTGGGCGAAGCTCTACATCAATGTAGTTAGAAAGAACTAATCTCTCTTTCCTTTAGAATTTGGGCGAAGCCCTACTTCAAGATAGTTAGGCAAAACTCCCTCTAGTTGTTGATTAGTGGCGAAGCCCTAGCTCAATGTAGTTAGGAGAAAATCCTTTAGCATGCATTCTCAATGGCCTAAGAAAAAAGCTTGACAAACTCCTCTACTCTCTCTCCTAGTTAGAATGTGTGTTTATTAACACACCAACAAAATTCCTCTTTTCTTTTGTAGAGGTAGGTTGGATTGTAGAATTTCGAGTGAAGGCATTGTAGATCGCAGCTGCCAATGCCCTGAAGGCTTAGTTCAAAAGCTAGAACAAAATACTTAGCATTTTTCTCTTAGAGAGATTTCCTATAGCTATCTATAGCCATTTTCCATCTGTGATTTGGTCAAGATGACAATTAGTTATGGATTTGCAAAGATGGAGTAGAAAAACTGGGTGGTCCTGTGGGTAGCGGCTGCTAGATCAGACCTGCCAGCCCAATCAAAATGTTAATTCTAAAAAGTTATATTTTTCCCAAGTAGAACTTTTGTCTAGCTTTCCAGAATTGCTTAGAACATTTGATTTGAGCATGATTTGAATTAGATATGAATTTTTGAAGATGGGATACATAGTTTGAGAATTTTTGGTTGACTGCTGCATTACAGAGGGTTTTCTGAATTCAATTTGGTTTAAATTGTTAATTGCATATTTTTATCACATAGATCTTTTTAATATCTTTCCATGGTTATATAGAATGTTTGATTTGAGCTTGATTTGAATCAGATATGAATTTTTGAAGACGGAATACATAGTGTGAGAATTCTTGGTTGACTGCTGCATTACAGAGGGTCTGCTGAATTTAATTTGGCTTAACTTGTTAATCATATATTTTCAGCAAATAGATCTTTTTAATACCTCTCCATGGCTATATAGAACGTTTGATTTGAATAAGAATTGAATTAGATAGGAATTGTTGAAGACAAGATACATAGTTTAAGACTTCCTGGTTGACTGCTTTGTTACAAGGAATCTGGTGAATTTGTATTGGTTTAACCTGCTGATGTCATAATTTTCCTAGTTAGAAATTGTTAATAGCTTTCCAATGGTATAAAGAAAGCCTAAATCCAAGTTGTAATGAATTCACTATGAATTTTTGAAGTTAGAAGTTAGATAGGTGGGTTGGAAGGATCGGTTGAATCGACCTCGTACTTCCAACCCTCATAACTTTTGCATTTCTTATCCGATTAAGGTGATTTTTAGATCGTTAGAAAGATAATTAGGTGCACTAAGTATATATATTATGCTTAGGCCTAAATTACAGTGAAAAAATAACACTTTATATTTTAATTGTTAACTAAGGTACGCTTCCTATCAAACTAGTTACAAGGGAGGCAAGGTCGACGCTCGAAAGTGGAGCAAGGAAAGAAGTAACGGCTCGGCCTACATCGAGCCCAAATCAACCGAGGAGAATTGAGGTAAATTAACTAACCCTAGCTTTCCATTTAGGGTTGGAGGGAGCGCGGCTAAGGTACGCATTTCTAACCCACTCACCTATCTCGTAAGGTCAAGTGGTTTGACCACTTGACCGCCAAGGGGGTACCCAACTCCATTGTTTTTGGGGCCCCTTGGTATGTTTTGTGGTAGTAGCTTCATTTATTAGCAAGTTCCGTATGTGGTGAAGTCGGGTTAATCACCGACACGACCACTCTAAATGTTGTTGATGGAAAGGTGGGGTTAATGGCCCACGAATCCATTATCATGTTGTTGGCCCCAAGGGTTGGAGGTGATGGCCCCAACCCTTGAAGATTGTGCAACAGGTTGAACACACATGTTGCCCTATTCCCCGGTCCCATCAAGTTGAGTTTTCGTGGTCAACCCGTTTCAAACTAATTAATAATCAACATAATTTGTACAACCCCCGTGGGCAAAAACCAACCGGGAACTTAACTCGGAGGATTGATCCCAACCCCTCCGGCGGCAAAGATCGGAGGGTATAAGTGTTAAACAACCTTCAAGAGACCCGCACAGGGCCTTGAAGGGTTCGGGTTAGGGCATGCAGTGAACCACCAATGTGGTCCATCACTCCGTGGGGTCACTTTAGTTAGGATTTTAGTATTAAAAGTTAGGATTCATAGCGAATTAAGGGAAAAATTAGTTCAATTAGTATTTAGTTCAAAAAGGGGAAGGAAATTACCGAAGTCTTCTGACCTTCACCCGTGAAGGGAAAAATCTAGTTTTAGGTAGAGTTAGTAAAAATGAAAACTAACTAGAGATAGAAATTAGCTAAGTTAGAAAAAATAGCTATCTAGGCAAGACCTAGTTAACGGGGGAAAAACGTAGTTAGTGAAAGCAACTAGCTAAGAGGACTAAATTAGTAGAGCTAGCTAGACAAGGGTTAATTTAGTACTTAGTGTGGGTCACGGAAGACAAATGGAGGAGCTCGGCGTGGAGAAAAAATTAGCGCGAAGACTTTAAGGAAAATAGCAAGGGGGCCACTTGCCCCCTTGCCAACTTGCTACCAAAAAAATAGAACGAATTTGGAAGATTCCCATCGGAGCCACCTCGGCGACGGGGTGGCAACCTCGACCGGGAAGACCCCCGAGCCAAAATTTCGGGAAGGGGTCGAAAAAATGGAACCGGTGGCGGAGGGGTCCAACCCTTTTGTGAGAGGGTTTAAAAACCCCCTCCTTCCACCTTGAAAACTCCCTCTAGTTGTTGATTAGTGGGCGAAGCCCTAGTTCAATGGAGTTAGACAACTCCCCCTTCATTTTCCCGATTAGTGGGCAAAACTCTACATCAATGTAGTTAGAAAGAACTACTCCCCTCTTCCCTTTAGTATTTGGACGAAGCTCTAGTTCAAGGTAGTTAGAAAGAACTACTCTCTCAATTTGATTAGCGGGCGAAGCCCTACTTCAAGATAGTTAGGAAAAATCCTTTAGCATACATTCTCAATGGCCTAAGAGAAAGGCTTGACAAACTCCTCTACTCTCTTTCCTAGTTAGAATGTGTGTTTATTAACACACCAACAAAATTCTTCCTTTCTTTTGTAGAGGTAGGTTGGATTGTAGAATTTTGAGTGAAGACAGTGGAGACCTCAGCTGCCAATGCCCTGAAGGCTTAGTTTAGAAGCTAGAACAAAATACTTATCATTTTTTTCTTAGAGAGATTTCCTATGGCTATCTATAGCCGTTTCCCATTTGTGATTTGATCAAGATGACAATTAGTTATGGATTTTCAAAGATGGAGTAGAAAATTGGGTGGTCATGTGGGTAGTGGCTGCTTGATCAGACCTGCCAACCCAATCAGAATTTAAATTCTAAAAAGTTATGTTTTTCCCAAGTAGAACTTTTGTTTAGCTTTCCAGAATTACTTAGAACGTTTGATTTGAGCATGATTTGAATTAGATATGAATTTTTGAAGACGGGATACATAGTTTGAGAGTTCTTGGTTGACTGCTGCATTACAGGGGGTCTGCTGAATTCATTTTGGCTTAACTTGTTAATTGCAGATTTTTATCATATAGATCTTTTCAATATCTTTCCATGGCCATATAGAATGTTTGATTTGAGCATAATGTGAATTAGATATGAATTTTTGAAAACGGGATACATAGTTTGAGAGTTCTTGGTTGGCTGCTGCATTACAGAGGGTCTGCTGAATTTGTATTGGCCTAACCTACTGATGTCATCATTTTTCTAGTTAGAAATTTTTAATAACTTTCCAATGGTATAAGGAAAGCCTAGATCCAAGTCGTAATGAATTCACTATGAATTTTTGAAGTTAGAAGTTAGATAGGTGGGTTGGAAGGATCGGTTGAATCGACCTCGCACTTCCAACCCTTATAACTTTTCATTTCTTATCCGTTTAAGGTGATTTTTAGATCGTTGGAAAGATAATTAAGTGCACTAAGTAGATATATTATGCTTAGGCCTAAAAAACACTTTATATTTTTATTGTTAACTAAGGTACGCTTCCTATCAACTAGTTACAAAGAAGGAGGCAAGGTCGACGCCCGGAAAGTGGAACAAGGAAAGAAGTAGCGGCTCGGCCTACATCGAGCCCAAATCAACCGAGGAAAATTGAGGTAAATTAATTAACCTTAGCTTTCCATGTAGGGTTGGAGGGAGCGCGGCGAAGGTACGCATTTCTAACCCACTCACCTATCTCGTAAGGTCAAGTGGTTTGACCACTTGACCGCCAAGGGGGTACCCAACTCCATTGTTTTTGGGGCCCCTTGGTATGTTTTGTGGTAGTAGCTTCATTTATTAGCAAGTTCCGTATGTGGTAAAATCGGGTTAATCACCGACACGACCACTCTAAATGTTGTTGATGGAAAGGTGGGGTTAATGGCCCACGAATCCATTATCATGTTGTTGGCCCCAAGGGTTGGAGGTGATGGCCCCAACCCTTGAAGATTGTGCAACAGGTTGAACACACATGTTGCCCTATTCCCCGGTCCCATCAAGTTGAATTTTCGTGGTCAAACCGTTTCAAACTAATTAATAACCAATATAATTTGTACAACCCCCGTGGGCAAAAACCAACCGGGAACTTAACTCGAAGGATTGATCCCAACCCCTCCGGCGGCAAAGATCAGAGGGTTAGGGTATCAATCAACCTTCAAGAGACCCGCACAGGGCCTTGAAGGGTTCGGGTTAGGGCGTGCAACAAACATGTAGGTGGTGATGCCATAATTTATGAACTTAGTAATATAGACTTTGTGTAATCAACCTTAAACTAAGAAGGAAGATTGAGAGGGTGGGATTTAATCAAGGTCCCCCCGTTTAGAGAATTTAATTCATAACAAGTAAGGAATTAGGTGTGGCCAAGGTAAGAGGTAAGGTTATTTCATTCATTAGGGTTAGATTGCCTTGATTCCAAGGTTGGTGCGTCTGCGCGTAGACTAGGATAGATTAGGCATTAGGTTAGAAAAAAATAGATAATTTACTTAAGCACTTATTAATCTAGGCACAACCTACCGAAAGGACACGACGCGATTGACAAATCCCTCCACAAATCTAAATACCCATAAAAAAAATCATAACATCCGGGTTCGGCTTGGGCACCTGCTAAGGCAGGCCACCCTCACCGAAGGGCTTGTGCGGTACTTTTAGGCTCCCTCAGAGGGGGGTGCCCAAAAGCACCACACGAGCACCAAATAGGTAGGTGGTGATGTCATAATCTATGAACTTAGTAATATAGACTTTGTGTAATCAACCTTAAACTAAGAAGGAAGATTGAGAGGGTGGGATTTAATCAAGGTCCCCCCGTTTAGAGAATTTAATTCATAACAAGTGAGGAATTAGAGGTGGCCAAGGTAAAAGGTAAGGTTATTTTATTCATTAGGGTTAGGTTGCCTTGATTCCAAGGCTGGTGCTTTTGCACGTAGACTAGGATAGACTAGGCATTAGGTTAGAAAAAATAGATAATTCTCTTAAGCACTTATTAATCTAGGCACAACCTACCGGAAAGACACGACGCGATTAACAAATCCCTCCACAAATCTAAATACCCATAAAAAAAATCATAACATCCGGGTTCGGCTTGGGCACCTGCTAAGGCAGGCCACCCTCACCGAAGGGCTTGTGCGGTACTTTTAGGCTCCCTCGGAGGGGGGTGCCCAAAAGCACCACACCAGGTCCATCAAAACTCGTCTAGGTGCAGCATGAATAGTAGAACTACCTGTACGAGAAACAACAAACACCCCCAAATTGTTGGCGAATCATACAATGTCGCGTACCTCTCCATAAGGAGTGCCCGCAACACCATGGGCACAAGGGGGACCCGAAGTGACACCCGGGACTTGTGGCGCTGTTGGTGAGAGGGCCCAAGCGATCCTAGTGTGGATGAGGGCCCCGGGCGTTGGGAACGCCTCCTACCCATGGAGACTAGGAGGCATGAGGGTGAGGCCATAAGCCATGCGTAGCTTATGATGTGCCAATTCTAGAGTACTCAAGAACACCTCAATCGGAGTTGTGAGCTAGAAGATATGGCAATTTGAGTGGGACGCTGTCCCGGGACAACGCCCAGCTACAACAGTGGCCTGGGAGTGGCTCCCGAGACTGCGAAGCTTTGAACTGGTATAACTTCCTAGATACTTATCCAAATGGGGCAATTGAGTAGTCCATCGGCATCTACGTGAAACGTAGATGACGATGGAGTGGTTGATTGGTAGAATCAAATAACATATGAAGAAGTTATGGGGTTCTGAAGCTGCTGGGGGCTTCTAGCCCAGCGGCTAAGGGAAAATGTCTACTTGGCCCCAAGTGTTGGGAGAGAGACAAAAGGTTACTTGACGGTTGGGTAGGGGCCTGCCTAGAGTCCTAGAGGCTTATATGGATGAGGTGGTATGGCCTCACCCACCCGAGGCCGAACGGCAAGGCCTCCATGGGCATTGGCCCAATGCACGGGGGGTTCACTCCATGTAAAGTTGAACACCACGTGCGGCCAAAGTTTGCTACCCCTATATTACATGGAATAGATAAATTTAAAAATTATGATATTTTTCTACATATACATAATCATTGATAATATCTTTTGTATAGTTTTTTGAAATTTTTAGTCATCTTCATTTTTGTAGCAATTATTTTAGTTCAATTATGCGGCATTCTAGTTAGAAACGGTATGTTTTATTAAAAAAACATATCATCAAATTTGGTTACCATTTTTTACTATGTAATAGATACCGTGTATATCTACCCAAGAAAAAAAATTGATAAAATTTTGACCCATTTTGGTGATGCAACTTACCAAAAGTAGATTTTTTTTGGCCGCACGTGGTGTTCAACTTGACAATGGAGTGAACCCCCCGTGACCCAATGTGAGGGCATAGTTGCTTAGTATGGCTTGGATTGTTGTAGTGTTGTTCCACATCTAAGAATTGGTTACCGATTAACGGGTGAGTCCCGAATGAAAGAGTAGGAGGGTTGGTCCCCCTCCTACATACTAAGAAGGTCCGCGGTATGAGGAGCTAACCATTCGCATGGTGGAATGCGAAGGGTTAGCGCTCTTGACTTTTGCTAGAAAATGACAAATGAACCAAGAAACTTAAGGGGCACTAGCAAGGGTTGCGACACACAACCCCCAGAATAAGGTTTTATTGTTCACGGACCGGCCTAGCGGCAACTTCGGAGAGCATAGGTGCTCCCGACATGAAGTGCATCTTTAGAGTAGGAGATGAATGCATCTCATCTGATTTTTGTTCTGTAAAGGCTATAACAGCCTCGTCGGCTAGCTTGGCTTGCAATGCTATCAGTTCATGAGAATCTTCAGAAGCGGCCACCTCTGTTACAACTTTACTCCTAAATTGTAAGCATTGACTTTGTAAGCTCATATTCCAAAAAAAATATGCAATCGCTTTGATATTTGGATGAATTATAGGTCTTGTTGTTAGTTTCCAAAAAATATAAAATTATTTCATTTAAAGCTTGTAGGCAAAAGTTGTGGGCATTCAGGTGAAAAAATGTCTGCTGCCTTATAAGAAGAGGTTCGTCCATTCAAGGTTGAAAGAAACGCGTTGGTGTCGTAGGCGGCCGAGATTTGGAGTGGAGATCGACGCTCGTAGCTTGAAGTAGAGGTTTTGCACCAACCATCGTCAAGCCAAAAAATGAGTCAACCTTTAAATTCTTTAATCCTACACTCTTCAATTTGGGAATGGAGGGAGCGCAACAAGGATAAAATCCTTATCCAACCTAATTATTCATGTAAGGCTAGGGAGGCATCACCGATCTAGCTGCCGAAAGGAGACTCCAACTCCCATGTGTGCGGAACCTCTCGGTTAAGTGTTGTGGTAGTAGCTTTTCCATTCATAGTTTTTTCGTATGTGGTGAAGTCAGATTAATGACTGGCATGACCACTTTGTGTGTTGTAGGTGGTAAGGTGGGACAAACTTGCCCTAATGATGCGTTCAAAGCATTTGAAGCCAAAATTAAAGCGTGTCTGTAAACTTTGTCCATCTATTGTACAGAAAAATTCCTTCTGCCCTACGCAAATACCCCTAAAAGTTTACGGACGCGCGTCAGTAAACTTGAGTCCATTTAGTGGACTCTACAATTTTTGGAGATTTTCGTACAAATTTTTACTTGGTTTTTGTGGTACTATGGATTAATCTACAATGTTGATCTTACCTTGGAGTGCAATTTGATTTTTTTGCAGCTAACTTTGAAAATTCACATCTAATTCATTACTCATTCAAATCACACATTGTAAACGGCCTTAGGACCAAACAGAAGCTCCGACTTTGGAAAATTATAACTAATTGCTATCTCAACCAAATCACAACTGGAGACTAGCTATGGATAGCTATAGAAAAATTTTACAAGAAAAAAATACTAAATTTTGGTTCTAGATGGTAACCTAAGTATTCATGCCATTAGCGGCCAAGGTCTACAATGTCTCAGTTTTTTATTTGCATTCTAACCTATCTTTAAGAAATAAATAAATCTTTGTGTGTTCATAACACACATTCTAACTAGGAGAAGATAGGGAAGGGTTTTTCTCAAGCCTTATTATTAGAGAAATGCAAAAGAGAGATTCTTCCTAATTACATTGAGATAGGGTTTTGCCCAACTATCAAAGAGGAAAGGAGTTTCTTTCTAACTACATAGATGTAGGGTTTTGTCTAGTAATAAAAAATAAGATAGAGGATTTCTTTCTAACTACATAAATGTAGGGTTTCGTCCACTAATCAACACTAAGATAGAGAGAGTGCAAGGTGGGAGGAGGGGTTTTTAAATCCTTTCTAAAAAAGGTTGGATCCCTCCGTCACCAGTCCATTTTTTCTAATCCCTTCCGGAATTTTGGCTCAGGGGTTTTCCTGGTTGAGGTTGCCACCCTTTCACCGAGATGGCTCCAACAAGAATCCTTCAATTTCTTTCTAATTATTGCCATCAAGTTCGCAAAGGACAAGAAAACAAGTAGTCCCTTGCTATTTTTTCCTCCAAAAGTTTTCACTCCAAATTGTTTTCTCATGCCGAATACCTTCATTTGTCTTGCGTGACCCACACTAACTTAATAAACTAACCCTTGCTTAGCTAGTCTCTACTAATTTAATCTTCTTAGCCAGGGATTACACGTCACGTCGCGTCACGTCCTGTGACAGCGACGTGACGGCAGACCTGAAAATGTCACGTCCGTTTAGGGGGGGTAAAACAGTTTACCACAGGGTAAACTGACGTCAACAGTATCGACTGCTAGTGGGCAGTCGACGAGTTAGAGCGACTGCCACTAGGCAGTCGACACACTAAATCGACTGCTCAAGGGCAGTCGCATAGGGTTGTCGACTGCTGAGGGCAGTCAAATTTCCATGTCGACTGCCCAAGAGCAGTCGACTTGGGTTGTCGACGGCTCTTGGGCAGTCGACAACCCTATACGGGCGACTGCTTGTGAGCAGTCGCCCGCCTTTCGTGTCGACTGCTAATAGCAGTCGATGAAGGGGTGCGACTGCCCACCAGCAGTCGTCTGCCCTTCTTCGTCGACTGCTAATAGCAGTCGACGAAGGGATGCGACTGCTTATGTGAACCACCAGAGTGGTCCACCACTCCGTGGGGTCACTTTAGTTAGGATTTTAGTATTAAACGTTAGGATTGAAAGTGAATTAAGAGAAAAATTAGTTCATTTAGCGTTTAGTTCAAAAAGGGGAAGGAAAATTACCGAGGACTTCGGACCTTCACCCGTGAAGGGAAAAAATCTAGTTTTAGGTAGAGTTAGTAAAAATGAAAACTAACTAGAGATAGAAATTAGCTAAGTTAGGAAAATTAGCTATCTAGGCAAGACCTAGTTGGCGGGGAAAAACGTAGTTAGTGAAAGCAACTAGCTAAGAGGACTAAATTAGTAGAGCTAGCTAGGCAAGGGTTAGTTTAGCACTTAGTGTGGGTCACGCAAGACAAGTGGAGGTGCTCGGCATGAGAGGAAAATTAGCGCGAAGACTTTGAGGAAAATAGCAAGGGGGCCACTTGCCCCCTTGCCAACTTGCTACCAAAAATTAGAACGAATGTGGAAGATTCCCGTCGGAGCCACCTCGGCGAAAGGTTGGCAACCCCGACCGGGAAAACCCCCGAGCCAAAATTTTGGGAGGGGGTCGGAAAAATGGAACCGGTAGTGGAGGGGTCCAACCCTTTTGTGAAAGGGTTTAAAAACCCCCTCCTTCCACCTTGAAAACTCCCTCATTTTTTCTGATTAGTGGGCGAAGCTCTACTTCAAGATAGTTAGGCTAAACTCCCTTTTAATTTGATTAGCGGGCAAAGCCCTACTTCCAGGGATGTGCAAATGGACGTGACGCGGCCTTTTTGCGTTACGTCGCGTCACAAATGACGTGACGCCGTCACGTCACGTCACGTCGGGGCGTGACGCGCACTGACGTGGTAAAAAAAAGTTACTCTACCAATTTTTTGTAACTTTTTTTTTACTTTTTTGGACGACTGCTCTAGTCGACTGCTACGAGCAGTCGACTTCAGAAAAAAAAATTAAAAAAATCTATTAAAAAATCTGAACCGTTAGATCTTCTTGGATTGAAGATCTAACGGTCCATGATTTTTTTTAGAATTTTTTGATTTTATTTATTTTTAGGGTTTCCTTGAAGTTGACTGCTAGTAGCAGTCGACTGGTCTTGGTCGACTGCAAAAGTAATTTTTTGCAGTCGACTGCTAAGTCGACTGCTATTAGCAGTCGACTTAGCAAACGACTGCAAACAACAGTCGACCTAGCAGTCGACTGCAAAAAAACATTAAATTAAAAAATTCCAAAAAAAATTCTGGACCGTCAGATCTTCTTGGCAAGAAGATCTGACGGTCCAGAATTTTTTTTAATTTTTTTGCAGTCGACTGCTAAGTCGACTGCAAATAGTAGTCGAATTAGCAATCGACTGCCAGAAAAAATTAAAAAATTCCAAAAAAAATTCTGGACCGTCAGATCTTCTTGCCAAGAAGATCTGACGGTCCAGAATTTTTTTTGGAATTTTTTAATTTTTTTTTTGCAGTCGACTGCTAGGTCGACTGCTATCTGCAGTCGACCAAGGGGTTGACTAGGGGGTTGACCGCGTCAGTTTACCCCTGGGGTAACTGCCGGATTTACCCCCCCGCAGACATGACGTTTTCAGGTCTGCCGTCACGTCGCTGTCACAGGACGTGACGCGACGTGACGCGACGTGACGTGTAATCCCTGCCTACTTCAAGATAGTTAAGAGAAAATCCTTTAGCATGCATTTTCAATGGCCTAAGAAAAAGGCTTGAGAAACTCCTCTACTCTCTCTCTCCTAGTTAGAATGTGTGTTTATTAACACACCAACAAAATTCTTCCTTTCTTTTGTAGAGGTAGGTTGGATTGTAGAATTTCGAATGAAGGTATAGTAGACCTCAGCTGCCAATGCCCTGAAGGCTTAGTTCAGAAGCTAGAACAAAATACTTATCATTTTTTTCTTAGAGAGATTTCCTATAGCTATCTATAGCCATTTTCCATTTGTGATTTGGCTAAGATGACAATTAGTTATGGATTTTCAAAGATGGAGCAAAAAACCGGGTGGTCTTGTGGGTAGCGGCTGCTGGATCAGACTTGCCAGCCTAATCAAAATTTAAATTCTAAAAAGCTATATTTTTACCAAGTAGAAGTTTTGTTTAGCTTTCCAGAATTGCTTAGAACATTTGATTTGAGCATGATTTGAATTAGATATGAATTTTTGAAGACGGGATACATAGTTTGAGAATTCTTGGTTGACTGCTGCAATACAAAGGGTCTGCTGAATTCATTTTGGCTTAACTTGTTAATTGCAGATTTTTATTAGATAGATCTTTTCAATATCTTTCCATGGCCATATAGAATGTTTGATTTGAGCATAATTTGAATTAGATATGAATTTTTGAAGACGGGATACATAGTTTGAGAATTCTTGGTTGACTGCTGTATTACATAGGGTCTGCTGAATTTGTATTGGCTTAACCTACTGATGTCATAATTTTTCTAGTTAGAACTTTTTAATAGCTTTCCAATGGTATAAGGAAAGCCTAAATCCAAGTCGTAATGAATTCACTATGAATTTTCGAAGTTAGAAGTTAGATAGGTGGGTTGGAAGGATCGGTTGAATCAACCTCGCACTTCCAACCCTCATAACTTTTGCATTTCTTATCCGATTAAGGTGATTTTTAGATCGTTGGAAAGATAATTAAGTGCACTAAGTAGATATATTATGCTTAGGCCTAAATTATAGTAAAAAATACTTTATAATTTTATTGTTAACTAAGGTACGCTTCCTATCAACTAGTTACAAAGAAGGAGGCAAGGTCGACGCCTTGAAAGTGGAACAAAGAAAGAAGTAGCGGCTCGGCCTACATCGAGTTCAAATCAACCGAGGAGAATTGAGGTAAATTAATTAACCTTAGCTTTCCATTTAGGGTTGGAAGGAGCGCGGCGAAGATACGCATTTCTAACCCACTCATCTATCTCGTAAGGTCAAGTGGTTTGACCACTTGACCGCCAAGGGGGTACCCAACTCCATTGTTTTTGGGGCCCCTTGGTATGTTTTGTGGTAGTAGCTTCATTTATTAGAAAGTGTCGTATGTGGTGAAGTCGGGTTAATCACCGACACGACCACTCTAAATGTTGTTGATAGAAAGGTGGGGTTAATGGCCCACGAATCCATTATCATGTTGTTGGCCCCAAGGGTTGGAGGTGATGGCCCCAACCTTTGAAGATTGTGCAACAGGTTGAACACACAGGTTGCCCTATTCCCCGGTCCCATCAAGTTGAGTTTTCGTGGTCAAACCGTTTTAAACTAAGCAATAACCAACATAATTTGTACAACCCCCGTGGGCAAAAACCAACCGGGAACTTAATTCGAAGGATTGATCCCAACCCCTCCGGCGGCAAAGATCGGAGGGCTAGGGTATCAATCAACCTTCAAGAGACCCGCACAGGGCCTTAAAGGGTTCGGGTTAGGGCGTGCACCAAACAGGTAGGTGGTGATCAGGGATGTACAAATGGACGTGACGCGGCCTAAACGCGTCACGTCGCGTCACGTCCAGGGTGTGACGCCAAACGGACGTTACTGTAGTAAAAACAAAATTACTAATGGAATTTTTTTTTTCGGATAAGTAATTATTTCGACATCAATACAGGCAGTCGTCTACCATGGTCGACTGCTATAAAGGCAGTCGACCACTTAATCGACTGCTAACCTAGCAGTCGACTACAATGGTCGACTGCTAATGTAGCAGTCGACTAAGTGGTCGACTGCTATATAGGCAGTCGACCACTTAATCGACTGCTAACTTAGCAGTCGACTACAATGGTCGACTGCTAATGTAGCAGTCGACTAAGTGGTCGACTGCTATATAGGCAGTCGACCACTTAATCGACTGCTAACTTAGCAGTCGACTACAATGGTCGACTGCTAATGTAGCAGTCGACTAAGTGGTCGACTACTATATAGGCAGTCGACCACTTGATCGACTGTTAACCTAGCAGTCGACTACAATGGTCGACTGCTAATGTAGCAGTCGACTAAGTGGTCGACTACTATATAGGCAGTCGACCACTTAATCGACTGCTAACTTAGCAGTCGACTACAATGGTCGACTGCAAATGTAGCAGTCGACCATGGTAGTCGACTGCCAATGTAGCAGTTGACTACCACCGTCGACTGCTATATAGGCAGTCGATTACCATGGTCGACTGCCATATAGGTAGTTGTTTACCTTGGTCGACTGCCAATGTAGTAGTCGACTACCACCGTCGACTGCCTGTATAGCAGTCGACCATGGTAGTCGACTGCCAATGTAGCAGTCGACCATGGTAGTCGACTGCTACATTGGCAGTCGACCATGGTTGATAGTCGACTGCTATGTTGCCGTCGACGAAGATAGTCGACTGCAGTTGTAGCAGTCGACCATTGCCGTCGACTGATACTATTAACAGACAAATGGAGTCAACATCATATGTTTGTTGGGTTAAAGTTTAATGGTTTGGGTATAGTGGAATATGGATGGATGGAAGTAGTTTAGGAAAAATGTGATTAAAGCCAACAATGATATGTAGAAGGAAAAAAAACCGCGTTGTATTAAAACAAGTATATCGTAAAGATATAAAAAATATACAAGGTTGTCCATATCAATGATACACGCATACTACCTTAACCCCTACGATGTTGCCTAAAGAACTAAACAGACTAAACACTATCCTTAACCTCAGTTCTCCAGCAGTCTATCGGCTCATCCCACCCCACAAACGGCATCTGCATCCGTAGTTTGGCGATGGTCAATGAAATGCGGTTCGACACGTTCTCGCATGTCAATGCACTCAAAGTGACATCCCAAATTTTCCTTCCTTCATTGGCAAAGAGAATTCGGTCATCACCATCGTTGCAAAGTTGTCGAGCAATCATGCCGACCGCATAATACTCAGCCTCCGCGGTGTAATATACATCGGGATCATGGTGTCTCCTGTTTTGGATGTAAAACAGTTCCGGCGCCACCCAAAACTTCTCCTTCGTCAATTTTTCCTTCGCTTCTACGGTTTCCGCATGCCATAGCGATAGGACATCCTCACCCGAATGCGTTGCACATCCCCAATCGCACACCCCAATCTTGAGGCTCCCGTCCGATTCCCAATGCAACATAATGTTGTCAATGGATAGATCGTTGTGTTGCACATTTGCAGCGTGCAAAGCCTCCATGATCCATAACAATGCCCAAGCCAACTTTACCCTCTTCGCCCGGAACTTTTGGACTTGGTCATAGAGTTGCCATTCGGTTGCGTCCATTGTCAAAATGTTGGCATTTGGGCGGTGGGCTCTATCCCAAATGAACATCTCTCGTAGAGTGCCCCCGTTCCACCATAGTGTATAGCCCGCATTGGACACACTGTTGATTAACCAAAACTTGATGAAACCTGGATGCGTGCTCTTTAAAACGCATGCCTCCGCACTTACTTGGATACGAGTTTTTTGCCTATCCGACGTCTTTGGGGTCTTTTCAGCCCACGTAATCTCCGGTGGGAGACGATCGTCGCCCTCGATCCTCACCTTCCTCACCTCCCCGTAACCCCCCACCTTCTTTATGCTCTTCAAACTCACGACATTTGCCGTATCGGGAATCCACAATAGTTGGCATGGGCCCGACACCCTTAGCCACTTCTCCAATTGCTCCGCCTTCCAAGGAATTATTTTGGAGGCCGTCTTGGACAATCCTTTGGCCACGGGATCCCACCACAAAAATATTTCCCGGATTCTTACAGCTCGAGGGCTCAACACCTCGCCTGTTTCGCCCTCCGGGAACATGTTCTCAACCAATTGCTTGAGGTTGAAAATACCATTTTGGGCCTTATTCTTCACCCATGAATCGAACCCCGCAAGATTCCTATCACCGCTAAACTCGGGGCCATCCACTTCCTGTCGAATAGCAACCTCCATGTCCCTTTTAATTATCTCAATCCTTTTGTGTTTCGGCTGCTCCAAAAAACGGAATTTGATGCCGGCCTCCCCATTCCTCAAATACCAGTCAACTATGGCTTGGTGGACCTTTGCCGTTATCGCATCCGAGAATTTTACCCTTGGTTTCCCGCTCCTACTCGACGACCCTGAGGCCGCGGAAGCCCCTCCTTGGCTGCTCGTAGGGGCACCGGCATTTGGGCGGACGGGAACGGTAGTATCTGAACGGGGGGTAATATTGGCTCCCGTTCCCGAAGCACTTCCTGATCCCACATCGGAATGTCGTTGCGGCTTAGGGGGCCGTTTGTGCACCCTGCCGGGTGCATCCGGCTCGTCCTCCGGCATCCTCCAACTTCGATCCTCCATCGTGTTTAAAAACACGCTATTATTGTGTTCACAAACACAACTCAAATGTGTTCACAAACACGGCCGTATTCACACCGCTCCACCGCAAAAAATCGGATCCAAAATTGGCAAGAGTTTGCACCCTAAACCAATCTTCCAACCGCCCCCTAGGCCCTCTCAAAACATTAGGCAAAGGATGCTAGGCATGCTTAGTCCCAATGTCCCGCTTGAGGAGGGGTGGTTGAAAAATGATGTCAATGAGGCCTCCCCACTTATATATATAGGTTGGGTGGGCCTCACACCGACGGTACGACCGGACGCCGCGCCCCTGGATCCTGACCGTTGGACCGTGCATCATCCAACGGCCAGGATGGATGCAACGATTGGTCGACTGCTATACGGCAGTCGACCATCCAGTCGACTGCCAGATAGCAGTCGACTCTGGATAAGGCAGTCGACAATTAGCAGTCGACCGCGGCGTCGACTGCTGTGTGGCAGTCGACGTGTGGGCCGACTGCATTTAGCAGTCGACTGCGGGGGTCGACTGCCATGTCGACTGCTAGTTTGCAGTCGACCCTGGAAGTCGACTGCCACGTCGATGTGAGCACCAAAATTGCCCCCAACGGCAATTTGGCTCACAATTGAGGGCTTTTTGCAAAATCATTAGATTAAACTAGGGAAATTTGGCCAAAAAGCCATTTAGATTAAGGTAGGTTGGCTAGAAGTGTTTTATCTTTGGGGTAAAACTCTTGGACAAGTAGAAATTAGAAACCGAAGGGGTAAAAGGGAAATGCCCTTTACCCGAATCGGAAGTATGAAAGTAGTGGGCTAGTAAATAGGTAGGTTAAGTTAGGAACAACTAATTCAAGCAAGCAAAGTCAAGCGGCGGCAAAAAAAGAGTGCTTCCGGTAGCGGCCAACGAAGAAAAAAGAAGGTGACAACTACAAATGTAAAGGATTTTGCCAACTAGGGCAAGGGGGCCATGTTGCCACCCTTGCCACCAAAAATGAAATTCAAACCAAAATGGAAAAGCCTTTCTAAGGGCTTAGACAAGTGGGTGCGAGGTGGCCTTTCCCCACTTCATTCACCACCGAGGGCTTCGTTGCCACCGTTCAAGGGACGGGACCCCTCGGTTGAACGGAAGGGAGAAGGGGTCCGACCCTTCATTGAAGGGTGATAAAAACCCCCTCTTCTTCTCTTCGCTCTCTCTCCGAATTTTCATTTTAACACGGCGAAGCCCTCTAGGATTGTAGCTAGAAGGAGAGAGCATTTTCATTCATACAATATAGGCATAAGTTAGAATTCTATGGTTAGAACTCTTGAGAGAAGGTAGTGTGTTTTTGAACACACCCCTAAGTAGCTGTGCCACATTCAATCAAGTGTAGTGGACACACAAATTGCAATTTAGCTTTCAGATTTTGAGTGGATATAGCCCTTTATGTTAGCTTCCCAAAAAGCCTAAGCTTATTAGAATCAGAGTTAGGGATCAAAAGTTATGAGTGTTTGAGTAGAGGTATCTCAGCTGCCACTCAATTTACAAGCGCTGACTTTGCAAGCGCATAACTAAACGACATTTTGTTCAATTGTTTTGTTATTTAAGTATGTTATAGATGTTGTTATTAGCTTTCTAGAATGTGTAAGCTTATAGAAATCTAAGTTGATGTGTAAAAGTTATGAGTAGTTGAGTGAAGATGTCTCAAACTGCCTCTTAAATTGTAAGCGCTGACTTTGCAAGCGCATAACTAAGAGAAAATTTATTCAGTTGTTTTGGTATTTAAGTATGTTATAGATGTTGTTGTTAGCTTTCTAGAATGTGTAAGCTTATAGAAATCTAAGTTGATGTGTAAAAGTTATGAGTAGTTGAGTGAAGATGTCTCAAACTGCCTCTTAAATTGTAAGCGCTGACTTTGCAAGCGCATAACTAAGAGAAAATTTATTCAGTTGTTTTGGTATTTAAGTATGTTATAGATGTTGTTGTTAGCTTTCTAGAATGTGTAAGCTTATAGAAATCTAAGTTGATGTGTAAAAGTTATGAGTAGTTGAGTGAAGATGTCTCAAACTGCCTCTTAAATTGTAAGCGCTGACTTTGCAAGCGCATAACTAAGAGAAAATTTATTCAGTTGTTTTGGTATTTAAGTATGTTATAGATGTTGTTGTTAGCTTTCTAGAATGTATAAGCTTGCTGGAATCTAATTTGATGTGTAAAAGTTATAAGTGTTTTAATGAAGGTGTCTCAGCTACCTCTCCAACTATAAGTACTAACTTTACAAGCGCATAAGTAAAAGAGAAATTATTCAGTTGCTTTGAGACTTAGATGCATTATAGTTCTTCTTGTTAGCTTTTTAGAAAGTATAAGTTTGTGACAATCGAATTTAAGGAGTGAGAGTTATGAATTTTTGAATGAAGGTATCCCAGCTGCCTCTTGAATTCTAAGAGCCGACTTTGTGAGCTCATATCTTTAAGGGGATACATGCAGTTATTTTGATAATTGGATGGGTTATAGTTATTGTTGTTAGCTTTCCAAATTACTAACAATTGTTCCAATTGAGGCTTGTGAGAGGAAGTTGTGGCCGTTCAAGCAAAGGGGTGTCTACTGCCTTACGATAAGAGGTTCGTCCATCCAAGGTTGGCGAGTTGGCGTTGTGGGCGGCCGAACGTTGGAGTAGGGGTTCCGCACCAACCATCGCCAAATCAAGATGGGAGCCAATCGGTAAGTCTTTTTAGCCCTACACCTTTCGATTTAGGAATGGAGGGAGCGCGGCAAAGGTATATTCTAAACCCAACCCAACTATCCATGTAAGGCTAGGGGGGCATCACCCACCTAGCCGCCGAGGGGGGATTCCAACTCCCATGTGTGCGGAGCCCCTCGGTTAAGTGTTGTGGTAGTAGCTTCCATTCATAGCTCGTTCGTGTGTGGTGAAGCCGGGTTAATCACCGGCATGACCACTCTGCGTGTTTGTAGGTGGTAAGGTGGGAGTAATGACCCACGAAACCACCATCATGTTGTTGGCCCCAAGGGTTGGAGGTGATGGCCCCAACCCTTGAAGATTGTGCAACAGGTCGAACACACATGTTGCCTTATTCCCCGGTCCCATTAAGTTGAATTTTTGTGGTCAACCCGTGTTAAACTAATTAATAACCAATAAAATTCGTACAACCCCCGTGGGCAAAAAACCAACCGGGAACTTAACTCGGAAGATTGATACTACCCCTTCGGCGGCAAAGATCGGAGGGTGTAAGTATCAATCAACCTTCAAGAGACCCGCACAGGGCCTTGAAGGGTTCGGATTAAGGTGTGCACCAACCAGGTAAGCGGTGATGCCATAATTTATGAACTTAGTAACCTAGGTTTTGTTCAATCAACCATAACTAAGAATGAAGGTTGGAAAGGTGGAACTTAATCAAGGTCCCCTTTAGAGAATTTAATCCATAAGAATTAAGGAATTAGGTGTGGCCAAGGTAAGAGGTAAGGTTCTTTTATCCATTAGAGTTAGGTTGCCTTGATTTCAAGGCTGGTGCGTCTGCGCGTAGACTAGGATAGATTAGGCATTAGGTAAGAGAAATTGATAATCACCTTAGATACTTATGATCTAGGCACAACCTACCGGAAGGATACGACGCGATTATCAAATCCCTCCACAACCCAAAACATTCATTAAATACTGGGTTCGGCTTAGGCACCTGCTAAGGCAGGCCACCCTCACCGAAGGGCTTATGCGGTACTTTTAGGCTCCCTCGGAGGGGGGTGCCCAAAAGCACCACAGTCGACTGCCAAGCAGTAGTCGACCCCCGATGTCGACTGCGAATGGCAGTCGACGTGGCAGTCGACCGCCATGTCGACTGCTAGTTTGCAGTCGACCCTGAAATTCGACTGCCACGTCGACTGCCAAGCAGCAGTCGACCCCCGAAGTCCGCTGCGAATGGCAGACATTGGACCTCCCCCCCTCCAAACATAAACAAATTGCTTTTGCAATGGATCCTATAGCAGATTACTCTAAACACTTTTAATATCATAGCATCTTTTATATTTAGTGCACGTTCAAGCGTCGGGACTATAAAGGGTTCACCGCTCATTAGCATTCATCATTCCCCCTCGCTCTAGTTGGCCTTGATTGCCTTTTGGCATTCGTTGCAAGTGGAGAGAGGTAGTAGGTTATATTGGGATGGGCACGCGAAACGAATGGAAGCCTTGGTTTGTGCCCAAGGACTGGACTCCAACGTCCAAGAAGGTTGAGTGCAAATTTTGCGCGTTGGAATTAGTTTATAGGAAGGACCGCATGGTTGCCCATTTGGGATACCAAAAAAATGACGGCAGGATGCGGGGGGTGGCATTCTGTCAACGTCAAGGGCCGATTGTAAAGTCTTTATTTTCGAGTTGCGGCGGATCGTGGCCGCCAATTCCGGATAACTTTGTGGACGAGTGCGTTGAGGACGGGGGAGAAGCTATGGTCGGGTCCCAACAACAAGCGTCATGCGGTGCATTGTCGAACGCGAACGGAAGCCAAACCGCTCCACCATCGCCCGCACCGTCAGTGGCAAGGGAGTTGGTGTCCGGGACGACTCCCGAACCCCACCGACGTTCCCAACGGCAAATGGGACTAAAAGAAGGGATGCAAAATTCGACAAAACGAGACTTGGATACAAAATGGTCGCAAGCCTTTTATGAGGCTAATATCCCCATTAGTATTGTCCGCCATCCCGCGTTCATCCAGGCCGTTAAGGCAACCGCCGAGGCTAGAATTATGTACAAACCCCCAACATACCATGCAATGCGCAAGAGTTTACTTGACGATGCACGGTTCAATACACAAAAAATCGTGGAGTTGAAGACAACATCATCCATCCACAAATATGGGTGCACTATTTGTTCGGACGGATGGGAGAATGTTCTCCACCGCCCTTTGATGAACGTCATGCAAATTTGTCCGGCGGGCGACGTGTTCCTTGGTTCCATCGACACCACCGGTAGCACAAAGGATGCCGCCTACGTGGCTACCGAGGTCAAACGCTACATCGTTGGAGTGGACCCTACAAAGGTTGTTCAAGTTTGCTTCGATAATGCGGCGGCCATGAAAACCGCGGCGAGCAATATTAGCCGGGAATGGCCACACATATATTGGCAAGGGTGTACGGCGCATTGTTTGAACTTGTTGTTGAAGGATTGGGGTAAACAACGATGGGCAAAGGACATCGTAGACAAGGCGAAGGACATTGTCAAATACATCCGGGCCCACCAATGTCCGACGGCGGTCTTCCTCACCTACTCGCCCAATTTGGGCTTGAAGATGCCCGGGTCCACACGATTCGCCACCAACTTCCTCATGATTGACCGGCTTCTAAAGGTGAGACATGCTTTGGAACAAACGATTATTCATCCCGATTGGACCGCCTACGTGAACAAATTAAATAGAGGGGGCGATGATCGAAGGAGAAGTGCAATGGAAGCACGTCAAATCAAGACAACGGTTAATGACGACAATTTTTGGACAAGTTGCGATAATTACCGCCACATGTCGGAGGAGGTGTTGAAAGCATTGAGAGTGTTTGATGGCGTTGAACCGGCAATGGGCAAGGCTTGGTTGACCATGAAGAACTTGGAGAAACATGTGCTTAGCCTAAGGAATCCTCCTTTCAACCTAGCACACAACCTCGCTACTTTGGCCGAAGAAGATTTCTACAGCCGGTGGCGTATGATGACCACGGACCTACACCATGCCGGTGCAATCTTGAATCCTTATTTATTGGACGACAACGTCGTCCACGAAGACGCGGCCGTTAAATCCGGATTCTTGGACGCCATGAGGAGGTTGACCACGGGCAAGGACGGTCATTACGGTCGGGTTGTGGCCGAATTTCAAGCATTCAAAGAGCGTAGGGGCGCGTTCGCCAATATCCCACCCCACGAGTGGTGGGACCTCGTGGGCGAAGGTGGCACCCACTTGGCCCCTTTGGCAAAGCGAATATTGGCCCAAATGTGCTCCTCTTCGTCTTGCGAAAGGAATTGGAGTAGTTATTCGTTTGTGCACAACAAGACTAGGAACCGGTTGAGTTCGGCGAGGGCCGAAAATTTGGTGTACATTTATACCAATTCACGGTTGGCACGGGAGAGGGTTGATCGGGACTCGTCCGCATGGTATCTAGTGAACATGATGTCCGAAGACTCCGACTATTCGGCCGACGAGGATATAAATGGTGACCCCCCCGCGGGACCCGGCGGGGATTCCTCGGGGCCTTCGGACAACGAGAGCGATGGGGGACATGGTGGAGGGAATTTGGGCCTTGACAACCACAATGATCCGTTTGCATACGATGGACTTGACGCCGAGGACGATGGTGATCTTCACATGTGGGCCAACATAGCCGGTCGGGAGTTTCGCTCCACTACGCATGTGCGTCCCGCTACGCCGACAACTACAATACCCGATGTACCGGTAGACATTCAACCCGTAGTGGATGAAGATGTAGTGGCCGAACCACATGTGGATGAAGCTCTTGAAGCAGCTCCGAACCGGATGGACATGGACGAAGTCCCACCACATGCTTCCCCCATTCATCCACCGACGGATGTTGTGCCCACTCCTATTGTGCCGACAACATATGCACAACCCATGCAAACTACACCACCCTTTCCCGAGCCCCACGGAGAGGGCACGTCCAATGTTGTCCTTAACACTAGTCCATTGCGAGGTATTGGGCAATGCCCGGCCGTTGCGCGAGCACCGGAATCCGACTCGGATGACACATTGGCGCAACACATTGCGCGTCGGGCCCCAACAATACCACGCATGGGCTCCCGGTTGGTTGGTGCCACCATCGGCATGCGCGCCCCATGCCCCACACCGGCTAGGCCACCCCCTAATATTGCATTGACAAACTTTGGTCGGACCACGAGAGGTCAGAAAAGAAAACGACAAAGGGATGTGCGAGAATGGAGGACTACCGGGGCCACCCCACTTGCACGTCCACAAACTGACGGCGTTATGGATGCAACGGGTTCAAGACCAATGGTATCGATTAGAATGCCAAGGGCTGGCACACGGCTTAGTCGAATTCCCGGCCCGGCAATTGATGGCCACGAGTCCGACGCCTGAACAGATGACAATGCCAGCACGGACGATGAATCCGGCGTAGGCGAAGCTCCCGATGATAGTGATTACCAAGCACTGCCCCCAAGGGTAGCTGTGGGAGGGCCACGCAGGACAAGGAATTCTATTCCTCAAGACAACGATAATGCCCCTTCATGAATGAATATTTATAGTAATGTCAAATGTCCTATGGTGTTCAATGGGTTTAGTTGTATTGGTGATCAATTTTTGTAATAACTATTTTTGGGTATGTTTGTTGAAAAAATAATGTGAATTTCAAATTTGTATGTTGGATGTTGACTAGAAATTGAGCCTACATGTATGATGTAGGGTTTAGGAAATGAATGTCCAATGTGCACTAAGGTTAGGACTCAGGAGTAGGACACATGGAAATGATTTGTAATGCCAATAGGCCCTATGTAGTGTTGCATTTTTTATTCTATAGGTCGGAGGCGGCATTATAAAATAATTTTAAGAATATTTAAGACTACTTTTATGTTTTTATTATTGAAAATCATCGAAGACATCAATCCGTGAGGTCCTTTATGGCAAATCATTGTCGAAAACATTCCCCTCTTCTAGGATTAGGTCATCGAGCTCTTCTCCGCCCAAATATTGATCCAAGAATGATGACATTGTAAATGCAGACCACCATTCACGACTTGTCCGATGTGCCATGTGGGGCGTTATGTATTCCAATATTTGCCAATTTGTGTGGCAAATTGGCAATGCTCAAGGCTCAAACATTGCCATTGAGTTTGAATGTACTAATGCTATATGGTAATATGGAACAATTGTCAAAGTTGAGCGTGTCTATATTTGCCCTATTGCCATGGATTGGCTATAGTCGTGAACTTATAATAAAAAAAATTTAAAAATGCCGTAGAAATTTGTCGAGGATTTTAAAATGCATTTTAAATGTGTATTTTAAGATAAAGTAAAAATAAATGCACCTCTAGCCCTATGTCATGTGGGAGGATGAAATGAATGTCCAATGTGCACTAAGGTTAGGAGTAGGACATATGGAATTGATTTGTAATGCCAATAGGCCCTATGTCATGGGCGAGGATGGAATTAATGTCCACACACACACACATATATATATATATTGCAAATACCCCCAAATATATATATATATATATATATATATATATTGCACATACATCCATATATATAGCGCATACATATAGAACATACGGTATACCGGGAACCCACATATATATTGCACATACACATACATATTGCAATTTGCACGTACACCCATACATGTTAGACATACATATTGCACACGGGTGTAGCTAATAAGGAAGTTATCATTTGTTTAAATAGCGATCCACTTTTATTTCACATTACGGATCATATCTTTTACATAGTGCGATTATATCCACTAGGCCTAAACACATATACAATGTGTTTGCTAGGATTAAATCGGCGAACTATATAGAACATGAACCGCTACATCTACATAGAAAAATTATAATGTCAATAGTCGCTCCGAAGGACAAATCCAAAAGTTGGTGCATCGACGATATTCGGCAGAACGTTTGTCGACTTGAAGCCAATATTCTCCATTCTCCACAAGCATATCCCGCAAGTATTCAAGTTCCATTATGAAAATATCGTTGAGCCGAGCATGCTGAACTTGCCATCGAATTGGGATGGCAATGCGTTGCGTATGGCTGAACATGAAGAGGTTCAGTCGGAACGCTCGCAACAATTCGGCGAGCTCCGAAGTCCCTCTCACGCCCCTAAATCGATGCCCCATTGGTATGTCTACGTCCCAAATCGACATACGCAACGCATTGTAGACTTCTCCCATACCAAAATGTTCCCGCCAAGCTTTGTTAACTCCCATGTATTTAAAAATACATATGAGAGTTAAAAAATTCGCCCTCACTTCACACCCCCGCCCATACTCTCCTCGGTGATATGGCTCCAAAATAGGCTCTAGGACCTTCGGCAATATGTGCTCCCCCACAATTTCCGCGGTCAATCCGGATAAAATGGTCGACGGTGCCATGTTTGGCACAACCCTGAAATAGCAGCTTCTCCGCTCCTTCTCCCTTTGTTCTCCGTTTGCAAAGCTTGCTAAAACAGGCTATGGCCAATGGAGAACTTGGGAATGAGGGAAATGGGAGGTTGGATTGCTATATATATGCATCCTTTGTCATGATTGTATGCATTTAATGCATGATTTGACTAAGCTAACGCTCTTCCCAAACCCTAACGCCTAATTTCGACTGCTGGGCAGCAGTCGATTCGCATATTCGACTGCTGGGCAGCAGTCGACTGTGGATGGTCGACTGCTACACAGCAGTCGACTGATAAAATCGACTGCTGGAAGGCAGTCGACTGTGGATGAATGACTGCCTTCCAGCATTCGACCATCTTAGTCGACTGCTAGGAAGCAGTCGATTTTATCAGTCGACTGCTGTGTAGCAGTCGACCAGCCACAGTCGACTGCTGGGCATTTATCAATCGACTGCTGCCCAGCAGTCGATTTACATAGTCGACTGCTATGAAGCAGTCGATTTGCATAGTCGACTGCTGTGTAGCAGTCGACCATCCACAGTCGACTGTTGTGCAGCAGTCGACTATGCAAATCGACTGCTACAAGGCAGTCGACTGTGGATGGTCGACTGCTACACAGCAGTCGACTGCCTTGCAGCTTAATTTAGACAACTAATTAGACACACCCGTAACCCAACCTGCCAAATCATTGGATGCCACCCGAGGGCCCACACTGCGATATCCCTATAAAATCAAGTGTGCTACCCACCATGAGGCCACCTTGCCTCGTAGTGATTTTGAGGACCTTGTATGCGTCGCGTACATTGCCCAAGATCAACTACGGTGTGGGCAATCCATAGGATTGCGATGGCTGGGAGTGGCAAGATACGGGATGCGGGTGGTTTGTCAAGAAGTATGTATTACAATCCCCGACACGCATGGGGCTTGCCGGACGAACCGGACGAATTTACACCCGAGGTGGTTGCAGAGAACACTCGAAATGAGGACGATTTGCGCAGTGTTTTACGTCCGATTCAAAGGTTCACTGAATTCTATTGGGTTCGACTGCCTAGGAGACAAGTTGATCGTCACCACCGCGGATACTTGGACGCCCAAGAAAGGCCCGCATGCCGCATCGGTTACAAGGAAAAACTTTTCCCATGGCACTTGTTTCAGGACCTTAGCGACGTTCTCACGAAGGGGAAAAATCAATTGTATTTTCGAAAAAACTATGGGACCTTGTGGAGGTTCTACCAAACCATAAAACACTCGGTGCATGACGCAATTCATTGGGGGTTCAACCGGTGCACCGCGCACCAAAAGGAATACCGGGTGTATAGAGAGCACACACTTAGGTCGTCAATGTAAGATTTGCCCACGAATATGGTGAGAGCGTAGTATCAAGTTTGTACTTGCACGTATACTTACGTATGTTGGTAAGTTGGAAATGCGCAATATATGAATTCCTGGCAATATTGCGGTGATGTTTTGCGCTTGGTGTGAACTTATAATCATGCCACATGGAATCATTGTCACAGTTATTTGCATCGATACGTGTTTGATTCAAGTGCAAATGCATGTAGATGCAAAGTCCATGGTTTAATTGGATGTTTGTGGCAACCGATTGTGTGGGCAAACATAAGAAATGATCATTGTGCGACACTTGTACATTACTCCCAAAATTGATAGTGAACAATAATTCACTTATAAACATTTCCAAAATCATGGTTTTTCCCGCATTGTGTACAATTCAGTATCAAATAATGCCTCCTAGTCCAACGCCTATCTCACAAACACTAGCCAACATTCCTAATCCGGCTCCGAATCACTATCCAATGCAATGGGGGGTCCGCGGCTTGAGCTTGCACCGTTCAGATTTGGTGGCCGTAGTGTCCGGCGCCTCGCCTCACGCCTGCTCTCGGTGATGGCCCATAGTTCTTGCGCCGCAGTCTCCCGGTCAGCTTGTGCACGAGCGCGCGCGCGGTCTCCAATGTGCAACCCCCTCGCGGCATTCGGATGGCGCAGGACGTCTTGCATGGTGGGGCTAGAGGCCCCGTCACGGATGTCCAAAAGGCCGTTGACGTATTTCCACTCATTCATCCGGATTTGGACGTCCACCTCATTGAAACTACCCTCTTGTGTAACGGCCTCCTGCCTCTCCAGATCGGCCTCAAAACTTGTTGTGTCCAACACGTGTTCCACATCCCAAGTTGTTTCCTCGCCCGGGACCGGTTCCCGTGGTAATACCCCCACTGTCACATTGCCGTTGGAGTCATACACGTATCCGTGGGGGTGAGGACCTGGGACGTATTCACCCGTCTCTCCGGCATGCCCACCCACAACACGGTACAAAAATGCCCTCAAACCTACGGCCTGAGGAGAGGAGCCGGG
Source organism: Polytrichum formosum (assembly GCA_964035585.1). Classification (NCBI taxonomy): domain Eukaryota; kingdom Viridiplantae; phylum Streptophyta; class Polytrichopsida; order Polytrichales; family Polytrichaceae; genus Polytrichum; species Polytrichum formosum. The sequence continues at coordinate 66,612,863 of OZ037936.1, forward strand.
GTAAAACTCATGAGCAACCCTTGTGTACATTTCAGGCGTGAAGTTTGTCGGGTAGCCTCGCAGGTCCTTCACATACCTCCGTGCACGCCAGCTATAAGCAGGAGGATCGCCGTATTCTGCGGGCGGCACACCATGGATTATTGTGTATTCAAAATCGGGAGGCATTCCCCATTGCACTCCGAATTGCTCGTACAACCTTCGATGCAGAGGGGACAACGGCGTGTTTGCAACATGTGTGGCAACAAACAATTCGGGTGGACCATGTGACCGCACGACCCAACGATCCATGCGCCTTCGGGTCCCCAAGGATTGGAACAAATGGGGCACATGCTCCCGTCCTTGATCCAATCGGGGACGCATGGCCACAACAAGGCTGGTTTGGCCGGGGGTATCACGATGCGGGATGATACTGCGGTATCCTATTGGAATTCATCCTCGGGTCTCTTGGTCCACGCAATACTAGGGTAATGGTCGTCATCGACCGGGAGGTTCTCAGGATACATGAAATCCAATGGCGGCCACGAGGTAAAAATAAGCCGTCGTTCGGGCCACTGTTCGCCGTGGTCCCTATAGTGTGTCAGCTCGTCCATCAATGCCCTCTCACGCGTGGCGAACATGATAGTGGCTGTGACCATGCCCATGTAGTCGTCCTCCAACAACCGGTTCCTCCTAATGACCCGGTCGTAATCAACCCTCATTGCCTCCAAGTTTGTTGTGGGCGACGGCTCCCGCCCTTGTCCATCACTACCAGACATTGCTTGCGGCAGTTGTGGCGCATCAGCCCTCGCAAGTTCAAGGTCGGTCAAACGTGCAATCTCGGCCTTCAACCCTTGGACCTCCTCGGCGTGTGCACGTCGGACCATCTCCAATTCCCGTTCGTGGTCAGATTTGCATTTTGCCAACTCCGCCCTCAACGCCTCCACAACGTCGTTGTCGGCAACTACCAGTGGTGGGGATGGCACCGCCGATGCCATCTCCACATCAACGGGCGAAGATGGAGGACAAACCAACCGGGAACCATGTGGCGGTGTCACGTGGACCCTTTGTCGCCGGCTAGGTGGTTCAACCGGCAACCCTATGACAATGTTGTGCTCGTCCATGTTTGACTCGGCGGCCGGTGGAGTCCCCACAATTTGATGATCTGGTCCCGCAAGGAAATCAAAATAAGATCGGACCCTCAAAGGATTCATTGGAGTTTGCCATGCCAATGGAATCGGACGGCCAGCGTTCCGTCCTAGCACGGCACTTGGTATGACCGTGACCCGGCGTGCCTGCCTCAAGTCCGGGCTCGTGCGGGGTATGGTGGACCAGTCGATATCCACTCCCAAAATTACCTCCGCGTAGACCATTTGGCATAACCACATTAGCATATGCCCACGATCAAATTCCCTCGGTGCACCCCACAAGAAATCCCACACCTCCTTGCACCGTTCTCCAAATATTTGATGGCTCACCTCCCTCCATATGCCATAGCGTTGTCTAGACATCCGTTCAGCATTCGCGCTAGGAACGAACATTCTCGTCAAATGGGTCCACTCTACGTACCTTCGGACCGTGCTATACAACCACATGCCCCTCTCATTTTGCCAGCCGGGATTGGCGAGAATGTTCGGGTCCCGCGCCACCTCCAAATTGATTGGTTGCGGCCTGCCCCTCGGCGCATTGCCGCGTCTTCTAGCGCATGCCGACCCCGGTGTCGCTTGCGGAGTCCCCCCCGGATCCAAATCCCCGCCACGTGGAGGTTCCGGCGGCAAGTTATCTTCGTCTGCCATCGTTGCCCCTAACCCCTAGCTTTGTATGCCTACTATAAATTAAACCTAATATGGTAGCACTTCCAAAATAAGCGCCACCACCCACAATTTTTTCCCCAATCCACTAAAACCAAATTAAGGCCGTTCAAAGTTCAAACTACATAATTAGATTTAAACCACTTTCAAAATAAGTGTTCACATATAACAATTTCCGGTATGGTTCAAACTAACCGCAATGGGGTACAATGTAGACCGTATGTAGGTGGGTTGCAATACACACGTTAGGCAATAACATTATATCGTATGCACCGTATACGTATTTCAGTACGTATGTCCACCTGTAGCCCTCCAGCTCACCTCTATCTCCAAATGGCAAGGGCTGATTAACAACCTAGGCCCAAATGGAGGGAGGTGGGAGTGAGGGAATGAGGGAAGTGGGGTCCATATATACCCCAAGGAGGCGTCCTTTCGATTAGACGCCCCCTGGACCAACCCATGGACGCCACGTGCCCATGGGTGTCTCTACGCGACTGCTCGTGAGCAGTCGCACCCCTTCGTCGACTGCTATTAGCAGTCGACCATGGGGTGCGACTGCTCACGAGCAGTCGCAACCCATTCAAGTCGACTGCTGATAGCAGTCGACGAAGGGATGCGACTGCTTACAAGCAGTCGTCTGCCCTTCAAGTCGACTGCTATTAGCAGTCGACTTGGGTTGTCGACTGCAGTTGGGCAGTCGACTGTCTTCGTCGACTGCTAATAGCAGTCGATTTGAAGGGCAGACGACTGCTTGTAAGCAGTCGCATCCCTTCGTCGACTGCTATTAGCAGTCGACGAAGGGGTACGACTGCCCACCAGCAGTCGTCTGCCCACCAGCAGTCGTCTGCCCTTCTTCGTCAACTGCTAATAGCAGTCGACGAAGGGGTGCGACTGCCCACCAGCAGTCGTCCGCACTTTGTCGACTGCTATTAGCAGTCGACTTGGGTTGTCGACTGCAGTTGGGCAGTCGACTGCTAATAGCAGTCGACGAAGGGGTGCGACTGCCCACCAGCAGTCGTCCGCACTTTGTCGACTGCTATTAGCAGTCGACGAGGGTTGTCGACTGCAGTTGGGCAGTCGACTGTCCAAGTCGACTGCTATTAGCAGTCGACGAAGAAGGGCAGACGATTGCTGGTGGGCAGTCGCACCCCTTCGTCGACTGCTAATAGCAGTCGACGAAGGGGTGCGACTGCCCACCAGCAATCGTCCGGACTTTGTCGACTGCTATTAGCAGTCGACTTGGGTTGTCGACTGCAGTTGGGCAGTCGACTTGAAGGGCAGACGACTGCTCACAAGCAGTCGCCCGCCTGTCGTCGACTGCTAATAGCAGTCGAATTTCCATGTCGACTGCCCAAGAGCCGTCGACAAGCCAAGTCGACTGCTATTAGCAGTCGACATGGAAATTTGACTGCCGTCAGCAGTCGACACACCTATACGACTGCCCTTTGGCAGTCGATTCAGTGTGTCGACTGCCTAGTAGCAGTCGCTGTAACTCGTCGACTGCCCACTAGCAGTCGACACTGTTGACGACAGTTTACCCTGTGTGACGACAGGGTAAACTGTTTTACCCCCCCCCAAACGGACGTGACGTGTTCAGGTCTGCCGTCACGTCGCTGTCACAGGACGTGATGCGACGTTACGCGACGCGACGTGTAATCCCTGGTGGTGATGCCATAATATATGAACGTAGTAATATAGACTTGTGTAATCAACCTTAAACTAAGAAGGAAGATTGAGAGGGTGGGATTTAACCAAGGTCCCCCCGTTTAGAGAATTTAATTCATAACAAGTAAGGAATTAGAGGTGGCCAAGGTAAAAGGTAAGGTTATTTTATTCATTAGGGTTAGATTGCCTTGATTCCAAGGCTGGTGCGTCTGCGCGTAGATTAGGATAGATTAGGCATTAGGTTAGAAAAATAGATCATTCTCTTAAGCACTTCTTAATCTAGGCACAACCTACCGGAAAGACACGACGCGATTAACAAATCCCTCCACAATTCTAAATACCCAGAAAAATCATAACATCCGGGTTCGGCTTGGGCACCTGCTAAGGCAGGCCACCCTCATTGAAGGGCTTGTGCGGTACTTTTAGGCTCCCTCGGAGGGAGGTGCCCAAAAGCACCACAGCTTACAAGCACTCGTATGCCCTTCAAGTCGACTGCTATTAGCTGTCGACTTGGACTGTCGACTACACAACTGCAGTCGACAACCCAAGTCGACTGCTAATAGCAGTCGACAAAGTGCGGACGACTGCTGGTGGGCAGTCGCACCATATGGTCGACTGCTAATAGCAGTCGACTTGAATGGCAGACGACTGCTCGTGAGCAGTCGCACCCCTTTCTCGACTGCCATTAGCAGTCGACGAAGAAGGGCAGACGACTGCTGGTGGGCAGTCGCACCCTATGGTTGACTGCTATTAGCAGTCGACTTGAATGGCAGACGACTGCTCACGAGCAGTTGCGTAGAGATACGCATGGACACGTGACATCAATGGGTTGGCTAGGGGGCGTCTAATCGAAAGGATGCCTCCATTGGGTATATATGGACCCCACTTCCTTCATTCCCTCACTCCCACCTCCTTCCATTTGGGCCCAGATTGTTAATCAGCCCTTGCCATTAGGAGATAGAGGTGAGCTGGAAGGCTACAGGTGGACATACGTACCGATATACATATACGGTGCATACGATATATTGTTACTGCCTAACGTGTGTATTGCAACCCACATATATACGGTCTACATTGTACCCCATTGCGGTTATTTTGAACCATACCGAAAACTGTTATATGTGAACACTTATTTTGAAAGTGGTTTACATTTAATTATGTAGTTTGAACTTTGAACGGCCTTAATTTGGTTTTAGCGGATTGGAAAAAAAATTGTGGGTGGTGGCGCTTATTTTGGAAGTGCTACCATATTATGTTTAATTTATAGTAGGCATACAAAGCTAGGGGTTAGGGGCAACGATGGCAGACGAAGACAACTTGCCGCCGGAACCTCCACGTGGCGGGGATTGGATCCGGGGGGGACTCCGCAATCGACACCGGGGTCGGCAGGCACTAGAAGACGCGGCAATGCACCGAGGGGTAGGCCGCAACCAATCAATTTGGAGGTGGCGCGGTATCACCAAAAATCCTCCACCCTTCGATTTCGTCCTAGCTCGAGTGGAAAAATTTATAATGACATGTAGAGACTTCTCTCTTTGTAACCCAATATATAATTCCAATCTACCCTTGGAATATACACAACTTGATTAACACCACACTATGTAGTTTTACATTCCTTAATGTCGGGCAAGGTTATATCCTTAGCCTTTTCTAATGTCCACCCGGCCGCTTTGGCCACGCATGCCTTCAAAGATATCCCTCTTGTGAATCGAGTCCTTGCCGTCGACTCTACACTACTACATGAGTTCTCGCTTATTGATTCCGTGCTATCACATGTCATCGTGGTTGATTCCGTATTGGTACATGACACTTCGCTTGTGGATTCCATGAGCACATAGGCTTTAAATAAAAGTATTAAAAAATACTTATATACTTATCCTTGCCCTTCCTTCTCTAAGTTCTTCTTGATGTAAATCTCTATCAATGTCTTCCTACTAAACTTCAGAATAGTATAACTCCCACCCAACTTATGTTCTTCAAGTGAAATTTGGTACACTTGTTAAGTACCTTATCAAAAAATCTCCACACCAAATTTTGGCACAAACATAGTTCATATGCAAAAGTTATGCATGAAATTCTAACTCTAACTACTTAGTATGAATGATGTGATAAAGCATCCGGTCATTAAAACTCTAATAACTTCCAACTCCTACGTCCAATCAATCTAAAATTTTGACACAAAATAGATATATAAGTTCAAAAGGTAGTGTCAAATTTTGGTATCCATATCTATAACCCTCTAAGAGATACATATTTTCAAACCTTGCTGCTTTGTTCCTAGACACCCTCCCCTTCAACTTTTAATAACTCTTTCATCCCAATGACTGAAGCTCTCAAATTTTTTGCACAACTTCCATACTTTATAATAAACAATCCCTCAAATTTTCATACCCATTGAACACTCTGATCATCCATAATTGACAAATCTCTCACTATAAAGTTATGCTCAAGTTCATAACTAATAAAACACTACAAGTAATGCACCTAGTACAATCTAATCACTCTAAATGCCACAAGTTTAAACAAGTTTGAACTCTCTCACTTCAATATGAATCTCAATGCAACAAGTTGAAGTTTACAATCAAACTCCAAATTCCTTAAACCCAATCTACTTCTAACAAGAGGTCAATCCCTCTTCAAGGCTAAATAGCCTTGGCTCTTCACCTAAGAACTAAACACACACATGTGCTCCTATCTTGCTTTCCACACACCCACACTTATAACCCGTGGGGTGCTTAAGGAGCACGAAGGAAAGAGAGGATGAGTGAGGGAAGAATGAGGGATTATATAGTGAGTTGAGAGGGAGAGAGGGCATGAGGTAAGGATAAGGTGAGAGGATTAGAGCCTCCAATCACAACCCCTTAACCTTCTCCTTCTAAGTAGGGATTCATCCCATCCACAAGGCTCACGATAAGCCCTCGAACTCTCCTCCTACTTTGTAGGCTCTCATCTTATCTCCTAAGCCTTCCTCCCTCAATTGATCAACAAAGATCCTAATTCAAACATTTAACTAACCTTGGCTTTCTACCTACCACACTTTACCAAGGTATGTCCTCATACTACTTAAATCCACTCCACACAAGCCTAATGCTTCAAACTTAGCTTTCTTCAAGCTTCACTCTTTTTATATTTTTGTGAATAATCATAAATCAACAAAACACCACTTGTAATGTTTTACAAATGTTAACAACACATGTGAGCATTAATTTGGGCTTACACGCGGGACCCGAACATTCTCGCCAATCCCGGCTGGCAAAATGAGAGGGGCACGTGGCTGTATAGCACGGTCTGAAGGTACATGGAGTGGACCCATTTGACGAGGATGTTCGTTCCTAGCGCGAATGCTGAACGGATGTCTAGACAACGCTATGGCATATGGAGGGAGGTGAGCCATCAAATATTTGGAGAACGGTGCAAGGAGGTGTGGGATTTCTTGTGGGGTGCACCGAGGGAATTTGATCGCGGGCATATGCTAATGTGGTTATGCCAAATGGTCTACGCGGAGGTAATTTTGGGAGTGGATATCGACTGGTCCACCATACCCCGCACGAGCGCGGACTTGAGGGCGGCACGCCGGGTCGCGGTCATACCAAGTGCCGTGCTAGGCCGGAATGCTGGCCGTCCGATTCCATTGGCATGGCAAACTCCAATGAATCCTCCGACGGTCCGATCTTATTTTGATTTCCTTGCGGGACCAGATCATCAAATTGTGGGGACTCCACCGGCCGCCGAGTCAAACATGGACGAGCATAACATTGTCATAGGGTTGCCGGTTGAACCACCTAGCCGGCAACAAAGGGTCCACGTGACACCGCCACATGGTACCCGGTTGGTTTGTCCTCCATCTTCGCCCGTTGACGTGGAGATGGCATCGGCGGTGCCAACCCCACCACTGGTAGTTGCCGACAACGACGTTGTGGAGGCGTTGAGGGCGGAGTTGGCAAAATGCAAATTGGACCACGAATGGGAATTGGAGATGGTCTGACGTGCACACGCCGAGGAGGTCCAAGGGTTGAAGGCCGAGATTGCACGTTTGACCAACCTTGAACTTGCGAGGGCTGATGCGCCACAAATGCCACAAGCAATGTCTGCTAGTGATGGACAAGGGCGGGAGCCGTCGCCCACAACAAACTTGGAGGCAATGAGGGTTGATTACGACCGGGTCATTAGGAGGAACCGGTTGTTGGAGGACGACTATATGGGCATGGTCACAACCACTATCATGTACGCCGCGCGTGAGAGGGCATTGATGGACGAGCGACCCACTATAGGGACCACGGCGAACAATGGCCCGAACGACGGCTTCTTTTCATCTCGTGGCAGCCATTGGATTTCATGTATCCTGAGAACCTCCCGGTCGATGACGACCATTACCCTAGTATTGCGTGGACCAAGAGACCCGAGGATGAATTCCAATAGGATACCGCAGTATCATCCCGCATCGTGATACCCCCGGCCAAACCAGCCTTGTTGTGGCCATGCGTCCCCGATTGGATCAAGGACGGGAGCATGTGCCCCATTTGTTCCAATCTTTGGGGACCCGAAGGCGCATGGATCATTGGGTCGTGCGGTCACATTGTCCACCCGAATTGTTTGTTGCCACACACGTTCCAAACACACCGTTGTTCTTCGTGCAAAACCCCTCTACATCGAAGTTTGTACGAGCAATTTGGAGTGCAATGGGGAATGCCTCCCGATTTTGAGTACACAATAATCCATGGTGTGCCGCCCGCAGAATACGGCGATCCTCCTGCTTATAGCTGGCGTGCATGGAGGTATGTGAAGGACCTGCGAGGCTACCCGACAAACTTCACGCCTGAAATGTACACAAGGGTTGCTCATGAGTTTTACCCCGGCTCCTCTCCTCAGGCCGTAGGGTTGAGGGCATTTTTGTACCGTATTGTGGGTGGGCATGTGAACCACCAGAGTGGTCCACCACTTCGTGGGGTCACTTTAGTTAGGATTTTAGTATTAAAAGTTAGGATTGATAGCGAATTAAGAGAAAAATTAGTTCATTTAGCGTTTAGCTCAAAAAGGGGAAGGAAAGTACCGAGGACTTCGGACCTTCACCCGTGAAGGGAAAAATCTAGCTTTAGGTAGAGTTAGTAAAAATGAAAACTAACTAGAGATAGAAATTAGCTAAGTTAGGAAAAGTAGCTATCTAGGCAAGACCTATTTAGCGGGGGAAAAACGTAGTTAGTGAAAGCAACTAGCTAAGAGGACTAAATTAGTAGAGCTAGCTAGACAAGGGTTAGTTTAGTACTTAGTGTGGATCACGCAAGACAAGTGGAGGTGCTCGGCGTGAGAGGAAAATTAGCGCGAAGACTTTTAAGGAAAATAGCTAGGGGGCAACTTGCCCCCTTGCCAACTTGCTACCAAAAATTAGAACGGATATGGAAGATTCCCGTCGGAGCCACCTCGGCGACGGGGTGGCAACCTCGACCGGGAAGACCCCCGAGCCAAAATTTCGGGAGGGGGTCAAAAAATGGAACCGGTGGCGGAGGGGTCCAACCCTTTTGTGAAAGGGTTTAAAAACCCCCTCCTTCCACCTTGAAAACCCCTCTTCCCTTTAGAATTTGGGCGAAGCTTTAGTTCAAGATAGTTAGACAAAACTCCCTCTCAATTTGATTAGCGGGCGAAGCCCTACTTCAAAATAATTAGGAAAAAATCCTTTAGCATCCATTCTCAATGGCCTAAGAGAAAGGCTTGAGAAAATCCTCAACTTTCTCTCCTAGTTAGAATGTGTGTTTATTAACACACCAACAAAATTCTTCCTTTCTTTTGTAGAGGTAGGTTGGATTGTAGAATTTCGAGTGAAGGCATTGTAGACCTCAGCTGCCAATGCCCTGAAGGCTTAGTTCAAAAGCTAGAACAAAATACTTATCATTGTTTTCTTAGAGAGATTTCCTATAGCTATCTATAGCCGTTTCCCATTTGTGATTTGGTCAAGATGACAATTAGTTATGGATTTTCAAAGATGGAGCAAAAAACTGGGTGGTTCTGTGGGTAGCGGCTGCTGGATCAGACCTGCCAGCCCAATCATAATTTAAATTCCAAAAAATTATATTTTTTCCAAATAGAACTTTTGTTAGCTTTCCAGAATTGCTTAGAACGTTTGATTTGAGCATGATTTGAATTAGATATGAATTTTTGAAGACGGGATACATAGTTTGAGAGTTCTTGGTTGACTGCTGCATTACAGAGGGTTTGCTGAAATTGTATTGGCTTAACCTACTGATGTCATAATTTTCCTAGTTAGAAGTTGTTAATAGATTTCCAATGGTATAAGGAAAGCCTAAATCCAAGTCGTAATGAATTTGCTATGAATTTTTGAAGTTAGAAGTTAGATAGGTGGGTTGGAAGGATCGGTTGAATCGACCTCGCGCTTCCAACCCTCATAACTTTTGCATTTCTTATCCGATTAAGGTGATTTTTAGATCGTTGGAAAGATAATTAAGTGCACTCAGTAGATATATTATGCTTAGGCCTAAAAAACACTTTATATTTTTATTGTTAACTAAGGTACGCTTCCTATCAAACTAGTTACAAGGGAGGCAAAGTCGACGCTCGAAGTGGAGCAAGGAAAGAAGTAGCGGCTCGGCCTACATCGAGTTCAAATCAACCGAGGAGAATTGAGGTAAATTAATTAACCTTAGCTTTCCATTTAGGGTTGGAGGGAGCGCGGCGAAGGTACGTATTTCTAACCCACTCACCTATCTCGTAAGGTCAAGTGGTTTGACCACTTGACCGCCAAGGGGGTACCCAACTCCATTGTTTTTGGGGCCCCTTGGTATGTTTTGTAGTAGTAGCTTCATTTATTAGCAAGTTCCGTATGTGGTAAAATCGGGTTAATCACCGACACGACCACTCTAAATGTTGTTGATGGAAAGGTGGGGTTAATGGCCCACGAATCCATTATCATGTTGTTGGCCCCAAGGGTTGGAGGTGATGGCCCCAACCCTTGAAGATTGTGCAACAGGTTGAACACACATGTTGCCCTATTCTCCGGTCCCATCAAGTTGAGTTTTCGTGGTCAACCCGTTTCAAACTAATTAATAATCAACATAATTTGTACAACCCCCGTGGGCAAAAACCAACCGGGAACTTAACTCGAAGGATTGATCCCAACCCCTCCGGCGGCAAAGATCGGAGGGTTAGGGTATCAATCAACCTTTAAGAGACCCGCACAGGGCCTTGAAGGGTTCGGGTTAAGGTGTGCACCAACCAGGTAGGTGGTGATGTCATAATACATAAACTTAGTAAGATAGATTTTGTTTAATCAACTAATAAACTAAGAATGAAGGCTGATAGGGTGGGATTTAATCAAAGTCCCCCCGTTTAGAGAATTTAATATATAAGAGGTAAGAAAGTAAATGTGGCCAAGGTAAAAGGTAAGGTTATTTCATTCATTAGGGTTAGGTTGCCTTGATTCCAAGGCTGGTGCGTCTGCGCGTAGACTAGGATAGATTAGGCATTAGGTTAGAAAAAATAGATAATTCTCTTAAGTACTTATTAATCTAGGTACAACCTACCGAAAGGACACGACGCGATTGACAAATCCCTCCACCAATCTAAATACCCATAAAAAAATCATAACATCCGGGTTCGGCTTGGGCACCTGCTAAGGCAGGCCACCCTCACCGAAGGGCTTGTGCGGTACTTTTAGGCTCCCTCGGAGGGGGGTGCCCAAAAGCACCACAGGGCACACCGGAGAGACGGGTGAATACGTCCCAGGTCCTCACCCCCACGGATACGTGTATGACTCCAACGGCAATGTCACAGTGGGGGTATTGTGTCAGCAATAAATCCCCACCTTTAAGCGTCTGTGGTCCAGGTGGAAGTCTATGGCTCACATGTCCTTGTCTACTCTTTAGTATTGGAAACTTCTTACTAGTACCCCGATAATCCAAAGATTAAACCCACTCTTTTTGTTCAACTTCATAGAGCGTTAGCATTGACAAAATACTCCCAACTGCGTTTTGGGGTTGCCCACGGGTGAACACCCGTGGGGTCTCCCAACTGCGTTTTGGGGTTGCCCACGGGTAAACACCCGTGGGGTCTCCCAAGGCAGCAGACACTCCGTCACCTAAACGGCCACAACTTTCACTCACGATGTCCGCTTGAGATAATTTTTGGTAATCTAGAAAGCTTACAACTAGACCTATGACTCATCTAATTATCCAAACAACTACAAATTCCCTCTTCTAAATATGAGCTTTCAAAGTCATCTCTTCATGATTTAGGGGGCAGCTAAGTTACCTTCCTTCAAACACTTATAACTTTTGTTTACCAACTCCGATTCCAACAAGCCTAGGCTTTTTGGAAAGCTAATAATGAGGGCTATATTCACTCCAAATCTTCTCCCACGGATGAACACCCGTAGGGGTTCTCCCAAGGCAACAGACACTCCCCCACTTAAACTGCCACAACTCTCTCCCACAAGTTCCGATTGGAATAATTTTTAGTAATTTGGAAAGTTGGCCACAAGACCTATGAATCATTCAAATCTCAAAATAATTTCATGTGTTGCAATTTTGATATGCTCTTGCAAAGTCAGCGTTTGAAATTTTAAGGGCAATTTGAGACACTTTCACTCAAACTCTCATAACTTTTGCTTACTAACTCCGATTCTAACAAGCTTAGGCTTTTTGGAAAGCTAACAAAGAGGGCTACATTCCCTCAAAATCTGAAGTCTAAATTGCACTTTCAGAGCCCACTAAGCTTGATTGAACATGGCCCAACACTTAGGGGTGTGTTCAAAAACACACTACCTTCTCTCAAGAGTTCTAACTCTAAGAATTCTAAGGTATGTCTACATGAATGCTTGCTGATCTTCCGTACAAAATGAAGAGAGGGAGAGAAAGAGCTTCCTAACTAGAATTCGCAAGGGCTTTGCCTTGCTAACTAAAAATACGGGGGGCCGAATGAAAGGAGAAGAGGGGGCTTTTATCCCCTTTCAATGAAGGGTTGGATCCCTTCTCCCTTCCTTCAACCGAGGGGCCCGTCCCTTGATTGGTGGCAATTAAGCCCTCGATGGTGAATGGGGGGAGGCAACCGTCACCTCGTACCCACTTGCCTTAAGCCCTTATTGGCAAGATTCCTTACGCTCGTGGTTGTCACCTCCTTTTCTTGGCCGCTTCCGGAATTTCTCTTTTCTCCGCCGCCGCTTGACTTTTGCTTGCTTGATTGATTGATCCTAACTTAACCCACCTACTTACTAACCTACAACCTTAGCATTTCCGATTCGGTTAAAGGACATCTCCCGTTTACCCCTTCGGTTCTAATTTCCATTTTATCCAAGGTTCTTATCCCAAGGATAATACACCCCTAGCTTTTGCAACCCGGACTATCCTAATCCCAAAACAACATTGAATCTAATTTCTAATTTCCTTTTGTAAAACTCAATTCAACCCCTGAACTCCACTTAAATCAAAACTCACAATCCATTCCCAACAAAGCATTCAACTAACTCAGTCCTCACTAATTTTTATGTTTTTAATGTTTTTAAAATGTTAATCGAATTGTGAGCACGAATTTGGGCTCACATATTGCCACGGGAATCGGTCCCGGGCGAGGAAACAACTTGGGATGTGGAACAGGTGTTGGACACAACAAGTTTTGAGGCCGATATGGAGAGGCAGGAGGCCGTTACACAAGAGGGTAGCTTCAATGAGGTGGACGTCCAAAACCGGTTGTTGGAGGACGACTACATGGGCATGGTCACAGCCACTATCATGTTCGCCACGCGTGAGAGGGCATTGATGGACGAGCTGACCCACTATAGGGACCACGGCGAACAATGGCCCGAACGACGGTTCTTTTTTACCTCGTGGCCGCCATTGGATTTCATGTATCCTGAGAATCTCCCGGTCGATGACGACCATTACCCCAGTATTGCGTGGACCAAGAGACCCGAGGATGAATTCCAATGGGATACCGCAGTATCATCCTACATAGTGATACCCCCGGCTAGACCAGCCTTGTTGTGGCCATGCGTCCCCGATTGGATCAAGGACGGGAGCATGTGCCCCATTTGTTCCAATCCTTGGGGACCCGAAGGCGCATGGATCGTTGGGTCGTGCGGTCACATGGTCCACCCGAATTGTTTGTTGCCACACATGTTGCAAACACGCCGTTGTCCTACGTGCCAAGCCCCTCTGCATCGAAGGTTGTACGAGCAATTCGGAGTGCAATGGGGAATGCCTCCCGATTTTGAATACACAATAATCCATGGTGTGCCGCCCGCAGAATACGGCGATCCTCCTGCTTATAGCTGGCGTGCACGGAGGTATGTGAAGGACCTGCGAGGCTACCCGACAAACTTCACGCCTGAAATGTACACAAGGGTTGCTCATGAGTTTTACCCCGGCTCCTCTCCTCAGGCTGTAGGTTTGAGGGCATTTTTGTACCGTGTTGTGGGTGGGCACGCCGAAGAGACGGGTGAATACGTCCCAGGTCCTCACCCCCACGGATACGTGTATGACTCCAACGGCAATGTGACAGTGGGGGTATTACCACGGGAACCGGTCCAGGGCGAGGAAACAACTTGGGATGTGGAACACATGTTGGACACAACAAGTTTTGAGGCCGATCTGGAGAGGCAGGAGGCCGTTACACAAGAGGGTAGTTTCAATGAGGTGGACGTCCAAATCCGGATGAATGAGTGGAAATACGTCAACGGCCTTTTGGACATCCGTGACGGGGCCTCTAGACCAACCATGCAAGACGTCCTGCGCCATCCGAATGCCGCGAGGGGGTTGCACATTGGAGACCGCGCGCGCGCTCGTGCACAAGCTGACCGGGAGACTGCGGCGCAAGAACTATGGGCCATCACCGAGAGCAGGCGTGAGGCGAGGCGCCGGACACTACGGCCACCAAATCTGAATGGTGCAAGCTCAAGTTGCGGGTCCCCCATTCCATTGGATAGTGATTCGGAGCCGGATTAGGAATGTTGGCTAGTGTTTGTGAGATAGGCGTTGGACTAGGAGGCATTATTTGATACTCAATTGTACACAATGCGGGAAAAACCATGATTTTGGAAATGTTTATAAGTGAATTATTGTTCACTATCAATTTTGGGAGTAATGTACAAGTGTCGCACAATGATCATTTCTTATGTTTGCCCACACAATCGGTTGCCACAAACATTTAATTAAACCATGGACTTTGCATCTACATGCATTTGCACTTGAATCAAACACGTATCGATGCAAATAACTGTGACAATGATTCCATGTGGCATGATTATAAGTTCACACCAAGCGGAAAACATCACCGCAATATTGCCAGGAATTCATATATTGCGCATTTCCAACTTAACAACATACGTAAGTATATGTGCAAGTACAAACTTGATATTACGCTCTCACCATATTCGTGGGCAAATCTTACATTGACGACCTAAGTGTGTACTCTCTATACACCCGGTATTCCTTTTGGTGCGCGGTGCACCGGTTGAACCCCCAATGAATTGCGTCATGCACCGAGTGTTTTATGGTTTGGTAGAACTTCCACAAGGTCCCATAGTTTTTTCGAAAATACAATTGATTTTTCCCCTTCGTGAGAACGTCGCTAAGGTCCTGAAACAAGTGCCATGGGAAAAGTTTTTCCTTGTAACCGATGCGGCATGCGGGCCTTTCTTGGGTGTCCAAGTATCCGCGGTGGTGACGATCAACTTGTCTCCTAGGCAGTCGAACCCAATAGAATTCAGTGAACCCTTGAATTGGACGTAAAACACTGCGCAAATCGTCTTCATTTCGAGTGTTCTCTGCAACCACCTCGGGTGTAAATTCGTCCGGTTCGTCCGGCAAGCCCCATGCGTGTCGGGGATTGTAATACATACTTCTTGACGAACCACCCGCATCCCCTATCTTGCCACTCCCAGCCATCGCAATCCTATGAATTGCCCACACCGTAGTTGATCTTGGGCAATGTATGCGACGCATACAAGGTCCTCAAAATCACTACGAGGCAAGGTGGCCTCATGGTGGGTAGCACACTTGATTTTATAGGGATATCGCAGTGTGGGCCCTCGGGTGGCATCCAATGAGTTGGCAGGTTGGATTAAGGGTGTATCTAATTAGTTATCTAAATTAAGCTGCAAGGTAGTCGACTGATGTGTAGCAGTCAACCATCCACAGTCGACTGCCTTGTAACAGTCGAGTTGCATAGTCGACTGCTGCACAGCAGTCGACTGTGGATGGTCGACTGCTACACAGCAGCCGACTATGCAAATCGACTGCTTCATAGCAGTCGACTATGTAAATCGACTGCTATAAGGCAGTCGATTATATCAGTCGACTGCTGGGCAGCAGTCGATTGATAAATGCCCAGCAGTCGACTGTGGATGGTCGACTGCTGTGTAGCGGTAGACTGTTGGAAGGCAGTCAACCATCCACACTCGACTGCTAGGAAGTAGTCGATTTTATCAGTCGACTGCTACACAACAGTCGACCATCCACAGTCGACTGCTATGAAGCAGTCGATTTGCATAGTCGGCTGCTGTGTAGCAGTCGACCATTCACAGTCGATTGCTTCCTAGCAGTCGAATATGCGAATCGACTGCTGCCCAGCAGTCAAAAATGCAAATCGACTGCTGCCCAGCAGTCAAAATTAGGCGTTAGGGTTTGGGAAGAGCGTTAACTTAGTCAAATCATGCAATAAATGCATACAATCATGACAAAGGATGCATATATATAGCAATCCAACCTCCCATTTCCCTCATTCCCAAGTTCTCCATTGGCCATAGCCTGTTTTAGCAAGCTTTGCAAACGGAGAACAAAGGGAGAAGCAGCGGAGGAGCTGCTATTTCGGGGTTGTACTAAACATGGCACAGTCGACAATTTTAACCGCTGAAATTGTGGGGGAGCACATATTGCCGAAGGTCGTAGAGCCTCTTTTGGAACCATATCACCGAGGAGACTATGTGCGGGGGTGTGAAGTGAGGGCGAAATTTTTTACTCTCATATGTATTTATAAATACATGGGAGTAACACAAAACTTGGCGTGAATAATTTGGTATGGGAGAAGTGTACAACGCGTTGCGTTTGTCGCTTTGGGATGTGGACATACCAATGGGGCATCAATTTAGGGGCGTGAGAGGGAGTTTGGAGCTCGACGAATTGTTGCGAGCGTTCCGACTTAACCTCTTTATTTTCAGCAATACGCAACGCATTGCCATCCCAATTCGATGGGACGTTCAACATGCTCGGCTCAACGATATTTGGATCATGGAACTTGAATACTTGCGGGATAAGCTTGTGGAAAATGGAGAATATTGGCTTCAAGTCGATGGACGTTCTGCTGAATATCGTCGATGCACCAACTTTTGGATTTGTCCTTCGGAGCGACTATTGCCATGATAATTTTACTATGTAGATGTAGCGGTTCGTGTTCTATATAGTTCGCCGATTTAATCCTAGCAAACACCGTGTATATGTGTTTAGGCCTAGTGGATATAATCGCACTATGTGAAAGATATGATCCATAATGTGAAATAAAAGTGGATCGCTATATAAATAAATGATTACTTCCTTATTAGCCACACCCGTGTGCAATATGTATGTCTAACATGTATGGGTGCAAATTGCAATATGTATGTGTAACATTTGTATGTGTATGTGCAATATATATGTGGGTTCCCGGTATACCGTATGTTCTATACGTATGCGCTATATATATGGATGTATGTGCAATATATATATATATATTTGGGGGTATTTGCAATATATATATGTGTGTGTGTGTGGACATTAATTCCATCCTCGCCCATGACATAGGGCCTATTGGCATTACAAATCAATTCCATATGTCCTACTCCTAACCTTAGTGCACATTGGACATTCATTTCATCATCCCCAATGACATAGGGCTAGAGGTGCATTTATTTTTACTTTTTTTTAAAATACATATTTTAAAATGCATTTAAAAATACTCGGCAAATTTTGAGGCATTTTTAATGTTTTTTTTATTATAAGTTCACGACTATAGCCAATCCATGGCAATAGGGCAAATATAGATGCGCTCAACTTTGACAATTGTTCCATATTACCAAATAGCATTAGTACATTCAAACTCAATGGCAATGTTTGAGCCTTGAGCATTGCCACACAAATTGGCAAATATTGGAATACATAACGCACCACATGGCACATCGGACAAGTCGTGAATGGTGGTTTGCATTTACAATGTCTTCATTCTTGGATCAATATTTGGGCGGAGAAGATCTCGAAGACCTAATCCTAGAAGAGGGGAATGTTTTCGACAATGATTTGCCATAAAGGACCTCACGGATTGATGTCTTCGATGATTTTCAATAAAACACATAAAAAATATTTTATAATGCCGCCTCCGACCTCTAGAATAAAAAATGCAACACTACATAGGGCCTATTGGCATTACTAATCAATTCCATGTGTCCTACTCGTAACCTTAGTGCACATAGGACGATTAATTCCATCCTTGTCCATGACATAGGGCCTATTTGCATTCCAAATAAATTCCATGTGTCCTACTCGTAACCTTAGTGCACATAGGACGATTAATTCCATCCTCGCCCATGACATAGGGCCTATTTGCATTCCAAATCAATTCCATGTGTCCTACTCCTAACCTTAGTGCACATTGGACATTCATTTCATCCTCTCACATCATACATGTAGGCTCAATTTCTAGTCAACATCCAACGTACAAATTTGAAATTCACATTATTTTTGAAAACAAACATACCAAAAAATATATATTACAAAAACTGATCACCAATACAACTAAATCCATTGAACACCATAGGACATTTGACATTACTATAAATATTCATTCATGAAGGGACATTGTTGTTGTCTTGAGGAATAGAATTCCTTGTCCTCCGTGGCCCTCCCACAGGTACCCTTGGGGGCGGTGCTTGGTAATCACTATCATCGGGAGCTTCGCCTACGCCGGATTCATCGTCGTGTTGGCATTGTCATCTGTTCGGGCGTCGGACTCGTGGCCATCAATTGCCGGGCCGGGAATTCGACTAAGCCGTGTGCCAGCCCTTGGCATTCTAATCGATATCATTGGTCTTGAACCCGTTGCATCCTATGAGCCCAAAATGGTTGCTCATATTTGTTTTATGTTTAGGATCTACTTAGAATTGCAATTGGAGTGTTATTGAAACAATCAAAAGTAATAAAAAGAGTGAGGCTTAGTGTGGATTTAGGTTTAGGCCTTAAGCCATTTTGTGTGGTTAAGTAGAGGATTAGTGGCATTAGGGAGTGTTTTGATTAGAAGAGTAGTGTTTGATGAGGCAAGGGGAAGGGCCTTGGGTTTAAATGTTTGAATTAGAACATGCTCTTGTTGGTTTAGAGGGTGAGGAGTTAGTGGATAGGATAAGGTCCTACTAAGTAGGAGAAAGTTTAAAGGGTTGTGGTTGGATGCCCTCTCCTCCCCTTCTCTCCTATCTTCTTTCTCTCCTTCTTCTCTCATATATCTTCCCTCTCTCTCTCTCTTCCTCCCCCGTTTGAATTAGGATCTATGTTGTTGGTTTAAGAGTTGAAGGCTTAAAGGATAGAATGAGAGCCTACAAAGTAGGAGAGGATCGAGGGGCTTATCTTGAGCTTTGAGGGGTGCTCACCCCTTTCCTCCCCCTATATATTCCTCTCTCTCACCTTCTTCACTCACTTGTGTTCCTATTCACTCTCTCTTTCCTTCGTGCTCCTTTGGCACCCCTTTGAGGGGTGCTCACCCCTTCCCTCCCCCTATATATTCCTCTCTTTCACCTTCTTCACTCACTTGTGTTCCTATTCACTCTTTTTTTCCTTTGTGCTCCTTGGCACCCCATGTGTTATAAGTGTGGGTGTGTAGGAAGCAAGAGAGGGGCACGTGTGTGTGCAAGGTTTCAATGTGAAGAGCCAAGGTCAATTAGTCTTGAAGTTAGCTTTGCATTGTTAGATGTAGTGTTAGATTAAAAGCATTTAGAACAAGTGCATAGCTCTAGTATTTAGACTTCTAGAATTTAGACTTCTAGTGTTGGAAATTATAGTATTTAGACTTATAGTACTTACTCTTATAGTATTTACTCTCATAGTATTTAGACTTGCGATATTTAGATTCATAGTTGCATTAAGATGTGAACTTGGGAAGTTGTTGTGAGGGACTTGTGGAAGAGGAGGCGATGATAAGTTATATAAGTGTTTTTCAACACTTGTATTAAAGACTTATGTGCCTCATGGAATCAACAAGCCATAGCCTCAGCGAGGTGTCATGCACTAGTGAAGAATCATCAGCCAGGACCAAGTTTGTAAGAGGGAAATCTTTGAGGGCATGCGTGGCAAAGGCGGTGGGGTGGACTCTTGAGAAAGCCAAGGATGTACCTATGCAAGAGAGTCACACTAATAAAATGTCATGACTTGAAGTAAGTTGTAAGTCCATCAAGGTAGAACGTACATTCCATGTTACTACAAGTTTTTATGTTACACATGTGATCTCCAAACTCATGACCCGGATTAGGACGCTTAAGGGTGGTGGGTTTGGCCTCACATAAATGGTGCGTCCGCCGGGAGTGAAGCGGGAAGTAGACACAAGACTTGGAGGCAATTGAGAAGACTTGGAGGCACAAACTTGAGAGAGGGGAAGGAGCACTTGAGATGTGGTAAGTGTTTCCTCTTAAGCTTTTATTTTTTGAATTATTTAGATTAGTTGCATTTCGATTATTTCCTTGGGATGGATTGCATTGTGACTTATGCAATTTCAATTTGAGGAAGGAGCGCAGCAAAGGTATGTCCGCATCCTTTTTGGGGATTTGCTAAGGACATAAAAGGAACTTACGATCGATTAGTTCACTAAGACTTTAGAGGGATAATTAATTTTAGGAACATTAGACTTTGACACTCACCTCGGGGTGAGTCTCCAAGTCTTGGGAGTTTTTACATTTCATGCTTATATTAGATTGTTAGTTCTTATTATCGCTTGAGTCACGGTCGAGGGGAGTGCTCATTTACAGGGGGATGCGATTGCTCAAGGTACGAAATTTCTTCAAAGTGAATTGGTAACTAATTAATGAATGATTTTTGTACTCGTGGTTGTCGTTATCCGTTGTAGAGGGTAATTTCTTAGTCATAGCATAGCATTGGAGACAAGAGGGTGATGCCTCGGTCTTTGATGTGGTGCATGACGACGGTCAGCCCCTCAGTCTCGGTATTGTGGCGAGTGTCAGTTGGAGGGAAGGTTTTAGAGGTGATGCTCTAGCCCGACCAAAAATTGACATAAGCATGCATATCCCCTGTTTGGGATTGTTCATCTAAGTGGGCTTGCAGGTTCTCTTCCTCACCTCCTTAATTTTTAATTCACACCAAGAAAAGTGATAATATTAATGAGTGAAGGTAGTGAGGAGTATGATTGGTCAAGTGAGGGTTGATCGATTTTTTGGGGAGTGCAAGGTAAGACTCGATCCCAAAAACCAAACTTGACATTAGGATTAGAAAGATCTAGACATAGGAGGACATCATCTAGGATTAGTGATGTTGTAGAAGAAGTTGATGTTAGATTTGAAAGTTGTTTAAATGTTGAGCCTACTTTTAGTCTATTGCTAGAGACATTAGAAGGGGAGATTAGAGTGGAGAAAGAGGTAACTCCCTCTAAATCGATTGGTGAGATATCTTTGGATGCTTATACGTCTAGGGAAAAAATTCCGATACACATTGATAGAGACATAGGAGAGGATCCACCGGTTGACATGGCACAACGAGGGGATGATGAGGGTCCTATACCGGAGGAAGACCCCATTGATCCATTGGTTAGGCTGAGAGGTCTACCAATTGTGGTTCCACAAAACTTACAGGCGGTGGATATGCCATCCCACCTCCCTAAGTTTTATGGAACTAAGGATGAGGATCCTTCTAGGCATATGGAGAGGTACATCGAGAGGTTGGCTAGTTCTTTGGTGACCAATCCGGGATATTGGTTGGTATGGTTTCCCACTACCTTGGAGGGTGAGGCTTATGAGTGGTATAGAGACCATGCCGAAGGACATTTTAGAGGATGGGAGCAATTGCAAAGGGAGTTTGTGAATGAGTTTCGTCCGGAGGTTGGTCAAAGCACGGCGTTGAGGGCATTGGCTTCGTTGAAGCAAGGTAGGGAAGAGGAGATTTCGGCCTACATTAGAAGGTTTGATTTAGTGTGTACACGATTTGTAGGCACCATGCTCAATGATGACACACTAAAGCAATTTTTCATTCAAGGATTCTTTAAGTCGGGAACAATTAGGGGTGTTCTTGAGAGGAATCCTCAAACATTGGCGGATGCCAAGAGGGCGGCTAGCGAGATGGAGAACTTGGATAGAGATCATGAGAGATTGTGGAGAAGGGAGGATGAATTGATACCACAATTCATTCCCATTAGGCCTAGAATGGTGGCGGGAGAGCCGGTCAAGTATGAGAGTCAAGTCCCATATGCTCTTGTTGACACCGGTCCACGTCCTTTAGCGGTTAGAGAACCGACACCACTTTTAGCATTACCGGCCCCTAGAGCGGATCCTCACCTTGAGGAAGTGGAGAGAAGGTTAGGTGCTAGTCAATTGGGATTTCAAGAGCCCATGATTAAACAAATGCAAAGTCTTACGGATCAAATGTCTTTGATGATCAAGAGTCAACAACCGGGTCCTCCTCCTCCGGTTGAGTCGGGTAGACATGCATCGGGGTTGTGGTGTGTTCAATGTGGCCAACCAGGCCACACTCGTCAATTTTGTAGAAGTGGACAAAACCGTGATCAAAGAGGAAACGGTGGTCCACCTTCACAAAACCAACGAGGTCAAGGACAACAACAATATGGACAAGGCAACAATACACTACAAGAAACCTTGTCCATTCCAACCATGGTATCAATGACTCACTGTCCTAAACAACTTATTAAACGACTGTGATGCCTACTCAACTCACCTTGTGTGACGTGGATTACGTGTGAGTCATTGTTAAGTCATTTTAATGACTTATGATGAACTCTGTTGACGACCGCATAACATACTCATTTTATGTCTACCAAATATCGTCCACTACATCCATTCGTGTGTGACGTGGATAGAATATCATGACTTGGCTGATTATTAGTCATTATCTAGTTGTGATTTAACGACTACGTGTATACTATTACTTAGAGATAACACAAATTAGTGATGTGGCACTTACATCCCTGTAATGATGTGGAAATTAGGGATGTATTGAGTGAACATTATTCTCGATAATATTGACGTGTCAAAAGAATGACTACGACTTCCAAACTCAATGACTGACTCACATGCACGTTGAGATTGGGATGACGTGTATAAGCGTTTAGTCATTGTATGAGTTACTGAAATGACTCATGGATGACATGTGCAAGCAACATATTGGTCACTAAACATGTTTGACACGATGAGGTGGCATGCCGTGTCATCGATGACATAAGCTTAGTACATTTATTGACGTATATGGAAGATATTCATTGCCAAGGTGCACATGTGATGGAGGTCTGAAATCATAAGTTTAATGGCGGGCATTGTGCACGAACAATGCATTTCATTTTTCATGCCACGTAATCAATGACGTGGACGTATAAGTCGTAGTGGAGTTGAAGTACAGTCATAGTATTGTTGAGTACAACCTACGTAGGACATTTGTAAGGCCAGCTGGGCTTTTGAAAGGACGAACACCTAAAATTTAGCTAGTGCCAAGGAGTTATCTAAAGCTGATAGTTCTATGGCTCCCACCAATGACGCTGTGGTGGGCGGGGGAGGCGCATGGTTCACCAATTGCATGCCACGCGCTTCTTCGGTGGTGGTCATGAAGACATCTGTTGTGCTCTGTTCATGTCTTTGGGAGCGTGCCTCCTTCGCCAATACTACTCTCCACCCCGGTTTTTGCACTTCGTCTGACCAAAATACTTGTGTCACTTGGCTGGGGAATATGAACGGTTCCAACATTTGAGGAACCTTGTGGCGGAAATTTACAACCATGAATCCAGCCTCGTCTCTTACATACGTAGGGTTGCCCCGGTTGTCATATTGCTTCATCCACTCACACCTAAAAAGTATGACTGGTGTATGAAGTGGCCCATAGTTCAATTTTAGTATATCCTTTAGTACTCCCACATAGTTCAATGTCACCTCCTCCGAACCCACGGAAGGCATGTGAAACACAGAGGCAACACCGCTGTCGTAAGTTTTTAGCGTCCTGGATTGTTGGTCCTCCACCCGAAAGTGGTTTCCATAGGCCTTCATCCTTGTATATCGTGTGGCTATCTGTGATGGTCTGCTGCACAACAGAACCATGTCCATGTCATCCTCATCGTTCGGGTCAATAGGGTGATTGTGCACTACGTCTTTAATCCAAGTCTCAAACGTGGAAATGTTGGGGTTCTGTACCTGTTCCTCTTTCCATTGCCTGCACATCCAACTAGTCAAATATTAGTTGCTCACTAGTCATTCACTACTCTTCCACCTCGTCAGACAGTAGTCATTCACTAGTCTTTCACTATTCACTACTCGTACACATGCTCAGACAGTAGTCTATCGCTACTCTTCCACTACTCATCCACCTGGTTAGACAGTAATCATTCACTAGTCATTCATCACTCACTACTCGTCCACCTGGTCAGACGGTAGTCATTCACTAGTCCTTCACTACTCATCCACCTGGTCAGATAGTAGCCTTTCCCAGCGGCGATCATGTTTAGGAAAACAACAGGGCACACTGAGACATGAACGTGCAATCACAAATACATAATCAGGCTCACCTATGCCAGGGTGCCATGAGGGATAAATTGGTCAAAGCATATTGGTGGGCAACATCTCTCAATGTTGGTGTCATCACGTACTTTGTTCCTGCCCCTTCTAGCACCTCCTCTGCATCTCCGTACTCCTCATCTGCATCCCAAACTCGACGGTCAACCACTTCAAACTTGTGGAAATATTCCGTGATGAAACCTAGGCATTCATCTCTTGCATAACCCTCCGCCATGCTTGCTTCCGGTCTTGCCATGTTCCGAACATAATGCTTTAATGTTTTCATGTATCTTTCAATAGGATACATCCACCTTGTGGAGACAAGACCACATATGTCCAATTCATCGACTAGGTGATATAATAAATGCGTCATAATGTCAAAAAAAGACGGAGGGAAATGAATCTCCAAAAGTGCCATGCTCCGTGCAACGTCCGCCTGTAGAGCTTCAAATTCCAATGGGTTCCAAACACTGTCACATATCCTTCGGAACACTTTCGAAATCCTCATCACCGCCATTCGTGGACCAGGTAGTAAAAGACCTCTTAAGGCTAGCGGCATGATTTGTTGCACAAGCACATGGTAATCATGTGACTTTAAACCCCCATACGTCCTCTTGCGTATATATTGAGCCATGTTGGAAACATGTCCTGATGGTGTCTTCAAGTTCTCCATAACACTACAAAACACTTCGAACTCTTCGCTGGTCAACACATATGGGGCCGCCGGTTTCAACATTTTGCCATTTTTCTTTGGGTGGGGAATGAGCCACAAATACGGCCTGATGCCTCTGCGTTGCAAGTCCCGGCGGACCTTCACGGTGTCCTTATGTCCAGTGACGGTCTTCAAAATGTTCTTTGAAAAGTTTTGCTCACAATGCATAACATCCAGCGTATATCGTATGAGCAGATCCTGCCAATATAGTCATATATTGGTTAGTTCAGGGGACGTGTAAGAACGACTGTGATTATGACTGTCATTACGACTATGATTGCTACTGTGTTTACGACTGTGATTATGACGTTCATATACGTCGGTGATGGCTACAATGACTAGTAGTTTTGTCTCATTCTGGAGGTACTATAATGCACACATGGTATTCATGGATGGGAGGCAGGAGCCTGTACTCTTTACTATACTGCCACGTGACCATTTCTGTAGTTTTTTTGTAGTCATTTCCATTTTTTGAACATGATGTGTTCCAGACGTGCAGTACGCTAGGTGCATGCATGTGCCCATGTGTATCCTAAACGACTATTCCGTTATTTGTAGATAAAATAATCCTCAAATTCTAATTATATCCTAAATATTTTATAACAAAAGATAATGAATATTGGACTTGAGCTACTTAACTCGCTTAAATGACGTTATCCTCGACTCAAGGTTACGTGTCATATTCTAACTGCAATAGTGTATTGTATAGATATGTCTACGATATCGATGACTATTGATGACACCTATGACTAAATAACCTCAATGTATTTCATTGAGAAGTTCCAAAATCTATTGGAATCGGAGCCATTCTTTGAAGATATTGTCAAGAACTATGAGAGTTTCTGATCTTTTAAGGACTGCATATGTGAATGCTCTAAATAGCACCATTATGCCCTTGATAGTTGTACCCCTGGGTATCCAGGAAGCCACTACTTGTATGTTTCAAAAAAATAAAATAATAGCACCATTGTGTTTTTACAGACATTTGGGACTAATTTTTGTTATAACTTATGTTCCTTAGTCTATGTAGTAGATAAAATTGCAAAAAACATAGTAGAATTATAATTATTTTAGTAATTATGTATTTAGAGTCGGAATTAAGCATGGTTATAGTCCATCTCAGGGTAAAAATGTGTTGTGAACACAATGGTGGTGTTATTTTTGCTAAAAAAACCCTTCTATTTTTAGATACGGGCACCACCAGCCCTAAAATCGGGTTTAGGCTTAGAGTCATTTGAGACCTTTGATTTAGATTAGGGATTTGTGGATGTGAAGGTGAGGATGTGGCCGCCATTCCTTGACCATTTTCCTTGAAGAGAAGAGGCCTTAGTCAGCCATCCTCCCTCTCTCTTTCTCTCTTTCTCTTGTAGGGCAAAGCCATGCCCAATTGTTTGTGTTAAAATCTGATAGAAACCCTCATTTTGTAGCTGCCTTGGTCTTTTACCTCCCATTTCTCTTGTCTCTTATGCTTTTTGATGAGCTTTTGAGTAGTTGTTTTCTTCATCAGTAGCTTCCTATGATTGCAATTCTCGAGTGATTTGGAGCTAGGATGTAATTTTGGTGGATTTTCAAAGTGGCAAAGGATTCTGGCTTCAGCAGTTTCAAAGCATTAACTTCAAAAATGTGTCATTCAGTGAATTTTTACTCGATTTTATTGTGAATAGTTATGTTAGATGCGCAATCAAGTCTAGTTTTTGTGAAAATTAAATTCACTCACTTTGAGCTCTTGGTTGATTTTTGGTGAATTTTTGAGTGGAAGAGGGTCTGCAGTAGAGACAATTAAGTAATTGTACTTTGTGAATTCATATCTCACGACTCCAAAGTTGGTTTCCTACGAAACTTGGTGTGAGTAAGCATGCTCAAGTTAACTCCCAACACAAAAAAAATTTCGTCTAAATCGGAGCCTTGAGGAATTTCCAATGGATTTTTGAGTGGCAAGGCCTCTCCAATGGTTTCGGCCTAATGGTAAATCTTCTTTCCTTAATCAAATCCTCCTAAGTGAGCCCCTATTTGTCTTTGCATATTGATCATTGTTGATTATACCCTACTAAAGTATCATTCGTGCGAAAACAGGGGATACCACATCAGGCAATACAACATTGCCTGCACGCCCGGTTTGTGCAATCCATCCCTTAATATTTTGGAAGACATTCAGCAGTCATTTAGCAGTCATTTACCAGTCAGATAGTAGTCATTTGGCAGTCATTCAACAGTTATTAGGCAATCATTTATCAGACATTCAGCAGTCATCCCTGAACATTCTTAGAACCGTATAAATGTCGTATGCATTGTTTGGTGTGGGTTTCTGAGTCCATTGTGGAAGTCATATTGGAAGGCAACGAAAACACTGGTTAGTGCCACATGAAGCCTTGATTGCTGACACATTGCTAATTAGATACTTACATTGTATGAGGTATGCCATTGTTTGTTTTGTGGATGGTGTATAGGTACAGTTCAATATTGGACAATCCGTGCATATGATGAGCCCGAAAAACAAGAAACGGAAGGTGGCCATTGGGAAAATCAGCGGTGTGGGGGGTGTGGATAAGTTTCATTTCAAGGTCATTCCGGAGTTTTGCTACAAAGTGGACGTGACCACTGCTTACCTAGGTGACGTGAAACTTGCATATCCACATGAAGACGGAGACCAATGGGTAATAAAAGATGTGGTAGGAGGGTGCACACTATGGAACGAAAGGAACCTGAGAGCAGCATGATTCCCCCCCCCCCCACGAACTTATTAGGGAGGTCCTAGAGGGCTTCCGTATTGTAAACTTTGAGCCCATGTATTTTGTTGG
Source organism: Polytrichum formosum (assembly GCA_964035585.1). Classification (NCBI taxonomy): domain Eukaryota; kingdom Viridiplantae; phylum Streptophyta; class Polytrichopsida; order Polytrichales; family Polytrichaceae; genus Polytrichum; species Polytrichum formosum. The sequence goes on from OZ037936.1 coordinate 66,640,556, forward strand.
GAACACATGAATGAAGTTGAAATATGTATTGTTTTTCAAATATGATCGCAATTTCTCATTGTCATTGACATGCGTTGATTGGCAACTTTAAAGTCGTTGAGTAGCAATTTTGTAGTCGTTGAGTAACCAGGGCCTCAATGTGCTGACAGATGGCCTACTAATGAATGAGTAAACCATGCCTCAATATGCTGACGGATGGCCTAAACCCGTGCACACATCACGAGCATGCAGTCACTCAATAGTCATTTAATAGTCGCTCAATAGTCGTTCAATAGTAACATAATAGTCATTCAATAGTCATTCAATAATCGTTCCACAGTCATTCAATAGTAGTTCACTAGTCATTCAATAATCGTTCACTAGTCATTCAATAGCAACATAATAGTCATTCAATAGTCGTTCACTAGTCATTCAATAGCAACATAATAGTCGTTCAATAGTAACATAATAGTCATTCAATAGTCGTTCAATAGTCATTCAATAGTAACATAATAGGCGTTTAGGATACAACTGGAAAATGACTACATAAGAACTATGTTTATGAACACGTGGCATTATATTACTTGCCCACATGTTATGATGACGTGGCCAATTGACTCGAGAGCCACGTGTTTGTTGACATGGCGTCCATGCCACGTCAGATAATGACATGGATGTGATGACATGGCGTGTATACCACGTCAAATGATGACCTGGATGTGAGGTTGTGGCGTGGATGCCACGATAGATGATGATTTGGATGTGAGGTCGTGTCGTGGATGCCACGTAATGCCACGTGAAATACCAGTCATCTCGGTTTGCCACGTCCGCTGTCCATGTTTACGACTGTCCTATACGACTATATCATCCAAATTCCCACGTCACGTCCCCAATGACTGTTTGTCCGTTACTACTCGTCCGTTATAACACAAAAATTAATAGTCATTGTAGTCCTCAATGACTCAAATAACAGTCATAAACAAAGTCGTTTTTTGTCGATTTTCTAGTAGTGATAGGGGACCTCCTCATAGAGGTCAAGGTGGTCAAAACATGGAGAAGAGGGAGTTCCATCCATTTTGTGGGAGGTGGCATGCACAAGGTCAATGTTGGTCCGAGGGACAAAGTCATGGTTGTAGTAATTGTGGGGGAAACCATCCATTGGACGAATGTCGTCAACCGGATAAGGTTATTAGTGCGACTTACCTAGTGGCCAATCCACAACAACAAGCGAGGGACAACATGAGGGGAGCTAGACCACAAGGTGGACCACCGAATGAGCTTAGGCCACCGAATTTGTATTACGACTATGGTAATGCGAGACAAACTTTTCATCCACCGGCGGGATTGCAAACGGCGAATGGTTACATTCCGATACAAGGTAGGCAAGGGGGTCCACAAAACTTCGACAATAGGCGACAAGCTCCTCCTACGGATCCGGGTCCGTCTAATTCTCAAGGTGTGAGGTTTATGGATGGTGTAGTGGAGTCACATCATGATGACACTCTTCCTCTCCAAATGGATAGTGGAGAGGGACAAGATCAATGGCCTCCACACACCAATGTCATCACCTATGAGTTGAAGAGTCTAGGAGATGAGGTTATTCATGAGACACCGACATTAGCAGTTACCACTAGAGCTAGGAGAGGGAAGACCCCATTAGAGGTAGAAGTAGAAGGTCAAGAGGAGTATTCTTCGGATGAGGCTCCTAATCTTTCCGAATTGGATAGGGTAGCTAGAGTAGCTAGGAGGGCCACTAGGGAGTTGGAGAAGGAGAATATGATTCTTCATGATAGAGAGGGGCCTAATGTCATTCATGATTTAGAGGATAGTGAGATGGGAGAATGGGAAGGACCGGGAATTCCCTTGGATGAGTTTGATGGTTTTGGCAATGCCAAAGTGGAGAAGTCGAGTGGCTACGATTTGTGGGCCGATCTTAGCTCACTTAAGGCCGATATTACCTTTGGACAATTGTTGGAGATTTCACCCGTGGCTAGGAAGACTCTCAAGGAAGGAATGCCGGTGACTAGGAGGACTAGGAAGGTTAAGCCTAGGATGTCGGCTATTGTTCAAATGAAAGGAACAAGACGGGATGTCAAACCAATTGAGATTGAGGTTATGGTGGTGGACAAGGTGGTTCCTAATGTGTTAGTGGATGGAGGTAGCGGACTAAACATCTTACCAGAGCATACCATGAAGATGTTAGGTCTTAGTCTTACGGGTCCGTCACCTTTCATGATCAATATGGCAAATCAAAGTCCGGCCGTGCCTTTGAGAATGATTAAAGATTGTAGGATTAGCACCGGAGGGGAGGAGTATGTAGTCACCTTCTATGTCATCAAGATGCATTCTAACAAGGATACCTTTTCCATCTTGTTAGGTAGGCCTTGGTTGAGAATGGCGGATGCCATAGTGGATTGGGGAGGAGTCAAGCCATCCATTACTTATGGTCCAGAAGACAATAGGGTCGTTAGGTGGTTGGATTAGACAAGAGATTGTGTCATCTTCGGAGGATGAACGTGATGCCAAGGAGGGTGGAAAAAATGATGGGGCATTGGTAGGAGTGGTTCATTCGGGTAGTCTAGGTCCTAGTTTTTACAATTATGGGGATGATGGGAAGTATGCCCAATGGTTGAGGGATTATCCGGAGTCGGAATTCGATATCATGATGACGTCCCACCATGCATGTTTGAGTGATGAGATTTTTAGTTCAAGGAGTGAAGAATATTCCTTGTTGGAGCCATGTGAGGTGCTTACCAAAGAGGAATGGATTAGAGGAGGATTGACACCTTGGGTAGATAGTATAGAAGAGAGTGACGTAAGTTTAGTACATGTGGATGGGACTCAAGATGAGGATGCTATCATGGAAATGGAAAAGTTAGAGGAGCCTTTACACTTCAAGACGACGTCAACGGGAATTGTGGTTGGACAAGATGTCAAGGATTATCCTCATGTACCGGCGGATTGGCATGGAACCGAAAATGAGCAAGTTTGTGTACCCGAAGGAGATTGGGATTACATAGATGTTCCAATTCAAATTGGACATTGGAAGTTAGAATGGTCATCACGCGATCCACATCAATGTTGGGGTGAAATTTGGACACTATGGGTGAAAGACGGAATTAGAGTTCAATTGGGGTACCAACAATGTTATATCGAAACGTCCGAGGATGAAGAGGAGGACCAATGTGTTACTAGTTCCGAGAAAAGGTTGCCTAGACATCGATCTAGTTTGCAATGGAGTCTCTTAAGGTCGCAATGAGTTCTCACCTTGTCGGAAGTCAATCATGGACGAAGGTTGACCGACTTGGAGGTTGAAAACAACTTGCCTTCAAAGCAAGAGATTCGGGATCCATCCCCCGATGGTCGCCAATTATATGAGCCCAAAATGAGTGCTCATATTTGTTTTATGTTTAGAATTTAATTAGAATTGCAATTGGAGTGTTATTGAAACAATCAAAAGTATAAAAATAGTGAGGCTTGGTGTGGATTTATGTTTAGGCCTTAAACCATTTTGTGTGGCTCATTAGAAGCTTAGTGATATTAGGGAGTGTGGTGGTCAAGTGAGTAGTGTTTGATGAAGCAAGAGGAAGGTCCTTGGATTTAAATGTTTGAATTAGAACGTGTTCTTGTTGGTTTAGGGGGTAAGGAGTTAGTGGATAGGATAAGGTCCTACTAAGTAGGAGAAGGTTGAGGGACTTGTGGTCTTGGATGCCCTCCCCTCCTCTCTTTTTCTCTCTTCATTCTCTCATCTCCCTCTCCTCTTGCTCTCTCTCCCTCTTCTCTAGGAATTTGAACTCTTAGAGCTAGAAAAAATGTGGGAATTAGGTAGGGGCTTAGTGGAATTAGTGGGTTTGGTTAGGGTAATTAGGTAGGGGGCTTGGTAGAATTAGGTAGATAGTTAGTGAGGCTGCTAAGATTTAAGACTGTGGAACTTAGGCTGCTGGGATTTGAAGCTGCCGGGCTTAGGCTGCTGGAATTTGAAGCTGTGGTCTTAGGCTGCTGGAATTTGAAGCTGCCGAGCTTAGGCTGCTAGGATTTGAGACAGTGGAGCTTAGGCTGCTGGGATTTGAAGCTGCCGGGCTTAGGCTGCTGGAATTTGAAACTGTGGGCTTAGGCTGTTGGAATTTGAAGCTGCCGAGCTTAGGCTGCTAGGATTTGAGACTGTGGGCTTAGGCTGCTGGGATTTGAAGCTGCCGAGCTTAGGCTGCTAGGATTTAAGACTGTGGGCTTAGGCTGCTGGGATTTCAAGCTGCCGAGCTTAGGCTGCTAGGATTTGAGACTGTGGAGCTTAGGCTGCTGGGATTTGAAGCTGCCGGGCTTAGGCTGCTGGAATTTGAAGTTGTGGGCTTAGGCTGCTGGAATTTGAAACTGCCGAGCTTAGGCTGCTAGGATTTGAGACTGTGGAGCTTAGGCTGCTGGGATTTGAAGTTGCCGGGCTTAGGCTACTGGAATTTGAAGCTGTGGGCTTAGGCTGCTGGAATTTGAAGCTGTCGAGCTTAGGCTGCTAGGATTTGAGACTGTGGGCTTAGGCTGCTGGGATTTCAAGCTGTCGGGCTTAGGCTGCTGGAATTTGAAACTGCCGAGCTTAGGCTGTTAGGATTTAAGACTGTGGGCTTAGGCTGCTGGGATTTGAAGCTGCCGAGCTTAGGCTGCTAGGATTTGAGACTGTGGGCTTAGGCTGCTGGGATTTGAAGCTGCCCAGCTTAGGTTGCTAGGATTTGAGACTGTGGGGCTTAGGCTGCTGGAATTTGAAGCTACCGAGCTTAGGCTGCTGGGATTTGAAGACTGTGGCAACTTAGGCTGCTGGGATTTGAAGACTGTGGCAGCTTAGGCTGCTGGGATTTGAAGACTGTGGCAGCTTAGGCTGCTGGGAATTGAAGATTGTGGCCGAGTTAGGAGCCGGGTATGGACCCTTGATGGGCCCGGTCGTGACTGAAATGGGTTAGGTCAGCTGCGACTGCAGCTGAGGCTTAGGGAACTCGGATGGTGGGCTAGCTATGTCTATTACCCCAAGTTGAGAGGGATGGTTTGGTTAGATAATTAGATATTCATATAAGCTGGTGTGCATTTGTGTGGGAAGTGATAGGGGTTGTTAAGAGAGCACTAATAGCAGAGTGTTTTTAAACACTTGTAACCTTGTTATGGAATAAATTGGTGTGTACGAATTAATGAGAAATGTAATGACTTCCAATGAAGTTGGTAAGAGGGAGCTATGCAAAACGAATGTGACATCCATTCCCTCACCCGGACTAGGACGCTTAAGGGTGGGCGGTTTGGCCTCACATAAGTAGGACCTCATTCCACAAGTGCACAAAAATGGAAATGTATCACATGCAAGTAGCATAGCACTACATACATATGTATGATGCACACCTGGGGCAACTAGGAACTAGAGTTTTTGTAATCCAGGTTCCGAGATGCACCATTGGTACTAGACAATTTGCAAACCCTAGCTTACCATGATGCAAACATATCTACACCTAAACCCCCTTATATGCCCTCTAGGAAATGCCATGGAAAACAATGTGAAGAGCTAAATTCATTGGCCAACAATCAATTTGAGTTTGAGCTTACATGACATAGCTGTAGATGGGAGTTGATGATCGGCATTTTTTGGAAGGATGTATCCAAATGACAATTGCCATTGTAAATCAAATTCTTGTTGGCAGCTCTGCAACTTGCATTTGTTGGATGAGCTGATGTGCACACCAAGGCACCAAGGGTGGTAGTAGTGACCGCATGACGATACACATATATCATTAACATGGAAGTTTTCTTTACAAAAGGTACAATCTTCAACATTCAGTTGAATACACTGGGACTTAGTCCTATCAACCCTAGCAATAGGTTCAGGGTGGGTAGTTAGTAAAATGCCACCCTTCAACTTAGACAAATAGTCTGCTATGAGAGTCAACATCTTTTCTAAGACAACTTGATGTTGAACTTTGTCTCCATATGCCTCTTCACTACTGGCAAGCTCATTTTCTTTGAGATTAAAATCTTTCTCGGCTGCATAAACTTTTGAAAGAGATGACTGGACATTCCTCTCCTCACACCGCAGTCTTTGTTGCAATTGAGCAACAGACTCATCCTGATGTACATTAACTGTTGGCAATCCCTCAACATATTCTTCCAGCACAACAGATTCATCAAGCGTATGAATATGATTAGACTCAAATGAAAGTGCATCTTGCAAAGCAACACGAGCTCTAGAAAGTTCACATTCAGCATCAGTATGGAGACCTTTTAGAACATCTAGCATGAGTTTTGCCCATTTGAAATCCATCTCAAAATTTGACTTAGTGTCACTGGTGGCACGGAGTCGCTCCTTTGAATGTAGCAGTGTCTTCTGCTTTGATAGAAGTAACTCATGAAGTCTAGCGATGATGTCCTCAGTTCCACGCTTTGGTGGATCTGAGGCCATCATCGCCTTCAACCTTGGATTTAAAACACTAAGGCTACCACGCTTGACTGAAACCCCAGTATCAACCTTCACTTTTGTTGCACGCAACAAAAGAGACCGACTCACAGGTGTACGAAAACTACCCTTTCTATCAGGTCCTAGGAAAAAGCCACTGGACTGAGGTTTTTGGGCAGGAGAAAGGTGGTGTGCAGCAACTCCTACAGCCGAAACGGGAAGTTGGGCAATGGAACTTCCTGGAGGTTGGATACCATGCTCAAGCTGCGATTTGGCTCCCACATTGAGAGAGTCTGAACTTGTGCCCTCTTTGGCAAGTTTCTTAGCCTTCTTGACATTCTCCAAGGACAAGCGTTTTTTGTGTTGGTGGACTGCCCATGATGCCCAGTTGATAGGGATGCCCTTGTTCTCTGCCACAATGGCCCTTGCCCACTCCAAGGTCAGTTGGTCATTGAGGACTTGATCTCTTAGCGTCACTCGGGAGTACAAATTCACCACTGCTTCCTGGAACTCCCTAGTGGGCTTCTCATTGACCTTCCAACCATTCTTATCCTTACGAGGTCCAAAAATCTCACAAATCTCTGCATTAGAAACGTCACCCTCTTGCAAAGACTTCACCTCCCTCCCTTCTCCTCTCAAACCTTGAACACTGATGAAATAGTGGAGATCTAGAATGGGTTCGTCCTGGAGCGAGAACACAAGATGCGTAAGAGGAGATGAACCCTAAACCTTCCAATCCAAAATGAAAGACACATGTATATTACAAGGTGAGATTGCCAAAACACACCTGAAACGCCATAGCCAGAGAGTTTCTGCGAACGGCACAAAACAAAACAACATAAAATAAATTCAATATACAACTTGAAGGTTGCCCCTCGCTCGAATTTCCTGCACGCAAGCAGATAGCCTCTTTCCTCGCAAAAAAACCCTAACCTATCAACCATTTTCGCCACTTGAAGCACATGTAGATCCTATTTTGGTCATGTAAGTTCGGCGGGACGAAGAGTCCTGGAGGATTTTTTCAAAGAGACAGGCTTACCATTCAACATTGGCGGGACTCTTTCTCTTGACAGCGATGCTGATAAGATTGTGTCAGTGAAAAGAACCAATGAAACAAATATTAATTAAATATTATTTGAAAACAACAATAATGGACTTCGACCCTCCATTTCCTGAACATTTTCCTAAGTGGTTCCTAGTGGACCCACCCAAGGATGCTTCCTCCCATGTTATCAAAAATTTGTGAAAAAAATCGAAATGGTAAAAAGAAATTGAAAGAAATATGCAAAAAGCATGGCCAAGAACTTATGTTGATTAAGTAGGAAATCATGATAACACAAAGAAAACTCAAAATGAAAAGCTAGTAAGTAACAAATGCTACATATGTACAACAACTACATGTCTACCAACGTGTGTATCCACCCTTAGCTGCAAGAAGATCAACCACCCTTGTTGGCATTGTGCAGATTCGCTTCTACACAAATTCTACTTCAATGTTTTGCCAAACAACTTGGATCTTCTCCCACAAATCATCTCTACTTTTGGATGAATAGTCAACAATCGTAAGCATCTATCTATTTCATTCCACAAATGTTCAATAGGATTTAGGTCGGGAGATTGTGGTGGCCATTCCATCACATAGAAATCATGTTGACCTAGCCATCGTTGTAGAAGACCAAATGTATGTTTTGGGTCGTTATCATGCTGAAAAATCACTTCTTCATCAAGACCTTGTCTCTCAATAGTACCCAACAATTGCAAATGTAACATGTCAAGATAAACTTGCGAATTCATAATGCCATCAATGCAGTGAAGGTTTCCTACACCTGCCCAACTCATGCATCCCCATACCATGATGCTACCTCCACCATGTTTAGCCGTATGTTGCACATGACAATCACGAAGAGGTTCTGTAGGATTTCTCCAACACCATTGATGGCCATCTGAACCAAAAATATTGAACCTGGACTCATCTGACTAAATGACATGACTCCAGTTTTCTACATCACAGTCCTGTGAAACCTTCGCCCACTGTAAATGTTTCTGCCTATGCCTCTTTGTCAACTATGGTTTCTTCCTCTTCACTCTAACACCAAGCCCTTGCCTTAAAACTTCTACGGACAGTCTCATCAGACAAACAAAGACCTTGAGCTCTCAAACTACGACCTACAACTGCCGCAGTTCCTGATTTCGACTGATTGAGAGTCCTCACAACAAGCCTCTCATCCCGAATGCTCAAAAGACGTGGTTTCCCAGATCTTGGACGATCAGACACCTCCCAATTTTCTCTGAACCGAACTAGAATGTGGCCAACTGTGCTACGAGGAATGTGAAGATGGCCGGCTATGAAACGTTGTGAAAATCCTTGCTCATTCAATGCTATGATTTGGGAACGCTCATGAGAACTTGTTTTCTTCATTGTGACCGCTAGAAATGTGAAGAATCTCAACTTAAGACTATTGGAAGCTCTCAAAGATCTATACACTCAATGGAAACACAAGTGGAAGAAGAAGTCACTATTGTCAACATATGTAGTTGGCCACCCTTGAGATTATTTGAACCACTCCCACAAAAATGTACCACTTGGATTACTCAAAGGAAGCCACCTAATATTGCATTAAATGATGTTGATTAACCCTAATTAATTTGGGAGGCGGCTTCATTAACCTCTCTCTACAATTGCATGCCAAATGGATTCACAAGTAGTGGCCAAGTACTTTTGTGAGTCACTGTACAAACCCTGGTAAGTTTTAGTCTTTGATTTTTTAGTTTATATATATATATATATAATATTATTTATTTATATATATATAATATATTTTATTTATATATATATTATATATTTTATTTATATATATATTATATAGTTTATTTATATATATATTATATTTTTATTTTTTATTTTTTATTTTTTATTTTTTATTTTTTATTTAAAATATTTAAAATTTATATTACCTTTTAATTCTTATTATTTTGTTATTTTCAAATGGCTGATGGTTCTTATTGGAGACCATTTCGGTTTAGGGGTTAAACTAGTTCTAATTCGCCTTGTCCTAAGATAAATTCCAAGTCTAATCCAAACCTTTCGGGGTTGGCGGTTGAGGATGCGGTGGTAGTACTGCGAGGGCGTGCAACTGTACTAGACGTTGGGTTGTTGGATCCGAAGTGGCAGAGGATCATTTCTACCATCAAGTCTGATATTGTCTGCAGAGTCAGTCTTTGTTTTTTTTCTTCAATTGGCTTATGTTATAAGTTTAGGTTATTAATTTTATTTTATTTTCAGCTTCCTGTACATGGTAAATTTGAGCCGGAGCTTGTTATAGTATACCGGAGCACTTGGACAAGGCATATTCTTAACATGGATGCATTCATCTGGTCCTAGTATAAGTGGTTGATAGTGGAGATCAACACATTATGGCGGTGGGTTAGGGTGGAAATCAACGATGTGGAAAAACATACGAAAATTCCCTTTATATGTCAGTATTGCAACCATGATATGTTAGATAAGGCCCAATTGGATGGTATAGGCAAACTAACCAGTTTAGTGAATACGACATGGAACACTATATTCGTTAAATGGAGACTTTGGGAAGTCTCAAAATAAATGTGGCCCATAGTTTAGGATGCCAATACCATGAATGTTGGGAACATTGGGAACATTGGGAACATTGGGAAGAATTATGGAGTCCAAAAAAAACCATTGGATTTATTATTATGGACTATTGGATGCGCATCCGTAACATAGGGGTTGTGTTGAATAGGATGGTACATTCCAAAGCATGCACAACATTCCCAAATGTAACATTTGGAGTAGTATATTATTTTGGCAAATGCACAATGTATTATGTAGCTACTCAACATTTACAAGACATTTGATAGCACAATGTGGGAAAGTTTGTTTCAATACAATGTGTAGACAATTGCAAATTTCATGCAAAACATAGCTTGTCTAGTTAGATTTCTTAAAATTTTGAACCTACAAACAAATGAGCCCAATCCAAGCAATTTTGGCCCCAATGGTGCCATATAATTCCTATAATAAAGCTCTTTACATACTATTTAACACAATCATGAACCTAGTTTGCTCTTGTGCTCTTATTCACAATCTTCATCTTCAACCTCGTTTCCATTCTCAATGTCATTTTCTGCGGCAGCAATACGAGCCAAGTTGTCTTTGGCAAAATCAATATGCTTTTGGGGGATGGTCATTGTCTCCGATTTGGACCCTTTTCGCGGCTTCCAAGCACAAAGTATAGTATCCGTGTTTATCCATACTGGTTCAAATGCCGAGTCCATTGTCCACTTATAACCTTTTTTTGTATCCCAACCTAAATAGGTCCGCAACACATTTGGGTCTCTCGTGCTTGGGCGGCAGTACTCCACCTCAATTTGACGGAAATTGGGGCTAGTTGGAACAAAATTAGGCGACGACAATGCTTTTACCAACCATATGGGCTTGGGGTGTTCCTCGTCTCCGGCACGTACGAGGACCATATAGCCTTCGTGGCAATCAACACCAACGCGAAATGACGGAGCCGGGCGATTGCGAGCAGGGCCTACGTAATGCTCGTCTGCAGCGAATTCCTCACGGACATCCCCATTGCTGAAGAACATGGCGTCAGACTCCAACACAGTCACTCGACTTTGTGGCCAAAACCCTTGTGTCAAAATTGACCGGGTATCAATATCCATCGTTTGCAAAACGGACCGAATGCGATCCCAATACTCGATGAGTGGTTCATGTGTATCCCGAACAACCCTTGTGATGTCTTCCTCACACAACTCTTTCCAGTATTCGATGAATCCCGATATGCCCTTAATGATTTCCGGCCCATTCCTCATGGGGTCGGGTTTGCAAGGCTTTGGCTCCCCATCCGGTAACATACATTTCCCATCCTCGTCTCGGCGCCAAACAATGATTCCTTCATCTGGGCCCCAATTCGGTGACGTGCACAAAACTTTGAATTGCATTGCCGGCATACCATCATCACGCATGTAGAAGCGGAATTGTTGAGCTTTGGTATGGCCAACTAAGCGGTCGCCTCCTTTGAGAATGAATGGTTTGATGAATGCCTTGAAATCAGGTACCTCTTCAATCAAATGCGGAATGACCGGTACATTATCTAAATCCATGTACGATTTCATGAGAAGTGGAATTGTTGGAAAATCTTCTTCATACAACTTCATACTCCAACGTCCAAATGAAGCATCAATGTCATCATGTGTATGACCAACCATCAAGAAAGAAACAAAGACCTCCTTGAAAATTCCTTTGGCTACGAGCAATGACCAAAAGCAAAAAACGTATCGACATTTGTTGTCCTTTGCACAGTTATCAATTTGCACATGCAGAGTCGGCGGTAGTTGTTTTCCAGGAACGTGTTGTTGAGGGGGTTCCGCCAATGAATTCAAACACACCTCCTTCCCATCAAGTACGGCCTCATAAAGAGGTGTTGTTCCGGCACCCTCAAACAGAGCACGGGACGAAGACGTCGGTGGTTTTTCAAGATCTCGTAGAAGTTTGGCAAAAGATCCCACGGTATGGTTGGCATCTCCAGGGTAGAAGTCCAAACCATAATGCGCATACTTCACGTCCACATGGCCATGTGCGATCATACCTAGAAATAAAACAATGCGTTAAAAACGATAACATGAAGTGAGGACTACATCCAAGATTTTTTTGAAATAGTGCATGGAGAGAGAAAATTTTCTAGCAACATATAGAAAAGACAAAGCTACAGATGCGCGCCCGTAACCTTCCAGAAATGAATAAGTCATCGTTGTGGTTTACGAACCTGTGACAGCTATTGGGAGCTTGAAAAGTCCATCGGTGGCTTTGATTTTGCGAGCATAGCAAGGGCAAGCAGTTTTGGCATGGTCCATCTTGTCATGAATGATAGTCAAAACCTCGTTCGGCCTCATTATAGAAAGTGCACGATTCTTGTAGTAATCTTGGCGGTGTGCATCTTGGTTGTTGACATGCTCGATGTACTTTCTTTGATGTCTACTGTGCGATTCCGTGCCAATGGGATGAGCATCTCGAAGGCCTTTGTATTTTTCACAAGCAGTACAACGCGCAAACTTGTCACCCGGTCTTTTCGTAACATACTCCGCAAATTGTTGGCTTCTGATGACACTCAACTTGGACAAAGAAATGGGCCCACATCCCGCTCTTTGGCCAACATCATTGACATCCACCAAGATGTTCTTCCATTTTGTTCCAGCCAGCAAAACCATTTGAACAACCTTCTCTCCCGAAGGGAGAGTTCTTGTCTTGTGGGGCATGGCATCAGCCAAGGGCAAAATAAGGGATGATAATGTTGCAGCAGCCTAACGTGTAGCCTCCCTAGGCTTCTTTGTGCCGAAGTTACCATGGAAGGAAGAACGGCGCCCTAGAGAGGAATGATTACGAAACCGATAAAAGTCGGCCTTTGATACCGCATGGATGGTGTACCATGCCTTACAACATACTTCCACATTTTCCAATGTGACCATCTTATGACCTCCACCATCCATGTGTATATTGCGATGAACCTCAAGCTTCTTTGATGTTCGCATTCGGAAATCCGCAATCCACATTTCTTGCCGTAGAGATTTGATTTTATCACGAGGAAACAATTGGCAACACTTCTTCCGACAACAATCCACCGTTGCCACAGATCTAATAGATCCATCTCCCAATACATGGTCACGATGACGTTGTGACATTGCAGGAGGTACACGCTCAAAGTCATATTTTCGGAAACCTTTTCGAAGACGCATGGATTCCAACAAAGCATGTTGAATTTGTTTGTGACGGCGTCCTTGATTCCATAAGCTTACTCCATCGTGCATGACATTACGGTGAGGCCAACGCCGAAGAGAGAAACGCCAACCCGGGGGCACATCCGCGGGTGCCAAAGAATTCAAAATGCAAACACCAACGTCATCATCACCTAGGGGGAGAGCATCAACACAATCCTTGGGGTTTGTATTTCTACAAACACCATCAACAACAGGAGCGCCATGTTCATTGACAAGGACAACGTCAAGACCAATCCATTGATCTCTTGAATAACCCTGACACGGCGGAAGATATTCATCGTTATCATCATCCAACACCGCTTCAATGGACGGATTGGGATTGTGACCAATTCCATCCACAATGTTGGAGATAGGGGTTTGAAATGCATCACCAATGGCGTCTTCAAATTCGTCATCAGAAGTTGAGGGATCCGACGACAACTCAAATGCGCTATCGCCTATACAGTCGACAAACAAAGCAATGTTAGCAAGAGTACTGTTACGAACGCGCGTCCGTAAAGCATGATCAGCAGCACAGATCCAGTGACATCAATAGAGGTATGAAGTTGCAATGAAAGTATAGTTCAGGCCAGGGACAACCAAAAGAACTGTTTGATTTGAAGCTGAAGGAATTGCAGCAAACCATAGTGGTGAAAGAGAAAAATGGTAAAAGGTAGGTGGCCAACGCAGGTTTACGGACGCACGCCCGTAAACTCGATAGCATTGAAAGAAATGTATAATCTAAGAAATAAATCACATGAAGTAGTCACAGGAAATGTTACGGACGCGCATCCGTATACTAACCGCGCTGGAATTGACACAAAGGTCTAATCAGGGAAGTGAGTCACTGGAAACTGTTAGATGGAAGGTAACGGACGTGCGTACATAACCTGACCGAGATGGTATTAATACAAAGGTCTGTTAAACCCCTAAACCAAGAAGAAGTTAACAGGGATGGTTACGGACGCGCGTCCGTAACCTAACCGCGCTGGAATTGACAGAAAGGTCTAATCAGGGAACCAAGTCACTGGAAACTGTAAGACGGAAGGTTACGGACGCGCGTCCGTAACCTAACAGAGCTAGAATTGATACAAAGTTCTACTCTGAGAACCGACTGGAAACTGTCAGATGGAAGGTTACGGACGCGCGTCCGTAAACATACCGCGTTTGCATTGACACAAACGCGACAGTATTCAGAGACCTCGGACACGATCATCTGCCAGAATGAAGGTTACGGACGCGCGTCCGTAAACTAACAGTGCTAGCATTGACACAAATGAAGACCCGGATAGGGTCTACTCAGTTTCTCGCGACGAGTGCTCCAGAGATGATGATGCGTAAAGGTTACGGACGCGCGTCCGTAACCTTCCGGTATTTACGGCGGTATTAGCGGTGATGCCGCTTGGCGACATGACATACCGCGTAAATCGCTCTCCATTGCCGCTATGACTGGGGGTTTTCCTCTCAGAGCTATTGAGGACGACGTCCCACCAGATAGTGCAAAAAGAGTCTTTCGGTGGGGGGGCCAGCCCTTATGTAGTACTCCGCATCCGAAGATAAATTATATATAAATTTTTAAACACTCAACCCTAAAGCCAATTCCCGCCGCCTACTGCCCCTATAAATACCCCACATCGCACATGGTATCTTCCATGATACGCACTATGTTTGCTTGATGCTTATCATGATTGCACGATGACCACGCAATAAATGGAAGTGGGTGCATCCTAGAGGGAAATTATAAAATGTAAGCCTATTTTAGGATTTGTTGGGCTTCAAAATGCAAGATTGGGAGTTCCAAAGTTTGGGATGGGCTTACAATTGAACCCCTAAATGCCTAAGAAGCCAAAAAACTGTTGACAACATCTTTCAAAGATACATTTTTGATTGACAATTTTTGTTTTTCCTTGTTTTTTTTCTTGCACCTTGACATAATAAAGATTTGTAGGAGAAAATTGATTGACGATTAAGGGGAGATTAGTAATAATGAGCCTTGAATATAAAGCCATGATCATTCGTCATCTGTAAAATAAGTGTTAGCTTGTACATTACCTTAGTGTGTGTTTAGTTTTATGTTTCAGGCATATTATGTCAATTGTCAAATTTAGGCTATTCCAATAGGTTTACACACCCTTCTATAGCCCAATGTATCAATTGAGGCTTGATATCTCTTCGATTTAGTTGTAGTGTTTATGATTGTGAAATATATTATATTAAGAGAGTTACAAATATGCCCGCTTTCGGTTTGGAACTCATGCAACAAGAATTTGGTAGTTGCTTGCATAATAATATGTGATCACACAATGTCATTGCTTACAAAAGTAAAAGCACCACCTTCTAAGGTACTGTTAAATGATTATAATTTTAGAACTGATAAATAACTAAATTTGAATATTGTGAACACAACCTTAGATATACCAAATGTTTTTAGGTCAGGGTTTAGGCTTTGGAGTTTAGGGTTTAGGGTTTAGGGTCCCATTTCACCATTTTCTCGCAATCTTGACACTCTTTAGAAAGAGTTTTGGATATTATTTTATTAATATGTTAGGTTTATAAACAAAACTTATCACAACTAGTAAATATATTTTGATTAGATGTGAGTGATGGTGTTGAAAATGGTTGCAAGCCTTTCTCAAAGAATCTATATTTTTGAAGGCATACTCGTTGAATTTCTTTTCTTTTTTTCTTTCTTGCATCTTGACACAATAATTTATAAAGCTATGGATTTGAATCTAGAGCAAGCCGAATGGAATGTTATATCAACACGGGTAGGTCACTTAGTGCATTATAAAAACGACATGCGGAATAATATAGGGAAGATTGAATTCATTTGACATAAAATTTATAAAAGAATTCCAAATAATGAAGGGTCCAATTAAAGTAGACAATCCCATTACAAGTAGGGTAGATAGGTATAAAAGACGGGCCATTCCTTTTTTGTAAAAATAATATAGGGGCTAAAAATAAGGATCCAAGGACATTGTATGTTTAGTAGGTCCATCAATTAGGTCCGCATGCTCAAGCAGGGGATGGATGAAAAATGGCTCATCATTTGCCCCAAAATGGATGAAATTATAAGCCTAACTTGCCTAACTCTCTTCTCTACTTCGCTTGGTGGTTGTCCAAGTTTGTGACCCTAAACGAATCATAATATACTAGGGTTCATGACCAAGCCCGGCTCATCTTCAAGTGTTTCACACTATCATGTAAGTATTGTACACTATGTTTATGGTCTTCACTAGACTTATGTAAATTGACTTTGGGTGAAGGACTTTTACGGAGCGGGTGTTGTGTTTGTGAACACACGCTCACTCTTGTTGTGTTTCCATCTTAAGATTTTGCACTTGCTTTTCGCAATGGTATGTATTCTTTATACCTTTTGTTGCCATGCTTTTTCCCACCACTTTTGCATTGCATACCCATTGCAATGACATGCGGCATTATAAGTAACGGTAGGGTGCAAAAAAAATGCCATTTTAGAAATTTAAGTAATTATAGGGAGCTCTTAATTCGTGCCTTGGAGGTAAATAGCCCCTAAACAAATACCTCTCCGCCGTACGTGTTGCACAAAAATCATATAGAGTGACCTGCCCGTGTATATCAATGAGTCTAAGATATGGACCATGCAGTGGTTGGAACCATGCTTCATGTTTTGTTTGTTTAGGGGTTAATTATTTTGGGAAGTAACAATATTAGCAACATGAATATTTTTAGGTTTTCCTCGAAAACTATGCAACATGTATTTTTAGCCAATCATATCAAAGATCAAACACTGACTTTGATATCTCATATTGGAATTTGATGTGTCATATGACTTTGATATGTCATATTGATTTTGGTGGAAACCATTAACAAAGATCCATATTCCTAAAGACCTCTAAATGTTAGCCTTGAGGGTTTACATTGAGCCGTCTTGGTGTGCTAATTAGGGTTGTGAACAATGTTTTCTATTATTTTGTGCTCATGTTCAATAGAGGTTGTTTGAGATTTTACAAGCATATTAGCTAAGAGCTAGAGGAAAATTAGTCATATGTTCCTTTATTTTATTTAATACTAAATTGAGACTACTTAAACGTTAAATCCCAACCCTAAGGGCCACTTCACACACAAGGCCGAAGGCCCTGACCATGGCGATGTAAGAGCTCTCATTGGTCGAAAAGACGGAGACCATCCAAGTTCACTTCACACTAGGAGGTGAAGGCCTAAAGGCCCAAAGAAAAGTTCGTGGATGAAAAGTCCCAATGGAGTCCTACATGGCAGGTTGTGGATAAGAGAGCATGGTCTATTGAAATTTGCGTCTGGCCCACCTCCAAGAGGTGGGTCTGAAGAAAATTCCGGGAGACCATGATTTTTTTAATATTTTTTCCGACAGGACAAATTTCAGGACAGATTTCAGGGCAGATTCCAGAATACATTCCAAGACACATTCCAGGACAGCCAACACCACCAAATAATTCTTTTAAATTGAAATTTTTTGGAGACATATTATATTAAACCAAATCCTCCCCTCTTTTTCCGCCAACAAAATATGCAATGGTCCCACAACATGGTCCATTCTCACTTCACACTATGCTTGAGGGCCCGTGACTACCTAAAACGGCTTTCCCAACACCTATGGTACGGCCTGTGGATGAGAGTCATGGGTCCTCACGATTACAAGGTCACGGCTCTTGGCTCATGTGTGAAGTGGCCCTAACCCTACCCATATAATCCCTCTCCCTTCCCATCCCATCACATCCCACCCCAACTACCAATGCAGCACTCCCACGTGTCGTGTTGGACAAGACACAAAACGGCAGCGTGCGTAACCCTAGGCCCATTCGAAACGGGTTGTCTTTCTTTCTCCCGCTTGTTCTCTCATTTCTCTCCGCTCCTCCTTTTTTTCCCCCTCCTTCCTACTGTTGCGCGTGCTCTCTCCCTTGCGGTTGCTGCTCCTCTTGCGCTTGCTGCTGCGCTTGCTGCTCCTCTTGCGCTTTGCTCTTACTCTGTCTCTTGCTCTTGCTCTTGCTCTTACTCTTACATTTGCTCACGCTCTTCCTCTTCCTCTTGCTTTTGCCATTGGTAAGATCAGGTTTTGCTCTACTTTTGCTCAAGCTCCTTACTGCACCGCATCGCTACGGCGCTCCACTTTGAAGTCCTTACATTGTTTCGCATTAGAGAGAGAGTAGTGGTGACATTAGTAGGGAGATCAGTAGTGACATTTCTCAGAAGAGAGATTTTTTTTTCCAGTATTAAGTTAGGTAATTCAGAACAGAGGCATTTTGCAACAAAGGTGGTACAGTAGTGAGAGCAATAGAGAGAGCAGTAGATAGAATATTAGAGAGAGCAGTAGAGAGAGTAGAGTTTGCCTTTTTTAGTATAGAGTTCGATTTTTCACACGAGAGTTTACATTTTGTGACACAGGTGCTACAGTAAAGAGAGTGAGGAACGCGCTTTCAAAACATGTTAGTATTATTGTTTTTTGCTAGTTCCATTTCCTTGCTTGCATTTAGAGTTTGCATGTGGTGCTTGCATGTAGTGTTTGCAACTTTGTTTGCATGTACTGCTTTGCATGTAGTCATTGTATGCAGTGAACTTGTTTCTCTGAACAACTTTTCATTTTTTGGAATAGCATTCTGTAATTGCAATTGCATAAAGATGCTATAGTCATTGACTGACGATGTTGCAATTGCAATGTGTACAGGTTTAGTGCAACAGAGGAGTTTCCACCAAAAACCAGCAAAGGTATGTTCTTGCACCCCCGCAATTTCCGGAAGCAGTTAGACCACAGGTTACGGACGCGCGTCCGTAACTTGACAACCCCTTAAACCCTGCCAAGGTTACGGATGCGCGTCCGTAACCTTCTGTATGAACATGACCTTACGTGTCAACATGCCAAGGTACGTGACAACATGCCAAGGTTACAGACGCGCGCCCGGAACCTTGGCATGTTGTCAATTGAGGTCATGTTGAGGGTCAAGGTTACAGACGCGCGTCCGTAACCTTGTCAGGGTTTAAGGCTCCGAAAATAATACCACGTCCGAGGTTACGGACGTGCGTCCGTAACCTGCAAGAAACCCCTGGAACACTCCAAAATCAACTGAATACTAAACAAATAAACACAAAAAAAATCAATATTCAACTCCAAAAATTTATATGCATACTTATTGCGAAAGCACTATAACCCTACACCCTCTATCAATAACCAGAAGGTTACGGACGCGCGTTCGTATTCTTGCGGGAATTGATACAGGGTGTTGGGTTACAGACGTGCGTTCGTAATCATTTAACTCAAACCATATTGCGGATACACAGTAGCCCAATTCCCGGTCTTGAACCCCAAAGGTGTACATTTTTAGTACATTTACGGGGTTCAAGACAACGAATTGGGTTACGGACGTGCGTTCGTAATTAATTAACTCGAAAACAATATTGCGGATACATAGTAGCCCAATTCTCGGTCTTGAACCCCAAAGGTGTACATTTTCAGTACATTTACGGGGTTCAAGACATAGAATTGGGTTACGGACGTGCGTCCATAATTAATTAACTCAAACAATATTGCGGATGCATAGTAGCCCAACTCTCGGTCTTGAACCCCAAAGGTGTACATTTTCAGTACACTTACGGGGTTCAAGACATAGAATTGGGTTACGGACGTGCGTCCGTAATTAATTAACTCAAACAATATTGCGGATGCATAGTAGCCCAACTCTCGGTCTTGAACCCCAAAGGTGTACATTTTCAGTACATTTACGGGGTTCAAGACATAGAATTGGGTTACGGACGTGCGTCCGTAATTAATGCCTCTCCAGATCGGCCTCAAAACTTGTTGTGTCCAACACGTGTTCCACATCCCAAGTTGTTTCCTCGCCCGGGACCGGTTCCCGTGGTAATACCCCTACTGTCACATTGCCGTTGGAGTCATACACGTATCCGTGGGGGTGAGGACCTGGGACGTATTCACCCGTCTCTCCGGCATGCCCACCCACAACACGGTACAAAAATGCCCTCAAACCTACGGCCTGAGGAGAGGAGCCGGGGTAAAACTCATGAGCAACCCTTGTGTACATTTCAGGCGTGAAGTTTGTCGGGTAGCCTCGCAGGTCCTTCAAATACCTCCGTGCACGCCAGCTATAAGCAGGAGGATCGCCGTATTCTGCGGGCGGCACACCATGGATTATTGTGTATTCAAAATCGGGAGGCATTCCCCATTGCACTCCGAATTGCTCGTACAACCTTCGATGCAGAGGGGACAACGGCGTGTTTGCAACATGTGTGGCAACAAACAATTCGGGTGGACCATGTGACCGCACGACCCAACGATCCATGCGCCTTCGGGTCCCCAAGGATTGGAACAAATGGGGCACATGCTCCCGTCCTTGATCCAATCGGGGACGCATGGCCACAACAAGGCTGGTCTGGCCGGGGGTATCACGATGCGGGATGATACTGCGGTATCCCATTGGAATTCATCCTCGGGCCTCTTGGTCCACGCAATACTGGGGTAATGGTCGTCATCGACCGGGAGGTTCTCAGGATACATGAAATCCAATGGCGGCCACGAGGTAAAAAGAAGCC
This sequence comes from Polytrichum formosum, assembly GCA_964035585.1. NCBI lineage: Eukaryota > Viridiplantae > Streptophyta > Polytrichopsida > Polytrichales > Polytrichaceae > Polytrichum > Polytrichum formosum. Next base: position 66,661,296 of record OZ037936.1, read on the forward strand.
GTCGTTCGGGCCACTGTTCGCTGTGGTCCCTATAGTGTGTCAGCTCGTCCATCAATGCCCTCTCACGCGTGGCGAACATGATAGTGGTTGTGACCATGCCCATGTAGTCGTCCTCCAACAACCGGTTCCTCCTAATGACCCGGTCGTAATCAACCCTCATTGCCTCCAAGTTTGTTGTGGGCGACGGCTCCCGCCCTTGTCCATCACTAGCAGACATTGCTTGCGGCAGTTGTGGCGCATCAGCCCTCGCAAGTTCAAGGTAGGTCAAACGTGCAATCTCGGCCTTCAACCCTTGGACCTCCTCGGCGTGTGCACGTCGGACCATCTCCAATTCCCGTTCGTGGTCAGATTTGCATTTTGCCAACTCCGCCCTCAACGCCTCCACAACGTCGTTGTCGACAACTACCAGTGGTGGGGATGGCACCGCCGATGCCATCTCCACATCAACGGGCGAAGATGGAGGACAAACCAACCGGGAACCATGTGGCGGTGTCACGTGGACCCTTTGTCGCCGGCTAGGTGGTTCAACCGGCAACCCTATGGCAATGTTGTGCTCGTCCATGTTTGACTCGGCGGCCGGTGGAGTCCCCACAATTTGATGATCTGGTCCCGCAAGGAAATCAAAATAAGATCGGACCCTCAAAGGATTCATTGGAGTTTGCCATGCCAATGGAATCGGACGGCCAGCGTTCCGTCCTAGCACGGCACTTGGTATGACCGTGACCCGGCGTGCCTGCCTCAAGTCCGGGCTCGTGCGGGGTATGGTGGACCAGTCGATATCCACTCCCAAAATTACCTCCACGTAGACCATTTGGCATAACCACATTAGCATATGCCCGCGATCAAATTCCCTCGGTGCACCCCACAAGAAATCCCACACCTCCTTGCACCGTTCTCCAAATATTTGATGGCTCACCTCCCTCCATATGCCATAGCGTTGTCTAGACATCCGTTCAGCATTCGCGCTAGGAACGAACATCCTCATCAAATGGGTCCACTCTACGTACCTTCGGACCGTGCTATACAACCACATGCCCCTCTCATTTTGCCAGCCGGGATTGTTCGGGTCCCGCGCCACCTCCAAATTGATTGGTTGCGGCCTGCCCCTCGGCGCATTGCCGCGTCTTCTAGCGCCTGCCGACCCCGGTGTCGCTTGCGGAGTCCCCCCCGGATCCAAATCCCCGCCACGTGGAGGTTCCGGCGGCAAGTTATCTTCGTCTGCCATCGTTGCCCCTAACCCCTAGCTTTGTATGCCTACTATAAATTAAACCTAATATGGTAGCACTTCCAAAATAAGCGCCACCACCCACAATTTTTTTTCCAATCCACTAAATCCAAATTAAGGCCGTTCAAAGTTCAAACTACATAATTAGATGTAAACCACTTTCAAAATAAGTGTTCACATATAACAATTTCCGGTATGGTTCAAACTAACCGCAATGGGGTACAATGTATACCGTATGTAGGTGGGTTGCAGTACAATATAGATAGTAGGCAGATATAGTATACCGTTTGTCCCGTATACGTATTTCAGTACGTATGTCCACCTGTAGCCCTCCAGCTCACCTCTATCTCCAAATGGCAAGGGCTGATTAACAACCTAGGCCCAAATGGAGGGAGGTGGGAGTGAGGGAATGAGGGAAGTGGGGTCCATATATACCCCAAGGAGGCGTCCTTTCGATTAGACGCCCCTTGGACCAACCCATGGACGCCACGTGCCCATGGGTGTCTCTACGCGACTGCTCGTGAGCAGTCGCACCCCTTCGTCGACTGCTATTAGCAGTCGACCATGGGGTGCGACTGCTCACGAGCAGTCGCAACCCATTCAAGTCGACTGCTGATAGTAGTCGACCATAGGGTGCGACTGCCCACCAGCAGTCGTCTGCCCTTCTTCGTCGACTGCTAATAGCAGTCGACTTGAAGGGCAGACGACTGCTCACAAGCAGTCGCCCGCCTGTCGTCGACTGCTAATAGCAGTCGAATTTCCATGTCGACTGCCCAAGAGCCGTCGACAACCCAAGTCGACTGCTAATAGCAGTCGACTAGTTATGGTAGTCGACTGCTCTTGAGCAGTCGACATGGAAATTCGACTGCCGTCAGCATGCGACACACCTATACGACTGCCCTTTAGCAGTCGATTCAGTGTGTCGACTGCCTAGTAGCAGTCGCTGTAACTCGTCGACTGCCCACTAGCAGTCGACACTGTTGACGACAGTTTACCCTGTTTGACGACAGGGTAAACTGTTTTACCCCCCCCAAACGGACGTGACGTTTTCAGGTCTGCCGTCACGTCGCTGTCACAAGACGTGACGCGACGTGACGCGACGTGACGTGTAATCCCTGCGTATGACCCCTACTATGACTGGACAACTTCGTTTTCCTGATGTATTGTTGTTGTTTTCATACGAAAAATCCGTTGACGCCTCAATAGGCAATTGCTTGCTCGGTGACCAGGTTGACCGCAGTAGAGGCATAAATTTTCTTCACGTCTTCGCTTCTTCTCTTGTTTCGTCAATGGTTTTGAACCTAGTGGCATCGATTTACATAGCTTCTGCTTCCATGTATTTTACAGTATGGGCACTTGTAGATGAAGCAGAATATTCTGAATGTTGATGTGGTGAAGTCCATATCCGTTTATCTTGTCTACGTTCGAACAAACAATTGTCACATTTCACTGCTTGATTAATAGCTTCATCCAATGTCGAAGGGTCGGGCAAGGTCAACAGCAAGTCTTTGACTCCATCTTGTAAACCATAATAAAATTGGCTTATTAAAGCTGGTTCATCCCAATTGATATCGCATGCTAGTTGTCGAAACTCGGAAGCATAATTTGATGCCGATCGTGTGCCTTGACGTAAGCTGCGGATCTTCGTTGTGGCTGAGCGAATTTTGTCATGTTCTCCAAATGCCTCACTAAACGCTCCAAGAAATGCTTTAAAATTGCTAAGAATTGTTGTATTCTTCTCAAACAATGGTGCAAACCAAGATAATGCTTGTCCGATAAGTAAAGTGTCCACCAATCTCATGCGAGTTACATCCGTTGGATATCATTGTGGTTGAAGTATAGTAATCAGTCGCACTTGATTTACGAACCCCCGGAACTTCGAACGAGTGCCGTCAAACTTCTCTGGAAGACTAACTCATGGTTCTTTGGCTTTGTTACTGGATGTTGTTGGTGCTTATTGTTGAAGTGATGCTGGAGGTAACACTTCTGCACCATGTACTTGGCCTATTGCGTTGTGCATCTGTGTCTCTAAATCACGAAGTCTCAGATTCAATTCTTCGTTTTATTTCAAAATTTGATCACGGTCCAGACTCATGGCTGCTAAAGCTGTCATAATGGCGTTTAATTTGCTGTTAGACACGAGTGTTTCTTGCTCTGTCGTCATTTGGAGACGATGGTCTATTTAATGAAAACTGATGACAAAAACGGTATGACCTCGGATAACTGGAAAAATAAATGGAGTAGGTAATGCTAATAATACTTCAAACCTCTCTTATCCAAGCTGGCGTATAATCACATTTCTAAAGCTTTGTTTTGGTTTGCTAATTACACGAATATCAAGGTATAAGTTGAACTCTTGCACATGTAACATATTCAAGTCCATGAACTAAAACTGACATAAGAAAAAAATACCATCAACTTGAGGGCGGGTAATCCACAGCCTCCAAAGGTACCATATGCATCTAATAGAAGGGTAATCCACACTCTATATAGATACAATCAGTTCTGATGATGTTATAAGTAGTTAGTCTCGACAAACTGTCACGGACTTACTTGGGCAGAACTTGCAGTACTTCAAAAAGAACTTAATACGAACAACTGAAGAGTGTAGAGAGAAGGGTTGACACAAATATACTAGAAATACTTTGGATTGTATTCAAGATAATCCAGGATACAAGAATCAAGAGAGTCACGACTGAGACCTATGAGCTAGGCGGCTAGAATAAGTTGTCGAGACTAAAGAACTCTTCAGCCTCAATTCCTATATATATTGGAGGTCCCTGATCAACTTGGAAATTGTCTAAGAACCTTCTGACAACTAGGAAGCTGCTTGAGGACCTTCCTCAAGCTTGAAAATTACTTGAGAAGCTTCTAGCAACTAAGAAGTTGTTTGAGATCATTCCATGAGCTTCTAGAAGCTTCCACTAGCTTCTAGATGCTTTCTTAAGCTTCCAAAATCTTCTAGAACCTTCTAACTTAGACTTATTCTAATTATGTCTGTGACACTGTCCTGGGACAGCGCCCCATTCAAATTGCCATATCTCCTAGCTCACACTTCCGATTGAGGTGTTCTTGAGCATTCTAGAATCCACACATAATAAGCTACGTATAGCCTATGGCTTTACCCCCGTGCCTCCTAGTCTCTGCTGGTGGGAGGCGTTCTCAATACCCAGGGCCCTTGCCCACACTAGGATCATTTGGGCCCTCTCACAATGACACCACAAGTCCCGGGTGTCACTCTAAGGTCCCCCTTGTATCCATGGTATTTTGGGCACTCCTCATGGAGAGATATGCGACAATTAATGTACAAGAAAAAAGAAAACTTTAAGAAATGAAGTAGATTACCACCCACAATGAGGTGTCGCGTACCTCTCCATGAGGAGTGCCCGAAACACTATGGACATAAGAGGGACCCTGGAGTGACACCCGGGACTTGTGGCGCCGTTGGTGAGAGGGCCCAAGTGATCCTAGTATGGGTGAGGGTCCCGAGCGTTGGGAACGCCTCCCATCCATGAAGACTAGGAGGCACGGGAGTAAGGCCATAAGTTATGCATAGCTTATGGCATATTAATTCTAGAATGCTTGAGAACACATCAATCGGAGGTATGAGCTAAAAGATATGGCAATTTGAGTGGGGCGCTGTCCTGGGACAACACCCTGGTACAATAGTGGCCTTGGAGTGGTTCCTTGGACTGCGAAGCTTTGAACAAGCATAATGTCCTCAATACTTGGCCGAATGGGGCAAGTAAGTAATCCATCGGCATCTACGTGAAACGTAAATGCCGATGGAATGGTCGTTTGTTAGCATCAAAGATCATATGAAGAAGTTATGGGGTTCTGAAGCTGCTAGGGGCTTCTAGTCCCAGCAACGAAGGGAAAATATCTACTTGGCTCCAAGTGTTGGAAGAAAGACAAAAGGTTACTTGACGGTGGGGTAGGGGCCCTGCCTAGAGTCCTAGAGGCTTATATGGGTGAGGCGGTGTGGCCAAACCCCCCTGAGGCCGAACAGCATGGCCCCCATGGGCATTGGCCCAATGTAAGGGCATAGTTGCTTAGTATGGCTCGGGTTGTTAACTTGTTGTAGTGTTGTTCCGGCAATGTAATTAAGGGGAGCTAGCAAGGGTTGCGACATGAAGAAAGAAGAAGTCGAGAGAAGACACGTACAATGAATGCACCATGGCGTGAATCCCGAAACGGATGAAGAAAAAATTGAAAGACAGAGAAAATAAAAAGATGAAAGGTATCAGAGACGAATCAATCAAAGGACAACAAATCCATCATGTGAGAGAACAATGTCGCCTCCAAACATAGTGGAAAACATCATCATACCAGAAGTAGGAGTGAAAGAGAAGAAGGCGAAGTAGAGGAGATATTCCTTGATCAATTACATGAAGAACATGAAAATTTCCGGCAAGAGAATTTAGATATTTCAAAAGACGAATATTTAGTACAAGGTATGCCGTTAGGCTTTTACAAGTTGAAGAATACCAAAATGACAAACTTATACCACGGACGAAGAAGTCATATTTGGATAAACAAGTCAAGAGATCTCCACGAAATAAAGTAACATTCGAAGAGAAAAAAACGAGAGCATTAACTTCCAAGATATTATAATAAACTTACAAGATCTATTTGGACTAACTCCACCTGCAAACCCCTGAGTCATAATGATGTCAGGAGGTGGAAGAATAGGAGCAATGGTTCGTAGATTTAGTACCACTACCTAGTTACAAAAGAAAAAATGATCCGGATACTTATTTACAAAATTTCAATAATGTTTGCACGGCAAACCAAGAGGCGGCCGAACCAATCAAACTTCAATTGTTTCTGGTGATCCTTAAGAAAAAACCTTTGGGGGGTATATTCAATTTTCACGTGAACATTTTGCAACATGGAACGAAATGAGAGTAGCATTTGTCTAGAGATTCCGAACAAAAAAATCAGAGGGAGAGATAATTGAAAGCTTACCACATATAAAACAAAAGAATGATGAATAAGTAGAAGAGTTCTTTGAAAGAATTATGATCGCGGCTTCAAAGATTGACCCGGATCCAGACGAGCAGTTTAAGAAAACGTGGTTCCTAAATGGACTTAGGAAAGAACTAGCCTAATATGTGGCTTTACTACTCAGTGACGACTTGGCCATAGTGAAGGCATCGGCTCGTAAGGTAGAGATAGGTATACTGAAGAAGGAAAGAATGAGAGATGAAAGTGATACGGATGAGAGTAGTGAAGAATCAGATGACGATAATTGAAAGAGGAAGAAAAAGAAGACAAAGGGAAGAAAAGTTGATACTAAGGAAGAGATCAAGGCTCTAAGAGGAAAATTAGAAGGAATCGCTCTAGACAACAGGCGATATCAAACATGAGTAGTGTGCCGAAGATGCCGAAACCTCGGACACTATGTGCAAGAGTGTCAATTAAAGCAATGTACCAATTGCAATAGCCTCACCCACAACACCAACAAGCTACATGGCAGTCATCATATGTGCTTTGATTCTTATAATGTCCTCATCAATGATCACTTGCTCTAACTTCGTGAAATTCAACAATAGGAGGCTTTCCTTTAATTTTTCCATGTTCTCTCTTGTGTGCAACTCATGTTGTATCAAGGTTTCACCCACTACAGTGTGCTTCACCAGACCAGATATCCTCTTGCTTTGTCACATCTACCATGCTTAAAACTCTCCTTGCTACTGAAGTCGCTCACCCACGACACATGGGGTTGTAGCGGGTGTGTGGATCATGAACTGAACCTCATGTCTGTCGGGAAGATGGCAATTGCGTCCTCGTTGATTGGCTTTGACTTGTGTTATTGAAAGCCCAATCTCCTTGCACTCTCAATCACCTTCTCCCTAGGCTAATCTAACTTAAGCGCCACCGTCAATCCAACGAGGTCCAACTCCTCCATCCTTGTGAGCAATGCCCATGCGATGCCCAACAACTTGGGTACTGGTGTCCTTACACCATGAAGCTTCGAACCTCCTTGCATGTCTTGGGGCATATCGTTCGTTGGTGTGCCGACATTCAATGCCCTCATGGGCTCCTTTGCACTCCCATAAGTACTTGCAAGCAATCTTCTCCTCGTTACCTTCAAGGCTGGGGCCATTCCAAAGATTTGCCCATGCTTACGGCCAACAAATCATCTTCCAAGTGCAATACTTGAGAGCTAATTGCCCTAGTCATCTCCTCTTGATGTCAGATCCCGCTGAAGGTAACTGAGACGTTCAATCTGGCAAAAGATCAGCTCCGTGCCAGCCGCCACTACTTCCCAATGAGTGCATGATGGCTTCTCTGACTTGAGCTGTGGATGAACTGGGCATCCAAGAGCGTGATCAGGCATTGGGCGTATGTTGCATCTCCACCAAGATTATGTTAATTTCCAACCTCCACCTCTATGGCACGACGACGTGCCCCAGGAGTTTACGCTTGAAGCGTCCTGCTGTCCACATGATGGGCTTCTCATATACAACGGCTTAGTTAAGTGGTTGTTTCCTGTGAGTGATGTCACCTAGTGCAATAATTTGATTCACATGAATATCCATAGATGACTGTGATCATGGATGAAAATTATCCAACGTATGCACAACCTTTGGACTATGGAGAGGTTTGAGAAGAAATGCTAGCCACCTGCCTCTTTCCGAGGTGAAGAGGATTAAAAAATTTAAAATAAGAGACCGTGTTTACAGACTGTCCTACTCTCTGATTGGCCCAAGCCAAAAGATTAGCACTTACCAGCACTACAGTGCCAATTTAGTTGCACACATCAGTGTAGTTTTTGTTTGGTATGTTTGGAAGTCATCAATTCCTATCGCAGTTTCTATCTGTTTGGTGCCAATAGCTATGAAAAATTCGGGCTTTTCTAACTTGCATGCAACCAAATTTTTGCATCCAAATAGGGTAATCCGATGAAGGCTCCACCTGGCGTGCTTCAGCTTCAAGCTGAGGCTTCCATGAGGAGAAATAACGCAGAATCCTAACATTATACCACAGCTTCCTACTGAATTGTGATGAGCAGTCAAGCATTCAGACTGCCATCAGATCTGGTTCGAATTGCCAACACTACTACTAGAGATTTGGTTCGATTGGCTAGTAATACAGCTTTGCTTTGTGTGAAGCACAAGATATAGGAAAAAGGCGCAGTTTTTCAAGTTAATAATGATGCTACTTTTGGCCATATAGCAAAAGTCACAACAAAGGAAACTTGTACAAAAGGTCAGATATAAATTAAAGTGAGTCACATTTTTACGAGGAAGGCTTACATGCATTGAAGGGGATCATGTGGAAGTTAGTATCTTTACCATCATACATGTATCTTAATTTATGTTCTGCAATATGTATGAACACTATCCACAACTCTACAAAGTAATCTGAATTGCACAGCATTCAACATTGTATCATTTGTTACATACGCAGTGAAAACATCCTTTCTATTCACAGAAAGAGTTGCAAACACATTTTGGTCGCGAAAAACCTCCATTCCTCACCTATCTAATAGGTGAGGCAACAATTCTATTCTCAAAAACGATACAAACACCTCTCCATGTTGGAGGAACTAAGCATGCTTGTCATTCTGAACAACATCAACGTTACGCAGATGCTGCGGCGGCTGACTCTTCACCTCCCTCTACCAATAGGTCGCTGATGAGAGCACCGGACCCATTCTCCAGAGACTGTAACACACTTGCCATATCCTTGGTTTTGTCACTTGCCATCAATGTGTCTTTGCCCATAGACTGGCTGAAGGCATCACTATCATGCTCTTCCTCTCCTGCAAATACAGGCACAAATACTATGAGACAATGTCAAGTTTTAACTTGACCGGTTCTTGACGAAGGTACAGAATTATACATTATCTTATAAATATCCCATTTGCTCTTCATGAATATGTAAACTAGCAAACATCCAACATGGCATTGCAAAATGTACACAATTCAGAAATGAGACAAGATTCCATGAGGTTTGAAAACCAACCAGAGAGATCAATCTGTTCTTGCTCATCAGAAGTCTCTAGATGCGGAACCTGTGAATCGATAACCCTTTCCCCAACGGTAGATACTACAGGATCCTCTGTCATTTCAAGAACAGAAATTCCTTCTTTGACTCCACCAACATGGGAACTCTCAACATCACCTTCAGGATAATTCATATTCTCATCTGCATTTGGTGGAGCAACAGCCGATGGAGGCCATGACTGCAATACAGCTTTATGTGCTTTTGCTTTTGCATTCTGAATAATATGCGCTAACTTCCTTGTTGCAACACCAAGAGGTCTCTTCTTGAAATGCTCCACATTGAAAGGACTCTTGATAGATACATCATTTGGCTCAAGCTCAATAACTCCTGAAGACTGCCCTTCATTCACAAGCGCAGGCAATGACCTCGGAACCTCTCCAACTGCACCATCCAACTCCATCGGTATTGGAGCAGGGACCTCCTCCACGGCTTCCGGTGTGGGAGCTTCGACAACATTCTTCTCCTTCAGTGCAGACCCATGAACGCCTGCGGCTTCCTCGTGCACCGACACCTGTGCCACCTCGGTCTCACGTTCAACTTCTACAGCCTTCTCATCCTCAATTGGAGACTCAACCTCTACCACGGGTGCCTCAGCCTCCTGCTCCGGTGCAACTAATTCCTTCTCCTCCACCGAAGGGGCAGCCTCCTCTTCGATCGCTGCTTCCGCCACCGGGCTCTCCTCAACTGCAGCCTCTGCCTCCACAGATACGGCAGCACCAACCTCTTCCACTGCTTCAGCTACGGGTGCTTCAATGTGCTTCTCCTCCTCCTCAATAACTGGAGCCTCTTCAACCACATGCATTTTCTCCTCAACCGAATCTGGTGCAACCTCTGCTTCTGGTGCAACTTCTACGGCCTTCTCCTCCTCCGATGGAGCCTCAGTCTTTTCAATGGGTGCGGCTGCCTCCTCCTCAGGAATGAATTCCCTCTCCTCCACCAAAGAGGCAGCCTCCTCTTCCTTTGCAGCTTCCTCCACTGGGCTCTCTTCAACTGCAGCCTCTGCCTCCAGGGGTCCCGGAGGAGCAATCTCTTCCTCAGCTTCAATTACGGGTGCTTCAATGTGTTTCTCCTCATTCTCAATAGGTGCAGCCTCTTCCTCCGCACGGCCTTCCTCCGCAACCGCAACCGGTGCAACCTCCGATTCCGGTTCAACTTCCACCCCCTTCTCCTCCTCCGTTGGAACCTCAGTCTCTTCAATCGGTGCCGCTGCCTCCTCTTCAGGAATGAATTCCTTCGCCTCCACCAAAGGGGCAGCCTCCCCATCCTTTGCAGCTTCCTCCACCGGGCTCTCAAATGCAGCTTTCCCCTCCACGGGTGCCGGAGCAGAAATCTCTTCCTCAGCTTCAGTTACAGGTGCTTCAATGTGCTTCTCCTCTCCCTCAATACGTGCAGCCTCTTCCTCTGCACGGCCTTCCTCCCCAGCCGCAACCGGTGCAACCTCCGATTCCGGTTCAACTTCCCCCGCCTTCTCCTCCTCCGTTGGAGCCTCAGTCTCTTCAATGGGTGCCACTGGCTCCTCTTCAGGAATGAATTCCTTCTGCTCCACCAAAGGGGCAGCCTCCTCTCCCTTTGCAGCTTCCTCCACCGGCCTCTCCTTAACTGCAACCCCCGCCTCCACGGGTGCCGGAGCAGCAATCTCTTCCACAGCTTCACTTACGGGTGCTTCAATGTGCTTCTCCTCCCCCTCGATAGGTGCACCCTCTTCCTCTGCACAGCCTTCCTCCCCAACCGCAACCAGTGCAACCTCCGATTCCGGTTCAATTTCCGCCGCCTTCTCCTCCTCCGTTGGACCCTCAGTCTCTTCAATCGGTGCCGCTGCCTCCGCTCCAGGAATGAATTCCTTCTCCTCTACCGAAGGGGCAGCTTCCTCTTCCTTTCGAGCTTCCTCCACCGGGCTCTCAACTGCAGCTTCCTCCTCTACGGGTGCCGGAGCAGAAATCTCATCCCCAGCTTCAATTACGGGTGCTTCAATGTGTTTCTCCTCATTCTCGATAGCTGCACCCTCTTCCTCTGCACGGCCTTCCTCCGCAACCGCAACCGGTGGAACCTCCAATTCCGGTTCAATTTCCGCCGCCTTCTCCTCCTCCGTTGGACCCTCAGTTTCTTCAATGGATGCCGCTGCCTCCTCTTCAGGAATAAATTCCTTCTCCTCCACCAAAGGAGCAGCCTCCTCTTCCTTTGCAGCTTCCTCCACCGGGCTCTCAACTGCAGCTTCCTCCTCTACGGGTGTCGCAGCAGCAATCTCTTCCCCAGCTTCACTTACGGGTGCTTCAATGTGCTTCTCCTCATTCTCGATAGCTGCACCCTCTTCCTCTGCACGGCCTTCCTCCCCAACCGCAACCGGTGCAACCTCCGATTCCGGTTCAATTTCCGCCGCCTTCTCCTCCTCCGTTGGACCCTCAGTTTCTTCAATGGATGCCGCTGCCTCCTCTTCAGGAATGAATTCCTTCTCCTCCACCAAAGGAGCAGCCTCCTCTTCCTTTGCAGCTTCCTCCACCGGGCTCTCAACTGCAGTTTCCTCCTCTACGGGTGTCGCAGCAGCAATCTCTTCCCCAGCTTCACTTACGGGTGCTTCAATGTGCTTCTCCTCCCCCTCGATAGGTGCAGCCTCTTCCTCTGCACGGACTTCCTCCGCAACCACAACCGGTGCAACCTCCGATTCGGGTTCAACTTCCCCCGCCCTCTCCTCCTCCGTTGGACCCTCAGTCTCTTCAATCGGTGCCGCTGCCTCCTCTCCAGGAATTAATTCCTTCTCCTCTACCGAAGCGGCAGCTTCCTCTTCCTTTTCAGCTTCCTCCACCGGGCTCTCAACTGCAGCTTCCTCCTCTACGGGTGCCGGAGCAGCAATCTCATCCACAGCTTCACTTACGGGTGCTTCAATGTGCTTCTCCTCATTCTCGATAGCTGCACCCTCTTCCTCTGCACGGCCTTCCTCCGCAACCGCAACTGGTGCAACCTCCGATTCCGGTTCAATTTCCGCCGCCTTCTCCTCCTCCGTTGGACCCTCAGTTTCTTCAATGGATGCCGCTGCCTCCTCTTCAGGAATGAATTCCTTCTCCTCCACCAAAGGAGCAGCCTCCTCTTCCTTTGCAGCTTCCTCCACCGGGCTCTCAACTGCAGCTTCCTCCTCTACGGGTGTCGCAGCAGCAATCTCTTCCCCAGCTTCACTTACGGGTGCTTCAATGTGCTTCTCCTCCCCCTCGATAGGTGCAGCCTCTTCCTCTGCACGGACTTCCTCCGCAACCACAACCGGTGCAACCTCCGATTCGGGTTCAACTTCCCCCGCCCTCTCCTCCTCCGTTGGACCCTCAGTCTCTTCAATCGGTGCCGCTGCCTCCTCTCCAGGAATGAATTCCTTCTCCTCTACCGAAGCAGCAGCTTCCTCTTCCATTGCAGCTTCCTCCACCGGGCTCTCAACTGCAGCTTCCTCCTCTACGGGTGTCGCAGCAGCAATCTCATCCACAGCTTCACTTACGGGTGCTTCAATGTGCTTCTCCTCATTCTCGATAGCTGCACCCTCTTCCTCTGCACGGCCTTCCTCCGCAACCGCAACTGGTGCAACCTCCGATTCCGGTTCAATTTCCGCCGCCTTCTCCTCCTCCGTTGGACCCTCAGTTTCTTCAATGGATGCCGCTGCCTCCTCTTCAGGAATGAATTCCTTCTCCTCCACCAAAGGAGCAGCCTCCTCTTCCTTTGCAGCTTCCTCCACCGGGCTCTCAACTGCAGCTTCCTCCTCTACGGGTGTCGCAGCAGCAATCTCTTTCCCAGCTTCACTTACGGGTGCTTCAATGTGCTTCTCCTCCCCCTCGATAGCTGCACCCTCTTCCTCTGCACGGACTTCCTCCGCAACCGCAACCGGTGCAACCTCCGATTCGGGTTCAACTTCCCCCGCCCTCTCCTCCTCCGTTGGACCCTCCGTCTCTTCAATCGGTGCCGCTGCCTCCTCTTCAGGAATGAATTCCTTCTCCTCCACCGAAGGGGCAGCTTCCTCTTCCTTTGCAGCTTCCTCCACCGGGCTCTCAACTGCAGCTTCCTCCTCTACGGGTGTCGCAGCAGCAATCTCTTCCCCAGCTTCACTTACGGGTGCTTCAATGTGCTTCTCCTCCCCCTCGATAGGTGCAGCCTCTTCCTCTGCACGGACTTCCTCCGCAACCGCAACCGGTGCAACCTCCGATTCGGGTTCAACTTCCCCCGCCCTCTCCTCCTCCGTTGGACCCTCAGTCTCTTCAATCGGTGCCGCTGCCTCCTCTTCAGGAATGAATTCCTTCTCCTCCACCGAAGGGGCAGCTTCCTCTTCCTTTGCAGCTTCCTCCACCGGGCTCTCAACTGCAGCTTCCTCCTCTACGGGTGCCGGAGCAGCAATCTCATCCCCAGCTTCACTTGCGGGTGCTTCAATGTGCTTCTCCTCCCCCTCGATAGGTACAGCCTCTTCCTCTGCACGGCCTTCCTCCCCAACCTCAACCGGTGCAACCTCCGATTCTGGTTCAACTTCTACCGCCTTCTCCTGCTCCGTTGGAGCCTCAGTCTCTTCAATCGGTGCCGCTGCCTTCCCTTCAGGAATGAATTCCTTCTCCTCTACCGAAGGGGCAGCTTCCTCTTCCTTAGCAGCTTCCTCCACCGGGCTCTCAACTGCAGCTTCCTCGTCTACGGGTGTCGGAGCAGCAATCTCTTCCTCAGCTTCACTTACGTGTGCTTCAATGTGCTTCTCCTCCCCCTCGATAGGTACAGCCTCTTCCTCCACACGGCCTTCCTCCGCAACCGCAACCGGTGCAACCTCCGATTCTGGTTCAACTTCCCCCGCCTTCTCCTTCTCCGTTGGAGCCTCAGTCTCTTCAATAGGTGCCGCTGCCTCCTCTTCAGGAATAAATTCCTTCTGCTGCACCAAAGGGGCAGCCTCCTCTTCCTTTGCAATTTCCTCCACCGGGCTCTCAACTGCAGCTTCCTCCTCTACGGGTGCCGGAGCAGCAATCTCTTCGTCAGCTTCACTTACGGGTGCTTCAATGTGCTTCTCCTCATCCTCAATAGGTGCAGCCTCTTCCTCCGCACGGCCTACCTCCCCAACCGCAACCGGTGCAACCTCCGATTCTGGTTCAGTTTCCACCGCCTTCTCCTCCTCCGTTGGAGCCTCAGTCTCTTCAATCGGTGCCGCTGCCTCCTCTTCAGGAATGAATTCCTTCTCCTCCACCGAAGGGGCAGCTTCCTCCACCGGGCTCTCAACGGCAGCTTCCTCCTCTACGGGTGCCCGAGCAGCAATCTCTTCCCCAGCTTCACTTACGGGTGCTTCAATGTGCTTCTCCTTATCCTTGATAGGTGCAGCCTCTTCCTCCGCACGGCCTTCCTCCCCAACCGCAACCGGTGCAACCTCCGATTCCGGTTCAACTTCCACCGCCTTCTCCTCCTCCGTTGGAGCCTCAGTCTCTTCAATGGGTGCCACTGGCTCCTCGTCAGGAATGAATTCCTTCTCCTCCACCAAAGGGGCAGCCTCCTCTTCCTTTGTAGCTTCCTCTACCGGCCTCTCCTCAACTTCAACCCCCGCCTCCACGGGTGCCGGAGCAGCAATCTCTTCGTCAGCTTCACTTATGGGTGCTTCAAAGTGGTTCTCCTCATCCTCCAAAGGTGCAGCCTCTTCCTCCACATGGCCTTCCTCCGCAACCGCAACCGGTGCAACCTCCGATTTCGGTTCAACTTCCACCGCCTTCTCCTCCTCCGTTGGAGCCTCAGTCTCTTCAATCGGCGCCGCTTCCTCCGCTTCAGGAATGAATTCCTTCTCCTCCACCAAAAGAGCAGCCACCTCTTCCTTTGCAGCTTCCTCCACCGGGCTCTCAACTGCAGCTTCCTCCTCTACGGGTGCCGGAGCAGCAATCTCTTCCACAGCTTCACTTACGGGTGCTTCACTGTGCTTCTCCTCATCCTCGATAGGTGCACCCTCTTCCTCTGCACGGCCTTCCTCCCCAACCGCAACCGGTGCAACCTCCGATTCGGGTTCAACTTCTACCGCCTTCTCCTCCTCCGTTGGAGCCTCAGTTTCTTCAATCGGTGCCGCTTCCTCCGCTTCAGTAATGAATTCCTTCTCCTCCACCAAAGGAGCAGCCTCCTCTTCCTTTGCAGCTTCCTCCACCGGGCTCTCAACTGCAGCTTCCTCCTCTACGGGTGCCGGAGCAGCAATCTCTTCCACAGCTTCACTTACGGGTGCTTCACTGTGCTTCTCCTCATCCTCGATAGGTGCACCCTCTTCCTCTGCACGGCCTTCCTCCCCAACCGCAACCGGTGCAACCTCCGATTCGGGTTCAACTTCTACCGCCTTCTCCTCCTCTGTTCGAGCCTCAGGCTCTTCAATCGGTGCCGCTTCCTCCGCTTCAGGAATGAATTCCTTCTCCTCCACCAAAGGAGCAGCCTCCTCTTCCTTTGCAGTTTCCTCCACCGGACTCTCAACTGCAGCTTCCTCCTCTACGGGTGCCGGAGCAGCAATCTCATCCCCAGCTTCACTTACGGGTGCTTCAATGTGCTTCTCCTCCCCCTCGATAGGTAGAGCCTCTTCCTCCGCACAGCCTTCCTCCGCAACCGCAACCGGTGCAACCTCCGATTCTGGTTCAACTTCCCCCGCCTTCTCCTCCTCTGTTGGAGCCTCAGTCTCTTCAATCGGTGCCGCTTCCTCCGCTTCAGGAATGAATTCCTTCTCCTCCACCAAAGGAGCAGTCTCCTCTTCCTTTGCAGCTTCCTCCACCGGGCTCTCAACTGCAGCTTCCTCCTCTACGGGTGCCGGAGCAGCAATCTCTTCCTCCGCTTCACTTACGGGTGCGTCAATGTGCTTCTCCTCATCCTCGATAGGTGCAGCCTCTTCCTCTGCACGGCCTTCCGGTTCAACCGCAACCGGTGTAACCTCCGGTTCCGGTTCAACTTCCACCGCCTTCTCCTCCTCCGTTGGAGCCTCAGTCTCTTCAATCGGTGCCGCTGCCTCTTCTTCAGGAATGAATTCCTTCTCCCCCACCAAAGGGGCAGCTTCCTCTTCCTTCGCGGCTTCCTCCACTGGGCTCTCCTCAACTGCAGCCTCTGCCTCCACCGGTGCCGGAGCAGAAATCTCTTCCTCCACTTCACTTACAGGTGCTCCAATGTGCTTCTCCTCCTCCAGAATAGGTGCAGCCTGTTCCTCTGCACGGCCTTCCTCCCCAACCGCAACTGGTGCAACCTCCGCTTCCGGTTCAACCTCCACCGCCTTCTTTTCCTCTGTTGAACCCTCAGTCTCTTCAATGGGTGCAGCTGCCTCCTCTGCAAGAATGAATCCCTTGTCCTCCACCAAAGGGGCAGCCTCCTCTTGCTTTGCAGCTTCCTCCACTGGGTTCTCCTCAACTGCAGCCTCCGCCTCCACGGTTGCAGGAGCAGCAATCTCTTCCCCAGCTTCACTTACGGGTGCTTCAATGTGCTTCTCTTCCTCCTCGATAGGTCCAGCACCGTCAACCACATTGGCTTCCCCCTCCACCACATCTGGTGCAACCTCCGTTTCCGGTGCAACTTCTACGGCCTTCTCCTCCTCCGATAGAGACTCAGTCTCTTCAACCGGTGCGGCAGCCTCCTTCTCAGGAATGAATTCCCTCTCCTCCACCAAAGAGGCAGCCTCCTCCTCCTTTGCAGCTTGCTCCACCGGGCTCTCGTCAACTGCACCCTCCCCCTCCACGTTTGTAGGAGCAGCAACCTCTTTATCGGCTTCAGTTACAGGTGCTTCAATGTGAATCTCCTCATCCTTGATAGGTGCAGCCTCTTCCTCCGCACGGCTTTCCTCCCCAACCGCAACCGGTGCAACCTCTGCTTCCGGTTCAACTTCCACCACCCTCTCCTGCTCCGTTGGAGCTTCAGTCTCTTCAATGGGTGCCACTGGCTCCTCTTCAGGAATGAATTCCTTCTCCTCCACCAGAGGGTCGGCCTGCTCTTCCTTTGCAGCTTCCTCCACCGGGCTCTCCTCAACTGCAGCCTCCACCTCCACCGGTGCCGGAGGAGTAATCTCTTCCTCAGCTTCAGTTACGGGTGCTTCAATCTGATTCTCCTCTTCCTTGATAGGTGCAGCCTCTTCCTCCGCATGGGCTTCCTCCTCAACCGAATCTGGTGCAACCTCTCTTTCCGGGGCAACTTCTATGGCCTTCTCCTCCTCCGATGGAGCCTCAGTCTTTTCAATGGGTGCAGCAGCCTCCTCCTCAGGAACGAATTCCTTGTCCTCCACCAAAGGGGCAGCCTCCTCTTCCATCACCGCTTCCTCCATCGGGCTCTCCTCAACTGCAGCCTCCCCCTCCACGGGTCCGGGAGCAGCAATCTCTTCCTCGGCTTCAGTTACGGGTGCTTCAATCTGATTCTCCTCTTCCTCGATAGGTGCAGCCTCATCAACAGCATGGGCTTCCTCCTCAACCGAATCTGGTGCAACCTCTCTTTCCGGGGCAACTTCTACGGCCTTCTCCTCCTCCGATGGAGGCTCATTCTTTTCAATGGGTGAGGCAGCCTCCTCCTCAGGAACGAATTCCACGTCATCCACCAAAGGGGCAGCCTCCTCTTCCTTTGCAGCTTCCTCCACCGGGCTCTCCTCAACTGCAGCCTCCCCCTCCACCGGTGCCGGAGGAGCAATCTCTTCCTCAGCTTCAGTTATGGGTGCTTCAATCTGATTCTCCTCTTCCTCGATAGGTGCAGCCTCTTCAACCGCATGGGCTTCCTCCTCAACCGAATCTGGTGCAACCTCTCTTTCCGGGGCAACTTCTACGGCCTTCTCCTCCTCCGTTGGAGCCTCAGTCTTTTCAATGGGTGCGGCAGCCTCCTCCTCAGGAACGAATTCCGCGTCATCCACCAAAGGGGCAGCCTCCTCTTCCTTTGCAGCTTCCTCCACCGGGCTCTTCTCAACTGCAGCCTCTGCCTCCACCGGTGCCGGAGGAGCAATCTTTTCCTCAGCTTCAGTTACGGGTGCTTCAATCTGATTCTCCTCTTCCTCAATAGGTGCAGCCTCTTCAACAGCATGGGCTTCCTCCTCAACCGAATCTGGTGCAACCTCCGATTCCGGTTCAACTTCCAACGCCTTCTCGTCCGTTGGAGCCTCAGTCTCTTCAATGTGTGCCGCTGCCTCCTCTTCAGGATTGAATTCCTTCTCCTCCACCAAAGGGGCAGCCTCCTCGTCCTTTGCAGCTTCCTCCACCAAAGGGGCAGCCTCCTCGTCCTTTGCAGCTTCCTCCACCGGGCTCTCAACTGCAGCTTCCGCCTCCACGGGTACCAGAGCAGCAGTCTCTTCCTCCACTTCACCTACGGGTCCTTCAATGTGCTTCCCCTCCTCCTCGATAGGTCCAGCCTCTTCAACCGCATGGGATTCCTCCTCAACCCCAACTGGTGCAACCTCCGATTGCCGTTCAACTTCTACACCCTTCTCCTCCTCCGTTGGAGCCTCAGTCACTTCAATGGGTGCCACTGGCTCCTTTTCAGGAATGAATTCCTTCTCCGCCACCAAAGGGGCAGCCTCCTCTTCCTTTGCAGCTTCCTCCACCGGCCTCTCCTCAACTGCAGCCTCCGCCTCCACAGGTGCCGGAACAGAAATCCCTTCCTCCGCTTCACTTACGGGTGCTTCAATGTGCTTCTCCCCAGCCTCGATAGGTGCAGCCTCTTCCTCCGCACGGCCTTCCTCCCCAACCGCATCCAGCGCAACCTCCGCTTCCGGTTCACCTTCCACCGCCTTCTCCTCCTCTGTTGAAGCCTCAGTCTCTTCAATGGGTGCCACTCCCTCCTCTTCAGGAATGAATTCCTTCTCCTCTACCAAAGGGGCAGCCTCCTCATCCTTTGCAGCTTCCTCCACCGGGCTCTCAACTGCAGCTTCCGCCTCCATGGGTGCCGGAGCAGCAATCTCTTTCTCCGCTTCACTTACGGGTGCTTCAATGTGCTTCTCCTCCTCCTCGATAGCTCCATCCTCTTCAACCGCATGGGCTTCCTCATCAACCGCAACCGGTGGAACCTCGACTTCGCGTTCAACTTCTACATCCTTCTCCTTCTCCATTGGAGCCTCAGTCTCGTCATTGGGTGCCCCTGCTTCCTCTTCAGGAATGAATTCCTTCTCCACCAAAGGGGCAGCCTCCTCTTCCTTTGCAGCTTCCTCCAAAGGGCTCTCCTCAACTGCAGCCTCACCCTCCACCGGTGCGGGAGCAGCAACCCCTTCCTCGGCTTCAGTTACAGGTGCTTCAATGTGCCTCAAATCCTCGATAGGTGCAGCCTCTTCCTCTGCACGGCCTTCCTCCTCAACCGGTGCAACCCCCGCTTCTGGTTCAACTTCCACCGCCTTCTCCTCCTCCGTTGGAGCCTCAATCTCTTCAATGGGTACCCCTGCCTCCTCTGCAGGAATGAATTCCTTGTCCTCCACCAAATGGGCAGCCTCCTTTTCCTTTGCGGCTTCCTCCACCGGCCGCTCCTCAACTGCAGCCTCCGCCTCCACCGGTGCGGGAGCAGCAATCTCTTTCTCCACTTCAGTTACGGGTGCTGTAATGTGCTTCTCCTCCTCCTTGATAGGCTCTGCATCTCCCGCCGCACGGGCTTCCTCCTCAACCGCAACCCGTGCAACCTCTGCCTCCGGCTCTACTACTCCACCCTTCTCCTCCTCCGCTGGAGTCTCTTGAATGAGTGCCGTTGACTTCTCTTCAGGAACGAATTCCTTGTCCTCCACCAAATGGGCAGCCTTCTCTCCCTTTGCAGCTTCCTCCACCAGGCTCTCCTCAACTGCAGCCTCCGCCTCCATGGGTGCGGGAGCAGCAATCTCTTCCTCGGCTTCAGTTACTGGTGCTTCGGTTCCTCTCTCCACCTGCTCGATTGGTGCAGCCTCTTGCACCTCATGGGCTTCATCTGCAACCACAACCGATCCAACCTCCGCTTCCGGTTCAACTTCCACAGCCTTCTCCTCCTCCGTTGCAGCCTCAGTCTCTTCAATGGGTGGGGTAGCCTCCTCTGCAGGAACGAATTCCTTGTCCGCCACCAAAGGGGCAGCCTCCTCTTCCTTCGCCGCTTCCTCCACCAGGCTCTCCACATGTGCAGCCTCCCCCTCCACTGATGCGGGAGCAGCAATCTCTTCCTCCGCTGCAGCTCCGGGTGCTTCAATTCCCTTCTCCTGCTCCTCGCTAGGCGCAGCCTCTTCAACCGCATGGGTTTCATCCGCAACCGTAACCGGTGCAACCTCTGCTTCAGGTTCAACTTGTACACCCTTCTCCTCCTCCGTTGGAGCCTCAGTCTCTGGAAGAGGTGCTGGTGCATCCTCTTCACGACCAAATTCCTTGTCCTCCAGCAAAGGGGGAGCCTCCCCCTCAACGGCTGCAGGAGCAGCAATCTCTTCCTCCGCTTCAGCTCCGGGTGCTTCAATTCCCTTCTTCTGCTCCTCACTAGGCGCAGCCTCTTCAACAGAACGGGCTTCCTCCTCAACCGCATC
Source organism: Polytrichum formosum (assembly GCA_964035585.1). NCBI lineage: Eukaryota > Viridiplantae > Streptophyta > Polytrichopsida > Polytrichales > Polytrichaceae > Polytrichum > Polytrichum formosum. The sequence goes on from OZ037936.1 coordinate 66,681,962, forward strand.
CGGTGCAATCTCCGCTTCCGGCTGCACTTCTACAGCCTTCTCCTCATCCGTTGGAGCCTCAGTCTCTTCAATGGGTGTCGCGGGCCCCTCTGCAGAACTGATTTCGTTGTCCTCCACCACAGGGGCAGCCTCCTCTTCCTTCGCCGCTTCCTCCACCGGGCTCTCCTCAACTCCAGCCTCCCCCTCCACCTTCTGCTCCTCCTCCCTAGGTGCAGCCTCTTCAAAAGCATGGGCTTCATCCGCAACCGCGGCCGGTGCAACCTCCGCTTCCGGTTCAACTTCAACCGCCTTCGTCCTCTCCATTGGAGCCTCAGTCTCTTCAATGGATGCAGCTGCCTTCTCCTCACGAACGAATTCCCTCCAACCCACCGAAGGGGCAGCCTCCTGGTCCTTTGCGGCTTGCTCCACCCCCCTCTCCTCAACTGCAGCCTCCACCTCCACAGGTGTGGGAGCAGCAATCTCTTCCTCCGGTTCCAGTTCATCTTCCACTGCCTTCTCCTCCTCCGTTGGAGTCTCAGTGCCTTCAATGGGTGCCCATGCCTCCTCTGCAGGAACAAATTCCCTGTCCTCCACCAAAGGGGCAGCCTCCTCTTCCCTTGCGGCTTCCTTCACTGGGCTCTCCTCAACTGCACCCTCCGCCTCCACGGGTGCGGGAGCAGCAATCTCTTCGTCCGCTTCAGCTCCGGGTACTTCAATTCCCTTCTCCTGCTCCTCGCTAGGCGCAGCCTCTTGACCCGCATGGGCTTCATCCGCAACCGCAACCGGTGCAACCTCCGCTTCCGGTTCAGCTTTCACAGCCTTCTCCTCCTCCGTTGGAGCCTCAGTCTCTTCAATGGGTTCGGCGGCCTCCTCTGCACGAACGAATTCCTTGTCCTCCACCGAAGGCGCAGCCTCCTCTTCTTTTGCGGCTTCCTCCACCGGGCTCCCCTCAACTGCAGCCTCCACCTCCACGGGTGCGGGAGCAGCAACCTCCTTCTCGGATTCAGCTACAGGTGCTTCAATGTTCTTCTCGTCCTCCACAATAGGTGCAGCCCCTTCCTCCGTATGGCCTTCCTCCTCAACCAAATCCGGTGCAACCTCCGCTTCTGGTTCAACTTCCCCCGCCTTCCCCTCGTCCACACGAGCCTCAGTCTCTACGAGAGGTGCTGCTGCCTCCTCCTCAGGAACGAATTCCCTCTCCTCCACCAAAGGGGCACCCTCCTCTTCCTCGGCTTCAGTTACGGGTCCTTCAATTCCTCTGTCCACCTGCTTGATAGGTGCAGCCTCTTCCTCCGCATAGGCTTCGTCTTCAACCGCAACTGGTGCCACCTCCGCTTCCGGTTCAACTTCCACCCCCTTCTCCTCCTCCATTGGAGCCTCAGTCTCTTCAATGGGTGTGGCAGCCTCCTCTGCACAAACGAATTCCTTGTCCTCCACCACAGGGGCAGCCTCCTCTTCCTTCGCCGCTTCCTCCACCAGGCTCTCCTCACCTCCAGCCTCCCCCTCCACCGGTGCGGGAGCAGCAATCTCTTCCTCCGCCTCAGCTACAGGTGCTTCAATGTGCTTCTCCTCCTCCTCGCTAGGCGCAGCCTCTTCCACTGCATGGGCTACATCCACAACCGCAACCGGTGCAACCTGCGCTTCTGGTTCAACTTCCACAGGCTTCTGCTCCTCCGTTGCAGCCTCAGTCTCTTCAATGGGTGCGGCAGTCTCCTCTGCAGGAACAAATTCCTTGTCCTCCACCAAAGGGGCAGCCACGTCTTCCTTCGCCGCTTCCTGCACCGGGCTCTCCTCAACTGCAGCCTCCCCCTCCACGGCTGTGTGAGCAGCAATCTCTTCCTCGGCTTCAGCTCTGGGTGCTTCAAATCCCTTCTCCTCCTCACTAGGAGCAGCCTCTTCAACCGCAGGGGCTTCATCTGCAACCACAACCGGTGCTACCTCCATTTCCGGTTTACCTTTGACAGCCTTCTCCTCCTCCGTTGGAGCCTCAGTCTCTTCAATGGGTGCCGCTGCCTCGTCTGCAGGATCGAATTCCTTACCAGCCACCAAAGGGGCAGCCTCCTCCTTGATCGCCCCTTCCTCCACCAGGGTTTCCTCAACTGCAGCCTCCGCCTTCACCGGTCCCGGAGGAGCAATCTCTTCCTCAGCTTCAGTTACGGGTGCTTCAATGTGCTTCTCCTCCTCCTCCATAGGTGCAGCCTCTTCCTTCGCATGGGCTTCATCTTCAACCGCAACCGGTGCAACCTCCGCTTGCGGTTCAACTTCCAGAGCCTTCTCCTCCTCCATTGGAGCCTCAGTCTCTTCAATGGGTGCCCCTGCCTCCTCTCCAGGAACGAATTCCTTCTCCTCCACCAAAGGGGCAGCCTCCTCTTCCTTCACCGCTTCCTCCACCGGGCTCTCCTCAACTGCAGCCTCTGCCTCCACGGATGCGGGAGCAGCAATCTCTTCCTCGGCTTCAGTTACTGGTGCTTCGGTTCCTCTCTCCACCTGCTCGATTGGTGCAGCCTCTTGCACCTCATGGGCTTCATCCGCAACCGCAACCGATCCAACCTCCGCTTCCGGTTCAACTTCCACAGCCTTCTCCTCCTCCGTTGCAGCCTCAGTCTCTTCAATGGGTGGGGTGGCCTCCTCTGCAGGAACGAATTCCTTCTCCTCCACCAAAGGGGCAGCCTCCTCTTCCATCATCGCTTCCTCCACCGGGCTCTCAACTGCAGCCTCCCCCTCCACGGGTCCGGGAGCAGCAATCTCTTCCTCCGCTGCAGCTCCGGGTGCTTCAATTCCCTTCTCCTGCTCCTCGCTAGGCGCAGCCTCTTCAACCGCATGGGCTTCATCCGCAACCGCAACCGGTGCAACCTCTGCTTCAGGTTCAACTTGTACACCCTTCTCCTCCGTTGGAGCCTCAGTCTCTGGAAGAGGTGCTGCTGCATCCTCTTCACGACCGAATTCCTTGTCCTCCACCAAAGGGGGAGCCTCCTCCTCAATCGCCCCTTCCTCCACCGGGCTTTCCTCAACTGCAGCCTCCGCCTCCACCGATGCGGGAGCACCAATTTCTTCCTCGGCTTCAGTTACGGGTCCTTCAATTCCTCTCTCCACCTGCTCAATAGGTGCAGCCTCTTCCTCTGCATGGGCTTCCTCTTCAACTCCAACCGGTGCAACCTCCGCTTCCGGTTGAACTTCCACCCCCTTCTCCTCCTCCGTTGCAGCCTCAGTCTCTTCAATGGGTGCGGCAGCATCCTCTACAGGAATGAATTCCTTGTCCTCCACCAAAGGGGCAGCCTCCTCTTCCTTCGCAGCTTTCTCCACCGGGCTCTCCTCAACTCCAGCCTCCCCCTCCACCGGTGCGGGAGCAGCAATCTCTTCCTCCGCCTCAGCTACAGGTGCTTCAATGTGCTTCTCCTCCTCCTCGCTAGGCGCAGCCTCTTCAACCGCATGGGCTCCATCTGCAACCGCAACCGGTGCAACCTCCGCTTCCGGTTCAACTTCTACACCCTTCTCCTCCTCCGTTGGAGCCTCAGTCTCTTCAATGGTTGCCGCGGGCTCCTCTGCAGGAACGAATTCCTTGTCCTCCACCACAGGGGCAGCCTCCTCTTCCTTCGCCGCTTCCTCCACCGGGCTCTCCTCAACTCCAGCCTCCCCCTCCACCTTCTGCTCCTCCTCCCTAGGTGCAGCCCCTTCAAAAGCATGGGCTTCATCTGCAACCGCGACCGGTGCAACCTCCACTTCCGGTTCAACTTCCACCGCCTTCTTCTTCTCCATTGGAGCCTCAGTCTCTTCAATGCATGCAGCTGCCTTCTCCTCACGAACGAATTCCCTCCAACCCACCGAAGGGGTAGCCTCCTGGTCCTTTGCGGCTTCCTCCACCGCCCTCTCCTCAACTGCAGCCTCCGGCTCCACGGGTGCGGGAGCAGGAATCTCTTCCTCAGCTTCAGCTACGGGTGCTTCAATACCCTTCTGCTCCTCCTCGATAGGTGCAGCCTCTTCAACCGCATGGGCTTCATCCTCAACCCCAACCGGTGCAACTTCCACAGCGTGCTCCTCCTCAGCTGGAGCCTCAGCCTCTTCAAGGGGTGCCGCTGCCTCCTCATCACGAACAAATTCCCTCTCCTCCACCAAAGAGGCACCCTCTTCTTCCTGTGTGGATTCCTCCACTGGGCTCTCCTCAACTGCAGCCTCTGCCTCCACGGGTGCGGGAGGACGAACATCTTCCACGGATTCAGCTACGGATGCTTCGGTTCCTCTCTCCACCTGCTCAATAGGTGCAGCCTTTTCCTCCGCATGGGCTTCATCTTCAACCGCAACCGGTGCAACCTCCGCTTCCGGTTCAACTTCCACCGCCTTCTCCTCCTCCATTGCAGTCTCAGTCTCGTCAATGGGTGCCCCTGCCTCCTCTGCAGGAACGAATTCCTTCTCCACCAAAGGGGCAGCCTCCTCTTCGATCGCCCCTTCCTCCACTGGGCTTTCCTCAACTGCAGCCTCCGCCTCCACGGGTGCAGGAGCAGCAATCTCTCCCTCGGATTCAGCTACGGGTGCTTCAATGTTTCTCTCGTCCTCCTCGATAGGTGCACCCCCTACCTCCATACGGCCTTCCTCCGCAACTGAATCCGGTGCAACCTCCGATTCCGATTCAACATCCACGGACTTCTCCTTGTCCACGCGAGCCTCAGTCTCTCCAATAGGTGCTGCTGCCTCCTCCTCAGGAAAGAATTCCCTCTCCTCCACCAAAGGGGCAGCTTCCTCTTCCTTTGCAGCTTCCTCCACTGGGCTCTCCTCAACAGGAGCATCCGCCTCCACATGTGCCGGAGCAGCAACGTCTTCCTCGACTTCAGGTACGGGTGCGTCAATTCCTCTCTCCACCTGCTCAATAGGTGCAGCCTCTTCCTCCCCATGGGCTTCCTCCCCAACCGCACCCGGTGCAACCTGCGCTTCCCGTTCAACTTCTATGGCCTTCTCCTCCTCCGTTGGAGTCTCTTCACTGGATGCCACGGCCTCCTCTGCAGGAACGAATTCCTTGTCCTCCACCACAGGGGCAGCATCCTCTTCCTTCGCAGCCTCCTCCACCGGGCTCTCCTCAACTCTAGCCTCCGCCTCCACGGGTGCGGGAGCAGCAATCTCTTCCTCAGCTTCAGCTATGGGTGCTTCAATGCGCTTCACATCCTCCTCGCTAGGCGCAGCCTCTTCAACTGCATGGGCTTCCTCTGCAACTGCATCTGGTGCAACCTCCGCTTCCGGTTCAACTTTCACCTTCTCCTCCGTTGGAGCCTCAGTCTCTTCACTGGGTGCCGCTGCCTCCTCTTCAGGAACAAATTCCCTCTCCTTCACCAAAGGGGCAGCCTGCTCTTCCCTTGCGGCTTCCTCCACAGGGCTCTCCTCAACTGCGGACTCCGCCTCCACGGGTGCGGAAGCAGCAACATCTTCCTCGGATCCAGCTACGGGTGCTTCAATGTGCTTCTCCTCCTCCTCAATAGGTGCAACCTCTTCCTCCGCATGGGCTTCCTCCTCAACCCCAACCGGTGCAACCTCCGATTCAGGTGCAACTTCTACGGCCTTCTCCTCCTCAGCTGGAGCCTCAGTCTTTTCAATGGGTGCCGCTGCCTCCTCCTCATAAACGAATTCTCTCTCCTTCACCAATGGGGCAGCCTCCTCTTCCTTTGCGGCTTCCTCCACCGGCCTCTCATTAACTGCAGCCTCCGCCTCCACTGGTGCAGAAGCAGCAATCTCTTCCTCCGCTTCAGCTACGGGTGCTTCAAATTCCTTCTGCTCCTCCTCGCTAGGTGCAGCCTCTTCAACCCCATGGAGTTCCTCGCCAACCGCAACCGGCGCAACCTCCACTTCCGGTTCAACTTCCACCGCCTTCTCCTCCTGCGTTGCAGCCTCAGTCACTTCAGTGGGTGCCACTGCCTCCTCTTCAGGAACTAATTCCTTCGCCTCCACCAAAGGGGCAGCCTCCTCTTTGATCGCCCCTTCCTCCACCGGGCTCTCCTCAACTGCAGCCTCCGCCTCCACGGGTGCGGAAGGAGCAACATCTTCCTCAGATCCAGCTACAGGTGCTTCAATGTGCTTCTCCTCCCCCTCCATAGGTGCAGCCTCTTCAACCGCATAGGCTTCATCCTCAACCCCAACCGGTGCAACCTCCACTTCCGATGCAACTTCTACGGCCTTCTCCTCCTCAGCTGGAGCCTCAGTCTTTTCAATGGGTGCCGCTGCCTCCTCCTCAGAAACGAATTCCCTCTCCTCCACCAAAGGGGCAGCCTCCTCTTCCTTTGCAGCTTCCTCCACCGGGCTCTCCTCAACTGCAGCCTCCTCCTCCACCGGTGCGGGAGCAGCAATCTCTTCCTCGGCTTCAGCTACGGGTGCTTCAATGTGCTTGTCTTCCTGCTCGATACGCGAAGCATCTTCCACCACATGGGCTTCCTCCTCAACCGCAACCGGTGCAATCTCTGCTTCCGGTTCAACTTCAACGGCCTTCTCCTCCTCTGCTGGAGCCTCAGTCTTTTCAGTGGGTGCCACTGCCTCCTCCTCAGGAATAAATTCCCTCGGAGGCTGCCCCTTTGCGGCTTCCTCCACCGGGCTTTCCTCAACTCCAGCCTCCGCCTCCACCGATGCGGGAGCAGCAATCTGTTCCTCCGCTTCAGCTACAGGTGCTTCAATTTGCTTCTCCTCCTTGCTAGGAGCAGCCTCTTCAACCGCATGGGCTTCATCCCCAACCACAACCCATGCAACCTCAGCTTCTGGTTCAACTTCCACCACCTTCTCCTCCTCCGTTGCAGCCTCAGTCTCTTCAATGGGTGCCGCTGCCTCCTTAGGAACGAACTCCCTCTTCTCCACCAAAGGGGTAGCCTCCTCTTCCTTTGCAGCCTCGTCTACGGGGCTCTCCTCAACTGCAGCCTCTGCCTCCACGGGTTCGGGAGCAGCAACATCTTCCTCGGATTCAGCTACGGGTGCTGCAATGTGCTTCTTCTCCTCCTCAATAGGTGCAGCCTCTTCAACTGCATGTGCTTCATCCTCAACCGCAACCGGTGCAACCTCCGCTTCCAGTGCAAACTCTACTGGCTTCTCCTCCCCAGCTGGAGCCTCAATCTTTTCAATGGGTGCTGTTGCCTGCTCCTCAGGAATGAATCCCCTCTCCTCCACCAAAGGGGCAGCCTCCTCTTCCTTTGCGGCTTCCTCCCCCGGCCTCTCCTCAATTGCAGGCTCCGCCTCCACTGGTGCGGGAGCAGCAATCTCTTCCTCGGCTTCAGCTACGGGTGCTTCAATGTCCTTCTCCTCCTCCTCGATAGGTCCAGCCTCTTCAACAGCATGGGCTTCCTCCTCAACCGCAACCGGTGAAACCTTCGCTTCAGGTTCAACTTCCACCGCCCTCTCCTCCTCCATCGGAGCCTTGGTCTCTTCAATGGGTGCCGCTGCCACCTCTCCAGGAACAAATTCCTTGTCCTCCACCAAAGAGGCAGCCTCCTCTTCGATCGCTGCTTCCTCCACCGGGCTCTCCTCAAGTGCAGCCTTCAACTCCACGGGTGCCGGAGCAGCAATCTCTTCCTCCGCTTCACTTACGGGTGCTTCAATGCCCTTCTGCTCCTCCTCGATAGGTCCAGCCTCTTCCTCCGCAGGGGCTTCCTCCGCAACCGCAACCGGTGCAACCTCCGATTCGGGTTCAACTTCCCCCGCCCTCTCCTCCTCCGTTGGAGCCTCAGTCTCTTCAATGGGTGCCACTGCCTCCTCCTCAGGAACGAATTCCCTCTCCTCCACCAAAGGGGCAGCCTCCTCTTCCTTTGCGGCTTCCTCCACCGGGGTCTCCTCAACTGCAGCCTCTGCCTCCGCTGGTGCGGAAGCAGGAAACTCTTCCTCTGCTTTAACTACAGGTGCTTCAATACCTTTCTGCTGCTCCTCGCTGGTTGCAGCCTCTTCCTCCACATCAGCTTCCTCCGCAACCGCAACCGGCGCAACCTCCGCTTCCGGTTCAACTTCAACCGCCTTCTTCTCCTCCGTTGGAGCCTCAGTCTCTTCAATGGGTGCCGCTGCCTCCTCTTCAGGTACGAATTCCCTCTCCTCCACCAAAGGGGCAGCCTCCTCTCCCTTTACTGCTTCCTCCACCGGCCTCTCCTCAACTGCAGTCTCCGCCTCCACGGGTATGGGAGCAGGAATCTCTTCCTCTGCTTCAGCTACGGGTGCTTCAATACCCTTCTGCTCCTCCTCGCTAGGTCCAGCCTCTTCAACTGCATGGGCTTCCTCCGCACCCACAACCGGTGCAAACTCCACTTCCGGTGCAACTTCCACCGCCTTCTTCTCCTCCGTTGCAGACTCAGTCTCTGCAACCTGTGCTGCTACCTCCTCCACAGGAACGAATTCCCTCTCCTCCATCCAAGGGGCGGCCTCCTCTTCCTTTGCGGCTTCCTCCACGGGGCTCTCCTCAACTGCAGCCTCCGCCTGCACGCGTGCCGGAGCAGCAACATCTTCCTCGGATTCAGCTACGGGTGATTCAATGTGCTTCTCCTCCTTGATAGGTGCAACCTCTTCCACCTCATGGGCTTCCTCCTCAACCCCAACCGGTGCAACCTCCGCTTCCGGTGCAAATGCTACAGGCTTCTCTTCCCCAGCTGGAGCCTCAGTCTTTTCAACGGGTGCCGCTGCCTCCTCCTCAGGAACGAATTCCCTCTCCTCCACCAAAGGGGCAGCCTCCTCTTCCTTTGTGGCTTCCTCCACAGAGCTTTCCTCAACTGCAGCCTCCGCCTCCACTGGTGCGGGAGCAGGAATCTCTTCCTCCACTTCAGCTACGGGTGCTTCAATACTCTTCTGCTGCTCCTTGCTAGGTGCAGCCTCTTCCTCCGCATCGGCTTCCTCCGCAACTGCAACCGGCGGAACCTCCGCTTCCGGTTCAACTTCCACCACCTTCTTCTCCTCTGTTGGAGCCTCAGTCTCTTCAACAGGTGCCGCTGCCTCCTCTTCAGGTACAAATTCCCTCTCCTTCACCAAAGGGGGCGCCTCCTCTTCCTTTTCTGCTTCCTCCACCGGGCTCTCCTTAACTGCAGTCTCCGCCTCCACGGGTGCAGGAGCAGCAATCTCTTCCTCCGCTTCAGCTGTGGGTGCTTCAGTGCCCTTCTGCTCCTCCTCGCTAGGTCCAGCCTCTTCCTCCGCATCGGCTTCCTCCGCACCTGCAACCGGTGCAACCTCCGCTTCCGGTGCAACTTCCACCGCCTTCTTCTCCTCCGTTGCAGCCTCAGTCTCTTCAATCGGTGCCGCTACCTCCTCAGCAGGAACGAATTCCCTCTCCTCCACCAAGGGGGCAGCCTCCTCTTCCTTTGCGGCTTCCTCCACGGGGCTCTCCTCAACTGCAGCCTCTGCCTCCACAGGTGCCGGAGCAGCAACATCTTCCTCCGATTCAGCTACGGGTGATTCAATGTGCTTCTCCTCCTCCTTGATAGGTGCAACCTCTTCCACCGCATGGGCTTCATCCTCAACCCCAACCGGTGAAACCTCCGCTTCCGGTGCAAATGCTACATGCTTCTCTTCCCCAGCTCGAGCCTCAGTCTTATCAATGGGTGCCGCTGCCTCCTCCTCAGGAACGAATTCCCTCTCCTCCACCAAAGGGGCAGCGTCCTCTTCCTTTACTGCTTCCTCCACCGGGCTCTCCTCAACTGCAGTCTCCGCCACCACGGGTGCGGGAGCAGCAATCTCTTCCTCCGCTTCAGGTATGGGTGCTTCAATGTGCTTCACATCCTCCTCGCTAGGTGCAGCCTCTTCCTCCGCATCGGCTTCCTCCGCAACCGCAACCGGCGCAACCTCCACTTCCGGTTCAACTTCCACCGCCTTCTTCTTCTCCGTTGGAGCCTCAGTCTCTTCAATGGGTGCCGCTGCCTCCTTCGCAGGAACGAATTCCCTCTCCTCCACCAAAGGGGCAGCCTCCTCTTCCTTTGCGGCTTCCTCCACGGGGCTCTCCTCAACTGCAGCCTCCGCCTCCACAGGTGCCAGAGCAGCAACATCTTCCTCCGATGCAGCTACGGGTGCTTCAATGTGCTTCTCCTCCTCAATAGGTGCAATCTCTTCCTCCACATGGGCTTCCTCCTTGACCGCAACCGGTGCAATCTCCACTTCCGGTTCAACTTCTATGGCCTTCTCCTCCTTCGGTCGAGCCTCCGTCTCTTCAATGTGTGCCGCAGCCTCCTCCTCAGGAACGAATTCCCTCTCCTCCACAAAAGGGGCAGCCTCCTCTTCCTTTGCGGCTTCCTCCACCGGCCTCTCCTCAACTGCAGCCTCCGCCTCAACGGGTGCGGGAGCAGCAATCTCTTTGTCGGCTTCAGTTACGGGTGCTTCAATGCCCTTCTTCTCCTCCTCGCTAGATCCAGCCTCTTCCTCCGCAGGGGCTTCCTCCTCCTGCTCTTCCCTTGCAGCTTCCTCCACTGGGCTTTCCTCAACTGCAGCCTCCGCCTCCACGGGTGAGGAAGCAGCAACATATTCCTCGGATCCAGGTACGGGTGTTTCAATGTGCTTCTCCTCCTCCTCGATAGGTGCATCCTCTTCAACCGCATGGGCTTCGTCCTCAACCGCAACTGGTGCAACCTCCACTCCCGGTTCAACTTCCACGCCCTTCTCCTCCTCCATGCGAGCCTCAGTCTCTTCAACAGGTGCCGCTGCCTCCTCCTCAGGAACGAATTTCCTCTCCTCTGCCAAATGCGCAGCCTCCTGTTCGATTGCACCTTCCTCCACTGGGCTTTTCTCAACAGCAGCCTTCACCTCCACCGGTGCAGGAGCAGCAATCTCCTCCTTGGATTCCGGTACGGGTTCGCCAACAACCTTCTTGTCCTCCCCAACCGGTGCAGCCTCCTCAACCGCTGGGACTTCATCCTCCACTGCAACTGGTGCAACCTCCACGTTGGGTTGAACTTCTACGGTCTCCTTAATGAAAGGCTCAACCTCATGGACAGGGTTTGCCTCAATTGCTTTATTTTCAGCTGGAGTGGTGGATGTTGGAGGAGTTTCTGTTGAATATGATGATGTTTCAGGGGTGGGGAGTTCTTTCTTGGCAATTATGGGGACTGGTTTTTCTAAGTGGAGGGTTTGATCTTCATTCGCCGCCTCACTTTCCATCTTTCTTTTCCATGATCTCCAAATGTCATTGGTAGTTGTATTACTTGTGACATGCTGCTCATCTGATTGTTTTGAACCCTCCAATGATGGTGGTGCTTCCTGCTCATCTTCTGGGGTAGGCTCTGGCTCTCTGTTATCAATTAGTAGTGTGGGCTCTTTGACATCCACGTGTGCTGTGTCCTGAGGAGGTAAACTGGGTGGGTGGGCGGGTGGAGATAATACCTCGTTGGCTTTGTTATGCAACATGGTCTCCTTCGGATAAGTTTCCACGATCAAAGTGGCAGGCACTTCAGACTCCTCCACTTGCACCTTAATGTCGGTTTCCTGCCCAATTGGAGATTCAAGTTCCAATGCTTGAATTGGAATGCCTTTTTCAACAGCTTTGGATGTGGAACAAACGGTTTCTGCAACTATGGGTGGTGCCACATCCTGCTTTGCTTGCTTCTCCGCATAGCTCTCCTTCGGGATTTGAGTCTTGGAATCCAAAGCTGGCAGTGGCAAAGCTGGCAGTGGCATGTTTGCAGTAACTGGTCCGGACTTGTTGACTGACTCGATGAGAGTTTTATCAACTGATGCAGGTCCTGGCATGTTCGCGACTTTGGATGGCTCCCTACACCCACGCAATAGGGGCAGTCTCGAGTTTTCTTGCTCCATCTTCTTGGTATCCTTGTCAACCCCGAGAACATCCTGTGCTGGTGTCTTTATAGCTGAATTGGTAGATTCCTGGTTGTCATCACTGGTTTTCTGGAAAACGCTTGAGTCTTCCTTGTCTACTTGGTTGGACGTCTCATATGCCATTACTGGAAATAAAGGCAATGCTCTCTCGCTAGCTTCAGTGCTTTCCGGTGCTTGTGAAATACTCTTTGGGTCAAGTTGAGATTTTTCTCCCCCTATATTCACATTATCCACTACGTTAAGCTAGAAATACAAGTCGGTCACTGAAAATTTATAAGACATGAAGTGGGTGAGATTTGAAGGACTCAAAAGACACATGTGGATACTGAAACAACAAGAAGATGCTCTATCCTAGTTTATCGCAGTGTTTATCGTAAATGACTCCAGATACGACTTTGCACGCTGGGTCCTATACTATGAAAGCATTCGACAGTCCTCAGCTATCTGGCATACTGATTAGAATTCACTGCTGGAATGCTTTTTGCTTCAAACATCGAAGCAATGAATTCAAATCATGAGCATGGGAAGAGTATTCTAATATACATTCACAACAAGTGCTGAGGATGTGTGCAGAACAGGAGCATTACCTGGAGCAACCATATGAACACTAGTGTCCCCCCTCAGAGCCTTGGTTTCAAAGTTTGAAACAATAGACATGTCTCCAAGAAACACAGGTTCCTTGTTGGCAGCTTTTGCGACAGGGATTGATGTGATCTCCATTTCTTGCTCATCTTCAGAAGTTTTTTGCTCTTGCTTTGCACTAGATGGCAATGCAACTTGGCTTGGGGCTTCTCGCGTTTGTTGCTTTGTAGCACTCCCATTCTGCATTTTAGAGGCTGGCGATGCAGACAAAAGGTGACGCTGAGACTCGGACTCTTCCTCGGGCTGATCAAATATGACATCTGTGTCAATGTCATCGTCCTCTTCCTTCAAACGATCTTTTTCTGTAGACTGCGATGCCTCCTCTCTCTGCCAGGTACCACCAGATCAGACAAGCGAGCTTCATTTCATGCATGGATTTTCTGTAATTTAGTAGAAGTAATAATATTTCTTTGATATACCCTATGACTATCTCGTCATTCTAGTTCATCTGATAAATTGCTTGTGATGATTTCTCGTTCTGATCCATCCGCGTGCAATTTTGAAATTATACATTATGAGTAATTTATTAGTTACGTGAAATCTATTAAAAATTCAACTCACTTTCATGCTACTCATGAACTAAAACATGTGAGTGTATCTATGCACCTGAGAAAAAAAATTCTCATCAAGTGCAACGTGTGTACGAGGAAGGGCAATCTCTTTTCTTTCAGAGAGAGAACTGCCCGAAAATTTGCTACTTGTCACTGAGTATAAGTGAAAATCACAATTTTTTAGCAGGTCCTTCCTACAACTGCCTCGCCTGCACAGCCCAAGCTCTTCGCTGGAAGGCAATTTATTCATTCATTCATACTGGTATTGATACTTCTACGATTGATTAAAAAAACATCGTTATTCATGAAGTATATCTCTTCTTGCTTCTTACAACATTCTTTTGCACGACTACATAACAGTGTCTCTTTATCTCAATTCAGGATACATGACAAATCTCCTAATATTACGACTGATTGAGGATGACATATGCTCGTTGGTCAGAATCATAATCACTTCGATTGCAACAGCTATTCTGAGACTTGGTGAAGATGGCATTAAATTGGGACCTAGACCGTCATGAAACTACTACAATAAAATTGTCGTAATGCAAGAGGTAAATCCCTTAACAACATGCTTTTTGCACAACTACGTAAGCCTTATCCCAATTCAGCATACATGACAAATCATCCCAATTCATTAACATGACATATGCTGTGCCGATGGGAATCATAATCTCGATTGCAATAGCTATTCTGAGACTTGGTGAAGCCGACGTTAAATTGTGACCTAGACTGACATAAAAACTTCTACGATAAAACTCCCGATATGATAAAGGTATATTCCTTCATAACATGCTTCTTGAACAACTACGTAAGCCTTATCCAATTCAGCATACATGAAAAATTAATTACTATCGCAAGGGATTAATTATGAAATATGCTGCATTGGTGATAATTATACTCACTTCGACTGCAACAGCTATTCAGAAATTTGTTAAAGCTGACATCAAATTGGCATCTAGATTGTCATGACACTACTACGATAAATTTCTCGTTATGCAAGAGGTAAATTCCTTCACAACATGCTTCTTGCACAATTACAGAATAATGTCTCCTAATATCAATGAATGCACATACTTAACATTATTATGAAAATGAATAGGTCATGAAATGTGCTGCATTGGTGAGAATTCTACTCGCTTCCATTGCAACATCTATTTTGGAACTTGGTGAAGCTGACATTAACTTGGCTCCTAGATTTTCAAATCATTCACTGTGAACAATCGTACCGGCGGTGCAATAAGAGGAGAAACGACGAACCTTAGGAAGGAATGGCTCTCTGATACTTGCTTGAGAGGATTCGGAACCTTCGGCTCTGGTGGATTCCGCAGGCTTGAAGGCAGTGGAATTTCGGGGAGCAGGAAGTCTTGGTGTTCGCGATGAGGATGCGAAGCGCTCCCGACTTGCACACTTCCCGCCTCCTTTCCCTGCTCCTTTCCCCATCCTGCGGTACTTTCAAATAACAACAACAACACACACAAACACACACGCGCGCGCGACTACAATAACCCTTAATACCAGTTGTTGAACCGGAATCTGCGACTAGAAATTGGTTTGAGACAGCACATTAATGAGAAAAATATATAGGTCAAAGCTTAGAGATTCTGTCAAACAGTGTCGCGATTTGGCGATCACAGGGAGACTAGTAAAAATTCTCAAAGCTGTGGACGACCTCTTAGGACGTTACAGTTACGCCTCGACTATCTGGGAAGAACAATGCGATGCCTTGATCTGTTGGAGAGAATCGGCAGGTATACAGACCTACCTTTCAAATGGTGCAAACTACGCAATCTAAACCCCAGTCGCTTTAGAAAAGCTGAGTTAGCCTTGTCAGACAGACCTTCATTAAAACACAGATGACGACCTCACGAGGTCTAGGTTAATTACAGAGACAACTGGAAGAAAGAGGTTAGTTACTTTGGCTTTAGAACAGGCCCTCGATCCAAAGGGAATGCGAGCTCAGAAGTGCAAAGGCCCTGCTTACAAGGATTTTGAAGTCTTTGAGCACGAAACACAATACCTGCGCAGAGAAGATGACTGTAACTGACGCGACGGAAGAAGTGCCTAGAAACTGGAATACCTAAGTGGATTCGGACAGAAACCAATTGGTTTTACCAGCTAACAATGCAAATCCTCAAAATGTTTGCAATGGACAAAATATTGCAGACAACCCTCGCAACTCCTTGTAGTTGCGTCTACGGTCCTTGTGAGAAATCTGTTCGGCAAAAAGTACGACAATTCACTTCACTATGAATACTCGACAAGAAAAAAAGGAGTCAGTGAAGTCAGTAGGTAGCGAATAACGCTGACGACGACGCAGACAATGCAAGAGACTCGTTTTGCTTGTTTGTTCGTATAAATGCTTGAAATTACAAAATGTGATGCTCTCTATAGATGCATTCTGTGAGCTGAATCCAGAATATGCTTGCGTGATTAAAAAATAGCAAGCGATGATAGATTTAAAACAATATCTGTTGAATTGAAGAGTTTGGTTATGAATCGTACACAAGCTCGAGTATCGTCCTCGTGCTCAATTAGCAGGAACAAGTATACACGAACAGATCTTGATGGAGAATTGACAAAGAATGAGCGGGAGATACAAGGGAACAGGAGAGGGAAGGCTATGGTACTGACGACTTTGGATCGGAACTACTCTTTGAGCAAATAGCACTCTAGTTCCAGATACAGATGGTGTACACGATACAGATTTGAGAGGAGATGCAGATATGAGAGATACAGAGAGGGAGAAGAGATCAAAATTGCGACGAGCGGAGTGTTTCGTATGCTTGCAACTCTAAATTTTCTCGATCGGACCACACAACTGTTCAATCAAGGAAAAGCAGTTATGCGGTTGATGCGATGAATCACACTCTTCACAGGAGATGCAAATGGCGAGGTGGAGAGAAATGACAGGTAGACAGGAGTCTAAGGTTGATGAATTGATTGCTCTCGTGGCTATGGCTAACTTCGAGTTGGCAATGGCAGTTGACGGGATCGCTGGCGCTTGCAGCCTGGAGATGCTTCCCTCTCCTTCAAAAATTCGCTCGCCTTCGCTAATATCAAGATTCAAGACGAGGTCAGCTCCTTGCTAAGGAAATCCGTTTGCATCCAAAAAGAACAAAAAAAATTTAACGAACAAAAAAACTTGAACGACGAGGTCAGCTTGCAGCCTGGAGATGCCTCAATAGCCGGCCGCTCCTTCCACATTCCGGGCTTGCCTCCCCTGCGACGACGCGGTCAATCGGCCGAACGGACCGATTCAGTTGGCGCCAGCGCTACACGACACTTTGGCCGCTGCCTCAATTTCACTTTTCCACCTCATCAATACTACACTCTTCTTACCAGAACTCCCTTTCTCTTCTGCGAATCACGGAATCTGATATCATAAGTTATAAGTATGATCATTCAGTCATTCAGTCGTCATGTCAATCGCCGCTGGCAGCTGCCGCGGAGTGCCTGTCCGACGTACTACAACTTAGTTACGTACCCGGCAGGATCAGTATGTACCACTCTTGAGTCTATCTTCGTACAAATTGCCTGAATTGCGTAGTCATGTGAAACAAGTTACGCTTCTGAGTTTGCTTTCTTTACAACTAAGTTAATTAATCCTCAGGCAATCTACACCTGGAGATAGGCTTAAGATTCATGTCATTCATCTAAGGGGTTCAAACTTCAGGTAACAACATATCTCTATTCGTTTATGGTTGACTTATTCCAACTTAATCTCACTAGATTAATTCCAAGTCATTTATGATAATTATAGGGTCTAGTTGCATGCATTGCACATTCATATAAAATAAGCTAAGGTTTCTAGTTTTTGTTTAAGTATTTTTCATGATATCTACACTAATTACCCCAATTAGTGGTGTTACTATTCAAAGTTACGCAGTGCTATAACTATTTGATGAGAATGTAATATTTTACTAAGCAAAGTCATTTATGTTGTATATTGTCCGAACAACCTATTGAGCTTTCGTTAGTAAGGTTGAACTCATGATTAAGACGTTATTGCAACGCGTAACTCCGAACAGTAACATGCAATAATTAGGATAACCAATGTAGTGTCAATGGAGATAGGTTTAAGATTCATGTCATTCGTGTAAATATGAATCTTTAAAGGTCATTCGCAAATCTAATCTAACTAGACTGATTCCAGGTCTCTTGTGTTTATTACGGTCTCTAGTTTCAAGCATTGCCTAGTCATGTGAAACAGATTGAGCTTACGATATCTTTGGTAATTAATCCTTGTGAGATTTACCACTAGAGATGGGCTAAAGATTCATCATGGCATTCATGTGTTGGGTCCAGTAAAAGATTGCCCCTATAAATCTCACAACTTAATATCACTAGACTAAGGTGAGATCCTCGTTGCCAACCCTGAGATCAAATCTAATAGAACGAGAAATGGCCCCGGATTATAAGGGGTTTTCAAAGTTTTCAACTTCAACTTAAATGATAGGCACGAATCCTGTAATCATTAAAAATATAATATTGAGTACTCTTTACCATACCAATTACCTTGTACATCATCCATATAACATGTAGGCCCAACCACATATAGCTCAAAGATGCGATTTCACACAACTACTCGAGTGGTTGTGGTTCGGGCTCACTTTCAACCACAACCACAGTTCTTGTAGTTGAAGAGTGGATTTGATCTCAATGATCATCTTTTATGTTGATGCAATCCATGGAGTGGAGAAAAACATTTGATGGGTTCCAAGTGAAAATTTTGCCTAGGTATAATATTCTCCTACGAATTCTCTCATGTTACCACAAAGTAACTACAAACAAAATAAAACCAAAGCAAACTACAATTATCATGCAACTATCACAAGACTCATTGCCAACAATCACACCTTGTAAACATAGTTGGGCAAGCTAGAGTAGTTGTAGTAATGGTTGCAATCATCAATGCACTTTATCCCTCATTATCTCTTGAAAACAAAACCAAATAAAATAAATTACGATCAACAACCACCGAAACAGTGGTTGTGTGTAAATGCACCTTAAGCTCGATCTCAAGCTTGTGAGTTTGGTGGGGATCAAACTAAAAAAAGACATTGGATTTGTCTTAAAATTGTCATAGCTCCTCTTAAGGTTGGTTCCATGTTTTTTGGATTGATTTTCAGGTTGAACTCCAAACTTGAACTTGTAGAACTTGATGGCTACAAATCCCAAGTTCGAACTTGAGCTTAACAATCAATCCAAACAAAAGCATGCACCAAAGCTCCAACATTTTGAGCATAATCCTTTTACCTTGGCCCATCAAGCTCAAGTTGTGTGTTGCAACCCCAATAGGGAATACTTAACTTATTACCATGTACAAAGGGTAAATTCACACCAGGGTCCAAGACCAAAGAAACTCCAAATTGAGGGATCCTGATGGTCGAGAAAAAAAAATTTATGGATCCTTGCTAAGTTTACGCTAGGGTCCAAGTTCAAAGTATGAAAAATCAAGTGGCAACACCGTTTTGCCAAATCTCATAGGTTCCCTCTCAAGAAAATACTCCTCCAAGTTGCATACCAAGATTTGTTTAGTTGATTTTGATTTGGTGTGGTGTGTTAAAAGTATTATTTAGTTGTTACTTGCACGGTTCAACACCGGATAGGCATCATCTCTTCATTCCTATTGGGACCCATTACATGATTTCCCCCTTGGTGGTTGTACCTTTGGTTACCTCTTGCAATTGAACGCATTTCATTTGTGCCAAAAAAGAAGAAAACACTCCTCCTAGTTTGAGAAACAAATCGTCGCGCTTGAGTCCAATCTTGTGTTTGACAATAAGGTCCACTTGAGGGGTGCTTTGCCAAACCCCGAGGTTCTTGGACCCAAAACCTAATGTCAACCCACCCCCAAATTTAATTATAACATTGTACAAAAGTCATATGGCTAATGTGGTTGGCTCTTCCAAGCGTTCATACTAAGTTAGACTAAACTAAGAGGGCCATGGCTAGACACACACCTCTTTGAGTCGGGCCAGCACCACTATTATCGACGTAAACAAGGGAAAAAAAGTTTAGAAACAAACTTGACCCCCATATCTTGGTGGTTAATTCATGAAAAGTGGGTCCCTTTGCACTAATGCAGGACATCTGATACTAAGAACGGGCAAACCATTCTTCAATAGGAAGGGGAAAAAATGAGGCCATAAGATAGATGGGTCTTACATTGGCTCCTTTTCTTACTCAGACCCCTACGTTTGATTGGTACGTGGTTTGATGAGGATCAAAGAGCAAACATCTAAAGACACATGTTTACAAGAGATTGGACTACGTCTTCAAACATTGATAGCTACTCTACACTCAACACTGAACACAATTGGGAGGACCTATGTATTCAATTAAAAAATCAACAAGCATGCACTTTTGACAACCATATCTAAATAAAAGGAGGTCAAATTTCCAATCCAGTTTTTACAAATGTTTCATCGTAAGCCCGCTAATGCAATGCGCGTTTTGTTGTGTAAATATAATCGGTAGATGTTTCGTGAAGCTAGATCATCATCCAAGCTTGGATGATGTTGGTGGGGGGGAGGGGACAAGCGCTCAGAGAGGTGGGTGGGTGTGTAGCTAGGTCCGGCCTGGGGCAAGCGAGGAGGCGTAGGGCGGGCGGGCGGGCGGGCGGGCGGCCTGATGACCTGATCGGGGTCTCATGCCCCACCTTCGATATGAAGGGCGTTGTCAGGCGCACACAGCTGGCATCCGCGCTGGAAGAGTCCCCAAATCAGGGAAGGCCAGGCTCTTTTCTAACTATATCTGCCCCCCCAAGCCCACCCCTTTGAACTCACCCTCCAATCTCGTCCTTCCGATCTCCACTAGATTCTAAATCGGATTCCACCCATTTAAACTGGCACCGACCCCCCCCCCCTCCCCGAATCGGGCTAATCTCTGCCCCCCCCACCCCCCACATACCGAGGGGGTAATAATAAAAACTGAACCCCTACTTAGGGCCACTTCACACAGGAGCCAAGAGCCGTGACCATGAAATTGTGAGAGCCCAGAAGAAAGTATCCAAAGGCCGTCCCAACACACCTCCACAATCATGTAGTGTGGTCGTGGACCCTCAAGTGTAGTGTGAAGTCATATGCGACCGGGCCCTCAACCAAATGCTATTTTAATGAATTTCTATTCATGCGGGTCTTCACACATGATAAAATAGAATAAACCAACGGTTGTGAGCGTTGGGAGTGTCGTGGTCTCCTGGTTTTGTGTTGGGCCTACCTCCAAGAGGTGGTTTTTGAAAATAGTCCAAGTAACCATGGAACATGATCCATTCGATGCCATGTAGGAATCCATGTAGACTTTACATCCATCTTGCATTCACATGCTCCGTTGGTCCCTCAAGCGCAGTGTGAAGCGAACTTGTTCCGGCTCCGCCTTTCCCACCAATGAGAGTGCTTGAAGCGTAATGGTCACGGGCTCTCAGTCTCGTGTGTGAAATGGCCCTTATATGTTGGCTCATTGAACTGGGAGCACCCGCACCTAATTACAGTTTGAACCGGTGCATTTTCTCAAACTATCGATGCAAACGTGAAGCAACGGTTCGCTTTGCTGCATTCTAGAAAGAAAGAAAGAAAGACGTAAATGATTGCGTAAGCGTATTAATGATAGCCGATTGATAATATAATGATCAAGTTGGGCTCAAACTTCTCGCCATTCACTAGGTTGGTTGTCGTTTCATCTCAGTTTGAGTTCATTAGATGAATGTTAGGGCTTTGATCCAAATTTGGAAATTAAACTAGCTGAAATAGTAATCATCGTGCTTTACAACAATAATCAATGTTTTCATCCTCCCCTCCCATAGTTCACCCTCCCCCTTGGGTAGGTGTTGTGAACATTCACCTTTTAATGAAGAGGGATTGTAATGTGTTGGTTTATTTGGATAAATTTGTATTGACATCTCATATGGAAAGAGAGGGTGATAATGCATATAAACATTGTAAGTAGAACCTCATCTATTATAGCTTTAGTGTAACCCAATTGGTATGAACTACCAAGAAAGTCGAGTGGGGTAGGTTAGGGCTACGTGACATATTATATTGTTGTATTTGTTTAGGTCACATTAATTGTCTAGAGCTCACATCAATCCTTAATGTTGATGCAACCCGCTAGGTGGCAATCTACGTGGATGGAAGCCATGTATCGGTTTAGGGTGTTGCCTTGGCCTATGGTTATGGGAATACACATGATGGTGTCCTCTAGTCGGCCTAGGTAAGGACAATGGCCGGATTGACTCACTAAATCAAAGAAAATCAATAAACTCCTCAACCCGCATGGTATTTCCTACAAGATTTTTTTTATCCATTAATAAAAGAGGGATCATTGTTCGTATTGGGGTGCCCTTGGCCCTTATGACATGTGGCTATTGATACTAACAAAGACTATTGATGAGTTGGGATTCTTTGCATTGAAATCCATGGTTTGCAAGTCGTTACTACTGGACTATGGTTGGTTGCAAGGGAGAGACCGCACAATTGCATGTACTGCACTAAAGTGATCCTCATAATCCACTCCTTGATCTCATTTTATTCCTTGAAAAGTCATATGAATTTGAATCTAACATGGCTTTAGTATGCAAATTCCATTTAAAACCCATTATGACCTATCAATTAACCTAATAAATGACACTTAGAGTTCAAACTGACACATATTTAACCTTCCATGTGTGGTTTTCCTTTAGTGGAATCCAAACAAAAAATAACCTATCTACACCATCCCACCCCTCACTTTATAATATACCGAAACATTGCCCTTCTCCGCATACTACAATAACAAAGAATACTTACTCACCTCCATTCTGATACTCTCCCACACACCCACCACACCACAAATATCCACCTCTCCAACAACTCCCTGTGACACATCCTTCCCATTTGCACCATCTACCTCACCACACCCACCCCCATACAAATGGAACATACATCAAAATCCCTAAAGCATGGCACATAGCCCACCCCCCCCCTTCCCACCAACCGTAACATCAATTCCTCCTTACACTTGCCACCCACCCAATCCTACTAAATGGATGGCTCTTGCACACCATCGGATGGAGAAGGAAAAGGCAATATCACAGGACCCGGAGTTTTCAATGGACCACTACAAGTCAATATTGTTGGTCGCCTATCCATATACCCCAATGTTCTCATATCATAATCATATGCACTCCTAGTTGTCGCAAAACACACCAAAATGCTCCCAACGGATACATTCATATTCATAAATAGCCTCAACAACATATATCTTCTCCTCAACCACATAAGAAACCCATCCTCCCGATATAACCACCTTATAAACTCCTCATAGCCCACCACAATATCACCATCCGCAAAATCAGAGCCAACACAAACATTGTTGGAATGACGAGGCCGATAAATTGGCCAAACCAAGAGTATAACAACCCCGCATTGTAGAAACCCCTTTCCACCTCATCGCCCATTAGACATTGTATTGGCCATCTATACCCCCCGACATCCACACAATATGACGGATTAGTCTGCAACATGAAAAACTACATAGGAAAAGAACAAGTAAACACATCAATCTCCCATGCAAAAAATACAATACCTTATACAAACAAATTATAATTACGGTAAGAATAAAGGGCTATACATACAACAATTGTTAAACTCCTCCAAGTCCTACAAATCCCCAACTCCAAAATCCATAAACCAATGGAATCCTTCTCCCAAATTGCTATAAGCACCTAACACACATAATCATAAACAAATGGGAATAAAATGAAACAAGCCCCGGTCCCACTTGACTAAACACACTTACTAACACTAAAACCCAAAACTAACGTAGAACACATAGCCCTGACACCAACCACACGGTCCACCTATGAAAATAGGCACTAAGTTGCCCGCACTCTCATGCCCCGATCACACCAACATTTTTGTCCGGTTCCAGCCCTGAAATTGCCGAGGATTATGTTGAGAAATAGATGTTGGCCCACCACTTTTCACACTATTACAGCCGGGGATGCCAGTGGATGGTGTCACAATTAACCGGTGTGATCAACCCCTCATGTCCCAATCACACCAAAATTTCCATCCGGTTCCAGCCGTGAGATTGCTGGGGATTATGTTGAGAAATAGATGTTGGTCCACCACTTTTCACACTATTACAACCGGAGATGCCAACAGATGGTGTTAGAACTGGCCGGTGTGATCAATCCCTCATGCTCACGCGGACATGAGAGGGAGGCGGTGAACGGACATTGCATGTCATGGTAAAAGACTATGATGTTTTCTTTTTGGACAAATTTATAATGTGACGTACCTTGGGCAGCCTAATAATGTGACAATATACAACATCACGAAGAGAAATAAAATTCGCATGCAGCCCTAGTTACTCTTGTCATGCCCGTGTGATACACCCACCTCCCTCCCTCCCTCCCTCCCTTGAGTTTGGAAGTCTATCAAAGATACATTGTCAAAATCCAACAAACGCATGGAAACCAACATGGACCCCTGATGTCCAGCGATGTGGGCTGATAATACATAGTGTGCACCCACACTATTATCCCCGGCGCATTTAGCGTGGGGATTCGAAGCTCAATATACTGTGGCCCACAGTAAGCACGTATTCGCTGTAAGCTAGTCAGTGTACTGAGCTTGGACGATTGCTTGCTTGCTTGCAGGAGTACGACACAGGTGGCAGGTGAGCCCCACTGTACGCTCTGTCTGTAGTGAAGGAGCTTTCGATGGAGTCGTCCTCTTCGACCGACCAAACCTCCCTTTAATCCTTTCCCCCTCTCCACCCACCTCATTGTTGCTCCCCCAAATATTCCCCACCGCACCCGTGGTTAAACCCTATATTTATTTTGCCCTCCTTTGATGGAACTCTTTTAATGTTAACTTGTTTGTTTTCTCGACCCATAACATTACTCGTCGATGTGGCCCCTGCAACCATAACAGCGGGGTGCTTGGAAACATGCACAAAGGAGACTCGTATTCATACTGAGCTTCCAACATGCTATTATTATATTCCCAGGACCCACAAAATGAGCGTTGAGTGTTGAGTAATGTTGTGGTAACCCACTTCCCCGAGGATATGAAACACACGATTAAATTAGTACAAGATGGTTAGCAAATCCGGATCGAGGAATGAACCACTTTACTCATGTATTTTGAATGCTTGTATGAATATCCTATTTGTTATTGTTAAAGTAAAAGATTCTCAAGTTCATTGAATGGTCATATAGGTCCCTCCTCCCGAACCCCAATTATGTTGATTGTTGAGTCTTGAATGGATGCGATATTTTTGAGCACGCGGTCCAATCTCTTTAAACACGTGTCTTCTTGGTGTCCACCCTTGAAGCCACACCAAACCATATACCACTTAAATACATATGTCCGATTAAGATGAGTAATCCGATTAGGCATAGCTAGCTTAAGTGCAAATCTATAAGAAGGCCCCATGAGTTTAGGGGCAATCAATCAACATAAAATTGAGTGTCATATGTAGTTCCTACCATGGTGTTTGAACATTACATGACTTGTATGGTAATATATATACATTTTGTGGGGGTGGGGGTGGGGGTGGGGGTGGGGGGGACAATTGTAGTACACTTGTTAATCTTGCCTTGAATTGTTAAGGCCTTTTTTGTGACATCCATTTAACAATGTCAAGAGAAGCTCTCTCACCTTATGTTATTTGATGATTTGGCTTGATGGAGGACTCTAATTTTCTCTCTCTCTCTCTCTCTCTCTCTCTCTCTCTCTCTCTCTCTCTCATTTGTGTGATTGGACCAACTCCAAGATGAACTCTGTCTATCTATCTATAGGATGTGCAATCGAAATAAATGTTATTATAATGTACCTTATTTATTTTTCTTATGAGTTAACTAAGTAAGGGAATCCATTCCAAATTCAGAAGTAGATGTTGAATAGTTTAATTCTATAAATGAATTCAACTCGTATATATTGAGCAATCATGTTCATAATAATAGGTGGGGGGGGGGAAGAAAAAAAAGAAGCACAACTCCCTTATACCCATCTCAACTACTACACCATTTATGGGGTTTATCTTAGGTAACACTAATGGCCAACAAGATTGGTCAGTAGTGTAATCACATGACATTTGTCATTTGCATGCTAAATAATATGTTCTTGTTTGAGTTAGATATACAGAAAATGATGAAAATAAGTTGATTCAGTCAAAAAGAGTCTCTTGAAATTTGTGCAATATTTTTCAGAGATGGAGTAGAGGAAATGATGAGGAATGCAAGTTGTTTCATGATTTGATTCCATGTAAACAATTAGCTATGTTTTCCCAAAGAGGCAAGTAAGTCAAACCCCCTACCTATATAGTAGAGTCTCCCTAATTTGAGCATCAAAATATCATACTCTGCATACGAATGCACACAAAATGATTAACTCAATGGCACCCAAAAGCAATTGCAAGTGGTGTGAAACACCACCTATCTAGCCAATCACTACATCCTTTTCAGGTCACCACCTTTACAATTAGCCATTTTGGGTCCACACAAGAATCGATCTACCCCTAGTCTACTGTAGCAACAGTGTTATTCACCGTTTTCGTCGTTTTGTGGAAGTTGTCATTGATGTAGTCCCATTGCCTTATTGCATGCCAAAATACAAGTTATATCATAATAAGCATCTCAATGTGTTGCACTAAATGTCATGATGTAAATAATTTTGCACTTCAAAAAAAATACTTATGTGACAAATAATGTCCATAATTAATTAGCATGGGCATGTTGGTCGTTGCCACAAGCAACATGCCCTTGGCCCCACCTACCAATTTGCCACTTTGTCTTACCGTCATATTTCCAAAAACTGGATCTATAGGTCACTTCAATTACTATGTCTATCTACTACATGATCCTTTCTTTCAATTGGACTATCAATTGGACATTAACCTCTATCTCACAAAGGCTACTGCACTCCGCCATTCTAGAGAATTAATTGGTTTGAAACCGTCATGATGTACTTTCAGTCCCATTAGCCTTTTTTGCTTCCTAGACTTTAAAATCAATCTAATTTCATTGCCAATTTTTGCTATTTTAATTTACCCATCCACCCACCTACTAGCCTCCATCATAATCATATCTATTATAAAATAGATGCGCACCTTTAAAGGTTTGTACTATAATCTCCCCCCAAAGTGCGATACCCACTGAATGATGCCTAGGGATCGAAGAATGTTACAATGACAATAATTAATGAGCATCACACTTCTAAACCTCTAGGTTAGGCCCTTCGCAAATACCGTAACACCATAGCATGTTCGCCACCTGGCGAACGAATATTTAATTTTTTTGAAAAAATAAGGTTCGCCTCTCAAAAATTGAATTTCTCAATTTTCGTTTTTTAGCAAAAAATAAGTAAAAATGACCCTAAATAGCTTAGAAATAGCAAAATATTTCAAAAACTAATTTATTCTATTTTCGTTTTTTTGTCTTCAGAATTTTCTAATTTTTACGTTTTTTATTTTTAGAATTATTTTAGGACGAACCTGCTATGGTACTACGGTAGTGTACATGACACTAAATACCATAAATGGTGTTGTGGACCCAAAATTTACTTCACCTTACATCTGCTATAGTTGCTAAGAGCCACTTCACACACGAATCAAGAGCCGTGACCATGAAATTATGAGAGCCCAAAAGAAAGTGTCCAAAGGCCGTCCCAACACACCTCCAAAATCATGTAGTGTAGTCACGGCTCTTCAAGTGGAGTGTGAAGTCATATGTGATTGGGCCCTCAACCAAATGCTATTTCAGTGAATTTCTATTCATGCATGTCCTCACACATGATAAAATAGAATAAATCAACGGTTGTGAGCGTTCGGAGTGCCATGGTCTAAAGGTTTTGTGTTAGGCCTACCTCCAAGAGGTGGTTTTTGAAAATAGTCCAAGTGACCATGAAGCATGATCCATTCGATGCCATGTAGGAATCCATGTAGACTTTACATCCATCTCGCATTCACATACTCCGTTGGTCCCTCGAGCGTAGTGTGAAGCAAACTTGGACTGGCTCCTACTTTCCCACCAATGAGAGTGCTTGAAGTGTAATGGTCATGGGCTCTCAGTCTCATGTGTGAAGTGGCCCTAGGGTTGGTGCTATGTAAGTATGTAGACATGGCATTTGCAGATACAGTTTTTATTGGTAGCTTCAGAGTTTGGTGTCCTCCTGACATGTCGTGGTGTAAAGTGTCCTGTTTATTGCTTCTAACCTTTGCAATAGGATTTCATGGGTCGGCTAATAGCACAGAATTCACTCTTATTGAACGAGTTTGTGAGCATTGTTCATGTCACTAGATCCAAGGGATGTGACCTTATTGTGACCTTATTGTGACCGCTTCCAACTTTACATACAATTCCAATTGTTGGATTGAACTAGGAATTGTCTCATCCAATTTGTAATTGAGAATCACACATATTATTATTTGGAGTTTCAACACCAAAGTTGAGATGCAAAATAAATATGATGTAAACGTGAATTTGTTGTTTCATTCTAAGGGGTCGCACAAGTCCTCCTTATCTTGTTCACAATTGAACATATAACGACAATGTCTATAATTTGAGAACCTAATCCCATCTTATTGGAACACATGCAACCTTCTTGTTGTCCATTTTTAACTACAAAGTTTGATATGTACCATTCAGATGTAGGCGTCTGATTAGCCACATAAAACCCACATATCTTATATCAACACCATATGTCTATGCAACATCCTCTCCATGTGAAATTTCATTAACAAGGTGCTCCTTTGTCGTATGGGAAATATAAGATCAATAGGTTTTGTTAGTTTTGTTTCATAAGCCGACGTGACTCTCATTGTTAGAGCAAGAATCCCACACCGTGGCATTATGTGGATAGAACATAACATTCACTCATAATTCTACCAATAACAATGTGTTTAGACAATTTCATTATTTAAAGAAAATAGAATAGAGAAATTTGGCAAATAGAAAATGCATTTTTTTCACTAACAATTTTTTTTTTTTTTTTTTTGGGGGGGAGCATGTGATCACCACCTTGCAAAAACTTGCCAAATTAATATACCTTGCAAAGGGTGCAAGCAAGCTTGAAAGCATCTATTCTTGCACAAAGCCCTAGTGTTGTGCATCAACACGGCATCCTAAACAATGACCTCCAAGTTCAATGGCTTGTAATCATTCTCTCATAAAGTGCATGGTGACACGTGGTTTAGGCATGTGATACATATACACGCCTCTATCCGCTTCCGAGCACACGAATACATGTTACTTTGTAAAACTTCATGCTACCTTGCTATGTGTGCTCGCGATGCTCAAATAATCCGTTTGCCAAATAGATTGATGTCCACTATCGAGCACTTAACTATCGAGCTCCAAGGCATTGTGAGGTGAAAACACATGAACCCGTTGACAAAAGTTCCGTAATTGATTCACATAGATTGACAAATGGTTAGTGAAATGTAATTGTATGGATGTGAGCATTGTGTAGTAGCTAAAAAAACAAATTATGTTTTTCTTTGTGCCCGGTGCCCAAGTATCATCCCTACACAAATTATTACAGGTGTATACGAGGTGGTATGAAAAGGGCAACATTGGCTTCTCCTTTTATGGATGAAAAAGAGGTCCGCGATGACCCTAAACTACCGTGTGATAGTGGAGTGGTTGGCGGTTCGATTCCCGTTGTGAAATCTTCTCTCTACTTTATGGAAAAAAACTAGCTAGGTAGGCAGGGAGCCCATCTCAAGCAGGGTAGGGCCAACATGCTCAAATTCACGTCGGATTGTTCAATGTTGGTTATATTATTTATTGGATGAAAAAGTGACAACTTCCCTATCAAATCGATGAACGAATGTGGTGTTGCGTGTGCGCATCATTGGACCCTTGAATTATGTATTAGTTAGACGAACAAAAATAGGTGCGAGTTGAAAGTCATTGGCTTTGATATTTTTTAAACACGATGCTCGCCCGAGGGTTGCCGAAGATGGAAGAAGAGTACCTTACTTGCATGAGGGTCCGTTGAAATGGTCATCAAATTAGCTGGAGGATAGTGAAGGGGGGGTGGCCCATGTTGCATAAAACACGTCATTGTTGATAGTACTGTAGTTGCCGTCTACAAAAGAAGAGGGTGCTATGTGTGACCTTTGTTTTTTGTAAGCAAATCGAACAAAAAAATATCGTACTTGGCGAATTCCGCGGGCTTTATTAGTCCAAGTTGTCTCGCGTGGCATTGGCTTCGAACCCCCCGAATTTCCCCTACAAATTCCCTTGTTTGATGTGAGCCATAGAACTAAGTGCGCCCAAGAATCAAATTGCAAGTCCCCACCCTTCTTCGCCAACACATGCAATAAAAACGGCTTGACCATATTTGGTCCAACAAATAAACATATACTTGGGAGGCCCCCCAACCACTTTAGCGCCGGACCGTAAATTGCTTGTTGAATGAAATGATATGAACGAGATACCGCCACAATACCTTGCCCACGTTGTGTGCACTTTACAAGTAGGCTCTTTTCATAATTTGTCTTGGATAATGAAGTATATTGACCTCTAATGGACAATGGACCTTAAATGGGTCTAAAGCATTGGTGATGCATCCAAGTTGTAGAATGTATGTAGTTGAAAGAAGAACGACACATGACATCATCTAAATGGTAACTTCAAGGATTCGTGAGACATGCACCTTGAATCAAAAAAATTGAAAGATGAACTCTCGCGTATCCTTGTTTGGATTAGAGAGCGCGATGTAAAATGGGTGTTTTCTCACGTAATCATCACGAAGTGGACATTTTTATGCGTTTTTGCTTCACGAATGACAAACATTGAAAATTCAAAGCACAACCTGTAGGGTGTGATGCATGTTCATAATATTTAAGATATTGCGGATGTACGGATATATTGGTATCTACTGTTGCTAAAAAAATTGGTCTTGTGAGAAAAAAAACACATTTGAAGGTTGGAAACTCTAAGTTTGGGAATCCAAATGGTTGGCAAAGGGGCTTGAACTGTAACCCCTAAATGCTAGAGGTTTTTCCCTAACAATTATACTAGATAAAAACCAAAGGTTAATTCATGCAAACAAGAAAACTCATAGAAGAAAGTTGTGATTTAAGGATCAAATAACACATCTGTATGGTTGTTGTCTGGATCGAGGCTTGTTAGAAAAAAAATTAGGAAAAGAAAGGAAAAAATGAAGGGTTTTGATTTGAAAGTCCAATAAGAAAAAATACACTCACTTTTATTGAAGTTCATCTTTTTATTTTTTGGCACAAATTGAAAAAAACAATTGCACTTTTGTTGAAGTTCATCTCAACATCATACATTGAAGCCACTTTGAAGCCATAAACACCACTACCAATGCAAGTCAACCAACTTGAATGCTTATATAATCCCATGTGAAAAACGACGTGTCAAATGTATTTGAGTGGCCCCCATGGTACTTCTTTGTGTAGCAACACGCGGCCGCCGTCTTGTAGATGCATGACTATCTTAATTGACCCTTCTTAAAGGTCACTATGTGCCTTAGCCCTTAATGGACGAGGAGTCTCAATATATGGCCACATACACAATTTATATGGGCTTCATCAAGTTCATGAATCATATTTGAAATTATTAGGTGTTTGAAACATTGTTATATACATTGTCATATGTTAAAGAGAAAATAAAATAATATTGATACTAGACGTTGATGTTCAAAATATAACTTATGTATTTTTATCCAAGTGCATAGTTGGAATTTCAGTCTTTCATATCATCAAAGTGTTTAGCTTATTCAATTAATGCATTTGAAAAATAAGTTGGTTTTAGGTAGGGTCACTTTTGACATTATTACTTTAAAATGAAAGTGTATAGCTCAAATACACTATTTTTTGCTTGGACATGCACAATTTGGCCTCGTAGACGCTTAGGGTTTAAGATGTTGTATGAAGGCGTGTAAAGTTATTCATTACCATCTTCAGCTAGGAATGTCAAAGTGGATCCACCTCAAATCAATCCCTTTGTCAATTACATTCTTTTCATTTGGAACATACAAAAGTGTGAAAAAAGGGATATTCGAGAGTGTTTAAAACACCTTTATTGGAATACAAATTATGCATAACTTGTCGCCATTCTCACATATCATTGTATTTCCACTTACTCTTTGTAGTGGCTAGGTTGTGGTAAATACAATTACAATCTCCTAGACCAAGTAGCTCGTTGAGAGTTTGTGCAAACTATTGTGTAGGCCATGGAACGCATTCCAAAGCCTTTAAAATTCTAGCGGACACAAAATACAAAGATTCTAAAATAGTTATCCAATCTCATTATTTCTTTCTTTGAAGTGAGGTACACATTGATTTTGGCGATAGAATCGAATTTGCAAGTCGAGATATTTGTGCACACACCACGCTTGTTCCCTTTTATTGAAAATAGTATGTATTGAGAAGTATTTTGATGGAAAAGGTGCTTATATTAGTCTCATAGCAACGCCACTAATATGTGGATAATGACTCTACCAATAGCAATAAATGAAGTTTTTTTTGACAACGAGATAGTGTTGTGTGATGATCTAGGAAGGATAGTACTTACACGAGTACCAACAAATCACATGTATATGGTGTCATGGATTTGCTTGATGCCACACTCCTCTCACGAGTCACACCCACCCTTGTCCTCCATGTAAACGTCTTAAAAGATGTCAACTAAATAAAATGTTAATCATTCAATCAATAAGATAATCACCATGTAGACATCAAACTATCACCACCTAAACGTTATATTTATGAGGTCTGAAGGCTTACTCCAAGTTTATTATGCGTTTGGAAGGGTCTAACTTTTTTGGATTGATGTAAATGGAGAACAAAGTTATTTTTAAACCCTCATGAGCAACCATCCAATATTTGGAGGTGCATCGTGTCTTTGGTGTGCTGTCAAAAACTCCCCAATTCCAACAAATGAGCTTTGTCCATTAGCCTCACAACACTAGACTTGCACATGCCAAGCGCACAACAACAATCTTGTATCTCTCTCCAGGCTCCCAAGAAATTACCGACGAGGCCAAGATAGGACACAAATTTAACCAAATACATGTTTATTGATAGGTGAACTTATTAAATGAGAGGCAAGTTTTCACACGCGCCAAGCTATTGACAAGATTTCATGGAAATATTGCGGATGCACACTATTTACCAACCTAGACTATATGATATTGGAGATCCAAGAAACTCCTCCGATTGCTTCAAATGATGATACATCCCTCAAATCATGCTCAATTCCACAAACAAATACCCTCATGTAGCACTTCTTGTAAAGGAAGTTGAATTGAAGTTGCATTTTTATCATGAGCGCATTCTGATCCGTAGCCATTTGGGTGTAGTCACCATTCAAACGTCAACTACGTACATAGATCTTCAAGAACACACATCCAATTCTTTTAATTGAAAAAATATCCTTTAATTTTTTCATTAATTAACATATATCATGCAGAGATACTTGTTTAAATACACCAAAATAACCTTCCACATTATTTAGAAATTTTATTAAAATGTTAAGAAAATACAATAATATTTTTTACATTGTGGTATAAACAAAATTATAAGTTTTGTTGATATGGTTGTGACCCAAGGTAATTTGCATGGGTAAAGATGCAACCTAATTGCACATGCTAGTGTAGAAGTGAAAGAATGATCTAACATAGTGAGTGGTTGTAGTTTCAAGTCTAACTACTGGGTGTGCGCTACTTTCATTCACTAGAAGAATTCTAGCTATCAACGACTATGCTTATGACTCTAATACCAGTCGTAGAGGACCACAATGACTATATCTGTTTTAGTTATTATGGACAAGTTGTAACGGACACATAGTCGTTCCGGACAATGACGTGGATGCCACATCAACTTCATCCAAATTTGTCCACCGTGAGGTGTCGTTGCCATGTGGCTCCGACGTGGTTGGGATCGCTGACTAGGCAACCATGTCACAACGCTATGTGGCATGCAATGACGTGGCGTCCACATCATAAAGCAATATAATCTTACGTGGACAATATACCTTTGCCACGTCACCAATACAATTACTACATAACCTATTTTAGGCCGCATTTTTGCAACAGCTGTCATTATCCCATTCGTACACGTGTTGGTGCCCATCCAATTAATTAATGCCACGTGTGAGACTTTTTAGTCGTTCTATAGTCACAGGTGGACACTTGTTGGCCACGTACACAACACGTGGCATTCACGCCGTGTACTCCGATGCCAATTCATTTTGCATTACTTGCCACGTGTCTATTGCTTGGTCTAACACGTGTACTGAGGGTGTCCCATACCGTGCCATGTTGGCATCATTTGTGTCATATGATGGTCATTGATTATATTGGCTACATGTGACATGTCAACACATTATTCGACACCTACAGTTTAGGGTCAACACGCTCACTGAAAGAATGACTACATTTCTATGTTGTTAGTCATTTATTAGACGAGTATGGTTTGGTGCAGTTGACACATGTACACGAGGTGCGTTGAGGTGGCAAATCAACGACTCGAAATATATTTAATTATGACTACGAGTATTCTCCTGGAAAGCATTTATTTGTTATAATCTGGCTGGCAATCAATCCTTACTACATCATTCAACAATTTCGTTGTCAACTTAATGGGTGACACCCATATGTTTGTCCTAATACGAAATGATACAACGAATTCAAATACCCACATTACTGCAATCCTTGGAGGGTACATGCACTGTGTGAGGAAACTGTGTTATATACATACAATCAACGCCACATGACTAATTCAAAATGCCTTGGGAATGTGCACTTCTACATTCGAGAAATCCTTTTAGTTGTATCTGCCAATCCCTGCCTCGTCCAATGCTATGTTCATGTAGCTTTACCCTACACCCCACTCATGTATATAATACCTGTAAACTATGCCTATGTGCCCCTAAGCTTTCATATGCTTATGGCTCCATAACACACTACCACCTATCACATCTTTTACCAAAAATTGATCCCATCATGCATGTGGATGCATGAGAGGTGCATCACCAATTTGAGCATGTGTAACATCAACCTTGTAGAAATATTGGGGAATTGGTTTAAAATGAAATTTATCTACCCCCCAAACACCACTTATCTTGTCTGATGCTACTATCTGCGTGGGATTCTTGAAATCCATCAACTGCACATCCTGTCCAAAGTGAAACTGCCCCAACCCAACATCCACAACATACACTTCAACATATATTCTTCCCATACATCAAACACATGGCACCACCACCCAATGCTTAACATGTCTACCAACATAGACATCATGCACCTAAACAAATTACAAACTTCACATGCCAAGGAGTCAAATTGGAGTCAAGGGTTTACCCTTTGCACATTGGGCCCTTCAATGACTGTGTTGTCCCCTGTTTTCACTATCCTCGTTCGAAGTTCGATCCCTTGACTTATCTGCACACAAACCCATATACACCAATAAGCCAACTTCAATCTAACATAGGTGAGGGGACATTCCACAATGTGAACTAGTAGCTCACAAGTCCCCTCACCTGACAACTTAGGATGTCCTGACATGTTTGAGTTTGAAAATTTGATCTTTGAGCTTCGGGTCGTCCTTCCAGCCGCATGTTCAAGGGGACATCTCCAACTCCATGTTTCGTATCCGGGAACGCACTATGAAAATGTTGAACATCATGACTACCAACTAGGCCCTCTAGCAGAGGCCACAAGTGCTGTCTCAAATAATTCTTATCATCTGCGAGTTTTTTCATGTTTTCCACATAGAATGGAGGCGGGATGATGATGTTTGCAACTGGATTGCAGTCCACCAAGGCTTCAATGTGGTCAATGATCATCGTATTGCTCTCATTCCATAGCGGCCAAGTACTCCATACTTTGGACAATGACTTTTTCCAGGTTGACTTTCCAGTATCCTCAGAGATGTCCACGCATTCCTTTGCTGACCAGCAAAACATAGGTTTGTGGCTATCCATTCCCTCAAACTTCCGCATCATCTCAGCCAATACATCTTCCATGTTGCTTAAACTTTTGATACCCCAAAACGCAACTCTAAAGTTCTTAAAGCACCTGTCTAAGAATTCAGTCAACCATGGTCTAAACACAAACCTACGTGTCAACGACTTCGTAGTCATACGGATAGAGGAGTTCGGGTTCCGTTCTGACAAAAGACTGCAATCTATAAGGGTGCCATGGATATTGAAAATCAAGAGTTTGGTTGCAGAGTTTGTACCAATCCTCCCGAGGTCGGTGCTCACCTGGTCATGTGGATGAGCATCTTGACTGGCACTAGTTTCTACATTTGTAGGAGACTTGTGCTTATATTTTCTCCTAGTTTTAGGGCCCACCCTTTTCTGAGGTGACAATGGCGGAGCCAAGTCACCATTCCCACACGTGGGAATTCTATCATCTCCACGCCCAGACCCACCACTTTTGCCGTCACCACTATGTGCTACTTCGTTGGGACCATCTGCTAGGGCCTCTATCTTACTCCCACCTTCTCTGCCCTCTGCACAAGAATTCCCCCCACCCTCCCCAATCCCAGGTGCTTTAAGAGTGGGCTCTCCAACAGGTGCCACTACATTGCCCCCTCCGTAAGTCCCATCCTCCCGCATTACACCCTTCCTTTTCAGCTGGGCCACATCTGTAGCATCTTCAATCATGTTCACCTTAAAGCGTTTCGGGCCAGGGGGGGTCACCCTCACTACCTGAATTCAACATAGGATCTAAACTAGGCATATGAGAGTTAGTATTTTGAGTTGTGGGAGACTTAGGCTCAGATACAAACACTGGGTTACCTATCTTCTCCATCATAATGGAGAACATTGACGAAAGGTTATTGAGCACCAGAGTATTTTGTTGTAACGACTACTGGTTGGTTTGGGAAGTGTGCAATACTTCAGACAATTGATGCCTGAATTCATTTTGTGTACTCTCTAATGCACAAATCCGTGCTGACAGCCTTCCAGAAACAGCTTGCTATTCAAACATAACCACAAACAAGCCGTTAGTAGGGCATAGCAAAGATTGCATAAAGATGATTGCCAATTGACTATTAACATTTTACTATGTTTTCTAAGCTACCTCTGCCTGTTGCTGTTTGATCTGCCATTTATGCTGGAGTGAGTTGTAGTCACTCGACTTGGCTAGTTTCTTGTTTCTGTTTCTAGACTCTGGCAAGGGAATTAGTTTTAGTGCCTCAGTCAACAAGGACTTTAAACTCAATATAATTTTTTGATTAGAACTTTCTGGTGGATTTCTCCATTTTGAACTGCCCAAAACTGGGTGCATGCCCTGGACTGAAGGAGCTCTTTTATATGTGCACTAAAGTCCTTGCATCAACTAACTACTTGTTCTCTCGATTAACCTTGCAGAAGCCTTGTATCGAGTTGCAAGCATGATAAATTGATTAGTCTTTAATTTGGTTGAAGAAGGCAACAAATAACTTTTCTAGAAAAGAAACTAACTGTTTGGCATTAAACATTTTGTAAGTCAAGAAAAACATTCTTTTGGTTATTTATGCTAGTAGCACTTCAAGTACAAAATCACTATTTCTTCATCATTGCATAGAACTTTCAAAGGCATACTCCTTCAACCTTAGGTTATGATTCATTGATTGACACCCTCATATCTTCTCTTACTCAGGCACTTGTCTAGCTTTATGCCCTTTTGCTGCATGAGAGCAATGAGGTTGTTGCTTGAGGTCTGTAGATAACAATTTCCTGGGAGCATGATGCCCAAATGACTAAACTGTATGTTCACCAAAATGTTGCATACCAATGACTGCATAAATCTGACTGCCAACCAGTAATATAACTGCCAAATGACACCCAATCAGACTCCAAAATGACTGCATAGAGCAAACATAACTTACAGATGTGCATGCCCCGATCTGCTCGGACTCTTGAAAATCCTCTGCGATTTCAGTAATCCCTGGGCTCCTTTGCCTTTTTCTCCGCTGTCAAAGCAAGGGAGCTTAGTCAACTAATATATCCCTGAATATAATAGAAATATATGCACATACAAGCTATGATATTGTTTGAATACGTACCAATCGAGCTTCTTTTCCAGCCTTTCCAACCCTCCCAACATTCGATTGGTTCTTCACTTGTTTCCTTGCATTGGCCATCACCTGCGCCTTCTGCTCTGTCTCGGGTTTCGACCAATATTCACATAAGCGTGCCCATTGATCAAGTTCAATGAAAACAGGGCATTGTTTTTTCCCCGACATGAACCAACCTTTCATTTTAGACCTCTTTGTTTTCATTTGTCTTTTCACAGCATTTTTGAAGCCCAGATTTGATAGATTGTGTTCCAAGTACTCAAATTCATTGTCTATGGCGGCTCTCAGCTTCTCTACGGAGCTAGGATTCTGCATCTTCCACTTTGATATGCTCACATCCAATATCCTAGGTACCAAGCTGCGGAGCGCCTCATCAAAAGCATTTTACCTTCACAACCTCCATCTATGCCACCGCCGGGTTTCACTCTCAAGGTGTGAGGTTTTTGCCCTCCCGAACGCCTCAAATTGACATTTGTTTCTACCTCCTTCCTGGCGGCTCTCCTTGCTGCTCTTGCTTCACTCTCTGGCCTTACTTGCGGAGCGCCTTGAGTGCCTTCTTCCGCGGTTCGTGGCGGAGGAATCCATTGGCCAGGGTATGATTGTCCCATCATCCACGGCATGGTTTGTCCCATCATCCAAGGGCCTTGTTGGCCCATTACTCCAGCAGGTGGTTGCATGGCTGGAGCCATTACTCCAGGTGGTTGCTGAAGTTGCTGACCCATCACTCCAGGTTGCATCCATGGAGGCGGCATCCATTGCCATTGCGGTTGTGTGCAGGTGCTTGTGGGGTTATTTCCTTGGCGTGCGCAGCCTACCCCCCATTACACAACAACAAGTTAGTCCTAAAATATTGGAATACACAACTTCATAAAGGTAAGTATTTAGAGATGTAGATGTAAATTTCTTTTATACAACTTCACAGCTGGTCACTTAGTGTGATCCTCAACACGCATATGGACATAGACTTCCATTCCAACATAACAACCATGTATCAGCCCACAGATAATATCCTTCTTCCATATCACCCACACAATCCCAGCATTCCTAAACAACCACTAAACTGCACCTAAACACAAAGGGGATGAACCATGAATTAATTAGTTGAAGTGTGAAAATAGGTATACACACTGTACAAGTGGACTTCAATCCCAACATAACAACCATGTCTCATCAACCCACAAATAAGATATCTTCTTCCATATCACCCCCACGGCATCATCATATTTCATATATAACTCAATGTTCAAGTAAGAACAATTCAAACTTACAATTTTTTCTGGTGTCTTCGATGGCTGCCTTCCTCGATTTCTTTTTGTTGCAGTGGATCTAGCCAAATCCACCATGGCTTCATGCACCGACTCAAGGTCCTCATCGCTATCTACAATAGGAAACCATTAAGTAACAATAAGCTAGACCAGGAGTACCAGTCAGGTGGAACACAACACTGACTTAGGTTGAGAAATGATTGTGCACACTACATACACAAAAGAGGATGCTTATTACGTCTTCTTTAGTCATTTTCTGTACAACACATTTTGAAACATATAAAACAGTCATTCAAGAATATGCTTATCCTTCAAACCGATTCTGAAATTTGAAATAACAATCTGTAACATTCACAATTGCAAACCAGATGGGCCAATTCGAGAAGATTCCCCATCCACTCGATTGTGGAGCTCGAAGTGCCCAAAAAACTTATCAAACATAATCTTTGTTGTACACTACTTTCATACAATCACCTAACTCGCTCTGTAATCTGTAACCATTCTTTGAGTACCACAATTTAAGCCTGAAGGACATGTGCACAACTTCATGCATACATTCTCAACTTCATACGACGCCAAACTCACTGGTAGTTTCATGCCAAGATTTTGCAAGGACCAGCAAGTTCAGAAATGCATACATCCACAAAAAAGAAAGCCCTGACTTAGCCTCAACTCACATTGCACAACCCTATCACTT
Source organism: Polytrichum formosum (assembly GCA_964035585.1). NCBI lineage: Eukaryota > Viridiplantae > Streptophyta > Polytrichopsida > Polytrichales > Polytrichaceae > Polytrichum > Polytrichum formosum. The sequence continues at coordinate 66,720,886 of OZ037936.1, forward strand.
CAACTTACACACCCAAAACCCTACACCACCTACATCTCACACAAACCCCAACACCCTAAGCATCTCTATCACAAGGCTGCCCCTAAACACAACACACAAAAAGAAGGACCAGCAAGTTCAGAAATGCATATATCCACACAAAAAAAACCCTGATTTAGCCTCAACTCACATTGCACAACCCTATCACTTCAACTTACACACCCAAAACCCTACACCACCTACATCTCACACAAACCCCAACACCCTAAGCATCTCTATCACAAGGCTGCCCCTAAACACAACACACAAAAAGAAGGACCAGCAAGTTCAGAAATGCATATATCCCCACAAAAAAAGCCCTGACTTAGCCTCAACTCACAATGCACAACCCTATCACTCCAACTTACACACCCAAAACCCTACACCACCTAGATCTCACACAAACCCCAACACCCTATCACAAAAACCTAAACACCCAACACCCTACACCCAACACACATCTTTGCATACAAACCCACCCCAAACCTGATATTGTGCAACAAATACATAACAACATTGGAGGTAAACAAAAGGTTTAGGGACTTACCTGGTATGTAGTCGTCCTCAGTCTTCGTCTTGTCTGACTCCTCCTCTGGTGCCATGTTGATGACGGCAGTCACTGGAGAGCTCCCAAGAACACACCTCCGTGCACTCCGGCGACTTGGAATGGCGGGATTAGGGACGGAGGCAAGGCGTTGTCGAGGGAGGGCCCTGGCACTACAAATGTCGCGCCTGGCAACCATGCACGGCGTCGTTCAAGGTATGAGATGTGAACCATCTACAAAACTTACCTATCTGAACCCTCACACAGAAGGGTCTTCCACTGCCGCAGTTGTGGGGACTAGAAAATGATAGGGTTAGAAGGGAAGTGGGTTTAGGGTGCTCCCGAGGGTGAAGGAGAGAGATGAAATCTCCACCGTCCACGTATGATCTCTATGTACGTCACTTGCCAACATGGCAAACCACGTCATCGTACACAAGTATGTTGGTTAGCAACCAGCACATGTGGCCAAAATAAACGACTAAGCTATGTATTTTTTGCCACGTGTTGGTCCACGTGCACAAACAATGACTGAATTATAGTCGTATGCAGGTATAGGTTTTCATGACTAGATTGCAACTATGACCTTATCTAAGGTGACGCGAATAATGAGAAGCTTTGAATAAACGCCGAAACAATGTTCGCCCTGAACGCGCGGTTCCACACAAACATACCACTTTGACTGAGCTTTAGAGAGTTCAACAGGGAAGACTACAGAAGGGCATCAAATGCAGTTAGAGACATATGTATAGAATGTAGCTAAACCATGCGAAGATAAAATCCTCTAATATCAGGCTTGAACCGGATAGATTCCTCACCCTCGCACTCTGACCAACTGCGCTAAAATATGGTAGACATACAACTTTTTGAACATCTTGATTCTTGCACTACATGCTAGTGAACGAAAGCAACAATAGGGGAGACGAGTTTAGGGGTGGACTAACAATGTATTGGTTGCTTCCTGCACTGGCTTGAACATTTCCTTCAGTTCTGCAACGCGTCTGTCGCGGGCCGTCTCATATGATCCCTTGCTTTGGCCATCAGCAGCATCTACTAGAAAGGTATGTACGCTCTCACTTGGGTTCAGGGTTTTGGTGACAGGTGTTTTTAGTGGCGACCGTACAGAGTCCACACTGTTCTCAAACATGTCTCCTACACCTGCCATTTCCAATATAAGCTCCAACTCCCAAGCAATCCACAAAGCTAACAATCCATCATAAACTACTCAACTCATACCCTGGAGGAGGCATCATCTAAAATTTTGTCAGTTGAGTGATATAGTTAGAAGGACCCAATAGAGTTGGAAAACAGCAGTGTGGAATTGTAATGCAACTCATGCTCATGATCGAGAGAGAACACTCCTGGTCGCATCAATTGCTACATAGGTTTGTGGGCTGCCATGTTGCAGTTTTAGGGTTCAGGAAAAACAAGGCAACCAAAACCCTAGCACTGTCCCTTGTGACTATGAAAAGACTATGTTCGTGTCCACGTGGTTCACTTTATGACTAATATTCAACTACAGCTGTGCATATTAAAGAGTATTTTCCAACTAAATTATTACAGCAAATTAGGAGGCGAAAAAATAGCAGGATTGAAACGACTATATTAGAACTATGTATTGAAGGAGAAAAACACCATTTCGGTTGCCAAACAACGCATCATAGAAATTTTGGGAACACTTTGTATTGTTATATAAACCCATAGACACTCTATTTATGTAGGTAGCAATACGGCTCACAACTCATTTGGTCAACCCTATACCCTTTACTAGACTCTGTACACGTTTTGTACTAATGGATGGTGCTTGGAATAATATATATGTTTGCAGTAAGAGATGGAGGATAGGAGACTCCCCATTAGCAATAAGAGAAGGCAACAACTGCGAGATGATAGGCTATGGAAAAGGGAACAACAAAGGGCTGCATTGTATAATTTGAAACGCATTCATTGTCCATGCTCCAAGTGTAAGGGACGTGTTGAATGCTCGTTGGCAAAGGTCAAGGACCACCTCATCCAATATGGTAGAGAACCCACATATAGAATGTGGAGAGGGCCAGGTGACAGAGACTCATCTGATGAGGAGTGGGAAGAAGAATTCAAGAGACCTCCTAGAACACATGAAGATGGTAAATTGGATGCAGATGTGGATGTGCGTTCAATGGTGCAAGATGCATTTCAAGAAATAGACGAGCGTCCACAGGCATTGGAAGAGAGAATGGAAGAAATTGTTATGGATGCATTTACTGTTGTCGATGACCTTCAAGATGGAGCAAATGATGACTCAGGCGATGAAGACAATGAAGAACCATTGGGGGACGTTTGGGTTGAGCGTGACATGGACGACGACCCACATGAATTAGAGGATGCAATTCAAGAATTGTATGAAGGTGCGAAATCATCCATACTGGCTGCAACAATTGTAATCATGACCCTATGTACAATTCATGGAGTGAGCAACAAATTTGCCGATCAATTGTTTGCTTTATTCAGTCTACACCTTCTTCCCGGTGAGAATCGATTACCCAAGAATTACCATGCCGCAAAATCAATGATTAGGAAGTTGGGATTAAATTACAACACAATCCACGCATGTGAAGGAGGATGCGTGTTGTTTAGAGGACCTTATGAGAATGATGTCCGTTGTCCTAAGTGCAATAAAGCACGATACAAAGATGAAGAGAAAAAAGAAAGACCTTGGAAAGTCCTTAGATATTTCCCCTTGATACCTAGACTTAAACGTATGTTTCGAACACCAGCAATTTCCGAGCTCATGGTTTGGCATTCGAAAAATAGGAGCACCGACGGTATGGTTAGACATCCTTGTGACTCCAAGGCATGGCAACATGTTCATGATAATGTAGATCCTACATTTGGTGAAGATGCACGTAATGTACATATGGGACTTGCAGCAGATGGTGTGAATCCCTTCAAGCTTCACCGTTCAACTTGGTCCACGTGGCCAGTGATGTTGCTTAATTACAACATACCTCCATGGTTGACAACCAAGAAATTTTTTGTTATGTTAGCCTTACTTATCCCTGGAAAACAATCAATTACAACACAAATTTTCGACGTGTATTTGGCACCATTAGTTGAAGAATTACAGAAGCTATGGGAAGGTGTGCTAGCATATGATGTGCTCAAGGAAATAGGATTTCGCACATTTAGATTGAGAGCAATCCTTTTATGGACAATCCACGACTTCCCGGGGTATGGGACAGTAACGGGGGTTGCACACCAAGGCTATGTTGCATGCCCAATGTGTGGGCCGGATTTTAGGGCTGAGCATTCCATTGAACTTGGGAAACAAACATATACAGACACACGAAGATGGCTTCCACATGATGACCCTTGGAGATTTGCTAGAATGAAGGATCATTTCAATGGCCGCATAGAATAAAGAGGGCCTCCCACAGTTATCACTGCGGAGGAGCAACTACAGCGGGGAGTTAATTACCAAGTTTGGCTTGGGAAAGGAAACAAGGATGGCAGTGATGGGGATCCATCAAAAATACACGGAGTGAAAAGAAGAAGCATTCTTCATGATTTGCCATATTGGAAGGTACCTACATCTATATTGTCATTTTAAAAATGAACCCTAAATCATGGTAATCATTCAATACAAGAACAAGAAAAATAATAGATGAATTATTGCAGCCTATTGTAGTAGACATGTATTCTAGTATTGTCATTATCTTTCTTGGTTTAAATATGATTCATGATGTATCGCATTTTGCTTGGGTGTCAGGACCTTCTTATTCGATACACTTTGGATGTTATGCATTGTGAACAAAATCTTTCAATGAACATTTTGAAGACAATTACTGGACACAAGGATACTGTGAAAGTTAGACGTGATCTACAACGTAGGGGAATCAGGAAGCACCTGTGGCTCACCAGTAATCCAAAAAAACCTGGTAAAATGTTAAAACCTGCAGCCCCATATGTATTGACTAGCGAGGAGTTTGATATTTTTGCTACCACTATTGAATCTTTGAAGACACCTTCAGGTCACATATCCAACATCTCTCCATACATACGAAAGAAAAATTTTGGAGGACTAAAATCACATGATTATCATGTGCTTATGCAACAAATATTGCCGTTAGCGCTAAGGGGTTTGTTATTACCTGGGCCAAGATTGGCAGTGATGCGGATCTCTAAGGTATTTCGGAGGATATGTAGCAAAGTGTGGAATCCTTTTGAGTTTCAGGGTCTTCGTGTTGATGTTGCGCGGAGTATGGCACTCTTGGAGATGCACTTCCCTCCGTCGTTTTTTGATATTATGACTCACTTGGTGTATCACCTTGTGGAGGAATTGGACTTGTGTGGACCTGTTTCAACAAGATGGATGTATCCTGTTGAGAGGTACATGAAAACACTGAAGCACTATGTCCGCAATACGGCCAGACCCGAGGCTTCCATTGCAGAGGGGTACGTGAAGGATGAATGCCTTGGTTTCATAACAGAATACTTGCAGAGGTTTGAAGTTGTCGACCGACGGGTCTGGGATGCTGATGAAGAATACGGAGATGTAGAGGAGGTCCTTGAGGGGGCAGGGACAAGTTATATCATGACTCCTCCTTTGAGAGAACTTGCTCATCAATATGTTTTAACAAACATATCCCTCCTTGAACCTTGGCATAGGTGGGTATGGAGCATTACAGTCATTTTCCGGTTATGTGTTAGTTGATCTTGTTTGTGGTATGACTGTAATACGATTAGATAATGACTACTCAATGGTTGCCATATAAACCATATACTAATGTAACTATATTGTGTTCAGGCAATGGAGGGATGAACATGAAGCAAATCCCAACATCGGCACGTTTGATGTTTGGGTTAGAATTGCAGTGCACAACCATCTACATGACCCCAACAACCCTGACGATATTGATAGGATTTTGTTGGTCAGTAGGCCATCCCAAAAAGCAACACGGTACACGAGGATGCGGGCATTTGGAAACCACTTTCGAGTGGAAGATTCGCAATCGGCATTGTTGCAAACATACGACAGTGGAATTGCTTCCATATTTGAAATGCCAACTGCAGATTCTCAATCCGAGGTATCACTAAACTATGTGGGTGTGCTACAAGATATTTTGAAGTTGGATTATGGTCCATTGCGAACACCAGTTATTCTTTTTCGATGCGAATGGTTCAAAAGGGAAGATAATCGCGGAAATCCAACGTACGTGCGGGATGATGCCGGTTTCATGGTGGTAAATGCCCGGCACAAACTACCAAAGATGTCAGAGCCATTTATTTTCCCAAGCCAAGCTACACAAGTTTTTTTTTCCAATGATTTGACTAAACCAGGTTGGAAGGTAGTGTTGCGAAAGGAAGCACGATCAAAAAGAGAAGAACAAGACACAACTAATGTTTTCATTATGACTAGTTTAGAAGTCCGGGGCATGAGTGCTCCAGAGCGTGTGCCTCCACCCCCAAGTACTGCCTCTCTAGTAGGGGCCATCGAATTATCAGATGTTGATAATTTGTTGGCAATCGCAAAGTTTTAAAGTGGGCACGATATTTTCTAATACATTCTGCACTTTTGTGTATTCCCATTATCATATGTAGGGGTTTTCTTCACCTGGATGTCATATGGGAGGAAACAAGGCTAGGATTTCATTTAACAGTCAAACAGTTAAAATTCCATGCGGTCAAGAAAAGATATGCCAAATGTGATGGTCTGACATTTGTGACTCCAAACAATGAATACCAGTTTGGACATGTATGAGGACAGTATGAGTTATTAGGTTTAGTCCCTGCCAATTAGAAAGAGTAGTAGATGATTAGCCCGCTTCACAGGGGAGCGAGAGGCTGATTTTCTTATAACACATCCGCACGGAAGCTAGTAGGATGCCCAAGAATGTCTGTCTCATTTGGAGACCATCAACGTACTGGCAAGGGCTTGACCACAAAATACAAATATTATGCCATAACATAGCATGAATTGTCATAGTGTTATCAAAATGTATGCCACGTTGGCAAAGGCGACACTTTAATGACTCGAAAACAGCTAGCATAAGGTGTAGGGTAAAGGGGGTATTATGCCACCTAAACCCTAAACGACACATAGTCATTGAGGTTGGATGTCGTAGTCATTCTTCTGACACGTCAGCATTATTGAAAATAATGACCACTCAATACATACCTATTTTCCACGTCATTGGAGGGACGTAAGTGCCACATCACATATTTGTGTTATTACTTAGTAATAGTATACACGTAGTCGTTAAATGTCAACCACATAATGACTAATAATTGGCCATGTCATGATATTTTATCCACGTCATACACGAATGGATGTAGTGGATGATATATGGTAGACAGCAAAATGGTATGTTGTACGGCCTTCAACAGAGTTCATCATAAGTCATTTACATGACTAAATAATGACTCACATGTTGGCCACGTCACACAAGGTGAGCTGAGTAGGCGTCACAGTCGTTTAATGAGTTGTTTAGGACAGTGAGTCATTGATACCATGGTTGGAATGGACAAGGATTCTTCTAGTGATTTGGGATGGTGTATATTGTGGGCCACATCATAGGGTTGCAGAGGGTAAGTCACATCATAGATATGCCGATATTATTTACCATCATTAATGTAGTTCAACTACAAGAAAGGGAGAAGTTGATTATTTGATCATGAATTTCAAAATGATAGAATTGTCTTGAATCTAATTAAGGTAAGCAAGCTATTTTGGTTACTCAACTCAGTTGGACACCTATATTTAAGTGGTGGATGGTTAGGCGCAAGTCTATGATGAACATCATAAAGATGTGTGTTTAAAGAGATTGGACAGTGTGTTGAAAACATGATAACCATTCAAGGTTTAATAATCAGTATAATTGGGGGGGGACCTAGACCCGACCTTCTCATGGCTCATTGTTAGAGTAGAGGCATCCATACCTAATCAATTAAGAGATTTTGCACCATATTTGGAGAAATATATAGTGCTGCAATTTCTTTCCATGTAGGAAGATAGAAATTAGGAGAATTGCAAATTTTTGGTAATTTTTTCCTTAAATTGAAATTACTATGAATTTTTGAAGCCAAAAGTTGGGCTGAACATATTATCAATGTCTAAAGTTTGCCATAACCACTCACTCCTCATCACTTAAGCACTTAAAACTAGGACATGTGTCATCACACTATTGGTTCCGGCATGATTGAAATTCAATCCCAACTTGGCTGAAATTCCGGTACCCTATAGATTGCCGGTGGGGTCCTGATATGGAATAGGTGCCTCTACTATAGTAGACTTTGATCATTCATAACAACTTGAGATTAGAGTAGAGGTGCCCATAATCGATCACTTAAGAGACTATGCGCTAGATTTGGAGAAATATAAGGCAATGCAAAATTTTCATGTGTAGGAAGATAGAAATCAAGAGGATTGCAATATTTTCAGTAATTTGATTCCTTAGATTGAAATTTATGAAAAAATTTAAAGCCAAAAGTTGGCACGAACATATTACCAATGTCTAGAGTTTGCCATAACCACTCGCTTTAACCGCTCATTCCTCCTCACTTTTAGCATTCAAAACTAGGACGTGTGTCATGGTACTATTGGTTCTGGCCTAATCAAAATTCATTCCCAGCTTGAACAGAATTCAATCCTAGCTTGATCGGAATTAAGTCCTAGCTTAATCGGAATTTATTTATTTATTTTGAGATAGAAGGCCAAAAAAGCCAACGCCAAAAAATGAATTAACCAACAGCAAGACCACGCGCCCTCACCGAGGGGAGGTAGCTTAATCGGAATTCAATCCTTGCATGATCGGAATTATGGTACCCTATAGTTTGCCGATGGGTCCTGATCGGGAATAGGCGCCTCTACTATAGCTCAAAACTTTACGGAATCCACCTTGGCTTCTGTTTTTCTTTTTATGAATTTACGTAAGTGACATTAGATACAAATTTAGTGCAGTTGTTAGGAACCCCCCCCCCCCCCAAAGATAAGCAGTACCCACATCTCCTGGCTGGTTTGAAAATAGGTGTACATTTGCATGGGAATCATGAAAGCGGTCCCAAAGCAGGGGCAAATTTGAATGGAGATTATCGGCACAACCCTAAATACAACCCAAGCTTGCAAGTGGGCTCCCCACAGCCCTGTAACGAACTAAACTAAGGTTAACTAAGCCCTGTATGAACTAACTTAAGGTTAACTAGGCCTCGTATGAACTAACTTAAGGTTAACTAGGCCCCGTATGTATTGTAGCAAGGTGGTTCATGACGGTTTGAGATTCATGGCAACCACTGGTTTTGGAGATTCCCTTCCTTAGCCTGCTTTCTTCTTTAAAGTGAATGAATCATATGTGCTTGAAAGAAAAGAAAGAAAGATAGAAAAAGAAAAGATAATGGCAGCTAGTAAAATCCCACCCCTTTTGTAAAATTTATGGTTGTTCACGCATTGGGAGTTTGTGATTTGAAATTAACGAGAAGCTTCTCAATACACTTCCTAGTATCACCAAAAACTTTCCCATTTTCGATTTGGAATGCTTGCAATCCGTAAAGCGATGCTTTTGGGTTTCAGCTAACTTGAATCTACAATTGTGGCATTGGCCATCGTGACGCATACATGTGCTCCAAGCACCGATTCGGGACACCGCCGTTGTTGAATTGCTAGAGAAAGAAGTGGGATTTCCTCGGTCTTGGCGATGTGCCACATGGAGTTCATTGCCTTTTGTGTGCTCTTTGGGGGCGAGCTCGAGTTTGTACCATTTCTCAAAGAGTTTGCTCATCTTGCGTTTGGCATTGAGGGGCTTTTTACACCATGGACCATGAAGTCGTCCCAAGGCCCTGTAAAATATGTGATTGGTTGTTGAACTCGTCCCGGGACCACTTTGGTTTACACCAAGGAAAAAAAATGTTAGAGTAGTCATGAAGTTTGAGGTCTCCAAAAGACATATTTAAGGCCTACATTATCCATTGACATGGTCCAACGGATTTTGTGCCGGGAGAGGTAAAAGAGGTGCTTTGGTAGAAAAAGGCGAGGGCCCATGACAAAGAAATGATGTTATAATAAATTTTTAATGAAATTGTTTTTGGGGAAGAGAAGATGAAGACAAGAGAAGACGAGAGAATGGTCAAACTTGATTTTTTATTTTTTTATTTTTTCAAAACTACCCTTTCTGGACATATATTAAAGGTATCAACACATTCACTTTTTGGTGCATGGTCCACATTCAGTTTACACCTAGTGAGGGGCCCAAAGGCTTTGTAAATTGATTTTTTAAGTAATTGGACCATGGAAGTTGGACTGTCAAGTCGGACCATGGAAAAAGGCCATCTTCCATGGTTTGACTTCATGGTCCATGGTGTAAATTGGCCCTAAGATAGTGTAACCAAGTTTAGTGGTGTACTAAAAAAGAATAAGAATAAGAATAAAAATAAAAATAAGATCACCACCTTCGATAGGGTCAATTTGTTCCCACGTCCATTCCGAGCGATCATGTGGAAGGTTCATGACTATAGCAAGAAACCTGGGGAGAAAGGGAATTATTGCATATGAGCATACCTATCAGCCATCCAACGTAAAAGCCCTCAAATAGTATGCAACTCAAATGTTAATATTTTGGCTTATTTGACAATAGAATCAGTTTTAAGAATTTTGAATTCGTCTAGTCCAAGTCCTTTGAGATGAATTGGTCACAAACCTATAAGGGTCATTATTTTATATTTTTGGATGAATAAAAAGTACCCTCGTATACGATAATCTCCTCTCTTTCTAGAACTCATAGACTAGAGGTGTTGCCATAGGTGATGAGGGTAGGAGGGGTCACTTACAACCCAATGGCACATGCATGTGTGCCCTTTCTGGACAACTATGTCCGGAGCACCACATAGAGTGTTTTATTTCATTTTTACAAGTGCCAGAATGTAGTTTCCACATGGAATACAAGTAGGTCTTAGCCAACACAAGCATGACATATGCCAAAATTCCGAGAATGAATTTTTTTCCCCACTAGAATAGAGAGCCCTCTACGGTATATTACACGTGTTGCCACTTCCTTCCAAACCCGTCTTGCGACCAATGTAAGAGCAATTTGGATATGACTTATCTCAACTTAATTTCTCTAGACTAACTTGGAAACTTTCACGCTACTTCCAGGTCAAATAAATTTCAAATTAATAATTCCAAAGGAAAGGGAGTTCCCACTTGGTAAGGCTGAGGCATCTATAACAGATCAAATAAGAAAGATTGCATTTATTAAGGAGGAGTAATAGCAAGGTATTATTTTTCTTGCGAAGAGAAACAAATTCGAAAGAGAATGCAATTTTTTTCCCCCATGAATATGAAAATTTCTACAAATTTCGAAGCGATAAAGTTAAGGTTAAACGTAGTCAATTTATAGGTTAACCCATAATCACTCATCTAAGCGATAAAGTTGAGGTTACACATATTCAATTTATAGGTTAACCCATGATCACTCATCTAAATGCTACTCCTTGGCTACAATAATCACCAAAACTGAGGGTAATCAACCCAAGTTGCCACCACATAAACTTTAACTTTGTTTGCCTAGAAAATATAGATCTCATCCATGTCAACTATAGATGCCTCGACCATAAGGGGTCAAATGAGTGGGGGGAGGTTATATTTATATCACTTAAAACATATGTCTTCAAAGTGCAAGGGAGGTCAAGGGTGTGGGGTGGGGGGGGGAGGGAGTTGTCCCCCAACACTTTTCCTTTGTCCGCCGCAAATGTGTGCCTACCTCATGAGACACATTTTGAGATAGGCATACCCAAAACCAACAAATTCATACATGCATTAGACCCTCATAACATTACTCAATTGATGAGTTGTGTTCAACTGCCGTGACCTCATATTCAATATGAAGCAGTGTGATTCCGGTATCCATAGTCTTCATTCTTGAATCTACTATTGTACCCATGAACACAACTCATCAGCCAAGCAATGTTATGCTCGTCCATTCTTATGGACGCTATTATTGAATGACAAAATTATAAGTATGAGATGCCAATGATACCGATGCTTACTAAATTGCCTACAAATTACCATATTGTGTCTAGGGATTTCAATGAAGTTGTAAATGATGTTATGGTTGTCCTACATGAATAACTTAATCAAAATTAACTGCTTTGTCCAGTAAATAAATGCTAGGTGAAATGTTGCTAATTATACACTTTAGTTACTCAATATATGTTTAAGATATTGAGAAATGATTACATAACATAACAAAATTTCATGTTGCCTAATCCATTTATTTAAGAAAAGAAAAAAAGTCATGTTCCATGGGAACCTTGCCACAATGTAAGCTAGAAACAATTATTTTCTGGGAACAATTATTCATGACTCATGACCGAATTATTCCCATGTCTAAGAAAGTGGGAGGTGGAACTTAGCAATGTTATGTATTTCACAAACATAAGTCTGGTGATGGAGGGCCACTTCACACACAAGATTGAGAGCCCATGACCATTACACTTCAAGCACTCTCATTGGTGGAAAAGGCAAAGCCGGAACAAGTTTGCTTCACACTACGCTTGAGGGACCAATGGAGTATGTGAATGCAAGATGGATGTAAAGTCTACATGGATTCCTACATGGCATCGAATGGATCATGTTCCATGGTCACTTGGACTATTTTCAAAAACCACCTCTTGGAGGTAGGCCTAACACAAAACCAAGAGACCACGACACTCCAAACGCTCACAACCGTTGGTTTATTCTATTTTATCATGTGTGAGGACCCGCATGAATAGAATTTCACTGAAATAGCATTTGGTTGAGGGTCCGGTCACATGTGACTTCACACTACACTTGAGGGTCTGCGACCACAGCTGCATGATTTTGGAGGTGTGTTGGGACGGCCTTTAGACACTTTCTTTTGGGCTCTCACAATTTCATGGTCACAACTCTTGGCTCGCGTGTGAACTAGCCCTTAGTAATCATTTGAATGCTATGCTATTAAAATATGATGGAAATATTAGATATCTTTATATTTATGTTAAATTCATAAAACTCAACATGTCATAATTTTAGACTAGGAAGTAGTCTAGTTTTACTTTAATATCAGTTTCAAGCACGCAAATCATGGACTCCAACCTTTGTCTAGCTGTCCAGGCGACTAGGTGACGTGTCCACCACCTCATCGAACGTATAAAGCATCTTATTCCCTTCTTCTTGAAATGTGCGTTTTCTGATCTCAAGTTTTGGAGTTTTCCATTTGATCATAATTATGTATTTTTTCTAGTGTATTTGGACCATGTGTCACACGGTCAAGGGTTGGTATATAACCCATTCAAATTTGGGTCCGGAGGAGGAACAATATTATTGAACAATTATTGACAAAAGGATGGATGATGTTTTGTGGATGAATGCAGAGGACCATGAGTCTTTCCATACTTCTTCATGCAACAATGATTTGGTTCACGTAAAGTTTGTGATCCATTGCAAACCGAACAAGTCGGTACCAAAATGTTGACTGATACACGATGATCTTAAAGTCTTGCTTTCGAATGAATATACATGTTACATTCCTTGATATCATAACCATTTTGGAACCGATGTCCATTATGGATGACACACCGTAAAGTATTTTGGATGTAATGGTTTGCGATCCGAGACAAACATTAGTTCACAAATATGGACTGATTTTATATAATTGTCATAGATTTGCGTTATGAAATTAATTAACTCTGAATTTTGTTGGAGACGATGTTTTATGATCCATACAACACATTAAAGTAGATGGGTCTCACATGGTTACTTTTTTCTTTTCTTTTCCTACTAGTCCACTTCTCCTAGGATATGAAAACACACAATTAGTACAAGACGGTTAGCAAATCCAAATCAAGGTTGTAGCTATTGTCTTCATATTTTTGGAGCTCCTATGAACATCTTATTCATTACCATTGTGAAGATTCTCGTACTCATGAAATGATCACTTAAGTCCCCCCAACTATGTTGACTACTGAACCTAGATTGGTTATCATATTCTAAACATGTATTCCAATCTCTTTTAGACACACATCTTTTTGGTATCCATTTTTGGAACCACACTTGCCCACCTCCCACTTAAAAATTAGTGTTCAATAAGATGAGTAACCAAATTAGGCATGCCTATCATATTCTAAAGGGAATTGTCAAATCGACCACGTCGTTTGTTAAAACGACCACAGAGACACGTTGTGTGGTGACATGACATGTCAAGATTTGATTTGTCATGGCACACATGAAGAGGAGCAAGGTATCAACTTTGCTTCCTCCTTCTTTGAATTTTAACTAACAACTAGCATTGTTCAAATTTTAACAGGTCACGTCAGCGCGCGATGCGTGTCTCTGGTCGCTTTAACCAATGTGTGGTCGATTTAACAATCCCCATTCTAAGTCGTTGAGCGATATACCATCATCCTAGACCAGCGTTTGAAATTCAATACTCATTCTACATCATTTAGACCATAATATTAGAACCAATAGCCATATCGGATGCAACTGGCCATTGCCATTGGTCGATTTGTTTCGTTGGGTGAAGGCAAGGCCATGGATGGGTCAAGCTAGTGCTAAGCCCAATACACGACCCAAAACTCATATCAATAACACATACTAGGTGCCTAAATGATTGCAATGTGGCCAAAGGGAGTGTTGATTCCTCTTGTTCGTTGTTCTTGAGCTTTGCGCCTTTAGACTTAGACTTTCAAGCACATCGACCCAAGTCCGTGAGTACACAAAGTTAAACATGTAAGATGCTCATCTCGCTCCACGATTTCTTGGAAGAGCCGCTCCAATCCGACCAAAAATTATCGCCCGTGCATCGACATAATCAATATGAAAGGAGCGGCACTTGTAGATCCATCTAAGTAAGCGCAGACTTGCATGTGAAATCCGTATTGGTGAAGAAAAGTAGACATCGCCGATGTTCAGTGCTTTGCATTGTTGAAATTGGGCTAGGGATTTGAGCTTGGGGTTCGTGGCGTCTATGTGGACTCATCCGTCGTGGATAAAGGGGCTCTAGTAAAACTAAGTTCTTCTACAAAGTCGAGGCATGGTTCATTCAAGTTGGAGTATATAAGACTGATTTAGGGTTTTTGATGCCATTTACAAAGTCAAATGATCCAAAAGAGTTGTTTTTAGACAGTGAAATAGTTCGCTACGTTTTGACCTTGCTAATAGATGAGTTTGCATAGACACCACAAATCCATTGCGAAGGTGAAAACACGATGAATAATTTGATAAGATGTAAATATGTTATTTTTAGATCATTTGATTTTGGAAATAGCATCGCAAAACCTTGTGTTGGTGTAGTGGAGACAAGTTGGAATGAAACGGTCCTCAGCTTTGTAGGGGACTTGTTTTTACTAAAGCTCTTTTTATGCACAATGGATAGCTCGACTAGTATTTAGGTAAATCCGGATTTTCGGCCAATTCCAAACTAAGTTGCCGCCGCACATCTGCTTCAATATCTCCACTATGATGCCAAATGTTTGCTCACATCATGTCCATGTCTTTCATATACAATCACCTACACAATGGTTACATGGTGAGTACAAATAACAACACTTCAAGTACAAGTGTTCACATCTTCAAAAACTACTTGGATTAAATCCAAAATCATCAAAAGTCCAAGATACCTAAATACCAGTTACGCTACATGGCACCATAGACCTTGGGCCTCAAAATTGCACCACCAAACCAAATGTTGATGCTTAAGTTCAAGGTAATGTTTGGCATGTGAACTCAATTGGCATAAAAAAAACACTCACTACATAAATGTCGATGGTATATAAATAAAATGATACGAACCTAAGTGTACAATAAATAACCCGCTGAATTGTTCATATTTAATGTCAACCTTAACAAAATAATCAAAGTCTTAGATGATTCAAGAAACTAGTGTGGATTCATAAAATAAAAATGTGCATGTCATTCAACAACCAAGAAATCAATTGATCCAAAGTCCATTTTATAATTGGAAAATGCTTGAATTGTATATAAGATGCCTTGATAGGGTTACATTTGTAGAGGCGATTTTGATAATATTAAAAAATGATTAAATTTTACTATTCATTAATTGATTACAAATATTTCACATTCCTATCCCCTCTAGCCCTTTTGAAAAATATTTGCACCCCACAAACTATGCGGGCGCCACCAACCCCCCACATCACCACACACAATTGACACTCCCCCTCCTTCCATCACATCAACATTACAAGTGCATTCTTTCGTAATCGAGAAAATTATAGGTCTTGATTCCTCCTTCAACTCAAATAAAACCCGCCACACCTACAAATGCCATAGATACGGCTTTCTTGACTTTGACGGCACATGGGAACCTAATGACAATTTATTAGCACGCACAATGACTATCAATGAACACAACATGACCTACTACCAAAACATTATCAAATGAACATTGACATAAAGACTTCAACTTTATCCATAACAAACATTGCAAGCAACCCCAAAGTAGAGATACCCTATACATACACAAACCCCCAAACCTACCCAACATGCAAGATGAGTTATAAAGTGAGGTTTGGAAGCTTGCTTTTATGAAGCATTCACGAAGCAAAATTGTTGACACCAAGTCAAATAACACATATGTATGGTTGGACCTTTTATATAAGGTCGTGAACTTCATATAAATATTTTCAAAGAAATGTTTTAAGAAGAACTTCATAAAAGGGGGATGACATCAACTTTGCCATGATATTTTGTAGATATGTTCATCTTATAAAGACTTGAGAGTTATATGATCATATGTTCAAAGTGTGAACAAATTTGTTAATGAAAATAGAAATGCATCAATTAGTTCATTAAAGACAACATTTTTGCTTCAAATATTTCGTTCATGCATACATAATCATCTTGGCAATACACCTGCCACATTTGAAAAATATGATACAATGTGCATTTCTTATAATAATTTAATTTGAATTAGTTAAAAAATCAATATATTGAGAATTTACAATGTTTATAATATGTCATTTTTGCATATGTGTATGTATGTATGTACATGTGTTTTGGTTAACAACTCTTCTTTGGAGATAAATATCATTTGAGGATTGAAAGTCAATAGTTTTCATGGATATACGGATTTTGTCGGGAGAACCGTTCACCGATTGGGAGGTTGACTCTCTTGTAAAAAAAGACTTCTTATTGTGTGCTCAGGGGTAGTACTCTTGAGCTTGAGAGTACAATGTGGTCTCAAATAAGAATAGGGGGTTAACACTAGGAAAAATTTGGTTACTTGCTACCATCTAAACGACTAGAACCAACATGTGGGGTGGTCATTTTGCTATTGAATGAATTTGTTGATTCAACTAGCAATAGTAAACTTGGACACATTGTAAAGGATGGTTGTTTGGGACAGAGCACTATGTCACCTTTCTAGTGTGAATAAGGACAAACCCGCCCAAATGCAGAGGGAATTTGGTGGGGTACGGTTTGAATGTGCCAAGTAGCTACTCCCATCTTCTCAAATTTGGGCCCACCTACTAACCATTCCTCCTGGTTACCAAGGATGGAGTTCTGGACCAACATTAATTCTCTTTGTTACAAAATGGGTACAAAATGAATTCAAAACGAGAAGCACATCACACAAGCAATATCGCATAATCCCTGAGAGCTAGAGAGCAAGACCAAGAGTTCTATTATCTTTTCTCTCAACATTGGTGTCCATTCAAAGTCTTTTGTTCATCTCTCTACCTCCTAAGATGGTGAGTTGCCATATACAGTCAGGACTCTATAAATGTTACAGATCAGGAGTAGCAAAAAAATAACATACATAGAATTATAACAAGTAACACTTATAGAATTCATACTGATGATTAATAACATTTATAGAAATAACACTTAATTTTTTTGAAAATGAAGACCATAACGTTCTATAAGAATAAAACATGAAAGTACAAATGATAATACATAATTCAACTAAACTAATTGAAAGAAATAATCTATATAGTAGTAACTTGACGAGATTCTTCCAACTAAACTAACCGAAAGAAAGAGTCTATAGTAGTCTGACAAGAAGCTTCCAAATGATGAGATGAAACTTCCTTTTGGAGTCCTTGAATGCTCCTGATGTGTGATAGGGCATCATTTGGTCTTTGTTCAAAGTATTTCTTCAAAGTCTCTAGAGAACGCTGAGCAACACTCAATCCTACAACTTCTTCTACCACATCAACCAATAGTCATTTGTGAAACTGAAGTATCAAATTTGACATATGCCCACTCTGTCAATGCCTTCTTACTAATTTTCATCCCTGAAGCCACCAAGCTTTCATAATGAGAAATGATCTCTAGCTTCTCCTTAAAGGTGAACTTTCTACCCTTGCCCATTGTAAGCCTCCACTAAAAAAGAAATGCTCAAAGTATAAATGGATGGTATAAAATCAATTTTGAGGCCTCGTGAAGAATACGTGTAGATGTGTGGTGCAAACTAAATGATGAACGCCTTGTTGTGGTTGTTGTTGTCCACTGCCACGTCCTCTAGCTTGAAAATCTAAACTATTGCAGTAACAATCTTTAAAAATCTTGAAAAAATATGTTTACAACATTATGGGAAAAAAGGAAAAATTTAAAAATTAGACTGCATACCTTGCATGCAATCATGAAAATTGCAATTATTTGAAAAATAAAAAATAAATAAAAATAAATAAAAAATCAGGCCCCATACCTCAGCTTGATTGTTGATGCGTGGTTGAACAACAAAGGAAACTGCTTACAATTACAAAATTGCAATTTTTGGGAAAAAAATCAAATAAAATTCAGGCTCCATACCCTTGATTGATCCGTAAACCTGTTGACTAACAATCTGCTTGCAATTTTTTGAAAAGAAAAAAGAAAAAAGAATACAAAAAAGAAGCTCCATATAGTACTTGCACCTGCCTGATTATTGACCATGATTGCTATGCTTGAAAGATGCTATATCAAGTATTGTAAGCCTCAACTAGCAAACTAGCACCCATCAAGCACCCCAACTCCCAAACCTTCTCTGTCTGCCATCTCCTCTCCCAAATTGCTTGAAAGTGCACAAGGAGGAATGATCTCTAAATAAAAGAGAATATTTGACTTGTTTGCATAGAATATGGGATAAATGTGATTACATGTTTAAAATGTATGTTGTCATATATTATTACCTTGATTTTCTCAAAATTAACACTTATAGAGGTGCAATTAACAAAGAAGGGAGTAGAGCATGTTATAACACTTAACACATAACACTCACTAGTCTTACCAATTGTGTTTTTGTAGGGGAGTAAAATTTTCTTAGCATATATGAAATTATAACACTTATAGGGGTAACACTTGTAGAGTCCTAATTGTATACATATGATATCTTACACCTCTACGATGATGGGGCACCATATTGACCCTAGTTATCATCCTACGACAACGAGGCGTCATCAACGACTAAGGAAGAAATACCATAACCCGTGAAAATAAGGTGATTCGCATTGAAGATATGGTCTTACAATCATGAGATAATTTTCCAAGATACAAGAGAAGGATTCATGAAGAATGCAAGTTGTTTCATATTTTTATGCCTTGTACAAAAAATTCCACAATTTTTCAAAGTGGAAAGTTGTTAAACCCCCTACTCGTTCACTAGATTCTCCCTACACCGAACACGGAAATCTGCATTTCCATACAGAACATCACCTAAACCGGTTAACTCATGAGTACATTAAACATGACTAAATTTGGTTAAACTAAGTGTACACGCATTGAAGTTGCCAACCTCATCATGATCGGTTTCAGAAATGGCACTTCACTATTCTGACGGCGGTCTACTGCACGAGTAGAGGGTGGTTAACCGGTTTGGGTATTTCTACCTTAGGCATCATCGACGACGTGATATCTTATGTATACCATGATAACGAGGTTGGGTCTATAGACACTTAGTCATCGACGGTAGTGTCATAACACTCTTGAGTCTTCAACCGGCCTTAATCTTGGCACTTGTAGGTTAAAGATTCTTTAGTGAGTACATGTGAGTCTAGCAGTTTGTGTCCACAACCCTCCACATTCTAGCAGACCGCCAAAATGTGGTTGGATGGTGGCTTGTGCTTAACTACATGCGAACACCTCCAACCCACTATTATCTAGAATCTAGTGGATAGCAACCTACATGTAAACTCACCCTAAGGGTATGATGCCTGCTAATAAACTTGGTAAGCACATCCCATCCAAATTGGACCCATTGCGCCAAACACAATTGACATAATCTACACCAAGCGAAATTTCCTCATAATTTTAAACTATGTTAGTTTGCATGTTGAGAAGCTAATAAAATCTTCTATATAATAAGAAGTATCACTTGTCATTATATTTGAAACATCTTGTATTTAAGTAAATATGGACATATTTTCAAAATATGGATATTTTGGTAGCTTCAATTCTATGGGCGGATCTACCTATACACTTCTGATATACCCGAAGTTATGGAAGATATATGAATCCTTAGTACTTGGTTACATGCTATGTTATTAAATTTGAATCTAAACATCAAATTAGAATATTTGATGGAAAAATCAAATATCTATTTGAGGGTGTTAAACATATATAAATAGCTACACCATATTAGAATATTTGAATGGTACAACTGCTATAATATTATCACAATCAACTTTGCATACTCTATCAGAGGATCCTACCATACAATCCTATCATAAGATCCTATGATAGAATTCACCATGTTATAAATATGGACTTCGAGATAGTCCAATTTTACTTTTATATCAGTTAATTTCGATGGGTAAGGGCTAAATTCCTTCAACCATCAATAAAGGTTCAATACAATCCATGTATAAAGGCAAGAAGCCAATAGGCAACATTTTCAAACTATAGATTAATCCACCTTGCTCAATATAGGTTATAAGAAATCTGGTATGAACCATCCCTAAATTGGTGTCACCTTTACTATGATATGGTTTAATAGGCATGTACACAAATTCTTCTTCTTCTTTAAAATTTTAAATTTTTTTAAATTTAATTTTTTTTGGGTTGGTTATTCCTTTTGCTTCCTAGCCCATTGTTGTTGGTTACACTAGCTAGGTTTTGTAGCAGTTTATGGCATTTGGTGTTAGGTGCACTATTTGTGAAGGGTTTAAACTAGGTATCTAGATGTTTTGAAGCGTCATGTTAATTAGTTATCAACATGGTCATATTTATTCTCAAGAGTTTTTTTTTTTTGGGAAGGGAATGATATTTTTGCAGTATGTCATAATCTAGTGGTGTAGCCCATTGGAGTACTTGAGATGATGATCTTACATTTGAGTATGCAATCGAGGAAGATATTATTGAACATATTAATTTCAAGCATCATGTGTTTACACTTATGATCAACTTGTTGATCATTGTGTAACCTAGGCATAAACCTTATAAAATTATTGAAGATAATAATGCCAAGGCATGTACATGGATGTAGATTTCTAGACATGCTATATCATAATGCCTTTACCACTTTGGCGCTAATTAAAATATTTTTAGTTTTTAGAAAACATCAAACAGTGAATATAGAAAATTATATTCCTTCAAATCCGGAATTGTAGAATCTAAAAATACCAATGATAATATTTATTAGCCTATAAATAGCCGAAGTGGTAAAGATACTACAATATTCAAACACTACACTAAATATGATATTTAGCATCACTTATTATTTGGAGTTACACAATGCTATATCTTTTTAGTATTAATGTAAATTCTACCAAGAAAAGATGTTAATGTTTTATAATGTCCAAACAACCAACTTGACTTTTGTTGGAAAAAAATGAGAAACACATTAAATAATTATAGCATTGCGTAAATCCAAATAGTAAATGACACTAAATACAATATTTAGTGTAATCTTAAGGAGTTTCTAACGCATATGTGTATTTTCAAGTTTGAAATGCACATACCCATAATCACCCATTTGAAAGAATCTCTAAGTAAAAAACTCTAATCTAAAAGGAAATTCATTGATGTTCTTCATCTAAATTGTAGTACAATTGTGGGTATGTGATTCTCACTATAATCCCAGATCCAAGATATGCCGAAATGCTAGAAATGACCGGTATAGGTTACTGTACCTTATCCAGATTGGCAAAAGACATGCACAATCAAACAACAATTACAATACCTTCAACATAATTGAGGCACTCTTCAGACCCTGAACATGGAATTGGCATAAAATGGACATGTTTCTTGAATGTGCGACCATTGATGTGCGACACTCTTAGATTTGCAATCTAAATTGAAGACACTCGCTACATTTTGAGATAGTTTGTTTAATCGGTGTCTGTTTTAGGCTCACATACTTGAACAATTGAATCAGTGTCTGTTCTAGGCTCACATCCTTCAAATCATAGTTGACACAACGAGTGCCTTTACCTCTCAACAGACAACAGAAACGGACACAATTCTGCCAATTTCAGGACTCGCAATTTGGCTCAATGATCGCACTGAAGAAGGCCCCTTAAGACTGTCAAAGATCTGCAATGCAATAGTAAGAATTTTGTGGAGATGGTTTTCAAAGCACGTGATGAACAAAATGCTCACAAAAAATTAGACGCTGCACTAAACATCAGATCTAGTGTGGTCTGGACTATTCATCGTCAACGTTTTTTGATTGTCTTGACACTCGGTGCTTCGTGAGTTACTCTAATTAACATGGCACACCAATATTAATGCCACACAAAATCGGTTGTTTAGTGAAGTACAACGGGACAATTGTAGATTTTCTTGTAGGTACGCGTGTATTTTTGGTTAGGGGTTCTTGTTCTCCATCTTTCATTGATCAGATTTACATCTTGAATTATGTGTTTGCATCAGGAAATCTACGACGAGACCTCAACAAAAATGGGATTCAAAATCGGACTTCCCTTTGTTCAATTTTTGGTTATTAGAAGAGTGTGTTGCCTATTGCTTCTAAACTCTCTTTGTTGATTTTGATTGCCACAAATTTCATATATTTTTACTCCCATCATCAAAATTCTTGTTGAATTGTGGTACAATCTTCAAAGAAGGTGTGTACATAGGATTTTTGTTGAGATTGAATATTGCCAGTTCACTTGGGTTGTTTTCACTCCAAACTTGTATCCCTTGATTCCTAAATTCAAGAAGTTGCTCGTAGGTCGAATCACGGCAATTTTTCTTAAAGTGTGTAATCATCGAGGCAAAGGAACGAGGAAGTTTATTGATGTCAATGGAAGGTTGCATGATCACCATTGCTTCATGACTTATGTTTGGAATCTCTTCTTCAAACCATGAGGTAGCGTCAAATGCCATAATTGTTCTCATGGATTGTGGCAGTAGGAGAGGTGTCTCCTACCTTCGAGAAATTCAAGGTTGCCTACCGAGGACTTTCTTGACTAAGGAATTTCAACCTACTTCAACACATTGCAAGTTTGTTGAATTGATCCACAAGCTTAAAGAGATTGTATGCATTGTGAAAGAGGAAGTACTTCATAAACTTTGTAATGATTGAGACAAAATATTAGGAGCTACATTGACAATTGAAGGTTGCTTGATTGCTAATTGTCTCATGAAATTTGTTTGAGTCTCACAATATTCTTAATGCGCTCAATTATCATTGTGCATTATTTTCTAATGCAATAGTTGCAATGATTTTTTTTTGTAGTGATCCATTCTAAGGAAACCTAAATTGCATGCAACAATTGTACACTTATCTTTGACTGTGCGTTCGTGATTTTTTTGCATATTGATTCCCAAAATTCAAACATATATACATCATTGTTTTGCTGCATGATGTATGAAGCCTGAGTCAATTTTGTCTCTGTCTCAACTGTAGAGACAGTGATCTTCACTAATGGCTGTGGTGTACATACCTCCACTCTCAATTATATTCAACAATTCCTTGCAGGTAACCATGTATAAGTAGGTCATCAATGTATATCATACCATCTTCTTTGAACATTTGCATAGCAAGCAGCGAGAGGGCTGACTAGGACCATAGAGCAACACATGAAATTCAACATTGAATGTCCTGATATATGTCCAAGATTGTGTGCGAGTTTACTTTCACCCTGTGAAAGTATCAGAGAACAAACATAGATCCACTGATAATTAGCTCAATAGGAGGATAAGCAGACCAGATTTCCAAGGAAGTTGTGATCTCCATGGTGAATGGAGACGATACACAAGAACATTAGCCAGTCAGACAGAAATGGCTTCCATGAGGAGCTGAGCTTGAACATAAAATTTGTACAGCATACCTCAATCTTCTTATCCAGATCAATGTGGTGAAGGATGTAAAACTGATACTGAATATGTTAACACCCGAGTGTACTCACATAAAGCTCTACCAGGGGCCTATTTGAATATCCCTAAGCTTATGCTTCGCATCTGTAACAGATCATATATACATTTAGGCAACGCAGTTCCAAAACACCCAGCTGTCAACAACGCCATGTTGAGTGGACAGTTTGGGGATGGGCTGGGGCATTAGTTCATATGCACTAGTGCAATGGACAGGGACAGCACGGGCCCAAACTACTCTATTTTGGAAGGGGTGAACAGCGAGGACGCATGGGCACTAACGCAATCATTGTTCCAAAGTCCCAAAACAACCAGCCATTAATGGCGGTATGTTGGTGCAGGGATGACCCAAGAAATTAATTTTTACACACGGGTTCATCTGGACGGTGCATGTCCAAACTAGTTTACATACATATGTAATGTACTCTATAAAGTCTGTAGTTATTGAGACAGAGAAATTAGGAGCCTCACTGACAATCAAAGGTTGCCTGATCGCCACAGCCTTATGACTTTTGTTCAAATGTCTACTCTAAACCCCTAGCCTAACTTCAGACGCCACACGTTTCTCGAGAATAGTTTGTGTGGATTGAGACAGAGAGAGTAGAAGTGTATGCTACCTTCACCAAATTCAAGGCTGCCTGTTGAGGTTCTCTGGCTACAAATCTTAGAACCCTAATTCACCATGTCACAACTTTGTCGAATTGAGCCACGAGTTTAAAAGAATTTGTATGCTTTTGAGAAGAGGTTTTCTTTCATAAAGTCTGTAACCATTGAGACAGAGGAATTATGAGCGTTATTGACAATTGGAGGTTCTCTGATCACCATTGCCTCATGACTTATGTTCGAATGTCTTCTTCACACCCTGAGCTAATTTCAGATGCAACAATTTTCTTGAGGTTAGTTTTGTGTAGAATGAGGGAAAGGAAGTACGAATGTCTGCCATCCTCGACAAATTCAGGGCTGCATGTTGAGTTTTTCTAGCTACAAATTATTGAACCCTAATTCAACATCTCGAAAGTTTGCCGAATTGAGGCATAAGCTTAAAACAGATCGTGTGCAATTTGAAAGAGGAGTTCTTGCAATTTGTATGAAATCATTGAAACAGAGGAATGAGGAGCTTCATTGACAATTGAAGCAGGGCTGATCACCATTTGTCTCATGACTTCTATTCAGATGTCTTCTTTAATCCCTGAGCTAACTCCAGAGTCCATGTGCCATGCGTTTGTCGACAATAGTTTGTGTGGATTGAGATAGAGGAAGTAGAAGCTCCGCTACCTTCGACAGACTCTCTATTGCCCTGTTGAGTTCTTCTATCTGCATCTGCACAATGTACAACCGTAATTCAACATGTCGCAAATTTGTCTAATTGCACCACAAGCTTGAAGCCTGAGTTTGTGTAAAGCCAGAGTTAGGGTGTCTCAAGTCTTTCTTTCAATCAATTAGCCCATCAAGTTGATATTAGCCTCTACCTCATGGAGGCCACCGCCGCACTCCACCGCTCTTGGCGCTCTTGGGAATTAGCAAGACATCACCCTTATGTATCTTTAGTCCCATAAGCCTTTCGACTTGCCGGACTCTAAAATCAATTTCATTTCATGTAGAAAAGAGTTTGCATCCCTGCTGCCAATTGCCCAAGGAGTCACTTATTTAGTGCGCCCGAATGCTCCATGCTCACATTGCAACCTCCACATCGTACAATACTCGCACACGTCTCCCATGAAACCCTAACCCGACCTTCGGGCTTGCCCTTGGTTTGTACTAGACTGAGTATCGCACACGAGTATGGGACCCTTGTAGACAGCTAGGGATTGGAGATGGCTAAATCCCCTGTAGTAATGCACAGGTGGCTCGCGCGTGGCCACCGTGGCACGTGGGCCCTGCAGCGGTGCTTGCCCCATTTGACCCCCGGGTTATAAAGACAGTCGTACCTCTCTGACGCCCGAGACACTGCGCAGTGTCCCAAACCCGAGTTGCCGGAACACTGCAACGCCAGAACACTGCAACGCCGGAACACTACCCCCATCCATCGCCATGCCATCCCCCTCATGCCATGCCCAACCATGCCCAACCATGCCATCCCCCTCATGCCATGCCCACACCATGCCCACACCATGGATGTGGGGCCCACCAAGACCTCATCTCCGTGACACAGTCTCGGGATGCGCACTAGGGTTTCTCCGCCCATAGTGACCCATAGCTCGCCATTGTATGCAGTGCGTTTTGAACTTCTTGTTGCTGCCTTCCCTTTGCGCTTCTTGGTATGCGTCAACATCCTGTCGAGCACCATGTGGGAATCGTGTTGTTTTCACAATGTGATTAGTTTGGGATTACACTACATTAGTGTTCTGTGCAAAAGCGTGGTTATGTTTAGTGTTTAGGGTTCAGAGTTAGGTTTTGGGTATTGTGGAGCTTGTGTACGATCCTTCATGCTGCTTTAGAGGTTTTGGGTCTTTCATTCCTTCACCTCCATGGACGTGGATACAACATGTACCGAAGATGAAGGTGAGAGGGCTGCCGGGGGGGTCACTGGAGTCAATGTTGATGTGGACTGTGACTCTGGAACAAACCTTACGAACCAGGAGAAGTCCAAACTCGATGAATTCGGTCTCCAGATCCTTGCCAATATTGAACATTCTGTTCAACATCCTCCACCAGCCGCATTTGGGCGGAGAGACCTCATTTGGGCGCTGGAATTTAAGGCCCGTCGTGGAAAACATGGGCGCAATTCCGTTGTACAGCAATGTTATATCCCCACGACTCGTGTACCAAATTTCATTTTGGGTATGCAATGCGGAAAAGAAGGAACACAATGTTTGTATCGAGAAACAAAGGAGAACCATAAGAGACCTGATCACGCCAAAGAAGGTCCACGGATTGCTATGGATTTTGCACGGTGAGTTCTCCATCTTTATTTCAAGCAATCAACGTCAGTTTCTGCGTTCTAGTGTCATTCTCACAGATGCTCTGTTTGTACGCAGGTGGCACTGCGAATATGGTCCTGAGGATCATTCCCACATAGTCAAAGACATTACTTCTGATCTCCTGCCCAGAGCTCAAAAAAAATTTACCATTCCAAAAATCACTGTAGCGATCAATAATGTCTCACCAAGGAATTTCTCGATAGAAAAAGGGCACGCTTCAAGAAAGAGGAAACCACTTAGGGAGTTCAAAGCTAAGGCCACTACAAAATATCCTGTGACACTGGATCTCAATGTAGAACCTTGTATTGAAGAAGAAGTGCCAATGAAACTGGGACGGAGAAAGACCGAACCTTGTAAGAAACTTGCCGTGGTTGTTGACGAAGGGCATTGTGCAGGAGCTTCATGTTCTGCCACAGGTGCTTCTCATCCTCCCATTCAAGCCCAGACCAAACTGGTTAGAAACAAGGGTCCTCGCAAAGCAAAGGTCATGGCCATACCTGACAAACAATGTTCTGGAGTCGATCATGGCGATATTGGTTATCTTCCTCCAGTACCGAATAGTGGTGGTGATGAGGTTCCTACGAAACCAGTCCGAAAGAGGGCCCCAAGGAAGAAGAAATTGGAAATTCCACATGACTCCCAGTGTCCCGAGACCCCGCTTTCTCCAAATGCTTCTCTTCCACCAAATAACGAGGATGGTAGAGAGGTGCATGTGAAACCTATACGCAGGAGAGCACCAAAGAACAAGAACGTTGGAGTTGCACTTGATAGCCAGTGTCAGGGGACCACACATTGTAGTTCTGCCTCTGATGTTACAGTTACTGACGTCCCCGGGAGGCCCTTGCTGCTGGAACCTCTTTCCAAAGTAATGTGCCAAAGAGCCACTTGGAGTAAGGTAGGAAAATGCCTATCTCCTGAGCGTGATGGATGCGTAGTTGACCCTTCAGTGGACTACGCTACAAATTCGTGTGGGTTTACCTGTGCCCCGAGGAAGAAGAAACTTCCAGATCTCAACAAACCTGTTGGGTTTCTAAAATACCCCAAGAAAGCTTCAATTCCGCGGAAGACATCCGTGGAAAAAATTATTCACAAAGCCAATGTCGGCAAAGAAGGGGATTCTGTGTTCCAAGGTTTAGGATCCCTTCTCACTGTGCTCTGCAAATCTGCACAATGTGACATTGCTTCTATTAGCGTGGACCCTGTTACCTCAGACACAGTTAGTAATGCATTACTAAATGGGGCCAACGGTGGCAGTGTTTTGGCAACCAAGTTGGACAACCCCAGTGTCACAACATTCCCTATTTGTTGTGCTAGTGGTTTGGAGACCGTGGACAACCATGCATTCTCCATAGTGGAGTCGGATTACCTTCGTCACGGTGACCCTAATAATTCTAGTAGTGCTGATTCAGATTGTATTGTACTCGACTGCGTCGACTCCACAGTCCGTGCAGAGTCCTCTGCAATGGGCAACAGAAATGTTCTACGCCGTGACACTGCGACGGAGGTCACAAGGGCATTTGCCTCAAACAACAAAGAACCAATGCTTAAAGATGAGAAGACAGAAGGAGCACTACAAAATGAACGTAACGTAGACATCAAGAAGATAGAGGTCCCTCCTCCACCAAAAGAAAGAGACTCGCAGAAGAAGTGGGGACTATCCATTAAACGGGGGTGCACAACACGTTTTACAGTGAAGAGCCTCCTGCATGCGCCCCACATTTCAGAGATCTGCATCTTTGAGTTCAAACATGTGAACAAGGATGGGTTGGTGGTTCACGGTGGAATGAAGGTCGGTGACCGTGGCGCCTTCTCAGCCCATTTGTCTCCAATTGTGAAGGACTTCATTGACGGATGTTTGCACGAAGGTTACACTGTCCACCAGATTATGAAGAAACACCTTAAATTTCTCCGGAAGTGGGAGGAAGATGGTAAAGAAATAACTCGGGATTTGCTTATCACCCCAAAAGACATTCGTAACATTGCCCGTAAGCTAGCAAAAGAAACGTATATGTTGCACCCTAATGATGCTCAAAGTGTCCGCATGTGGGTCCAAAAAAACCCAGATAAAATCTTCCACTATACTGAGACTAATTTGGCTTCATCCATCCAAGTCGATGGCCAATTGACTGGGGAGAACATCAACGACCCTACCGTGTGAGCGGTGAGCAGAAAAAAATCAACGCTTTCCAATTATAGTAATAAACTTTCCAAATTTAGAAAATATAAATAGAAAAAATCGTGGGACCTCTTTTTTTAGTAAAAATGATGGACCTATTTCCGTGCAAATTTTGAGGGCTTTCAGGACAGAGACTTGGTTTTAGGGTACCTTTCAGAGAGACTAATTGACATGATTTACTTAAACCAGGGAACTTTTGACTGTCCATATTATGGTGAGAGCTGGTTAATCATAGGCTATGGTCACAACATAAGAGAAAATTCTAAGTCAAAAAATTCAAGCATTCAAGCATTCAAGCAAAGTAGCAAAACTCGTACCATTCAATAACATCTAAAACTACTGTTGGAAGGAGAGACCCATAAATATTTAGAAACCTTTATACATATTTAAAAACGAATACAATTCACATCATGTAGATAATGATAGGTCTGATATATCAGCGATATTTTCGGAAACGTGCACTCATACTATAGTATACTCAACGCAATAATACTTAGCGACAACTTATAAATAAGGGGGGGCAACCTAACTCCTATAGGTATCCACGCTAAGGTCCCACATGCTTCATGATGCCACTTTCGAGGAGGTGCTTCACTTCATTGAAACTAAGGCTCGGAGCATGGATGAAAGTGTCTTGGTATTGATCCAAGTTGCAGGTCACACGGAAGATGAAGTACAAGTGCTTGCAGTTCACCCAAGGGCACTGCTTCCCAAGTGCTCTTGCTGACATCTCCACGAAATCCGGGCACGTGCACGACGGGAAGGTGTTGATAGTGATACGGTACTCTTCAACCTTAGCCTTCTTTCGGGATTGGAACAGAATGATGCACTCGATCCCTAGGTGAGGTATCATTGTGACGGAGGTGATTTGACCGTCGACGTTGAGGGTTGACTCCCATTTGTTGCGTTGTTGGATGCATGGTCCGTTGTTACTGCGCCGGATTTTTTTTCCAAACCTCAGCGTAGGGTATTGATCGGCTTGGGCCGGGGTAGGGAGTTCGGCCATGGATGAAGCAATATTGGAGGAGTCGCCGAAGAGTCTTCTGGGTGACACATTTTGACGCTGCTGAAGTTGGAATCCCCCTTCTTCAAGGGCCAGAACCTCCTGGAGAGTGAGGTTTGTCCCAGTGAGGACATGCCAGACGTCCGGGACATCCGGACGGTGCTGCACCCACTTCCTCCTAGTGCCTTTGACACATCTCTCAATGTCGTCGTTGCAGAAGGAGAACTGTGTCAAGAATTCCTTGTTCTTCTTGTAGTCGCGCATGTAGCCGGTGTACGTAGGAGCTGGAGTACTTTTACCATGCCGAACGATCTTCTGGGTGCACTTGGTCTTTGTGCGAGCTTGCATGGCGAAGCAGGCCTTGGCGGAAGTCTTGGGCAGTCTAGAAATGTGCCACTTGGAGACATCGCAGTGGGTCTCCTGAATGTTATTGACGTGGGTGACCCGTTGTGGAATCGATTTCTCAGGAGATTGTGTGAGGGGCAGGTCTGATGGTGTGGCGGAATCAGTGCGTACCTTGGTTGACCTAGTGCTCACTCGTGGATGAGAGAAGCTGACCTTGTCGGGTCTATGAGAATCTTGATCAGAACCAGGGGGCATATCAAGTTTGCGCTTGGTGGTGCCAAAGACCTCCTCTCCTTCGAGTTGGGGTTTGCAAGTGCACCAATGCTCTGCTCCAGGCATGTGCTCGAGGGCTGCAACAATTCTCTTGGCGTCACCGGATCGTTGTGCAGCACGAAGGCGGAGTTCTTCTTTTCCTGGGCCAGTGCCAGACCGTTCACCCTTCAAGTAGGCGTACCCGACATACCCCCCCCCCCTTGCCTCAAATCACAAATCACGCCCCTTACAAGCCTCACCCTTCAAAGAATTAAGCTATATGGCCTTAAATCAGACCAATTATAAGCCTGCCCCAATCTTAGAAATCAAAAAATAAAGCTATATGGCCTCTTTTCAGACCCCTTACAAACATGCCAGAATCCAACAAATTACAAAATGTAAACATATGTGAGGTCCCGAGTTGAGAACCTAAGGGCCTGTCGGATCCGACATACCCCCCCTTGCCCCAAATCACAAATCACACCCCTTACAAGCCTGCCCCAATCTTAGAAATCAGAGATTAAAGCTATATGGCCTCTTTTCAGACCCCTTACAAGCATGCCCCTTCAGAGAATTCTCAAATAATTAAGCTATATGGTCTCAAATCAGGACCCCTTATAAGCCTACCCCAATCTTAGAAAATCAAAAATAAAGCTATATGGCTTATTTTCAGACCCCTTAAAGGCACTCCCAAAACCCGAAAATCAAAAATCTAAACCTACATGGCCTCAAATCATACCCCCAACAAGCATACCCCTTACGAGAATGTTTAAAAAGCTAAAGCTACACAACCTCAAATCAGACCCCTTACAAGCCTGCCCCAATCTTAGAATTCAAAAATTAAAGCTATGTGGCCTCTTTTCAGACCCCTTACAAGCATGCCCCTTCAGAGAATTCTCAAATAATTTAGCTATATGGCCTGAAATCAGAACCCCTTATAAGCCTGCACCAATCTTAAAAATCAAAAACTAAAGATATATGGCCTCAAATCAGACCCCTTAAGAGCATGCCCGAATCCAACAAATTACAAAATGTAAACATATGTGAGGACCCGAGTACTGAAACTAAGGTTCTGTCGGATCCGACAAACCCCCCCCCCCTTGCCTCAAATCTCAAATCACACCCCTTACAAGACTCACCCTTCAAAGAATTCCCAAATATTAAAGATATATGGCCTCAAATCAGACCACTTATAACCCTGCCCCAATCTTAGAAAACAAAAAATAAAGCTATGTGGCCTCTTTTCAGACCCCTTACAATCATGCTGAAAACAGATATATCTGCTGAAACAGAGGAGAAGCAGTCAAAAGACTTGCAAACATGAAAGCAGTCAAATCAGACCCCTAACAAGCATACTCCACTCCGAGAATTCTCAAAAATTAAAGCTAGATGGCCTCATATCAGGCCCCTCACAAGCATGCCCGAATCTAAAAAATCAAAAATCTAAACCT
The DNA here is from genome assembly GCA_964035585.1 of Polytrichum formosum. NCBI lineage: Eukaryota > Viridiplantae > Streptophyta > Polytrichopsida > Polytrichales > Polytrichaceae > Polytrichum > Polytrichum formosum. Next base: position 66,752,841 of record OZ037936.1, read on the forward strand.
TCATGGCCTCCAATCAGACCCCTAAGAAGCCTGCCCCTTCAGAGAATTCTCAAAAATTGAAGCTATATGGCCTTAAATCAGACCCCTTACAAGAGTGCCCGAATCCCATAAATCAAAAATCAAAGCTATATGGCCTCAAATTGGACCTCTCACAAGCATGCCTCAATCCCAGAAATCACAATCCTAAGCCTACATGGCCCCATATTAGGCCACATAGAGGCTCGGCCAAATCTCAAAAATCACAAAATTATAACAATTGTGAGGTCCCGACATGTGAGCCCAAGGGCCTGTCGGATCCGACATCCCCCCCCCTTGCCTCAAATCAGACCCCTAACTACCCCTTACAAGCATGCCCCTCTACCAGAATTCAGAAATCTAAACCTACATGGCCGCCAATTAGACCCCTAACAAGCATACCCCACTCCGAGAATTCTCAAAAATTGAAGCTATATGGCCTTAAATCAGACCCCTTACAAGAGTGCCCGAATCTCATAAATCAAAAATCAAAGCTATATGGCCTCAAATTGGACCCCTCACAAGCATGCCTCAATCCCAAAAATCACAATCCTAAGCCTACATGGCCCCATATTAGGCCACATAGAGGCTCGGCCAAATCTCAAAAATCACAAAATTATAACAATTGTGAGGTCCCGACATGTGAGCCCAAGGGCCTGTCGGATCCGACATCCCCCCCTTGCCTCAAATCAGACCCCTAACTACCCCTTACAAGCATGCCCCTCTATCAGAATTCAGAAATCTAAACCTACATGGCCGCCAATTAGACCCCTAACAAGCATACCCCACTCCGAGAATTCTCAAAAATTGAAGCTATATGGCCTTAAATCAGACCCCTTACAAGAGTGCCCGAATCTCATAAATCAAAAATCAAAGCTATATGGCCTCAAATTGGACCCCTCACAAGCATGCCTCAATCCCAAAAATCACAATCCTAAGCCTACATGGCCCCATATTAGGCCACATAGAGGCTCGGCCAAATCTCAAAAATCACAAAATTATAACAATTGTGAGGTCCCGACATGTGAGCCCAAGGGCCTGTCGGATCCGACATCCCCCCCTTGCCTCAAATCAGACCCCTAACTACCCCTTACAAGCATGCCCCTCTACCAGAATTCAGAAATCTAAACCTACATGGCCGCCAATTAGACCCCTAACAAGCATACCCCACTCCGAGAATTCTCAAAAATTGAAGCTATATGGCCTTAAATCAGACCCATTACAAGAGTGCCCGAATCTCATAAATCAAAAATCAAAGCTAAATGGCCTCAAATTGGACCCCTTACAAGCATGCCTCAATCCCACAAATCACAATCCTAAGCCTACATGGCCTCATATTAGGCCCCATAGAGGCACGGCCAAATCTCAAAAATGCACAAAATTATAACAAATGTGAGGTCCCGAGATGTGAGCCCAAGGGCCTGTCGGATCCGACATCCCCCCCTTGCCTCAAATCAGACCCCTTACAAAGCCTGTCCCTATCTTAGAAATCAAAAAATATAGCTATAAGACCTCTTTTCGGACCCCTAAAAGGTACGCCAAATAGCCAATAATCAGAGAATTAATATATATGTGAGGTCCCGATCTATCAACAAAGGGGCCTGTCGGATCCGACAGTTCCCCTTTGCTTCAAATTAGACCCCTTACTACCATACAATAATCCCAGAATTCGTAGAAATAAACCTCAATGGCCTCACATCAGACCCCTTACTGACACGCCCATATATTAAAAATGCAAAAATTAAAACATTTGTGAGGTCCCGAGCTTTCAACCCAAGGGCATGTCGGATCCGACAGACCCCCCTTCCCCCAACTGAAACCTCTAACAAGCTTGCCTTAAACTTAGAAATCAAAAAAATAAAGCTTTATGGCATCTTCTCGGACCCCTTAGAAGCATACCCCACGTTCAGAAATCAAAAGTCTACACCTACATGGCCTCACATCGGGACCCTTACAAGGATGCCCCAATCCCAGAAATCACAATTCTAAGCCTATATGGAGACAAATCGGACCCCTCTCAGGCACTCCCCAATCTCAAAAATCTGAAATTTATACCAAATGTGAGGTCCCTAATTCTGGATCAAAGGGCCTGTCGGATCCGACACCCCCCCTTGCCTCAAATCAGACCTCTAACTACAAGACCCCAATCGTTTTATTAATTTGCAAATTCTTCCACCTAAATGGCCTCAAATCATAGCCTTCATAAGCATACCTCACTACTTGAATTCAGAAATCTAAACCTACATGGCATCTTACTAGGCCCCTCTCAGGCACTCCCCAATCTCAAAAATCTGAAATTTATACCAAATGTGAGGTCCCCAGTTCTGAACCAAAGGGCCTGTCGGATCCGACAGCCCCCCCCCCCGCATCACTGAGGCGCTGTGAACGGGGCTTGTGTGGTCGCGGGCATGGTGGATCCGGCCCGTTGATCCACCAAGGCCCATCCAAGGGCCTTAGTGGTCCTAGGTGGCGGGGGGCGGGGGGTGGTGCTTGCCACCAAGGTGGGTGGGGACGGGGGTGGTGTTTGCCACCAAGGCGGGGTGGGGCCGTGGGCCTCATGTCTTTTTTCGGGGAGGCCATCTTTAGGGTCTTGTCGGGGCTAGGTGGCTAAGCGGGCTCGGTGGCTAGGCGGATTAGGCAGCTAGGTAGGCTTATTTTCTAAGTGGCTTGGCCTACTTACTAAATAACTACTTGGTTAGGCTTACTTAATAGGTGGCTAAGCCCACTTACGAAATAACTAGTTGCTTAGGCTTACTTACTAGCCCTAAACAACTAGTTATTTAGTAAGTGGGCCTAGCCACGTAGTAAGTAAGCCTAAGCAACTAGTTATTTAGTAAATGGGCCTAGCCACCTATTAAGTAAGCCTAACCAAGTAGTTATTTAGTAAATGGGCCTAGCCACCTATTAAGTAAGCCTGACCAAGTAGTTATTTAGTAAGTAGGCCAAGCCACTTAGAAAATAAGCCTACCTAGCTACCTAATCCGCCTAGCCACCGAGCCCGCTTAGCCACCTAGCCCCGACAAGACCCTAAAGATGGCCTCCCCGAAAAAAGACACGAGGCCCACGGCCCCACCCCGCCTTGGTGGCAAACACCACCCCCGTCCCCACCCACCTTGGTGGCAAACACCACCCCCCGCCCCCCGCCACCTAGGACCACTAAGGCCCTTGGATGGGCCTTGGTGGATCAACGGGCCGGATCCACCATGCCCGCGACCACACAAGGCCCGTTCACAGCGCCTCAGTGACGCGGGGGGGGGGCTGTCGGATCCGACAGGCCCTTTGGTTCAGAACTGGGGACCTCACATTTGGTATAAATTTCAGATTTTTGAGATTGGGGAGTGCCTGAGAGGGGCCTAGTAAGATGCCATGTAGGTTTAGATTTCTGAATTCAAGTAGTGGGGTATGCTTATGAAGGCTATGATTTGAGGCCATTTAGGTGGAAGAATTTGCAAATTAATAAAACGATTGGGGTCTTGTAGTTAGAGGTCTGATTTGAGGCAAGGGGGGGTGTCGGATCCGACAGGCCCTTTGATCCAGAATTAGGGACCTCACATTTGGTATAAATTTCAGATTTTTGAGATTGGGGAGTGCCTGAGAGGGGTCCGATTTGTCTCCATATAGGCTTAGAATTGTGATTTCTGGGATTGGGGCATCCTTGTAAGGGTCCCGATGTGAGGCCATGTAGGTGTAGACTTTTGATTTCTGAACGTGGGGTATGCTTCTAAGGGGTCCGAGAAGATGCCATAAAGCTTTATTTTTTTGATTTCTAAGTTTAAGGCAAGCTTGTTAGAGGTTTCAGTTGGGGGAAGGGGGGTCTGTCGGATCCGACATGCCCTTGGGTTGAAAGCTCGGGACCTCACAAATGTTTTAATTTTTGCATTTTTAATATATGGGCGTGTCAGTAAGGGGTCTGATGTGAGGCCATTGAGGTTTATTTCTACGAATTCTGGGATTATTGTATGGTAGTAAGGGGTCTAATTTGAAGCAAAGGGGAACTGTCGGATCCGACAGGCCCCTTTGTTGATAGATCGGGACCTCACATATATATTAATTCTCTGATTATTGGCTATTTGGCGTACCTTTTAGGGGTCCGAAAAGAGGTCTTATAGCTATATTTTTTGATTTCTAAGATAGGGGCAGGCTTTGTAAGGGGTCTGATTTGAGGCAAGGGGGGGATGTCGGATCCGACAGGCCCTTGGGCTCACATCTCGGGACCTCACATTTGTTATAATTTTGTGCATTTTTGAGATTTGGCCGTGCCTCTATGGGGCCTAATATGAGGCCATGTAGGCTTAGGATTGTGATTTGTGGGATTGAGGCATGCTTGTAAGGGGTCCAATTTGAGGCCATTTAGCTTTGATTTTTGATTTATGAGATTCGGGCACTCTTGTAATGGGTCTGATTTAAGGCCATATAGCTTCAATTTTTGAGAATTCTCGGAGTGGGGTATGCTTGTTAGGGGTCTAATTGGCGGCCATGTAGGTTTAGATTTCTGAATTCTGGTAGAGGGGCATGCTTGTAAGGGGTAGTTAGGGGTCTGATTTGAGGCAAGGGGGGGGATGTCGGATCCGACAGGCCCTTGGGCTCACATGTCGGGACCTCACAATTGTTATAATTTTGTGATTTTTGAGATTTGGCCGAGCCTCTATGTGGCCTAATATGGGGCCATGTAGGCTTAGGATTGTGATTTCTGGGATTGAGGCATGCTTGTGAGAGGTCCAATTTGAGGCCATATAGCTTTGATTTTTGATTTATGGGATTCGGGCACTCTTGTAAGGGGTCTGATTTAAGGCCATATAGCTTCAATTTTTGAGAATTCTCTGAAGGGGCAGGCTTCTTAGGGGTCTGATTGGAGGCCATGAAGGTTTAGATTTTTGATTTTTTAGATTCGGGCATGCTTGTGAGGGGCCTGATATGAGGCCATCTAGCTTTAATTTTTGAGAATTCTCGGAGTGGAGTATGCTTGTTAGGGGTCTGATTTGACTGCTTTCATGTTTGCAAGTCTTTTGACTGCTTCTCCTCTGTTTCAGCAGATATATCTGTTTTCAGCATGATTGTAAGGGGTCTGAAAAGAGGCCACATAGCTTTATTTTTTGTTTTCTAAGATTGGGGCAGGGTTATAAGTGGTCTGATTTGAGGCCATATATCTTTAATATTTGGGAATTCTTTGAAGGGTGAGTCTTGTAAGGGGTGTGATTTGAGATTTGAGGCAAGGGGGGGGGGGTTTGTCGGATCCGACAGAACCTTAGTTTCAGTACTCGGGTCCTCACATATGTTTACATTTTGTAATTTGTTGGATTCGGGCATGCTCTTAAGGGGTCTGATTTGAGGCCATATATCTTTAGTTTTTGATTTTTAAGATTGGTGCAGGCTTATAAGGGGTTCTGATTTCAGGCCATATAGCTAAATTATTTGAGAATTCTCTGAAGGGGCATGCTTGTAAGGGGTCTGAAAAGAGGCCACATAGCTTTAATTTTTGAATTCTAAGATTGGGGCAGGCTTGTAAGGGGTCTGATTTGAGGTTGTGTAGCTTTAGCTTTTTAAACATTCTCGTAAGGGGTATGCTTGTTGGGGGTATGATTTGAGGCCATGTAGGTTTAGATTTTTGATTTTCGGGTTTTGGGAGTGCCTTTAAGGGGTCTGAAAATAAGCCATATAGCTTTATTTTTGATTTTCTAAGATTGGGGTAGGCTTATAAGGGGTCCTGATTTGAGACCATATAGCTTAATTATTTGAGAATTCTCTGAAGGGGCATGCTTGTAAGGGGTCTGAAAAGAGGCCATATAGCTTTAATCTCTGATTTCTAAGATTGGGGCAGGCTTGTAAGGGGTGTGATTTGTGATTTGGGGCAAGGGGGGGTATGTCGGATCCGACAGGCCCTTAGGTTCTCAACTCGGGACCTCACATATGTTTACATTTTGTAATTTGTTGGATTCTGGCATGTTTGTAAGGGGTCTGAAAAGAGGCCATATAGCTTTATTTTTTGATTTCTAAGATTGGGGCAGGCTTATAATTGGTCTGATTTAAGGCCATATAGCTTAATTCTTTGAAGGGTGAGGCTTGTAAGGGGCGTGATTTGTGATTTGAGGCAAGGGGGGGGGGGTATGTCGGATCCGACAGGACCTTAGTTTCAGTACTCGGGTCCTCACATATGTTTGAGCGTGCCTGTAAGGGGTCTGAAAAGAGGCCATATAGCTTCAATTTTTGTGAAATCTGATTTGGCCTCGAATTTGTTCACAGCTAGAGGATGCTGCGGTCAAGGAGTTACCCGATATACTTACTGCATTGGGTGGGCTTGATGGAGACGTGGAAGTTGATTCGTTGCCGGATTACTTGGAGAAGTGGCGAATCTGCCTTTGGGATTTTGCGGATGAGATCCTGCATGATGATGGAGCTCTCCTCCTCTTTCATCCAGATGACAATGGTGACTTCAAGGAGAGCATTCAAGACCACTTCGCTGCTTTTGGCTTCACCATCTTTAAGGAGTGGTTGGGAGTCAACCGTCTTCGCCTTCATTCAGCTAAACATGTGGACAAGACCACTAACCTCTTCCAAATTGTGCTACTTGTTCGTGCCACGAAAACAATTGGATCCGACCTTGATAAGCGGCCCCGGCACTCGTCATTTCGCCTTCGCGATGCCAATGAGCTCAAGGCTCTTGGCATTGAGCTGGACATGGATGATGCCATTATGAATTATACCACAACCCCTCTCATGGATGGCTCCAAAGCTTGGCGTGGTCCCCGTGAGAAAAATATTTCTTTCATGTCCTCCTTGATCATGGCAACTACTGACATTGGGCAGGTCGTGGTTGACGTTAATGCAGGCGTTGGTATGTCCTACTTCACTTGCCATCATATCTTGGTTTTCATTTTCTACCTTTGCTTTTATTTATGTTTGCTAACCATTCCTCTGCAACAAGGACTTTTGTCCATGCATGCAGGCAACTTGGGCGCCATATCGTTGCTCTCGAGGAGGACGAGGACATCTTCAACCGTGTCCTTAAGCCACTTCAGAGTGTTAAGCATCCGGTGAAGGCTCCATCCATTGTTGTTGCTTCCACGCAGGCTTCACAAGGCACGCAGAAGAGGCCGCCGGCCTTGAAGCGATCGAGGCCAGAGTCCTCGCAGTAAGTGAGTATGATGACCTTCTAAGTTGCTTCTTTTCCTTGTCCACTCAGCTTTTACACTTTCCATCCTCTTTCTTACAATTTTCATGCTTGTTTTCAGACTTGGCCTTGGAGCAGATGTGTTTGGTACGCCTACCAAGGGATTCACTTTGCCAATCTATGCCCATGATATGGCGATGGTACTAGCGGCACAACCTTCTCCTAGCAAAGCTAGTACCCCGTCTCCACGTTATGACCCCCGTGCCTTAGACTTCTTCGAGCTTCTTGCAGAGGTGGATAATGAATGCCATACCTTAGATTCCACTTCAGATGAGGGTGGCCATGAGGGGAGTATCTTTGGAAGTAGGGAATCTAGTAGTGACAACCTCATTGTTGATTGATTTTTGGTTTGATTGATTGGTATTTGGATTTATAAAGTGTGGTGTGGTTTTTAATATTCCAATTGTCTTGTTGAATGCATCTTGTCGTTGTTCTCAAATAACACTACACTTTTGTTGTCGTCAACTAGTAGACAATCTAAAGACAAGAGCCAAACCAAATACACCTAACATTTTGATTTCTCAAGCATATCCTACCCACAAGAAAGAGGCCTCGGATCCCAGGCCTCTTTCCAAACCTCCTCCTCATGCTAGAACATACAAGAAATGGCCAAATGCAAAAACAAGTAGCCAACTCAAATATACATAACATTTTGATTTCTCAAGCATATCCTACCCACAAAAAAGAGGCCTCGGATCCGAGGCCTCTTTCCAAACCTCCTCCTCATGCTAGAACATACAAGAAATGGCCAAATGCAAAGACAAGTAGCCAACTCAAATATACATAACATTTTGATTTTCAAGCATAAGCTACCCACAACTAAGAGGCCTCGGATCCGAGGCCTCTTCCCATAGGTCCACCATCTTCTCAACCACACTGAATTTTCCCACGGCCATAGGGACTCGTTGGTAATTTTAAGAAACTTTTGGTCCTAAAAATTAGGCACTCCATAAATATCGGCCTCATAATTCCAAAATTAAACTTGAAATATGTGCAAAATCCACGGTCATAGGGGTCCTAACTTTCGTTAAATGGAGTTTTAAATTTTGATTTTCTGCTCACGAGATCTGCTCACCGCTCACCGCTCACATCGTAGCATTCCTGCACCAGATATTGCACATGTGTTTATACTACATTACAAAGCTACCATTAACTCCAAAACTACAATACGTGCTTGATCTTATCAAAATACTTCTTGCGATCTACGACAACCAACGAATGACCAACTCACAAACAACACCGCACCAAGAAAATAAGGAAAACATATTGAAAGGTGGGACTTGGAAGGCTTCTTGTAGAGTTTGACCAATACTTAATTTAATTATACGCGGGATGGTGCAGAGTACTTACCAGCACTACCATTGAAGCCTGATACAAACTCGCCTCTTATCAGCATGAGCCACATACACGCTCTAAATGCAATACAAGGACATAAGATCAGTTAGTATGTGCTGCCAAGATATGAGGGAACAGTATAAAAATTGCCCCATCAAACAAGAAAATAAAAGAAAATCCAGAAAGAGAAAATCAAAAGACACTCTTTGACAAATAATAATGATATGTTAACCCAACAAGCAGCACTCCACAGCAAGGCCAGTCACACAGACAATGGCAATCTTTGACATTTATTCCTAAAAGTATGGCAAGCAATACCGCATTCTGGCTGTTTACAAAACCAGAGTCCATTGATTTAGTAGATAGACAACCACTCTTGACATTGGATAACATAGATGCAAGGTAGGTGAATGATTTGGATACAACTCAAACATAGAGGTTAAATTGATCACATACCGTAGTACCATAGCAGGTTCGTCCTAAAATAATTCTAAAAATAAAAAACGTAAAAATTAGAAAATTCTGAAGACAAAAAACGAAAATAGAATAAATTAGTTTTTGAAATATTTTGCTATTTCTAAGCTATTTAGGGTCATTTTTACTTATTTTTTGATAAAAAACGAAAATTGAGAAATTCAGTTTTTGAGAGGCGAACCTTATTTTTTCAAAAAAATTAAATATTCGTTCGCCAGGTGGCGAACCTGCTATGGTGTTACGGTATAAATTTGAGAACCCTTTAGTAGATAACTCGATCTTCTTGCATTGTAAAGAATCCAAGTCTGCAACAAGAGAGCTCGCATGAACGATCAAAGTACACTCTAATGACCGGATGCCATGTTAGCAACGGGAACATTTTTCGTCTTTGATGCAAAATGTAATCACTAACGAAGACTTTCACTATGCAGCCTTCGGACAACAATAGTCAGAAATATGATTAAGGCTTTTGAAGCCATGGAGACCTACTGGAAGACATTTAAAAACAGGAGGTTTGTAAAAAGCATAGTCGCAGTAAAGGACAAGGAACTTGAGAAAACGATCTTAACCATAAATCTGTGTTTCACACAGAGGATCCAGAAAGAGTAGTAATTTACAATCTTTGGCAGACATCAAGTCCAGTTTGCATACCAGGATCAACTTGACAAACTCATTTCAAGATATGATACAAAACATCAACCTATTTTTGAGGTGATACATGCATCTGCAATGAGGAAATTGTGCACAAGAACTGAAAATCAACAAGAATACAAAGAAGAACCAAACTCTTCACTGTGTGCATCTTGAAGTTAAAGAATAATAAGCCATACCTGCATCTCAATCACGAAATTCTTTCCACAGGGTACAGCAGGTGTAACACATACGATTCGCATGCAGAAGCCCGTATCATCAGCTCGAATGTATGTCTGTGTTTCACTCACTTTGACTGCTTTCACAGGCTTAGTTGCAGCTTCAATATAAGGGACGACCCTTCTGAATGGCGAATGGTTGTCCATAAGCGGTCGGAGAAGCTCCAGCATCGGCCATGGCTCCCTCCAGCAGGGATTGCACGTCACGTCACGTCACGTCACATTTTGTGACAGCGACGTGACGGCTGACCAAAAAACGTCACGTCCGCGGGGGGTAAATCCGGCAGTTACCCCAGGGGTAAACTGACGTGGTCAACCCCCTGGTCGACTGCTAAGTCGACTGCAGATAGCAGTCGACCTAGCAGTCGACTGCAAAAAAAAAATTAAAAAATTCCAAAAAAAATTTGGACCGTCAGATCTTCTTGGCAAGAAGATCTGACGGTCCATAAATTTTTTTGGAATTTTTTAATTTAATTTTTTTTTGCAGTCGACTGCTAGGTCGACTGCTATTTGCAATCGTTTGCTAAGTCGACTGCTAATAGCAGTCGACTGCAAAAAATTACTTTTGCAGTCGACCAAGACCAGTCGACCAAGACCAGTCGACTGCTATTAGCAGTCGACTTCAAGGAAAACCTAAAAAAAAATCATGGACCGTTAGATCTTCAATCCAAGAAGCTCTAACGGTTCATATTTTTTTAATAGATTTTTTTAATTTTTTTTCTGAAGTCGACTGCTCGTAGCAGTCGACTAGAGCAGTCGTCCAAAAAAGTTTAAAAAAAGTTACAAAAAATTGGTACAGTAACTTTTTTTTACTACGTCAGTGCACTTCACGCCCCGACGTGATGTGACGTGACGGCGTCACGTCATTTGTGACGCGACGTGACGCAAAAAGGCCGCGTCACGTCCATTTGCACATCCCTGCCCTCCAGTGTTCAAGATTGAAGTCTTCAATGCCCTTCAAACACGATTTGGCCCTTCAAAATATACCTCTCTCAAAACAACCCTTCAAAATGCAACCCCAAATTGAAAATGAAGATGTCACTTGAAGTCCTCGATATAATCTGCCCGCCACAAGAACCAAGAAGCGTAGGGCATTGTCACTACAAGAAGTGGAGTTAGAGGGTTGATTTTTAATTCTTCACATTGTACTGGAAACATGTACCCTATAATTCATGCACAAGTTTAATATGAGTTTTGTATTTCATTTCTATATTCTTGGCTTGACGTCATGGATTTGAACCAATCCTTCAACTGAAGGGCTGAAATTTGAGAGCCCTTCAAAATGAAACTCATATGAGGCTTCAATCTTGAACACTGGCTCCCTCCCTCACAAATATGGAAAACAAGCAGTATTGATAGGAGACAGTGAATAGGACAGAGAGAAGACAATTGTGAAGAAGACAATTTCTCCAAAATTTATGTGGGCTACTCCACAATAGACCCCTAGTAACCACTTGGCAAGGATGAGGATTTTGAGTAATAAATAGTTTGCGGTGGTAGAAAGCAGGCTAACATGCAATCAATAAGCAATTTCAATTAACATAAACAAACAAAACATGACACAAATAGAATTGCAACCTCGAAGACAACTGTACATTACATTCAAGCACCACACATGTGGCGTTCTTTTCGCTTAATCTGTTTTATTGATTGCGGTAAAGATGGAATCTGTACCACAGACCGAGTAAATATTATTTCAATATTTGTTGGGGGGGTTTGTGCAATCATCATGTATCCCATATTAACACATCCCAGTCCTTGAAGGGTTGACATCCACATTTCTACGCACTGTAGTGTCTATGCATGCCCTAAAGTCTCCTGGCAGAGGGTGTAACTGGAGTTGCACTACACAAATGAAGCACCACAGCATTATCAACAGTATAGGTGCCCAATGAACGCTATGTTTTAACGACCTCCTCTTAACACAAGAGGCATCAACAAACCACCATGTTGCCCAAAGATTATTCCATCACAAATATGTCTTGTTACAAGAGAGGGTTAATTACAGTCTGGAGTGGTTGTTTGACTGTTGGCTATATTCAATATCAACAACGTAACTTCAAGAAGGTTGTGCAGTCTAAATAGTTTCTTGTTTGAAAACATTTGCAGCAATTTGGCAACTCACTGAAACTCAGACAGCTGAAATTGCCACAGGATCCTGGATGCCGCAAACCATGCCGGAAGGCACCGCAACATCAATCATCTTAGGATAAGCAAGATTAAGATCTGTGTCACCACATACCAAACACAAGGTTAGACTTATAATACAAATTTGCAAAGGTTGGTGTATAATGTAATTTTTACACCTAGCAGTGTACAATATAATTAATCTATAATAAGTGTAGCAATCTTATGTGAGAATTTGCTTTGTAATAGGTATAACATGCCAGCCAATAAAAGAGGACAGCAAAGTAATGTAATTAATACGATCATATCGACAGCTCTTCTTGACTGCTGCATTCCAGGTAGGTTCAAAAGATGAGAGAACTATGCAAATTTGAGCCGCAGATGATAAATGGCGCCAACTAGACCCTCTCTGTTCTAGAACAATGCTAGTTAGAAAGTGAAGTACTCACTATCCATAATATGCTTCAATTCTCCCTGGATGCACAAACCCACCGTAAATTATATTTGCGTCACAAGCTTAAGTGTGATGCTTGCATCAAAGAAGTTCAGATGAAAATAGGCACAAGGTTTTCAAGTGTTTGGTCTAAAATCTAGAAAACCCAGCAATAATAGTATCTAATACTTAGGTTGAGAGTTGATACTATTAGTACATACTTAGGACTCATTTTTACACACCTAAGAGTATCTGACAATAATAGTACAACTCTGAACCTAAGTGGATGCTAACCTCATCTTTTGAAAGCCGAGGGTTGTAGAGAAGCTCTTCTTCCACAGTGGTGACCTAACAGAATAAGGCATTCATCAGAAAAACACGGTGACCAACCAAAACTATTACAACCTTACACCTTGATGAGAAACTGAAGTTCTCAAAGATGAATGTTCTCAACATGCACACCAAAATGACATTTATGTGTAAATGAAATAGAAATGTACATTTCTATAGTTCAAATACAACCAAACTATCAATATTAACCTCCAGGGGCTTTGACATAGACACTTACAGTTTGGCCTTTCTAGTCATGCGCAGGGTAAAGAAGCGTATCCTTTGGCAGGGAGAGTATCTGTCGGGCACGAATGTGGATCTCAATTGAGTCTCAATCAGTCTCAATTGCTGTGCACATCAAATCGTGTGGGAAGCTTGCCTTAGAACAGCCCATCATCTTCCCCGCAGTCATTGACTTGTATGAGGCGCTCCTCTGCAAGAATGTGTCACGTAAACCTCCACAATACTGCGGGGATTTTCGACAACTCCAATCGCGATACGTTGCGGTCCCCAAACCCTACACCCGTGACACAGACGAGAAAATCCACTGCATACAATGGCGAGCTATGGGACACTATGGGCGGAGAAACCCTGGTGCGCATCCCGAGACTGTGTCACGGAGATGAGGTCTTGGTGGGCCCCACATCCATGGTGTGGGCATGGCATGAGGGGGATGGCATGGTTGGGCATGGCTGGGCATGGCATGAGGGGGATGGCATGGCGATGGATGGGGGTAGTGTTCCGGCGTTGCAGTGTTCCGGTGTTGCAGTGTTCCGGCGACTCAGGTTCGGGACACTGCGCAGTGTCTCGGGCGTCAGAGAGGTACGACTGTCTTTATAACCCGGGGGTCAAATGGGGCAAGCACCGCTGCAGGGCCCACGTGCCACGGTGGCCACGCGCGAGCCACCTGTGCATTACTACAGGGGATTTAGCCATCTCCCTTGGGATTCGGGCCGGGGATTCGTGGCACTCAAGTATAATCATCCATGCGGATGAAAAAAACGTAGGAATCATCTAAATGACTATTTTTAGGCAATTTGATTCCGGAAATAGAGTCAAAGGCCCCGAATTAGTCTAGTGATGTCACATTCGAATGAATCGGCCCTCAACCCCATAGGGGTGCTTTTTTTATTGGAGCCACTTCATCCACGATATCTCGGATGGATGTTCCTTAGTGAGTGCCACGAATCCCCAGCCGGGGATTCGTGGCACTCACTTAAAATCATCCATCCTAGATATCGTGGATGAAGTGGCTCCAATAAACCCCTATGGGGTTGAGGGCCGATTCATTTGAATGTGACATCACTAGACTAATTCGACTCTATTTCCGGAATCAAATTGCCTAAAAATAGTCATTTAGATGATTCTTGTGTTTTTTTCATCCGCATGGATGATTTTAAGTGAGTGCCACGAATCCTTGGCCCTTGTAGACGTGGTCCCGGGCGGAGGCGATAAAAATTCTTATTATACAGATCGTATGGACCCGCAAGTTTAGGGAGAAGTTGTCACTTAGGACCACTTCACACACAAGCCAAGGGCTGGACCGTGTCATTGAGAGGGCCCTTGATTCTCATCCAAAGGTTGTACCAACTGTCTAAGGCTTGAGTCTGTAATGGTTTGTTGGAATTTGCGTCAGGCTTACCTCTTGGAGGTGGGCCTGATGCAAATTTTGGCAGACTATGAAACAATATTTATGATTTATCATGTACGCATCCATGTAGACCTTTCATCCATGGTAATTTTTTGGGGCCCTTAGACCTTCATCTTCTAATGTGAAGTGAACTTGGACGGTCTTGGCTTTTCTAACCAATGAGAGATCTTAGAATGCAATGGTCACGGGCAATTAGTCTTGTGTGTGAATTGGCCCTTAACCTTTATTATCCCTAGGGTTTTATGTGTTTTCAAGATAAGTTATAGAGTGAGATTTGCAAGCTTGCTTTATGAAATGTTCACGAGACAAAATATTATCACAGAGTTGAAGAACACATTTGCACGGTTGGAACTTTACATAAAGCCATGAGCTTCCTGTAAGCATTTTCAAAGCAAATGTTAAGAAAAACTTCATAAAATGAGGATGACGATAGTTAGCCTATATATGTTGTAGATATGTCAGTGTAATTTAGATTTTGGATAAGATAAACCCATGAAAACAATTAGGGAGGACTTAAAAGGTGATTCTTGTATCTTCTAGGTGTCTCAGATAAGGTCAATCAAGATAATCATAGGTTTATTTCAAAGGTTTAGGATTTAGATTAGTTATTTATATAAACAAAAGGTGTTTGAAATCTCTCAATTGCAATACATACATTTGTGATTGTCACATACCTCACTATTTTTACCTAATCAATAGTTTTGTAGTGGGTTCATTTTGATTGGACCTTGTGCGATGCTCAATTTATAGGCACAACCCTTGACAATAGTCTTGCATAAAGTATCCCTTTCTAGTCTCTTCACCAAAGCCAAGGGCATTTTGGTACAATCAATTGTCTCATATTAACTAATCCTTTTAATGTAACTTGAAATGACAGTGCAATTCTCACCCGAGGGTGACAATATTCTTTAATTGATCCCTTTAATGTGAAGCAATTGTAAGGCTATAGTCTTTTGTTGATGGCCAACTACTTCGTCCACACCTGTTCGAAGCACCACTATAATCCCACACACCATCAAAGTTAGAAGACCATAGACTTCTTTTGGGGTCTTCCCCTTTTTCTTCGTGGATTTTGACTATTATATTTCTTTCTTATTTTAATATTTAACATGACAAGTATACTCTTCTGTAAAATAACTATCTAGAAATTGTTTCACCTTGCACTACAACAGATTGGGTATTTTGTGACTAGGGAAATATGACTGGAGATGACTGGTGACTACAAGCAGTCACATTTTGCCAGGCCTCGACCTTTGGGGGGGTGTGAGGCCAAACCCACCACCCTTAAGCGTCCTAGTCCGGGTGATGGGTTTGGAGATCACATGTGTAACATAAAAACTTGTAGTAACATGGAATGTACGTTCTACCTTGATGGACTTACAACTTACTTCAAGTCATGACATTTTATTAGTGTGACTCTCTTGCATAGGTACATCCTTGGCTTTCTCAAGAGTCCACCCCACCGTCTTTGCCACGCATGCCCTCAAAGATTTCCCTCTTGCAAACTTGGTCCTGGCTGACGATTCTTCACTAGTGCATGACACCTTGCTGAGGCTATGGCTTGTTGATTCCATGAGGCACATAAGTATTTAATACAAGTGTTGAAAAACACTTATAAAACTTATCATCGCCTCCTCTTCCACAAGTCCCTCACAACAACTTCCCAAGTTCACACCTTAATGCAACTATGAATCTAAATATCGCAAGTTTAAATACTATGAGAGTAAATACTATAAGTCTAAATATTATAATTCCCAACACTAGAAGTCTAAATTCTAGAAGTCTAAATACTAGAGCTATGCACTTGTTTCTAAATGTTTTTAATCTAACACTACATCTAACAATGCAAAGCTAACTTCAAGACTAATTGACCTTGGCTCTTCACCTTGAAACCTTGCACACACACGTGCCCCTCTCTTGCTTTCCACACACCCACACTTATAACACATGGGGTGCCAATTATTAATGCTAGTCTCTTGAATAGGTAGAGCATTGGCCTTCAAGTCTCTACAAGTATCTTCAAGTCCCTACAAGTCTCTATGAATTCTACTAATTCCACTAACCTTCTACTAATTCCCACACAACTCTAACTCTAACACTCAATTCTATGAGAGGAACAACAAGAGGGAGAGAGAGAGAAGGAGAGGGGAAGGGAGAAGGTGAGCACCCCTCAAGGGGGTGCCAAAGGAGCACGAAGGAAAGAGAGAGTGAATAGGAACACAAGTGAGTGAAGAAGGTGAGAGAGAAGAATATATAGGGGGAGGGAAGGGGTGAGCACCCCTCAAAGCTCAAGATAAGCCCTTCGATCCTCTCCTACTTTGTAGGCTCTCATCCTATCCTTTAAGCCTTCAACTCTTAAACCAACAACATAGATCCTAATTCAAACGGGGGAGGGAGAGAGAGAGAGGGAGGATATATGAGAGAAGAAGGAGAGAAAGATGATAGGAGAGAAGGGAAGGAGAGGGCATCCAACCACAACCCTTTAAACTTTCTCCTACTTAGTAGGACCTTATCCTATCCACTAACTCCTCACCCTCTAAACCAACAAGAACATGTTCTAATTCAAACATTTAAACCCAAGGCCCTTCCCCTTGCCTCATCAAACACTACTCCTCTAATCAAAACACTCCCTAATGCCACTAATCCTCTACTTAACCACACAAAATGGCTTAAGGCCTAAACCTAAATCCACACTAAGCCTCACTTTTTTTATACTTTTGATTGTTTCAATAACACTCCAATTGCAATTCTAAGTAGATCCTAAACATAAAATAAATATGAGCAACCATTTTGGGCTCATAGGGGGACAAAATTCAAAAATATGACTCGCAGTCATATAACACTGTAGTATTCGGCAAATGTACCGCATACGGCGTATGGGAACGACGTGTGCCTTCATAGGGAACGACGGGGAACGTGTCTTGTGGACGCCCAATCATATGTGGCAGTCACATTTTTCTGTGAGTCATATTCTTCAGTCACATTTTGACGAGGGCCATTTTTTCCCTTTTTTGGGCACCCCTTGAAATTGTAGGCTGCCCTAGACGGGCCGCTTGTGTTTTTGCCCCATGACTCATTATCTAGTATTATGGTTTGGGGTATTTCTTTAATAATGACAAAATTATCACGGGTTTTGACATGAAAATAAACTATCAAAGAATTCAAACGACATGCTCGCATGCATGACCTCATCATCATTGTACACCCTAACCTCCATAATGTCACACCATCCATTTCACCAAAAAATGTGATATAAACAAGGTGTGACATATTTGATAATGTCACATTTGGAAGATTTATGCATAATGTGATATTATCAAAGAAATAGGTAGAAAAACAAATAAAAATTACAATGTTTAAAAGAAAATAACAAACATGAGAATTCAATGTTTTTAAATATAAAATCAAATTCAAAAGCTTGAATAACAAAGGCGGACGGAGATGCTGACGTCATCCATAGAATTTGTTGTCCATCCGGCCTTTTTTCATCCATTCCACTTGTTATTATCACACTTACGCTACAAATTTTGGGAAAAAATAGTGACATTATCCAGGGTGATAGGGATAAAAACGAGGGAGTTTAACACTAGAAAATTTGGTTTCGAAATTTTGGGTGACAATATCAAGGTGTTCTATAACATTATCGAGGTTAGGGTGTAATAAGTCGGCAGGACACGTGTAGCTCAACGAGGATGATTTCTTATAGGATGTGTACCTCAATGAGGATGACTTCAACCCAAAATGAACGGTTGACGCAGTCACTAGACATTGGTAATGTCTAGTGAACCAAATTGTGGCATCAAAAGTTCCCGATTAATTATCATTTAAATTTTGAAATTGATATTTTTATTCTCCCTTAACTTTTATAGTACTAAAAAAATCTAAAATAAAAAATTTTAGGTGAAAAACTCAACATTTATGAACTATTTTAAAACCAATCCTTTATTTTAATTTGTTAAAATGATTTTTTCTTTCATATGAATATTTTATAATATTTTAAGTAATGTCGTGTACTTTCACATGTTCTCACATGCATTCAAACTAATTAAGAGTGATTAACCCTAATTAACCCTGTTTAATCCTAATTGAACCTAATTGAACCCAAATAAATCAACCCAAATAATTCAGCCCAAATGAAAATAGACTTCACTTCATCCAACTGATGTGAACCTCTTACACCCAACCAAAGTTCATCCACCTTAATTTCATCCAAACGAAGTTCATCCAACCGTGGTGAGTGGTGAGAACTTCCTTAGGGTTTCGGTGGAGGTCTCGAGCTTGCGGGTTTCGGTGGAGGTCTCGAGGACGCTTCTCCAGACTACAATTCGAAGGGCGAAACCCCACGATTTTCAAGCTGGGCTCTTTCCGGTTCGTTCGCCGTTACTAAGGAAATCCTGGTTAGTTTCTTCTCCTCCGCTTAGTGATATGCTTAAACTCAGCGGGTAGTCTTTCCTTATCTGAGGTCTGATGCGTTCGACTGTTTCCAGAAGAAGGGTTCTAAGAGAGAACAGAATTTCCAAACTCTGTCCACAATCATATTGTATGGTTGGAGGCTAGTAATGATAGAGTAGGTTGAAGTTTCTTACATCTTGTGTATCACAATTGCATCTAATGCGTAGTCCTGCATCAAATTGTGCAGTTTGATAGAACAGATGAGGAGATTACAGCAGCTCCTAGACGACATTGACAACATAAATCATATTTGTACACTGACTCAAGAATACTGTATATGAATTTTGGTGAGATTGGCGACAACATTGGCAACAACATTTGGGTGAAGAGATGGGGAAGAGATAGGGAAGAGATAGGGAAGAGATAATAACTTCAGGTCACCATTCTCTCATCACTCTCGGTCTTGTGCTCTTAATTTGATTTTAGACTCTTCAGCTGCTCTTCACTTTGAAATAAACGGGTCTTTCCAGGCTTCCACCTCTTGCATTAATTCTTTGACTGCCAAAAACGTCTTCTTCAGCTTCTTATAAAATTTATGTTGCATGTTTCTCAATACTTACACCAGTGCATATTTGATTAATGCACCAAACTCTTCATCAAGCCTATATGAGGTTCAGCTGGGCATAAATCAATTTCTTTTTGCCAAATTACAAAAGTACCACGTGTCCTCACGCAATTGGTTTGAATCTCTTAGAGAATGCCATGGAAATTGAATTAGACAGAGACGTGCTCAACCAGACCTGTGGTCATCTTGGCAACATTTCATATATTAGTGAATTTGTGTTGGATGAAGCACAGTAAGTTCCACTTATGCATCAAGACTAATTCTCACACATGCTCTTCATCTGGATCAGCCTGCAAAGTTCTGTGGTACTAATTATGTTTGGATGTTACTAGTTTGTCCATGTCCAGAACCAAGTAGTGACATAGAGGCCATGATTGATTCAGTGGTATATTGAAGTGTTTCTGTTATAAACAATATGTGGGTGTTATTTGGTTACTTTCTTAATTGGACACCTATATTTGATTGGTGGGTAGTTAGGTGAAGATCAATCAACAAAATCTAGAAGTGCCATGTTTAAATGAGATTGGACTACATCTTCAAAATCTCTTGACTGCTCCACACTCAATAGTTGAACACAATTGGGAGGCCAATGTGTCCAGTTAAGGAACCAACAAGCATGCACTTCTGATAACCATAACTAATTCAGGGGAGGTTGGATTTTCATTCAATTTTTGTTGTTTTTTTTCAACTTAGATTTGCTATTGCAACACAAGTTTGGTTGTGTAAATCTCATTGGAAGAAGTTGGAGACATAACTGAGTATAGTATCAAGATACCGAGGATTGCAAGTGCTTCACTCACTGGTACCCTTGCAAATGGTGTTTCTAATCTTATGTTTTGTGTTCAAATGAAGTTGTTTGGGTGACTAAGTTGGATTATTTAGGTGCATTGATGGTGACATTCTCCGACGACCTGAAGCGTGTAGAATAATGGATGCGAGAGCGATTCCGGAGTACAAGCGTTTGCGTTCAAAGAACATCGAGGACAATAACCGGAAGCTAATGGAATTAGGTCTGGCTCCGATGGGTGTATCGAATTTCAAGAGGCCATCAGACCCTGGGTACGTATCCCTAAACTCTAATCCTTTTGCAACGGACCTCCTACATCTAGGATGGCAAGTGAACAACTAGCTATGTTTATAAATATTTGAGTTTATATGACACCTTTGAATCATTGTGACTCATTAGAGTCACATTGCGAACATTGTGACTGCATGCAGTCATAGTTTTATGTCATTATGATTCACTCCAGTCACATTCCAATGATTATGACTCACTCCAGTCACATCCCAATGCTTATGACTCACTCCAATCATATACTAATGATTATGACTCACTCCAATCGCATCCCAATGATTATGACTTTTTGGAGTCATAATAATGTGCTAACATTGTGACTAGTCGTAGTCATAGCATTGCCATTCTCCACACTAACAAATTTTTGTGATTTGTAACGTCCATGAATTAACTAAAGTTCGTACTTAGTAGTCAGGTTCTCGCAACTTCCTCCATTTCTAGCAAAATGGACAGTGATGTAGGAAATTTGATAAGAAAAATCGCTAATCTCCCTGATGGCTTGCAAGTGCAAGTATTTCGCTCCATTGCTAGTTTTCCGGCAATATCAATGCATGTATTGGAAATGACGGGCAATGAGCTTGCGTGTGTTTTTGAGAGCAGCCATACGGCGCCGCTGGGAGAGCCCGGCCCATTACCAGAGTAGGGTGGTAGCTCGGGTGTAACCACCCGAGCGAAGCATAAAAAAAATCATTGAGACGGACACAGAAGATGACGAAGACGAACATGATGAAGAGGAGACGTCCGAAGACGAGCGGGAGAAACTGAAGAGCTGGAAGATATCCATCTAACTTGTAGGCATTAATCTAACTTGTTGTAGTCATATCATATGTTGTTGGCATTCATATGACTCTGAACAGTCATAATATGCAGTCATATCCGCAACTTAGTGCAGGCTCACATTGTGACGTCATGTAGTCAAACACCTTGTGTAGGTGTGCAGGAAAATGCAAGCGAGCCCAAGTCTTGGCCGCTGCAATCTAGCCGCAAAAGGAGTACGGTCGCCGACAAGGATATTTTGCTGTCGTAAGCCATGCAAGATACTCTCCTCGCCTGCGAGATGGACGCCGACGAAGCATCGGCAAAATGCGAGGAGTCCGAAGATGGTGCAGGGCACTGCAACGAGCTGCTCGATGAGCTGGAGCTCCGCGAAGTAAGTATATTGCGGCGTATGGCTCGAAAAGGAGCTGATCCGACACAACTTCGCGAGAAGGTGCGTCGCCTCGGCCGGACGACAGAGGTTGAAGGCGGTGACGGAAGCGCGCGGCATCGACAGTCGAAGTTGAAGAACCTGCGGCGGTCGTTAAAGAAGAGTGACGAACTGTACAGTTCCACTGGCGGTCAACGTTCATGGGTCGACGTCAACGAGGCCGGGTGCCCGACAGGGTTCCACAGGCCTGACTGGCTGACGCGACCACGCGGATACTCTCGCGACCTCGATTGGAGCGTCGACAACTTCAAGGCACACCCACGGCCCTTGTTGTTGGCGATTAAAGACAAGATGGCCGCACAGTTCGAATACCGTGGTGGACTCGGAGACGTGCCTGAAGCGGTATTTGTCCAGATTTTGCACCAGCAGATGCGGACTCGCAGGTCCAACATGAAAAAACTAATAGAGAGCGGTGGCCCGCTCCCGCCGTACGTGAAGAAGGCGCACGTGGACAACTTCAAGCGGTTAATTGCCCGGATGGATAAAATCGCGAAGGCCACGCGCATGAAAGCCGCACGCCAGACCGTGCAGACCTTGTCCTATTCCGGAAGGTCCGAGGGGGGGGTGCGCTCTAGACTTATAAGTAATTTTGTGTGCAAGACATTCGTGAATGAATATGTGACAACCTACAGTCATATAATGAATTATATGACTTTACATAGTCATATAAAGAATAATATGACTTTATACAGTTATATAATGAATCATATGACTTTACACAATCATATAATGAGTCATATGACTTCACATAGTCATATGTTACCGTCATGTGACTTCACCTAATCACATAGTCATATGTTACCGTCATATGACTTCACCTAGTCATATTCTGAGTCATATGAATACACTAAACTTCACAGAGTCTTATATTGGACGGTTTCGATATGTTTACGCATTTTTCATGGATCCACAGTTGCTTCTTTCACATGCCGCAGATTTGGAGCGGCCCCCGACGCAGTTGGAGTCGGAAACCGAGCTTGCGACACCCGGTAAATCAGGACGGGGCCGGTCGTCGTCGTCCAGAGGGCCACTCCCAAATGCAAGAGCGGGAGATAGAGGCCTCGCAGTTACGCGAAGCGAGCTGCACGACTTCCAGGATAGCATGAAAGGGGAGTTGGAGGATATGAAGGCTATGGTGAAGCAACTGCTGTAGGAGGTGCAGAAGCGAACGACGGGGCCCTTGTGTGAGCCAAATTATGTGCTCACATTTCAAGTTAATCTTAAAAATGTCTAACACTTGGATTTTCATTTTTGTTTAGGTTTGGTTAGAAGTTAGGATGCAGGGACTTTTAAAAAGGAATTGAGTTAGTTAATTTTGAGTTGGGTGACTGTGTGTTGATTGAAGGAAGTGGAAAGACCAAAAACAAGTAGGTGTTTAATTAGGTTTGAGGACATGTGAATTTAACGCACAAGGGCCAACTTATTAGTGATTCATGGCTTGATGGCTATCCCTTTAAAGGTAGGGGTAGTGACCAGATGAGGCCCAGTAGCTCGGCTTATCGGTTCTGGATTTCCGGGTACTGAGGGAGAGGGGTCTCGACTCCGCTGGGAGAGGAGAGCCAGAGTTCGGAGGCAGGAAGTGGAGCCTCTCGGGGATTGAAGCTTCGGCGATTCAAAACCAGAATTCAAGTGTAGGCTTAGGCGAATCCAGTGTGGGTTCAAGAATTGAGGCTTCGGCGACTCAAAACCATAATTCAAGTGTAGGCTTAGGCAAATCCAGTGTGGATTCAAGAATTGAGGCTTCGGCGACTCAAAACCAACATTCAAGTGTAGGCTTAGGCGAATCCAGGTGTGGGTTCAAGATTGAGGTTTCGGCGAATCCATTGTGGGTTCAGGATTGTGGCTTCGGCGACTCAAAACCAGCATTCAAGTGTAGGCTTAGGCGAATCCAGGTGTGGGTTCAAGATTGAGGCTTCGGCGACTCAAAACCAGCATTCAAGTGTAGGCTTAGGCGAATCCAGGTGTGGGTTCAGGATTGAGGTTTCGGCGAATCAAAATGTGGGTTCAGTGTAGATTTTCGGAAGCAATTGCAGAAGTGGGTTTTGAGCTGGTGCTGAGATGCATCCAGGGTTGGGTTTAAGGCTGTCCAGACGCAGATCCAGGGAAGAATGTGAGCAGTGCAGAGGAATGCCAGTTGGGCGTGGGCCAGTTAGGGGGCTAATCCAGGATGTAGGGTTAAGTGGACAATGGGATTAGTGGGGAGTGCAGTTAAGTGAGACCTAAGAAACCTCCAAGGTGTGGGGGTTGCCTCAAGATACTATAAGGTAGATTAGTTATTTGGATTTTTTCAGCATTGTGTGGAACACTAGAAGAGGAAGAAGGGATTGGTGTGGTCGTGTGTTGTAATCACCATATATGCATAAGTATTTTTCAATGCTAATGTCCTATGGGGTTTTAATAAAAGAAAGAGTGTATTTTGTATTTAAAATCATTGGAGCATGAGTATGGAGCTTCTGAGGTTAAGGGTTAACAAAGACATGTGAGCCATAGACTTCCCCTCGGACCACAGACGCAAAGGGATGGGGGTTTATGGCTGACACCTTGGAACCGCCAGCCACGGCAGAAGTGGGAGTCGACGTGATCCAAGTAACCGCCGACAAGGTTGCGTCTGCATCGCCTCTGGTACTCGCTTCGAGTACATGCCTGGAACACCTTTGCTACAACAATGTTGTATGTCATGTAGAAAGATCGTTCACTAATACACGCCTCATGTGGATCATTAGGACATGCAGGCAATTGGGAAGTCGGCGGAATCCGGGCGCATAAAGGAGGAAATCCAGAGAAGAAGAAGAAGGCTGCCAATGCTCCGAAGCTCCAGCCGTTAGCCGCGAAGGTCCCCTCGGTAAGAGTATCGGACTCCGGGCGTAGGAAGATTATAGTGTTGAATGTCGTAGGTTTTCTTTGCGATATCAGACCTTTGCATGATAGGAGAGAGTGGGGCCCAGATCTAGTGATCCACCACGTTAAGGACCTGAATGTAAAAATAAAAAAAAGAACCGACTGCGGCAAGTTTTTGTCGATGTTGTGCTCTAATTTTGATGTCGAGATATGGTCGCCCATAGAGCAGACCCTACTAGAGGTTGTAGTTACGTTTCTTGCAGAGGGAACGACAGCTCATTGGAGCTTTTTGTGGGGGAGGTCCTACCCCTTCCAGAACCCAATAAGAGACCTCCGCAATCTATTTAGTATGATTCCGGATCCCACCCACGGTGCAACACGATGTCTCCAATTCGATTGCGATGTAACGGCGATGGCGCGGTCCCTCCCCCTCAAATGTCCTAAACTTTCCGCAATGGGATCCCCTAAACCCTAACGATGATTTCCTCCGCATAATCTGTCGGGCCATTCGAAGCATTGGCCCGCAAGCAATACGACATGGAATATTGCGTGGCGTATCTGACCAAGGAGGTTGGTCTAGCGTCGCTACCTACGAACTTGGTAGGTTCATCGATACCCCATGTGTGAGAACAACTACACATTAAAGCTGCTCTAGGATATTTCTTGTTTCTATTTGGTTCTCACTCCAATCGCAAATAGAGAAAATGTTGATAACATATGTCCGCATAGGTATGTCACTCCACGAAGTAATATCAAGACCCTAGGCGAATATGTTACTTATTGTAGTCATACAATATGACTATGTCCAGTCATATGACTATGGTCAGTCATAGGTTGCAATTATATTACTCATTGTTGTCATATAACATGACTCTGGTGTGTCATATCAATATGTCTTGTCATATTATGCAATCATAGCCTACTATGAGGTCATATATTGAGCATCGAAGCAGTTGTAACTCCATGCGGATTATTTTTGTTTGTTGACAATTACGTCTTCAAATGTAGACGCAGGCACAGGAGGCCACTTCCCTAATGTCGGAGGCGGCTAATGCGTTGGTGGAGGACGCACCTTTGCCGTTGGCCACGGGGTCCAATGTCAAATTGTTTGACTTGGACGAGGACAACAAGGCCAAGGCGAACGTAGTAGCGCACGGCATCATTGTGGGTCTTGCAGGAGGCACACTCCACGGGCGGCTCATTGAGGAGGGCAACGTATCAGTGTACATGTCCTCAATCGAGCCGGGAGCAGAATCCGTGTTGTTGTACGAGGGCAACAACGACGACGATCCGCCGATGGTGCGTTTGGGCGATGCGCTGAAGTCCATCACCAAGTGGCCAATGGAAGCACTGAAGGCTATCCCGGAGGAACCTCAACAAGCCTCTTAGAATTCGGTAGTTTACGCATTTATGGTAAATGTGGCAAAGATGAACACATTTGGATATGTTTGGAGACATGGACTACAAAATATCATTCAATTTATTTATATTTATCTGTCCAATTTGTATGCTCAATTTCTTACTTGGCTCAGTCATATAGCGCATGACTTGAATGTGTCGTCATTGCTTGGAATGTGCCCAAAAATGTGATTGACATTCAGAATTGCAAGTAATACGAATCTAACTCAATACAGTTACAATCGCGCACAAAGAACTACGTAATGTGACTCTCCATCTCAGAGAATATCACTCCATCATGTCATATTGTGCAATACATGTTACTAAGAATATGACTATAGGACGTCATATAATAATGTTATCCCCGCAGAAAATGCGACTAACGCCCACAAAAACATGACTACAAGCAGTCAAAAAACTAGCAGTCACATTCCACATGGCATGCCACGTCGGCAAAATTATGACACAGACAAATCATATTACACGTCAACAGGAAACATGACTACATGGAGTCACATGCCACGTCGGATTGGTATTTTTTCTGCCCGGGCAGGTCAAAGAAGGGCACATACTCCAAGGCTAGTCAAGGCATGCCCCACGTGCTGTGGGGATCGTAGATTCTGTCCTTTTATACGCCCCCACCACCGTATATATTCATATGACTCATGTCCGAAGCGACTTGTCGGTAATGACTAGACCCAGTCATCGCGCGCGTCATCCCCCCCGGTCCATCGGCAGTCATATTTTGGAATTTTATGACTTAAAGCAGTCATAAATGGCAATCATAAAATGTGCGTTTTGTTGTATTGTTGGTAGTCAATGGTTTTTTTCCTCCTAACCTTTCATTACCCAATCCTT
Source organism: Polytrichum formosum (assembly GCA_964035585.1). Taxonomy (NCBI): domain Eukaryota; kingdom Viridiplantae; phylum Streptophyta; class Polytrichopsida; order Polytrichales; family Polytrichaceae; genus Polytrichum; species Polytrichum formosum. The sequence continues at coordinate 66,779,636 of OZ037936.1, forward strand.
CCAAAGGCTGTAGGATTCCACCAAGGCTCATTCTTTCAGTTGAGTCTATGGTCTGTTCAACTTCAAGTTGCGGCTTTCAAGATTTCATTCATATACTTAATTAAAATCCCTACATATTACAACAACAACATCGGTTCCTTGACAAATTTCCTTGGGATGAGTTTCTGCTTATTTGTTTGAAGACCATAGTCTTCATAGAGTTTACCAAGGATCTACGTAGACTACTGAGCAACCCTTGATCATTAGTTTACAAGGGGGAATCCAGTCTCTATCCTCACTCAATCATTCTATAGTCTTAATCATTTCTACTTGAATCAATTCTCCAACATATTGATATTCATTTCCATTCATTAGTATCTTCCAACTTCATGATTATCCATAGTCATGATTCTTGATTAATTCTTAATCCCTCACAATATTGATGAGAAATTTGCCTTGTCAGTCTAGCCACTCATAATCAAAAGGTTCTCAATTTGTCTTTCGCATAGTATCATTGTTTGCTTTGAATGTATAAGTGGTTTCCACCACTACTAAGCCAACTTCATCTCAATGGTAATCCTCAAAATTAGGACAATAAAACAACCTATGGTCCAAAGAGACACATTTTCCTTTTCCTTTCAATCATTAATAATAAATAAGTTTACAATATACTCTCCAGACTATAGTTATACAACTTTATTCTCAAATGTATCAAAATGGATTCAAAGTTCAAGGTCACAATCAATAATTGATGATTGAACATATAATGGACAGAGGAATCTCTCCCCCTTCCAATACTTACACAAGGTCCCAAACCTTCACAATATGGGATTAGCCTACTTGCAAAGGATGAATTTCCAATCCTACATTAATGTAATCAATTCTACAAGATTATTGCCAAAAAAAATTCAAAGTTTGAGATGAAAATCAGAATAATACTCTCTCTTGTCCTAAAGAAGATAGCCTCCTTATACACAGTAGTGCATGTGCTAATCTCTTGGGACACCTTCTCCAATCAAATCATAGTTCCTTCACATCTTTTTTGTTTCCAATCTCCTTGATTATGGTCTTCCTTCTCACATGTCAATTAAACATCTAGCTCTAATTGAGCTCCTTTTACATTATTTGTCCTATCTTCCTTGAATTTACCCAAAAAATTCTCCACAATCATCCTATCAAAACTTTTGACTTATTTTAAAATGCAAAGAAGAATATAATCATGCACTGACTCTCAAAATTGAGTCAATTAACAAAACAACAAAATTTGGGAAGCCATATCTGGAAGAGTATTGATATTTTTGCCAAATCGTAAATTGGGTCACATGCGCAATCAAGCTCGTTATTATCCTTCCAAATTTCAACTTGAGTATTGTAGCAACAAGAGAGAAATTGCATTTTGAATGAACTTAGGTCTATTGACTCAATTTTGGAATTGTTTTCATCACTCACCTTCAATTACAAGAATAAGTTCACAATGCTACCTAGGGTTCTTCTCTCATTTCTGTTTAGTAGTGTGGTCTCTTCGGAAATTTTCTCTTACAATTATGAAGGTTTTCTTTGCCCATGAGAACATTACTAGAGGTTGAATGCTATAGCCATGTTGCAGCATGGGTGTAGCACATGTGAAGTGTCAAAATGGTTGGGTATCTCTCAATCTACATGCTCTAGGATTCGTAGAGAGTATGTTCCTCATCTGGAGCCTTCAAGAGGAGGGCACCCAAGAAGTATCATACCTACTCAAAGACAAGCGTGTGTAAGAGCCATAATTGTAGTTGGTGGACTAGATAATGTTGTAGACGTGAAAAATGCTTTGAGTGAGCACGTGAATGTGGTAGTGAGCACCAACACAATGAAGTGCACACTTCATGAAGAAGGTCTTGGGTCATTAGAGAAGCACAAGAAACCATTGCTCACGACCAAGAACGTGCATTGTAGGTTGGATTTTGCTGGACATCATCAAGATTGGACTATCCATGATTGGTATAGGGTGATTTTTTAGTGACGAGACTAAGATCAAATCAATTTATGTATGATGGTCGCACTTGGTGTTGGGTGAAGGATGGAGAATCTCAATTACAAACTCATCATGTGAATCAGACAGTTAAACATGGAGGTGGTGCAGTTTTGTGTGGGGTTGTATGACTTCCCTTGGCATAGGTTACATGTGCAAGAAAGAGGGGAAGACGACACAAGCTCTGTATCTTAGCATTCTTCAAGATAGGGTCATGAAAAGAATTGAATGGTACCATTTCAACCCTTCCCATGTCATATTTCAGCATGATGTTGTTCCTAAACATTTTGCAAAATTAATCAAGCAATGGTTGTCAATGCAAAATTTTGATGTACTTACTTGGCCTCCTCAATCACCTGACCCAAATCCAATGAAGCATGTGTGGGTGTAATTCACCAACCAAATGAATGCTTCAATTGTGGGAATGTGCGCAAGCTTCTTTCCATTCCATCACTCTTGAGCAATGTCAAAAGTTCTATCATAGCATGCCCAATCGTATCCAAGTTGTTTTAGCTTCTAAAGGAGGGTGGACAAATTATTGATCTATAGGTAGATGTAGGTTACAAAATTGAATCAATCTATACATGTCTCTTCAAATCATTGTTTCTCCAAGTGTAGTTTTGCAATAGACATGAGACTTTGGAAATGATGTACTAGACCATGACTATTACTTTACAGAGGTGAAGGTTTGTATATTCTTGTTTTTATTTGCCTAGCATTGTGTGTGAAAATTGATGTAGTGAGTCACTGACTCAGTTTTGAGAATCAATGTATGTGTAGATTGCAGACAACATTTGACAATGAAATTGGAAACTCGTAATTTAGCTATCAAAGTTGATATTTTGTTATGTAGTCCAAACTTCATGGGCCATAGAAGTGAATACAAAATGACATTATTGCATTTCATGAAACTTGGGGTGCATAGAGTGAAAGGAAAAATCCCAAGCATGATCTTATTCATTTAACGACTTGAATTTTCAAAAACTATGTTTTTTTAGCTTCTTGGGCATGATTACAAGGTGAGAACGAGCTCCTTTTTGTTTTTGCCTTCTTCATAGTTGTGAAACAAATTATTGCCGGTATGTTACATAACATTATTAAGTTTTGGCATGCTCCCTCATTTATTCTAAATTTAAAAACATGTCATGTTCCATGGGGGATCTTGCCGTGGCACTAAGATTGAAACCGTCGTTTTCTTGGAATCATAGCATGTCTAATCCTGGCCCTTGGCTGAATTATCCTCCTACCTAAGATAAGTGGCAAGTGAAGCTTAGTAATGTTAATTATGTTTGCATCAAGTGGCTATTTGTTAACAAATTGTCAAATTGATGACGATCGTTGTTTCGTTTATTGTAGGAGGCCTGCATCATGATTTTGGAAGCATCCTTGCCACTTTAGATTGTCTACCGCATACAAGAGCTTCATCTTATCAACTTTCATGAGTGGTTATCCCTTGTACCAACTTGTTATAAGGAACTTGTTCATTAAAGTGTAAAATTACCAAATCCATGACTCTACCTATGTTGGAGTCACTCTATCACGGTGTGCTTACATATTTAACTTGTAGTGTGTGCACGTAGGGCATGCTATGGACCTCCACTTGATTTTCATTTTTTTGCAAATCATATCATAAGAATAGATACAAATTATTATATCTATAGTAATATTTGACAAGTTTTACAAACCATTGCCCTCGGGGAAGTCACTTAGTGTATTCTTTGGGGACACATGAACGTACAACACATATTTTTTGGGGGGCTATGTAGCTCATTTACTGCATTTTAGTGGACCCTATATTTTTTAATAATTCTACTTTCTTCAATTTCTTACCACCCTATGTGTAATTATAAATTACAATCTCCATAATATCTTAGACCCTTCATTATTTATATTTATTTGAATTTTCCTTCGTGGACAATAGCACTGTACTATAGCATTAGAAATGGAATTCATCACGCAACAAAAATTAAGTTGTGTAGACAAGAAGCATGTAATTTACATAATTGGTTACATGTCTAAGCCCATTGATAATGGCGTACTCAATTGTTTCATCCAAACATTGAAAGAAGTCCACAAATTCCAAAACAAACCATCATCACTAAAATGTCCATAATGTGTTCACTAACACAGTTGCACTAACATTGCACATGTTATCATACAAAGTGTGAAGACAATTTGAAATGCCTACTTATGAGTCCTACGTGAAAATTGAGAAACGATCATCACAAAAGATGCCACAGCCTTTCGCCTAGAACAAATCCATCAATCCACCATAGATTCACCAAATATGGTCTCACGGAGCTCTTTAAACGCGTAGGGGTCAATGCATGATGATAGAATTCTTGTCTTGCGTGGGAGGAACAACCAGAGAATTATACAAACGTCAATGAAATGTTCCTCAAAAGTACACTTAATAACCCTCATCCAACGAGTTCATCCGTTTTGTAGATGGATTTGTGATCATTTTTCATCTAGTTCTTAAAGTTTTCTTACCCTAAACTCAACCTAAAAATAATAATAATTCCTTACCAATTACTATAATGCTATTTTAGAAATACTATAAACATAATTTTGGGTATTACAAGTGACCCTATATTATATATAATGTGCTACCTCACATTTCTTCAAGGCTATGGTATATCAAAAAATATATAATTTTTATCAACCATAAATAAATGTCACCCTATATTTGTTCTCTCATAGTTATCTAAATTTTCGACAGTGACTTCCCCGGGCCATTGCCTCAAACCATGCCTTGTTTAAAATAAAATAAAAGATCTCATGTATCTTATACCCTTGATTTGAAGTGCTCATAATAGGTCAGAAACCAAATAAGCACACCTACCTTAATCTCACAATTTTTAGAGACCACTGTTCCCCAACGTTTTTACCTAGTATGGGTAAATGACCCTGATTGAGCATATATGCATTGCAAGGCCTTACTCAACAAAGCATTAACAACATGGCATTTTTCAAGAATGAGTGCATTTGTGGGCATTGCTTTGGGCTTATGTTTGGAAGTATTTGTTTTGAATGTGTATGAGGGTGAGTCCATCCATATTCAACCCCCTTATAAGTTATATCCTTGTAATGAAGGGGTATTGCACATTTTAAAATATGTTCAAAATCATATATTTAAGAACACATAATAGGTTTTTATGAGAATTGTCACATAAAAGAAGTCATTATTTTGATAAGAAAATTGACTGCCTAAAATTACATATACCATAGAGTGATGGGAAGCCACATTACATGTTCTTCAAGTGGCATTTTTGTCAAAATATTTTGTTTAGATGCGAACACTCAAGAGGCATTGAGGACAACCGTTGATGATTTTTTCATGACCAAGCAATTGGAAGTGATTGACAATTTTAATAGGTATTAATAACTCCATAAATTGTACCAACACGATGACAAAATTGTCCAAATCTCACTTAGGAGTTAGTTGTTGAAACCATAAGAACCCCAAGATTAGCAAAGGGGTTCTGGTGGGGGTAGAATAAGTAGAGCACCTTGATGGATGGCCAAGGTCAATTAGGCACAAACACTCAGCAATAAAATATAAGTTGGCCTCAACAGCCAACATCACCATCCTTCAAGACCAAAATCATGTTATGTCTGTAGGGCTATGTAGTTTGGAACCACACCTCAATAAAATATAGTTTTTTCAACCCTTGGGTTGGCATCGTCGTCCTTTATGTCAAATATGTAGCATTTGTATGTAGCTCTAGAGTACTCAAGAAAGTGGTTGTCAGCAGGCGCACCCTAAACTCCGTAATATCAACCTCCATAATGTCACTCACTCTCTAATATCCCGAAACCCTAGGGAACAGATGTTCGTAGTTCAAATCTCACTCCTTATTGTCACAGTTCTCTCCCTTGTATTACGAATTATGTCATTAATGCAAACCACCAAAGAAGTCAACCCGCACCCCACATTGCGCCATGTGTCAATATGTGGAGTATCTTCTTCTTCTTCTTCTTCTTATGCCACTTGTTGAATGTTGGTGTATGCATCTGCCACATCGCCCGGGAAGGCCAAGTGGAGTGGACCACACCACACCATTAAAATGTTGCACTTTGTGTTATTCCATAGTGTCACATGCTACACTAATTCTATAGTATCACGCATCCATGTTAACACTACAAAACTCCGTAATATCACGTGCACTTTGGTTGCCACAAGTGTGATACTACGGAGTTTAGAGTGTACTAGGAACATGGGTTCAAGTTGAAATCTAACTATTGTTCTCCCTCTTTACTATGACACATTTGGGAAACACAAAAAAAGTTGTATTATCAAGGTGTTGTCTTCTCATCAATATGACAAATGGCGTAAAGTTGTTGTATTATTGAGGGAATACGAAAACATAAGTAATATGAGCTTAAAAGCATATACAACGAGTTTAAGCAATGTAGATGGTATGAAATAATGACTTATAACTCCAAACAAATACAAATATTCTCAAGAACTCTTGAAATAGGAGTCCAAAGATCTCTGGTGTTGCCTACCCAAGTTAGCAACTCTCATTGTATCTAAATTCCCTACTAACTTTTGAAAACTAATAATTTCATTAGCACCAAAACATAAAGAACTATCTAATAAGAAACTAAACAACAATGGTGCATGACGTTTAGCATCACTAAGCTTTATTGTAGGTGAAGCAACATCATCCACATCTACTGAATGTAGATCAATATTAAGAACAAAGTCTTGTGCAAAATTGGTTCCCAAACCATGTCCATTCTACACTAGTAACCCTAATTACCATTAAGTTCCCAATGATAAGTGAAGATCCCAAGTAGTTCCCTAATGAAAATGGACGTATTTTAGATGTACATAACATAGATGAAAAGAATTTTAACATTAACTACCTCTTTAATATGACAAAACGGAGATTCTAAATGTCGCATTATCAAGTGTCATAGTCAATAATAAAATAAAATAAAAGTAACGTCGGGGTTTCTCTTTACACCGACATGAATGGGAGCCCGTTCCTCTATACCGTGATCATGTTTGACCAAGCGTCACTGTAAGGGTACTTCCTCCCTCTCGGAAGGTGGGCTCCTTTAGTTTCCAGAGAAAGCGCTATCCCTAGCCTCTAAGGGGGATCAACGGGGGGTTGTTTGTTGTCTAACTTTCTTTTGTTTAATATAAGGTATGTGAGGTATTTAATGGCAATTTGGTGTAGGTGTTTCATAAGTGTTTTGATTTCGCTTTTAGGTATTTTTAGTTTTTCTAAGTCTTTAATTGGTTGTTCGTGAATAGCCCCTCTAACGCCGGCTGTGATAGTGATGAGAGGGTTGACTTGCCACCCGGCTATTCTGAGTGTTTGGAGGAGTGGGTTGTATTTTGCGGTTTTTTCGTTGTGTGCGGTATTTGGGAATCTGTCGTGGCAATATGTGAATTCAATGAATTGTATGACATTTGGTGGGGTTGGCGTTAGGGGGAGCTAGCTTTCAGTGGGGGCGCCTAGTACGCATAGTATGTCTGGTCTGAGTCAGGCTAGGCATGCGCATGGTGTGGTGGGACATGTACATTGGAGTAGCCATGGTGGGACTGTGTTGTCTTGTGGTCTAGAGTTTTGGTTGCCTGCATTTATAAGGGTATAGAATCTTGTATGTTTACTTGATTGTAGTGTGTGTGCGATTTGGTGGACTGCTTTATTATGGCGTGCTATACGCAATCCCTTTAAGTGCTGGTTTGAGCATGTAGAAAGTAAATGTGGCCATGTGTCTATGGCATTGTTGGGGCATAGTGTACAGTTTGGGTTTGGGTATAAATTAGGCCAGAAGATATTTTTACGGTGGTTACCCATATATTGGGCATATTGGAATTTTAGAGTTTGTGTGATTTGGGCGTCTGTAGTTCCGGGGTTTTTCCAAAATTGGTTGGAGAGTTTGTGGTTGATTTGGTCGTTGGATGTCCATTTGTCTATGTGTGTGAATTTGGATTGGGCCCAACTTAATTCTTGGTTTTTGTGCTCTTTGTTAATGTATGTTTGTAGGTTCCGTATTGCACCCGTGTGGGTACCTGTTGGGACCCCGTTGAGCCAATATGGCGTAGTATGGGCCGTATGTATCCTAGGGATGTTGGTGGGTTTGTCTAAGAGGGCTCCATTATTTGCTAGCTAATCCGCGATTTCATTACCTATTATGCCCGTGTGTGCTCTGACTTTTTGAATTGTGATTTTGTGTGCGGACCATGTTATGTGGTTGACTATAGCGGCAATGAGTAATTTATCCGGGTGGTTATGTTGGGATGATGGGTGTCGTATGTGGTTATGTATTAGATATATACTATTAAGGCTGTCTGTAAAGATGTGTGTATCTTGCGTGTGTTGTTGTGTTCCTTGGATTGCTATTAGGATGGCATTTAGTTCGGCTCTAAGGATGTTTTGTAGGCCTGGGAGTCTCTCCGCAATTCGAAGGTTGTTGGCAGGGCAATATACACCCGAACCAGCTGTGTTGCCAATGCCGTTTTCGTCCGGGGGGATAAATGATCCGTCAGTGTATATGCATTGTTGGGGATTGAATTTAAGGGGATGGGTGTGGAAGAGCTCTATTGGTAGGGGTTGTGTTGGGTGGTTGCCTTCCGGGTGGTCGTAGGTTGGGGCTTTATGCCATGCGTGGGAGAGTTTCATGTTTTTCTTAAGGGGGGTGTTTTGACGTGGGTATATTTTGGCTTGAGTATTGTAAAGCTCAAGTATGTTGGTTGTGAGTGCGTTGGGTATTTGTGGGTTGCCTAGGGGGGGCTTTGGTTGTTTATGCTAATTATGGTGGTGTATTGGTTTTCTAGTTGGTGTAGATATTTTGGCCATTCCGTTGTGGGGTCGTCATAGTCATATAAAAGAGGGAGTTTTGAACTAAAAAGTTTGGTCTCGCAAAAATGTGTCGTAATATCGAGGGTGTCGTATAAACAAGTGCCGTATTAACGAGGTTAGACTGTATCATAATGTTGGAAAGAATCAAAGCCTAATCAATACGCATGGGATAGAAATACTTAAAGTTACACACTTTGAGCAAAAATCCATTTGAAGTTGAGTACGATATTGGGATTTTGGACCTCTAAAAGTTAAATGCTTATTTTGTTATTTTAATGAAAATTTGATTAGGACCGAGTCTTGGATTTGGACCACTACTTTTGGCTGACCCCACTCCAAGGCAAAGTCCCAACTTCTTGATGCCATGGAGGATGTTGGAACTACGACATCAAAATATAGTGGAAAAGCCTTTTTGTGTGCGACTTACGAATTGGAACTTTATGAAAAGCCCTTTCGTGTGGTACTTTACTCTCCACCACTCGTATTGCTTGATAAAGTGCATTTAGAAACGAGACGTACCTAATGTATAACAACATAACATTATTCGGTTGACTCTCTGTTCTGGGTGGGGCTGGGAATAACGAGATTCTATTTGGAATTATTCTATGTTTATTTTGTTAGAACAACAATACACTGGCATATTCAAGTTGGAAAACTCGGGTGAAATAGTGTACTAATATTATTACAAAGCAACTGAATAATGCTATGAGCCCATAATACTTGCTTCCTTTCATCGTGACAAACTCAATTCCATTCATCCCTAGCTCACAATATTGTTGCCCATGGCTTTAATTAGTATCTACATTATGAACGTGGTGGTGGAATTGCAACATTGCAAAAATAACGCACAAACAATAATACCCATTTTATTTTTAAAAATAAAGTCCTTATAGTCAACAATGAAGTTCCCCATGTTTATCTAATAGTCCCTTTTCAACCATGTGTCTCTCCAAGTTTGCGATTAAATCTCATCCTGTTGGACATTCATGAAGCGACATCATTTACGGTATTTAGTGTTTACATGCATTATAGCATCACTATTTTGTTGTACCCTATTTTGAGGCGTATGCTTGGTTACACCAGTGATCAACTACTTCATCATTAGTGTCACCTCAAGACACTTGGAGTTCAAGTGCGCTTTCTAATATTTTTGGCATGAGCATGGTAAATAGTGTTATGAGGTGTATGCCAATGTTACACAAATGGTCTACAAGTTGACTAAAGTGTACACAAATGACATTCGGCATTAGTATGCTCAAGAATATCTTCTTCTTGCATATTGAAAAGTGTACTTATGTTAACAAAGAGTATTATTTTGGCAACTAGGGGACATGACACTTTGAGATCTCTAGGCATCTAGTTCAGGCCCTTCGCAAGTAGTGTATGTGAGACTAAATACCACAAACAATGTATTGGTCTTTCAGAGTAAATCGGGTGATTCATTGCATTTTTACATTAGTACAAGCTTTTTGCATGCAAATGTAAGCACAAATGTAAGCAATCAAAGGATGTAAGCACACTTGATTTATCACATAGTAGATTTATTTGTAAAGTTCCTCAAAGAGGGACGAAACAGTGGGTTTGATCCTTCTTTGAAGACAACTTTCTATTAATAGATCATTAACTCGTTGTGTATTGGAACTTATTTTGAAAGTTGGGTGAAATTTTTGGGACCTCCTCTTTCCATCCCTCAATCTTTGAGAAAATTTTAGGATCTAAAATAGATTATGCGCATGGAACCGTTGTCCTAAATCCCGCATTGGCCCAACTTGTCCCACTCATCCTAGTAGGACAAGCTAGAAAGCCAATTTCAATAGCCCACCACCAGTCTTTGTGTATGATAATTTGAGCACCAAGAAAACTTGGGTGACTTTGTGTTGATTCTCGTAAACTCATGGTTTGGGACCCAACCCATTGTTTCATATGCTTTACTTTATGAATAACTCTAGTTTGTTGAGATTCATATAAGCATATCTGTACTTTCGGTTGGTGCCATTGTGGGTACCAGAGTTCATAGCCACATGGAAAAAGAGATGAGGAGAGTGTGTACCTATTTAAATTTGATTGGAGGTTTGATTTGACTAGAGGAGTGATTTTATTGCTATGGTGTTTGACAAGGGAGGGAGGGAATCATCGCATACGAGTGTACCTCTCATTCATCCAACGTGAAAGCCCTAAAACATTATGTAGCCCGAATGTTACTAGTTTTAGTCAAGATGGCACTGGAAACAATTTTAACCCTTAATTTCCTAACATGTCATATTTGGACTTATGAACAACTCTTGAAGGCAAATTCATCTAAAAGAAAGGCACTAGGAAGGTCACAATAGGTATCATCACATTCCTCATGAAATTTTCTTGTCAGTGGCGATGATCCCATTCCAATATAAAAAGATGGTTGTCCACAAGAGATTTTCAAAATCAAGAATGAACTAAAATTTTCCTTTTTTGGTAAATTTCTATATATAACAACTTCATATTATTTTGATTGAAATTCGTCAATTTTCTATGGACTTTTTTTCGTATCTCAAAGCGTATATTTATTCTTAATAAGATCATGAAATTTTGGACTATAAATTCTCACAATTCCTTGAATTTTAATGATTCTAAATTGACTACAAAACAAATCATGAAAATTATCAAATATTGCTACCGTATTGATATGATCTTAAAATCATTAGCAACAACTTTTCTTTCATGTAAAATAAAATTATCGAGATCTAGAAAGCTTAGTTTTTACCTTATGTATAGATTTTACATTTGGGCCTTGGGGATTAGTAATAGGAGGGGGAGCTGGAATAGGTACTATGTATGAATACGATAAAGGGACAAGAACCAAACTCTTCCGTATGCTAGATTCAAAAGCATTTTCATGTCTAAAGAAACCCAAAAGTATTATGACCCCATCATCATTCATTACACGTTTATAAAAAGGGGAAAGGTCCATGTATGAAACCTCCAATCGCGATATTGATATCTAACATTGCGTAACTCCGAATCGAAACCCAAACACTAGATCGCACAACGGAGGTGCTTTGTGGACCTCTAACTCGGTCCACGGTTAGTTGGTTGGTGTGTGTGTGTGCGTGTATATAGTCACCAACCGCTACATGGCCAAGCCCACCCTATACATGGCGATGATTCCCACCATCCCTTTTCACAACAAGTTGGCTAGCATGATGGCCTAACATACGTATAAATGTGGCTTGGCATTGGCATTGGAGACTCGGCGAGGTACTTACAGAACACTGTAGGGTGCTTTCTTGGTTCAACACAAGATAACTAAATTACTGACACATGTCATATTTACATTGGCCAGTGCGTTGTGAAATCCTACCTGGAGATTGCATGTGGTACTTAGTTTATTGAGCGAGATACAACTATACGGGTAGAAGGGGAACAGGTAGTACCTAGTGCCGCTGGTGGACGCCCAATCAGAGCCAAGTGGCGAGCCGAAATCGCCACGTGGCGACCACTGGACGGCTTCCGAGGGCGACGCCGATGCGGCTGCGGCCGGCGAGGACCGGCGCCTTTGGGAACCCGGGGGAGGCGACTGCGAAGTGGTAGCCATGCGTCGCAGCGGTGCCGAGTTCCGCCTGTGGTCCCAATTGGGGCGCCCGAGACGCGATCGGGGAGCTCGCATGCTGCTCCCACCTCGCAATTGCTACAGAGACGCAGAAAAAATCCACAAACTCCAACCCCAATCGCCCTCACACCACGCATTCGAGCCCAACCTCCTCGCACGTTGCACCCAAATCACAAGCCTGGGCGCGTCCATCACAAGTGTACATTGCGGAGCAGGATTCGGAACCAGTTTCGGTGGCTCCGGATGTGTGTCGAAATTTCCTCCGAACCGTTCATTACAGCTCGAGGTCGCCGCAAGTTGCACCAAAGTCGGAAACCGAGCAACCCCTGGCGCTTCCATCACAAGTGTACATTGCGGGGGAAACGGAGTAGGAGGAGCCAGAAGAGCAAGCGTAGCAGGATTCAGAAGCAATTTTGGTGGCTCGTGTGCTGTGTGGGAGTGGAGAGTAAATGGTGGAAGTGAGCAGTGGGCTCGCAGGTTGCACCAACCGCAAGCAGGAAAACAGAGGAGAACAAGAACAAGGGGTGAAGCATCGGTGCAGGAGAAGGAGCAGGACGTAGTAGGAGCAAGAGGAGGAGTAGACTTAATAATGGTGTCGACGGAGGATGTATACAAGAACTTGGTGGTGCCGTCACGCTCTGTGGGCGCCATGGCGGTCCCAGGCGTTGGAATTGGCGTTAGCGTGGCGAATGCGGTCGTTGGTAGTGGCGGTGGTGGGCGGCGGGCGGGAGTGCAGTATGTGAAGTCGATTCCGGAGGAGATAGCGGAGATGGAGAGCGAGAACAATGTGGCGGATGTGATAAACTCGTCCATGCGGGTGCAGTCGCAGAACTCCAACACTGCGGACGTAGAGGTTAAGAGTATATTGCGGTTCCAGTCCGAGATGGTGCGCAGTGGGGAGAACACCTTCAACCCGCCGCGGGTAAGGATAACGAACGTCTTGTACGCTTTTGCTCTCTCTTCTTCATCTGTTCATAACATGCTGTTCACATCAAAAAATTTGAGCTAAATGCTCTTGGCATCCTCATTTGCTGATTTGTTTTTCGGTGATGTTTGGGGTAAAGTGTTGTATGGGAGCCTTTGAACAGAATGGACAAAATATTAGCTGATAACCTCATCTGCCGATTTGGTTTCCGTTGATGTTGGGTTAAAAGTGTTGTATGGGGATTTTTTCAACAAAATGGATACAAAATCAGCTGCAATTTTGAAATTGGAAACACAATTTTTATTTACTGCTTATACGTTGATTCCTGGGACCACTCAATATTCAAATGCTTCAAGATCTGAACGCCACGTCTGGTCAGATCACTTACTAGCCAACAAGGTGTGTGAGAGATGAGTGCAGAAGGCACATTGCCTTGGTATGCAATGTTTACCCGGACAAGCAGTAGTTCAGGGGGTTTGAAATTATTTTAACACTTAGCCTTGTGAGCTCGTTCCCATCTCTATTTGAAGGAATCAACATACAAGAATCAGGGTCCTCATTTCTATGTTTGAATGAACCATTGCCGAGCATTGTTAAGTGACGAGCTCTTATTATTCCTCACCTCATGATGAACTTACTTTAGAATTTAAAGCCTTCACACATTGTCAAATTGAGGCTTAAGATTGCTCCAATTTCTCTCACATGACTTGATGGTTTGCATCGAAGTGGCTTTATTTCCGGCCCTACGGGAGAAACTTAGTAATGTTATGTTGTTCTGGAAGCGGCGAGGAAAATTTGTTTCCTTCCGCTGCAAAAAGGTCTTGAAGTTCCGGGGACAGGGAAGAGCATGTGACATTGAGGTTGTTGAGAGTAATTATTGAGCAGAATGCTCTTGACAAACTGATCTGCCGATTTGTCTTGGGTGGTGTTTGGGAAAGTGGTTGAATCGCAATTTCATGAGGCACCGGAGCTATTCAACAGAGCAATGCAAAACCAGCTGAATTTTTGAAATTCAAAGTTTTATTTTGAAATTATACGTTGATTCCTGGGACCATTTAAAATTGAGATGCTTTAAGATTTGAAAGGCTTGTCTGGTCAGAATTTCTAACAGCCAACAAGGTGTGTGAGAGACAACTGCAGAAGGTGCACTGTCTTGGTTTGCATTTTACCCGAACAAAAAGGAGTTCAGGGTTTCTATGTGAGCATGTTGAGGAACAAATAAAAAGGAACTTAGCCTTTTGAAGGGGTAAGAGAGTTGATGGTACAGAAGGTAGTAAAATCTACAATCACAGGTTTTAGTTCAATATAAAAAACTGAGTCAGTTTGATCTCAAATTCCGGTGTTGGATGTTTGTCAGTTGCGACGAAGGTCAGAAAGAGCATGATCTTTGAACCAGGGTATTAAATATGTGACTACATTCAAAATATGTAGGCTCCAATGTGAAAATTAGTGAAGAGGAAGAAAGAGAGGACGAAATGATGTGAAAACTCAATTACTTCATCAAGAGTCCAGCATTCGAGCAAGTTATTTGGAGAGGATTTGCTTGCACAATATGGCAGCTTGTGGCTGGGAATGCTACTTGAGTCAACTGCGTTGAGAGTGAACTTTAATCAATAGTTTTCTGTAAATTATTAAGTCTATGGGTTGGGTGTTGTGTGGATCAGAGTGGTTCTTGATGTTAATTTTGTGTGGACGTAATTCCTTAGAGTGAATTTTGTAGTGCAGAAACTTTATTCTGAATCTAGGTTGAAGCAGCGAAGAACCACCTCAGATCCAATTCAATTTATTCCTCGACCTCGTCGACAAGGTTCCTTAAAGGAGTTCAGGAATGACATGCACCACGCTGCCACTGAAACTTATATGATCACCCGATTAGCCATAACTCTTTTGAAGCTGCTTGGGTATGTGCTGCTTACTGTTCGAACCACTCGTTTCTATCTTAGTTTGTTCGTGTTTATTTCATTCTGTATCGTTTTCTCTAAACTGCTGTGCTGGAATTTGTATGGGGTTTGGTGATCTTTATTTGCGAGAAGAAATGAGTCCTTGTCTCAAGGAAAGCATGTTTAGTCCTGGTCCTCGTTATTGTATCTTGAGTTATTATATGTTTGGAAGTTGTTGTAAACCAACTTTTGCAAGAGCAAGAAACCATTGCAATGTCTGCCTGCTGGGTTCTAAAATTTGAAAAGAAGGCAATAAATTGGTCTTTGTCTTGCAAGGTTTTTATGTGCGCTTGTGCCCGTCATAAAGTATCTGCATCAACAGTGTCATTGCTAGAATCGTAATGAAAGCTTTCTGCACTTGTTAAAACTATGCTCTAGCCTATTTTTCTCTTAAAGGGCAGACAATGCTAGGCCCAGCATTTGCTAAAGTTGTCTTCCAGCTTCAGCATTGCACAGCAAGACTTAGTTTTGGTTATGCATCACTTCTGTGGAGAAATTTAAAATACCAATTGTTTATTTTTATGCAACAGAATTGGGACGCGATGGATCAGCAAGTTGGTTAGATTGGGTCTCTATGCACTGTTTCTTATGCCTGGCTTCATTCAGGGTGATTATGACACCCTTGCCTTAAACTCATAGGTCCCTTCCTCTAACTTCTGTTTCTATTCAGTGGGGCTGTTGGAATGCACTCTTTGACAGTCGTTGTGTAGGTTGGATCTGTGATCCTTTTCAAGCCAGTTAGCTCCTGGAAAGGGTTCAAATAATAAATGGAAAATTTAAAAATTCTAGAGGTGCGTGCATACATAATATGTGGATACAATCTTTCTACATCATACTTTGCTCCTGCCAGGTTCGCGAGCATGTAATATGAAGTTATTTTGGGTGGTAACATAGATTGTTCATTCTGTCATTATTTTTCTGTGGGGCTCTTAACCCTCATCAACCCTTTGCATAATGTTCAGTTGGTTTTTTCTACTACTTTGGCAAGTGCGTTCATCGCAGCATAGTTTACGGAGATCAACCTCGCAATAGGTACGGGAACCTCCAATAATGTTCCATCTGGTGTATGTATCATCATGAATCTGTTCAATGTTCACATGCACACACTCTTGGTACTGTAACGTAATACAGCAAAAAAGATGATGTTTGGGTAATTTGAGGACATACCTCCTTGTTATCTATATCTTAAGGATAGTGATGAGTTATGTATGCCATTCTAGAATCAATGAGGTATGCGTGTAAGACCTGTGTGGGTTCCATTTGGTCTTGAAAATCCGACTGTCTGGACTCCTCTCGTTCTATACATAGATGTAGGTGAACACTATCAAAGTATTTCTTGCCTTTGTGTACATTCCTGTTTTTCCAGGGTTTTGTCTACATATGACCAGCTATGATAAATAAACTTCAAATATACTGAACTATCAAGTTCTATGTGATCTATGGGCAGGTTCGACTTGTATTTACCACCTGATGGAGACAAAGCAAAGCCTGCAGTTATATTTGTGACAGGTGGAGCTTGGATTATTGGGTGAGATTCATACTCATCTTGAAGTTATGGGTTTCATTTTGATGTGCCACCTTATCTTGTAGAGCTTTCATTGATTGTTGCCTGAAAATGTTGGGTGTATCTAACAGGTACAAGGCATGGGGTTCATTGTTAGCGCAGCAGCTTGTTGAACGTGACATAATTGTGGCCTGCATTGATTACAGGTAATGTGGTAATACTTGATCGATACGTAGAGACATCATTTTAGGATATGAGAAACATTCAACCACCCAGTGGCTGTTAGAAGTTCAGTTGGTCTGTCCTACCTACATGAAACAACTTTGTGGCATTTGTATGAGACTTTTATGGATCATTTGCAAGATTGAGGTTTCAAATCCAAAATGAAGAGGATCATAGGTTCATGGTTTAGTTACTGAAAGAAATATTTATGCATAATTTGCACATGGTCTGTGTCTCAATGCATGTATTTTGCATTGCACTGGACTCTTCTTTTACAACAATCTAAAAGCAGTCCCTGAATATCTTTTTTCGGGCACTACATTTTGCAGAAACTTTCCTCAAGGTTGTGTAAGCGACATGGTGACTGATGTTTCTACTGGCATTGGATATGTATGTCAAAACATTGAAAGCTTTGGTGGAGATCCAAGCATGTAAGTTGTAGGCTGTGGGATTTTCATGTCTTGTTAGGCTATGTAGTTTTCAGCTTCAGGAATTTCAGACAGGAGTTTGTTATTAAGAATATTCCGGATCTGATCCATCCATTGTTGATGTTTTAAGTACTTTGCAGTAAACAAAGTACTATGGACAGTCTATTAATTGTCTGGTTTTTTTTGGAATGATACAGGATATATTTAGCAGGCCAATCTGCTGGCGCACACTTAGCAGCATGTGCTTTGATAATGCAAGCAAAGAGAGAGATTACAGATGGCCCCACCAAACTGTCTTGGAGGTCATCTGATATACAAGCTTATATGGCAATTTCAGGCGGGTGAGTTTATGACACATGGAAGGCAATTGTGGTATGTGAGGTTGAAGTTTGTGATACCACTGAAGACGTGAAAAACTGAGGGTGAACCTATATGTACATTTTTCCTTAGAGCGCCTCCAACAATCACTGTTACAATCACTCTTTCAAGATTCGGCTTTGTAGTTTCTTAGGAGTAAGGTTGCATACTCTTCCCATCCACAAAGCATGTTATCCAAATCTTTATTGCTCACCAGATTCTGCAAGAGTGGATATCCTCTAAAATCTTACCTACACTCGAAATGGAGTGACCAAGGACCTTAGAGGGTTGTCTATCTCAATAATCGGTGGCCAATGAAAATCAATGATGTATATGGATTTTATTTGTGCAATGAGCATGCAGCCTTGGCCCAAAAACTTTGAAAGACGATCATTTAGAGAATTGTTTTACAGTGACCATAAGAGTTGCTCTAAAGTAATCCGTTTATGTCGTGAATGGATGCTATCACACTCGGCAGGTGTACCTTCAAAATGCTGATGCCTGGTTGTGTATTCATATGATAACTATATGGTGTGCTGTTGTTATATAGTTGTTAAGCGTATTGCATGAAAATTCATGATGTTCTGTACTGGTTGGATCCGGAGCAGGTACAACCTGGTGAAGCTTGTGGACCATTTTAATGAACGGGGACTTTATAAATCCCTGTTTCTAAGGTATGGTGAATAAATTGATTGAATCTGGTACATTTGTAATTGTCATTTTCTATTTTGACAAATCACCTACTTTTCTTTAACATTTATTTGAAGTATGTGAATTGTCAAGTCTACTTACAACAATCTTCTCGGTATTGAAACTCCTTGACTTCATAACAGATGAATCTTCTATTTCCTTTTTCTAAAACAATACTACAAGTATGTAGCATAATCTTGTGAGGGATGAATATATTGCTTGTGTAACTGTTTTGTACATGTGTGTTGTGGCAGTGTGATGGAGGGAGAGGAGTCATTGCCGCTTTACTCTCCTGAATACATGGTCATGAGTCCATCGTTCAAGGACGCTGTTCCCTTGCTGCCACCAATTACTTTGTTTCATGGAATGGCTGATTATTCAATCCCTCATGAAGCCAGGTATTATAGAGGAACAGAAATATTATTCAATGGTTGGACGCCACTTTGAGTTCTCCTTGCTGCATCCATTTTTTTTTATCATGTGTTGCAAATGTTGGATATTTGGATATTCTGTTGTTGTGATAGGTCCCTGCTTCTTGTGTGTGTCTGTCCACTTTGTGTGATTTTGATCTCGTTCTAACTGCACTAATATCACTGAACTTGGCATGTCCAGTAAAAACTTTAAGGTGGCCTTGCAATTGGTAGGCGCAAAGGTTAACACCGTCTTTTACCCAGGCAAATCGCACACAGACTTATTCCTGCAGGTATGTGACTCTTATGTTACCACTGGCATGATTAGTGGTTTTGCTTCATCTTCAAGTTAATTCTATATGTTATTTTGAAGGTACTCCCACTATGATTAGGAGGACCATAATGGTAGGGGGCACAGGAAATTGAAGTGCTAGGAAGGTCATCCATCTGAGCACTATTGCAGCCTTAGGCAGTTTAACCTCGGAAAACCTAAGGCATTGAGTTAACTCCATCCTCCAGTTCAACACCAAGAATCCTGACTGGCTCTAATAGGTAGAGCAAATGAAGTGGGGAGGAAATTATGTCGTGGGGCGCAAAGGGAGTCCGTCCCCTTTTTGAGATTCATTGTAGCCTGTAGTCCTCTATGAAGGTTACTACAATTTCATGGGGGTCTTGGGCAACTTTAGAAGTATTGCAATTCTGTTTTCATATCAAGTCTTATATATTCTAATGATGTGTGATTGACATTACTAAAGATGTTGTATTAGGTTAGCTACTGTTTACAATTGCCAGATAAGCTGCAAGAGCTTATGTTAGTGATCAAGATTTCTTTTTAGTTTCTCTCAAATCTCAAGCTCTGGTACATCCAGTGGACAAGCTTGAAATATTGATATATTAACTGGGATTATGTAATGATTTGTGTGCATGTAGGATCCCATGCGAGGAGGAAAAGATGAGTTATTGCACGATATACTAGAGATAATACACGAAAACGATGAGGAAGCAAGACAAGATGATGCGATGGCTATGAAGCGTCGTCGATTGGTACCTGAAATTTTACTGCAACTTGCACGCCTGGTTAGCCCTTTCTGAATGTAGGTTTCGTGTGACAAGGGTTGTAGAAGAGTCATTGAGACTTTTCTGAGGTAGTTGGCATGAGAATGCAAAGTAGAGCTTATTCAACTTGGCGCTTGTTATCTGGACCAGAAGAAGCCCTAAATTTGGGTACTAATTGTGTGTCAATCTCAGCTGACACGTGGCATCTGCCCTAACATAGTGGCTACATAAGCTGGGTGTTGCCCACTTTACAATATGAATAGACAGCATTTTCAGAACTTTAGAAGCACCGGCCAGACCTGATAAGGCAAGTCTGTGCTGATGGGCCCTGACGGATGAGGAAATAGGAAGAGAATCAATGGATTAGAGGATTTGAAAACTGGAACAATTGGTAGGTTACATGGTATGTAGGGGAATTCTAAAGCAAGGAAATTACATAGTTTGATGGTTTCATGCAGTGATCACTGAGCTCTTTGCTAGATATTGCAAGGTTAGTGAGTCTACAGATTCAGTTCATATTACAGATGAAAACATAAATATGATGCGTATCAGTTTTAGTCTCCTTCATGCGGATCTTAACAGCAGTGGTCCATTTGAAGGATAGATATAGGTAGAAAGATGATGTCGGAAAGTGTTGGGAGCACATTGATTTTTAGGATTTCAAGCAGTTGCCTGGAACCAGCATCAAAAATTTCAGAACACATTCATATTACATACATTTACGTGTGATTTTTTCTGGGTTTCTACATCCTTCACCTTGAAAGCTAGCTGGCAAAGTTCATGCCCATTTCTTAAACTGGTGCAGCATCCCGTCTTTTGATTTCAATCTCCTACTGTATTTTTCTATGATGCTTTGAGGAGATATGCAATTAAATAAATAAATAAAAGTGAATTTAGAGTCTTAGTTTGGTCATGAGCACTGACTTGTGTGCATCACCATTTACAAGATTTTAAAACCTAAAAAGAAAGGGAGGACGTTAAATACCCCCCACAAACTTTTCGGGGTGTCAGATCCGGGCTGGGGCAGCCGCCCGTCCAGAAAATCTGGATTTTCTGGACCCGACCGAAAACTGCTGCCCGCCCGCCCGACTTCGAAAAAACTATTGCCCTTGCATTCTTGAAGGCCACTTGCTCACAAATCCCATATTGAGTGCACTTCACCTTCAAGGTCCAAAATCCAATATATATGTTCACTTCCATTGAGTAAATAAGCACTTGACTGGGGTTTCATTATCAAAGTGAAACCGTCAATAAAACATGTAATTGACTTGGAAGTCAAAAATATTACAAAACCCTCACTAGCACTGAGGTTATAATTTTTGTGACTCACAATTTGAAATTGACTTTGTCATTCTAAAATGACATTTAAATTTAGTGTGCTGATTTAGTATGTATATATTATAATATTTTAGGTAATGCCGTCTACTTTCACAAGTATGCATTCAATTTTAAAAAGCATTTTAGTATAAACTTTGCAAAAGGAGTAAAATACGACTGTAGTTATTTTATCAAAATCCATGTACATAAGCGCAAACAAGCGAAACAAATGTGGTGGATAGAAAGCTTACATCAATCGATATTGGGACATAAATAAATTTTGAAAAGAAAATATCATTATATTCCATGAAAAAACTTAGATTATAAAGGATTTTTTTAATATTAAAAAAAAATTCAAATACAAGTTGAAATAAACACAAAAATGGCCCATATTAGTACTTGGAGGTCTTTTATGATGTCCACTACAACCCCGTGCCATCAATTCCATGAAGGATTGTCAAATGCCATTCTATTGTAATTTATCTATTTTTTGACAATTTGAATTTTATTGGAAGCGTACAAATGCCGATTTCCATTGATAAAGGACACGTGCATGTTTAACATGATGTTTGACACTACCATAGAGGCAGCATGCCAAAAGTTTGGCTTCGTTCGAAGTCTTGTATGTTTTGAAGGCTTTCTAGACAATTTCAAACAATATTGAGTATTTGAAGAGCCAATTTTGACATTTTATATCTTTCACACCCTAATTAAAATCCACTTCAAACTTTTTGGCACTATGTAGTACATCATGTACTACAACTTTCATTTGAATGCACTTGGATCTTGCCCACTCATGCTTATGGTATGATTTTCAAATGGAAGTGAGTCAGAGTTGTACTCAGTTTTGTTTGTGACTGTATGTGCCCCCTAAATTATAATGGCTAGAGCCTCAACTTGGATTTGCTATTTATCTCGTAGTCATTGGATGTTTTATGTCTTCGGAGAACAGGGCGCAGGGATTGCAGTGTCCATTTTAGGCCCACTTACCTTGATCCAACTATTGATTGGGTCTCTGCTGACTGTTAGTGACAAATAGGGGGCTTGTTTGACCAAAAATAAGAGAACGTTTCCTCTCCTCCCATGTGGTTAACCTTCAGATCAAACAAAGGGGATGAATAACAAATCCCAGACTTGCGGAGCTTCTTATCTTTGCGCATGGGGCAATGATGCAGTTAATGAGGTGAAACCGAGACACGTCAATTGTTGGTTGGAAAATATTCCAATCCCCCCTGTGGTGTCCGCTTGGGGGCCCATAATTTCTGCAAGGTCCTCTTTAAGCGTGGACCTCACAAGTCAATTCCAAATTGCGTCCATTATGTGTGTGTTTGCCTAACTTTAGTTATGATGTACAATTCCTCAATAAGTTGTCGAAAGCGTTATCTACATGACAACACTGGAAGATTCAAACCTTAATAGAATTTAATGCCTTCTAATCAATGTAAGTCACTTATTAAACATACTCGTTACAGATGAAAATTGTTTGGTAACATTGTCACCCCATTGTCATTTGACCACCCTAGAACCCACCTGAACTTTGAAACTCTATTTTTGGATATGACTCTGAACTCTGCTTTTTGATTCCTTGATGTCGGCTCTTTCCATCATTGTGAAGCAGAATTCACCAAGTGTTGGATTGTTCACCCACCAATAGGGAATGTAAGCTGGGTTTAGACCGTCGTGACACATATCATGTTGGTTTAAGTAGCATTGAGCCGAGTGAAGGCGTGGTCATCTTTTCTGACACAAACAATGCTCCGCGGGACTAGAAACCACTCGCAAGCTCCAAGGCAAGAAGAACAATCCAAGATCGAGGTTAAGGCCAATGAAATAAAACACAAACTTGGACAAATCACAAATGAATCCGCTGAGCAAGCTAAAACCGTGACCAAGGGGAAAGGAAACCAAGCTAGAAAAGAAACGGGAACAAGGTGGAAACAATAGATGCCAATAAACCACAAAAGTTCGACAACCATCTAAGGTTCTAAATGAAGGGACCTAGGCACAAACTAGAAGGTGGAAAAGAATAAAAAGAAGAAAAATGAGACTTCAAGGAGTCAACAAGACTTAGGGCCACTCAAAGGGCCCAAACAAAGGGAGGCAAACAAAGCAAAGGTTGGAAAATGGAAAAGACGGAAGGGGGTAGTATAAGAATATGAAGGAGGGCAAAACTTAACCAAGAGGAACTAACATAGGAGTAGGAGCAAAGCTAGAAGGAAACAATAAGGAGGAGTCCTGGAAGCTAACCACTTGAGTGGGCATGCAAAGAAAAGACTAATATAAGATGGAATTGGAGGAGATAGCTCGAGAGGACGACCTAAACGGGGACTATGTCGCAACCTTTGCTAGCGCCCCTTAACTTATCTTGATTGCTTCACAACTCTAGCAAGTGTCACGAGCGCTAACATGCACATCCCCCACATGTGCATGGTTAGCTCCCCATACCATAGACCTCCAAGCTCATGACTTGCTAACCAACCCTCCTATACATGCATTCGGGACTCCCCCCTTAGTAGATAGCCAATGGTTAGATGTGGACTTCCATCCATGGAAGTGAAATCTTGAATTGATCATCGCGTTGCCGGAGCAACACTACAACAACCCGAAGCATAATTGCCAAATATGCTTCAGGTGGGGTCGATCAACAACACCGCCTCACCAATATAAGCCTTTAGGACTTTGGGTAAGGCCCCTACCCCACTGTCAAATAACCTTTTGTCTCTCTCCTAAGAGTTGGAATCAAGTAGACATTTTCCCTTAGCCGTTGGGATTGGAAGCTCCCAACGACTTTAGACCTCCATAACTTTGTGGTATGGTAACTGCTTCTATCAAACAACCACTCCATCAACATCTACTCTTTGCATAGATGTCAATAGACTCCTCACTTGCCGCATTTAGACAAGTATTGAAGAAGTTATGGCTGTTCTAACCTTGGCAGTCCCGGGCGCCCACTATAAGAAAACAATGATTTTTATGACGTTCAGCAAAACACGTTGTGACGTGCTTTTGAACAAGTAGTACGTCGCCGAGGATATGATCCAAAATCTGTTTTTTTTCGTGACGTGTGGAACATGTCAGAATTGTCTTGAACATCACGGAGAACACGACCAATTTCGCATGACGTCACGTGTAATCAGGGTGTTTTGAAGTCCCCAAAGTGGGACACGTGGAGGGGTCAACGGTGCCAACTCAGCTTTTTTCAGGGCAGAAGAAGCCCTTTTTTAAAATGTCGGGCTGCCCAAGTAAGTGATGTGGACACGCGCGAATTATGACGTGGCTGAGAGAAAAAGTGACATGGCGTTCCCACGTCAGCTGCCACGTCAATCATTTTAAGAAAATTGTGTGCGTGTGGGTATGTTTTCAGTGGCGTCACCGATAACGGAGCCTTGTTTTCGGTGACATCAAAGAGAACGTCCTCTTCTCATGCAAAATTGGTTTTTTTATAGCACATGACGACAGGGTGTATGTTATGAGTGACGTTACTTATAATGGAGAGTTGTCGTCCGTGACATCAAAGCGAACATCGTTATATGATGCGAAATTGGGTTTGGGTTGTTTCTAATGACAAGGTGTCTTTTTTTTGGCAACTTCCAGACGTTTTCATATACATCCTTACTGACATGTAGTTGAACGCGTTATTTGGTTTAGGCATTTCGTAAAACATTGTCCGTGACATTGAATTTGGCAAAAAAGATAACGCAGACTAAGAAATAGATTGTTGCAGCTCCCGTGATGGCTGACATGGGTTTCCAGCCTGTAGGAACATAAGCGTGCCATTGGCAGAGACGTCATATATTCACGTATTCATGGTTCAAATCGTACCTTCCACCTATGTATGCGATAATAAAATGAATGCACATATATGTAGCTACTGCATCTATAGGAAGAGACGAATCAATAATCATTGACTGAATGCAAACATACACTTGAATTTCATACAATAACGGTTGGGAAGCATGTGCACAGTGAACTCATAATCAAAACGATTATAGCTAAGAAAGCAAAAACCTTGCAATGGAATTGACTTGGGAAAAGCTAGTATGTGAGCGGAGACCAGGGAGCGGGGAGCAGGGATTTTGTCTTCAAATTTATGAAAATTTAAAAAAACATGGCGAGTCAGACCTCCTACCGTAGGAAATGGGTTTAGGGTTTTTTCTATAATATTGAAGGTAGCATCTATTACCGTTGTAATAAAAGAAGGCACTCAAAGAGAGTAGTAGGAAAATGAACCTACTACCGTGGATGACAAAATATGCACTTCAACAGCAAAGCGGTAGAAAATACCAATTTTTATGGAGGACGTCCACATAAACTGTGATCAAAATAGGAAATTTTTTTGCCCACAACATCTCTTGGTGATATTAAAAAAATGCATGCTATACCACAATTTCTATCCAACAAGTCGTTTAGGAAAATGCAGCATAAAACAATGAAATGAAGTAGAAGAATTCCAGCTCAATAATTGCTTACACCACATGACAATGACACGGTCATAGAAATCAAAGGTAGTGGCCCTTTTAGTCTCACTACAAAACATGAATGGAATTACAAAAAATAGCAATCCCGTAGAAACTGTAGATGCAACAAATCTAAGAAGACATACTACCATCACTGTAGTGTTCATAGATATCACCAGATTTAGAACTACATCCGGAATCTGAGGCATTGAAAGGGAATGAAGTATCAACATCAACATCTATGTCAAAATAGTGTAGGACCCTAGGATCTACTCTATGGCCACGTCGAGGTGCACAAGTAAGTTCACTTCTGAGAGAAGCACGTGCCATTGCTTCAGCATAGATAGGGAGGGCAAATGACTTCTCAGGGCTCTGAAGTATACCTGCTTGCAAGGCAAAACCCGGAGTTGTGCTCCTCAAGCTCAAGCTGAGTTCACAACAAGTCAATGAATGGATTAGTATATAAAAAGGTCAAAATAGAGGCATTGATGCTGAACTAAAAGCCTAAAGCTTTATATTCAAAAGAAGATAAAAACTTACTTACTGAATCTGTGGCGTGCAACAATGGAGGAGTCTGGAAATTCTTCATCCACTAACATCTCAGAGGTGTCTTCAGCATCGAGCCGTTGCTTCTTGAAGACCTCAGGGAAAAAGATCACTATGAGAGGCTCTAGAATATCCTTAAAGATCATTTGATCCGCCTCCAATACCACAAAATGTCGACCAACCTTTCGACAAGCGTGGACAGAAGCTCCTGCACTCATTCCAAGAAGAAGTAAGAAAAAATGAACGAAAAATAAATGAAAACAAGTTACTGAAATTTTTTGGAAGGAAATCCTTACCAGTGGACGCAGTGCAATCAAACACTATGTCACCAAACTGCATGGTAGACTCAATTAGCATCTGGAGAAGTGTAGGATCTTTCTCCCTACCTCCTCTCCAAGGAGTACTACCTCTCATGAGTTGTGTGTCCTTAGTGACCAAGTTGAAGAGGACGTCATCGTCGGCGACATTGCCCAATGGAATCGAGCTCTGGCACAGCCGTAATGGAGAAGGTAGAGGGCGGTATCCCTGGAATGCTCCTCACAAAAAGCTGAATGCAGAATTTCAGGGTCTACAAATGAATGAAACGATATGAAATTAGTAAAAAAGATATTAACGAAGGAAGTACGAATAACAAATGTAACTTCAAAATGCCTGATGTACTCACAGTTTTGGAAGCGTTCCTGGCACTAGTGAGGGGCAAGCGATTCACTCCCATGAATTCCTTGAAGAGTGAGAAATGATAAGCCTTCAAACAACCTCGAATATCCGCCCTCATCTGAAGATCATCTGCATGCAACAGGAGGAGCACCCCGTTGTCATGAACCAATCCACTAGCAATCTCGAAAACCGTCTCAACAAACCTATCTGGAGGTTTGTTCCACTCAGGAACAGATGAGGTGGGAGAAGCGACTGTTGGAACAGGTAGACCTTCAGGAATGTCCATGATCATAAGATCAACCCCAACTTTGGCGTCTCGAACACCTCTGAAGGCACGGGCCTTGTCAGATTTGTGCTGAACATGACATTGGACAATTAGAATGATAGTCATTTAAATACTACAACAATGACATCATGAAGCAATAAAAAAAAAACGGAGAATACCTTCTCAAAAAATGTTTGCATTTCCAACCATTCCTTCGGGAAAGCATGATGCTCCTCAAAATAAGATATAACGGTATCCAGAGATGTACATAGGAAAAGCTCATCAAGATGCAAAGTTCCTCCTCTGCAATCTTGGAAGGCCGGTGATGTACACTGCTGCAATCTAGAAGCTGAGAGCTGTACAAAAGAGGAATCCCGCTTGCGAGGATTCTGTGACATAGATCTAGTGGAAGCCTCTGGCAACACAAGCGCTGGAGAGGAAGCATCACCTGCGTGGGAATTTTTTGATCGACCAACTTTCTTGAGCTGCCTTTCTGCATGCTTCACTGCTTTGTCCTTGGCCTTCTGGGCTTCCCTATCAGCCTTAGCCTTGGCCCTTACCTCTTCCTTTGCTCTCTGGTTCAGAATCTTGATCTTCTCTTTTTCGGGAAGCAAAGAGATGTCCACCTCTACCTCATCCTCTTGCACCTCACCTTGGTGTGGAACAATGCCGTCAGCTTCATCACAAGCCTTCTTTGCATCCTCCTCTTCAACTGGGCAAAAGCTCTTCCCACATTCAATGTACCAACAACATGCCCTAAGATGTGTAATTGACCAAAAACGTACCAACCAAGCATTGTACATGCACTGAACAGAGTTCTTGTCTACCCAAAAGCTCAAATACTAAGGAAGGTGGGGCTCCTCTATGGCACCCAATGGAAGGAGCTCCCTCTTGAAGTATCTGATGAAGAAAAAACCATGGAAAAGAAGTTAGGCATATATTACATTTCAATTGAATATAAGAAACACATCCCAATTATGTATTGAATTAATACCTATACACGACTCGCTTCACAACAAGGTCTGTTTGCTTCTGGTCCTCAAATGCCTTTGTCTTAGTGTAGGATTCTTTGCCCCTAAAGAAGCCAACGAATCCATGCTCCCAAACTTGATTATGCCAGGCTTCAATATACTGTGAGATGGACCTGGGCTTTTGAACAACATCCATGTCAATTACGAGGCCGTCCTCTTTCACGCTCTTCGAGAACATATCCACAACACCCTCCTCAAGCTGCAGTAGAGGAGAGAAATGCCACATGGTTAAAATTTTCAGTGTCAACAACGCTTAATCTTTGCATATGAAATGAGGTGAGTGAAAAAATTGAATACGAAGCTTGAGTCCTTACCCCAGCCCAAAATGATGCTTTGTTTAGCCAACCCTCGAAGTCCTTTTCAGTGAATCCTTTACGAGGGAAGTGGACTGCCTGACGGGAGTGAATACTGGAATTCCAATGATGAAGCCACCTGACTTTAAACCTAGGAGCTACACAAGCCGTTGCAATTAGCTGTAGCTTCTCTAGAGACATCTCTGGCTTCTCGTTGTTGCTCCAGTGCTTCGTGATCTACAATAAGATCGGAGAAGTCCATATAAGATAGTCTTTGAACTTAAACAACTTCCAAAAGAGTTATGAGAGGAAAATCAACCTCTTCAAGGAACTTATCACCGAACTTTGGGTTGGCAATCGAAAGATACTTAAAGAATTGGCCCTTAAACGATTGATGCTTGAGCTTAGCTGCAGCCCTCATTGCGGTAGTTACACCGGCGTCGCTCCTGTTTTCCTTAGGTGTTTCATCATAATACTTTCTTGCAGCATCATCAGAGGCCTCCCCAATCTCTTGCTGGAATTGGCATTGAGTGACTAACATTAGTTTGCATGATCAAAAAATCAAAAGTCATAATGCATATAATTAGGAAAAAAAATCAATATCATGAGTCAATAAGAATATTACCCTGAAGAGAAGTGCAACGAAGACATCCGTTGTAAGAGCATACCAAGTCTTATCGATGTGGGGGCTATTTAAACACCTCCTATACTCCTCCTCAGTGAGCCAAATCTTGAGGCTCACAAGTGGCATGCATCCGACAGATTTCACACGGTATAGTGTATGGACCATGCTGGTCTTCACATGAGAGTGCTCATTGGACCTATACGTGCATAACAATAGTAAGAAACAAGCAATTTTAGAATATTAAAACTTCCACAATTACAGTATAGGAAATTACTTGTTGATGTCGTGCATGACATTCATCAAGAGGGCCACCTTGCCCTTGATGTCGAGGCAGATGCTGTCCACGGAGTAATGTCACTCTCGTTCATGACTATGAAGCCGGTCAATGTATCATGTCCATGCCTTGAAACGGTGGTTCCCATCACAAATGAAGAACATACGACCACATATGAACTTCAGATGAGGGTCTGAGGCCAACTTGGCCTCAAACTCATCATTAACTAAGGTCTAGTGAGGGCCCCAGATACTAATGTCCACGTCCTTCACAAGCTTCTCTTCCCCGTTCTCATTGGTGGTAGACACATAGAACACGGATGCTCCAGGCCTATATCCATGGATGAACTCAACCTCCATCCTTTTGATGTCTTGGGCAAGAGTTGGACGGACCAATGGCATATAAATCATTCGACATAGGGATATGTCAAACCTGGAGGCCTCCTTTGGCGATAATCTCATGGCTTCGACACATTGTATGGAGTTTGTCTTTTGCTGGTTGCGCAACTCCTCTTCATTGAGCTTGAGTAAGGCATCCTCTGCCTCATCCTCACTAATATTCATTGTCTGTACCTGTAATAAGAAAAGTGAAGCACTGAATTAGTAACATTGCAGAGGATTAGCAACTCATTTGCAGACCACGTCAACCAGGAAAACTACAAGGTCGATGCCAGAATAATCAAAACAACATCAACTGCAATTGGTAGCCTCTGTACAACAAAAAGTGAACAGAAGTTAAGACACATTGTCTCTGCTTTAGTGTGTTACAGATCTCAAGTTCTGAAAAACAAAGGCTCATTTGAAAACCATAGGCTGAAAATTTGTTAATACCCTCTTAATCGGTCTTGAAATCTCATCTACTATATAGTGTCACTGCCATGAAAACAACAAAGTCAAAAGATATAAACGCATTTACTGTTTCCATGTCGAGTTCCAGGAAATGTTTTTGAGGGATGTCGACGCTGGTCGATATCCACAAACGAAGCTTGCACTTCTATTATTCACTTTTGAACCACAACGACGATGGCAAAGTATGTGATGATGATTCTCTGCAACAATCAGAAAAACAAATGATATCAAATGATATTCTACAGGACTGGACTTGACAAAGCATTCCCAACACAATTGCACAAGTAATCTGTATCATAAGTAGCAGCCTAAAATGTCATCATAATAGTTCTCCTGCAACAACATAATACCATGACATAAGTCACAAATTTACAAAGATCTCTACTATAATACGAAAAAGCTGGGCATACATGGACAAAAAAAAACTACGCATACAGAATTAGTAAATGAAAGAGGATGTACCACCTCCAGTATATACAATTAGTGATACAAGCTACTTTCTGCATTTCTTCTTGTACAAACTTCTAGCTGGCTTATGCATCACCACCACTACCGCCAACATTGATAACATCATTGTACCTCAAACCTCTGCTTGTGTGCCACCTGATTTATGACAATCGTTACAGATGACTGAACTAACAGAGTGTCGATTGGTCTTTAAATAGACTAATATTAACAATTCAGACTCGGTACCTACCAACTATTCCCTGCACAATGGGTACCCAAGGCTCTCCTCTCAGTGCATTCGAAGGGCCAATGTACATCAGATGCTCCACGTATCTGCTAGTGTTTTAAAACAGGGAAAGCAATTACAATAATGTACAACTGCATAAGCTTGGAGGCTCCTCCTAACTATTATATCTGTAGCAACCTCATTGCACCCAGGTTATCTCACGACCCTGATCATCCAAGCATAGAAGGATTATTTGCCAATTGAGAAAATTCACATGCCAGTATGAAACATCCATTAACAACTTATGATACTCACAAGCTTGAAACTCTCAAATTCGGCTCTAAACCAATCAACTTTCTTGCCCATATCACCTAGTCTGCATTGACTAATTAATAATCAGCTGAACCTCACATTGCAGGTGCAGCAGCTCATGCACAACAGAAACATGAATCTGCAAGAAACGGAAACATGAATCTGCAAGAATCCACAGGATGCATTCCTATTTCGTTGCATGAAACATCAACATCTTGTAATTGTGGGAGTTCTCTCAATGGTGCAAGAGCAGCCACACTGCCAATATGGTTGTCACTGAGGTTCAAGCACACCAATAGCTGCAATGCATCCAAACCTATTGCAAGAGATACACAAGTAAATAAGTGTGAGTGAATATATGTAGACATAATGAGAATACCCACTTGTTTTACCTGCTCATAGGGGGTTAGGTTCTAACATTCCACCACGAAGAGAACACCAGCAAAGGTGAGTCTTACAACATACAGTATTTTAACACTACTCAACTCTACCATTACATGTCTAAACATCAAAACAAGGCAAAATCCGAATATGTGCACGGGTTCTACATATATGTCATTCCTAGAGACTCCTCACAACTGTGAAAAGCGCGTACCATGGACAGATCGCAAATGATTATTGCTAAGATCCAAATGTTGAACCCATAAAAACCGTTCAGTATATGCTATAGAAGACAATGAACAATCCTTGAACTGCAGGTTTCCATCCTCGTATCTTCTCTTGAGACTACTGCTATCCTTCGTCAGCTGCAAGTAATGCCCACATAGTTATATGATTTTGTGCAAAGTACTTTATGAATCACCAAAGAATTATTAAATATGAATACCTGCAAATAGAATTTTTAAAACAATTTGAAATAAGAGGAAGGGGACATGCCAAGTTTGAAGGTTGGTACAAAGAAAGACATAAAGCTCTCAGCTCTCAGCTCTCAGATAGCCTTCATGGAGTGTAGTTCCATGATTGTTAAAAAAATCTTACCAATCTTCACTGATACAGGAGAACAGAGAAAAATAGGAGACTGCGCTAAACAACACTCCTAAGCACTTGGATGCAATAAAAATGATGTGGATTTGAAAACATTTCCAGCAACTGTGTATTAAAAGAATGCAGTCTAGCAAAACATGCGCATTTTACTCCAAGTGGCAATCTGGCACACTTTTTGGTGAAGTTTAGGACAGTTCATGAGTAATTAAAATCAAAGGTGATTGAACTGGGGAGCTCATATATCTCACCCTCCACGGAAAAACCAAGCTGGTTAAAAATAGCATGCATCCAAAAGGGCGTCAAGAATGTAGTAAAACAATAAAACTCGATTTCTAACAAAGGAAAAAGTAAAATGGCTAAACATAGCCACGCGTCTAAAAGGGCGTCAAGAATGCAACAACCAATAAAACACGATTTTTAGCAAAGTCAACCCAGCTTCTATTTTTAACCAGTGTGGTTTTTCCGTGGAGGGTGAGATATGTTGAACAATTTTCAAGTGGTGCTTATTTCTAGACCAAGCTATTTTATTGGCATGGACAAGTTTTTCCATTCATGTGAAGCTTCTTGTAACCACTCTAAATTGAGAACTAAGACGTTTCACAAGAGCAATGAAATGCTTGCTGTTGTTGAGAACTTCCAATGTCATGCTTAAGATATCATCAACAACAACCCTAGAGAGCTTCCACTACTTAAAGGCCAAATTCACCTACTAAAATTATGCAGAGAATCATGAACGGACACATCAGAAACTGGAAAGTTGCAGAATGAATTGAAAGGTTAGTGTGGAAACTCTCAGGCTTGAAAACGCTTAATAATCCCTAATCTATCAAACCCAAGTCACAGAGCTTAAGCATCCCAAGACACCCCAAATTGGAACAAGAAATGTGAATTACTGCACCAAAGGGTTGTTGATCAAGTACAAAAGAATGTTTTTTTTCACCACCATCTCCACACCGAAGCATACACAACCCAAAAATCCAAGAACTCCCAGTGAGTCAGATTATGAACTTGAATGATGCTACTTTAATGTTGAACTGCATCAAATCCAAAGACCAACATAATAGACCCCAACCAACTCAAACATTTGCAATGTGACATAGAGCAATGAACTTATGCCAAATGACTACTTCTGATTATTGTAGGAATTATTATTCACTCACTTTTGAGTATGAAAATAACTCCACAAGGTGCAACCAAAGATAATAACCTTGACAAGTCAAGTTTTAGTGCATGAAATTTGAAATTAAAGATTGCTATGCACAAGATTCTGGACATGTAATAGGCAAGCCCCATCATGGCTCATTATCAAACGAAGTCGCGTCAAAAAAACCGCAAAAAAAGTCGTTACAGTACCCAGAAAAGAGGTAATGTGAGAGAGCGTATCGCCACAAACCTAATACGACGAGGTATGTGAACAGAGCACATCA
The DNA here is from genome assembly GCA_964035585.1 of Polytrichum formosum. NCBI lineage: Eukaryota > Viridiplantae > Streptophyta > Polytrichopsida > Polytrichales > Polytrichaceae > Polytrichum > Polytrichum formosum. The sequence goes on from OZ037936.1 coordinate 66,813,277, forward strand.
ATCTCCGCAATTTCATGAGAAAACAAAACAGTAGTTTAGAAATAAACACAAAACAAGTGGATAATATGCATGCTTACAAGCCCACATATAAAATGTACAGAACATAGCCATCAATTAATAACTCTGAATTTGAATTTATGCCTTCTTACATAACACAACATATGTTCGACTCCATCACCCTACTCTTCGACCAATTGAAAAGATATGAGTTTGCTGACTAGAAGATTAAGCAACCATTATTACAAAACAATAACATAAGCTTCAATAAGGCAGTTTGCTGGTGCTCGCATGGGACTCCCAAATTTTTCCTTAAACCCAAATTAATAATTACCTGCACAAAGATGAAGAAATTATGACCGACACATGCACGGAGAGCAGTATCAGTAAATTTCCGAAATACACCTTTTTCCAGATTGTTAAAGTAAACTGGCTTCATTAAAAGTACAGCACAACACAATGAAGATTTGTCATATGCAGGTCATACTCACCTCTTCCAAAACTGTTCTTTGACGGACACCATCATTTGTAGTCATGTATCTGCAGCCAAAAACCACCACACTCTTGACCAATCAAGCTTGATGTTCAAGGGACAACCATGTAGCCACTTTATTTTGACAAATCAAAACAATTGCAATATCCTGCACAGTGAAGTGGAGCCACATCCTCTATGTGATCAAGGTAACAAGACATCCTCACACTGATACACTTCATGGTACACAGATGTAGCAAGCAAGGACCCCATCAGTCCACTCGTGTGTGTTTTCATCAAAGTCCCCGTATAATTGCCCCATGGATATGGACTTCGGATTTAAGCATGCAATTCTGACCTGATAAGAGAACTCAAACAGTTTCAGGTTTCCTTTTTACATAGGATAGTGAACCAAGGGATGAACTGATATCTCCTATTGATAAAAGATGATAATAGAGAGTTGACTGTTATCCAAATCCACCTCCAGAAGGCAATTGTGTCGGAAAACAATCAACGTCTGAAACACCAGAAATAGCGGAAGGACAATCGAAAGTGTAGCTGATTGTTTCCTAGGTTTCATTGAGGTAGGTTTGCAAATTACCTTCTGTTTCTCATATTTTAAATCATGGAAAACAGTGAAATACTCAGGGAAGAGACAAACAGTATTAGAGTTATCCTCTAACTCAGCATGAGTGTTGGTTGGGAGTTGATTGTTTTGCATATGACACCTTCCAAGTTCGGCAAGGTTTTGGGTGGGGTAGTGTGCAGGTTTGAACGAAGAGCATTCTATATTGGTTCAGTTAGGGTCAAACTCATTTTGGTATGCCAAGAGGCGCTAAATTGAGTTGCCCCTCAATGAGATGAAATAGGTTGCTATTCAATCAAATTCAAACACTACCTCCAAGCATACACAACAGGTTCAAAGAATCATTGATTTTGTATGCAAATCAACCAATAAGTAATCATAAGGGACCATCTCCCGACAAATATTGAGTTAGAGGGAAACTCTATTATCGTGTACACATTTATGGAAAACAACTAGAGGGCAATTTAAGGCAACCAAAAGATTTAAAAGTCAATACAATCTCTGAAAAGTTGAAATGACCTTCTCATATTTTTCAGAACCCTCGTTATTCAATAATGTCATGGCTCCAGCAAGAGCTCTGTAGTTACATGTTTTGCCACCCCCTGTCGGTCCCACCAGCATAAGCCCATGCCTAACTAAAGTCATCTCATACAACTGGATGATCTGTTCAGATAGGCAACAAAACAATTCCTGTTTTGAGTTAAGACAGAATGTGATTTACAAAATTTCAAACGTTAAAGATACTTTATCTGTCTGCAATCTCTCAAAATTTGAAGGATCCTTAAATCAGTATGGAGATATAAAGCATCCTTACTGATTGTAGTAGGAGGTTGGTGATCAATCAAAAATATTATTTTCCAGTTCTGATGAAACTTGAAACGGCAATCATAGTGATTCGCACCTGATGTCTCTGTGCATGAGTCCTTTCCCGTGCAACCACTGTAGTGCTTCACACAAACATCGGATACAGACTATCAATTCGTCATTGTTGTTCGGTTTCGCAACCACAGCCCTATGCACCACACACAAATTAAATTCGACCCACAGTTCAGAAGGGTGATTTCAATTCACTGAATGAAAACATTGGCAACATTCTCTGACATCAGTTCTCTGAGATGCCCACATTCTGTGGGAAGTTGCAAGCGTTAATAGGCAAGGACAAGGATTGCAAGAAGTTGGAGAAGAGAGACGAGTAAGATGAGAAGACATCAATTAAAATCTGCCAGTTGAATGACTTCTTTCCTTTGACCTGATCCAATTGTGAAGCTGAAATTTTGAGATTAGCAACAGTTGGCAATCAGGGCAAAAGTAGGGCAATCCAGAGGAGAAGGGCCGGGGTGGGGTTGAACATTTAGGAACACTGTTGTCTCTAATTGCCCTGCAAGACAATGACCATCAGAAGAAGCAATTAGCACTTTCAAACAAATGAATCTGAAGTAGATAGAAAAGCATCATTTCAAGTTGAGTTTCCAAGTACAGTAATCTCCCGCTTAATCTCCAATCTTCAAAGTTTTGTGATCTCTGACGTTACTGCAGTCATTATTCTGACATTACTGCAGTCAAGTACTGCTCAAACACAGACAACATCATCTGCCACCTGTTTGACACAAGCACTAATTCAAAGTTTTGGTGATCTGATCTCTTACAATACTGTATAAGTCATTCTTCTCAGGTGTTCAAAATACAGACAACATTATATGCCAGGTAGCCTACAGTGTGAACGTTCCAAGTTTTTTGTGATCTCTTATATTGCTGCAATCATTTTCTTCTGGACATCCTTATATCCACAGGTGATTAGGTTTAATTTGAAACCTGAAAGGATTAGCAGTATCAAACGAATGACATCGTAGATAGGAAGAATCAAGTTGAGTATATAACTGGTGCTCAAAATACAACATGATCTGCCACCTACCTCTTTGACATAAGCACTAATTGGTCAAGGTTGCTCTAGGGTTTCAGCATTCAGAGTTTTATGTGACCTCACAATATCACTGTAACCCTTTTCCTCAGGTGCTCAAAACACAAACAAACATCATCTGTGACCTACCTCTTTGACATAATTGGTTATAATTAGCACTAGTTGCTCGAGGTTTCCGAATAATTCATCACATATGATGGTGAAGACTGTAGGACTATACTAAAGAATTTCTAAACATGTGTTCACTTCATACATCTCTGCTCAGTACCAACGTTTGGAATAAACAAAAATTGCATCTCCATGAACCCATTCCGTTCAATGCAACATACGCACTTTAGAACGCACTTTGAATACAAAAGCCACTCAAATAGCTGCCCAAAAATTGGCCCAGAATCACGAACCTGAAAGTTGCATACATCCATGTTGAACCTCTATAGAAAATGGGGCCTGACAGATCCACAAGATAACCTATTCCTTCTGACAACACCAAGCCACTAACACACCCGGTACTACAATCAGTACCACATGAAGTGAACCACATGACATACCTGCTCGGAGTGACCACCCGGGTGCCCACAGAGGGCAGAGAAACCAAAGGTCCAGCACATGCATGCCATAGCTCCGAGTTCAGATTTCTCCTCTCCCCTCTGAAACTACAAAAGGTATCTGCAAGTTATTAGTATCTAATGGGCATAAAGAGTTGGTACGTGTGTACATGCTGTTGTATGGAAATATTTCACTTCAACTAAAGACATGAGATGCATACTAGTTAAAAGGCACAATTCGCAGATATGACCATGCGTTGCTATCCCTTTGAATCAGGGACCTTACGAAACAACATGCATGAGTGGAAGCTCATCCACCAATTGGTGAACCTGTGACATCCATAAAATGGAGCAGATGAATAGGATGATATTCTTTTACTGTTCTACCGTACAGTGATATTGGCAAGTAAAATACCTAAAAAGAAGGTGATGCAACCAGCAGGATAACACGGCCTAGACATCAATTGATTCGTAACTTCTTAATAAGTGAAAATAATTGGATATATTTTTGACAGCACAATTTTTGACAGCACAATTTGTCGTGATGGGCTGCATTTCAATCTCTATTGTCCCCGAACTCTCTAGCAATGGTTGGATTCACAGAAGAGACACATTCAAAGAACACACATGCTCGTCACAAAATCACAAGTACCACTGAACTAAACTGAACTTTCTCCTACACTTCATGAAACACGCTCTCGAAAGTTTCTAGTGTACACCAGTAAGTGACCTTTCACAAGTTCACCATATGACGACCACAGAAGAGTTGAAATCCTGTAAGGAGTGGTCCTTTCTTCAGGAGGTAAATGAAAACTGCAACCTACCACTTAATTCAAAGAAACCCTAATTCAAAGAAACCTTACCACCTCACTCTGGGGTTGGCACACTGCCGCCGATAGCGTCCAAGGGGATGGACTGAGAGCCCTCGGCGCCGAGGTTATCTCGCCCACTGGCCCGGACGTTGTTTGTGGCTCGAGCATGGTGTCTAACATGTATGCGAGCCGGTGGGCGCAAGGAACCTGACAGGTGGGATCCCCGGTAACAGAGGGGAGCACCATCGACCGACCGTGATCTTCTGTGAAAGGTTTGAGTGTGAGCATACCTGCTGGGACCCGAAAGATGGTGAACTATGCCTGAGCATGGCGAAATGCTCGTAGCGATATTGACGTCGACATCGTTCGTCAGACTTGGGTATGGGGGCGAAAGACTAATCGAACCATCTACTAGCTTGTTCCCTCCGGTAATGCGAATGATTAGAGGCATCGGGGGTGTAACACCCTCGACGTATTCTCAAACTTTAAATAGGTTTCTCAAACTTTAAATAGGTAAGCCGCCGGGGTTGCTTGGTTGAAGGCTCCAAGCGGGCCATGTTTGCTAAGCAGAACTGGCGATGCGGGATGAACCAAACTGCGCGCTAACCTAGATCCCACAAAGGGTGTTGATTGATTAAGACAGCAGGACGGTGGTCATGTAAGGAGTGTGTAACAACTCACCTGCCGAATCAACTAGCCCCGAAAATGGATGGCGCTGAAGCGCGCGACCTACACCCGGAAGTTTTACTGCAAGGGTGGTGAGTGAACCTCTAGCGCTCGCCGATCTTGTCGCCCGCTCAAGTCGTCATCCGCACCCTTGAAGAGAGCGCACTTCCTCCAACTAGAGAGCGCACTTCCTCCGCACCTGTAGGCTCGGAATAGCCAGTGCACTGATGGGGATTGACTTGTAACCCTAGAGATACATGTGTCGCTGGACTCTGGAAAAGTGTTCTCACCGAGGAGATTCGTTACTCTAAGTGTGATATGGAAAGCAAATCCCATTAATGTCCTCTTATAAAATAGCTCTCATAAAATAGCACTTCTGAATAGGTCTTATGAAAATAGGTCTTATGAAAATATAACAAAATTTAAAATTTAAATCGTTGGTTCAACAAATAATATGGGAACAGATCAATACTAGTTTACTGGCGTGATTCAAATGGAAAAACCTGGACAAAATAACCAACTTCAACACACACTATGAGATCAAAGTGCTCGAAAACACTCTAGAAGGGATTCTTGCCATTACATTGTTTATACCGAAAGTGCTAACATGACCACAGGGCACCTCATTTCCGTCACCATCATGTTCCTCAACACTATCAAGGAATGGTTGGACTCTTGAGCGCTGAAGAACTTTCTTGCTAGAATATCCTGACCGTCTCCTCCTCTCATCTAGTTCATTCATTTGCCTAAGACATGGAAGCTGAGATTTATCATTAATCATCATTAATGTCATGATTTATCATTAATTGTTCATGACATGGAATTTATCATGTATTATCATGCATTAGAGAGAAGGAAATACCAAAAACGATGTGCTCCAAGTTTTTTGAAATAAGCACGAAGTCTTTCAAATGACTTCCCTCTATACAAGTTCTGCTATGCTAAAACCTGAACATTGATGGCTTTGGGAAGGCACAGAAGAACATACGGTGTTACGACCTCCTCACCAAAACATCCCCCCTCCAAGAAAACAAAACTTGTGACTACCAGTGACCATCGCACAAAACCTGGCCAGACGAAGACGTAGATGACAACACTCCAATGAACGTCCACTGCTTTTGCGGATGTCGCGACCAAGAAGACCACTTCGTCAATGACATGGTGGCCAGTATCATGATGAACGAACATTACTTCTTCGAAGTTGGTGATCGCTTGCCACTGAACGGTTGCATCACTCCAACAGCATCCACGTAAAGCATTAGAGTATTTGTGGACATGTTTTAAATAGTGACAAGGCCATATGATCCCAATTTTATAAAATTTATTCGAAATACCTTTGTAAACGAGAGGGGGCTCAAATCTAAGTACTGGTACTCACCTTTGAGGAAGCTTGCACGGACCTGGTGACTGTGGCCGCCTTTGGTGCTACCTTCGTGACGCTAGCCTTCGCTGCTACCTTTACCACCTTCTCCGAAGTATTGGAAGTTGTCTTCGTGCCGCGACGACCTCTGCTTGATGAGTCACCAAGCGCTTCAACGTCCTTCTGAAAAGGGCAAAAAAATCTATGCTGTCACGGGCTACACGTCAGAGAGCGCAAGTACTCTTTGTAGTTAAGACATTGTCTATGACATCACACATGTTGCACGTCATCCACTGTTTTCAGTGACGTCATTCACAACAACAAGTGAGCATCCTCAACACTGGTACTTGCAAAAAGGAAGAGAGAACATAATGAAATTAACAACCACAGTTGTGGTGAAGTATTACCGTGGGAAGTGGATCCTGAACCTCAATTGCGCCAGAGGTCACCAATTGCTAGGCATCGTCTTCGTTTTCCTGGACTTCTTTTTCTTCACGTGTGACAACTGCATCAGGTGCCTTCGAACCTCCAGCGACTAAGTCCAAGGCAGTAGCAATAGGATCTTCACTCTCCAAAATGTATTCGTCAGCGCCGACTACCTCCCCTGCAATGTCTCCCTGAACAGCGGCAGCGTCATGAGGAACGTCACCAGTGACAGGAGTAAGGGTGACGGCCTTCTCCACTGCAATGGCCAAGTCCTTCTGCACCGTCGCATCTGCGAGTCCTTCTTTCGCCAGCGCCTCAGTTCTTTCCACCGCCTGTGCACATGAAGAAGGTTCGCCGACATCCAGTACCCATATAGTATTTTTACCTTGTTTTCCGCCAAGGAGCTCCTTCAACATTTCTTCTATACGCACTTGTGATGATTCCATTCGACCCATGGAGCCCTCCACTTCCGTCATACGTGACCTCAAGTCCTGTAATTCCACTCCTAAATCCTTGCGGGGTTTTGACTTCTCCTCACTGATTCTCTTCAACTCCTTCGCCACTCCATCATCGATCTCGGCATCTAATGGAGGACGACCCAAATGCATGGTCTGCATTCCCACATTAAAGTGATTAACATATAAACAAGAAGACAGCACACTATGAAAGAAATATTGCCGTCTTCGAGCATGTCGTCACCGACATGTTCTTTGACTTGACAAGTGACTTGAAGGCATTAAGTGGACGTCACAGAAAACAATACTAGCAGGAGTGGAAAAGTTGTGGATGGACTCACCAAACGAGAAACCACCTGCCTTTCGACGGCCTTCACTTGCGTGGAGCCTGTGCCCTTATCCTTCGAAATCGCTCGCATGTGTGCCAACTTCGCTTGAGATTGTTCAGTAGCCCGAGTATCCATTAGTCCCTTCCACCACGTGTCATTGAAATCATCGGGCTTGTCCTCACCATTGTCAATCATTTGGTTCAATTTGAAGTGGAACGTTATGAGAGACTTGGTGATGATGGGACCCAAGAATCTCTCACTTATCTTGTAGGACTGGCCGCATGTCTCCCAATCTGAAAAATAGTTTGACTAGTTAGTTTCAATAGAATTAGGAACTACAGTGCTCCATACATTTGACACCAAAAACAAAAAACATTGGCAAAGTATCCTCACATGCTCTTCGGAAAACCACACAGTTCAAAAGTAAACAAGTGCACATGACTGTTGCAGGCTTCAATTAATAATACCACAACGTCACCATTACCGTCACCATTAACGTCACTTAAAACATATACAAACGTCACTGAAGACTTCCTCGAACGTCACTGAAGACATCGAGGACGACATGAACAACAACACAATTATTGAAACAATAGTTTTTTAGTGACAGACCAAACAACAGGACTCAACAAACCAGCGCATTCACAGACTGGGAAGTATTCCGACCGCACCTGCGTACAATCTTCCGAACAATGCCTTCTTCAAATCCTTGGGTTGCCCCTCCCAACCCGTCCTAGGATCAAGTGACTTTGCATATTTCACCACATCCTTCGTCAAACCTTCCCTCATTGCTCCAAAAGGCTCTCCATTCTTGTCCACTTCAATCAATTTCTTCCTCAGCGTGGTTGGTTTGGATTTCCTCTTTGCACCAGCTTGCACAACTTCAACAGTACCCTGGGCGTCACCACCAGAGTCTTCCTCTCCATCGCCTGTGCCATACCCTCTACTGCCACAAACACTTTGTGAAATGTTAGTGTTGCCCTTCATGGAGATGTCGTTCATGACATCCGCCATGTCACGAATTGAACATGCCAACGTTATTGAAGACATCGACCCTGACGTACTCCCAAAATCCAGTCTCACAGAACGTCACCGCGCACACAACATCGCAACGTGATGTACTTTTCAGAACGTCATCGACGACAACAGGAAATCTCCGTCACGCGCTTCGCAAGACAAGACTGTGACCAGTGCAGGGCTTTACCTCCAGGATTGCTCCCTCAATCCGCCGCCATTATCGTCCTCTTCTTCATCTGCAACGTCCTCGTCTTCAACTTCGTCATCTTCTTCTTCGCTTGGCTCCACGACTTGCCTCCTTCTCTTGGTGGGTGGCGAGCATCCCATTGTGGCGCCCTGCCTTCGACCATCCGGCCCCAGACAAATGTCATGCCGCGGCTTGGACCGTCAGTCGCTCTCCTGCCGCAAACGAGGTGGTGGTCGTGAGGGTGGAGGGGTACTATTTGTTTTGTTTATTTTGAAAATGTGCTTGTTCTCATAGCCTTGGGTTTTAAGCGGGCAGGGCTTCATGTACATCAGAGAAACCCGTCAGTTTTCCTCTAGGATTGTGCGTTAAATGGGTTGTCTCGGATCCAAGACAAGGGTGGACGGGTACTATTTCATTTTCTTTTTTTGAAAATGCTCTTGTTCTCATTGCTTGGTTTCAGTCTTTTTTTTGAAAATGCTCTTATTTCTCAATTCTCTTTTCCATATGCGCAGATGACTCACGAATTTGCAGAGGGTGAAATCGAGAGCCCAAAGGTCAACATGGAGGTTGAAGATGGTGGTTTAGCAGAGATTCACTATAAGAAAACAGTGATTTTTATGATGTTCAGCAAAACACGTTGTCACGTGCTTTTGAACAGGTAGTACGTCGCCGAGGATATGATCCAAAATCTGTTTTTTTTCGTGACGTGTGGAACATGTCAAAATTGTCTTGAACGTCACGGAGAACACGACCAATTTCGCATGACGTCACGTGTAATCAGGGTGTTTTGAAGTCCCCAAAGTGGGACACTTGGAGGGGTCAACGGTGCCAACTCAGCTTTTTTCAAGGCAGAAGAGGCTTTTTTTTTAAATGTCGGGCTGCCCAAATAAGTGACGTGGACACGCGCGAATTTTGACATGGACACGCGCGAATTCTGACGTGGTTGAGAGAAAAAATGACGTGGCGTTCCCACGTCAGCTGCCACGTCAGTCATTTTAAGAAAATTGTGTGCGTGTGGGTATGTTTTCAATGGCGTCACCGATAACGGAGCCTTGTTTTCGGTGACATCAAAGAGAACGTCCTCTTCTCATGCAAAATTGGTTTTTTTATAGCACATGACGACATGGTGTATGTTATGAGTGACGTCACTTATAATGGAGAGTTTTCAGCCGTGACATCAAAGCGAACATCGTTATATGATGCGAAATTGGGTTTGGGTTGTTTCTGATGACAAGGTGTCTTTTTTTTGGCAACTTCCAGACGTTTTCATATACATCCTTATTGACATGTAGTTGAACGCGTTATTTGGTTTAGGCATTGCGTAAAACATTGTCCGTGACATTGAATTTGGCAAAAAAAATAACGCAGACTAAGAAATAGATTGTTGTAGCTCCCGTGATGGCTGACATGGGTTTCAAGCCTGTAGGAACATAAGCGTGCCATTGGCAGAGACGTCATATATTCACGTATTCATGGTTCAAATTGTACCTTCCACCTATGTATGCGATAATAAAATGAATGCACATACATGTAGCTACTGCATCTATAGGAAGAGACGAATTAGTAATCATTGACTGAATGCAAACATACACTTGAATTTCATACAATAACAGTTGGGAAGCATGTGCATAGTGAACTCATAATCAAAACGATTATGGCTAAGAAAGCAAAAACCTTGCAATGGAATTGACTTGGGAAAAGCTAGTATGTGAGCGGAGACCAGGGAGCGGGGAGCAGGGATTTTGTCTTCAAATTTATGAAAATTTAAACAAACATGGCGAGTCAGACCTCCTACCATAGGAAATGGGTTTAGGGTTTTTTCTATAATACTGAAGGTAGCATATATTACCGTTGTAATAAAAGAAGGCACTCAAAGAGAATAGTAGGAAAATGAACCTACTAGCATGGATGACAAAATACGCACTTCAACGGCAAAGCGGTAGAAAATACCAATTTTTATGGAGGACGTCCACATAAACTGGTATCAAAATAGGAAATTTTTTTGCCCACAACATCTCTTGGTGATATTAAAAAAGGCATGCTATACCACAATTTCTATCCAACAAGTCGTTTAGGAAAATGCAGCATAAAACAATGCAATGAAGTAGAAGAATTCCAGCTCAATAATTGCTTACACCACATGACAATGACACGGTCATAGAAATCAAAGGTAGTGGCCCTTTTAGTCTCACTACAAAACATGAATGGAATTACAAAAAATAGCAATCCCGTAGAAACTGTAGATGCAACAAATCTAAGAAGACATACTACCATCATTGTAGTGTTCATAGATATCACCAGATTTAGAACTACATCCGGAATCTGAGACATTTAAAGGGAATGAAGTATCAACATCAGCATCTATGTCAAAATAGTGTAGGACCCTAGGATCTACTCCATGGCCACGTCGAGGTGCACAAGTAGGTTCACTTCTGAGAGAAGTACGTGCCATTGCTTCAGCATAGATAGGGAGGGCAAATGACTTCTCAGGGCTCTGAAGTATACCTGCTTGCAAGGCAAAACCCGGAGTTGTGCTCCTCAAGCTCAAGCTGAGTTCACAACAAGTCAATGAATGGATTAGTATATAAAAAGGTCAAAATAGAGGCATTGAGGCTGAACTAAAAGCCTAAAGCTTTATATTCAAAAGAAGATAAAAACTTACTTACTGAATCTGTGGCGTGCAACAATGGAGGAGTCTGGAAATTCTTCATCCACTAACATCTCAGAGGTGTCTTCAGCATCGAGCCGTTGCTTCTTGAAGACCTCAGGGAAAGAGATTACTATGAGAGGCTCTAGAATATCCTTAAAGATAATTTGATCCGCCTCCAAGACCACAAAATGGCGACCAGCCTTTCGACAAGCGTGGACAGAAGCTCCTGCACTCAATCCAAGAAGAAGTAAGAAAAAATGAACGAAAAATAAATGGAAACAAGTTATTGAATTTTTTTGGAAGGAAATCCTTACCAGTGGACGCAGTGCAATCAAGCACTATGTCACCAAACTGCGTGGTAGACTCAATTAGCATCTGCAGAAGTATAGGATCCTTCTCCCTACCTCCTCTCCAAGGAGTACTACCTCTCATGAGTTGTGTATCCTTAGTGACCAAGTTGAAGAGGACGTCATCGTCGGCGACGTTGATTCCAATGGAATCGAGCTCTGGCACAACCGTAATGGAGAAGGTAGAGGGCGGTATCCCTGGAATGCTCCTCACAAAAAGCTGAATGCAGAATTTGAGGGTCTACAAATGAATGAAACGATATGAAATTAGTAAAAAAAAGATCAACGAAGCAAGTACGAATAACAAATGTAACTTCAAAATGCCTGATGTACTCACAGTTTTGGAAGCATTCCTGGCACTAGTGAGGGGCAAGCGATTCACTCCCATGAATTCCTTGAAGAGTGAGAAATGATAAGCCTTCAAACAACCTCGAATATCCGCCCTCGTCTGAAGATCATCTGCATGAAACAGGAGGAGCACCCCGTTGTCATGAACCAATCCACTAGCAATCTCGAAAACCGTCTCAACAAACCTATCTGGAGGTTTGTTCCACTCAGGAACAGATGAGGTGGGAGAGGCGACCGTTGGAACAGGTAGACCTTCAGGAATGTCCATGATCATAAGATCAACCCCAGCTTTGGCGTCTCGAACACCTCTAAAGGCACGGGCCTTGTCAGATTTGTGTTGAACATGACATTGGACAATTAGAATGATAGTCATTTAAATACTACAACAATGACATCATGAAGCAATAAAAAAGAAACGGAGAATACCTTCTCAAAAAATGTTTGCATTTCCAACCATTCCTTCGGGAAAGCATGATGCTCCTCAAAATAAGATATAACGGTATCCAGAGATGTACATAGAAAAAGCTCATCAAGATGCAAAGTCCCTCCTCTGCAATCTTGGAAGGCCGGTGATGTACACTGCTGCAATCTAGAAGCTGAGAGCTGTACAAAAGAGGAATCCCGCTTGCGAGGATTCTGTGACATAGATCCAGTGGAAGCCTCTGGCAACACAAGCGTTGGAGAAGAAGCATCACCTGCGTGGGAATTTTTTGATCGACCAACTTTCTTGAGCTGCCTTTCTGCATGCTTCACTGCTTTGTCCTTGGCCTTCTAGGCTTCCCTATCAGCCTTAGCCTTGGCCCTTACCTCTTCCTTTGCTCTCTGGTTCAGAATCTTGATCTTCTCTTTTTCGGGAAGCAAAGAGATGTCCACCTCTACCTCATCCTCTTGCACCTCACCTTGGTGTGGAACAATGCCGTCAGCTTCATCACAAGCTTTCTTTGCATCCTCCTCTTCAACTGGGCAAAAGCTCTTCCCACATTCAATGTACCAACAACATGCCCTAAGATGTGCAATTGACCAAAAACGTACCAACCAAGCATTGTACATGCACTGAACAGAATTCTTGTCTACCCAAGAGCTCAAATACTGAGGAAGGTGGGGCTCCTCTATGGCACCCAATGGAAGGAGCTCCCTCTTGAAGTATCTGATGAAGAAAAAACCATGGAAAAGAAGTTAGGCATATATTACAGATCAATTGAATATAAAAAACACATCCCAATTATGTATTGAATTCATACCTATACACGATTCGCTTCACAGCAAGGTCTGTTTGCTTCTGGTCCTCAAATGCCTTTGTCTTAGTGTAGGATTCTTTGCCCCTAAAGAAGCCAACGAATCCATGCTCCCAAACTTGATTATGCCAGGCTTCAATATACTGTGAGATGGACCTGGGCTTTTGAACAACATCCATATCAATTACGAGGCCATCGTCTTTCACGCTCTTCGAGAACATATCCACAGCACCCTCCTCAAGCTGCAGTAGAGGAGAGAAATGCCACATGGTTAAAATTTTCAGTGTCAACAAAGCTTAATCTTTGCATATGAAATGAGGTGAGTGAAAAAATTGAATACGAAGCTTGAGTCCTTACCCCAACCCAAAATGATGCTTTGTTTAGCCAACCCTCGAAGTCATTTTCAGTGAATCCTTTACGAGGGAAGTGGACTGCCTGACGGGAGTGAATACTAGAATTCCAATGCTGAAGCCACCTGACTTTAAACTGAGGAGCTACACAAGCCGTTGCAATCAGCTGTAGCTTCTCTAGAGACATCTCTGGCTTCTCGTTGTTGCTCCAGTGCTTCGTGATCTACAATAAGGCCGGAGAAGTCCATATAAGATAGTCTTTGAACATAAACAACTTCCAAAAGAGTCATGAGAGGAAAACCAACCTCTTCAAGGAACTTATCACCGAACTTTGGGTTGGCAATCGAAAGATACTTAAAGAATTGGCCCTTAAATGATTGATGCTTGAGCCTGGCTGCAACCCTCATTGCAGTAGTTACACCGGTGTCGCTCCTGTCTTCCTTAGGTGTTTCATCATAATACTTTCTTGCAGCATCATCAGAGGCCTCCCCAATTTCTTGCTGGAATTGGCATTGAGTGACTAACATTAGTTTGTATGATCAAGAAATCAAAAGTCATGATGCATATAACTAGGAAAAAAAATCAATATCATGAGTCCATACGAATATTACCCTGAAGAGAAGTGCAACGAAGACATCCGTTGTAAGAGGATACCAAGTCTTATCGATGTGGGGGCTATTTAAACACCTCCTATACTCCTCCTCAGTGAGCCAAATCTTGAGGCTCACAAGTGGCATGCATCCGACAGATTTCACACGGTATAGTGTGTGGACCATGCTGGTCTTCACATGAGAGTGCTCATTGGACCTATACGTGCACATTGATAGTAAAAAATAAGAAATTTTAGAATATTGGAACTTCCACAATTGTAGTATAGGAAATTACTTGTTGATGTCGTGCATGGCATTCATCAAGAGGGCCACCTTGCCCTTGATGTCGAGGCAGATGCTGTCCACGGAGTAATGCCACTCTCGATCATGACTATGAAGCCGGTCAATGTATCCTGTCCATGCCTTGAAACGGTGGTTCCCATCACAAATGAAGAACATACGACCACATAGGCACTTCAGATGAGGGTCTGAGGCCAACTTGGCCTCAAACTCATCATTAACTAAGGTCCAGTGAGGGCCCCATATACTAGTGTCCACGTCCTTCACAAGCTTCTCTTCCCCGTTCTCATTGGTGGTAGACACATAAAACACGGATGCTCCAGGCCTATATCCATGGATGAACTCAACCTCTATCCTTTTGATGTCTTGGGCAAGAGTTGGACGGACCAATGGCATATAAATCATTCGACATAGGGGTATGTCAAACTTGGAGGGACGACACTTGTATGTGAGCGTAGAGCGGAGAGCGGAGAGCGGAGAGCGGAGAGCGGAGATTTGGAGAGCGGAGAGCGTAGAAGATATAATAATAGCAAACTTGAAATGCCAAAAAAAGACATTTGTAAATATAGACTGGAATATACCTGGAATATTCTTGAATCTGCCAAATATAGTAAAAAAAAAGGACCTATTTCCGTGGAGGGTAAAGGCCCGGAATTTGGAATGGTCTCATTAAGTTTGGAAACCGTGAGGTGGTTGAATTATTAAAACCAAGGATGATCACAAGAAAAAATCAATGAAAATTGATTTTCGGAGATTGGTATAATTGAAGAATGAGTCAATCAAAATACAAAGGAATCAAAATAATTAACTTCCTTTGTTTGGATTCATCACTTTTCTCTTTGTCTTATATGTGAGTCAACTCTATAGCTTGGACTTTAGCAATTATTGTGTGTGGCCGAATAGATTATATATTGGACTCTTACCCAACATCATTGTATATACACTTGCATACAATGGGTGATGAAAGAGATATGTTTGCTGGATTAGGATGGGAGAAGGAAATAAGGAGTCTAGCAGATCCTCATATTCCGGTTAATTTATCGCCGGAATTTTCGTTTGCTGTTGGAAATCGAAGTAGTGATGACTATGACCTGACTCCATTTTCGCAGTCTACACAAGCATGGAGGTGGAGGACGCGGGAGGAGCAAAAACAACGCGAGCAAAAAGAAAAGAGGCAAGAAGATGTGCCGGAGAAGGACGCTGATTTGGATGAAGACAAATCGAACGAGACGGAGGAGGAGGTGAAGGTTATAGGGGAATCTTCGAAGTCTCTTTAATTTCGCGAACGGATGAGGGGAATGACGCCGCATCATCTTCCGCTAAAGGAACGAATGAAAGATAAGACAGTTTCTTATATGGATTTGCTTCGACCGGGTCCACCTCCCTCGGATTCATCCAAGAAGTATGCAAAACGGAAATAGAGTTGATAGACATAGGAAGCATTGTAATCATACCTTTAGTATATCAATAAATTATTGCAATTGGTTTCGGCGGTGACGGTTCTTGGAAAGGAGGGATCTGGAAGAGATAAGAGTACCCAAAATGTAGTGAACCATGAAAGGGACATGATTGAAAGAGGTGTGTCCAAATTCGATGACTCGAATTTGGCCACACCTCTTTCAACCATGCTCCTTTCATAGTTCACTACATTTTGTGTACTCTATGCGGAGTAGAGCTACAGATGAAGAGTCACTTCAATGCGCTGGAGGCCGAAGAGAAACGTCATGTATCTTAAATTGTTGATGCTTGAATGTGTATCCAGATAATTTAGGCAGTCTTGTAAATATATATTTTCTGCCTAAGCTGGTAGGAAGCATTGTAATACACAATTTTGAAGTAAATAAAAATAATCATTGAGATTATACCTTTATTATATCAATCAATTATTGCTTCACAAGATGTCCAGAAATGGACACAAATATCATAGCCTAATGTAGTGCTAGGCTGAGAGGAATTCTAGGAAGTTGAATGTGTCAAGAGACCTCCCTCCATGATGAGTTTGACCTCATTGAAGCTAAATGTCGGGGCGTGTATGAACAAATTTACATCCGCATCCAAATTAGAAACCTTGACGTAGATGTAATACAGATGCTTACAATTCATATAAGAATTCCGTTTGCGGCCGAACTTGGAAATCATATCCAAGAAGTATGGGCAGTTGCATTCTGGAAGAGAACTCACTGTGACTTGGTAGATGGGTGGCTGCGGTTCTGACTTGGACTGCAGTGTGATAATGCAACCAAATCCCGGTTGAGGGATCATAGTTAACTTGAGAACAGTAGCATGCATAGCTTCAGCAGATGCCACCATCTGCCTCTGCTTTGCGGAAGGAGCGCTACTGGATCGCCGAACATGATGATTTGAGCGAAAGCATAAAAGACCTGCGGAAACCTTCGTGGAGGCTAGATTGTGAAATTCCGCCTTTTCACTTATCACCAATTGTAGAAGAGGCGGACGGAAGTAAACCGCGGTCAATGGCAGAAGGGGAGGAGTTGGGAATTGACAGCATCCAAGAAGATTCACGCGAACACACGAACTCTAGCAGTGTCGTACGTATTCTTGGGATCTACAAATATTCTGTTGATTTAGCACATAATGAAAATGGTAGTACAAATTCAACGCTGAATTTACTTTTTTTTAAGTATTCGGGTTTCTTATCATTGTTATAACCATTGGGACGCTGGTAAATATAGGCGGATGGGGAAAGTGGAGATAGTGGAAATATCCACGAAGAAAACAACGAGGAGGTAGCACAAGAAATTGAGAAGGGGTTAGATGAGCGAGAACCGGTGTCGGGACAGCCAACAATTCAAGGAAGAGAAAATATGAAGGCGTCCAAGAGGAAAGTGGCAAAGGAAGAGCTCAGATCGAATTTGATGGGAGACCGAGAAAGAGAGGAGGGAGGAGACTTAGGAACTGAAACCCTCGTTCAAGATAATGTGACACATGCTCCAAGAATTCTGCGAAGCAAGGCGGGCGGAACACAACCAACATCAAGGCGAGGGCGTGGACGCGGGAGAGGAATGGCAGAGGTAAACCTCGGCGATTCGAGGAGCACTCCACTAACGCCGCCAGGGGACGGGACATCTGAAGACAGTGGAGCCGATGTCGGGGCAACAGTGGAGGGCATACTTCAAAATCTGGTAAGGCGTCGGCTACATGGAATGTCCACTTAACATACTGACGGCGATGTATTGTTTTGGGTTTAGGAGGATTTGAGATGTAGGGTTTCAAGCAAATGAGAGGGATTATGCGTTCTCAAACACCAATGAATGTTCCAGTGGCATGCTGTCGGCCATCCAGTTTGGCATGCTCTAGGCCAATCACCTTATTTACTTGCGGCCACTCCTCTAGACTTATTCGCGGCCATTCCACTAGATTTACTTTCGGCCATTGCGCTATACTTAGTCTTGGCCAATCCAAGTAGGGTTTGGGTGAGAGAATGTGTTAGAACAACCAAAAAGGTAGGTGCATGGAGGAATACTTTCGGCCTTTGGTTAGGCTAGTGGATAAGGAGCATTCGGATGAGAAGGAGAGTTGGAGGTGCTCTCGGCCATCTCAAGTTTGAGGTGCTCCCAGCCATTTCAGGTTTTGAGGCACTCTCGGCCATTTCAGGTTATACTAGGATATGTGTATGAATGTGCAAAGAGGCGAGGCCTCATTCTAGAGTGCAAAATTTGATTTCAGAATATTGAATATATGTTTGGATTTGAGGCACTCTCGGCCATTTCAGATTATGCTAGGGTATGTGAACGAGTTGTGGGAAGAGGCCTCGGATCCGAGGCCTCATTCTAGAGTGCACAAACTGATTTCTTAACGGGGGCTAATATGATGATTTTGAGGCCCTCTCGGCCATTTCAGGTTATGCTAGGGTATTTGTATGAATGTGGGAAGAGGCCTCGGATCCGAGGCCTCATTCTAGAGTGCACAAACTGATTTCTTAAGGGGGGCCAATATGATGATTTTGAGGCCCTCTCGGCCATTTCAGGTTCTGATAGGCTAAGTGTATGACTTGTGGGAAGAGGCCTCGGATCCGAGGCCTCATTCTAGAGTGCACAATCTGATTTCTTAAGGGGGGCTAATATGATGATTTTGAGGCCCCCTCGGCCATTTCAGGTTATGCTAGGGTATTTGTATGAAGGTGGGAAGAGGCCTCGGATCCGAGGCCTCATTCTAGAGTGCACAAACTGATTTCTTAAGGGGGGCCAATATGATGATTTTGAGGCCCTCTCGGCCATTTCAGGTTCTGATAGGCTAAGTGTATGAGTTGTGGGAAGAGGCCTCGGATCCGAGGCCTCATTCTAGAGTGCACAATCTGATTTCTTAAGGGGGGCTAATATGATGATTTTGAGGCCCCCTCGGCCATTTCAGGTTATGCTAGGGTATTTGTATGAATGTGGGAAGAGGCCTCGGATCCGAGGCCTCATTCTAGAGTGCACAAACTGATTTCTTAAGGGGGGCCAATATGATGATTTTGAGGCCCTCTCGGCCATTTCAGGTTCTGATAGGCTAAGTGTATGACTTGTGGGAAGAGGCCTCGGATCCGAGGCCTCATTCTAGAGTGCACAAACTGATTTCTTAAGGGGGGCCAATATGATGATTTCGAGGCCCTCTCGGCCATTTCAGGTTCTGATAGGCTAAGTGTATGACTTGTGGGAAGAGGCCTCGGATCCGAGGCCTCATTCTAGAGTGCACAAACTGATTTCTTAAGGGGGGCCAATATGATGATTTTGAGGCCCTCTCGGCCATTTCAGGTTCTGATAGGCTAAGTGTACGACTTGTGGGAAGAGGCCTCGCATCCGAGGCCTCATTCTAGAGTGCACAAACTGATTTCTTAAGGGGGGCCAATATGATGATTTTGAGGCCCTCTCGGCCATTTCAGGTTCTGATAGGCTAAGTGTATGACTTGTGGGAAGAGGCCTCGGATCCGAGGCCTCATTCTAGAGTGCACAAACTGATTTCTTAAGGGGGGCCAATATGATGATTTTGAGGCCCTCTCGGCCATTTCAGGTTCTGATAGGCTAAGTGTATGACTTGTGGGAAGAGGCCTCGGATCCGAGGCCTCATTCTAGAGTGCACAATCTGATTTCTTAAGGGGGGCTAATATGATGATTTTGAGGCCCCCTCGGCCATTTCAGGTTATGCTAGGGTATTTGTATGAGTTGTGGGAAGAGGCCTCGGATCCGAGGCCTCATTCTAGAGTGCACAAACTGATTTCTTAACGGGGGCTAATATGATGATTTTGAGGCCCTCTCGGCCATTTCAGGTTATGCTAGGGTATTTGTATGAGTTGTGGGAAGAGGCCTCGGATCCGAGGCCTCATTCTAGAGTGCACAAACTGATTTCATATTTTCGAGTCTATGGTGTGTGGAAGGAGGTTTGGGTTTTTGTTTTTTTATGGTCACTAAAATATTGACCTTGCTTTTTGAAATTCTCATTCTCTTCATGTTCTTAGGAAATGGACTCTTCACAAGGCGCTCAATCGCAACCCGAATTTGGAGAGGATGTTGTTGTTGAGGCTCCGTTGGTTGAAGTTGAAGCCGTCCAGGTGGATGCTTTTAATTCAGAAGGCGAAATGCAAGTAGAGGTAAGTTGGATGGTTGTTGAGTGA
Source organism: Polytrichum formosum (assembly GCA_964035585.1). Lineage (NCBI taxonomy): Eukaryota > Viridiplantae > Streptophyta > Polytrichopsida > Polytrichales > Polytrichaceae > Polytrichum > Polytrichum formosum. The sequence continues at coordinate 66,833,478 of OZ037936.1, forward strand.
TGTGTTTAGCAAATTTCTTGTGTTCAAGCATTCTTAGCATTCATTTCTTGTTTGTGATTTTGTTAGGCTCTCCCAATGAGTGACGATGCCGTGCAAGCTGTTTCCGACACCGATCCTGTTGTGTGTGAACTTGAGCTTCGGAAATCACAAAAGGAAGATTCCGTTGGTGTTATCCAACGCCTCCGGATTAAGCCAACGGGTAAGTCCCGTTTATCCATTCCTTTGTGCCGCTTGAGAGCCCTCCCTCTTGTCCGTCCTATCAGTGAGGTTGAGGTGCAGCGCTTGGAATGTGAGTTTGTAATGGGATACCGAGAGGGTGATCGAGTTCTTTACGTTTCTATTTTCAACGATGTTCCCGTGGACCTTCCCATTCCCCCTGGCATCATGGCCTCTTGGAGCCCCCTTTGGCAAGAGGCCTCCGCAGAATTTGATACCAAGCTCAAGCTGGATCCGGATCTCGCACATTTCGCGGGGAAGATGTTCTTCGTTTGGGAAGGCAATCATCGTCTCACTGCTTGGTGGAGGCATGTCAATAACCACCACCCCGATGAAAAGAGTTGGCATATCTCGGTGGACTGCATAATTGTTGACCCTAGAGGCTACACTGGTGTATTCCTCAATGCCATGAGCGACATTAATTGGTAAACTCACTCACTTATTCATTCATTTTGCATTTTTTATTCAATTTTTTTGCATTATTTTCAGTGCAACTTCCTCACATACTTTGTCTCAGGTCAACCGAGCATGATTATGTCAAAGCAAATATTCCGGCCAAGCTTCTTCGAATCCGCACTTTTGGAAGGTTAGAATTGTCCACCTTCAAGGATCTCATATCGCCAGCTGACTACAAAGCATGCGAGAAAATAAAGGAGAGTCGCCCAACTTGGTACACCTTGACGGCTGATGTGTTCGTTAAGTTTCTTTACAAGGTATGGTTTTGTGCATTCAATCATTTATAGCTTCCAACATAGACAATCTCCTTTAATATAAACTCACCAAGTTCTATCTCGCAGAGAGACATTTCAGCTCAAGCAGACATTGCAGTGAGGCATTACCGTGAGACGACACCAGTTGCAGAGAGATCAGCCACTGAGATTTGGAATGTTATGACCAAAGCCCAAGAGAGAACAATTAAGAGTATTCGGGCCCGTTCTTTTGAGAAGTACATATCCGTTGCACACCCTGACAATGGAGATGATTTCTTTCATGAGGTACTGTCTTCATCTCAAATCACTCTAGAATCCAACTCATCCCATTCAAGCATTGACTCTCTTTATCTCAAATCATTTTTTCTTCGTGCACAGATTGACCGCCATTTTAATGAGTTCTCGTCGACGGACATGACAATTGAAAAATTACAAAAAATTGTCACATGTCCGGTCGAAGCTTCGTTCAAAGCTAAGTGGCTTCATTGGTGGAACGCCCCTCTTCCTGAAAGGTTAGATAACAAGTTCCCCGTCGACAAGCCTTTGAGGGAGAGGGCTTTGGACGACTGGCTACACAAGGCGTCATTTTGGGCTCAGGTAAATCCCTTTCTCGGCCTTCTTTGATTTCATTTTCCTTTATTGGAGTTATCTCGTATCTAATCATCTCCCTCTGCAGTTGGAGAAGGAAGTCGCGGTTGAAATTGAGACCTTAGAGGAAAGCCTCTCCGTGGACATTGATTGGGACGCATCAGAAACTATCCTTCACCCTCGTGAATACGTTGATCACTGGCGGATTATCCTTTGGGACAAGGCCTTCAAGCCTTACCTCGGCGATAAACCTAACATCGGCTTTGCCAAAGGTGATAACCTCTTGGAGTTCGAGGAGGGGTCACTCGCTGTCAAGCGTGTGGCGTATCGGTAATATATCTATCATCTTCTCGCACCTATCCTTATTCTCATTTCTTGCTATTTTTCTTGTTTTTCTTACTTTCTTGTTTTGTCATGTAGGTATATTATGAGAGAGTTGGTTGAGAAAAATGCATTGGCCTCGTCTTCCTTGCCGGAGTACCTCTCGGACTGGGTGAATGTTTATTCTAGCCTTTGTGTGTACACGTCGGCGCAAACAAGCAAGTTCTCCGAATTGCACTTGCAGGGTGGTGGATGGTACTTGGATTGTGCTGCAGGATTCGTCCCCGGGGAAGAGAAGGCTTTGTTTGCTAGCCTAGTGGGTAGTGCTCCGGATGATAACATTCTCAGCTTGGACGAGCCTGATATCGTTGAGCTTCCCCCTCCTCCTCCTAAGGCACCAAGAGGAAAGGGCAAAGCAAAGAAGTCTGCCACTCAAGCATCTTCCCAAGTTCTCACTCGGTCAGCTTCCAAGACCCCGGTTGAGCCACCCACTCTCCCACACAGTCCATCTTTCGCTCCATCCGTTGCTCCCTCTCTTGCTCCCTCTCTTACTCCATCTGCATTTCGTCCACAACCCTTGACACTCCATCTCACAGTGGCACTTCTCTGCTCTCTTTGCCTCGCAAGAGGAAAGATGCTCTCTTGGATACCACTGCCACCTCTTCGGATTCTCCTAACACGCTTTCTCTCATCGAAAATGTTGACATGGTTCAACTAATGCTCGATTCCGATGTTGCCGGAGGTCCCCTCCCCCCATATACCCGCATCCAAGAGTTCATTGCCAAGGTTTGTTTACTTACCTTTGTCAATTCTCCATTTTATTTCCTTTTTGGTTTTCTTTGTTTTTGCATCCTTGTTCTCATGAAGCTTCATTCGCAGGTTGGGGCTGGTCGGCAAATTACGACTATGTTGCAAAGCATGGAAGGACATTGTCGATACCAGTGTGGAGTACCATGCGCTTCGTTTGGCGGCGCATGAGTTTAGGATGGGTCCACATGCTCTCCCAGAGTTGTGTTTGCCACGCGAACACAACCTGGTAAAACTTTTTAAATTGAACCTCATGTTGTTTTCGCAGAGCCGCCACGTCACCTCAACAATTTCCAAGAGGATTTTGCGGTCGGAGTTGGCGGAGTTGTCTTTGCGTAATTTGGCTAGGCTTAGAGATGAATTAGAAAGTTGTTATGGTGCAACGGAGTTTTATGGCATGTTTTTTGGATCTTTTTACCCATATTGGACATGCCCCGCAGATAGGGTGTAGATGGCCCTAAACTAGACTATATAGCTACTTGAACTAACTACACATTTTTGTAAGTCTTCATGTTGGATACATTTTGTTGACCAATAAATTATTTTTTGTGTATGGTATTTTGATTTTCATTTGTTGATGTTAGCCCTAATCAAATATATTACATTTTAAACATATACTAAAAGATGTTTAATAACAAATGCAATCTTCCACGCCTATAGGATCCATTGGTTTCTCAAACAATTCTAAGTTATACTGTCCACGGGAATGGGGTTCCTTTCCAAAAAATGTAATTGAAAATATCTCTAATTCCACGGAAATAGGTACTGCTTCTCCTAAAATTACCTAACAAAATCTAAATTTTCCGCTCTCCAATCTCCGCTCTCTGCTCTACGCTCACATACTTGAGTTTCCCAAACTTGGAGGCCTCCTTTGGTGATAATCTCATGGCTTCGACACACTGTATGGAGTTTGCCTTTTGCTGGTTGCGCAACTCCTCTTCATTGAGCTTGAGTAAGGCATCCTCTGCCTCATCCTCACTAATATTCATTGCCTGTACCTGTAATAAGAAAAATGAAGCACTGAATTAGTAACATTGCAGAGGATTAGTAACTCATCTGCAGACCACGTCAACCAAGAAAACTACAAGGTTGATGCAAGAATAATCAAAACAACATCAACTGCAATTGGTAGCCTCTGTGCAACAACAAATGAACAGAAGTTAAGACACATTGTCTCTGCTTTAGTGTGTTACAGATCTCAAGTTCTGAAAAACAAAGGCCCAAAATTTGTTAATACCCTCTTAAGGGGTCTTAGAATCTCATCTACTATATAGTGTCACTGCCATGAAAACAACAAAATCAAAAGATATAAACGCATTTACTGTTTCCATGTGGAGTTTCAGGAAATGGTTTTGAGGGATTTCGACGCTAGTCGATATCCACAAGCGAAGCTTGCACTTGTATTATTCACTTTTGAACTACAACGGTGATGGCAAAGCATGTGATGATGATTCTCTGCAACAATCAGAAAAGCAGATGATATCAGATGATATTCTAAATAATTGGACTTGACAAATCATTCCCAACACTATTGCACAAGTAATCTGTACCATAAGTAGCAGCCTAAAATGTCATCATAATAGTTCTCCTGCAACAACATAATAACATGACATAATTCACAAATTTACAAAGATATCTACTGTAATACGAGAAAACTGGGCATACATGGACAACAAAATCTGCCATACAGAATGAGTTGTAAATGAAAGAGGATGTACCACCTCTAGTATATACAATTAATGATACAAGCTACTTTCTGCATGTCTTCTTGTACAAACTTCTAGCTGGCTTATGCATCACCACCACTACCGCCAACATTGATAACATCATTGTACCTCAAACCTCTGCTTGTGTGCCACCTGATTTATGACAATCGTTACAGATGACTGAACTAACAGAGTGTTGATTGGTCTTAAAATAGACTAATATTAACAATTCAGACTCGGTACCTGTCAGCTATTCCCTGGAAAATGGGTACCCAAGGCTCTCCTCTCAGTGCATTCGAAGGGCCAAAACACATCAGATGCTCCACGTATCTGCTAGTGTTTTAAAACAGGGAAAGCAATTACAATAATGTACAACTGGATAAGCCTGGAGGCTCCTCCTAACTATTATATCTGTAGCAACCTCATTGCACCCAGGTTATCTCACAACCCTGATCATCCAAGCATACAAGGATTATTTGATAATTGAGAAAATTCACATGCCAGTATGAAACATCCATTAACAGCTTATGATACTCACAAGCTTGAAACTCTCAAATGCGGGTCTAAACCAATCAACTTTCCTGCCCCTATCACCTAGTCTGCATTGACTAATTAATAATCAGCTAAACCTCACATTGCAGGTGCACCAGCTCATGCACAACAGAAACAGGAATCTGCAAGAATCCACAGGATGCATTCCTATTTCATTGCATGCAACATCAACATCTTGTAATTGTGGGAGTTCTCTCAATGGTGCAAGAGCAGCCACACTGCCAATATGGTTGTCACTGAGGTTCAAGCGCACCAATAGCTGCAATACATCCAAACCTGTTCCAAGAGATTCACAAGTAAATAAGTGTGAGTGAATATATGTAAACATAATGAGAATACCCACTTGTTTTACATGCTCATAGGGGGTTAGGTTCTAACATTCCACCAGCAAGAGAACACCAGCAAAGGTGAGTCTTACAACATATAGTATTTTAACACTACTCAACTATACCACTACATGTCTAAACATCAAAACAGGGCATTGCAAAATCTGAATATGTACATGGGTTCTACATGTATGTCATTCCTAGAGACTCCTCACAACTGTGAAAAGCGCTTACCATGGACAGATCGCTAATGATTATTGCTAAGATCCAAATGTTGAACCCATAAAAACCGTTCAGTATATGCTATAGAAGACAGTGAACAATCCTTGAACTACAGGTTTCCATCCTCGTATCTTCTCTTGAGACTACTGCTATCCTTCGTCACCTGCAAGCAATGCCCACATAGTTATATGATTTTGTGCAAAGCACTTTATGAATCACCAAAGAATTATTAAATATCAATACCTGCAAAAAGAATTTTTAAAACAATCTGAAATAAGAGGAAGGGGACATGCCAAGTTTGAAGGTTGGTACAAAGAAAGACAAAAAGCTCTCAGCTCTTTTGGGCACCAGGAAATACAAAAGAACCACCTAGATAGCCTTCATGGAGTGTAGTTCCATGATTGTGACAAAATCTTATCAATCTTCACTGATACAGGAGAACAGAGAAAAATAGGAGACTGCGTTAAACAACACTCCTAAGCACTTGGATGTAATAAAAATGATGTGGATTTGAAAACATTTCCAGAAAATGTGTATTAAAAGAATGCAGTCTAGGAAAACATAATCATCACCTCTTGGAAAAGAAGCAAGCTCTGCTCATGTTGATAGTACTTTGAGCGAGGTGGGTCCACCGCTGCAAGCTCTTTGAAATGTTTTTGGGTTTTTTTTCTGTAGCTCTCACAACAACTTGTGTTATACGAGCTATGTGCCAACAATAATCTTGCAAGTGTCAACCTGGCCCACTTGCTGCAGAAGTAAACAAACTTCATGTCAGCATTTGGAACACTTACAAAAGTTCTTCCAATACTGCCAACAATCACACATACCATGCAGAAATATTAGGGAGGAACTGTGAGAAACTTACATGGTCTCCAATTGGGATGCAATTTTTAAAATCAAATGTCACAAATTAAAAGGGTGATGTGTTGGTGGTATGGCCTGAGGGTTGATGGCAAAAGACCCCAGAGTTCAAAGTCCAAACCTGCACAGAAACTGGTCCGATGTGTCTTGCTTTCGGGCTTCACTTGGAGGCCATTTTGCCAGCACCTAAGTCTTGTCAGGTCAGGGCATCAAGTTAAAATGTATCATTAAAAAGAAAAAGTAAAACAAGGTCGGTGTTTTCTCAATGGCACAAGTACACACATGGGCATTCTTGCATTGTTTAGCAAGCTGCCTGCACTAAGGTACACTAAATATTGTATTTAATGTCACTTACTATTTGGAATTACACATGTTATGACAATCTTATTGTATATCTCATTTTTTGCCAACAAAGGTCAAATCGGTTGTTTGGACATTGTAGTTTACCGAAGCCAGATTTAAAGAAACCAACTTCTGCATCAACACGAACATTTGAACACCTCCTAAGAACCTCATTACATGAACCAATCTAAAACAAGAAGCTTCAAGAAGAACAAATCATCTCAGCTAAAATTTGAATATTCTAGGAAGATATCGGAAGGTTCAAGCTTCTTGGCAGTACAGAAAGAGAGCGGGGGTTGATAAGATTATCAGATCCTGTAGATCCAAGAGTGCCTCGTCCAAGTGCATTGGTCAGAGCGGTGGGTGAGACCACCCCACGTGACGAGGAGGAACCAGATCATTAGAACCGGATTACTCAAGCTTGGCGCTCATAGCAGAGACAGCAGAGGAACTACTGCAGGACGCACTCTTTAGCTTGACTTCAGAACTGTTTGAAGCATTTGCAAGGATTGAGCTTCTGTCCAGAGTTGGCCACCTTCAACTGAATCCTGTTGCTGAATCCTGTTACTGAATCATGTTGCTGTTCATTTTGAAACATGTTGAACCAGGTTTAACTTACCGAGGCTTTGTTGGCTTTCTGCAACAGCGTTACTCCGGTGCAGCTGCTGTCTTGATGATCATCAATCTTCTTGAGTTCAAGAGTGGTTGCCTTCCTCTTCCCGGGGTTGGACACCTTGGTGATCTTGGGCTGATCCACTATTCTTGCGTTGGTGTCGAAGATGCTGGACCCCGAAGTGGTCACACTCAACGATGTCTGTGAAGAATCTACTTGTGGTCGCTGCTGCTGCAACGTCAAGCTTGCTGCTTGTGATCTACCGAGCCCTGCAACTGAAACTGAAACCTCAGGGCCGGGGCAATGAACTCTTGAAGGTAGGGAATTCAATGCACTTAAAGCGGAGGAGCTTGGGAGCTCCTGGAACTGCTGCGACCACCCTGACGAAGTCGACGAGGGTAACTCGAAAGAACTCGAAGCATCGAACCGGCTAATAGATTCATTATTTAATACAGCAAAAGCCGATGCTGTGCCGGTAGCTCCGTTTTTCTTACAGAAAATCATGTAGCTTAAGGTAGTACAATTAAGTTGGAATGACTCAACAACAAACCTAATAGGGGGCAGGTTTTGACCAGACCCCATTACTTGCACGCCACAAATCTCAATCTGTATCGGGGTTCACATGCACAATGTACACTCGAGATTCCAGCAATGTCAAATCGGTCAGTATGGATGTGATTCCGTCCATTGTGATGGACGGGTCCAAATTCGCCTTGTAGATAATTGTGGTGCCTACCACTTGCAAGGCAACGCCGAGAGCTGCCACATCATTGTTGCCGAAGTCATCGTCAGTGTAGATGGCCACAGTCTCCCGCCACCCATAGTTGTCGACGACAGCTGCAAGAGATTAACAGTAGAATGTCATAAATTTGTTGTTCCCCGGGACATAACCCAACAAATAATATTCTTGCTTATACTTATCTTTGGGAAGTCCAAGAACATCATAAGTACTATGTGGAGGAATTTGTTCTATGTGCTTCCTACAAGTTGGAATCGAGAAATGATTTTTCAGAGTGATGGACCGTGACCTCTGAGATTTGAGACATCAGAGAGTCGGAGGTTTTACTTGAACCAAAAAGTACTAAACGGAAAATCAAAACGTATGGAAATGATTGTTGTCTTTAATCTCTTTCAGACTTAGCCAACACATATTCTTGTTATCTTCGGAACTTCGAAGAGCATTCAGTGAGCAAGTGACTGATATTCTCTTGATGATCTCTATATATGCTTCCTACAAGTTGGAACTGAGAAATGATTCTTCAAAGAGATGGACATGATCTCTAAGATTTGACATTAGAAAAATCGGCGGTTCTATGCTTGAATCTCAAGCCAAAAGTTACCGAAAGTACAATCAGAACAGACGGAAATGGCTGTGGGCTTAATTTGATCTCTCTTGGACATAACCCAACACATATTCTTGTTGTCTAGGATTCTCCTGATCTATGGTGACTTTCTGCAAGTTGGAAGTGATAAATTCCAGAGTGATGGACCATGATCTCTAAACATTGGGACACCCGAAAACTAATCCGAGCTTCTGCTTGAATCTCAAGCATATTAAAAACTTGTTGAACTCCATCTACCTATCACTTACAGAAGTACTTACTGAAATATTCACCTAGTTACTGATACGCAGACCACATAGCTCACAGATTGCCCCAATAATTTCAATTTACTCGAACATACATACAATAAGAACATGATTGTGATCAGGGTTGTCTATTGTGTCGTGACGGAGGCTTATCCCAGCATAATGTCGTGCCGTCACGACACGTATCCGTCACGACACGTATCCGTCACGACATTATGCCGGATTATGCCGGATGCTGTCTTTATCCTGCCGGACTTGAATTTTACCGATTTTTTTGTGTAATTACATTACCCAATTTCGGACACGTAGGATTTACATTGTCCACGTGTGACGACATGTCAGCAAAGTAAAGGGAAAGTGGGGAAAATTCTACTAGCGCCCGTCCGCCCCCCCGTCCGCCCCCCCGTCCGCCCCCGTTCCCAATCCCCGTTCCCACCCGTCCGCCCTCGTTCCCAATCCCCGTTCCACCCCGTCCGCTCCCGTTCCCAACCTCCGTCTGCCCACGTCCCCCGCCCCGCTCCCAACCCGTCCGCTCCCCCGTCCGCCCCCCCGTCCGCTCCCCCCCCTCCGTCCGCTCCCCCGTCCGCTCCCCCCCCTCCGTCCGCTCCCCCGTCCGCACCCCCGTCCGCTCCCACCCCTTCCGTCCGCTCCCCCGTCCGATTCGAACACTATAAATTGAGGGTGCAAGGTGCCATTTTTGCCTCCACTGACATAGTGTGTCTCAAGTCTTTTGATTCTCCTTTGAGGAGTGAGGATTGAATGCGTGAGACCCGAATGCAGAGTATACTTTGTCCAATCTAGTGTCTGTGAATTAGGGTTGCCCTCGTGGCACTCTTGAACAGGACCTAGTATGCGATCAAAGTGACTTGCTCTAACTTGTTTGTATTTGCAGGTTTTGTTGAAGTCATGCCACGCCGAAATGATGCATGGGATCATTGGTACGAGGATAAGGGGAGGGTTCCCGGTAAATCACAAAGGCAGGTTAAATGTAGGTTTTGCCCGTTCGTCATATCTTACCGAGGAGATAGAATGTTGGCCCACCTTGGTTATAGACCTCATGTAGGGGGTGCTTCTGATGTTTCCACATGTAGGATGGTACCCCCGCATATTAGGGCCTTGTTTGAACATTGCGGAGGCATTGTGCCCTTACATGTAGGCATTGTAAATGAGGACTCTCTGGTGGCAGATATTGTACCTTTGGAGCCTATTATAGCGGGCTCCGTAATTAGTGAAACAGAGCCTTTGCTTATGTCCCAAACCACTCAACATTCTGATGTTGTGATATATGGCACTCCTCCTCGTGAACTACGTCAACTCAACATAACGGAGGGGTTCAATGTGTCAACAAAACAACTCCTCGATAGAGCATGGGCAACGGCTTTTTATGAAGCTAACATTCCTTTCAACATTGTGAGACATCCTGCATTTGTTCATGCTGTGCGTGAAACTGCCCGTCATCGAATGCCAGCCTACACACCACCATCGTACAATGCCATCCGTACGAAGTTGTTAACTGATATAAAGGTTGACCTAGATAGGCAAGTGAAGGAGAAGCTGGGGAATTCCGTTGAAAAATACGGTGTTACAATATGTTGTGATGGATGGGACAACGTGCAAAACCGACCTCTCCTAAACGTTCTTCAATGTGGCACAAAGGGAGACGTTTTCTTGGGTACCATTGACACCACGGGAAATCACAAGGATCATGTCTACGTTGCTGCTCAAATTCAACCATTTGTGGAAAAGGTTGGTCGACATAATGTGGTCCAAGTTTGCACCGACAATGCCCCAGTTATGGCCTCCGCTGCTCGCGACTTGATTCGAGCAAATCCCGATCTATATTTTCAAGGATGTGCTGCACATTGCCTAGATCTCCTCTTAGAAGATTGGGGGAAGGAGGAATGGGTGAAAAAATTGGTAAAAAAATCCCGCCATATTTGTGTATTTGTTAAAAACCATCATGCTTCTCAAGCTATATTCCGGAGGCTGTCACCAAATCTCTCACTCCGCCTACCTGTAGAGACCCGTTTTGCTACGAACTTCATCATGATTGAACGTCTTCTCCAAGTACGCAATGCTTTGGAAAGAATGGTGGTTGATGAGGATTGGATCACTCTAATGCGTGATATGAGGAGGAGATCTGGCACCTCTTACATGAAGGGCTCTGTTGTGCGAAGCTTTATACGTTCTGATGGATTCTGGAACATGTGCGAAAATTTCTTGTATATGGTGATCCCGGTTGTTAAAGCTCTTCGTGTATTTGACGGCAAGGCGCCTGCAATGGGAATGGCTTGGAGGGTCATGCATGATTTACAAACCCATATTTGTGGATTCAGTAAACCTCCATTTCGCTTAAGCCCTGAGCTTGCTGCAAATGCTATGGTAACGTTTCAAAATAGATGGAGGTTGATGTTGAATGATCTACACTGGGCTGGAGCGATGTTAAATCCGCTTCTACGTGGTTGGGCCCCACTCCATGAGGATGACAATTCGAGGACAATCCTAAATCGAGTTCTTCGCAGGCTTGCTCAAGATGAGGACACTTATGTCCAAATCCTCCACCAGTACCAAGATTTTCTTGAAAATCGAGGGCCTTTTGCTGATTCTACTGACCCGAGCGTGCATGCCGCACCTCTCCATGAATGGTGGGATGCAATGGGAGGTGGAGCTAAAGCCCTCCAAACAATAGCAAGACGTATCCTTGCACAAGTATGTTCCGCATCCGCATGTGAACGCAATTGGAGCATGTACTCATACGTTCACAACAAGAGTCGCAATCGCTTGAAGCATAGTCGTGCTGAGGACCTCGTCTACATATATACCAATAGTAGGCTCATTCGACATCGGAGGGGCCCAAGACCTGCTCAATGGTACGAATTGAATGAGGTCCATTCTGACGATGACCTTGACGAAGAAGATGACAACGAAGATGACGTGGATCCAACTGATAGGGCTGGAAATGATGAAGACAACAATGTTGATGACATCGACTTTGATTTGGATGACCTCGATTCCGAGAATCATGGTTCAGAAGATGAGGATGGCAATGGTAGTGATGGAAACCTTGGGGTGTTTGAGTCTGATGAACCGGATGTCCCCCAACATAACGACGGAATGCATGACGATCATGAGGGATCTATTGGAAGACCGCATGTTGAAACTCTCCACACTGGAGAAGGGTTTCCATCTGACCATAATGTTGCTATGGGGGCAAGTGAGAATGTGGGAATTGAAGTAGATTCCTTGCAACATCGGAGCGATTCTCTTTCATTTGGTGAAGGCGACAATGTACTACCCGTAAATGAGCCAACGCACGTTCAACATGATCCACTTCCAACCCGAGTACATTCTGAATCCATGGATGCCTCCCTCATATCCAACCATCGTATAGAAGATCCAACGCCCAATGTTCCTGAAATGCCTACAACTCGATTCCGTGCTCTTCAAAGGATTGCATCCACCTCTACGGTGCAATTGCATGCACAAGGTCAACATCGTCCTCTCACTCGAAGTATTGCCAATACTTCTAGATTGGGTGTTTCACGTGCAACTGCGGTGGGTGCTACTTTGGTTGCTATGCACAATGTTTCAAGAAATGTTACTATAGAGGCGCCACGTCGTCCTTCTGTACGACGACATGTTGTTGAGAACATACCAATTGCAATTCCACCCGCGTCTGTTTCACTTCCACACAGTCAATCCAATGGAAGAGGTGGTCTTGGAGTTGGAGGCGGAAGTACAACGGGGGATGCTTTTATAGATGGAAGTAGAGATGAAGTGCACTCAAGTCGTGGTACGGGTGGAGGGCGCCAGAGAACTACGAGAGGTGTCAAACATACTAGGAAGAGGTATCAGGGACGATCGCTTCCGTTTACTGCTGAAGACTACAATGAAGATGAGGGTAGACCACATCTAGATGAAAATGGCATACAGGATGCAGATGGCTCCCGGCCGACCAAGAGGATAATTTTCTCACAACGTGACCGAGAGTTGCATCTTCAAAGCGCGACTCCCCAAACGGATGATGATTTCAGCACAGACGATGTCTGAAGAGGACCCAAGATGTGTCGAAGCAAATGATCCTACAGTACGGATTCGAACGTAATGGTTTTGCACAAATGTGTTCTTTCGGTGCTCCCACGTACTCCCATAATTTATTACTTCCGTCAAAATTGATACAAGTTACAACCTTAGGGCCTTCGGTAAGACATTTAGACCACAAAGCGAATGTTACGTTCGAAGTTGTATCATTTTATTATAGTAATAAAATTATTTATTGCATGTTTTTTAAAATTATTTATTGCATATTTATATAATTATATCTTTATGTGGTATTCAATATTGACTATGTAGTCAATAGTACTTTTGGTTAGACTATCATATGAATTACAAATATTCAAGTGAGTTTTTAAAAGTTTCGAATAACATTAAAACATGTGACATCCATATGCTATCTTTTACACGATCTTAGAAATGACAACTTGTCGGTAACTCCTCTTTATATTACATATTCTTTGAACATGAAATATGTTCAATGTGTACAAAGTCTTCCTCCGTTCCTATACAACTTTCTAAACATGCTACAAAAATGCCTAATCCGAATCTGAATCGAGGTCTATTGCAGCTGAAGTAGATCCTCGTCGTGCTCGTGATGATTCTCCGGCTTCCATCATTCGCGTGGTTTCATGGGTGAGATATGGACGACTTCCAGGAGACAGTGGAGTGGCATTACGTGGTCTAGGCCCCCCATTTAGCCATCTCAATACCGCATCATCCGTAACTCTATTCAAGAGTGCTTCAACTGCCTCCAACTGCGTTCTGTGTTTGTGGTACGACTGCTCTAAGTGCGCTTCAAAATGGGAATCCCGTTCCATGGGCATCTCATGTGCATCTTCTTCCAACTCATGCTCCGATATTGATGGTTCACCACTTGCATTGTAAAAAGGAGGTTGAATGCCTCTCCGTAATTGCATGGTTGTCGCATCCCAATGCCAACCAAAAGTTTGGTACAAAAATCTTTTCATGCCATGGTTTGGGGGCTTGTTGGGAAACAACTCGTCTGCAACATACAAAATTTGACGTGGATTCTGTGTCCATTCGCCATCTTTGTCATCGTTCCAAAGTTCAACCGTTGCACAATTGAATAACCAATTCCACTCAACAGAAGTCCCATCAAACTCGCAAAGGTTGAAGGGATAGTCCGTTGGCCTTACCACCCAGTCCTTAGGCATGTAATCCCGAAGGCCAAATTGGAGGTACAAACGAGGGTGGAAGGGTGATCTGCAATGGGGACATTGCCGTCTCCTGATCATTGCCACTATCAGATATTGTGGATGGAATTGGCCCCCACACGATCCAACTTGAAAGCATCCCTCTGGGCCAAATGGACTGCCGCAAATCCCACACACAGATCCATCGAAGACCATTGGATGTGGACCCGGCCATAACAACTCACCCCTCATGCTGTATGGATATTCATGCACTTGGGTCACATCCCAATGGTGATCGGAGTCGATCAGTTGCCGCCAATCCAAGCTCCCGTTAGGCAATTTCAAGTCATCCTCATCATCCCACCTACTAGGGTACATATGTTCCTGATCTGGCCATGACGTGAGCATCAAGTTCCGCAATCTATGATTGCGGTTCCATTCTCGCTGGATGCTCTCAAATTCAGCTTCATATTGACGAGCCTTGGCCATAGAAAGCAATGTCCCTGTCCTCATATTGGTTCGCTCCACGATCGCATCCGATAGAAATTTCCTCAACCTTGCATTCTGCTCCTCCAGTGTGCCAATCTTGGATTCGTGATCGACAACCACTTCATTGACCACTTGAAGTTGTTGTTGCATGTCCACCACCTCCTTTTGCAAAGCCTCCATCTTTCCTTGCATTACTTCATTCCTCGTACATACGTCCGCTGCTTGTGACTTTGCAATCATGGCCTCCTGTAAAGCTGTATCCCTCTCTGCTTCCAAAGACTGGATGTTAATTGGTGTACTACTTGAACTGCCAGCCTCCTCCATCGTAAGTGTTGCAAGTCGATTTTCCAGCTCGAGAATCCTTGCTTTATACTCACGAATTTCCTCGGCATGTTGCTGGCGCAATGCCTCCATTCTGCTCTCCATCATGTCCGCACCAAGTTGACCAGGGTTTACCTCGTTTAGGGCCTCGTTAACCACCTGGTTAACCAGCTCGTTAACCACATCGACATTTACCTCCATGCCCTCCTCATCCATATGCTCAAACGCCTCCTCAATGGCCATCTCCACGTCATTGGCTGGTCGTTTGCGAGTACGTGGTTTTTTTGGTTCCCGACCTTCTGGAATTGGTGCCCCAGGCTCATCCACTAGTTTAGGATTCTTCCTGAACCACTCCGGAACGGGAGTGTATGGAATATCCGGAACTGTGCATTTAGTGAATGCAATTCCAATACCCCCAAATTTTTGATCATGCAGAGCACCCAAACTTGACCAATCCACCCTAACTCGCAACACGTGCTCCGCATACATCATACACGCCACCGACTTTGGAATTGCACTCTTGGGCCATCTATCCAAATTGGAGATACTTCTAAGTATCGTTAGGAATCTCCATTTTGCCTCCACGTCTTCAAGCTGCGTATAGCTCGCATTGACGACCTTGCAATGTCGCTCGTGACAATGTCTTGGCCACAACCGATCAAAGTGAGGGAAGCCCACGTACTGCATTGCAGTCTTCGCTGACCACGGTTGTGGTACATTCTCCCAACCTACCCTGGCTTTTTGGGAGGGATCATCATAAACATTCCACTCCAAATCAGCGGCCTTGCGTCCATGTCCTCTGGAACACCCAGAACTAGATCCTCCACTTGCACTTGCCATGTCTCCAGTTCCTCCACTTGCCATGTCTGAAAATTGGAGTTTCTAATTCTAATTCCACCCAAATTGGAGTTTCTAATTCTAATCTAGAACTCTAATTTTTAAAATACTAATTGCACTTCATAATAGTGCTACAAAATATCCAAGCATACACTTCAAAATAGTGTTGCTGTGGAATTAGTTCAAAAATGTCCCTAAAAATTAAAGTTCAACTATTCGGCACACCCTTCGAGCACCCCGCTACCGGCGCTCACGCAGAGGCCAGTTGACTGGGCGCGTCACAAGGAATATGCCAAATAACGGCCACGTGGATCTGCCAAAACCGGCCACAACCTGCCAAAAGTAGTGTAAAAGGATCCCAAAAAAGGGATCCTTAACTCCTCCGAGAGCCCCGCTACCCCGCACTCTGTGTTAGAGGAGGGTTGTCTGGGCGCCCAGAAGGAGTGGAGTAAGGTATGTAAGTGGTCCCCTCCACTTATATACCCCCGTCCGCCCCTCCATCCGCTCCCGCGTCCCCACCCGTTCGCACCCGTTCGCACCCGTTCGCACCCGTCCGCACCCGTTCCCGCCCGTCCGCCCCAGAGTCCCCCCCCGTCCGCACCCGTTCCCTCCCGTCCGCCCCCAGCGTTCCCCCCCGTCCGCACCCGTTCCCTCCCGTCCGCACCCGTTCCCTCCCGTCCGCCCCCAGCGTTCCCCCCCGTCCGCTCCCACGCTCCCCTCCGTACGCTCCTCTCCATACGCTCCAACGTTCCCATCCCGTCCGCTCCTCGTTCCCATCCCGTCCGCTCCTCGTTCCCACCCGTCCGCTCCTCGTTCCCACCTGTCCGCTCCTCGTTCCCACCCATCCGCTCCTTGTTCCCCACCCGTCCGCCCCGCATTCCCTCCCGTCCGCGCCACCGTTCCCCTGCCGTCCGCTCCGCGTTCCCCTGCCGTCCGCTCCGCGTTCCCCTTCCGTCCGCTCCGCGTTCCCCTGCCGTCCGCTCCGCGTTCCCCTGCCGTCCGCTCTGCGTTCCCTACGTCCGCTCCGCGTTCCCCTGCCGTCAGTTCCCCCCGTCCGCCCCCTGTTCCCCTCCCGTCCGCTCCATGTTCGCGGACGGGAGGGAACGCGGGGCGGACGGGTGGGGAACGCTGAGCGGACGGGTGGGAACGAGGAGCGGACGGTGGGGAACGAGGAGCGGACGGAGGGAACGCGGGGCGGACGGGTGGGGAACGCTGAGCGGACGGATGGGAACGAGGAGCGGACGGTGGGGAACGAGGAGCGGACGGAGGGAACGTGGCGCGGACGGGAGGGGAACGGGGCGGACGGGTGGGGAACGTGGACCGGACGGGGGGGAACGGATGAAAGATGGAACGATTAGCGGACGGGTGGGGAACGCGGAGCGGACGGGTGGGGAACGCGGAGCGGACGGGTGGGGAACGCGGAGCGGACGGGTGGGGAACGCGGAGCGGACGGGAGGGAACGGGGCGGCAGGGGAACAGCGTAGAATTGCGACCACATATGAATTGGACTTCATATGAATTTTTTAGAGCCAAAAAACGGACACTATAGTCACCATCTATAAATGTTAACCCTCGGGAGTGGATCAAAGTGCGATTGAGCGGCCCAACTTTGTTGAGAGTCCAAAGAAATGAACCCTAAATAGCCAATAAAATATAGTAAGGGTAGCCTTAGTTGGGCATAGTGTGAAGCCTCCAAAGGCCAAGCCCAAAAGTCCAAACTCAAAGGAGCATGCCACTTTATTACTTGCTCAAAATAACCCCTCCAATCTAACGGCCAAGATCTTGTCAATGATTGATTATTATAATGAAAAAAATGTAGGCATCGAAAAAAAAAGCAGGTGGGTTCGTTGGAAAGCTAGGAACCTAAACCCTCAAACCATGTATGGAAACACTTCTACATGAGTGTGAGAACAAATCAATGGCACATATGTGGTAGTAATTTGGAATGACGTAGGGTTTAGGGTTTAGGGGTTTAGGGTTTAGGGTTTATGAACCACTAAGGTTGAAGCACAAATTAATGATTTATTGAAGGAAAGTGCATTCGGATGGGTGACATCGGTTATGAAACCATATGAACCACTAAGGTTGAAGCACAAATTAATGATTTATTGAAGGAAAGTGCATTCGGATGGGTGACATCGGTTATGAAACCATATGAACCACTAAGGTTGAAGCACAAATTAATGATTTATTGAAGGAAAGTGCATTCGGATGGGTGACATCGGTTATGAAACCATATGAACCACTAAGGTTGAAGCACAAATTAATGATTTATTGAAGGAAAGTGCATTCGGATGGGTGACATCGGTTATGAAACCATATGAACCACTAAGGTTGAAGCACAAATTAATGATTTATTGAAGGAAAGTGCATTCGGATGGGTGACATCGGTTATGAAACCATATGAACCACTATGATTGAAGCACAAATTGGTGATTTGTTGAATGAGTGGATAACTAATCAAATATGGAAAGTTCAAAGAGGTATCAAAGAGGTTTCCAATGCGGATGTCGGAAGATTTTTTCAAAAGTGTACATTTTTAACCTAACCAACTTTATTTTTATTCCGATTGCGTTGATTTTATCTTACTAACGAGAATTGGATCCTCTACATATTGGATTACATCAATTATTGGTCATGGTCATCAAGTCCTTAGAGGTCAATATATAAGTAGATCATTGAGACTCATACATATAACGAAGGTAGAGTATCATGGATAGGATGGGAAAGGGGAGAGTCATGTTTGAGGGTGTAGAATGCGATGAGGAGATACACAATTTAGACGATCCCCATATTCCATTCAATGCAACACCCGAGCGTGAGAGAGATGAGAGAAGTGCTAGGGATCGATTTCGTGATGAGTATGTCATGACTCCCTTCTCACAATCTACACAAGCTTGGAGGATGAGGGCGGCGGAGGAACAACGACGATATGCAGACAACTTTGAGATCAATGCGGTGGAGAAGGACCACACACAATGCGTGGGTGGAGATCTAAATGATCTAATTGATTTGTGTGCGGATATTTTGGAGAAGCCCGGGGATGTGGATGTGGATGTGGATGTGGATGTGGAGGAGATTTCAATCGACATTGAAATAGTCAAGGTAGCGGGGGAATCTTCAAAGACTATGTCTATTCGTAAGAAGAGGAGAGGATTGTCGCCTCATCGGCTACCATTGAAGGAACGGATGAAAGACCGAACGATTAGTTATTTTGATTTACTTCAGCCGAATCCTCTTCCAAAAATGGAGCCTCGTCGGAAGCCAGGAGCATCTACGAGGTTGGGATGACGGAATGAAGTGGAATATTATAGTTTGCATGGTTTGTTCATGTATATGATTAATAAAGGGCATTTGTAACATTGTCGCAATAATAAAGTTATGACTTGTATAATATGTTGTACCACTTCTATGATTTATTTATTTATTTTTAATTCACCAACCGAACAGTTTCTGTTGAGATAAACAAGCACAAAGCAATATGAAACTATGCATCCACTTTTCAGTTCCAAGAGAAATTTTTTTAACCACTTTACGTTCACCCTTAGTTGATTATTGCTATTTTAGTGTACTTTATTATGTGGATGGGGGGACTATTATGTAGAGGACTTTTATTGCATATTCTTGTAGAGGACTTCATTACCTATCCATGGATACCAAGAACTCATTTTTTGGACTTCATATGAATTTTTGAGAGCCAAAAAACCGAGACTATGTCCAAACTTCCAAAAAAAAGTGATTGTGAATTATATAAATATAAATATAAGCAATTGTGAAGTATGTGTGCAATATGTGTGGAGTACAAGAAATAACATTTAGAGATGTTTAGGATCACGTGTACAACCGATATAACTATTGCAACATTGTGCTCAACTTTAGTTAACTAGATATAACTATAGTTGACTACATTTTGTGGCATACCAAAATTAGAATAAATATAGGTAATTGCATTTTGGCAAGACATATCACGAACAACTATAGTTAACTTGAACTTAGCACATGGATGTGATAACAACGATGTGAAAGAATGATGTGGCCTCACGAGAGGCGAGAACCTTGGTTAGTCTCCCATAGACTTCTTCTCGATTATGAAGCAAAAATCCTCATGGAGTATGAACATTGCACTAAGATCCATAAATCTCATACAATATACAAGTTGTGTATGAAAAAATGATGGCTTTATTTACATCTCCAACGGTTACAAAATTGGTATGATCCAAAATTGCTACAAAGAAAACAAAAAAAAACTATTTTGCAGTGTCACGGAAGCACATTGTCGGGTTAACCATGTTGTATGGAGGCGACTTCAACATGTTCACTACGTGTGTGATGGTTGACCTTTCCGCTGGATTGGGCTTCGTCAATGCATCCAATGCTATCTCAAACCGCATCTTCAAGCCATTTGGATCACTGTTTAGCTGAAACAACGAGGAAGTCGAATCCCTGGCATAAATCTTCTTTGCCAAAGCACCCACTGAGAAGGACTCCGAGAGAAACGTGTGCCTATGTTTCCGAGCCATCCTCACCGGAGAGGTAGATGTTCCACGCTGCCCTCGTACATGGAATAATTCTGGACCAGCACAGTTGTATTTTATGCGGTGCTTGTTCATCTCATCCACTGATTATTTTCCATAGTTGGAGGGTGCGTCTTCATCTCCCCATGATGCCATCCCCCAATCACACACACCAATGAAAACCGTGTTCTCACGGTCTTGTGGGAAATGCAGCATGACATTGTTGGGATTAAGGTCATTGTGCAACACGTCATGCTTGTGCACTACATCCACAATGCACATTAGAGCCCATGCCAAATAAGCTCGATGCCTTCGATATACAACCAACCGTTTCCGTGCTTCAAAGTCTGCCCCAGGCATTTGAAGGATTGTGCGCTCGTGGGTTTCCGGAACTTGGTGGTCATAGACCCTCATGTTCTTCAAGGAGCCTCCATTCCACCACATCGAATAGGATTCGTATGTTTTCGGGTGGAGGTATTGTAGCTTGATTATCCCAGGATGATCTACTGGGCATGCCAATGCTTCAACCGAACGCTCCTTTCGGTTCTCCAGACTATTCGTGGCCTTCATGGTCTTCCCAGCCCACTCTATCCAGTTAGGGATGAATGATGCTCCATGAATTGTGACTCTCCGCACCACTCCGAAGGTCCCTTGGAAGATTTCCCTATCCAAGGGTTTGATCTCCACATTCCTAGGCAACCATATGACACCCTGCCGGCCCTGAGTGGCAATGTTGTCTGCCAGCTGCCTGTCAATAAAAACGGGAAGGTTGCGGACGGATGTGCCTTTTGCTGCTATTACGCCTCTTTTCCAATTCTCTAGCTTAATGTACAGCTCGGACCTCCTCCCACCACTACTTCCCTCTCCAGGATGCATAGCCTCATATGACATCGTTGGATTGTAGATTGCTTCCACAGCTTGTTTTTCAATCCATGTGTTCCAATCGCTCATGCCCCTAGCTTCCTCAAACTCCGGTCCAGACGTGGCTTCCGTGAGAATAAACATCAACTCGTTCCTCGCCAACTCTAAACCCTTTGTACCATCATTGAGGTATTTTTTCTCCAAATAAACCATGCTGTTACTTCTAAACCAATCCAACAACACGATCCTGCAATGATTTCGAGCCTCATCGGTCCGCGGGTCGCGTTTGCCTCTATGTTTCATTTTCTTTGATTGCGAACCCGATGCCGCGGACCCGTCCTCCGTCCCTTCCGAAACTGCTGGGCGTTTTAATCCCCGTCTTTCAGTCTGCTCCGAACCCTGAGGTACATCACGTGCAGGGCTCTCCGGTCTTGATGTCCGCCGTGTCGGAGATTGTGGTGGCACGTTCTCCGAACGAGCCGGTGCATGTATTTCTGTGGAACTGCCTGAGCTTGGTCCCCTTCCAGTTCTCCCTCTATGTCCACTGTTTCCCCGACTCCCACGTGTTCCACGGCTTCCCCGTGTTTGGTTGCCTCCCGAATGACCAACAGCCAAGAACTCTTCGTCAAACTGAAAGGGATCTGGACGTGGTGGACGTGCTGCAGTACTTCCACTTCCAGGATCGCTTCCCGTACCCTCGGCAGTATTCGCCGATGCATTGCCTACGAGCCAAGCACGGTGCACCCTCAAATCCTCGTTCTCGTAAGGAGCAATGCCCTCCCCCTCCATCGTGATAAAAATCACGTGAGTGAGTGAATCTGAAAATGAGTCGTGATAAAAATCACGTGAATAAGTGAGTGTGAAAATCTCTCGTGATAAAAATCACGGGAGCGAGTGAATCTGAAAAAAAAATTGCGAGGGTTCCCCCACAATTTGCCCTGCCCTCCCAAACCCCTTGAGACCCGCGCGGTGATGCTGTCCTTTGGGACGCAACAAGGTCTCGGGTCCCTATGTGGTGGGAGGAGAGGAAAGTGGTAGGAACTAAAGCCTCACGGCTTTATATAGGCAACGAGGAGCCCAATCATTATGGGATCCCGGTCGGAATTAGGGTTTAGGGTACGAAAACGACGTATGGGGAACGTGGGAACTAGGGGCGGACGGGCGGGAACTAGGGGGCGGACGGAGGGAACGTGGGGGCGGGCGGAGGGAACGAGGAGTAGACGGGTGGGGAACGCGATAGGGAACTCGGGCGGACGGGAGGGAACGAGGCGCGGACGGGAGGGGAACGGGCGGACGGAGGGAACGTGGCGGACGGAGGGAACGTGGAGCGGACGTGAAGGGAACTCGATAGGGAACGCGGGCGGACGGAAGGGATCGGAAAGCGGACGGGAGGGAACGCGGAGCGGACGTAGGGGAACTCCGAGCGGACGGAGGGAACGCGGGGCGGACGGGGGGAACGCGGGGCGGACGGGGGGAACGCGGGGCGGACGGGGGGAACGCGGGGCGGACAGGGGGAACGCGGGGCGGACGGGAGGGAACGGGTGTGGACAGGATGGGAACGGGGTACGGACGACGGGGAACGTGTGGCGGACGGAGGGAACGTGGAGCGGACGTGAGGGAACGCGTGCGGACGGGAGAGGAACGTGGGGCGGACGGGAGGGAACGAGGAGCGGACGGTGGGGAACGTGTGGCGGACGGAGGGTAGCGGACGGGAGGGAACGCGGGGCGGACGGGTGGGACGGGTGGGACGCCCCACCCCCCCCCCTCTCCCGTCCGCTCCACCCCCGTCCGTCCGCCCCACCCCCCCCCCTCTCCCGTCCGCTCCACCCCCCTCCCCCGTCCGCTCCATCCCCCTCCTCCGTCCGCCCCTCCCCTCCTCCGTCCGCTCCACCCCCCCTTCCCCCGTCCGCTCCACACCCCCGTCCGTCCGCTCCACCCCCATCCACCGTCCGCACCACCCCCCCGTCCGTCCGCTCCACCCCCCTTCCCCGTCCGCACCACCCCCCTTCCCCGTCCGCCCCACCCGTCCGCCCCCGTCCGCCCCACACCCTCCTTAGTAATATTTTATTACTTTGATTTTAACACAATGATAAACACAATGGCAAAATGGTCTACGTGGCAGGGGAAATATGCACATCCACGTCGACGTTTTCTGCCACATAGGACGCCACCTTGGCAAGAAGGTAAGTATTTTACCCACCCTAGTCGGCTCCCCCTATGTTGACCCTACGTGGACCCTATTGTGTCGTGACGGAGGGGTCCGTCACGACACGACACGTCGTGACGGCACGACACCGTCACAACGGCGGGATAGACAACCCTGATTGTGATGATGTTCTTGCAGGAATTGCGAGCTCTGATCTCTTGGGCTATCTGGAATCTGGTGTTTCAGAAAGTGACAAAATTTAATTATACTTGGACGTGCTTGAATTACCAATGACAGATGATAATGTACTTTAAAATACAATCAGAACATGATTGCGGTGATGTTAATGCAGAAATGGTGAGCTCTGATCTCTCTCGGGCTGTGATCTGGACTCTGATGTCCTTCAATGTCAAAATAAATACCCATATCAATATTATGAATACCCGCCTGGGTATCGTGTTGCAAGTTCTCTTCCAATAGCCACTGGTGTATGAGAAAAACAATAACTGCATAACACTGGTATTCTCTCTATATAAATATGAGGTACCATATAGGTGGGCCACTTACAGAGAAGTTGACAAGCCCAAATGGCAAGACCTGTGTGAGGCCAAACCCCCCACCCTTAAGCGTCCGTAGTCCGAGTAGTGGGTTTGGGCTCACATTCCTCCGCGGTATTGGATTTGGACTTGGATGAGTCCATAGTGCAAGGTTCACCCTTCAAGTGGTCTTGGATTTAACTGGAATTTCACTTTTAACAACTCAATGTACGATTTCAATACGTATGTGGAGAATGCACAAGTTAACTATGTTATTTTAACCTCCTTATGCTCGGGTGCTATTTTGTCTTTGTTTGCTTCTAACGTCCATCCGGCCGCTTTAGCTACACAAGCCCTTAAGGATATCCCTCTCCTAAATGGAGTCCGTGCCGTTGACTCTATACTACCACTTGAACTATCACTTGTGTATTCCGTATCGCTACTATAAGAGGTCTCACTTGGTGTCTCCATACCGTACATAAGCCTTTAAGTATTAAGAAATACTTATGTGACTTATGTCAATCTCTCCCTCGCACCTTTGGTCTTTGCTTCCTTTGTCTTGCCATCGCGAGAGTGCTCCACATTCTCCATTAATTTGTGCACGTGGTTTATTTTTAAAGAGAGGATGCAAGTGTTAAAAAACACTATTCTCTATAGTCAATCTCAAATACATTTACTTGTGAAAGCCACACATAACACTAACTAGCATAATGTAACTAACTACTTGTCTATGAGCTAATTAAGTAGGCTATCTACTAAGCTCCTTCATGAACCCAACTCCTTAGCTTCTAACTAAATAAACCCAGCTCCTTCGTAAACCCAGCTTCTTAGCTTCTAACTAAACAAACCCAGCTCCTTCATAAATCCAGCTTCTTAGCTTCTAACTAAACAAACCCAGCTCCTTCATAAACCCAGCTCCTTCATGAACCCAGCTCCTTAGCTTCTAACTAAACAAACCCAGCTCCTTCATAAACCCAGCTCTTTACTTTCTAACTAAACAAACCCAGCTCCTTCATAAACCCAGCTCCTTCATGAACCCACAACTTTGTAGTTGTAATCCCCAACTACCTCACTAATTATTCAAGCCCTTAACTAATCTTCCTACCTAATTTTCCTAATTCTACTAACAACCCCTTTCTAATCACACAATTCTTCTCTAATCCTAAAATCCTAAAATCCTAGAGAGGAGAGGGGGAGAGAGAATTTCCTAACTTCACTAAGACTAACTAATCCACACAAGTATATTTTTGCACTCATCACAACCTCAAGTGCTCAACTCTTAAACATGGAACTTGCAACCACGTGTATTCAAAACATGAACTTTAAGTACCACAAATTGGAATCATGAATTAACTTTAAAATCCTTCACGTCAACACTAATTCTACCAAGAGGTCAAGCCCTCTTCAAGGCTAACAAGCCTTGGCTCTCAAACTAAAAACTAAGCACACACATGTGCTCCAATATGGCTTCCCACACCCACACTTATAACTCGTGGGGTGCCTTGGAGCACAAAGGAAAGAGAGGATGAGTGAGGGAAGAATGAGGGATTATATAGCAAGCTTGAGGGGGTGAGCACCCTCAAGGCTCACGATAAGCCCTTGAGATTTCCTCCTACTTAGTAGGCGCCAATCCTATCTTCTAAGCCTTCCTCCCTCAAATGATCAACAAGGATCCTAATTCGAACATTTAACTAGCCTTGGCTTTCTACCTACCACACTTTACCAAACTTGGGATGCTTCAACCCAAACTTAGCCTCCTTCGCTTTCCGCCGCCATAACTTTCTTCCCTTACTTTCCCAAATCGTTGCTCACCACTTAATTCAAACCACGATGCTTAACTCGTGATTTGATTGGTGCTTTGAGAATTTGCTTATCCTCCACCTTGCATTCTTCCTTGGACCTTCCCCATTAAGTGGCCATGATGAGGTGGTCCACTTGTGCGCTCCATGTGATCCTCCATTCATCCCAATTCGAATGCACTTGCCTCTTGAGTCACTTTGGTTGTCTCCATCCATTTGTACTAGCCTACTCACTAACTACTCAATCCAAGTTCTCCTTACCTATCCTCATTCACTCAAATCCTTCCGAAGGTAAAAACACAATAACAACTCACATCCTAGCCTCTTACAACATGGTACTTCTAAGACTAACATTTCACTCTTTTTATATTTTTGTGAAGTAACATGCTACTTCAAAGTGCATCAACTAACGTTTCAAGGGTCTAAGACTAAATGTGGGCACCCTTTTGGGCTCACATAATTGGCGACCATCGGGGGATGAATCCAAACATCTCTTGCTCCAAGGGTAAGTTGCCTAGTCAAGCTCGGTACTCCTTACATCTACTTCCCGATGTACGGGTAGGAAAGAGCTCACCATTCAACGATTCCAATTGAATTGAATTATTAGGAAAGACCTCATAGACAAGGTAAGGTCCTAACCATATTGCATCGAATTTCGCCGGAAATTCAAGCTTTCGTGCGTCTTGAATCATGACCATCATTCCCGGTGTTAGGGCCCTTCTCTTATGTCGTTTGTCGAAAGTAATCTTTCTCCTTCTTTGGATTGCCTCAATATGTTGAGCCGCCATTCTCCTCCCTTCGTCAAGTGCTTCCAAATCGGTTAGTCGATTTCGTAAGGATTGACTTTCGGTAAGTCTCGTACTCACGGCCACCCTAAGTGACTCGACTTCATATTCGATTGGTAGTGTCGCTTCAAGACCATAGACTAAGGAAAATGGTGTAGCACGCGTAGTTACCTTATAGGTTGTACGGTATGCCCAAAGTGCCGCCGTTAGTTTCGTATCCCAATCCCGCTTCGAGTCTATAACCGTCTTGCGTAGTATACTCACCAAAATTCCGTTAACCCTTTCCGTTTGTCCATTGGTTTGTGGGTGGTAGGGAGTAGTCTTCCGGTGATCAATTTTAAATTTCTCTGTCATCTCTCGAATCAAGTCATTCAAAAAGTGAGTACCCCTATCGCTTACTAGGATCTTCGGCACCCCGAACCGCGAAATTATGTTTTCGTACATAAATGTTGCCGCGTGTTCCGCCGTGTCGGTCTTCACCGCTTTGGCTTCCGCCCACTTGGTGAGGTACTCGGTTGCCACCACAATATATTTCATTCCTTTTGAAGATTGGGGATGGACCTCACCCACATAGTCGATGCCCCATTTTTCGAAAGGAATTAAGGGTAATGATACATGTAAAGGCATCTCCATTCTAAGGTCGTTTCGGGCATACCGTTGGCAAGCGTCGCATTTCCTTACATAGTCATGGGCGTCCTTAAATAGTGTAGGCCAAAAGTAGCCCGCTCTAAGTATTTTTTGCCCGGTGAGTTGACCCGAGAAGTGACCGCCGCAAGCGCTATCGTGGCAAGCGATTAAAATCGCTTCAACCTCCGTTTTTGACACGCATCGTCGTAAAATACCATCGGACCCCCTTCTAAACAACCTATGGCCCACTACAACAAATTGCCTACTATTTACCCTCACCTTCCTTCTCTCTTCTTTTGTCCACTCTTTGGGCAACTTGTGGGTTGTTAGAAATTCCACTATGCCCGCATACCACTCCGGTGTAGAAGTGACCACAAAGAGGCTATCATCTACTAACATATCATTTACCGGATTTTTTCCTATCTCCTCCGACAACCTAGACAAGTGGTCCGCTTGTAAATGCATACGACCCGGTTTATATTCCACCGTGTAGTCGAATTCTTCTAATAACAAAACCCACCTAGCTAACCTACCACTTAACTCCGCCTTGTTAACTAGATACTTGATAGCCAT
This sequence comes from Polytrichum formosum, assembly GCA_964035585.1. Classification (NCBI taxonomy): domain Eukaryota; kingdom Viridiplantae; phylum Streptophyta; class Polytrichopsida; order Polytrichales; family Polytrichaceae; genus Polytrichum; species Polytrichum formosum. The sequence continues at coordinate 66,861,028 of OZ037936.1, forward strand.
GTGGTCAACAAAAAATACAACCGGGTTGCACATGAGGTAATGCCTAAACTTTTTAACGGAAAACACCATGGCTAGGCACTCCCTCTCCGTTGTAGAGTAGTTTCTTTCGGCGGGGGTCAATTGCTTACTCGCATAAGCTATAGGTTGATCCTTCTCTTTTTCTCCCGTTGCTTGACAAAGCGCACTCCCTATTGCCACATTACTAGCATCACAATAGACGTGAAAAGGTTTACCCCAATTGGGTGGTATCAACACCGGATAGGTGCTCAACCTATCCCGCAATTCCTCAAAGGCTTTTTGACAAGCATCCGTCCACTCGAATTTGACATCCTTTTTGAGCAAATGGGTAATGGGCACCGCTATCTTTGAAAAATTAGGAATAAGTTCCCGGTACCATCCCACATGTCCTAACAACTTAGAGATCCCCTTGGAATTGGTTGGAGTTGCCAAGTCGCTTATGGCCGCAATCTTATCCGGATCGGGTTCTCTACCTTTCTCACTAACAACATAACCCAACAACACTCCCTTATTCACTCCCAAAAATGTCTTATCCGGGTTCAATGCTAACCTCATCTTCCTACACCTAACCAATGCCTCCCTAACACAATGTAGGTGATCGTCCACATTACTTTGTGTGCTAAAATCGTCCACAAAGACGGTCATGGATTTGAACAACAAGTCGGTGAAGATATACATTACTAATCGTTGGAAAGTAGCCGGGGCATTACATAACCCAAATGGCATCACTACCCACACAAAAGTACCCCAAGGTGTAGTAAAAGCCGTTTTATGGATATCTTGGAGGGCTATGGAAATTTGATTATAACCCGCATACCCATCCATAAAGGTATATCGCGAATGACCTCCAACCTCCTCAAGCAACAAGGTGATAAAAGGTAAGGGGAAGTGATCCTTTTGTGTGCACGAATTCAATTTCCTATAGTCGACACAAACCCTTAATTTCCCATTTTTTTTTTCTTTACTAAGACCATAGGAGAAACCCAATCCGTGATTTCCACCGGCTTGATAAACCCGGCCTTCAATAACCTTTCCAATTCCGCTTTCACCAACAATTGCAATTGAGGATTCATCCTCCTCTCCTTTTGTCTAATTGGCCTCGCCCCCGGAATTAAAGGAATCCGGTGCTCTACCATTTCCCTAGGAATTCCCTTAAGCTCATCGTAGGACCATGCAAAAGTATCACTAAACTCATCCACCAAATTGCTATACTCCCTAACCTCTTTCTCCCCCAATTTGGAACCCATCTTCATTTGTCGGGTTTTTCCATTCTTTAATTTCACATCCACGTACCGCCAATCCGCTTCCGACACATGTGCTTGTTCCTCTTTGTTCCGATACCAATCGGAAGGCACATTGGGGTAATCTTTCACATCTTGACCTACAACTATCCCCGTAGACGTGGTCTTGAAATGTAAAGGCTCCTCCAATTTCGATGACTCAATAATCACATCCTCCTCTTGAGTCCCATCTACATGAATTAAACTAACCTCACCCTCTTCCACGTCATCTACCCAAGGTGTTAACCCACCGCTAACCCACTCTTCCTCGGTGAGCACCTCACATGGCTCCAACAATGAGCCCTCTCCTAAACTAACACTAGGAAATTCACTCCCTAAGCCTACTTGGTGAAATGTAACCATTACATCAACCTCGGACTCGGGGTACTCCCTTAGCCATTGGGCATAATCCCCATTATCCCCATAATTGTAAAAATTAGGACCTAGACTTCCCGAGCCCGAATCTATAACAACCCTTTGACCTTCGGGATGGACGACTCCCACCAATGCCTTGCCAATCTCATTCTCGTTTAAGTCATCAATTTCCTTCTCCAATGGCAAATACATCTCCTTCTTCATCCATCCTTCTAATGAACCAATGGACACTATGACCCTATTACCCTCCGGACCATAAGTGATGGATGGTTTAGGTCCACCCCAATTGACCATAGCATTCGCCATCCGCAACCAAGGCCTACCTAGCAAAATGGGGAAGGTGTCCTTGTTGGAGTGCATTTTAATGACATGGAAGGTGACCAAGTACTCCTCGCCTCCCGTAGTCATTCTACAATCCTTGATCATCCCCAAAGGCGTAGTCGAACTTTGATTTGCCATATTTATGACCAAAGGTGAAGGCCCCGTGAGTCCAAGTCCCAATTTTTTCATAGTATCCTCCGGTAGTATATTTAGACTACTCCCTCCGTCGACTAGCACATTAGGAACCACCTTATCTACTATAACAACTTCTATTTCTATAGCTTTCACGTCTCTTCCACCTTGTGATTGGATCCTAGCGGCTATTTTAGCTTTCACCTTCCTCATCCTCTTGTGTACCGGCATTCCCTCCTTTAATGTTTTCCTTGCCGTGGGTGAAATTTCCAATAGTTGGCCGAAAGTAATATCCGCCTTGAGTGTACTAAGGTCCGCCCACAAGTCGTACCCGGTAGATCTTTCCACCTTAGAATTACCCACTACGTCGAATTCGTCTACGGGAACCCCCGGTCCTTCCCATTCACCCACATCGCTATTATCCAAGTCATGTACCGCATTAGTCCTCTCCCTATCTTGTAAAATTATATTTTCCCTCTCCACATCCTTAGTAGCTCTTCTAGCTACCCTATCCAACTCGGAGAGATTAATCTCTTCATCCGAAGAGTAATTTCCTTGCTCTCCTATTCCTACCTCCAACGGGGCATCCCCTCTCCTAGCCCTAGTAGTTACCGCTAGTGCAGGTGCTTCTTCAACCACACCCTTACCCTTCACTAACTCATATGTAATAGCATTGGTGTGAGGAGGCCATTGACTTTGCTCCTCTCCAATTCTCGTTGGGAGAGGAAGCATGTCATCACATGTGGCCTCCAACACTCCATCCATGAACCTAACATCTTGGGAGTTAGATGGTCCCGGATCCGTTGGAGGCGCTTGTCTCCCGTTACTACCATTAGGTGGAACTCCTTGTCTATTTTGTATTGGAATGTAACCGGTTGTAGTTTGCAAACCCGCCGGTGGATGAAAAGTTTGCCTAGCATTACTATGGTCATAGTATAAGTTAGGTGGCCTAAGTTCATTGGCCGGTACTCCTTGTGGCCTAGCACCTCGCATATTATCCCTTGCTTGTTGTTGTGGATTAGCCACCGGGTAAGGGACATTAATTATTTTGTCCGGTTGGCGACACGTATCCGAGGGATGACTTCCTCCACAATTGCTACAATTAAACTCTTGACCTTCGGACCAACATTGTCCTTGAGCGTGCCACCTTCCACAAAAGGGATGAAATTCCTTCTTCTCTAAATTTTGGCCACCTTGCCCTCTAGGTTGTGGTCCTCTATTGCTTCCATTTCCATAGTGAGGTGGCGCTTGACCTCGTTGATTTTGTTGAGGTGGGTTACCGTTTCCTCTTTGGTCACGGTTTTGTCCACTTCTACAAATTTGACGCGTGTGGCCCGGTTGGCCACATTGGACACACCATAATCCGGAAGAATGCCTACCCGACTCAACCGGGGGTGGAGGCCCCGGTTGTTGACTCCGGATCATTAATGACATTTGATCCGTGAGGCTTTGCATTTGTTTTATCATAGCCTCTTGGAATCCTAGTTGGCTAGCACCTAGTCTTCTCTCAACCTCCTCCAAGTGTGGATCCGTTCTAGGGGCCGGTAGTGCCAAAAGAGGTGCCGGTTCCCTAACCGCTAAAGGTCGGGGGCCGGTGTCCACAATGGCATATGGAATTTGGTTCTCATACTTAGCGGGTTCTACCGCTACCACCCTAGGGCGTATGGGGATGAATTGTGGGATCAATTCATCCTCCCTTCTCCATAGCCTTTCGTGATCTTTATCCAAGTTTTCAATATCTCTAGCCGCACGCTTGGCATCCGCCAAGGTCAAGGGATTCCTTTCTAGAACACCCCTAATAGTTCCGGACTTAAAAAACCCTTGAATGAAAAATTGCTTTAGCGTGTCGTCGTTGAGCATGGTACCCACAAATCTAGTGCACACTAAATCAAACCTCCTAATGTAAGCCGAAATTTCTTCCTCCCTTCCTTGCTTCAATGACGACAATGCCCTTAATGCGGTACTTTGACCCACTTCCGGCCTAAATTCGTTAAGAAACTCCCTTTGTAATTGTTCCCATCCCCTAAAATGTCCCTCGGCATGATCCCGATACCATTCATAGGCTTCCCCCTCTAGAGTGGTAGGAAACCACACTAACCAATAACCCGGGTCGGTTATGAGGAAGCTAGCCAACCGTTCGATATACCGTTCCATGTGCCGAGTGGGGTCCTCATCCTTGGTCCCATAAAATTTAGGGAGATGAGATGGCATATCCATCGCCGCTAAATTTTGTGGAACCACAATTGGTAGGCCTCTTGGCCTAACCAATGGGTCTATTGGAGGTATAGGAGGTATGGGCGGAATTGGGGGTATGGGTGGTGGATCCATCCCCCGTTCCTCGGCCATGGTGACCGGTGAACTATTCAACAATCCCCTATCAACTTCTACCGGGAATTCTTCTCTAAGTGTGTAATTTTCCGAAGAAGTTTCACCACTCAATTTGGAGGGAGTGATCTCCTCTTCAAGTTGAGCTCCAAGTTCTAAGGTGTCTAGAATTGACCTAGTCCTAGGTTCGACGTTCAAACAACTCTCTATTCTAACATTATCTTGTTCTAATCTATCACTGATTTTAGAGGACCGCCTCTTTCGAGTAGATTTCTCTAGTCCTACTATCAAACTTGGTTTTTGTGAGCGAGACCTACCTTGCATTCCATAAGAATCGATCGACCCTCACTTGACCACACATAATCCTAGCAATTCCCCTCTTAATATTTTCACTTGTCTTGGTGTGGTCATAATTTTTTTAGGAGGTGAGGAAAAGAACCTGCAAGCCCACTTAGGTGAAAGAATCCCAATAGGGGATAGGCATGTTCATGTTAATTTTTTGGTTAAGTCGGAGCATCACCTCCGCACCTTCCCGCAAATTAACACTCACCACAATACCGATTGTGAGGGGGTGACCTTCCGAGTAGATTATGTTAAAAGTCGAGGCTTCACCCTTCAACTTCTCACACCATCCACAATTCGGGAATTACCCTCTACAACGGATAACAACAATCACGAGTACAAAAGGCATTCCTTAATTAGTTAATGAGTTCACTTTGAAGAAATAAACATACCTTGAGCAATCGCATCCCCCTGTGAGTTAGCACTCCCCTCAATCGTGACTCAATGTAACAACACCATAAACTTTGTGAAATATTAATTTAATCTAGAGCATGAAATGATAACTCCCAAAACTTTGAGACTCACCCCGAGGTGAGTGTCAAAGTTCAATGTCCTAAGGTGAATTTACCCTCTAATGTTTTAATGAGCTACTCGGTTATAGGTTCCTTTTAAGTTCTTAGCAAATCCCCAAAAAGGTTGAGGACGTACCTTCGCCGCGCTCCTTCCTCAAAAATGAATTTGCGTAATTGACAATGCAATTCATTCCAAGGAATAGTTGAAATACAATGAATTCAAATGTAACCCAAAGAGAGAATACTTACCGAGTTTCGGGTGCTCCTTCCCTTCTCTCAAGTTTGTGTCTCCAATTTTTCCTAGTTGCCTCCAAGTCTCCTAGTCGCCTCCAAGTCTTGTAACTACCTTCCGCTTCGCTCCCGGCGGACGCACCAATTATGTGAGGCCAAACCCCCCACCCTTAAGCGTCCGTAGTCCGAGTAGTGGGTTTGGGCTCACATTCCTCCGCGGTATTGGATTTGGACTTGGATGAGTCCATAGTGCAAGGTTCACCCTTCAAGTGGTCTTGGATTTAACTTTGGTCTTTGCTTCCTTTGTCTTGCCATCGCGAGAGTGCTCCACATTCTCCATTAATTTGTGCACGTGGTTTATTTTTAAAGAGAGGATGCAAGTGTTAAAAAACACTATTCTCTATAGTCAATCTCAAATACATTTACTTGTGGAAGCCACACATAACACTAACTAGCATAATGTAACTAACTACTTGTCTATGAGCTAATTAAGTAGGCTATCTACTAAGCTCCTTCATGAACCCATCTCTTTACTTTCTAATTACATAAACCTAGCTCCTTCATAAACCCAACTCCTTCATGAACCCAACTCCTTAGCTTCTAACTAAATAAACCCAGCTCCTTCGTAAACCCAGCTTCTTAGCTTCTAACTAAACAAACCCAGCTCCTTTATAAACCCAGCTCCTTCATAAACCCAGCTTCTTAGCTTCTAACTAAACAAACCCAGCTCCTTCATAAACCCAGGTCCTTCCTAAACCCAGCTCTTTACTTTCTAACTAAACAAACCCAGCTCCTTCATAAACCCAGCTCCTTCATGAACCCACAACTTTGTAGTTGTAATCCCCAACTACCTCACTAATTATTCAAGCCCTTAACTAATCTTCCTACCTAATTTTCCTAATTCCACTAACAACCCCTTTCTAATCACACAATTCTTCTCTAATCCTAAAATCCTAAAATCCTAGAGAGGAGAGGGGGAGAGAGAATTTCCTAACTTCACTAAGACTAACTAATCCACACAAGTATATTTTTGCACTCATCACAACCTCAAGTGCTCAACTCTTAAACATGGAACTTGCAACCACGTGTATTCAAAACATGAACTTTAAGTACCACAAATTGGAATCATGAATTAACTTTAAAATCCTTCACGTCAACACTAATTCTACCAAGAGGTCAAGCCCTCTTCAAGGCTAACAAGCCTTGGCTCTCAAACTAAAAACTAAGCACACACATGTGCTCCAATATGGCTTCCCACACCCACACTTATAACTCGTGGGGTGCCTTGGAGCACAAAGGAAAGAGAGGATGAGTGAGGGAAGAATGAGGGATTATATAGCAAGCTTGAGGGGGTGAGCACCCTCAAGGCTCACGATAAGCCCTTGAGATTTCCTCCTACTTAGTAGGCGCCAATCCTATCTTCTAAGCCTTCCTCCCTCAAATGATCAACAAGGATCCTAATTCGAACATTTAACTAGCCTTGGCTTTCTACCTACCACACTTTACCAAACTTGGGATGCTTCAACCCAAACTTAGCCTCCTTCGCTTTCCGCCGCCATAACTTTCTTCCCTTACTTTCCCAAATCGTTGCTCACCACTTAATTCAAACCACGATGCTTAACTCGTGATTTGATTGGTGCTTTGAGAATTTGCTTATCCTCCACCTTGCATTCTTCCTTGGACCTTCCCCATTAAGTGGCCATGATGAGGTGGTCCACTTGTGCGCTCCATGTGATCCTCCATTCATCCCAATTCGAATGCACTTGCCTCTTGAGTCACTTTGGTTGTCTCCATCCATTTGTACTAGCCTACTCACTAACTACTCAATCCAAGTTCTCCTTACCTATCCTCATTCACTCAAATCCTTCCGAAGGTAAAAACACAATAACAACTCACATCCTAGCCTCTTACAACATGGTACTTCTAAGACTAACATTTCACTCTTTTTATATTTTTGTGAAGTAACATGCTACTTCAAAGTGCATCAACTAACGTTTCAAGGGTCTAAGACTAAATGTGGGCACCCTTTTGGGCTCACAGGGGTTGACCGCGTCAGTTTACCCCTGGGGTAACTGCCGGATTTACCCCCCCGCGGACGTGACGTTTTCAGGTCTGCCGTCACGTCGCTGTCACAGGACGTGACGCGACGTGACGCGACGTGACGTGTAATCCCTGGTGGCGGCCACCCTTCCTCCCAATGGTGCATGTCATATTCACATAATATAATCACAACGATACTCAACATTTTCAAATATTGTCAATGGACATTTATTCACGACACATATAATATGTCAATATAAGTAAATTGTCATATCCACATCAAACAATAAAAAACGGATTAAATATCCATATTACTTTCAATAGACATTCTCAACACACACTAAGTCAGATGACGTTTGGCGTATCCAAGAGCCAGGTTAAATTCGCAATTTTTATAATCAACAAAGAGCGGGGAATTATGTCAGGAAGTTTGAAAATAATCTCTGCAGGAGAACTAGGCGGGAAAGGCATCCAATGAGGAAGTTGGGGAAGCGGAGGTGGATAGTATAAAGGGTCGCACCCCCCAAAAGTCGGTTCTTTTTGCTCTTCTCCCACTCCTGGAATCGTAGGGAGAACTCTTAGTCGGAGCTGTACTTCAAGGTTTGCCGTTCATGAGCAGCTATCCAGAGCATGCAACCCCACTGTGAACTTCGCAATGAGCTCAAACCAAACCCACTTCGCAATTTCCGCCGCATTATACGCCGGATTTTGCGGTGAGTTTGGGTCGGTCGACCCAAACCCATACCCCATTGTGGGCGGATTTAGTATGACCTTGAGGAGGTTTGGGTCGATCGACCCAAACCCCTACACTAGTGTTGGCGGTTTTTAGTATGACCCTTATAAAGTTTGGGTCGGTCGACCCAAACCCCTGCCCTAGTGTGGGTGGTTTTTAGTTTGACCCTGATAGAACCAAACCCATCCCAACATTGTGAATGGGCTCTGGGTGACCACGAACCCATCCCGCCACAAGGTTTGGGTCGCTCGACCCAAACCCATCCCGCCAAAAGGTTTGGGTCGCTCGACCCAAGCCCATCCCCACATTGTGGATGGGCTATGGATGACCATGATCCCATCCTGCCACAAGGTTTGGGTCGCTCGACCCAAACCCATCCCCACAGTGTGGATGGGCTCTGGATGACAGTGTGTCCGCTGGACAACCCAAACCTTTACAAACCCAATGGCATAGCAGTCATTTTGATTATATAAGATGGTATTGAATTCTTTGATTAGAACCTACAATTTTTGTGATTTTTTTGACAAGGTTCAATGTTCATGTGTGTAGGCACAATGGATGGGTTTAGTGAAAGAGGGGATTGGTCATCTGAAGACATGGCCACTTGGCCATCTGCATCTGAGGATGAGCTAGACATTGTCGGGGAGGCTACTATGGATGACAGTGCAGACGAAGATCATTTGGATTTACCTTCGCCTTGCGTAGCGCACCAAACCATTGTTGAATGTACGGGACTTTCAAGGGCTTCGTGGGTGAATTTGGAGGTGGTGCTCGTTAATGATAGTGGAGTTGCTGTGGCGGATGGTATTTGTCGTAACACCCATCCACAAGATTGCATTGATGAGAACCCACTTGGCACAGAGGACGTTGGGGTTATCATATTGGAGTCACTCATTCATTCCGAGGTGGATCCCACTCATAGGTTCTCCCTCCGCAGGTGGCCATTGAGGAATGTCACGATTGATGGAGTTAGCTTGCGTGACCATGAGCGACAATACATGCAAAACCAAATGGAGCTCCAAGCAAACATTCGGCCCCGCAAAGGCTTACGAAAGTACGAGACATTGGCACGTCCTACTCCGTCTGCAACTGATTGTAAACGTCAAAGGTTGCTCGGCGAGGAGTCCATTAGAGAAGTTGCCACAAAGGATTGTTGTGTGCATCGTTGTTGCCAATTGTTTCCAAGGGATAAATTGAAGGCCATCCGCGAAGAAATGTGGCTTGGAGATTTCCGTCTAAGATCCACCAAAAAACTTGATGTCCATAGGGCGATACATGTGAATGGGACGGGTCGCAAGGTCATCACCATTGAAAGCATAGACGTGTGTTGTAAGGCATGGTACACCATTCACGGTGTGTCAAAAGCGGACTTTTATAGACAAGCTGCTTATGCCAAGGAAGGCCGCCGGTCTCGTCACCATGGGAACGTGGGCTCAAAGAAACCCAGGGAAGCAACAAGGCAAGCAACGGCCACTCTGGCGACCATCATTGTCCCGCTTTGCCGATGCAATGCCACACAAAACACGCACACTCACAACCGGGGAAAAGGTTGTGGAGAAAGTTCTTCCCACAGGCACAAAATGGAAAGACATATTGTTGGATGTGAATGCAGTTGGCGAGAAGGTCGGTTTGGAGCCAATTTCATTGTCAAAATTGAGTGCAATCAAGAAAGCAAACTTTAGCGAATACATTACAAAAAGACGAGGGGACAAATTTGCACGGTGCTCTACTTGCGAGAAGTTGAAGCGCCTTCGGGATGCACACACGATGGGTACCGAGTCTTATGCGGCACATCAATTGAACTATTTCAAGCATGTAAACATGCAAGAGGCACACCGTAATGATTACTACACAAATAGAGCTTTGTCCATCTCCAGGCCCTTGGAGGTTCTTACGGTCATCCATGACAAAATGGACCATACCAAAACAGCCTCCCCATGTTTTGCAAATCGAATCAAGGCCACGGATGGATTTTTTAAGCTGCCTGTATCCAGGGATTACACGTCACGTCGCGTCACGTCCTGTGACAGCGACGTGACGGCAGACCTGAAAACGTCACGTCCGTTTGGGGGGGTAAAACAGTTTACCCTGTCGTCACACAGGGTAAACTGTCGTCAACAGTGTCGACTGCTAGTGGGCAGTCGACGAGTTACAGCGACTGCTACTAGGCAGTCGACACACTGAATCGACTGCTAAAGGGCAGTCGTATAGGTGTGTCGACTGCTGACGGCAGTCGAATTTCCATGTCGACTGCTCAAGAGCAGTCGACTACCATAACTAATCGACTGCTAATAGCAGTCGACTTGGGTTGTCGACGGCTCTTGGGCAGTCGACATGGAAATTCGACTGCTATTAGCAGTCGACGACAGGCGGGCGACTACTTGTGAGCAGTCGTCTGCCCTTCAAGTCGACTGCTATTAGCAGTCGACTTGGACTGTTGACTGCCCAACTGCAGTCGACAACCCAAGTCGACTGCTAATAGCAGTCGACTTGAAGGGCAGACGACTGCTGGTGGGCAGTCGCACCCCTTCGTCGACTGCTAATAGCAGTCGACGAAAGGATGCGACTGCTTACAAGCAGTCGTCTGCCCTTCAAGTCGACTGCTATTAGCAGTTGACGAAGACAGTCGACTACCCAACTGCAGTCGACAACCCAAGTCGACTGCTAATAGCAGTCGACAAAGTGCGGACGACTGCTGGTGGGCAGTCGCACCCTATGGTCGACTGCTATCAGCAGTCGACTTGAATGGGTTGCGACTGCTCACGAGCAGTCGCGTAGAGACACCCATGGGCACGTGGCGTCCATGGGTTGGTCCAGGGGGCGTCTAATCGAAAGGACGCCTCCTTGGGGTATATATGGACCCCACTTCCCTCATTCCCTCACTCCCACCTCCCTCCATTTGGGCCTAGGTTGTTAATCAGCCCTTGCCATTTGGAGATAGAGGTGAGCTGGAGGGCTACTGGTGGACATACGTACTGAAATACGTATACGGGACAAACGGTATACTATATCTGCCTACTATCTGTATTGTACTGCAACCCACCTACATACGGTATACATTGTACCCCATTGCGGTTAGTTTGAACCATACCGGAAACTCTTATATGTGAACACTTATTTTGAAAGTGGTTTACATCTAATTATGTAGTTTGAACTTTGAACGGCCTTAATTTGGATTTAGTGGATTGGAAAAAAAAGTGTGGGTAGTGGCGCTTATTTTGGAAGTGCTACCATATTAGGTTTAATTTATAGTAGGCATACAAAGCTAGGGGTTAGGGGCAACGATGGCAGACGAAGATAACTTGCCGCCGGAACCTCCACGTGGCGGGGATTTGGATCCGGGGGGGACTCCGCAAGCGACACCGGGGTCGGCAGGCGCTAGAAGACGCGGCAATGCGCCGAGGGGCAGGCCGCAACCAATCAATTTGGAGGTGGCGCGGGACCCGAACATTCTCGCCAATCCCGGCTGGCAAAATGAGAGGGGCATGTGGTTGTATAGCACGGTCCGAAGGTACGTAGAGTGGACCCATTTGACGAGGATGTTCGTTCCTAGCGCGAATGCTGAACGGATGTCTAGACAACGCTATGGCATATGGAGGGAGGTGAGCCATCAAATATTTGGAGAACGGTGCAAGGAGGTGTGGGATTTCTTGTGGGGTGCACCGAGGGAATTTGATCGCGGGCATATGCTAATGTGGTTATGCCAAATGGTCTACGCGGAGGTAATTTTGGGAGTGGATATCGACTGGTCCACCATACCCCGCACGAGCCCGGACTTGAGGCAGGCACGCCGGGTCACGGTCATACCAAGTGCCGTGCTAGGACGGAACGCTGGCCGTCCGATTCCATTGGCATGGCAAACTCCAATGAATCCTTTGAGGGTCCGATCTTATTTTGATTTCCTTGCGGGACCAGATCATCAAATTGTGGGGACTCCACCGGCCGCCGAGTCAAACATGGACGAGCACAACATTGTCATAGGGTTGCCGGTTGAACCACCTAGCCGGCGACAAAGGGTCCACGTGACACCGCCACATGGTTCCCGGTTGGTTTGTCCTCCATCTTCGCCCGTTGATGTGGAGATGGCATCGGTGGTGCCATCCCCACCACTGGTAGTTGCCGACAACGACGTTGTGGAGGCATTGAGGGCGGAGTTGGAAAAATGCAAATCTGACCACGAACGGGAATTGGAGATGGTCCGACGTGCACACGCCGAGGAGGTCCAAGGGTTGAAGGCCGAGATTGCACGTTTGACCAACCTTGAACTTGCGAGGGCTGATGCGCCACAACTGCCGCAAGCAATGTCTGGTAGTGATGGACAAGGGCGGGAGCCGTCGCCCACAACAAACTTGGAGGCAATGAGGGTTGATTACGACCGGGTCATTAGGAGGAACCGGTTGTTGGAGGACGACTACATGGGCATGGTCACAACCACTATCATGTTCGCCACGCGTGAGAGGGCATTGATGGACGAGCTGACACACTATAGGGACCACGGCGAACAGTGGCCCGAACGACGGCTTATTTTTACCTCGTGGCCGCCATTGGATTTCATGTATCCTGAGAACCTCCCGGTCGATGACGACCATTACCTCAGTATTGCGTGGACCAAGAGGCCCGAGGATGAATTCCAATGGGATACCGCAGTATCATCCCGCATCGTGATACCCCCGGCCAGACCAGCCTTGTTGTGGCCATGCGTCCCCGATTGGATCAAGGACGGGAGCATGTGCCCCATTTGTTCCAATCCTTGGGGACCCGAAGGCGCATGGATCGTTGGGTCGTGCGGTCACATGGTCCACCCGAATTGTTTGTTGCCACACATGTTGCAAACACGCCGTTGTCCCCTCTGCATCGAAGGTTGTACGAGCAATTCGGAGTGCAATGGGGAATGCCTCCCGATTTTGAATACACAATAATCCATGGTGTGCCGCCCGCAGAATACGGCGATCCTCCTGCTTATAGCTGGCGTGCACGGAGGTATTTGAAGGACCTGCGAGGCTACCCGACAAACTTCACGCCTGAAATGTACACAAGGGTTGCTCATGAGTTTTACCCCGGCTCCTCTCCTCAGGCCGTAGGTTTGAGGCCATTTTTGTACCGTGTTGTGGGTGGGCATGCCGGAGAGACGGGTGAATACGTCCCAGGTCCTCACCCCCACGGATACGTGTATGACTCCAACGGCAATGTGACAGTGGGGGTATTACCACGGGAACCGGTCCCGGGCGAGGAAACAACTTGGGATGTGGAACATGTGTTGGACACAACAAGTTTTGAGGCCGATCTGGAGAGGCAGGAGGCCGTTACACAAGAGGGTAGCTTCAATGAGGTGGACGTCCAAATCCGGATGAATGAGTGGAAATACGTCAACGGCCTTTTGGACATCCGTGACGGGGCCTCTAGCCCTACCATGCAAGACGTCTTGCGCCATCCGAATGCCGCGAGGGGGTTGCACATTGGAGACCGCGCGCGCGCTCGTGCACAAGCTGACCGGGAGACTGCGGCGCAAGAACTATGGGCCATCACCGAGAGCAGGCGTGAGGCGAGGCGCCGGACACTACGGCCACCAAATCTGAACGGTGCAAGCTCAAGCCGCGGACCCCCCATTGCATTGGATAGTGATTCGGAGCCGGATTAGGAATGTCGGCTAGTGTTTGTGAGATAGGCGTTTGACTAGGAGGCATTATTTGATACTGAATTGTACACAATGCGGGAAAAACCATGATTTTGGAAATGTTTATAAGTGAATTATTGTTCACTATCAATTTTGGGAGTAATGTACAAGTGTCGCACAATGATCATTTCTTATGTTTGCCCACACAATCGGTTGCCACAAACATCCAATTAAACCATGGACTTTGCATCTACATGCATTTGCACTTGAATCAAACACGTATCGATGCAAATAACTGTGACAATGATTCCATGTGGCATGATTATAAGTTCACACCAAGAGGAAAACATCACCGCAATATTGCTGGGAATTCATATATTGCGCATTTCCAACTTAACAACATACGTAAGTATACGTGCAAGTACAAACTTGATACTACGCTCTCACCATATTCGTGGGCAAATCTTACATTGACGACCTAAGTGTGTACTCTCTATACACCCGGTATTCCTTTTGGTGCGCGGTGCACCGGTTGAACCCCCAATGAATTGCGTCATGCACCGAGTGTTTTATGGTTTGGTAGAACCTCCACAAGGTCCCATAGTTTTTTCGAAAATACAATTGATTTTTCCCCTTCGTGAGAACGTCGCTAAGGTCCTGAAACAAGTGCCATGGGAAAAGTTTTTCCTTGTAACCGATGCGGCATGCGGGCCTTTCTTGGGCGTCCAAGTATCCGCGGTGGTGACGATCAACTTGTCTCCTAGGCAGTCGAACCCAATAGAATTCAATGAACCCTTGAATCGGACGTAAAACACTGCGCAAATCGTCCTCATTTCGAGTGTTCTCTGCAACCACCTCGGGTGTAAATTCGTCCGGTTCGTCCGGCAAGCCCCATGCGTGTCGGGGATTGTAATACATACTTCTTGACGAACCACCCGCATCCCGTATCTTGCCACTCCCAGCCATCGCAATCCTATGGATTGCCCACACCGTAGTTGATCTTGGGCAATGTATGCGACGCATACAAGGTCCTCAAAATCACTACGAGGCAAGGTGGCCTCATGGTGGGTAGCACACTTGATTTTATAGGGATATCGCAGTGTGGGCCCTCGGGTGGCATCCAATGAGTTGGCAGGTTGGGTTACGGGTGTGTCTAATTAGTTGTCTAAATTAAGCTGCAAGGCAGTCGACTGCTGTGTAGCAGTCGACCATCCACAGTCGACTGCCTTGTAGCAGTCGATTTGCATAGTCGACTGCTGCACAGCAGTCGACTGTGGATGGTCGACTGCTACACAACAGTCGACTGTGGATGGTCGACTGCTACACAGCAGCCGACTATGCAAATCGACTGCTTCATAGCAGTCGACTATGTAAATCGACTGCTGGGCAGCAGTCGATTGATAAATGCCCAGCAGTCGACTGTGGCTGGTCGACTGCTACACAGTAGTCGACTGATAAAATGGACTGCTGGAAGGCAGTCGACTGTGGATGAATGACTGCCTTCCAGCAGTCGACTAAGATGGTCGACTGCTGGAAGGCAGTCATTCATCCACAGTCGACTGCCTTCCAGCAGTCGATTTTATCAGTCGACTGCTGTGTAGCAGTCGACCAGCCACAGTCGACTGCTGTGTAGCAGTCCACCAGCCACAGTCGACTGCTGCCCAGCAGTCGAATATGCGAATCGACTGCTGCCCAGCAGTGGAATATGCGAATCGACTGCTGCCCAGCAGTCGAAATTAGGCGTTAGGGTTTGGGAAGAGCGTTAACTTAGTCAAATCATGCATTAAATGCATACAATCATGACAAAGGATGCATATATATAGCAATCCAACCTCCCATTTCCCTCATTCCGAAGTTCTCCATTGGCCATAGCCTGTTTTAGCAAGCTTTGCAAACGGATAACAAAGGGAGAAGGAGCGGAGAAGCTGCTATTTCAGGGTTGTGCCAAACATGGCACTGTCGACTATTTTACCCGGATTGACCGCGGAAATTGTGGGGGAGCACATATTGCCGAAGGTCCTAGAGCCTATTTTGGAGCCATATCACCGAGGAGAGTATGGGCGGGGGTGTGAAGTGAGGGCGAATTTTTTAACTCTCATATGTATTTTTAAATACATGGGAGTTAACAAAGCTTGGCGGGAACATTTTGGTATGGGAGAAGTCTACAATGCGTTGCGTATGTCGATTTGGGACGTAGACATACCAATGGGGCATCGATTTAGGGGCGTGAGAGGGACTTCGGAGCTCGCCGAATTGTTGCGAGCGTTCCGACTGAACCTCTTCATGTTCAGCCATACGCAACGCATTGCCATCCCTATATAAATAAATGATTACTTCCTTATTAGCCACACCCGTGTGCAATATGTATGTCTAACATGTATGGGTGCAAATTGCAATATGTATGTGTAACATTTGTATGTGTATGTGCAATATATATGTGGGTTCCCGGTATACCGTATGTTCTATACGTATGCATTATATATATGGATGTATGTGCAATATATATATATATTTGGGGGTATTTGCAATATATATATGTGTGTGTGTGTGTGGACATTAATTCCATCCTCGCCCAAGACATAGGGCCTATTGGCATTACAAATCAATTCCATATGTCCTTCTCCTAACCTTAGTGCACATTGGACATTCATTTCATCATCCCCAATGACATAGGGCTAGAGGTGCATTTATTTTTACTTTTTTTTAAACTACACATTTTAAAATGCATTTTAAAATACTCGGCAAATTTTGAGGCATTTTTAATGTTTGTTATTATAAGTTCATGACTATAGCCAATCCATGGCAATAGGGCAAATATAGACGCGCTCAACTTTGACAATTGTTCCATATTACCATATAGCATTAGTACATTCAAACTCAATGGCAATGTTTGAGCCTTGAGCATTGCCACACAAATTGGCAAATATTGGAATACATAACGCACCACATGGCACATCGGACAAGTCGTGAATGGTGGTTTGCATTTACAATGTCTTCATTCTTGGATCAATATTTGGGCGGAGAAGATCTCGAAGACCTAATCCTAGAAGAGGGGAATGTTTTCGACAATGATTTGCCATAAAGGACCTCATGGACTGATGTCTTCGATGATTTTCAATAAAATACATAAAACATATTTTTAAATATTTTTAAAAATATTTTATAATGCCACCTCCGACCTCTAGAATAAAAAATGCAACACTACATAGGGCCTATTGGCATTCCAAATCAATTCCATGTGTCCTACTCCTAACCTTAGTGCACATAGGACGATTAATTCCATCCTCGCCCATGACATAGGGCCTATTTGCATTCCAAATCAATTCCATGTGTCCTACTCCTAACCTTAGTGCACATAGGACGATTAATTCCATCCTCGCCCATGACATAGGGCCTATTTGCATTCCAAATCAATTCCATGTGTCCTACTCCTAACCTTAGTGCACATAGGACGATTAATTCCATCCTTGCCCATGACATAGGGCCTATTTGCATTCCAAATCAATTCCATGTGTCCTACTCCTAACCTTAGTGCACATAGGATGATTAATTCCATCCTCGCCCATGATATAGGGCCTATTTGCATTCCAAATCAATTCCATGTGTCCTACTCCTAACCTTAGTGCACATTGGACATTCATTTCATCCTCCCATATCATACATGTAGGCTCAATTTCTAGTCAACATCCAACGTACAAATTTGAAATTCACATTATTTTTGAAAACAAACATACCAAAAAATATATATTACAAAAACTGATCACCAATACAACTAAACCCATTGAACACCATAGGACATTTGACATTACTATAAATATTCATTCATGAAGGGGCATTGTCGTTGTCTTGAGGAATAGAATTCCCTGTCCTCCGTGGCCCTCCCACAGGTACCCTTGGGGGCGGTGCTTGGTAATCACTATCATCGGGAGCTTCGCCTACGCCGGATTCATTGTCCGTGCTGGCATTGTCATCTGTTCGGGCGTCGGACTCGTGGCCATCAATTGCCGGGCCGGGAATTCGACTAAGCCGTGTGCCAGCCCTTGGCATTCTAATCGATACCATTGGTCTTGAACCCGTTGCATCCATAACGCCGTCAGTTTGTGGACGTGTAAGTGGGGTGGCCCCGGTAGTCCTCCATTCTCGCACATCCCTTTGTCGTTTTCTTTTTTGACCTCTCGTGGTCCGACCAAAGTTTGTCAATGCAATATTAGGGGGTGGCCTAGCCGGTGTGGGGCATGGGGCGTGCATGCCGATGGTGGTACCAACCAACCGGGAGCCCATGCATGGTATTGTTGGGGTCCGACGCGCAATGTGTTGCGCCAATGTGTCATCCGAGTCGGATTCCGGTGCTCGAGCAACGGCCGGGCATTGCCCAATACCTCACAATGGACTAGTGTTAAGGACAATATTGGACGTGCCCTCTCTGTGGGGCTCGGGAAAGGGTGGTGTAGTTTGCATGGGTTGCGCATCATGAATGCTATCTTGTGAGCGGTGAGCCATGAGCAGAAAATTTGAATTTTTATTCTTAAAATTTTTCAATGAAACGTATGATATAGACCCTATGACCGTGGAGAATTTATGGTTCAATTCTATAAAATATGCATATTATTTAACAAAAATTGATCAAGGTCCTATTCCCGCGGAGGAATTTTTGCAGTTCATACAAATGAATTTTATAAGCAATGTGAAATCCAAATCAGTAAACCAATATTGTCAACATTATGTCGTCATTATGTCTTTTAATAATTTTGTAAAAATTACTTCTAATAACATATAATAATTACATATCGAGTATTTTGAAAAGATATTGAAATAGCAAGATTTACAAAGTTCTGAAGGTAATAATGAAAAATCTTATCATGTATTAATGTAAAATTAACTTTAAAAAATAAATCACAATTATTTAAATATATATATTTTTGTATCAAATCAAATCAACACATATACAAAAACAACTAAAAAAATAGCTAGAATTTTACATGGTATGAATGATTAGCAACCAACAATGAATCAATTTTGTAAATTTTTTTGGAAAGACCTTGTAAGCAAAAAAACACCCTTGGTACATTAGAATCTCCCAACATGGTATATCAACATGGTTGAATTTTTTTCAAATGAACCAATTTAAATAGTCATTATCTAGACATTAGAGTGGTTAATAAATAAGATCTTCATTCGTGAAAAAATCCAAGGTTCATAAAAATAAAAATAGATCATATATTAGAAGAAAATTCACGTATTTTTATGTGGAGTGCTTCAATGATCACGAAGACATTTCAACATCATTGGAAACCTCAATCCATCCTTCCTCGTTATCACTGTCACTAGATGATCCATCAACTTCTGCAGAAATATGGAAATACTTTTCTACAGGACGGCAACTACTAGTTTTTCTGGAGAAGGGTCTGGTGATGAAGTAGCTACATACGCTTCTGCAACAATCTCAACATGAAAAGGAATAAAAAAGAAGCTGAAGAAGGTCTAATAGGGATTCTAATCTTACTGACATAGTGTGAGAGAATGCTTACATCATACTTCATCATAGAGGACTTCAACGCTTCCTTGCGCCATCTATAAACAAATAAAAATCAACCATTTAAAAATGGTGGTAAGAGAAATTGAAGAAATGTTTAAAAAATTAAAGATAGATAATGAAGACTTACTTACAAGCTTATTTGGCAGCAGTCTTCCTCTATGGCTCATCTGCATTCTCCAAAGGGCATTTCTTCTTTAGAGAAGACCTTTGTAACTTTGACTGACTGAACTTCTTCAGCTTGGGGAAGAAGAGGAACCAATACCTCTTTGTATAAGACACTATCAGATTCAAATGCAATGATATGACGATGAAGATTTTTCGATGTCCGAATAGAAGCACCTGAAATAAACAATACCATTTAGTACTTGGTATAAATTAATGACAAAACATATCAAAAGAAAAGTATAGGGAAAAAATAATACCTGTGGAGGTTGTGAGATCCATGACAATGTCATCTTTAACCGTGCAGAGATCAATAAGAGCCATGAGTAATTAGAAGACTTCTCCCGTGCACCTCTAAATGGCATTCCATTCTCCGACTGGACAGTTAGAGAATCAATATCAATGAGGTTTGTAAGATGTCCATCTGATAACAACTTGATGCTTTATGCAAGAAGTTCATGACGGTCACAAAACACAAAATTGGACATTGGAACCTCTTCATCCGGATTTTCACCGCAAAGAACACCATTTTAATTAAAATGAGACTTTTCAAAGTCTCATTTTGCCAATCACCTTAATAGCGTACATTAAGGTGAATAATTACGGAGGATGTGAACTTGGTGGGGGAACACTTGTAGGGAATTTTTGGTACTTTATCATGTACCCACTACGTACCCCATTGGAACTTGGCTTATGGGAACAAAGTTCCCCTTGGATTTCACCTTAAATTTCCTTTAAGGTGCCTCGAAATCTCACCTTAATTTTTTGTCTCAAAAGGCCAAATTGTCTCATTTTAATTAAAATGGTGTTAAAGCATTTCACCATGAAACACTTGTGCGTACGGGATGGATGATCCGGGACAGTCAAAGGAAGGCTGTTAATTGCAAACCACTTGGATTCCTCCTGAAAGTTTGCCCAATCCGCCCAAGATAAAAGCTCATTGGATATAAACTTTGAATCAGGATAAAATACAATGAGGGCATTATCATCTTGAAGAAATTATATGGCAAACTCAAAATGCCTCTTGATCCATATGGATTCCACTTTTCTATCTATACCCTTTGGTTTAGTCTTTGGATGACGGTTCCAAGGTGGAATTTCACCAGCAAGACCAAGCCCAAGAACAGGTAAATCCTCCGGAACATCAAAGATAACAAATCAACAACATTATCAGCTTCACAACCCGCATAGCTTCGAATTTTTTTACCTTGATGATCTTTAATCTATGCCTTCATACGCCTCCAAATCTTTGGCTCATCGCTCTCAGTACCATCATCAAACAAGTCTAAAATACATGAAGGACTATCATTGATGATCTCTATCCCACTCTCTACACCATCCAACTGCGAGCATGGGATAGTATACACCGTTTGTGAAGGAAAATGGACAACGGAAAGAGGCACTTGAGAAACTAAAAGAGTAATAGTTGCATGCTACTGCCTGAAGGAGAAATATCCACATAAGAAAGAAGTTTCGCTGGCCCTTCCTTTAACACAAGCTTTGCCAATTCTTTGTTCTGTGCTGCAAGCTTCTTCTTCAACTTTATTTCCTCCTCCTTGTTTTTTTTTTTTTTTCTTTCTCCTTCAAACGAGCTTCAACCTTTGCTTTCTTGTCAGCCAATTTTTTCCTTTGTTTGTCAGATATGGAGTTGTCATTACCCACCTCTGATGCATCCTCTTCAATGTGCACCAAATTCTCAGCCTCTAATTGTTGCATCATATTGTCACAACTAGTCTTCAAGGCTCTCTCCTCTCCATGATATCTTTCCTTCTCCTTTAACTCAAGATACCAAAGACATTGAAGAAGATGAGGTCTTCCAAAATATTTTTTCTGATAGCCTGAAAAAATACATTCACTCCTAGAAACATCCACCCACTTGTTAAAACGTTGAGGAATGTTCTTCCTATCAATGGCCCCCTTAACCACCAACTCCCTCTAGAAATATCTCAAGATAGCTCTCTTCATAGTATTCTCAACACCAGCTTGGACAAGAAATAACTCCTTCTTCGTATAAGTGCCACCCTTTGAAAAAAATTCTTTGAAAGCCTTCCCCACAAAGTAATAGAATGAGACTCAATCCAAGTTCCAATATCGTCCACTGGATTGGGCAAGTCCTCGGTCTTCAATATAATAGCATCCTCCTCCATAATCTTCTCAAATCGATTCACTGCCTCCTCCTCTAACTGCAACAATGTAAAATTATTTAGCAAAACAAATTCAATTCAATCTATCTAATTCTCAAATTTTAGATATAAACTTAAACTTCATAAAAACAAATGCAAATATAGGGTTCAAAATAACATACCCCAGCCCAGAAGACAGCTTGATCTATCCAAATCTGAAGAACTGAATCAGAAGCGGGTGAGGGAGGGAAGTTGTATTCTTTACGACTCTCCTTACTCATATTCCACCACCTTAACCATCTCTCTTTATGCTTCGAAGAAACCTTTGTTGTTGCAATAAGTTGTAGTTTCTCTGAAGTCATCTCAGGCTTCACTTGAAAGATATCAAAGTGACGAATAATCTACTTCCAAAAGTACAATTAGATTAGTAAAAATTTGCCCTACAAAAAAATACATAATATAAAAAAACCTTAATGACACATATTATACAAAATTTACGAAATTAATTGTTTCTTTTACCCCTCTCAAAACCGTAATCAAGCCAACCACACAAAATAACAGCACAAAAACCAGTGAAGGCCTCCTAATTTAACTAATCACTTACCTCAGCCACATAGAACTTCTTCTAAAACAAAGCATACAATAACCATGTAAAGGGCAATAAGAGGATTATTATTTCACAAATATTCATTAAAAAAAATCCCATCTAACTCCTCTCGGATCCGAGACCATGCAAACCAAGTTGAATAAAATTACAAAAAACAAAACAATCTATGATAGATGGTGGAGCACATACTTCTCTTATGAAACCATCTCCATTTGCTGGATTGGGAATTGCGAGGTACCGAGATAGGTCTGTGGAGAGGGAGGTCTTCTTTGCCTCAATAGCCTTAGTTGCGGCGACCTGTAGTTCAGACGGACTTCCAATTCTATCTTCGCCTGTACCGGTGACAAGAGTGTCTTTGTACCACCTGATTGCCTCTTCTTGCGCTGCGGAGATTTCTCGCTACAAACAAAGGTAATAAATTCAGACAAGTTCTCATTTAAACTTGTAGGTGACAAATTGAAAGTAGACAAGTAACTTACCTTGTATAAGCAATTGATGAATGCATCGTGAGTAAGATAATACCACTTCCGTCTCTTCCCACCGTGACGATTCCACTCAAGAATACTAGCTTCAAGGTCTTCATCACTAACAAATCCTTTAAGTTGATCAAAGTCTAGCAATCCCAATTGCTGGACACGTTTGACATTGTGCGTGAAGTGTTGGGCGACGTGGTCAACCTGCTGGAATGCACACACCTCAACTAAGAATACAAATGATACACGATGCATTTGCTAACATGAGTATTCAAATAATAAATAATAAGAAATTCAAAATTCAAATAACATATTTTAAAGAACTCACTTGTTCCAATCTGTCATCGCATGCAATAGCATGTTACAATTTTCTGAAGATACGTTGATGAAAACCGAACGTACGGGAACATGGAAAAATGCATCATCTTTATGGAGGGCACTAATGACATCCATCCATGCAATATGACGGTGATTCCCGTCCCATACGTAGAAAAATCAATTGGAATACTTCCCTAATGCTGGATTTTTTGCCAATCGAGCTTCAAACTTCAGGTCCTCCTTGCGCCACAAATCCGACCATGAAGCCCGATGAGTCTCCGTGACGGTTGCTTCTTCCATTCTGAAACTCCTTAAGGATAGATAGAAGCATGCTGATGCCCACCTGTACCCACGAGAGAACTCTGCCTTCAACTTCTGAATGTCAGTCTTCAAGGACTCTCTAACATCCTTCATAGGAATCATCTTACACAAGGGCACGTCAAGTTCACAGTCTGGAGATTCAAGTGCACTTTGAATTGCATCATATGAATTGCCTCTCATGGCTCTCTGTAATTTCTCCTCAATCACTATAAGAAACCGGCGTTTTTGCTCCTGTTTTAAAAAAAACACGTGACGTTCTGGAAGACGTCACGTGTTAATCGGAAACATGCGACGTTTCCGAAAAAACATAGATTTTTGGACGAGATTTCAGTTCGTGTCACCGAAAACAAGGCAAATTTTTTCAAAAAACATCTTAATGTCACTTGCAACGTGACATGTCCCTCGGGGAGATCACTCCATTGTAGAGTTGAACACCACGTGCGAACAAAGTTTGCTACCCCTATATTACATGTCATAAATAATTTTAAATTTTACGATATTTTTTCTACATATACACAACCATTGATGGTATCTTTTGTATATTTTTTTGAAATTTTTAGTCATATTCATTAATTGTAGCAAATTTTTTAGTTCAATTTTGCGTCATTCTAGTTAGAAACGGTATGTTTTATTAAAAAAATAAATCATCAAATTTAGTCACCATTTTTTACTATGTAACATGTACCATTTATATCTACTCATGAAAAAAAATTGATAAAATTGTGACCCATTTTGGTGACGATTTTTACATTTTTTACATTTTTTACATCTAAAATGATCGCACGTGGTTGTTCAACTCTACAATGGAGTGATCTCCCCGAGACATGTCCTCAGCGACATTCAACAGAACAACAGACGTTGTTTTGGTGACGTCACCAGGAACGCTGGTTATCCACGTCAGCAGCTTTGTTTGGGAGCACTTCGGGCAGCGACTGCGCAGTGCTGGGGGGGCTGCCCAGCAGTGAGAAATGTTGAAGGAGGGGCAGGTGCTTCCTGTAGGCTTTAAAAAAATGTGGACACTTTCTGATGACAAGTGTTGAATTAAAAATAGCTCGTACGGACTGCTGCATCGTAGAATTCATAAAGTAAATTTCTATGTCTAAAATTAATATATATTTTTTACTTTGAAGCTCATGAAGTGATGAACATGGTAAATAAGAAGAACAAGGAAAAGGTAATATATAGCTTCAAAATTTCATCTAAGTGGGCCTTTCATATTATGAGGCCATTTTCGTGGGCCCAAAAAATTAGGCCATTGAATTGGGAGCACCTATTGCCCACCCTATAATTTTAAAATACATAAAGAGACTAGTACTTTTCTAGGAAGTTGGCAATTGCAGAAAATATCAATTTCAATTTTCGTGGTATTCATTACATCATATCCATTTTATGTTCCAAAATTTCAAAAACTGCATATTTAATTAAATTATTCAATCATATATTGCTAACAGCACAAACATTCATGAATTCTAAATTATTTTAATTGTCACATGATATCCTTAGACATGCTTTCGAACGCTGCTAATGTCCACGACAACATTGCGGTTGACAATTGCAGTGCTGTATGTGTTGGAAATGAGCAGCCCCACTATGTTCTATCTACTTCTTCTTGCGTACGAGCCTCCGGTGCTTCTACAACATACGTACCACCTTCGTTGGCCACTTCTCTGTCTGTCTCTACCTCCAATGCTACAGGTTGAAGCCCCACAAAGTCGTCATCATTACCCACTTGAATCATTGAAGGTACTGGTGAATCGTCCTGAATTTCTCCACGTCTGCCTCTGACATTCGTACGACATATGACCTTCCACCCAGGCTTCTGAGGGTCATCTGCAAAAAAAACTTGTTGACAGTGCATGGGAAATGCAAAGGAATCCGCATGCACCTTGCCATCCATATGGTTGAAATTCGCGATGGCAAAGCCATAGCGATCTCGTTCGACATGAGGAAAGCGACTGGAAGTGCTACCTCGGACCCAATCACACATAAGCACAGTTGTGCAATGATTTCGATAGTCAAGCTCCAATATCTCTTCAATGTACCCCACATAGTCATGAGTTCTCTCAATAGGAGGGAAGCTAAGACATGAGCGATGAGCAGTGAGCAATGAGCAGTGAGCGGTAACACATGAGCAGTGAGCAGTAAAAAACACCAAATTTAGAAAATAAAAACGGTTTTAGGATACACATTCTAAATTTGATATGTTTATTTGTCAAAAAATATATTATAAAATATGTGCATTTTGGGAGAAAAAAAATGAAGGGAGCCTATTACCATGGATAACTAAAAAAATATCAATCCATTGTTGATTTTTATTATAAAAATCCACACTAATACATGTCACTTACTGAAATTGTGAAACATGCGGTTGAATACAACCCTTGCAATATTACTCACAGTCTACCATGCCTGCAAGTTCAAGTAGCCGCATGACCTCATTATAGGAGTACGTAGGAGTGTGAATGAACTTGTCACTATTGTAATCCACCTTGCACAAAAATCTAAACACATAATAAAGATGTTTGCAATACACCCATTTCTCTTTTCTTCCCAAAGATTGAGCTGACATTTTTGTGAAGTCAGGGCATGTGCATTGCGGTATATCACCAATTGTGACACGATATGCAATATCCTCCTTGGAGACAATGTTGATTAACACTCCAAATCCAGGATATGGAATGGCAGTTACTCCCACCACATAATAACCATCCATAAGCCCAGTGCTCTCCCATTTGTTTTTGTGTTCTGCCATCGGTGCTGCTAGATTACGGCGCACTGTCTTTCCAAACCTGGAAGTTGGATGGACATCCGGGTTTAGTGGAGCACGGAAACCCATTCGAGGGATTGGAAGTGTGGTGATTGTGGAAAGCCTGCTGCAGGGGGAAAGAACCTCCCTCTGCTGCAATTGGAACCCAGCGTCTTCGAGTGCCAATACCTCATGCTTTGAGAGATTGGTACCTATCTTCACCGGCCATGTGTTGGGTACTATAGGCCAATCCAACACGTATTTTTTTTTGCTACCATATACACAACGTTTGATGTCGTCAGGGCAAAACCAAAACTCGTACTCCACATTGTTGGTGGAGCGATACTCCTTCTTCAATCCCTTGTACGTAGGAGCAGGGGTGCCATGTTTTCCAGTCCCGACTTTGGCGTTGCAAAGAGCCCCGGTATTGGCTTGCATGGCCCAACATCTTTTGGCAGAGTTGGATGGCAATCTTGCAATGTGCCAATGGGAAGTGGGACAATCAGTCTCTAACACGGATGTGGTATGTGCCACACCATGCTCTGCAGAATTCAAGGACTCCTCTATGCATGCCCTTTTAGCTCTTGTATCTGGGCGAGGAATTGAGTAGTTCACTTTGTCAAATCGATGTGAATCGCAATCTGCACCTGGTGGCAGATTAAGCTTCCGTTTGGTAGATCCAAAAAGCTCAGAACCCTCCAGAGCACAATCCCTAGTGTTGAGATCTTCCGCACCTGGATAGGACTTCATGGCCTCTGCCAATAGTTTCGGATCTCCATACTTAGCAGCAGCCTTCAATTTCAAGGATGCAGAATCAGGGCCTTTGCCAGCAGAACCACCTTTCAACCACGACCTGTAATTTGCAATCTGCATGAATGCACGGATCAAATCGTCCAATGTCGCTTCGTACAAACAAGTCATTTTGTTTCCGGATTGTTGGAGCCACTTGTTGTGCACCGTCTCTGCAAGGTTACACGTTGGCATTTCTGCACGTTCATTTATAGTCATATCCTGCAAACATCAAACAAATTGTAGTAAATTTCATATACCATGGATATTCAAAATCAATGCTTAACACTATATTCGTTAATTGGAGACTTTTGAAAGTCTCAAAATGAAATACGCCCATAGTTTGGGATGCCAATATTATGAGCATGCGGAACATTGGGAACATCGGGAACATCGGGAACATCGGGAACATGACGGTTTGCAACTTCGCATGCAAAGAATATGCACAACACTCAAAATAGTAAGTCTTTAAATCATAATCAAAACATGAACTATAAGTGGAAAATAACAATCGAATCCCAAAAACAAATGCTTTTATATCCTTATAAAGTTTAGGATGCGCATCCCATATATAAGGGTCTTATGAAATTGGATGGCACATCCCAAACGTATGTATAAATTTGATACTATCCGCAATAAAACCAAGTCTACAAAGTGCCCCTATTTTCCACATTAATTCCAACCTACGTTATGTTTCCCCATCTCCATCTTCCGCTTCATATCCATTATCGGCATCATTTTCCGCAGCTGCAATACGTACCAAGTTGTCTTTGGCAAAATCTATATGTTTTTGGGGGATGGTCATTGTTTCCGATTTAGAACCTTTGCGCGGCTTCCAAGCACAAAGGATGGTATCCGTGTTTATCCAAACCGGTCCGTACGCGGAGTCCACTGTCCACTTGAAACCCTTTTTGGTGTCCCAACCTAAATAGGTGCGGAGCACGTTCTGGTCTTTGGTGCTCGGACGGCAATATTCCACTTCAATTTGACGAAAGTTGGGGCTAGTTCTAACAAAATTGGGTGAAGACAATGCTTTCACCAACCAAATTGGTTTGGGGTGCTCCTCATCTCCTGCTCGTACGAGGACCATATAACCCTCGTGGCAATCAACACCCACACGAAACGACGGAGCCGGACGATTGCGCGCAGGGCCAACGTAATGCTCGTCCATTGCAAACTCTTCACGGACGTCTCCATTGCTAAAGAACATAGCATCGGACTCCACAACTGTCAAACGACTTTGTGGCCAAAATCCTTGTGTCAAAGTCGTACGGGTGTCGACACCAACGGTCATCAAGGCTGAGCGTATGCGATCCCAATACGCGATCAACGGCTCATGAGTATCCCTAACACGTCTGGTGATGTCTTTTTCACACAACTCTTTCCAATACTCAATGAACCCGGATATGCCTTTTATGATTTCCGGCCCATTCCTCATGGGATCGGGTTTGCAAGGCTTTGGTTCCCCATCCGGAAGCAAACATTTCCCATCCTTGTCTTGACGCCACACGAGTATACCATCCTCCGGGCCCCAATTTGGAGATGTGCACAAAAGCTTGAACTGCATGGCGGGGACACCATCATCCCTCATATAGAAGCGGAATTGTTGTGCTTTGGTATGTCCCACCAGACGGTCCACTCCCTTCAACATGTATGGCTTGATGAAGGCCTTGAAATTTGGTATTTCTTCAATCATGTGCGGGATCACCGGCACATTGTCCAAATCCATGTATGATTTCATGAGAAGTGGTATGGTGGGAAAATCCTCTTCATGCAACTTCATGCTCCAACGGCCAAATGAGGCATCAATATCGTCGTGCGTGTGCCCCACCATCAAGAAAGACACAAACACCTCTTTGAAGATGCCTTTTGCCACGAGCATCGACCAAAAACAAAACACGTATCGGCATTTGTTGTCTTTAGCACAATTATCAAGTTGAACGTGGAGAGTTGGAGGCAAGGGTTTTGCAATAATGGGTTCTCCGGGTGGTTCCGGCAATGAAGACATACAAACTTCCTTCCCTTGTAGCACTGCCTCATAAAGGGGTGTCGTTCCACAACCATCGAAAAGGGCACGGGAAGAGTGTACCGGTGGCTTTTCGAGATCGCGCAATAGTTTTGCAAATGAACCGACCGTGTGGTTGGCATCGCCAGGGTAAAAATCCAAACCATAATGGGCATATTTGACATCCACATGTCCATGGGCGATCATACCTAAGAAAAACAAACGATGCGTGAACAACAAAAATATGAAATAACTACACACCGGATGGATGGAGTTGGTCATTTGGAAAACAAACCCAATGCAAATCGGAGATCCTTTCAACACACATGTGGAATTCTATACGAACCTGTGACAACTACAGGCAACTTGAAGAGACCATCCGTGGCCTTTATTTTGCGTGCATAACAAGGACATGCGGTCTTCGCATGGTCCATTTTATCATGAATCACTGTTAGAACCTCCGCGGGCCTCATTATGGATAGTGCACGGTTCTTGTAGTAATCTTGACGATGTGCCTCCTGGTTGTTGACATGCTCAATGTATTTTCTCTGGTGTCTAGTATGGGATTCAGTGCCTATAGGGTGGGCGTCTCGAAGACCTTTGTATTTCTCACACGCCGTACACCTAGCGAACTTGTCCCCAGGTCTCTTCAAAATGTATTCCGCAAACTGTTGGTTTTTAATTACACTCAACTTGGACAACGAAATGGGCCCACATCCCGCGATGCGACCCACTTCGTTGATGTCCATTAAGATGTTCTTCCATTTCGTGCCCGTGGGCAACACCATTTGAACAACTTTCTCACCTGATGACAATGTCCTCGTCTTGTGGGGCATTGCATCGGCCAATGACACTATGATGGTGCAGAGGGTCGCGGATGCTTGGAGTGTCGCCTCCCTAGGTTTCTTTGTGCCAGAGTTGCCATGAAATCGAGATCGGCGACCCAACAAAGAATACTTCCGAAACCTATAGAAGTCAGCCTTGGAGACCGCATGGATGATATACCACGCTGTGCAACAAACGTCCACATTCTCAAGGGTCACGACCTTACGGCCATGGGTATCAATGTGCAAATTTCTGTGGACCTCGAGTTTCTTTGCCGACCGCATACGAAAATCCGCAAGCCACATCTCTTGACGAAGAGACCGAATTTTTTCGCGTGGAAAAAATTGGCAACATTTCATCGTGCAACAATCCTTTCCAGAAACGAGACGGATAGAATCGTCTCCCAAAATGCGATCCCGCCGTCTCTCCGTATCTCCGCGAGACACGCGACTTGAATCGTATTTACGTAGGCCTTTGCGAGGACGAATTGTGCCCAACAAAGCTAACTGCGTTTGCTTGTGCCGCCGTCCATGATCCCACAAGCTTACTTCTTCATGGAGAACCCTACGAAGGGGCCATCGACGCAAGGAAAATCTCCACGTCAACGGGACCTCACACGGTGCCAAGGAATTCAAGATGCACACGCCCACATCATCGAAACCAAGGGGGTTGACATCAACACATTCACGGGGATCGGAGTTTCTACATATGCCATCTGCCACCGGGACACCAAGCTCGTTTAGTAGAACAACATCTAGGCCCACCCATTCCTCCCTCCCGAAACCAGCACATAGAGGAATGTCATCATGGTCATCCCCAGAATGTGGAGATTGTTCGTGGAATTTGAAAGATTCATGGCAGGAGGTATACACAGACACGCCCACCCCGTTCGTCCCGTCATTAGTGTCCGCAGACGGGGACGAGAGGTCACATTCAATATCGGAGGACGATGCATTCGTCGAAAACTCAAATGCACTATCTCCATCATCCACTGCCATCACACCTAAACAAACAACCATGTCATGACCAACCACACAACGGATGTCACGCATACAAGAACGGATGCCACGCATACAAGAACGGATGCCAAGCATACAAGAGCGCACAATATCTGT
The DNA here is from genome assembly GCA_964035585.1 of Polytrichum formosum. Lineage (NCBI taxonomy): Eukaryota > Viridiplantae > Streptophyta > Polytrichopsida > Polytrichales > Polytrichaceae > Polytrichum > Polytrichum formosum. The sequence goes on from OZ037936.1 coordinate 66,891,971, forward strand.
AAATACATGGCCCGAACTTCGCAAACAACCCATGCTACTATTGGAGTGTCTAAATACGAACAGCTGTATGTTTCTGGCCATACTCTGTCAACTACAACATGGACCATCGCCATTGTGGTGTTTCAGGCCGTTCATTCATAAAAGAAATGCCATCCTGTGTATTGGACGAAATGGATAAGTGTGCGACAAAACAACGTCAAGTCGTCCAACCTACAATAGCATATTTTCGAACCCCCGTTCGTATATATCTACCATTAGGTGTATTTTCATAAATGTATCTAGAGGGATGTAGTGCTGCGCAGAACATACTCTCAGGTGGTATTTACGAACGCACGTTCGTAAACTCAAGGCCATCGTTCGAAAGGGAGTTCGTAAATATGCCATTGAAGTATTTACGAACGCCCGTTCGTATATCACTGACATAGAGTGCCTAGGCATAGCCATATGTATACTATCTCCACATGCTATACTGGTACACATGCGTGTACAACATCCGAACGTCCGTTCACAAACTCCTGAGTGGCATATTTACGAAATCCATTTCGTATATCAATGATATATTCAGCATATGCATCGCCATACGTATCTGGACATGGTGTTGGTGTGGACCACACGCAGGTGCATTTACGAACGGACGTTCGTAAACTCCCGACCATCATTATCTGAACTAGTGACAAATGCGTGTGCGACATACGAACGTCCGTTCGTAAATCCTTTGATGGCATATTTACGAACGGGCGTTCGTATATCTCTGCCATATTGTCAGTGCATAAATGTGTAGGAGGGATGTCACTGGATGCGCAGACCGTAATCCTCGGTGGTCTTTACGAACGTCCGTTCGTAAACTCAAGACCATCCTGTGTCTGATCAACCTCCAGTGCGTGCTCCAGCTTTACGAACGTGCGTTCGTATCTCTGCCGTATTGTTTGTTTGCATAAATGCCTGGAGGGATGTCGCTGTATGCGCAGACATCATCCATGGTGGATTTACGAACGCACGTTCGTAAACAGAGGACCCTCCTATGTCTGATCCAATTACAAATGCGTGGACTTAAGCTTTACGAACGTGCGTTCGTATCTCTGACCTATTGTTTGTCTGCATGAATGTCTGGATGTCGCTGTTTGCGCAGACATAATCCCAGGTGTATTTACGAACGCACGTTCGTAAATACTGTCGGCCATCCTATGATCCACCCACTAAAGCGTGCTCCATCTTTACGAACGTGCGTTCGTAAAGCTCCGGTATTAACGGCGGTATATGCGGTGACTGTACGTTGTCTTGTACCTAGGGAGTGTACGCTTGATGCACAGGAGAATGGCGTGAGCACGCTCCGTGGGGTCTCTAGGGTGCACACTTGGCGTCTGCCGCAAAAAAGAGCTCTGTTATGGGGGGGAAGAGCTTTAAGTACTTCTCTGGAGTGGTTCAAGGGCCCTTGGATGCTATTTAAAAAGCGGATTCCCGCCGCCTACTTTGACCTAACAATATGCCATTCTATCCATGCGGAACATACATGACCCTATGTATGGAACATGAATGGCATGCACGCAACATATTCAAAATATGTACATTGGTTATACACCTTACTTGTTACCAAGGTCTGCCGAAAAAAAATTATAATTTTTATATGTATATATATGTGTATATATAAATGTGTATATATAAATGTGTATATATATATATGTGTGTGTGTGTGTGTGTAAATATATATGTATATATGTGTGTGTGTGTGTATATACATGTGTATATATATAGATGTATATATATATGTATTGTAATAGTTAATGTAATCTAAATATGATGATGGTTAAGATAGAATAAATGATCTGCAACCAAGGTGTGAAGTACAAGTTTTTTGTCAATTAATATTGTTACCTATTATATATTACCAAGGTCTAAGTGAGATATATATATAGAGACAATGAGGTAAGAGTGGGTAAAAATTGATTGTGGAGGCCCTTAAACTTGTAGGTATAATCATATGATTCACATCAAAACATGCCCGTAATACGCTCACAAAGTGCATGAACACCAATAAAAGGCAGGTTTATCCATTATTATAATGGCTTGTAAGGTAGATTAAGGATATGAATTCAAACCATACCTAGATTAAATGTGGGTTTTATTTCAGATCCCACCCTAGCTGTGGAAAGAGTGAATTAATCCGGCATGTGTGGTCATGGATTGTGTGATCAATCAATTTGCACTTAACACTATTGAAGATTTAGGGATGTAGGGTTTAGGGTTTGGGGTTAGTGTTTAGGGTTTGTGGAAGTTGTGCATGTCTAGTAGTTAATACAATAGATTAGTACACACACAAACAACATTGACCTATCAAAAACCCATATCGCACTAATGCCCCCTTCCCACCTGACTTTAGGTAACACTAAAAGTTGGTTCTAACAACCCGGCCTTCACAGCATCGACATTATGTATTGCCGAGCCTAGTTTGCAAATGATGTGGCATGGCTTAAAAGTGGAGGTCTTAAGCCTCAAGCACCAACCCTCCCATCGGTACCTAAACATGAGGCAATAATCTAGGACGTTTAAAAGTGGTGCCTCCCATCCTTGTCATTGGTTTTTTTAGTCTTTAGCTATGAGGGCACAAGGAGCTCCGTTAACAAAAACCATTGGTCAGTTAGGTGAGTGGCAAGGCATTTGGGGATGGGACAAAAACTGCCCAACAATCCTTGCTTGGTAGATAAAACAATGAAGATGTGTGAAAGGTAATTAGAGAAAACCTACTTGAAAGTCTCCAAAGCAAGTTCTTGTAGGTGCATTGGGATAGCCGTATGCCTCCGCTATAAGGGAGGGATCTTTACCCGTTTCCTGGGAAATACTTTTAGTCTTAGCTAAAGTCAAGTGGGAAGGGGGCATAACTTGTTAATTTATGTGTAGTTCACATTTGATGCTAGCCAAACATTCGACCACATGGCTCAAATGTGCTAGTTCAAGTTGGCACCTAATTAAATGAATTGACGACCTTTTGGAAATTGAATTTTCATCCACCTCTTGTAAGAAAAGGACACCGCCTCCTGCCAATCTCAAATTGGGTTCTTTTTGAACCTAGTAATTATTTGAGGAACCATCGAACAACATGAAAGATGTCTCATTCATGAAAACACTATATTTCAAAAGACCATATCAACATCCTTGGGGTTGAATTCTTCTTCGAATCCCTACTAAATGACGTGCATTGTTCACTACGATTTTATTATCGGTTCCCTATTTAAAAGATGTTTACAAGGAATCCGAATGTAGATGTACTAGGGGGATGCACCAATCAAAATTCATGTATTTATACTAAGTTCTTATGGTTAAGGTGATAAACGCATCCACTACATATACATATTACAAAGCATGATTATGTCATGCCTTTCTTATACATCCAATCCCATCCCATCCCCCAATGTCCCCGTCCCCATGCCCACCTCCCATCGCATCCCATCCCCCCCATCCCCCCATCCCATCCCCCCATCCCCTCATCCCCATCCCATCCCCCCATCCCCCACCTCCCCATCCCCCCATCCCCCATCACCCTCTCATCCCGGCCCCCCCAATGGGGGGAGGCCACGTGTCAACGGCGGGAAAACCCTAGCGGCGGCGGCTACCTCCCCGCGCCCCCTCAGCTCTCCTCCTCATTGTCATTTGGAGCAGAGAGAGAGGAGCGGAGCGCCGAGCAGATGTGGAGCGAAGCTCTTGCGTTTTTTCCTCTCGTCTTTTAATAGTATTGTGCGTGCGTGTGTTGAGAGATATTAGTTTTGTTGGCGCGAGTTTCAAGAGTTTAGGGCAAAGTGCTTATGTTACAAGCTTGAGAGTTGCAAGGTTTTGCGTAGCAAGCTTCAGACTGTAAAGCGAAAGAGTTACAAGGTTGAGAGTTGCAGGGTTTTGAGTAGCAAGCTTGAGAGTGTAAAGCGGAAGAGTTACAAGCTTGAGAGTTGCAGGTTTCAAGTAGCAAGCTTGAGAGTGTAAAGCGCAGTACAAGGTTGAGAGTTGCAGGTTTCAAGTAGCAAGCTTGAGTGTAAAGCGCAAGAAGTACAAGGTTGAGAGTTGCAAGGTTTGGAGCAGCAAGCTTGAGTCACAAACTTCAGAGTTGCAAGGTTGGGAGTTGCATGTACATCAGAGTAGTTGCTAGGGTTTGTATATAACTTGCGAGGGCTTAAGTGTGAGGAAGGTGCAAGGGTGCATTTCAAAGTATACATTTGTGAGGTTCTCAGGGTTTTCCAGTAAGGGTGGAAGATCAGGTTTTTGGTGTAGAACATTTCAATGTGAGTACAGTAATCCTTTTGAACTCTTCCCTCACATTTTGAGTTTGATTATTGTTGAGATACATGTGTTTTGTTATATGCATGATGAGCTTTGGCCTGTTCTGTATGCAAGTTAAGCTATGATCCTCATTCTGAATTCCTCATCACATTCTGAAACTCAATTTTGTTTGAATCTATTCATTTCTGCAGTTTCATTATTCTGACCATGCGTTGCAGGCACGAATGCAAGCATTGCTCAGCCCAATCGAGCAGCAATTGGTACACGTATCCGTACATATATATATATATATATGTATGTATATATACGTATACGTATACGTATATTTATACACAATATTTCCAATAAACACAAAAGATGACCCATTTACGAACGAGCGTTCGTAAATGGGTAGACGGCGTTCAACACAACCCCTGTTTACGAACGCACGTTCGTAAACAACCGTATCCAAAACCCAGTGCCTCATATTTACGAACGTGCGTTCGTAAACATATGTACCCAAAAACCAGTGCCTCATGTTTACGAACGTGCGTTCGTAAACAACCGTACCCAAAATCCAGTGCCTCATTTTCACGAACGTACGTTCGTAAACATTTATACAAACTAGGGGCTCAATATTTACGAACGCTCGTTCGTAAATATATACCTAAAATGCGAACATTAACAAATAACAAATAACATCAACATGCTGCATTTCCAAATAACCTTCGATAATATGCATCACGTAAGACGCATACATGAGCAAACAAATACAAGTACAATACTTTACGAACGAGCGTTCGTAAAGTAGTAAACTTAATTAACCGCCTTGAAAATCACAATCATTTACGAACGCTCGTTCGTAAATCTCCTAAAAATCTGCTGGAACACTTGATTGAATACAATTTATGACGATCATAAATACTCCACAGATCTTAGTCAGATCCTACCCACATGCCAATCGGTAATGTTACGAACGAACGTTCGTAAAACGATCCTAACTGTTTTGTTATGGTGCAGATGGCCAGATCGAGCAGAAGCGCAATTGACCTGTTCGCCGTGCCCATTGATCGCCTCCCAGAGTCCGTTGCGGACTCAAACGGTAACGCGAATTATGTCCCAAAAGAGGATTTCATGGGGGAGTGGACGGCAATACCAACAAAAATGGAAGACGGTCTTTTCGCGCTCCGTTTCACCTACGAGCTGGAAACAAGGCCAGACCAGCCAGAACAGTGGGTGCAGATGAAGACGTGGGAGATAGAATCCATAGAGGCCCAGGGAGATTATGTTATCTTGGACATGAAGAACAAGAAAGACCACATCAATCTCCTGTTGCATTACTTGAAGTACTCCTTCTCTTACGTCTACGCGTGCTTGAATGTTGCACCAGATGCAAAACACTTCAACCTGGAGGATCTATTCTCAAAGTACATCCTCAGCCAATTTTGGACTGCCAGGAAATTGACTGCACTGGCATTGAACATCTCCAAGTACAACAGTGCGGTCGCGGAAGCCAACAAGAAAAAGAAAAGTCCGAGAAAACCATCTGCATCGGGGGCAGGAGGTTCCAGGAGCGCACCCAGGCCAGTGCCTTCCGCGAGCAGGTTGCCGGAGGGGCCAAGCAGACAATCCACGCCATCCAAAAGGTCGAGAGACGACTTGGAGAGGTCGGGAGTGACCGAAGCCGCTGAGGTTAGCTCGCCGCCAGTTATGCCCACCCCTTTGAAGAAAGGAGAGAACCCGGACGCGACGAAGGCGACCCGTATCCTGAGAGAGTTCAACAACTACTCGAAGGATTGCTGGCCCATGGGGCGCCACTTCACCTTCAACGTGGACTGCTTCAAGTGCGAGAAATCCCCCAACAAGTGGGTGGTTAGGTCTCGCGAGAGCGAGGGCGTGAAGTGGCAGATCAACAATCTCATGAACAACGTGAAGTGGGATAGGCAGACTGTCTGCGTCATGCCCAAGGGTTTAACTTCTCGTCCCACGGAGAGGGATTGGCCCCGAATCCAGAATGGCGAGTTCTGGATTATCGATGGTCAGCACAGCTTGGAGGCGTCGCAAATCATCCTCAAGGACGATAACTTCCAACACGAGCTCAAGGCGGAGCTGCGGTACTGGAAGGCGTTCTTGGTGTGGTCGGACGACTGGGACAAGCTCCGGAAAATATCGACATACCTGAATTCCGGAAACAAGATCAAGGCTTTTGAGGCGTCCTGGGCGGCAAACATAGTGGCTGCGAGAGACGTATGGGTCGCCCACGGGTGTCCGCCAAAAGAGAGGGAGAACGCCAAAAGCCAGTCTCCACAGTGGAAGGTGAGTTTACGAACGAGCGTTCGTAAAGTGTGGGCTGCAATTAGTTTCTCCCAACTCGCAATTAGGCATCAATTGCATTTTCGTGAAATTACGAACGTGCGTTCGTATTTAATTTACAACACTGATCCTTGTTCGTGTATTGCAGGCGTTTTGTGACGCGATGGTGGACAAATTCTCCTCCATCGACATGAAGTCCACCACCACGAAATCAGTCCTGGAGCTCAAGGGCGAGCTCCGCCTGATTTGCTGCAACAACAACACCTGGGATTTGTGGACCCACTTTTTCGACGCTCACAGCTCGGGCGATCTGGTCAACCCCGACACTGAAGAGAAATACAACGTCGACAAGAGCGCGGAAGCCCCTCCACTATTGAGGGAATTTTTCAGGGCATTGCAAGGACTCACAGAGTCGGAGCTGCAGCGATGTGCGGTCCACCTTCTTGGGAATACAGTGGGAAGGACCATCCCGTATCCCAAGATTTTTTTGAAGAGACCAAAGCACAAGCCCGGCACGTACTCCATCAAGGAGTGGTGCGACTACAGGAAGCTCAAGACTGCTGCGATCCGGGAGTTGAGTGGGCTCTTGCCGGAGATGCAACTCTTCCATGCCGTCGGCGACGTCAATTGGGCAAATTGGAAGGGTTTCAAGGTGCAGTACAACATAAACGGCGCATCGATGCGCAGTTTGGTAAAGGAGCACGTCGCTGTCTTGAAGCTAAAGGGAAATAAAAGAACAAAGAAAACAGAGACGGAACCTGTGGAGCTGCAGCGGTACATCTCCTTCTTGGAGAGGAAGAGGAACGCCACATTTGAGGGGGTGGCAAGATTTTGCGTGGTGACAACGGGGCTGGAGAGGACCTCGTTCTCCAAGTGGGACGGAACCATCAGCAGGGCTGTGCCGCAAGGCAGGGTGCGAAGGGGGTGCCGTTCTACAACCCCTTCATGGCCAAATTCATGGAGTACAGATCTCCGGCCATGAGGGAGCCACACGTGTGGCTATGGATTGTGGAACAGGAGAAGGCCTCCGTCGTCACGGAGCTGTACGAGGACACCATCAAGTTCGAGTACAGCATCTTCCACAGCACGTATGTCCCTGCGAAGACGGAAGGGATCGTGGCCATCAACGAGGCCAGGGGCAACAAGCAGGTGGGAGCGGTGAGCCTCATCTTCTTGACCTTGAATACGGCAAGGCATGGGCGCGCACCTATCAAGGCCAACAACACCTTCAAGAAGATCTACAGCATTCCACACCCCCCTCCCAAAGATCTCTTCCAGGAGACGCTGTACACGGTCTTCCCCGCCTTGGAGCTCAGGATGGAGTTCTACATCTCCGTCCTCCAAGCCCTGGCCACGAATGGTGAGACGATCTACAACGTGTGTGGAGGCAGCAAATTCATGTACGCTACAATGGTAAGATCTCATTTACGAACGCTCGTTCGTAAATGCCATTTTCTGAGGCATCTTTGAAATTCAACTATTTTTGTTGTAATGTATACTGCTCGGCTCATAGGGTTGATGTTTACGAACGCACGTTCGTATATGGCTAACCGATTTCCTTCTGTGTCTCAGATGTTGGGCCTGTGCGTCAACAGTTACGTTGACGCCATAGACGAGGAGGACTACAAGGTCCACAGGTCGAAGGCGTCGACCATGGATTTGGGCGACATAACCGCCACGAGGACGGACGTCAGCGTGTCTGCCAACGAGGGCGTGCCCGTGATGGAGGTAGAAGAGGATGAGCCGGCCCCATCCGTCAACGTGGACTCCATCATCCGGTCCTTCGACATCCCCCCGCTTCAAATAATGGGCCCGTCGGGTAATCCATCCGACGCGCAGGGCACTCCCGGTGGTTATACGGGATCGTCGGCGGGGGCAACACAAGACGTCCTCCCCGCGCGCGTCTCTGGCGCGGACCCCTTCGGCACGCCTGGCGGGTGTTCAACGTCGGTATCCCCAAGACCAAGGCTGCAGGTGCCCAAAATGGAGAACCTGGATGTGCTGGACCAGCGCTCCCGTCCATCGTTGGACCACTTCCGCAACACGCGACGGAGGATGAAAAAGACCCCGTACGTGGAGTTGCCCGAGGGAGCAGTCATCGAGGTCTCCGACGAGGACGAGGGGGACATGGAGATCATGGTCGAGCTGGGGGTGGAGTTCGACAAGAACAAGCGGGTCAAGGAGGAGGCTCTCTCTGTCGCCGAGCTCAACGCCAAGCTCGAGCAGAAGATGAAGGAGGACATGGCGGCCGCTGCAGCAGAAAATGCCAGGAAGATGTCCGTCATTCAGGAGGAGATAAGGGCCTCCAACGCCAAGACGGACGCAATCCTGGAGATGCTGAGCAGGATGCAGAGCTTTGCGGCTCCTCCACAGCCAGCGTACCCCTTCCCTCCTGGGTACCCATCCGGCCAATACCCCCCACATCTCCCTTATGCTGGAGGACCGTCATTCCCGGCTCCACCCCACCCGACGCCGGTGGGGACTCCTCCACTCCCGCCGGCCACCACCATCACCCACGATGCCGTCGCGGCGGCCATCCAAGAGGACGAGGATTTACGAACGCTCGTTCGTGAATCTGCAGGTCCGGCAGTCCTCACCCCTCCCCCGTCAAGGGTAGGACTGCCTTCACAGACGGACACAGCCTCTTTCGCGGTCGTCCAGAGGGGAGTAGGTAGGGAGGGCGATGACACTGCGCAACACACTGACATGGTCATTGTGAGGGACATGCAGGCGAGCCCGAGTGACACGGCAGGGGTCCAAAGAATGGAGGTCGAGGACAGCCCTGACCGTCAGCCCTCCGCGTACATGGAGGATGTAAATATGGAGGCACTCGACCTGGGGGGCGACAACCACGAAGTGGAGCCCATTCAACAGACCCAGGCATCCCAGGCGGAGCGAGCGGACGATGTCATGGAGACGGAGGCGTCTGCGGCGGTGGAGGTTACGAACGAGCGTTCGTTAATCGCTGAGGAGGGAGCGGCTCCTCGGTCCAGTGCCGGTGCCCCTCCCCCCGATGACGAGGTAACTCTATTCTGAGAATGCCACATGCTTTTACGAACGCTCGTTCGTAACCCTTCTAACCGCATGCGTTGTGTTTTGGCGCGTTCTCTCCATCAACATCCAAGACCTGCTCGAGCCTTTTTTGCGTGCTCCCTTAGGTCGATAAATTTTGTAGAACACGGCATAATGTTGCCTTAGGAACATGTGATGAATTATCACCTGAGAAATTGTACATATTCATCGAATTAATACATATGCAAAAGAGATTTGCATCCATACCTCCCAAAATTTGTTTCGTCTCGCATTCCTTTTGTATTGTATGTTCATGTGCGTTCATTTCGATCCTTGTAATACACATTCGATCACGAACGGACGTTCGTAAAAGGGTGCGACCCCGTTTCCACCTTCACGAACGACCGCTCGTGAATGTTCATCAAGCCGCGCTCACGAACGAGCGTTCGTAAATGATGCGCCATGCCACTGTCGGCCTTCATTCACGAACGCTCGTTCGTGAATACACCCTTCCACATTTTCATTGCGCTGCTATTATCGCTCTTCGTCCTTCCCTCATAATGCATCTTCATGTTTCACTTCATGTTCTTGATAATCTCATTACTTTATCATAGCATTAAACTAGTCGAATTGTTAATCACAGGACCCCCCGGAGATAGATCGCAACCCCTCGGCCAGAGGACTTGAGACCCGAAACAAACCGTTCATAGTTTTTGACCTCAACGGGGTGTTGTGTCACACCCAACACATCCCCAGGGTCCCCACGCGTCCCTTCCGTCATCCCGACGAGAGGGACTACGACGGCGAGCTCGACACCCTCATTAACCGCAAGGCTGTCCGCGCCCGTCCCGGCTTGCGAGACTTCCTTCGTGAGGTGCTCGACTTGGCTCACGTCGTCGTGTGGAGCTCTATGGTCGTCGAGAACACGGAGCCCATCGTCGACTTCCTCTTCCGTGACCTACCCAGCCCTTGCCTCGTCCTCGGCCAAGAGGCATGCGATGAGCTGCTTGACGAGAAGGGACTGCCGGTTCCCAAGTTCGGCGGTCGAGGCGGAGGGCAACAATTCCTCAAGGTCCTCAGGTCTAGACTTTGGCGAGGCGTCCCCCCTCTCGAGGGGGTCCCCCACGGGTGGTGGCCAACTCCGGAGAACACCCTCCTCATCGACGACAACCCCACCAAAAGCGTTCTCAACCCCCCCGGCAACGTCGTCTTCCCCGACCCTTGGACCGGCGATAGGAAGGACACATTTTTGGTAGATAGGCTAGCACCTTACCTTAGAAGGCTTGTGCTCCACACCGGGAGCGTCCCGGATTTTGTTAGGTCCAATCCCATCGGCAACGCGGCACTCAGCCCCCGCGATAGTGTATATAAGAGCATCCTTCGGCTCGCTAAATTCAGTAAATTGATTTGAATTTTCTCCTTGCACGTGTTTGTGTCCTTGTGTTTCACTTATCTAATGCTTTCTTCCATGTTTGGATGTCTTTTATTTGTTGCCCATAGTCTGCCCCCCTATGTGACACCCGTGTTCTCAACGGCACTCCCCGTCCCCCCTCGTCCCCTGGCTCCCCCTCCCGCGGCGTGTCGGATTTCCAGATCCCCTCCCTCTACCATTTCTCGGCGGTGGACGCAGCCTCGGCCGTGGATTACTCCCTGGACGTCGGCATCGACGACGGCGTTGTGAACAGCCCGCCCCCAAGAGTTGCCTCCCGCGCGTACGCCCCGTCGCCCTCTCCCCTCTCCAAGGAGAAGCGAACGCTCGTTCGGCTAGGGCGTTTGTCGCCCTCGAGCGTCGACGGCGTCGCTCATCGTGGCCCGAGCCGTCGTCTCCGCATGGAAGCTCCCCGGTGCAACCCCTCCCCTGCTGTCACCGCTCCTCCTGCCGCAAAGCCATCCGCCATCGTGGGCCCTCCATGCCCTCATTCCCCACCGTCATCCAACAATCCCCCTTCTCAATCGTCTCCGGATGCTCCCCTCGACGCCCCCGCAGTGCCCATCTTGCCCCGTGCCGACGTCCCCAAATCCAAGGTGCCCTTCTTCGTCCCCCCCTTGTTCACCGTTGTTTTCCTTATCTTGCATCCGCGTGACGAGAACTTTACGAACGCCCATCCCAAACCTCCCTCACTATTTTCCCCACTCCATTCTTATTCTTATTTTCCCATGGCGTTGTTTCGCAGGCGGCTCCCCGCTCGCTTGGTGGCCGGCCTTCCTCGACTTCTTCCTTGGATAGGCACGCCCTCAAGGCCGCATCTTCCGAGTCCGATCGTTGTTTGGCCCTCCGGAGAAGTGCAAGGCATTCCCTCTCGCAAACGCACTCGTATTCCACTTACAATACCACTTCATACAATTCGGGAGCACGTCCAAATATATGGAAGAACGACACATATTCCGGGCAAGTCTACAAAAATGGCTACAGCCGCGGGCCGGAGATTTTCAAAGCCATGGAGGCCGCAAAAAACAAGGACACGGCCGCTAAAAAAAAATAGTGTGACGTACAAGTGTGACTAGAAACGTCCACGTGGTTCCTAAATGCATGTAGGGGTAGAACGTAGAGTATGGTTATTTATTCTATTTGAAGACTTTAATGGTATTTCCATTATATTTGAATTTCAAACCCATTTAATAGATTCAATTTCCAATCATTCTCCGCATCATCCCTTCCATTGGCAACAATTTCTCATATCATACGCATTTGTTTTCATGTATGCTTTACATTTTTGCTCATTTGATGCATTTATGTCGAATAATTGTTCCCAAAATGATCAATATGGGATTTTTATGTTCTCATTACTAGACCAAATTCGAAAAGCACGTTCTTGAATAGTCTCAAAATCATCAAAAAGTCTCCGATTAACGAATATAGTGTTGCTTGTTGCAAAAAACAAAGTGGTGATGCACTCACAAGAATCATATGACCACCCCATTGCCTATAACGGAAGTGCCAAAAACCCAACCACTCAGAAAGCCCGAGAACGCCTTCCTCTGTGGCAGCTCCAGATGACAACCACCATGAACGAATAACATGATATTTAGTTTCGGCTTCATCCATTGTTTTTGCATCCTTGTAGTCCTTGCATAGATGCTTGTGCTGAAATTGTAAAGATGCCTTGATGTACTTCTGTGTAACCTTATCCAAACTTTGTGACCAATGGAAAAGACAAGTGCGCTCGCGACCCACCATTGGCAGAGTTGGATCACCTTCACCATATATCTTTCTGACCGCAATCCAATTGGCTTGGGCACTGTCCGCCATAAAACCTTTGAAATTCACGTTCGACACACCATTCTCCGCCATGACAGAGTTCAAATTTTCCCAGAAGAGAGTTTGAGCTGTACCATCTTCAGATTGCATGTCACAACACGCAATGGTCAACACCTTACAATACTTGCTATCGTACACATGACACGCGAGGGTGGTCCAGTCCTTGAGACGTTTGACGTGGTCAAACATTATCCATGAGTTCTCCATATCTCCTCCAACCTGCATACGCTTAACAAGATCCACACCACTCCCTTGAAGATCCACAGACATTTTGAAGACAAATACTTTGTCTTTGGACTGGCCAGGGAATCTGCTGCCATGGACGTATTTGAAGCCCGAATGGTCTTTAAGCGCCATTATACTATCCATTGTACCCATTCCACTACGAACAAAACGTTTGGAGCCTGATACAAAGTTACGACAATTTGGAGAAGCAAGAGTACTAAATTTATCCATAACAACCTCCAAGGATGAACCTGCTAGATGATGTCCTTCACCGTTTGATGGAGATTTGAGGAGGTAATCTGCAAGGAATTGTTTGCTCGCTGCTATCACTATAGCAGAGTTTTTCGCAGTGGGTGTCTTCATGACCTCATTAGCAACAAATTGGTAAGCCATGTCCAACGACTCACGGCATGTACCATTCGACACAGGGTGTTCATGAACACCAAGATGTATACAAGCCCTCGACATCTCAGGGGATGTAGAGTGGACATATATTATCCGAGTATGACACAACGCAATACATACTGGCGTGGAACGACATACCTTACATTCCAATCTTGATTTTTCTGGGGCGACATCTCCTACAGAAAATGGGATAGGAGTCGATCCAATCCATTCGGTACTGTTAGGAACACCTCCATTACGATACATATAATCACAATATTTGTTTGTACACTGAAGATGACCAGCACAAGAAGAACGTCTGAAAGAGAGTCCAAAATCGTTTTGGATATTCGTGGTTTTAGTTGTGCACCAAGGATGGCCGTCACACATCTTATCCATGCCATCCATAGAACGGCCATACGCATTAGGAACACCCACAGACAATGGGGGCAATACAAACAAAACATCACCATCAAAAGAGGGTGGCAAATACTTGACATCACGTACATCTATGCTATCAAAATCAATTGTGGTAAGATCGGATTTAGACCTTCTTCTAGACTTTGTCAATTTTAAGGCATCAACGATACTCAAGCGTAAAGAAGATGAAGAAGGGTGAAGAGGCGGACGGGGAGAAGGAGACCCATGAAGAGACAACTTCATGCATGGCAGACTGCGAGGGGTGTTATCAACATTTGGAGTAAGCAAACTTGGTGGAGGGGGAGTTTCAGCTTTTCTAAAATGAAAGGGTGATGTATCAAAAAGATCAACAGCAGGACAAATATCATCATCCGAATCCGAAAGCAGAAGAACGGTATTATCACTTGGTTCAATCTTGACATTAGAGAGTATAGGCAGTTTGACAGTAGATGTGCAAGAATTGTTTGTGAGCACAACAGTGGATGATTGAACCTGTGAATCAGAAATACCTATAACTCTAAATGACCCAGGACCTAAAATCCAAGAATGACCATTTTCATTCATGGTCTTTTGCATCAAGATAGTCTCCAAAATATCACCATCCACAGAATACATTTCTTGCTCGACATACATGGTTCCCATCCGGAGATTGAACCTCAAACTAAGTAGCTCCTCCGAGACATTCACATGACCTTCATCCACGAGCGGCAAAGTGAAGGGCACAAAAGATCCAGAAGCTCGAATGGTAGCCATGATAAAGTAAGGGGTAGATAGAAAGACATTGGACAACGAAATAAAACCGCTATTTGTATTGGAAATATGAGATTAATTTAATTGCATCATTATAAAATCAAAGCACAAAAATTGTTAAATGTGGACATAAGATGAGAAAAAAATTAAAATAAAACAGCAAAAACCCAATGAGTTAATTAATATTATTATTATCATGATGAATATTATAAGGATAAGCATGACAACACACAAATGCTAAGAATATATAAACAAATAATAAATAAATAAATACCGCGTCAAAGGAAAATAGAAACCACTATAATAGATGGCCCTAAATAAATTGTATGGTGTACAGAAACCCTAAAGTAGTGGGCCATGTTGTAGTCCGTTATACTATGATTTTTGAGTCCAGAAATATAGGATGCGCTGTATATCATTAAATAACATGCACAATGTATGTTGTCAAAATAATTTGAAATAAGTATTTTAAATACAACAATAGAAGGAGACACAGAACAAAAACCAGTACTTATATGTAGAATTTTGCACCAAACATTATGTGAGTGTGACAAAGGGTATGTGTGTAGCGTTTGGACATCAGCATCACAGATGCAAGAGGAGGAACAACATGAGAGTAGTACTCAGTTGAGTGGTAGAAGAAGAAGGAGACGGAGAGGATTATATTTCACAACAAAGAGAGCTCGAGAGCAAGCGAGCAGAATGAAGAAAAAATCCCAGAAGGTAGTATACAAGGATATTGTTGATTTAGCGGAAATAGAGAGGAATATAGAGATTTCTGAAATGGAGGGAAACAATGAGGAGCACGAACTAGACGTGGAAGCGGACGCAATTCAATGCACAACAGAACAATTCCAAAATCAGAGCGACAACAATACAAGCTTGGACGAAGGAGAAACCAACACCGATAACAAAAACGAAGAAGGTGATGGGGACTGCGAGTTGGACAACGTAAGTACACAACTCATACACAATGATGCATGATAGACAAAATTATTATTAAAAAACATTGTAGAAGATTTTACATACACAAACGTAGAAAACTCTTCTATGTATCCATCTTGCTATATTTCCTGCTTAACCACTAGCTCATTAGGGAATAGCACCAGTCAATGCAACCAACCAGATTCGAACCCGGATTGGCACAGACCGAAACATCAGTCTCTTAAGACTACTCGCATCCACAGGCGGATGTCTTAAACACTTCTTGCAACACTTATATTCATGTGTAGAAGTTTATAATTGCTTCTAATTGGATTGCTACAACCAGCAGCAACACATACTAGAAAAAAATTAATATTAGATTTATACACCCTTGAATATTGGCAATGCCGCCAATACCCATGGGGTAAAAAGGAAAGTAAGTTTTAGAGGCCCTGAGGTATAGGCGGTGCCCCCAATACCCACGGGGATAAAAACGAAAGTAAGTTTAGACGCCCGGGGGTATTGGCGGTGCCGCCAATACCCATGGGGGCAAAAACGAAAGTAAGTTTTAGAGGCCATAGTGGTATTGGCGGTGCCACCAATACCCATGGGAGTAAAAACGACAGTAAGTCTTAGAGGCCCTCGGGGTATTGGCGGTAACACCAATACGCATGGGGGTAAAAACGCAAGTAAGTTTTAGAGGCCATAGGGGTATTGGCGGTGCCGCCAATACCCATGGGGGTAAAAACGAAAGTAAGCTTTAGAGGCCATAGGGGTATTGGCGGTGCCGCCAATACCCATGGGGGTAAAAACGAAAGTAAGTTTTAGAGGCCATAGGGGTATTGGCGGTGCCGCCAATACCCATGGGGGTAAAAACGAAAGTAAGTTTTAGAGGCCATAGGGGTATTGGCGGTGCCGCCAATACCCATGGGGATAAAAACGAAAGTAAGTTTTAGAGGCCATAGGGGTATTGGCGGCACCGCCAATACCCATGCGGGTAAAAACGAAAGTAAGTTTTAGAAGCCATAGGGGTATTGGCGGTGCCGCCAATACCCCTAGGGCTAAAAACGAAAGTAAGTTTTAGAGGCCATAAGGGTATTGGCGGTGCCGCCAATACCCATGGGGCTGAAAACGAAAGTAAGTTTTAGAGGCCATAGGGGTATTGGCGGTGCCGCCAATACCCATGGGGGTAAAAACGAAAGTAAGTTTTAGAGGCCATAGGGGTATTGGCGGTGCCACCAATACCCATGGGAGTAAAAACGACAGTAAGTCTTAGAGGCCCTCGGGGTATTGGCGGTAACACCAATACGCATGGGGGTAAAAACGCAAGTAAGTTTTAGAGGCCATAGGGGTATTGGCGGTGCCGCCAATACCCATGGGGGTAAAAACGAAAGTAAGTTTTAGAGGCCATAGGGGTATTGGCGGTGCCGCCAATACCCATGGGGGTAAAAACGAAAGTAAGTTTTAGAGGCCATAGGGGTATTGGCGGTGCCGCCAATACCCATGGGGGTAAAAACGAAAGTAAGTTTTAGAGGCCATAGGGGTATTGGCGGTGCCGCCAATACCCATGGGGATAAAAACGAAAGTAAGTTTTAGAGGCCATAGGGGTATTGGCGGTGCCGCCAATACCCATGGGGGTAAAAACGAAAGTAAGTTTTAGAAGCCATAGGGGTATTGGCGGTGCCGCCAATACCCCTAGGGGTAAAAACGAAAGTAAGTTTTAGAGGCCATAAGGGTATTGGCGGTGCCGCCAATACCCATGGGGGTAAAAACGAAAGTAAGTTTTAGAGGCCATAGGGGTATTGGCGGTGCCGCCAATACCCATGGGGGTAAAAACGAAAGTAAGTTTTAGAGGCCATAGGGGTATTGGCGGTGCCGCCAATACCCATGGGGATAAAAACGAAAGTAAGTTTTAGAGGCCATAGGGGTATTGGCGGCACCGCCAATACCCATGCGGGTAAAAACGAAAGTAAGTTTTAGAAGCCATAGGGGTATTGGCGGTGCCGCCAATACCCCTAGGGCTAAAAACGAAAGTAAGTTTTAGAGGCCATAAGGGTATTGGCGGTGCCGCCAATACCCATGGGGCTGAAAACGAAAGTAAGTTTTAGAGGCCATAGGGGTATTGGCGGTGCCGCCAATACCCATGGGGGTAAAAACGAAAGTAAGTTTTAGAGGCCATAGGGGTATTGGCGGTGCCACCAATACCCATGGGAGTAAAAACGACAGTAAGTCTTAGAGGCCCTCGGGGTATTGGCGGTAACACCAATACGCATGGGGGTAAAAACGCAAGTAAGTTTTAGAGGCCATAGGGGTATTGGCGGTGCCGCCAATACCCATGGGGGTAAAAACGAAAGTAAGTTTTAGAGGCCATAGGGGTATTGGCGGTGCCGCCAATACCCATGGGGGTAAAAACGAAAGTAAGTTTTAGAGGCCATAGGGGTATTGGCGGTGCCGCCAATACCCATGGGGGTAAAAACGAAAGTAAGTTTTAGAGGCCATAGGGGTATTGGCGGTGCCGCCAATACCCATGGGGATAAAAACGAAAGTAAGTTTTAGAGGCCATAGGGGTATTGGCGGTGCCGCCAATACCCATGGGGGTAAAAACGAAAGTAAGTTTTAGAAGCCATAGGGGTATTGGCGGTGCCGCCAATACCCCTAGGGGTAAAAACGAAAGTAAGTTTTAGAGGCCATAAGGGTATTGGCGGTGCCGCCAATACCCATGGGGGTAAAAACGAAAGTAAGTTTTAGAGGCCATAGGGGTATTGGCGGTGCCGCCAATACCCATGGGGGTAAAAACGAAAGTAAGTTTTAGAAGCCATAGGGG
The DNA here is from genome assembly GCA_964035585.1 of Polytrichum formosum. NCBI lineage: Eukaryota > Viridiplantae > Streptophyta > Polytrichopsida > Polytrichales > Polytrichaceae > Polytrichum > Polytrichum formosum. The sequence continues at coordinate 66,910,324 of OZ037936.1, forward strand.
TATTGGCGGTGCCGCCAATACCCATAGGGGTAAAAACGAAAGTAAGTTTTAGAGGCCATAAGGGTATTGGCGGTGCCGCCAATACCCATGGGGCTGAAAACGAAAGTAAGTTTTAGAGGCCCTCGGGGTATTGGCGGTGCCGCCAATACCCATGGGGCTAAAAAGAAAAGTAAGCATTAGAGGCCCTCGGGGTATTGGCGGTGCCGCCAATACCCATGGGGGCAAAAACGAAAGTAAGTTTTAGAGGCCCTCGGGGTATTGGCGGTGCCGCCAATACCCATGGGGGTAAAAACGAAAGTAAAATTTACATGCCCTCGGGGTATTGGCGGTGCCGCCAATAACCATGGGGCTGAAAACGTTGATGGTTTTGGAAGCGTTTGGGGTATTGGCGGTGCCGGCAATAGTCGATGTCCAAAAGTGTTGATGATTTTAGAGGCCTTGGAGGTATTGGCGGTGCCCCCAATACCCAATGGATAAAAATGTTGATGGTTTTGGAGGCCTTTGGGGTATTGGCGGCACCGCCAATACCCCCGGGGAAAAAAATGGGAATTAGGTTTAGAGGCCCTGGGGGTATTGGCGGCACCGCCAATACCCTCGGGGAAAAAAATGGGAATTAGTTTTAGAGGCCGTGGGGGTATTGGCGGCACCGCCAATACCCCCTGGGAAAGAAATGGGAATTAGTTCTAGAAGCCCTGGGGGTATTGGCGGCACCGCCAATACCCCCTGGGAAAGAAATGGGAATTAGTTTTAGAAGCCCTGGGGGTATTGGCGGCACCGCCAATACTCCTAAGGGGGGAAAGTAAATCGTCCATGATGGTTTTTTCATCCGACTAGATTCATTCATTCATCATTCATAATGTTATTATAAAAGGTACGAAACCCTAGTTTGTAAGTCTTTTTCCCTTGGAGCGATGGGTGGAGGCGAGGTGAGGAGCGGATGTGGGAAGAAAGGGGAGCACTAGGAGAGGGAGAACTTATAGCAAATGTGGTGATAGTAGAGGTATTGTGTTAGATCGGACACTTAAACAGAAAAGGTAATACATTTGTGTTGATGTTTTTATGCTTTGTTTGTAAGGAGTTTGTGAATGAAGGTAGTGGATATAAATTGAGAACAGAAAATCATCTAATTTGTAGAATGAGTAGTAGTATTCAGACATCTTTAGACTTGAAAAAATTTACCCTTGAAAGGTATTGGCGGCACCGCCAATACTCCTGGAATGTCTTAAACATATAATGTTTTTGTCCAAATGAAGTGGGTAGAAGGTATTGGCGGCACCGCCAATACCCAGAGTGCAATGTGTTGCACAGTGAAATCAAGGTCTTTCAGATTTGGTGCAGTGGTGTTGAGTTTTTTTTTTTTTTATTATTTTAAAGTCCGAAATTGGTAGATTTGTCTTTTTTTCAACGATTTAAATAAATTATTGCATCAACTCTGTTTAGGGTGAAAATAATTTTGAGCATAGAATTAAAGCTCATAAGTTTAGATGATTTTTTTGAGGATTTAAAGAAGCTCTGTAGATTTATGAAAAATTCTCAAAGTTCGTTGTTTTTGTGTTGCTTAAGATTTCGAATTGAATGTACCCCCTCGGTACATTTTCAATGTTGTGTTTTGTGGAACTTGTCGTAATAAGACATCTTTCATTGTTTCTAGGAATTTCAAATTTGAGTTGATTCATCTGAAGTTTTTTGTCATGTCTTCATTATGTATTTTTCTACATCTCCTTCATATAATTTTTTTTCATATGATTTCATTTTTCATGAATAAATAATTGTTGAAATCAATCGATCGAGTAGAGTATTCTATGCTACCCTAGCTCCTTCCACGCATCTTCCACGCGATCGAATGGAAGTAATTGTTGTTCTGGCCGTCCCCCTGGACTTTCACTCGATCAAGTGGAAGTCATTAGGGTTGGCCTATCTCCCCCTCTTGCTTCCACTCGATCGAGTGGAAGTAGAGGTGGGCAAAAGTCCCCCGTCAACTTTCACTTCATCGATTGGAAGATGTGAGGTTGGCAGAGCTTCCCTTGAACTTCCACTCGGTCGAGTGGAAGTACATATTGGTTAAGTGCTCCCCTTCAACTTTCACTCGATCGAGTGGAATTAGAGGTTGGCCAAGTCCCGCCCTCAACTTCCATTCGACCGAGTGGAAGTTGAGGTTGATGTTTTCAACGATTTAATTAAATTGTTGCATCAACTCTGTTTAGGGTGAAAACATTTCTCAGCATAGAATTAAAGCTCATAAGCTTAGGTGATTTTTTTGAGGATTTAAGGATGCCCTATAGATTTTTGAAAAATTCTCAAAGTTCGTTGTTTTTGTTGGTAGAGCTCCCCTCAACTTCCACTCGGTCGAGTGGAAGTGGATGTTGGCCAAGTGCCCCCCTCAACTTCCACTCGGTCGAGTGGAATTAGAGGATGGCCAAGTGCCCCCCTCAACTTCCACTCGACCGAGTGGAAGTTGAGGTTGATGTTTTCAACGATTTAATTAAATTATTTCATCAACTCTGTTTAGGGTGAAAATTTTTCTCAGCATAGAATTAAAGCTCATAAGCTTAGGTGATTTTTATGAGGATTTAAGAATGCCCTATAGATTTTTGAAAAATTCTCAAAGTTCGCTGTTTTTGTTGGTAGAGTTCCCTTCAACTTCCACTCGGTCGAGTGGAAGTGGATGTTGGCCAAGTGCCCCCTCAACTTCCACTCGGTCGAGTGGAATTAGAGGATGGCCAAGTGCCCCCCTCAACTTCCACTCGACCGAGTGGAAGTTGAGGTTGATGTTTTCAACGATTTAATTAAATTATTTCATCAACTCTGTTTAGGGTGAAAAATTTTCTCAGCATAGAATTAAAGCTCATAAGCTTAGGTAATTTTTTTGAGGATTTAAGGATGCCCTATAGATTTTTGAAAAATTCTCAAAGTTCTCTGTTTTTGTTTGTAGAGCTCCCCCTCAACTTCCACTCGGTCGAGTGGAAGTGGATGTTGGCCAAGTGCCCCCCTCAACTTCCACTCGGTGGAGTGGAATTAGAGGATGGCCAAGTGCCCCCTCAACTTCCACTCGACCGGGTGGAAGTTGAGGTTGGTGTTTTCAACGATTTAATTAAATTGTTTCATCAACTCTGTTTAAAGTGAAAATTTTTATCAGAATAGAATTAAAGCTCATAAGCTTAGGTGATTTTTTTGAGGATTTAAGGATGCTCTGTATATTTTTGAAAAATTCTCAAAGTTTGTTGTTTTTGTTGGTAGAGCTCCCCCTCAACTTCTCAATGTTGTGTTTTGTGGTACTTGTCATAATGAGGCATCTTTTATTGTGTCTAGAAATTTCAAATTTGAGTTGATTCATGTGAATTTTTTTGTCAGGTCTTGATTATATATTTTTCTACATCTCCCTCATATAATATTTTTTCATATGATTTCATCTTTCATGAGTAAATAATTGTTGAAATCCTCTATTTTTTTTGTTTTCTGTCATTCATTGTTATAGTTTTTGGTTTTTGAAATTTCTTGTTATGGTTTTTTTGCAGATGGATACTACTGATTCTTCTGATCATTTTCCTTCCAACTCTAAGCAGTTGGATGTTGCATTGGAATGTCATATTGATGAGTCGTCTTCTCATTTGAGAGCAAACGCCATTTTGTCAGAACATGTGGTTGATTCAAAATCGGCCATTGACAAACTTTGTTTTCAACCTTTTTCGAAGGCCAGGTTTTCGATTCCTTTATGTCGTTTGTTATCTATGCCTTTAGTTCGGCCTACTTTGATTTCCGATGTTCAGAAATTAGAGCAAGGTTTTCTTCATGGATACAGAGCTGGAAGTGCAGTTTTTTATGTTTCATTGACAAACAATCATATGACAACGCAAGATGTCACTTCTGAGCTCTTTGATTCTTGGAGCATTCATTGGAAGAAATCTAGTGAACAATTTGACGAGTTCTTGAAGCAGGATGAACATCTGAAATGCTTCGTTGGCAAGATGTTCTGGGTTTGGGATGGAAATCACCGTTTGCAGGCTTGGAAATCAGTCATTGATAAAGTCCACTCTAATGAGCCTGGTTGGCATATTTCTGTTGACTCGATCTTGCTGACACCATCTTCTGATATTGCTGTGCTCCTCACTGCCATGCATGATCTCAATAGGTAAATTCTATCATTTTCAATTCTGTCTTTTGATTTTGATTTTTGATTTTTGTTTTGATTTTTGTTTTGGTTTTGAAATTTTTTTTTCATACTTATTCAGTTTCTTACTTCTTGTATGTTGTTCATGTTTATGTATTTCAATCATGTTGAACATTCACATGTCAAAACCAATCTCGTTCATCAATTGTATCGTGTACAAGCCATTGGAAGCTTGCCAATCGAGAGTTTTAAAAACTTATTGACACCTGATCAATATAAAAAATGTGTCACTAAGACTATTGCAACGTGGTATTCACTTACAAGGGATCTTTTCTTGGATTATTTGTACAATGTAAGTTCTTTACCATCTTTTTATTTCTTTTATTCATCAAATTTTTATATTTTAACATTTATATCATATCATTATGATTTTTAACGATTTTTATTGTTTTTCAGCGTGAAATTGCCGAGGCCGGAGATCTAGCCAAAAAAAAATATTTTCAGCTCACACCAGAGCTGGACCGGTCCTCTGAAGGTGTTTCTGAGTTCATGAATGCAGCAATGGACGCTAAACGGGTCAAGTTGGATTCCAGTCTTGCAAAACATTTACCCATTGCAGATCCATCTTTAGGTCTTGAATTCTTGGCTCAAGTGAAAAAACATTATGACTTGTGTTCTGATGAACCTCAAATGAATCAAGAAAAACTTCAACATCTTGTAACATCCAAAGTGGATCCCCAACAAAAGGTCAAATGGTTAGAGCTCTGGAATTCCACTACTGCTTTTCGGATGGCTTTGAAGTTCCCGAAGATGCCTCTCTCCGATAAGGCTTTTGATGTTTGGTTACACAAAGCCATATTTTGGAGCCAGGTATACATATGAAATTTTTATTTGTTTTGATTTTTTGTTTGTTATTGTGTTTGTTTTTTTTCTAATTTTGTTTTTTTTCCAACAGTTGGCTAAAGAAGCTCTTGTACTTTACAATTCCACAATTTCTGAATTGAACATCGTCATCAATGTGGACCCAAATGCAACTGAGTTTTTGCCAACTTTTGCTGATTATATTGAGTCTTGGAGGGTGACGTGCTGGGAAACGGCATTTTTTTACATGTTCAAATCGACTGATGGTGTTATGAAAAACAAGACCTTTGAAAAACAACCTGGTGGTTTTCAAGCCATGAGACGGGTTGTTTACAGGTACCCTCATATATATTGTATTTTTTTTCATTTTTATGGGTTTTGGTTTTTTTTCAACCTTTTTAATTTTAATTGTTTTTCCTTCACAGATACTTTAAACGCGTCTTGCTTCCTCTTAATGCTTTGGACAAGCTACCACCCTTCTTTGATAGTTTCAAGGATGTTCAGTCAGAGAATTCCATGTTCACTCCTGAAATATGCAAGCAATGGGATGAGGTTCATTGGTATGAATGTGGATGGTATCTGGACTGTCCACCTAATAAAACTCCACATTCTGAATTGGAATTACGTGACCGTCTTGAACCCACATTTGTTCCCTCCATCTTGAACCAAGATCTACCATATACAGAGCCCACGAGAGGAAAGAAGAAAAAAATTACCCAAATCTCTACACACTCTAAGGAAAATGACATCATCAGTGGTGAACCTTCTACCAAGAAGCGTAGGGTCCTTCAACCTGCTACTTCATCTTATACCAATCATGTCCTTCCTTCCGCGTTGGAGCCTTTCTCCTCTTTGCGAATCAAGACTAAAGCTCCTACACTTACGCCATGTAGTTCTAATCAGAACTCATTCGAGCTCATTTTGAATGACTCATTCTTGAATATTTTGAACGTCAAAGAACAAACCAAGACTTGGCCTCAATCTTTTCACGACATCAATACATTTCTCACAAAGGTATTCTTCATGCCCATTCTTTTAAGCCATATATTGAATTCTTGAATTTTTTCAAAGCATATATTGAGTTTTTTTTTCCTTAGTCGTTCAACAATCCATTCACCTAACATGGCTTGTATTTTTGTTGCTTAGGTTGGTACAAATCGCACTTTCTACTTTCAGGGAGTTGAAAAAATAACACCGGCTGTTGATTTGGTCATTGCTGATATCCCAGAGGGGCTTCCTGTGCCTGGACTTTCCATACCTCCTTCTTATATACCCCCTTGGAATGAAAAATCCGATAAATTTTTTCTTGTTCTATTTTCATTCTGCATGCAATATCTTCATGACGATGGTGCTTTATTGGTATTTTATCCTGATGATGCGAAATGGACAAAAGAATTGTCTTCTTATTTCTTCAATTACAATTTTAAGGTTGCCCATGAACCTTGGACTTGTGTCAATCCACTTCGTTTGACCAATCCCCGCAATTCCAACAAAACGGTTCGTCTTCCATTTCTTTTTTTCATGTTTGCTTTCATTTTCATAAGTTATTTTGATTTGTTACATTATATTATCGTTGGTTTCTCATTTTATTTTACTTTCATTGTATTTGCAGACAGTCAAATTCACAGCACTCTTGCTTGTTCGTTCTTTTCATAATACTTCCGGATGGAAACGTCTGCCTTTGCCTTTTCAAATTAATATTGACAAAGATCTTTCAAACAATGGTATGGATTTGGATGATGATGTTTTATACAACTTCACGGATGCTACTTCTCAACTTATGAGAGATGATGGTGTTACACCTTGGAGGGGTCCACGAGAGAAACATCCATTGTTCTTTCAAGTTTTGATTGATGCTTTTTCAAAACCCGAGGGCATTGTTGCAGACCTCACTGCATCGACAGGTATAAATCTATTTATGATATTAATTTCTTCATATGCTCGCAATATCACCTACTATGTGTCATTGATTGTTCTCTTCATAATTGTGTTCTATTATGTCTTTGATAGGACCCTCCATACATGCTTGCCGCATTTTGAAGCGTCACCTCTTGGCATTAGAAGGTGACAAAGATGTTTTTGATTCCATCTTGAAGCCTTTGATTATGCATTCCCCTTTACCTATTGGCAAAGAAATCAATTGTGAAGACTCGGATGACTCTCCAATTGTTAATCGCGAGGCCGTCAATCTATTTTGTAAGTAAGTTTGTTTGTTTTCTTCTTTAAATGCTTTATATGGTTGGTTTTTTTTGTTTTTATTTCTTGAATCATATTGCACACATATTTCCCTAAACTCACATGAAGTAAACAATAATTATTAATATATTTATGTGGTCATGTTCTAGCAATGTGATGCCACAATGTCGCCGACGTTGGCGACCGTTTTTTGAAGATCCAGGATTTTTTTCAAGTCCATCTCCCCCTCGAGGCCTCCCTATCTATGCTGAGAACATGGCTTCCTTTCTTGCTGCTCAACCTTCTCCTTCAATGCATAGAAACACTAAACATTATGATCGGCGGGTTTTGGATTTCATAGATTTAGAGGCCGATTCATGTTCAGGATCCATCACAACAAATTCTAATGATGGTTAGTTCTTTGGTAGACTTGTTCAAGTACCTAACTAAGGCTTTTCTTTTTGTCATCCTTTTTTTAATATACTTTCATTTATATATCGGAGTTACACATGTTTTCTATCCACTTTTATCTTACTTGCATTTTCTATGTTTGTATTGTATTATTGACTTATTGCAAAATTAAGTATTTCTTGTAATATGTCTGTATGATACATATATATGCCCATTGTCGTTTTCACTTCTCAATGTTCATTTCTCATTACTCATAATCTAGAATTTTGTTGTTTATTCTCCCCACCTTTCTTATTTTTTAACCCTACAATTGTGCCAAAATGCCACGGTTATAGGATACCAGTGGGCGTATTACCAAATATTTTTCCTTCCTCACCGCTCATGTGTTACCGCTCACCGCTCACCGCTCACCGCTCACCGCTCACCGCTCACCGCTCATTGCTCACCGCTCACAAGATAGCACTCCCCCTCTCAATAGGACGGCCATTGCAAAGACCCCATCGAAGTTGACATGTGAATGAGGCTACCACACAAGAGTCCCGTGTAACAAGTGCAGTTTCAGCACGGCGAACGTGGAGATGCATGCCAAAAGCATACATCTGCCGATATGATGTGGCGAATTGCTCCGGAGGTTCGCCATACTGTACTATGTCGTTGTCAACAGCTTCTCCTGCTGCTATCAAGGCCTTCACACGTGTGCTCAACCACAAAGTGAAAGGTGCCAAGTCTTTAAGCTCATCTGGATTTCGAACTGCCATTGATGGATGCCGCCGGCGAAAATTTCGACGATATGCTTCTTTCTGCTCCCAGCGCTCGCATCTGGCGGCTGTGTACTCCCTGCACATCATTTTCTTCAACATTAGTTCCCGTACAATTCCGTGCTCTGTGCTATGTTTCTTTGGAAACATATGGCTACATGTTCAACATCTGTTTGCGTAGCACTGTTGCATGCGGCACTGAACTGTGTCAGGAATGATGTCATGTAAGATGTTGCGCAAGATGTTCTCATAGACGTCTTTTATGACAAGTACAAGTTGTCGTCAAGTACGACTGCAAAGCTTGGGACGCCAGTCCTGCATGACATCCGTTTGCAGCGTAGACTGTGATATGCGTCTGACTGTAAGAAGCACAATTGCAGGTCTAAGCAGTAGCAAACTGAGGAGAAGATTGGAGAGCTCACTGACGCCACGGCTCTAGGCATGCGGCATTGTCAAGTACAAAGGCGTGAACCAAGCTTCTGAATTCATTTGACATCGCCCGCCTGTGCTGTGAATTCGATGGAAGAATCTCATCTGTCATCGTTGCATCTTCATCTGGGTCCCATACACGATGCACAGTCCCCTTGTACTTACGCATGTACTCCGTACAGAAACCAAGTGTCTCATCCATTCGATAGCCCTCCGCAATGCTACCCTCTGGATGTGCATAGGTTCGAACATAATCTTTTAGGGTTTTCATGTACCGCTCAATCGGATACATCCAACGGCAATGAACAGGACCGCATAGAAATAATTGTTGTACAAGGTGTACGGGTAGATGTGACATGATGTTCAAGAATGTGGGTGGGAATTCCTTCTCCATAACACAACTGGCCATCACGACATCGCGCATCATGTCGTCCCGGTCATCCACCCGAACTTCTTTGGCACACATTTTCTGGAAAATTCTACTCATTTTGATGATGGCTGCACGCACGTTCTCATCGAGTAAATTCCGTATGGCCACCGGTAAGATCTGTCGTCAATGTTTGAGCACAAAGTCAGCCCCTGCCAAATGTCTTCATTTAATGTTCATGGACAAATACAAGAACTGCTAGCATCCTTGTTAAGTACTATATGAAGTATGCATTTTGGGAGAGCAGAGGATGAGAATCGTTGAGGATGTTATTCAAGTCGGTCTACGTATAGATGTGAACGAACTTTTACTCTGTTGCTAGTGACATTAATATAGACATGAGTGCAAGCACATGCTACGTGGCTTCGACGTCCGAATAAACGCTCACATGTCACATGAAATGTCTTCTTGCGTGTCTTTAGTGACGAAGAGGAAACACAGAAGCGTCTTACCTGCTGCATCAGAACATGGTAGTCGTGGGTTTTCATATATTGCAGCTTCCCATCCATTAAGCGCTTGTGAATGCTTCCCACGTAGTTCGAAGGTGTCCGAATATTGGAAATTATAGCCACAAACTCCTTCCTTTCATGGGGCTTGAACACATACGGTGCCTGCGGCATGTAGTACTCATCTTGTCGTCGGCGTGATACCTGAAGCCAAATCTCTTCACGGATGCCTATTTCTTGGGCATCAATTCTACTTCCAGGACTGTCATTCATACCCCACAAAGTCTTGACTATGTTTTCACACAAATTCTTCTCACAGTGCATTGGATCCAATACATGCCTTTCTAGCAAGTGCTGCACAATCAAGCAGTACAAATTGTTAGTACTTCTGCAAAAGATTTGCCTCTAACTACTGCTGCAATATGCAAGACATATTTGACATGATGTTATACTTGTACACCCCATGGCCCGAACTTCAGGACATATTTGTTTGGCCAAACTAACCCCGCGCGTTTTCTGTGACAACTCAGAAGACATGCAGGAGAACAACAGAACTTGCGTTTTCGCTGACATGCAGTATGTCATGCAATGTTGTAATAATATCGTCAGGTAATAGTGATGTGGCTAACTACCTGCACATATTTCCTAGAGTGCATTGCATACCTGCCAATAATCCAATTCAAACAAAGCACTGAGCCTCTTCACGCCCGTCACATGGACAGGATCAGCAGGCCCATTTTCCTTGCCACCCATGTCAAGATATGATTGGCGCCATGCTGCATGTCGGATTATATCTTGTCCTGTTTGTACTCTAGGAATGCAACGGTGCTCGGCTTTACCATTGAATCGAGTGTTTCGTCGATAAGGATGATGTCTGGGCAAGTAACGACGAATGCCACCATACACAATTTTGGAACCCTTCACTCGCCCATTTGGAAGAACATCTCCGGTCTTTGCCATTCTTGCATCTGTGTCTTGTCCACACTGTGGACATCCTTTGTACCCCTTACAGCAGAGTCTTGATATCAAGCCATAAGCCGGAAAATCAGATATGGTCCACAAAAGTATAGCTCGCATTTGAAAAGATCGATGCCCTTCTGCTTGTGAGAAATCCAGAGCACGAACTCCACTCCACAATTCCTTCAACTCCTTCAGTAGTGGACGTATGAAGATGTCAAGTCCACTTGAAGTAGGGGAATGCTTCCCTGAAATCAAAATGCATAATGAAATGAAAAACTTCTTCGTTACAAACCAGGGCTCCAAGTTGTAGATTAAAATAAGCACGGGCCATGTAGACCAGTTAGTGTTGTTCAACTTGAAGGGATTGACACCGTCCAGTGCGAGCGCCAGTCGCAGATTCCTCACTTCACCTCCGAAGTTGTCAAAGACAACGTCATTGTCCACGTGTTTCCATGCTGGACTGTCAACCACCGAACGCATGACGCCATCACTGCTAACATGTTTTGTGTACCCAGTTAACATGTTCGCAATTTCAGGCGACCTCCACATGCGTCTCAAACGTGGAATGAGTGGAAAATGCCTGATGACCTTCCTCGAAACACTCGCGCTGCCATCCGTCCACCGTGATGTATTACATTTAGGGCAACTCTGCAGTGCTTCATGCTCATCTTCATACAAGATGCATCCATGTGGGCAAGCATGGATACTGTTATACGTGAGGCCTAAGCGCCTGATGGTCTTCCGTGCTTCGTAATGGTTCGTCGGCATTTTGTTTCCATCCGGAAGCAAATCAGCTGATAAAAAGCGGAAGAGCTCATCAGTGTATTTATTGCTAACACGGAAAACAGAGCACATGTTCATGATGATGATCGTAGCTGACACAATGCTTGTTTTGGAGCCCGGATATACGGGAGTGGTGGCTTGCGTGTACAACTCCTCCATGCCATCCACAGTGTCATCGGCAGCATCATCATCGTCTGCATCCCCTTGCAAGCCATTCGCCTCTTCGTGCAAAGCATCCCCTCTACTGAAGGCCTCCATCACCTGCCGCTGCACTTCATGGTATTCATCAAGAGGTGCATCAATGTCTTCATTCCGGGCTCCATCATTCCCTTCTTCTGTGCAGATGTCAGCGGTGTTGAAATTGATGTCTTCAGGGACATCTGCTACGACATCATCATCATAAGCAACGTCTTCAACCCACATCCCTCCTGCCGGGTAGCCTTCCAAGGGATCCCCACCCAATAAGGAACTTTTGAAAAATGGATCCCGACCCGCATGTGAGTGGTGTTGGCGTATCACTTGTATGCTTTTGCGGTGTCCTCCTTTGCAATTCCGACAGGGACATCTATAGGAGCGCACATTCTTCTCAGTTGCTACTCGCAGTTCTGTGTGCAATATTAAATCGGCCATGGGGATGTGCCTTAGAGTGCGTCCATCATCCGTGAAGCGAATAGTGGCACGCCGCACAATACGTGCAGATTTCATGCGCGTGGCCATGTTCACATCACATGGGCAAACGACAAAGTGAGCACTTCAGTCCTCTAGCTTGCAATTACTTTCCACATCAGTGCACGTTGTTAGAAGGTAGCTTCGTTCCCTTCATAGAGAGATCATACGCAACAAATTATGATGCAGACGCCTGCAATGTCCATCCTTCATTCATGGAATTTATTTTGAATAACTACAAATTCAAAGACAGCCACTTAGGCCACTTGCTTCTGGTTTTTTATTCTTATGTGGCAGTCACTTGCCTCCTTGTGAAGTGGAAAGCTCGTCATCTGTACAGACAACTGCAGAGACGTCACGGACGTCAACCTAAAAAACAGCAGTGATGTCACCACAGACGTCCAAGTGAATGTCTGTACAGACGAGCCAGATTTGTTCCTGGTCAATCACTCATACATTGTGCTCTTTATTATTGGTGAGAAACTGCAAGAAGCTCATGTTACTTATATGTTGTTACTCTCGTAGCTCGAGTTACTCTCGTAGCTCGCTGGTGGTGTTCTCGTTTGCTTTGAAATTAACATCATATAAATTTTTCGCTGGGTCCTAAAACATTCTTGGCCTACGACTGTATGTGAAGGACTCATGGAGTCTGTACTTTTCAGGAAGAACGTCAAAACTGCACCAGAACAGGAGATGACATGACCACCAACATGTGTGCGTCATATACTACGTCTTTAGAAATGTCACGATGAACGGGCATCCGTACGGCAATCCACTGGAGTTACCGCGTCTCTCCCGCGAATGAGTAAATAAAGAGTATTGTAGAAGAAGATACAGCCACAATGTTAGGGTTCGGAGAATGCATACTCAGCACGCACCTCAATAACTGCAGGCGTGCAACCACGTACCTTAGATTATGGACCTGGAATTGAACGCCGCATGTGAAAAGCGAGGTCGGGTTGTTCGATTTGCAGAAGTTGACATGCCGTCAGCAAAACTAAATGTGGCGGAAGCAGAGGCGGCTGGAATTCTGCACAATCTGGTTGGCATTGCTTCGCATCGCTCACCTCCAAAGAGTTCCACGAAGAATATTTCTGTATGTATCGAGGGTGGCCAAACTTCCATTCAGTTGCAAACACAGGAGGTGCCATCTCCAGGCGGCGACGTAGGAAACGCATGTGGAGCCAAGGAGGCCACCGCGGATCCGTGGGAGCAGGTGAGGTTACTTAATTTTGGTGTTTTTTTGGGTTACCATTCTTTGGGGAATTGCGAGACGGCGGAGGCAGAAAGTGAATGAGGTTCGGCTGCTGCGCCGCCGCCACTCCTGCGGCGACCTCCTCAGGCACAGCGGTGATAGGGCCCGTACGAGTGGTTATAGGGTGCACCCACCAATAATGAACTCCATTATGACCTGTTCTCCCACCACCGTCGTTCCCATGTGTTGGTTGCGCACGTCTTCAACAACGTTTCCACCACGGTGCAGGTTGTGGGCTCTCACTGGAAATCCTCAATCGCTCCGTGAGTTCGTAGTTCCTATGTCGGGTTTTCTTTTCCGATGAAATATGGACTTGGGTTTCTAAAATCGGGTTGATTTGGCCCATGAACTGCGACTTTTGCGCAATTTCCTGAATTCCGCTCATGGGGGTGGGGATTGAACTTCCGCTCCTCAGGCGGCCCCTTCTGCTTCCTCTTCCACATTGCGCACTTCCTTCATGCTGCCTTTCTGCTTCACGCATGCTGAGACGTGGTGTTCATGTGTAGGACGCACAATTTTTCGTTCACCACAGGGCTGACATGACGAGAGCAAACCCTGGAAGGAGGAGGCCAGCGGCAATTGCGGCGGCTGACGAAGAAGCACGACCACCACCCCGTTTGCGGCAGGAGAGCGACCGACGGTGCAAGCCGCGGCATGACATTCGTCTGGGGCCGGATGGTCGAAGGCAAGGCGCCACAATGGGATGCTCGCCACCCACCAAGAAAAGGAGGCAAATCGTGGAGCCGAGCGAAGAAGAAGATGATGAAGTTGAAGACGAGGACGCTGCAGATGAAGAGGACGACGATAACGGCGGCGGATTGAGGGAGCAATCCTGGAGGTAAAGCCCCGCACTGGTCACAGTCTTGTCTTGCGAAGCGCGTGACGGAGATTTCATGTTGTCGTTGATGACATTCTGAAAAGCACATCACGTTGCGATGTTGTGTGCGCGGTGACGTTCTGTGGGACGGGATTTTGTGAGTACGTCAGGGTCGATATCTTCAATGACGTTGGCATGTTCAATTCGTGACACGGCGGACGTCATGAATGACATCTCCATGAAGGGCAGCACTAACATTTCACAAAGTGTTTGTGGCAGTAGAAGGTATGGCACATGCGATGGAGAGGAAGACTCCGGTGGTGACGCCCAGGGTACTGTTGAAGTTGTGCAAGCCGGTGCCAAGAGGAAATCCAAACCAACCACGCTGAGGAAGAAATTGATTGAAGTGGACAAGAATGGAGAGCCTTTTGGAGCAATGAGGGAAGGTTTGACGAAGGATGTGGTGAAATATGCAAAGTCACTTGATCCTAGGACGGGTTGGGAGGGGCAACCCAAGGATTTGAAGAAGGCATTGTTCGGAAGATTGTACGCAGGTGCGGTCAGAATACTTCCCAGTCTGTGAATGCGCTAGTTTGTTGAGTCCTGTTGTTTGGTCTTTCACTAAAAATTTGATGTTTCAATAACTGTGTTGTTGTTCATGTCGTCCTCGATGTCTTCAGTTACGTTCGAGGAAGTCTTCAGTGACGTTTGTATATGTTTTAAGTGACGTTAATGGTGACGTATTTGTGGCATTATTAATTGAAGCCTGCAACAGTCACGTGCACTTGTTTACTCTTGAACTGTGTGGTTTTCCAAAGAGCATGTGAGCACACTTTGCCAATGTTTTCTGTTTTTGGTGTCAAATGTATGGAGCATTGTAGTTCCTAATTCTAATGAAACTAACTAATCGAACTATTTTTCAGATTGGGAGACATGCGGCCAGTCCTACAAGATAAGTGAGAGATTCCTGGGTCCCATCATCACCAAGTCTCTCATAACTTTCCGCTTCAAATTGAACCAGATGATTGACAATGGTGAGGACAAGCCCGATGATTTCAATGACACGTGGTGGAAGGGACTAATGGATACTCGGGCTACTGAACAATCTCAAGCGAAGTCGGCACACATGCGAGCAATTTCGAAGGGTAAGGGCACAGGCTCCACGCAAGTGAAGGCTGTTGAAAGGCAGGTGGTTTCTCGTTTGGTGAGTCCATTCACAACTTTTCCACTCCTGCTAGTATTGTTTTCTGTTACGTCCACTTAATGCCTTCAAGTCACTTGTCATGTCAAGGAACATGTCGATGACGACATGCTCGAAGACGGCACTATTTCTTTCATATTGTGTTGTCTTCTTGTTTATATGTTAATCACTTTAATGTGGGAATGCAGACCATGCATTTGGGTCGTCCTCCATTAGATGCCGAGATTGATGATGGAGTGGCGAAGGAGTTGAAGAGAATCAGTGAAGAGAAGTCAAAACCCCGCAAGGATTTCGGGGTGGAGTTACAGGACTTGGGGTCACGTATGACGGAAGTGGAGGGCTCCATGGGTCGACTGGAATCATCACAAGTGCGTATAGAAGAAATGTTGAAAGAGCTTTTTGGCGGAAAACAAGGTAAAGATACTATATGGGTACTGGATGTCGGCGAACCTTCTTCATGTGCACAGGCGGTGGAAAGAACTGAGGCGCTGGCGAAAGAAGGACTCGCAGATGCGACGGTGCAGAAGGACTTGGGCATTGCAGTGGACAAGGCCGGCACAATTACGATGGGCGTCTCTTCTCCTGACACTGGTGACGTTCCTCCTGACGCTGCCGTTGTTCAGGGAGACATTGCAGGGGATGTCGTCGGCGCAAACGAATACATTTTGGAGAGTGAAGATCCTGCTGCTACTGCCTTGGACTTAGTAGCAGGAGGTTCGAAGGCACCTGATGCAGATGTCACACGTGAAGAAAAAGAAGTCCAGGCATATGAAGACGATGCCTGGCAATCGCCGACCTTTGGCGCAATTGAAGTTCAGGATCCACTTCCTCCGGTAGAAGGCCGGAGATCCAGTCCCACGGTAATACTTCACCACAACAGAGGTTGTTAATTTCATTATGTTCGCTCTTCTTTTTTGCAAGTACCCTTGTTGAGGATGCTCACTTGTTGTTGTGAATGATGTCACTGAAAACAGAGGATGATGTGCAACATGTTCATGTGTGATGTCATAGATAATGTCTTAACCACAAAGAGTACTTGCGCTTTGTGACGTGTAGCCCGTGACAACATAGCTTTTTTTTGCCCTTTTCAGAGGGACGTTGAAGCGTTTGGTAACTCATCATGTAGAGCTCGTCGCGGCACGAAGACAACTTCCACTTCTTCGGAGAAGGTCGTAAAGGTAGCAGCAAAGGCTAGCGTCACGAAGGCAGGACCAAAGGCGGCCACAGTCACCAGGTCCGTGCAAGCTTCCTCAAAGGTGAGTACTAGTACTTGGAATTGAGCCCTCTCGTTTACAAAGGTAATTCGAATAAATCTTTTAAATTGGGATCATATGGCCTTGTCACTATTTAAAACATGTCCACAAATATTGTAATGCTTTATGTGGATGTTCTTGGAGTGATGCAGCTGTCCACTGCCAAGCGATCACCAGCTTCGAAGAAGTAATGTTCGTTCGTCATGATACTGGCCACCATGTCGCTGACAAAGTGGCCTTCTTGGTCGCGACATCCACAAAAGCAGAGGACGTTCATTGGAGTGTTGTCATCAACGTCTTTGTCTGGCCAAGTTTGGTGCGATGGTCACTGGTAGTCACAAGTTTTGTTTTCTTGGAGGGGGGATGTTTTGGTGAGGAGGTCGTAACACCGTATGTTCTTCCGTGCCCTCCCAAAGCCATCGATGTTCAGGTTTTGCATAGGAGAACTTGTATAGAGGGAAGTCATTTGAAAGACTTCGTGCTTATTTCAGAAAACTTGGAGCACATCGTTTTTTGTATTCCCTTATATGTAATGCATGATTTCCCTGTCTTAGGAAAATGAATGAGCTAGATGAAAGTTATGTGTCCACTGAGACTAGGAAAAGGAGGAGACATTCAGGGTTTAGATATTCTAGCAAGGAAGTTCTTCAGCGCTGAAGAGTACAATGGGAGATTGGAAGAATACAAGTGGGGTCGGTTACAAAAGCATTAGCATTTCCGAGTGAGATTGTTGACAGTGTCCATCATGGCTCTGCACTTAGATTGTCCATTCCTTGATAGTGTTGAGGAACATGATGGTGACGGAAATGAGGTGCCCTGTGGTCATGTTAGCACTTTTGGTATAAGCAATGTAATGGTAAGAAGTATGTAGGAGTGTATGTAGAAGTTGGTTATTCTGTCCAGGTAAACTAGTATTGATCTGATCCCATACAATTTGTTGAACCAACGATTTAAATTTTTAATTTTGTTATATATTAATTTGGTAAGAACCAATGTGAGCTATTTTATGAGAGCTATTTTTATAAGAGCTATTTTTATGAGAGCTATTTTTATGAGAGCTATTTTATGAGAGCTATTTTATGAGAACTATTTTTATAAGAGCTATTTTATGAGAGCTATTTTATGAGAACTATTTTTATAAGAGCTATTTTATGAGAGCTATTTTATGAGAACTATTTTTATAAGAGCTATTTTATGAGAGCTATTTAATGAGAACTATTTTTATAAGAGCTATTTTATGAGAGCTATTTTATGAGAGGACATTAATGGGATTTCCTTTCCATATCGCACTTAGAGAAACGAAGCTCCTCGGTGTGAACACTTTTCCAGAGTCCAGCGACGCATGTATCGCTAGGGTTTCAAGTCAATTCGCATCAGTGCACTGGAGGTGCGCTCTCTGGTTGGTGGAAGCTTCAAAGGTGCGGATGACGACTTGAGCGGGCGAGAAGATCGGCGAGCGCTGGAGGTTCGCTCACCACCCTTCCAGTGTAGGTCGCGCGCTTCAGCGCCATCCATTTTCGGGGCTAGTTGATTCGGCAGGTGAGTTGTCTCACACTCCTTAGCCTTCGACTTCCTTGACCACCGTCCTGCTGTGTTAATCAATCAACACCCTTTGTGCGATCTAGGTTAGCGCACAGTTAGGCTTTCGGTTCATGCCGCATCGCCAGTTCTGTGCCGAGCTCTCATTCTGTGCCGGGATTCTTCAACCAAGAATAGGTCGATGCGTGTAATCATTCGCTCTACGAGCTCCAGCTATCCTGAGGTGCTTCGGAAGGAACCAGCTACTAGAGTACTTCGGAGAGAAGCGCCTTCAAAGAGAACCAGTACTTCGGAGAGAACTTCGGCAAGCATAGTTCACCATCTTTCGGGTCCCAGCAGGTATAGTCACACTCAAACCTTTCACAGAAGATCACGGTCGGATCGGGGGATCGCACCTGACAGGTTCCTTGCGCCTCAATGTGCATACATTTTCGAGGCACAGACAACGTCCCGGGCAGTGGGGCAGATACCCTCGGCGCCGAGGGCTCTGACTCCATCTCCTTTGACGCCATTTGCGCACTGACTGCACGCTGACGTATTCGCTGCCGTGCTTGTAGTTTTGTGGGTTCAAGCTCTAGATTATGTGTGATTGATTTCGCCGAGCTTGCAGCAGTGGGCCCACCTCGCTCAGGGTTCGGAGAGTGCATTTTCGAGCCACACACTCTGTTTTGATGTAGAATTGGTCTATTTGTGCAAGAATTGGTCTTGGGTCGTGTTGTTTCGGTTCTAGGTAGCCTGCCCCTTCTCCGTTCCTTGTACGCAGCATCGCCCTTGTTTTGGCGATAGAAGAATCGCAAGCCTTGGTTTTCGCGCTCAAGGTGTTGTGCTTTGGTTTGAGATTAGAGAGATAGGAAGAGGGAGGGGGCTGGAGGAGTTTGTTAGCTCCTGGTGCAGTGGAAGGTTCAAGGCAGAGGGAATCGGTGGTCACCGAGAGTTTGAATCGGTGGTTGGAGGAGGCTGGATGAGTGTTGGATCGTGGCAGGAGCGGTAGAGGCATCAGAGGTGCACAGAAAGCGGGAAATGTGAAATTCTATTCTTGATAGAGAGCTTCCTCCATTGAAGCTTGCATCTTCTTCCCGGTCTGTTTGTAAGAGACTCTCCATGGAGTCACATAGTGGATTACCTTGAAGCTTCAACTTGTATGTCATTGCCATTCTATGCCCTTATCAAAGTGATCTCATATGCATCTGGAAGAGCTTTCTGATGTGGTAGTGCCAGTTCTTTTTCAACAACATGGTTACCTGTCATGTGTTTACCTAAATTTGCATCTGCACAAAGAGTTAGAAATTTTGAAATATAGGTGATGGCTTCAAAGTACGAAGGAGATCATTTCAATTCTGTTGCAATTGCTGGTGGCTAACTTTTTTTGATATCTTTGTCAGGTTGTGAGCCCAAAAGGGTGCCCACATTTAGTCTTAGACCCTTGAAACGTTAGTTGATGCACTTTGAAGTAGCATGTTACTTCACAAAAATATAAAAAGAGTGAAATGTTAGTCTTAGAAGTACCATGTTGTAAGAGGCTAGGATGTGAGTTGTTATTGTGTTTTTACCTTCGGAAGGATTTGAGTGAATGAGGATAGGTAAGGAGAACTTGGATTGAGTAGTTAGTGAGTAGGCTAGTACAAATGGATGGAGACAACCAAAGTGACTCAAGAGGCAAGTGCATTCGAATTGGGATGAATGGAGGATCACATGGAGCGCACAAGTGGACCACCTCATCATGGCCACTTAATGGGGAAGGTCCAAGGAAGAATGCAAGGTGGAGGATAAGCAAATTCTCAAAGCACCAATCAAATCACGAGTTAAGCATCGTGGTTTGAATTAAGTGGTGAGCAACGATTTGGGAAAGTAAGGGAAGAAAGTTATGGCGGCGGAAAGCGAAGGAGGCTAAGTTTGGGTTGAAGCATCCCAAGTTTGGTAAAGTGTGGTAGGTAGAAAGCCAAGGCTAGTTAAATGTTCGAATTAGGATCCTTGTTGATCATTTGAGGGAGGAAGGCTTAGAAGATAGGATTGGCGCCTACTAAGTAGGAGGAAATCTCAAGGGCTTATCGTGAGCCTTGAGGGTGCTCACCCCCTCAAGCTTGCTATATAATCCCTCATTCTTCCCTCACTCATCCTCTCTTTCCTTTGTGCTCCAAGGCACCCCACGAGTTATAAGTGTGGGTGTGGGAAGCCATATTGGAGCACATGTGTGTGCTTAGTTTTTAGTTTGAGAGCCAAGGCTTGTTAGCCTTGAAGAGGGCTTGACCTCTTGGTAGAATTAGTGTTGACGTGAAGGATTTTAAAGTTAATTCATGATTCCAATTTGTGGTACTTAAAGTTCATGTTTTGAATACACGTGGTTGCAAGTTCCATGTTTAAGAGTTGAGCACTTGAGGTTGTGATGAGTGCAAAAATATACTTGTGTGGATTAGTTAGTCTTAGTGAAGTTAGGAAATTCTCTCTCCCCCTCTCCTCTCTAGGATTTTAGGATTTTAGGATTAGAGAAGAATTGTGTGATTAGAAAGGGGTTGTTAGTAGAATTAGGAAAATTAGGTAGGAAGATTAGTTAAGGGCTTGAATAATTAGTGAGGTAGTTGGGGATTACAACTACAAAGTTGTGGGTTCATGAAGGAGCTGGGTTTATGAAGGAGCTGGGTTTGTTTAGTTAGAAAGTAAAGAGCTGGGTTTATGAAGGAGCTGGGTTTGTTTAGTTAGAAGCTAAGGAGCTGGGTTCATGAAGGAGCTGGGTTTATGAAGGAGCTGGGTTTGTTTAGTTAGAAGTTAAGAAGCTGGATTTATGAAGGAGCTGGGTTTGTTTAGTTAGAAGCTAAGAAGCTGGGTTTACGAAGGAGCTGGGTTTATTTAGTTAGAAGCTAAGGAGTTGGGTTCATGAAGGAGCTTAGTAGATAGCCTACTTAATTAGCTCATAGACAAGTAGTTAGTTACATTATGCTAGTTAGTGTTATGTGTGGCTTTCACAAGTAAATGTATTTGAGATTGACTATAGAGAATAGTGTTTTTTAACACTTGCATCCTCTCTTTAAAAATAAACCACGTGCACAAATTAATGGAGAATGTGGAGCACTCTCGCGATGGCAAGACAAAGGAAGCAAAGACCAAAGGTGCGAGGGAGAGATTGACATAAGTCACATAAGTATTTCTTAATACTTAAAGGCTTATGTACGGTATGGAGACACCAAGTGAGACCTCTTATAGTAGCGATACGGAATACACAAGTGATAGTTCAAGTGGTAGTATAGAGTCAACGGCACGGACTCCATTTAGGAGAGGGATATCCTTAAGGGCTTGTGTAGCTAAAGCGGCCGGATGGACGTTAGAAGCAAACAAAGACAAAATAGCACCCGAGCATAAGGAGGTTAAAATAACATAGTTAACTTGTGCATTCTCCACATACGTATTGAAATCGTACATTGAGTTGTTAAAAGTGAAATTCCAGTTAAATCCAAGACCACTTGAAGGGTGAACCTTGCACTATGGACTCATCCAAGTCCAAATCCAATACCGCGGAGGAATGTGAGCCCAAACCCACTACTCGGACTACGGACGCTTAAGGGTGGGGGGTTTGGCCTCACATAATTGGTGCGTCCGCCGGGAGCGAAGCGGAAGGTAGTTACAAGACTTGGAGGCGACTAGGAGACTTGGAGGCAACTAGGAAAAATTGGAGACACAAACTTGAGAGAAGGGAAGGAGCACCCGAAACTCGGTAAGTATTCTCTCTTTGGGTTACATTTGAATTCATTGTATTTCAACTATTCCTGGGAATGAATTGCATTGTCAATTACGCAAATTCATTTTTGAGGAAGGAGCGCGGCGAAGGTACGTCCTCAACCTTTTTGGGGATTTGCTAAGAACTTAAAAGGAACCTATAACCGAGTAGCTCATTAAAACATTAGAGGGTAAATTCACCTTAGGACATTGAACTTTGACACTCACCTCGGGGTGAGTCTCAAAGTTTTGGGAGTTGTCATTTCATGCTCTAGATTAAATTAATATTTCACAAAGTTTATGGTGTTGTTACATTGAGTCACGATTGAGGGGAGTGCTAACTCACAGGGGGATGCGATTGCTCAAGGTATGTTTATTTCTTCAAAGTGAACTCATTAACTAATTAAGGAATGCCTTTTGTACTCGTGATTGTTGTTATCCGTTGTAGAGGGTAATTCCCGAATTGTGGATGGTGTGAGAAGTTGAAGGGTGAAGCCTCGACTTTTAACATAATCTACTCGGAAGGTCACCCCCTCACAATCGGTATTGTGGTGAGTGTTAATTTGCGGGAAGGTGCGGAGGTGATGCTCCGACTTAACCAAAAAATTAACATGAACATGCCTATCCCCTATTGGGATTCTTTCACCTAAGTGGGCTTGCAGGTTCTTTTCCTCACCTCCTAAAAAAAATTATAACCACACCAAGACAAGTGAAAATATTAAGAGGGGAATTGCTAGGATTATGTGTGGTCAAGTGAGGGTCGATCGATTCTTATGGAATGCAAGGTAGGACTCGCTCACAAAAACCAAGTTTGATAGTAGGACTAGAGAAATCTACTCGAAAGAGGCGGTCCTCTAAAATCAGTGATAGATTAGAACAAGATAATGTTAGAATAGAGAGTTGTTTGAACGTCGAACCTAGGACTAGGTCAATTCTAGACACCTTAGAACTTGGAGCTCAACTTGAAGAGGAGATCACTCCCTCCAAATTGAGTGGTGAAACTTCTTCGGAAAATTACACACTTAGAGAAGAATTCCCGGTAGAAGTTGATAGGGGATTGTTGAATAGTTCACCGGTCACCATGGCCGAGGAACGGGGGATGGATCCACCACCCATACCCCCAATTCCGCCCATACCTCCTATACCTCCAATAGACCCATTGGTTAGGCCAAGAGGCCTACCAATTGTGGTTCCACAAAATTTAGCGGCGATGGATATGCCATCTCATCTCCCTAAATTTTATGGGACCAAGGATGAGGACCCCTCTCGGCACATGGAACGGTATATCGAACGGTTGGCTAGCTTCCTCATAACCGACCCGGGTTATTGGTTAGTGTGGTTTCCTACCACTCTAGAGGGGGAAGCCTATGAATGGTATCGGGATCATGCCGAGGGACATTTTAGGGGATGGGAACAATTACAAAGGGAGTTTCTTAACGAATTTAGGCCGGAAGTGGGTCAAAGTACCGCATTAAGGGCATTGTCGTCATTGAAGCAAGGAAGGGAGGAAGAAATTTCGGCTTACATTAGGAGGTTTGATTTAGTGTGCACTAGATTTGTGGGTACCATGCTCAACGACGACACGCTAAAGCAATTTTTCATTCAAGGGTTTTTTAAGTCCGGAACTATTAGGGGTGTTCTAGAAAGGAATCCCTTGACCTTGGCGGATGCCAAGCGTGCGGCTAGAGATATTGAAAACTTGGATAAAGATCACGAAAGGCTATGGAGAAGGGAGGATGAATTGATCCCACAATTCATCCCCATACGCCCTAGGGTGGTAGCGGTAGAACCCGCTAAGTATGAGAACCAAATTCCATATGCCATTGTGGACACCGGCCCCCGACCTTTAGCGGTTAGGGAACCGGCACCTCTTTTGGCACTACCGGCCCCTAGAACGGATCCACACTTGGAGGAGGTTGAGAGAAGACTAGGTGCTAGCCAACTAGGATTCCAAGAGGCTATGATAAAACAAATGCAAAGCCTCACGGATCAAATGTCATTAATGATCCGGAGTCAACAACCGGGGCCTCCACCCCCGGTTGAGTCGGGTAGGCATTCTTCCGGATTATGGTGTGTCCAATGTGGCCAACCGGGCCACACGCGTCAATTTTGTAGAAGTGGACAAAACCGTGACCAAAGAGGAAACGGTAACCCACCTCAACAAAATCAACGAGGTCAAGCGCCACCTCACTATGGAAATGGAAGCAATAGAGGACCACAACCTAGAGGGCAAGGTGGCCAAAATTTAGAGAAGAAGGAATTTCATCCCTTTTGTGGAAGGTGGCACGCTCAAGGACAATGTTGGTCCGAAGGTCAAGAGTTTAATTGTAGCAATTGTGGAGGAAGTCATCCCTCGGATACGTGTCGCCAACCGGACAAAATAATTAATGTCCCTTACCCGGTGGCTAATCCACAACAACAAGCAAGGGATAATATGCGAGGTGCTAGGCCACAAGGAGTACCGGCCAATGAACTTAGGCCACCTAACTTATACTATGACCATAGTAATGCTAGGCAAACTTTTCATCCACCGGCGGGTTTGCAAACTACAACCGGTTACATTCCAATACAAAATAGACAAGGAGTTCCACCTAATGGTAGTAACGGGAGACAAGCGCCTCCAACGGATCCGGGACCATCTAACTCCCAAGATGTTAGGTTCATGGATGGAGTGTTGGAGGCCACATGTGATGACATGCTTCCTCTCCCAACGAGAATTGGAGAGGAGCAAAGTCAATGGCCTCCTCACACCAATGCTATTACATATGAGTTAGTGAAGGGTAAGGGTGTGGTTGAAGAAGCACCTGCACTAGCGGTAACTACTAGGGCTAGGAGAGGGGATGCCCCGTTGGAGGTAGGAATAGGAGAGCAAGGAAATTACTCTTCGGATGAAGAGATTAATCTCTCCGAGTTGGATAGGGTAGCTAGAAGAGCTACTAAGGATGTGGAGAGGGAAAATATAATTTTACAAGATAGGGAGAGGACTAATGCGGTACATGACTTGGATAATAGCGATGTGGGTGAATGGGAAGGACCGGGGGTTCCCGTAGACGAATTCGACGTAGTGGGTAATTCTAAGGTGGAAAGATCTACCGGGTACGACTTGTGGGCGGACCTTAGTACACTCAAGGCGGATATTACTTTCGGCCAACTATTGGAAATTTCACCCACGGCAAGGAAAACATTAAAGGAGGGAATGCCGGTACACAAGAGGATGAGGAAGGTGAAAGCTAAAATAGCCGCTAGGATCCAATCACAAGGTGGAAGAGACGTGAAAGCTATAGAAATAGAAGTTGTTATAGTAGATAAGGTGGTTCCTAATGTGCTAGTCGACGGAGGGAGTAGTCTAAATATACTACCGGAGGATACTATGAAAAAATTGGGACTTGGACTCACGGGGCCTTCACCTTTGGTCATAAATATGGCAAATCAAAGTTCGACTACGCCTTTGGGGATGATCAAGGATTGTAGAATGACTACGGGAGGCGAGGAGTACTTGGTCACCTTCCATGTCATTAAAATGCACTCCAACAAGGACACCTTCCCCATTTTGCTAGGTAGGCCTTGGTTGCGGATGGCGAATGCTATGGTCAATTGGGGTGGACCTAAACCATCCATCACTTATGGTCCGGAGGGTAATAGGGTCATAGTGTCCATTGGTTCATTAGAAGGATGGATGAAGAAGGAGATGTATTTGCCATTGGAGAAGGAAATTGATGACTTAAACGAGAATGAGATTGGCAAGGCATTGGTGGGAGTCGTCCATCCCGAAGGTCAAAGGGTTGTTATAGATTCGGGCTCGGGAAGTCTAGGTCCTAATTTTTACAATTATGGGGATAATGGGGATTATGCCCAATGGCTAAGGGAGTACCCCGAGTCCGAGGTTGATGTAATGGTTACATTTCACCAAGTAGGCTTAGGGAGTGAATTTCCTAGTGTTAGTTTAGGAGAGGGCTCATTGTTGGAGCCATGTGAGGTGCTCACCGAGGAAGAGTGGGTTAGCGGTGGGTTAACACCTTGGGTAGATGACGTGGAAGAGGGTGAGGTTAGTTTAATTCATGTAGATAGGACTCAAGAGGAGGATGTGATTATTGAGTCATCGAAATTGGAGGAGCCTTTACATTTCAAGACCACGTCTACGGGGATAGTTGTAGGTCAAGATGTGAAAGATTACCCCAATGTGCCTTCCGATTGGTATCGGAACAAAGAGGAACAAGCACATGTGTCGGAAGCGGATTGGCGGTACGTGGATGTGAAATTAAAGAATGGAAAAACCCGACAAATGAAGATGGGTTCCAAATTGGGGGAGAAAGAGGTTAGGGAGTATAGCAATTTGGTGGATGAGTTTAGTGATACTTTTGCATGGTCCTACGATGAGCTTAAGGGAATTCCTAGGGAAATGGTAGAGCACCGGATTCCTTTAATTCCGGGGGCGAGGCCAATTAGACAAAAGGAGAGGAGGATGAATCCTCAATTGCAATTGTTGGTGAAAGCGGAATTGGAAAGGTTATTGAAGGCCGGGTTTATCAAGCCGGTGGAAATCACGGATTGGGTTTCTCCTATGGTCTTAGTAAAGAAAAAAAATGGGAAATTAAGGGTTTGTGTCGACTATAGGAAATTGAATTCGTGCACACAAAAGGATCACTTCCCCTTACCTTTTATCACCTTGTTGCTTGAGGAGGTTGGAGGTCATTCGCGATATACCTTTATGGATGGGTATGCGGGTTATAATCAAATTTCCATAGCCCTCCAAGATATCCATAAAACGGCTTTTACTACACCTTGGGGTACTTTTGTGTGGGTAGTGATGCCATTTGGGTTATGTAATGCCCCGGCTACTTTCCAACGATTAGTAATGTATATCTTCACCGACTTGTTGTTCAAATCCATGACCGTCTTTGTGGACGATTTTAGCACACAAAGTAATGTGGACGATCACCTACATTGTGTTAGGGAGGCATTGGTTAGGTGTAGGAAGATGAGGTTAGCATTGAACCCGGATAAGACATTTTTGGGAGTGAATAAGGGAGTGTTGTTGGGTTATGTTGTTAGTGAGAAAGGTAGAGAACCCGATCCGGATAAGATTGCGGCCATAAGCGACTTGGCAACTCCAACCAATTCCAAGGGGATCTCTAAGTTGTTAGGACATGTGGGATGGTACCGGGAACTTATTCCTAATTTTTCAAAGATAGCGGTGCCCATTACCCATTTGCTCAAAAAGGATGTCAAATTCGAGTGGACGGATGCTTGTCAAAAAGCCTTTGAGGAATTGCGGGATAGGTTGAGCACCTATCCGGTGTTGATACCACCCAATTGGGGTAAACCTTTTCACGTCTATTGTGATGCTAGTAATGTGGCAATAGGGAGTGCGCTTTGTCAAGCAACGGGAGAAAAAGAGAAGGATCAACCTATAGCTTATGCGAGTAAGCAATTGACCCCCGCCGAAAGAAACTACTCTACAACGGAGAGGGAGTGCCTAGCCATGGTGTTTTCCGTTAAAAAGTTTAGGCATTACCTCATGTGCAACCCGGTTGTATTTTTTGTTGACCACATGGCTATCAAGTATCTAGTTAACAAGGCGGAGTTAAGTGGTAGGTTAGCTAGGTGGGTTTTGTTATTAGAAGAATTCGACTACACGGTGGAATATAAACCGGGTCGTATGCATTTACAAGCGGACCACTTGTCTAGGTTGTCGGAGGAGATAGGAAAAAATCCGGTAAATGATATGTTAGTAGATGATAGCCTCTTTGTGGTCACTTCTACACCGGAGTGGTATGCGGGCATAGTGGAATTTCTAACAACCCACAAGTTGCCCAAAGAGTGGACAAAAGAAGAGAGAAGGAAGGTGAGGGTAAATAGTAGGCAATTTGTTGTAGTGGGCCATAGGTTGTTTAGAAGGGGGTCCGATGGTATTTTACGACGATGCGTGTCAAAAACGGAGGTTGAAGCGATTTTAATCGCTTGCCACGATAGCGCTTGCGGCGGTCACTTCTCGGGTCAACTCACCGGGCAAAAAATACTTAGAGCGGGCTACTTTTGGCCTACACTATTTAAGGACGCCCATGACTATGTAAGGAAATGCGACGCTTGCCAACGGTATGCCCGAAACGACCTTAGAATGGAGATGCCTTTACATGTATCATTACCCTTAATTCCTTTCGAAAAATGGGGCATCGACTATGTGGGTGAGGTCCATCCCCAATCTTCAAAAGGAATGAAATATATTGTGGTGGCAACCGAGTACCTCACCAAGTGGGCGGAAGCCAAAGCGGTGAAGACCGACACGGCGGAACACGCGGCAACATTTATGTACGAAAACATAATTTCGCGGTTCGGGGTGCCGAAGATCCTAGTAAGCGATAGGGGTACTCACTTTTTGAATGACTTGATTCGAGAGATGACAGAGAAATTTAAAATTGATCACCGGAAGACTACTCCCTACCACCCACAAACCAATGGACAAACGGAAAGGGTTAACGGAATTTTGGTGAGTATACTACGCAAGACGGTTATAGACTCGAAGCGGGATTGGGATACGAAACTAACGGCGGCACTTTGGGCATACCGTACAACCTATAAGGTAACTACGCGTGCTACACCATTTTCCTTAGTCTATGGTCTTGAAGCGACACTACCAATCGAATATGAAGTCGAGTCACTTAGGGTGGCCGTGAGTACGAGACTTACCGAAAGTCAATCCTTACGAAATCGACTAACCGATTTGGAAGCACTTGACGAAGGGAGAAGAATGGCGGCTCAACATATTGAGGCAATCCAAAGAAGGAGAAAGATTACTTTCGACAAACGACATAAGAGAAGGGCCCTAACACCGGGAATGTTTGGATTCATCCCCCGATGGTCGCCAATTATGTGAGCCCAAAAGGGTACCCACATTTAGTCTTAGACCCTTGAAACGTTAGTTGATGCACTTTGAAGTAGCATGTTACTTCACAAAAATATAAAAAGAGTGAAATGTTAGTCTTAGAAGTACCATGTTGTAAGAGGCTAGGATGTGAGTTGTTATTGTGTTTTTACCTTCGGAAGGATTTGAGTGAATGAGGATAGGTAAGGAGAACTTGGATTGAGTAGTTAGTGAGTAGGCTAGTACAAATGGATGGAGACAACCAAAGTGACTCAAGAGGCAAGTGCATTCGAATTGGGATGAATGGAGGATCACATGGAGCGCACAAGTGGACCACCTCATCATGGCCACTTAATGGGGAAGGTCCAAGGAAGAATGCAAGGTGGAGGATAAGCAAATTCTCAAAGCACCAATCAAATCACGAGTTAAGCATCGTGGTTTGAATTAAGTGGTGAGCAACGATTTGGGAAAGTAAGGGAAGAAAGTTATGGCGGCGGAAAGCGAAGGAGGCTAAGTTTGGGTTGAAGCATCCCAAGTTTGGTAAAGTGTGGTAGGTAGAAAGCCAAGGCTAGTTAAATGTTCGAATTAGGATCCTTGTTGATCATTTGAGGGAGGAAGGCTTAGAAGATAGGATTGGCGCCTACTAAGTAGGAGGAAATCTCAAGGGCTTATCGTGAGCCTTGAGGGTGCTCACCCCCTCAAGCTTGCTATATAATCCCTCATTCTTCCCTCACTCATCCTCTCTTTCCTTTGTGCTCCAAGGCACCCCACGAGTTATAAGTGTGGGTGTGGGAAGCCATATTGGAGCACATGTGTGTGCTTAGTTTTTAGTTTGAGAGCCAAGGCTTGTTAGCCTTGAAGAGGGCTTGACCTCTTGGTAGAATTAGTGTTGACGTGAAGGATTTTAAAGTTAATTCATGATTCCAATTTGTGGTACTTAAAGTTCATGTTTTGAATACACGTGGTTGCAAGTTCCATGTTTAAGAGTTGAGCACTTGAGGTTGTGATGAGTGCAAAAATATACTTGTGTGGATTAGTTAGTCTTAGTGAAGTTAGGAAATTCTCTCTCCCCCTCTCCTCTCTAGGATTTTAGGATTTTAGGATTAGAGAAGAATTGTGTGATTAGAAAGGGGTTGTTAGTGGAATTAGGAAAATTAGGTAGGAAGATTAGTTAAGGGCTTGAATAATTAGTGAGGTAGTTGGGGATTACAACTACAAAGTTGTGGGTTCATGAAGGAGCTGGGTTTATGAAGGAGCTGGGTTTGTTTAGTTAGAAAGTAAAGAGCTGGGTTTAGGAAGGACCTGGGTTTATGAAGGAGCTGGGTTTGTTTAGTTAGAAGCTAAGAAGCTGGGTTTATGAAGGAGCTGGGTTTATAAAGGAGCTGGGTTTGTTTAGTTAGAAGCTAAGAAGCTGGGTTTACGAAGGAGCTGGGTTTATTTAGTTAGAAGCTAAGGAGTTGGGTTCATGAAGGAGTTGGGTTTATGAAGGAGCTAGGTTTATGTAATTAGAAAGTAAAGAGATGGGTTCATGAAGGAGCTTAGTAGATAGCCTACTTAATTAGCTCATAGACAAGTAGTTAGTTACATTATGCTAGTTAGTGTTATGTGTGGCTTCCACAAGTAAATGTATTTGAGATTGACTATAGAGAATAGTGTTTTTTAACACTTGCATCCTCTCTTTAAAAATAAACCACGTGCACAAATTAATGGAGAATGTGGAGCACTCTCGCGATGGCAAGACAAAGGAAGCAAAGACCAAAGTTAAATCCAAGACCACTTGAAGGGTGAACCTTGCACTATGGACTCATCCAAGTCCAAATCCAATACCGCGGAGGAATGTGAGCCCAAACCCACTACTCGGACTACGGACGCTTAAGGGTGGGGGGTTTGGCCTCACAACCCCCTAGTCAACCCCCTGGTCGACTGCTAAGTCGACTGCAGATAGCAGTCGACCTAGCAGTCGACCTAGCAGTCGACTGCAAAAAAACATTAAATTAAAAAATTCCAAAAAAAATTCTGGACCGTCAGATCTTCTTGGCAAGAAGATCTGACGGTCCAGAATTTTTTTTGGAAGTTTTTAATTTTTTCTGGCAGTCGATTGCTAATTCGACTGCTATTTGCAGTCGACTTAGCAGTCGACTGCAAAAAAATAAAAATAAAATAAAAAAAATTCTGGACCGTCAGATCTTCTTTTCAAGAAGATCTGACGGTCCAGAATTTTTTTTGGAATTTTTTAATTTAATGTTTTTTTGCAGTCGACTGCTAGGTCGACTGCTATTTGCAGTCGTTTGCTAAGTCGACTGCTAATAGCAGTCGACTAGCTGGTCGACTGCTAAAAGCAGTCGACTTCAAGGAAAACCTAAAAAAAAAAAATCAAAAAATTCTAAAAAAAATCATGGACCGTTAGATCTTCAATCCAAGAAGATCTAACGGTTCAGATTTTTTAATAGATTTTTTTAATTTTTGTTTTCTGAAGTCGACTGCTCGTAGCAGTCGACTAGAGCAGTCGTCCAAAAAAGTAAAAAAAAAGTTACAAAAAATTGGTACAGTAACGTTTTTTTACCACGTCAGTGCGCGTCACGCCCTGACGTGACGTGACGTGACGGCGTCACGTCATTTGTGACGCGACGTGACGCAAAAAGGCCGCGTCACGTCCATTTGCACATCCCTGGCCGCCACATGAATTTTTGTAAATATAATAAGGGAAGGGGCATCTGATAAGTGATTTACAAAAACCATCCCCTACGCGTTCATTTTCATGTATCCAGAATATTACCCTACATAAACTCAAACAATATAGTATATTTCAAACAATATATTGACAAACGATATACCAACATTATGAAACTTCATATAGTAAAACTCAATAAATACAATACTTAATGTAGTTATTAAAACTCTCACATGTGGAATTGTATATTGAAAACAATGAAGAGATGGGTGCAACCGTGCAAGCACGGTAAAGTGGACAGCTCTTGATCCTTGCTTAGGTTTAAGTGAAAGTGATCCAAAACTATATACTAACTTTGAATTTTATGAAATAGAAATTCATAAACATTTAGAAAACATATGAATCTACAAAGCCAAGCAATTTATGTTCACAAAAAACAATCTCAAACAACGTATATGTATTTTAGAAGACGGTGCAAGTGGTGGAAAAGTGGGTGTCATTGAAAAGATAATTGTCAAAAACTTGTTTAAAATACAATTACATTACATTAAATTGATGAATTTTTGAAAAAAAAATTACGATGACCTCAAGTTTATAACCCGTTTCAAGGAATATGAAAAGAAATTCCAAGTTCAAAATATTTAAGGTCATGAAATTTACGTTCAAAACTATATTTAGTCAGTTGCTTTTACGCGTCACTTTTGATGATCGGTTTTGAAGATCTCATATTGATATTCTATATTTGAGTACCTAACTTAACAATAGAGGTCATCATGAAAAATAATCTATTTTAAACAACATTTTGCTACTACTTATAGGCGTTTGACCAAGAAAATCATGGCTTTCATATACCGGAGCACTTTTTTGGTCCACTTTACTATGCTTGCACCCAGATGTGATGTCAAAGTTGAACTATTTGGCCGACTTTCAATTTGCGCTAATACAAATGAGAAAAGCTTTAAAAGGATATATGTCATTTGTAAGGTGTGCACACAAAGTTGCTCCATTCCAAGCATGCAAGTGTGGCAATGTTTAATCTATGTTAGGACAAGTTATGAATGGGATCCTAACCAAGAGTGGCATTTTTTTGTTTACTCTTTCAAATAATGTTTCAATCTAATATCCTCAATTACACTTCAACTCTAACAATGTTTGCAAGCAAAACCTGCAAAGTTGGAAATGTACGTCCTCATAACATCCACCACCTGAAAGGTTTCTTGAATTAGTATAGATTCTTGAATTGTCTCAAATAATATATGAACATGCTCAAGGATGTATCTGCCACTGGACTCTTCTTGCTATTAAGATAAGGTTACAATTGAATTTTGGATAACCTAATGTTGAGCACTACGTCACATGTTAGTGACTTCATTTCTACACCACCATACAACCACCTTCCATGTTTGGCAATGAAAATGTTGTGATGCCTATATACATTTGTGTCTAAAACTATGATCAGCAACGCCCCATTATTTGACCTACGTGCTGCTCATTTATGGCTTAAACCCTAAACCCTAAACCCTAAACCGTGAATTTCGTACATGTTCATTGATGCCTACATATACAAACAACAACTACTATATTATGTGTCATTATCTAATATATGTCGTTTCAAACATGTGGAGGAAACAGAAAACATCAAAGTTTTTGCTTGATTGGCTGCATATTATGATGTTCACCTTGGGTTAAGGTGGATACATTTGTATTCATCTTGCTTCTCCTGTTTACTTTAGGGGTCAACTTTAAGTGAATATATAAATGTTTCATGATATAAATCAATCAACCGATTCGGTGCTTTTGGCAAACAAAAATTGATAGGTTGTCACTATATATTGTATAATTTTGGATTATAATAAATGACAATACATTAACTTGTAGTGAATTAGTGTAATGGAACTTGTTAGGGGATCCACGGTAAGCTAGAGCCATGCCCTCTAGCAACATACATCATATAAATCACAATACATATTATTCATATTCATATTATTGCACCATGTAAAGGGATACCATATCAATTTTTAAAAACCGTGTAATTGCCTTTGAGGATTGCAACATAATTTTTAAATACCCCTCTTAGACTATCATGTATCATTGTTGTCTGATTCCATATGTCTAGATTTGTGAAACTATACACATAATGAATTCATTTTACAATGTTTTGTCACTGGAGACAATTGGAGTTGCATATCATGTGCTTAAGTTACCCTAAATCCTTAGTAACTTGTCTATTAAAATCATTTTACTTTAGTTTAGTCTTGTGATATATTATGAACCATGGTTTATTGTGCACTACATGATTCATCAAAGTGAATATGTAAGGGATGACTAAAAGCTCAAGCATGTTGGCAATTCCATATGACGACCATGCAATTCAAAACCATTAAAATTGGAGTTGGGGATGGTACTCAACAAATATTTCATACTAGTTGAAAGTCAAATGAATTATTTTATTTCTCTAAAGTGGTCAAACAACTTAAGACCCAACGAGTTTAATTTGTTCGCAAAATTAGGGTATGGTTTAGGGTAAATTGATAATATTAAGCAATACTTTAGGCTATGTAGCTGATTGAAAAAATTAATTGGTGCTAAGGAATAGAGGGTTAGGGTTTGGGGATTAGGGCTGGCCCGTAATCCCATTTCCGTGTGTGCTCTAATCACGTGGGTGCCCTAATCCCGTATTGTAGGGCCTTTTCCCGCAGGCTACAAATCTCGAAACGTCGCCCTCTTTCGCCCCTTTTCTCGTTCTCCGCGCCAAGCTTTGCTGGAAGCGCCGCCTCCGCCAAGCGCCGCCTCCACAAACCGCCGCCTCCGTGAAGCGCTGCTCCCGCCCTTTCTCTTGCTTTCTCTTCCTTCTCGCATCTTCTGATTTTTCTCCTCCCTACCCTTTCTCTTGCTTTCTCCGAGCCTCTTTTCATTTCTCTTGCTCTCTAGGTTTATGAGTGGTGTGAGTTGTTTCTGGTTTTAAAAAAGCTTGCTCTCTTTTTCCAACTTGAGATTCAGAGGGTTTAGGGTTGGATTGTGTGACAACTTTGAGTGGTTTTAGAGTGTTTTCTCATTTCGTCTTGGTCTATGTTGTTGAGACTTTCTCACATTCCATTGTGGTGAGTGTTTGCGATAGAGGTTTGTGTTAGTAACATTCAGAGTGTTAGAACTCAGTGAGAAACGGCATTGAGTGGGTTTTGCGAGGTTCATACTTTTCTGTTATTCAAGTGTAGTGTTCATTTAGAGTGTTTGTGACATTTAGCGTGCAATACCCACGTCAAACTAAAACATAATTTGGATATTCCTTATAATACAAGGATATGGATGATGTACACCCATAAGAACAAGGAATAACGATACGGCCAATCATCCGAAATTTTCCCCTTTGATCATTATATCCACCTTCATTAAACTCTAATGACCCGGTCATATCTTAAGCAGAAGAGAAAATTAATTACCAAATTTTCAGGATTCAGCTGGCTTGTGTTTGGGTCGATTGACCCAAACCTGTCCATAGCTGACACTGACATATTCAGCCTTTTGCAAATTCGATAACATGCCTATCTCTACATGAAAGAGTTTGGGTCGTCCGACCGAAACTAACAGTTCCCATCCTTTCCTTGCAGATGGCCCCCAAAAAAAGACCTGGAGAGAGGTGGTTCATGCAAGCACCAGATACATTATGCGAGGAGTACGAAACACCTCCAGACGACTCCTATGTGCCCAAGGACGGGATACTGCTTGCATGGTCACTTCAGGTGGTCAAGGCGTCCCAATACAAAATTATGTTCGTGGTAAAAGTTGGGACATTTGAGCAGCATACTTGGGCGACTCTGACGGGGTGGGAGGTGGCGTCCATCCAGGCTCTTGGGGAGCACGTGGACGTCATCCTAGAGAACTCAGCGGTGCAGAACGTCCACATGTTCATGCACCAGTTCTCCGAGCCGTTTGACACCATCTACGCCAAAGAGTCATGTGCTGAACCAGAGGTGGTGAAACCAGAGGCGATATTCATTGATGGGAATTGTACGAATATGAAGGTTGCAAGCAGGTTCACCAAACTAAAACAGGCAATCACCGTGATCAACAAGGCCCAACAAAAACCACAACAAGTGGTGAGACGGAAGGCCACCACTGAGGAAGGTGCAGGGTCGTCCAGACCTCAAGCAGTGAGGAAGCCACGAGCGGTCCCAGCTGACTCAAGAAGGAGCACTCCCTCGGAAACACCGGCTGACAGCCAGACGCCGACGCCGTCGACCAGCCGGCAGACTACACCGTCGAGGAGGCAGTCATCGGTGATGACTGACGAGGGGGTTCCCCAATAGCTGCGGATGCCGAAACCTGGGCAAGAGGTGGATACAGGGGAGATTCAAAGAATCGTCGACAACTTCACGACGAAATGCTCCCACTGTTTCTTCATGGGCAGGGATTTCAAGTTCGACGTGAACATTGCCCAGTGCCACCTTGCGCCTCCAGAGAAATGTGTCCGAGCCAAGGAGGACGCCTACGTCGACTGGATGGTCGCCCAAATCGTGGGCGGGCAGTTCAAGGACGATAGGCAAACTATTGTGGTCATGCCTCAAGGGCTGAAGAGAATGCCGACGCCTGATATGTGGCCGGCAATTTCAAAAGGAGATTTTTGGCTGATTGACGGCCAGCACAGTGTGGAGGCCTCGAAAAAAATCCAGCTGATGATTGAGTGGGACGACCCCAACAAGCAGAAGGAGAAACTGAAGGTGTGGAAAGCACTGGTGGTATGGTTTGACAACGAGACCATACTCAGCGACATCTCCCGGTTCTTCAACATGGGGAACAAGAAGAGGGCATACCAGGCATCGTGGATTAGGAACATCATGGCCTCGAGGGAGGTGTGGGAGTTCTATGGCAGGCCTCCCAAGGAAAGGGAGAATGCAAAAGACAAGAACCCCAAATGGGAGGTGAGTATGGTTTGGGTCGATCGACCCAAACTCTGCCATTGTGTTATGTCTTCGCCATATTTATAGTTTGGGTCGATCGACCTAAACCCTTGTAATGTTTTATCGTCTTTGTCAATTTTGTAGTTTGGGTCGATCGACCCAAACTATTGTTGCAGTTGTTGTTTCATGACATGTTGTCTAACATGTGTTGTCTATTTTGTGTTCAGGACTTCAAATATCAAATGATCAATAAATTCTCCTCGATTGACAACGCTAGCCACAAGCAGAAAAAATACAAC
The DNA here is from genome assembly GCA_964035585.1 of Polytrichum formosum. Lineage (NCBI taxonomy): Eukaryota > Viridiplantae > Streptophyta > Polytrichopsida > Polytrichales > Polytrichaceae > Polytrichum > Polytrichum formosum. The sequence continues at coordinate 66,946,851 of OZ037936.1, forward strand.
GAGTTGCGAGGAGAAATTTACCTGATCACGTCATCCGAAGCCATTTGGAAGAAATGGAAGACGGTGTTCAAAAAGCATGAGACGGGGGAACTCATCGATCCCGACATAGGAATGCTTTTCAACGCATCCGCGCGCTTCAAGCAAATGAAGCCACTGGTGAGAGAGTTCTTCCGATCTCTCCAAGGCTTTCGGAAACGGAGATGGGAAAGACGGCTTCCCATATCTTGCACGTGCAGCCGTCGGCTAAGAGGTGTTGGGTGCACCCGAAGATCGTCTTCTCCAAGCCCAAGAGCTTCGTTCCTTCATGCTACACCATGAAGGAATGGACGGAAAATAGAAAGAAGAAGACGATAATTGTGCAGGAGCTGCACAAGTTGGTGCCCGCGAAGAATATTTTCGTGGACGGCGAGGTCCACGAGGCGCACTGGAAAGCATTCAAAGAAGAATACAAGTTCACCAGTGCGTCGATGGCGGCTTTGATGAGGGAAGCTGGAGAAGACTTCCTCAAATCCAAGCTGGTGAAGGGCGGGAAGAAGCGGGAGCTCCCTGAGCACACGGCGCGGGCCTTCTCCAACTTCGTGAAGGAGAAAATGATCGTTAGTTTTGAGGGGGATGCACATTTCAATCCCGTCACCCTCGAGCCGTTGAAAATCCAGGGCTGGCCTGGAGTTGAGCCTAGGAAGGCTATCCGGACAAGAGCGAGGGACGACTTTCCCTTTGCCATGATAGACTTCAGGAACATTCCGGGGAGCTCATTCGAGGGCACCATGAGCACCCTGTTCCACGAGCCTTTCATGGCAAAGTTCGTGAATTATGCCAGCCCCAAGCTCAGGGAGGTCGACATATGGCTGTGGATAGTGGAGGACAGGAGGGCGGAGCAGGTATACGAGATTGTGCGGAAACTGCAGCCGGAGTATGCGGTTTCGAAATCTCACTACATTGCAGCATCAGCGGATGGGGCGTACAGTACGATGAAAGACAAAAAAACCAGGGTCGTCAACGTGCTGTGTTTGTACTTGGTGTACAAGGCGGAGTTTATCAAGGTGCCGAACCACCCTATAACCCGGATGGAAAAGATATTCCAGGTTCCAGAAGGGTTGGGTGCCAGCAAAACCTTGTACGACGAGGCCAAGTACGCCAATTATCCTTCGGATGAGCTGCGGATGGAGTTCTACCTGAGGATCCTGAGGACACTGACAAGAAGAGGGGACTGCATCTTCAACGTCTTCGGGGGGTCCAAGCCAGTCTATGCAGCCATGGTAAGTGTCATTATATATCTCCTGTGCAGTTTGGGTCGATAGACCCAAACTGAGAGTTGTTTTGGCTATGGTTTGGGTCGGTCGACCCAAACTAAGAGTTGTTCCAGTTTGGGTCGGTCGACCCAAAGCAGACTTTGTATTAGCCATGTGTATCCTTTCGTTTTCGTCGCCTTCTCTTCTTTTGCTCTCTTAGTATTGGCGCACCTGACAAACTGATAATGTGGGAATGTGCAGATGTTGGGGTTGAACATCTACTCCTACGTAGAAGACACGGATGTACCATTTTACAAGACCCAAAAATCGCTGGCGAAGAAGATGGACATCCTCGACTGGATACCAGGGAGCTACGGGGAGGAGATTGTTCAAGGCGGTGAAAGCCCGATCGATAGGGCGAGGCGCGTGAACCCTGAGGGCTCCGGTTGTAGAACCCGAACCTCTGGTGCTATTACATCCGGGCGAATCGTCTCGGGGGCCGGGCGAGGAGGTGGAAGAGGAGGAGGAGGAGGAAGAAGAAGAAGCAGAGAAGGCAGAGGGGGAGGTGGAAGAAGGGGCAACCGGATTCACGCAAGAATCCCAGGCGCCCCAACGGAAGAAGGCCATGCGGGTGGCCACTCCGACCAGCAGAATGGTGCCCGTGCTCACGGTGGATGATGCGCGGGACATGTACTCCCGGGACGCAACCTCCACGTTCAGGGAGAAGAGGAGGATGAAGGGGAAGAAGCTTTACGGCGACTACGCAGTGGACGAGACAATCGCCATAAGCAGCGAGGACGAGGACGACATGGAGCTCGCCAAACGGCTCAGGTCGGATCCTCCCTCCCCGAGAGCGTTCGCTGGCATGGTCAGGGTGAAACCCGAAGTCCTGACTGTGGAGGAAGCCAACGAGAAGATGCAGAGGGACGAGGAGCAGCGCCTCCGGCTTCAGAAGGCTGCGGCTGAAGAACCTTCAATGCGGAACGAGGTCGCAGAGTTGAGGGCCCTCCTGTTGGATCAGGAGCGGCAAAGGGCGTTGGCCCAGCCTCCCTCTAGCGCAGACCTGATCTCTCAGGTAATACAGGGGATGTGGGCGCAATGCTTGGTGGTCGCTCCCCCAGGAGCATTTCCACACCTGCCCCCCGGGTTCCCACCTCAGAGCATCCCACAGCAGCTTGTGCCGCAGTCGTCGTTCAGCTTTCAGCACATGATGGGGTCCCACGTCCGACTTTATGCCCCAGTGCAGCAAATCGACGACCCCAGCCTCTGGAGCATGGGCGGATCCTCCAGGCCTTTGACGCCCCCACCATTGCTGCCTCCCGTCGACATGCCCCCCCCTCACCAGCAGGACGACCCCCACATGTTTGGGTCGTCCGACCCAAACCCGCCAGAGCATGTGGTTCGCCAGGACGAACCCCACGATGCAGCAGGGTTTGGGTCGGTCGACCCAAACCTCGACAATGCGCAGTCCCCTGCTGCCCAGCATGGTTGCGAAGACACAACCATGGTAGACGTTGAAGGCCCGCAAGGGCCTGGTGATACATCTAACCCTAATCCAATCAATGAACACATGCATGATTCGCATGCGGAGGTTGGGTTAGGACAAGGGCCTCATGCTGAGCCTTTGCAGGAGCAGGTCGCTGACGTCGTTGGAGAAGGCGGGGCCGTGAGAGGCGGGGCAACGGAGATGGCGGAAGCGTCCACAGCATCCAGACATGACCAGGAAGAGGTAATGTACTGAGACCTCTAGTTTGGGTCGTTCGACCCAAACTTCCTGGCCATTGTCTTGTTGCCGTGGTCGTGTCCCCCTAGCTAGGAGGAACTGCCCCACCCCCCACCGCACCCCCCTACCTCCCCCCCGCTCTCGTTCCTTTCATCCCCCGACATGCCCCCCCCCCCCCCGCGTGCGACGATTCTCGATCTCTGGCAGACGCAATCAAATTTTGTAGATTTACATTTAGGATAGTGTGAACGACTCATTCAACGCGGCTCCCCTCATTCAAATTGTACATAGAGATTTTTATAACAAATAAAATCATTCTTTTTGGTGCCCATACGCTTGCTCTTGTGTTCCAAATGTATGTTGTGAGTTTTCCCCATTGTATGGTGTCGTTGCCACAGCTACTTCAATTGTTTCTTGTCTTTTGCACAAACAATTTTCGATATGCTTGAAAATGGACATAGCATGACATAGCCTTCGCCGCCTTCTCTCGCTCGTCTCCACAGGGATCGGAGCGTAGCGTTGCGGCTCCCCGTCAATCCTCTCCCCGAAGCGTGGACGACAGCGCGGCGGCCTCCCCGATTTTACCCGCGCTGGCCTTGCAGCCTAAGACCCGGTTCCTGGTGCTAGACCTCAACGGGGTCTTTGTCCAATGCGTGCATTGCCCAAGGGCCCCCACGGTGTCTTTCTCCAAGCCCGAGGACACGAACTACGATGGCCCCCCCACGTACATCAAAAGCAAGCTCGTGTACCTCCGGCCGTGGCTTCGGCGCTTCCTGCAGGTCGCCCTAAAGAAATGGTGGGTGATCGTGTGGAGCTCGATGAAGTCCGAAAACACCCAGGCGGTCGTGGAGTTCATCTTCAAGGGCCTCGAACCCCCGTGCTTGGTCCTAGGACAGGAGTCGTGTAGGACTTTGACCACCCCCGAAGGCAGGGTTGTCAGGAAGCCCAACAACCCCGCCGTGAGCCAATACCTGAAGGTCTTGAAGCCAATCGTGTGGGACGTCCGTCCCTCAATGGTCGGCTGTCCCTACGACATCCGCCCCACCCGCGACAACACCCTCATGGTGGATGACAGCGCGTCCAAAAACATTTTGAACCCGACCTCCAATTTCATAGTGTGCCCTACGTGGACGGTCGGGAAGGTCCAAGACCGCTTTTTGTTAGACCTCCTTAAATACTTGCAGGCGCTCACGGGGAGCGGACTACCCGTGCCCAACTTCGTATCTCGTAATCCAATAGGCGAGAGATACTTGGATCCGAGGGACTATTTGTACAGAGATTTGTACGCTCACGCGAAATATAATAAACTCATTTGAGATAGTACTTGGTGTGACATTTGTGTGTGTGTATATATGCCTTAAATGTATATGGATTTTCACATGCTCCCTCCCCCCCCTTTCCCTTGGGTTTTGTTTGGTTCTTTTGTTTGGCATCAGCGCTTGGAGCCCTCTATTGACATCGTCAGTGAGTCAAACTTGGGAAGCTTCTTCTACGAGACCGTTTACGATGCCGCGTCCACCATCGACTACTCCAAGGAGCCTCTAGATGCCGGGGTCGTCGATAGCCCCCCGCCCAAGCAAATCTTCCGCCAATCGCCGTATCCATCACCGCTCAAGGGCATAGATCACTACTGCGTCCGGGCGTCCCCCTCGCGGGAAGGCGGGAGTTTTACACCTCAACGGCGGCTATGTATGGACGCTCGGACTGCAAAGAGTGGACCCCTCCCTATCCCTTTGCGGGACGCCTTGCCCCTCCTCGCCAACTCGGACGCGAGTGCCCGTCGTGCCAAGGTAAGCCCCCCTCCCCATAAATGCACCATGCGTTACAATCATTCTATCCTTAAAAGACCGTGCAACATGTTTGGGTCTTTCTCCTCAAACTAACACATGTTTGCCGGTGCTTAATTGGTTGCAGGTTGCATCCGGCCTCAAACCTCCACGGTCCAATGCGTCCATTGAGCTGGAGCGCGAGTACGCCATGCGCCGATATGCCGGACAGTCTACGTCGTCGTATTCGAATTCCTCGTCTTATAATTCGGGCGGTCGACGGAATCCAAAATGTGTTATGGTGGGCCCGCATCCAAAACTCGGCTACAGTCGCGGGCTAGAGATTCTCAGAAATGTTGAGGCGATGCGAGCTAAACAAGCGGCGGCAAAAGAAAAAGATGCGGTCTCCAAGCCTAGATAGGCCATCGTAGGCGTAGACATTGCATGTAGGTGGGATGATTTTAGGCCGCACTATCCAATTGATTTGTGCCATTAGTATGCTATTCAATTTCTCATGCCATACATTGTATATTCTACTTGCAATAATATAAGTGTTATGGGATTACCCCTTCAATATGGGTCTAAGGTTTGGATTGCCCTACCTAAACCATCACAAATATGAGTTCTCATATCTTGTATGCAATATTATATTGGTTAACATATTTCCCCTTCAATATGGTCTATGGTTTGAAAACCCCTACCTAAACCATATCCATACAAGCTCTCATGTTTTGTGTGCAATAATATGAATGTTTTAAGATTTCCCCTTCAATTTGGTCTAAGGTTTGGATTGCCCACCGTAAACCATCACAAATATGAGTTATTAATGGGGTTCTTGGTATGAACACCTCTTCAAAGTGTTTGCATCTTACAACTTTCTCCAATATGTGTTCCATTTATCCTTGTTCTTATTTATGTGAATGTCTCAAAATGGCCAAAAAGTCTCAATTTAACGAATATAGTGTTCCAATATTCTTCATTCTCCACAAGCTTGTCCCGCAAGTATTCAAGTTCCATGATCCAAATATCGTTGAGCCGAGCATGCTGAACTTCCCATCGAATTGGGATGGCAATGCGTTGCGTATGGCTGAACATGAAGAGGTTCAGTCGGAACGCTCGCAACAATTCGGCAAGCTCCGAAGTCCCTCTCACGCCCCTAAATCGATGCCCCATTGGTATGTCTACGTCCCAAAGCGACATACGCAACGCATTGTAGACTTCTCCCATACCAAAATGTTCACGCCAAGCTTTGTTAACTCCCATGTATTTAAAAATACATATGAGAGTAAAAAAATTCGCCCTCACTTCACACCCCCGCCCATACTCTCCTCGGTGATATGGCTCCAAAATAGGCTCTACGACCTTCGGCAATATGTGCTCCCCCACAATTTCCACGGTTAATCTGGGTAAAATGGTCGACGGTGCCATGTTTGGTACAACCCTGAAATAGCAGCTTCTCCGCTCCTTCTCCCTTTGTTCTCCGTTTGCAAAGCTTGCTAAAACAGGCTATGGCCAATAGAGAACTTGGGAATGAGGGAAATGGGAGGTTGGATTGCTATATATATGCATCCTTTGTCATGATTGTATGCATTTAATGCATGATTTGACTAAGCTAACGCTCTTCCCAAACCCTAACGCCTAATTTCGACTGCTGGGCAGCAGTCAGCTGTGGATGGTCGACTGCTACACAACAGTCGACTGATAAAATCGATTGCTGGAAGGCAGTCCACCATCTTAGTCGACTGCTACGAAGCACTCGATTTTATCAGTCGACTGCTGTGTAGCAGTCGACCAGCCACAGTCGACTGCTGGGCATTTATCAATCGACTGCTGCCCAGCAGTCGACTATGCAAATCGACTGCTACAAGGCAATCGACTGTGGATGGTTGACTGCTACACAGCAGTCGACTGCCTTGCAGCTTAATTTAGATAACTAATTAGACACACCCGTAACCCAACCTGCCAACTCATTGGATGCCACCCGAGGGCCCACACTGCGATATCCCTATAAAATCAAGTGTGCTACCCACCATGAGGCCACCTTGCCTCGTAGTGATTTTGAGGACCTTGTATGCGTCGCATACATTGCCCAAGATCAACTACGGTGTGGGCAATCCATAGGATTGCGATGGCTGGGAGTGGCAAGATACGGGATGCGGGTGGTTCGTCAAGAAGTATGTATTACAATCCCCGACACGCATGGGGCTTGCCGGACGAACCGGACGAATTTACACCCGAGGTGGTTGCAGAGAACACTCGAAATGAGGACGATTTGCGCAGTGTTTTACGTCCGATTCAAGGGTTCATTGAATTCTATTGGGTTCGACTGCCTAGGAGACAAGTTGATCGTCACCACCGCGGATACTTGGACGCCCAAGAAAGGCCCGCATGACGCATCGGTTACAAGGAAAAACTTTTCCCATGGCACTTGTTTCAGGACCTTAGCGACGTTCTCACGAAGGGGAAAAATCAATTGTATTTTCGAAAAAACTATGGGACCTTGTGGAGGTTCTACCAAACCATAAAACACTCGGTGCATGACGCAATTCATTGGGGGTTCAACCGGTGCACCGCGCACCAAAAGGAATACCGGGTGTATACAGGGATTACACGTCACGTCGCGTCACGTCGCGTCACGTCCTGTGACAGCGACGTGACAGCAGACCTGAAAACGTCACGTCCGCGGGGGGGTAAATCCGGCAGTTACCCCAGGGGTAAACTGACGCGGTCAACCCACTGGTCGACTGCTAAGTCGACTGCAAAAAAAAATTCCAAAAATTCCAAAAAAAATTCTGGACCGTCAGATCTTCTTGGCAAAAAGATCTGACGGTCCAGAATTGTTTTTGGAATTTTTTAATTTTTTCTGGCAGTCGATTGCTAATTCGACTTCTATTTGCAGTCGACTTAGCAGTCGACTGCAAAAAAATTAAAAAAAATTAAAAAAATTCTGGACCGTCAGATCTTCTTGCCAAGAAGATCTCACGGTCCAGAATTTTTTTTGGAATTTTTTAATTTAATATTTTTTTGCAATTGACTGCTAGGTCGACTGCTGTTTGCAGTCGTTTGCTAAGTCGACTGCTAATAGCAGTCGACTTGGCAGTCGACTGCAAAAAATTACTTTTGCAGTCGACCAAGACCAATCGACTGCTATTAGCAGTCGACTAACTGGTCGACTGCTAAAAGCAGTCGACTTCAAGGAAAACCTTAAAAAAAAAATCAAAAAATTCTAAAAACAATCATGGACCGTTAGATCTTCAATCCAAGAAGATCTAACGGTTCAGATTTTTTAATAGATTTTTTTTAATTTTTGTTTTCTGAAGTCGACTGCTCGTAGCAGTCGACTAGAGCAGTCGTCCAAAAAAGTAAAAAAAAAGTTACAAAAAACTGGTACAATAACTTTTTTTTACCACGTCAGTGCGCGTCACGCCCCGACGTGACGTGACGTGACGGCGTCACGTCATTTGTGACGCGACGTGACGCAAAAAGGCCGCGTCACGTCCATTTGCACATCCCTGGGTGTATAGAGAGTACACACTTAGGTCGTCAATGTAAGATTTGCCCACGAATATGGTGAGAGCGTAGTATCAAGTTTGTACTTGCACGTATACTTACGTATGTTGTTAAGTTGAAAATGCGCAATATATGAATTCCCAGCAATATTGCGGTGATGTTTTCCGCTTGGTGTGAACTTATAATCATGCCACATGGAATCATTGTCACAGTTATTTGCATCGATACGTGTTTGATTCAAGTGCAAATGCATGTAGATGCAAAGTCCATGGTTTAATTGGATGTTTGTGGCAACCGATTGTGTGGGCAAACATAAGAAATGATCATTGTGCGACACTTGTACATTACTCCCAAAATTGATAGTGAATAATAATTCACTTATAAACATTTCCAAAATCATGGTTTTTCCCGCATTGTGTACAATTCAGTATCAAATAATGCCTCCTAGTCCAACGCCTATCTCACAAACACTAGCCAACATTCCTAATCCGGCTCCGAATCACTATCCAATGGAATGGGGGGTCCGCGGCTTGAGCTTGCACCGTTCAGATTTGGTGGCCGTAGTGTCCGGCGTCTCGCCTCACGCCTGCTCTCGGTGATGGCCCATAGTTCTTGCGCCGCAGTCTCCCGGTCAGCTTGTGCACGAGCGCGCGCGCGGTCTCCAATGTGCAACCCCCTCGCGGCATTCGGATGGCGCAAGACGTCTTGCATGGTAGGGCTAGAGGCCCCGTCACGGATGTCCAAAAGGCCGTTGACATATTTCCACTCATTCATCCGGATTTGGACGTCCACCTCATTGAAGCTACCCTCTTGTGTAACGGCCTCCTGCCTCTCCGTATCGGCCTCAAAACTTGTTGTGTCCAACACATGTTCCACATCCCAAGTTGTTTCCTCGCCCGGGACCGGTTCCCGTGGTAATACCCCCACTGTCACATTGCCGTTGGAGTCATACACGTATCCGTGGGGGTGAGGACCTGGGACGTATTCACCCGTCTCTCCGGCATGCCCACCCACAACACGGTACAAAAATGGCCTCAAACCTACGGCCTGAGGAGAGGAGCCGGGGTAAAACTCATGAGCAACCCTTGTGTACATTTCAGGCGTGAAGTTTGTCGGGTAGCCTCGCAGGTCCTTCAAATACCTCCGTGCACGCCAGCTATAAGCAGGAGGATCGCCGTATTCTGCGGGCGGCACACCATGGATTATTGTGTATTCAAAATCGGGAGGCATTCCCCATTGCACTCCGAATTGCTCGTACAACCTTCGATGCAGAGGGGCTTGGCACGTAGGACAACGGCGTGTTTGCAACATGTGTGGCAACAAACAATTGGGTGGACCATGTGACCGCTTGACCCAACGATCCATGCGCCTTCGGGTCCCCAAGGATTGAAACAAATGGGGCACATACTCCCGTCCTTGATCCAATCGGGGACGCATGGCCACAACAAGGCTGGTCTGGCCGGGGGTATCACGATGCGGGATGATACTACGGTATCCCATTGGAATTCATCCTCGGGTCTCTTGGTCCACGCAATACTGGGGTAATGGTCGTCACCGACCGCGAGGTTCTCAGGATATATGAAATCCAATGGCGGCCACGAGGTAAAAAGAAGCCGTCGTTCGGGCCATTGTTCGCCGTGGTCCCTATAGTGGGTCAGCTCGTCCATCAATGCCCTCTCATGCGTGGCGAACATGATAGTGGCTGTGACCATGCCCATGTAGTCGTCCTCCAACAACCGGTTCCTCCTAATGACCCGGTCGTAATCAACCCTCATTGCCTCCAAGTTTGTTGTGGGCGACGGCTCCCGCCCTTGTCCATCACTACCAGACATTGCTTGTGGCATTTGTGGCGCATCAACCCTCGCAAGTTCAAGGTTGGTCAAACGTGCAATCTCGGCCTTCAACCCTTGGACCTCCTCGGCGTGTGCACGTCGGACCATCTCCAATTCCCGTTCGTGGTCAGATTTGCATTTTGCCAACTCCGCCCTCAACGCCTCCACAACGTCGTTGTCGGCAACTACCAGTGGTGGGGATGGCACCGCCGATGCCATCTCCACGTCAACGGGCGAAGATGGAGGACAAACCAACCGGGAACCATGTGGCGGTGTCACGTGGACCCTTTGTCGCCGGCTAGGTGGTTCAACCGGCAACCCTATGGCAATGTTGTGCTCGTCCATGTTTGACTCGGCGGCCGGTGGAGTCCCCACAATTTGATGATCTGGTCCCGCAAGGAAATCAAAATAAGATCGGACCCTCAAAGGATTCATTGGAGTTTGCCATGCCAATGGAATCGGACGGCCAGCATTACGGCCTAGCACGGCACTTGTATGACCGTGACCCGGCGTGCCTGCCTCAAGTCCGCGCTCGTGCGGGGTATGGTGGACCAGTCGATATCCACTCCCAAAATTACCTCCGCGTAGACCATTTGGCATAACCACATTAGCATATGCCCGCGATCAAATTCCCTCGGTGCACCCCACAAGAAATCCCACACCTCCTTGCACCGTTCTCCAAATATTTGATGGCTCACCTCCCTCCATATGCCATAGCGTTGTCTAGACATCCGTTCAGCATTCGCGCTAGGAACGAACATCCTCGTCAAATGGGTCCACTCTACGTACCTTCGGACCGTGCTATACAACCACATGCCCCTCTCATTTTGCCAGCCGGGATTGGCGAGAATGTTCGGGTCCCGCGCCACCTCCAAATTGATTGGTTGCGGCCTGCCCCTCGGTGCATTGCCGCGTCTTCTAGCGCCTGCCGACCCCGGTGTCGCTTGCGGAGTCCCCCCCGGATCCAAATCCCCGCCACGTGGAGGTTCCGGCGGCAAGTTATCTTCGTCTGCCATCGTTGCCCCTAACCCCTAGCTTTGTATGCCTACTATAAATTAAACCTAATATGGTAGCACTTCCAAAATAAGCGCCACCACCCACAATTTTTTTTCCAATCCGCTAAAACCAAATTAAGGCCGTTCAAAGTTCAAACTACATAATTAAATGTAAACCACTTTCCAAATAAGTGTTCACATATAAAAGTTTCCGGTATGGTTCAAAATAACCGCAATGGGGTACAATGTAGACCGTATGTAGGTGGGTTGCAGTACAATACAGATAGTAGGCAGATATAGTATACCGTGTGTCTCGTATACGTATTACAGTACGTATGTCCACCTGTAGCCCTCCAGCTCACCTCTATCTCCTAATGGCAAGGGCTGATTAACAATCTAGGCCCAAATGGAGGGAGGTGGGAGTGAGGGAATGAGGGAAGTGGGGTCCATATATACCCCATGGAGGCGTCCTTTCGATTAGACGCCCCCTGGCCAACCCATGGATGCCACGTGTCCATGGGTGTCTCTACGCGACTGCTCATGAGCAGTCGTCTGCCCTTCAAGTCGACTGGTATTAGCAGTCGACTTGGGTTGTGGACTGCAGTTGTACAGTCGACAGTCCAAGTCGACTGCTAATACCAGTCGACTTGAAGGGCAGACGACTGCTTGTAAGCAGTCGCATCCCTTCGTTGACTGCTATTAGCAGTCGACGAAGAAGGGCAGACGACTGTTGGTGTGCAGTCGCACCCCTTCGTTGACTGCTATTAGCAGTCGACACGAAAGGCGGGCGACTGCTCACAAGCAGTCGCCCGCCTGTCGTCGACTGCTAATAGCAGTTGAATTTCCATGTCGATTGCCCAAGAGCCGTCGACAACCCAAGTCGACTGCTTATAGCAGTCGACTAGTTATGGTAGTCGACTGCTCTTGGGCAGTCGATATGGAAATTCGACTGCCCTCAGCAGTCGACAACCCTATACGACTGCCCTTGAGCAATCGATTCAGTGTGTCGACTGCCTAGTAGCAGTCGCTCTAACTCGTCGACTGCCCACTAGCAGTCGACACTGTTGACGACAATTTACCTTGTGGTAAACTGTTTTACCTTGTGAGGCCAAACCATCCACCTTTATGCGTCCTAGTCCAGGTGGGGGAATGGGGATCACATTCATGTATGAATAACTCCTTATTCCCAACGTCGTAAAAATCCATCACATCTTCCATCAACTTTGGCACACCGATTTATTCTATAATACGAGTACAAGCATTTAAGAATACTATTCTCTGTTGGTTCCCTTCTTCCTACACTAATATACAAACCAACCCTCAAGTCCCTCCAAAAGCTCATCCCTTTATGCCCCCCTCTAATTTATATGAGGCCAAACCGCCCTAATTTACTAATGAGTTACATTCCTAGTCTAATCTCTTCCCCCCTTTCTAATTAACTAGCCCACCATAATAAGTGACCTTAGTACCCATGGCCCCCTCCATACCCGGGCCGAGCTCCTAACCGGTCCACAACCGGTCCAAGCTCCTAACCAGTCCATGACCGGTCCACAACCGGTCCTTCAACCAGCTTCCAACTTAGCCTCACAGTTAGCGAGTGCAGCTCCCCTTCAACCAGTCTCCGAGCTAGTCTAACAGTTGCGAGTGCAGCTCCCCTTCAACCAGCTCTCCGAGCTTAGCTTTTACAGTTAGCTAGTGCCGGCTTCAAAATCTTCAACCAGCTTCCTCCGAACTCCTTTATAGTTAGCGAGTGCAGCTCCCCTTCAACCAGCTCTTCGAGCTAGTCTAATAGTTGCGAGTGTAGCTTCCCTTCAACCAGCTCCCGAGCTAGTCTAACAGTTGCGAGTACAGCCCAATCTTCAACCAGCTCCCTCCGAGCTTAGCTTTACAGTTAGCTAGTGCCGGTTCAAAATCTTCAACCAGCTTCCTCCGAGCTCCTTTACAGTTAGCGAGTGCAGGCTCCCCTTCAACCAGCTCTCCGAGCTAGTCCAACAGTTGCGAGTGCAGCTCAATTTTCAACCAGCTTCCTTCGAGATCCTTTACAGTCAGCGAGTGCAGGCTCCCCTTCAACCAACTCTCCGAGCTAGTCTAACAGTTGCTAGTGCAGCCCCCCTTCAACCAGCTCTCCGAGTTAGTCTAACAGTTGCGAGTGCAACCCCCCTTCAACCAGCTCTCCGAGCTTAGCTTTACAGTTAGCTAGTGCCGGCTCAAAATCTTCAACCAGCTTCCTCCGAGCTAGTCTAACAGTTGCGAGTGCAGCTCAATCGTCAACCAGCCTCCGAGCTAGTCTAACAGTTGCGAGTACAACCCCACTTCAACCAGCTCTCCGAGCTTAGCTTTACAGTTAGCTAGTGCCGGCTCAAAATCTTCAACCAGCTTTCTCCGAGCTCCTTGAGCTCTTCCTCCCACTCCACACACACCAAAAGGAGAGAGAGACACACACCCACAACCGAGAGAGCTTAACCCCTCACTTCTCTCCTACTTAGTAGGACTTCATCTTATCCACTAAACCCTCACCCCCTAAACCAACAAGATAGGTCCCAATTCAAACACTTAACCCCAAGGCCCTTCCCCTTGCTTCACCAATACACCACTCACTTAACCAAAACACACCTTAATACCACTAAGCTTCTAATTAACCACACAAAATAAGCCTAAGGCCTAAAATATAACTCCTCACCAAGCCTCACTCTTTTTAATACTTTTAATTGTTTCAATACGAATTTAAATGCAATATCAAGTATATTCTAAACATAAAACAAATATAAGCAACCATTTTGGGCTCATATACCCCCCTAAACGGACGAGACGTTTTCAGGTTTGCCGTCACGTCGCTGTCATAGGACGTGGCGCGACGTGACGCGACGTAACGTGTAATCCCTGGCTAAGAGGATTAAATTAGTAGAGGCTCTCTAAGCAAGGGTTAATTTATTAAGTTAGTGTGGGTCACGCAAGACAAGTGACGGTATTCGGCATGAGAAAACAATTTGGAGTAAAAACTTTTGGAGGAAAAAATAGCAAGGAACCCATTGTTTTTTTGTCCTTTGTGAACTTGATGGTAAAAATTAGAAGGAAATTGAAGGATTCTTGTTGGAGCCATCTCGGCGAAAAGATGGTAACCTCAACCAAGAAAACCCCTGAGCCAAAATTCCGGAAGGGACTAGAAAAAAATGAACCGGTGACGGAGGGGTCCAACCTTTTTTAGAAAGGCTTTAAAAACCCCTCCTCCCACCTTGCACTCTCTCTATCTTATTGTTGATTAGTGGACGAAGCCCTACATTTATGTAGTTAGAAAAAAAAAATCCTCTATCTTATTTTTTATTACTAGACAAAACCCTACATCTATGTAGTTAGAAAAAAAATTCCTTCCCTCTTTGATAGTTGGACGAAACCCTATCTCAATGTAGTTATGAAGAATCTCTCTTTTACATTTCTCTAATAATAAGGCTTGAAAAAAATCCTTCCATATCTTCTCCTAGTGAGAATGTGTGTTGTGAACACATAAAGATTTCTTTATTTCTTAAAGATAGATTAGAATGCAAATAAAAAACTGAGGCATTGTAGACCTTGGCCGCTAATGGCATGAATACTTAGATTACCATCTAGAACCAAATTTTAGTATTTTTTTTCTTGTAAAATTTTTCTATAGCTATCTATTGCTAGTCTCCAGTTGTGATTTGGTTGAGATAGCAATTAGTTATAATTTTCCAAAGTCAGAGTTTCTGTTTGGTCCTAAGGCTGTTTACAATGTGTGATTTGAATGAGTAATGAATTAAATGTGGATTTTCAAAGTTAGCTGCAGAAAAATCAAATTGCACTCCAAGGTAAGATCAACATTGTAGATTAATCCATAGTACCATAGAAACCAAGTAAAAAATTTGTACGAAAATCTCCAAAAATTGTAGAGTCCACATTTGATTTCTTTTCATATGCAAATTTTCCCCTCCAATTCATGTGTTTTATTTTTTTTTTAATTGGCGTGTAAACATCGTTCAACTCACTTTGGAATAATCATGATGATGTTTTCATTCTTAATAGGGGCTGAAGATAACTAACCAATTTTTTATATATGATATATGTGCTAAAATTTTGGAAAAAAAATCATTTATACCTTTTATTGGAAAATTGGAGTTACAGATGGTTGTTTTTAATACATTGCATAATTTATGCCTCATTTCATTTTAAGTGGAAAGTGGTAACAAATTCTATTGCAAAGCTTCATCAGTTTTTGCACCGGAGATGAGTGAAAGAACATATTCCTTGTCTAAATCATACCATAATTTTGTACCATTATGGATCCTCATTTGTCTCATTAGTTTTTGTTATACGCGCTGTTGTTTCTTGCAAATCATGCCACAAACGTATTTCAATCTACCCAAGAATATACTAAATTTTTCCTTGTAATGCAATACCTAATGCGCAAGTTAATAGATTTGCTGCAGTATGAAATGGAATTACAACAACATAGTGACCAAATAAAAGATGTTAATAAAAACATCACACAACAAGATTTCTACATATATATCTAATCCAAGATGTTTATAAATTCAAGACAGCATAATTTTGAGACAAAAAGCGAACAGCCTAACCTTAAGGATTAAAAAAACCAAGAGAGCCTAATCATGAGACAATAAACAAAGAACCTAACATTGAACAAAGAATAAAGAGAGTCTAATATTGAGACAAAGAACGAAGGACACAATACAAAGAGGATCTACTCCCAAAACAAATAGTAAAGTAAACAAACATTGACAAACATTGACAAAACATAGCAAATAGAAAATAAACAAAGATATTCTAACCTCAAGACAAAAGAACAAAGAAAACCTGACCTCAAGACAAAGAGTCAAAAGAGTCTAAGCTTGAGAAAAAATTTACAAAGAGGAAAGAGGCCTAACTTTGTTCAAAACTTGCTCCCAACCAATGAACAGGGAGAACCAACCGCTAATTACGGATGAACCAGTTGAGTTTGAGAAATAACTGGTTGAAGTTCAAGACTTCAAGAAAAATACTGATCATTTTAGAGGAATTTAGAGAATACATCATAACCTTGGTAATGTCATCCTTTGTAATGTCACTCCCTCTCTTATATCCCGAAACCCTAGGAACAAACGTGCTTAGTTTAAATCTCCTTCCTTGTTGTCACATTTCACTCTCATATATCATGGGTTTTGACATTAAAACAAGCCACCAATGAATTCAAACCACTCGCTCGCACACATCACGTTGTTATCTTTGTCATTATTGTTATTATTGCAATATTGACTTGTGTTATTCCATAATGTCACATGCTACACTAATTCTCTATTATCATGCACCCATGTTAACACTGCAAACCCCCCTTAATATCACGTGCACTTCAGTTGCCACATGCATGATATTAGGGAGGTCAAAGTATATTAGGGAGGTTAAAGTGTATACCTTAAATTATCAAAGAAAAACTGAAAGATGTCAACATGTAACCGGCTGGACTTGGAAACACTAGGATTTCAACCGCTTATGTCCAAATCTCCCCGGACATTACTCCCAACCTTCATCCGTCCCCAGAACAAGTGAGGAGGTTGATTCTCTCAAGCCACATGATAGGGGCTAACACCCATCAATGGATTAACCTTGATCATGACTCCATTGCTGGCATTTACAAATGAACTTACTCTACCTTTCAAGGTTTTAGGGCACCTGACCTCCTGGCCTCTCACCTACTGTATCCCTTTCAATTCACTCCTGGGAGAGGAATCTCGGATGAGTATCAGATATATGAGGCTTAATGAGATAAAATTGTGACTGGTCTGTTTTGGAGCTTTCCTCTCTGATCATTCCAGTCATCATTTAAGCTGGGAAACACTTCTCCAATAAAGGAACATGTACTACCGTAGAGGGCCCCCTATCCTGACACAAATTAATTCTTTTCCTTTCAAAATATACCACATGTCATGCTCACATTCCCCAGGACCCACTTGTATCCCACGTCAAAAGTACATTCCGGCACATGTAAAGATGAAATAGGGAGCCCTCTACAGTAGCTCAGCAATGCCTTTACTTTGTAGAATATATTGGAAGATCCATTGTCCATTTATTATATGTCAATGCATTGTTATAATGTCTATGCCTGATTTGTGATTTGTCAAAAAAGTGTGCGACTTGTTCAGAACACTCCTAATTATTACTGATTTATTGAAATGCTAGGGAGAATCTCATTGTCTTCGGATCATTGTGCAACTGCGCCATGAGTGGGAGCAGGACTTCCTACACATTATTATAGTTATCATTTAACTCAACATGACTTTGGTTGGGAGCTGGTTGTTTTTCTCTTGACACTTTCTATGTTCGGTATGTTATCGGTGCATGCTTGGAGGTAGTGTGGAGGTTTGAGCAAAAAACAATTTACATCAGTTCAGAAAGGGTCAAACCCATTTTAACATACCAGGAGGTGCTAAAATGAGTTTGGCTCTCAGTACATTGAAATAGATTGTTCATTCAAATTTGAACACCAGTTCCAAGCATGCACCACAAGTTGAAATAAATTAATGATAGCATATGCAAAACAATCAATGAAAAATCACAAGGTTCTGACGAAAAGTTCCACTGAGTTAAAGGATCACTTTATTGTATGCAACTACACAAACTGAAACCATGGTAAGTGCGATCAACTGGTGTCATTGCCTTGCATCTAGAAAGCCCCACAGCTCACTAGTGTTACCTTGTTGAAGACAAGCACAGAAACAGGAAACAATGGAAAAAGCCATGAGGCAAGGATACCTGCTAGCACCAAATACACTTTATTACCAGGAACACAACATATTGAAGGTAGATGACTCACATTATTATGAGACCAATTTGAGTGCCTTTATGACTGCATCAGTCTGTTCAGGCTTCCCTACAGAGATACGGATGTAATTTCTCAGTTCTGCCTTTTCATAGTGGCGTACCATCACACCCTCTTTTGCAAGATCCATCTGCACAGGAATACACTAGTAAGTTACACATAGAAGCTCCAAAACTATTCCTTGAACAATGTAAATAGAAAAAAATTGACCCAGATTTTAAGAATGAGTTGAATAATTCCTTTTAAAAAGCATCTGATAAGGTACTTGATCCAACTGCTTTAGGTACCTTGAGCTGATTGGCACTCTTATTGCCAGTTACTGAACAGAGGATGAAGTTGGCATGACTGGGATAAGGCTCAAGAAAGGATATCCCTTTCAGCTCTACAAATAGCCTTTCCCTTTCATTTACCAATGCTTCTTTGACATCCTGCAATAAGGGGAGGTCATACTTAATACCAGGTTAACATAAGGTTATCATCAAATGGAGACAACCATCAAATCTCACACCTATATTTTACAGACTCTTCAAAAAGTACTGAAGGTAAACTTGGTAGTGTGTCAACAATTCGAAATATCCAGTAGTGTATCTACCATTAGAAATATCCGGTAATGTGTAATCAGTATATGTTACCATTGTCAATGTAGGATATACTGATGTCAGTGATATGTAAACTGAACACTCCATCCAAATCTTTGACCCAAAATGAATCTTTCACAGTAGCAATAGGCCCTGAGGCCAGTTGATAAGGTATATGGGCCTCCTCTGGTCACTCTTCTCAATCCTATATTTAAGTGGTATATAGCATGGCTTGTTCTTATGAACAGACATCCAAAAGACATGTTTTACAAGGCGGTTGGACTATGTGCTAAAAATAGATACTGTTTTAGGTTCAATTGTAGACATAATTCAGAAGGTCTATGTGATCACTTAAAGATGGAGAACCTTCACTTTGACCTCCTATAACTTTTCCATCTCAACTCAAATTCTGAAACTTGAAATGACAATCTGCGTCATTCACAATTGCTAACTTGGTGAAATAATTCCCAATCCAATCCTACAGTGAGAATTGTCTGTGGAGTTGAGTGCCCACAATAGGTCCACATGCCTTAATCAACACAAATTAGATTTTGAACCAATCAGTGCACAACTTTTGCATCAATGCTATAACTAGGGCACTGGTGTAGTCCCTTCCTCATAACAAACTCAAAATAATCCGTCCAATGCCCTGGGAGATGACACTACCTCAAGATATTTTGGATTTGTTAGAGCAGCACATGCAGCAATCTCAGCAGCCACTGACACATTGTAAGGTTGCTTTGCCCGCCATAAATACTCTATTAAGCTCAGTGGGAACCCGCCATAGCCAACTCGCAGACCTGCCAACCCTGTTGATGCCCATATTCCACTTTTGAGATGGAGAGATGTGAAGTATAACTTCTGAACACCAAATAAGAGCTACTACACACAAAAAATCTGATTGTGTGAGATAAAAATTGGTGTAGCATGTTAAAAAGAGTGGTCTTTATAACTTGTCATGTAGTACCAAATGTCATGTGACACCCTCTCTAGTTGCCACCCAATGATTGCAAGCATTTAGTGGGGCACACTAAATCAGTATTGTTTAGTGTAGCGCACTTCACCATAGTGGTAGAACAATCTGCCATATTACCAAGTGCTTAGGTGGCCCTCTAGTCTGGTCTAGAAGCTGGGAAATTGAATAAGTTGAAAGATAACTTGCCAGAATGGCGGCACGACTGAAAATGTGGAAAATTGCATGATAGGCAATAAAATGAAGACCAGTTAAGTGATATTGAAAATATATGAGACAACAACTACCTGCTCCACAGAGATAATTTCTCCAAGCCCAATTTCTCTTGTGCAATGGCTGTTATTTAGTAATTGATTATTAAAGAAAAATTCAACTGCCCCACAGGATCTTTACATGATAAAGACGGAGCTCTAAATCTGAGAACTTCACAAAGGACAGTGCTTCAATTCATCGAAACCAATTGTGGGAGGTGGTATATATACTCACCAGCACGTTTACTAAATGTTCGAAGAACAATTAGATTTTCATGCTCTGTGACCCATTGCATCCGGGAAGGCTCCAAGGCAAACTCCACATATGCCTCATCCAAAACTACTAGGACTGGTTGCTTCAGAACTTCCTTCAGCTCTTCATCTGTTACCAAACTACATACAATTCTAAACATAAGTCGAGTGAAAGTTCATAGAAAAGGCAAAATGTTTGTGAGGTGTGCAAGACCGAACCATATTCCAAACACATAATAGAGTTATGTTTTACGTCAATGGGACTTTTGGATATTTTGCCAAAAACACTTCCATGTTTGGTAAGTTTTCAGTGCATCCTTGGAGGTTTGAATGAAGAGCATTCTATATCGGTCTATTGAGGGGTAACCTCTATTTGGCATGCCAAAAGGTGCTAGAATAAGTTTGGCCCTCAATGAACCAACATAGGTTGCTCTTCATTCAATTTCAAACACTACCTCCAAGCATTCCCCCCAAGTTGAAAGATAATATTGATTTGATATGCAGAACAACCAATAGGAAATCATAAGCGACCAACTCCTGACCAAAAAGCCCCATTGGGTTAACAGATGTCTCTAAAGTTACACAAGAAAGGCAAAAGCATGATGCAAGATTCAAAACTGAAGAAATGAACCATAAGATGTTCATTCGTGGCCTTATCAAACAATGCACAAAAGAACGATCAGCTATTACCATCCATCAGGATTGTTGGGTGAAGTGAGGAAGACGAGTTTGGGCTTCTCGTTCTTCACAGCCTCAAGAATGGCCGGCACATCCAATGCAAAATTTGACAGCCTTGGTACTGCACACCCCACATGGTACACCTACGTAAGCAAAGAGGGGACCTTAAGCTGATTAAAGAAAGGAAATCAGCAGAGCACTGGTCGGTTTAAGTACACAACAGTTGTTTAACAGAAAGAAAAGTACAACTAAACTTCAGTTTGTTCATGCCTCATTATTATCTGATCATCAGACCACATACTAAGGAGTTAGTAGAGCTACAAAAAGAAGTTAAATATCCCACATCCACAAAAGCTGACACTCAAAAGACGCATAGTGGTAATGACATGATTCAGCCAAAAACCCAGCCATTTTTCAGATGCTCAAGATGCACTGACTATGTCTAGAACACAAAGAATAATGCAAGGATTGGGAAAATTGCCAAAGGAAAAGAGAAATGCTAAAGCACAGAACTAGAGTAGAAGACCCATGTTATGAACGACACAAGTGAAAACTACTAGCAGCGCAAATCATAAATGATCTGTCTATCAGAGATGTGAAGCACCTTTGACCACAGAAGCCCCATTTACAGCAGCATCAAATGCGTACATTGTAAAGGTCGGCGGGCAGTCCAGTATCTTGTCACCTGGTTCCAACGTGCACCTGTTCAATGAGACACCAACAACCACGGCAACCATCAAATCTGTAAGAAATTGAGAAAAACCACTTGTGAAATGTAATGAATGGCAGCTTTTCATAGTCCTCACAAACTTCTTGCATGAACCCTTAATGTGAATATGCAGAATCTGTATCTCCATCCATCTGACTTGAGTCTAAACATCCGAAATCATTTCTAAGAAAGTCCTGCACAATTCTCATCAACATTGCATCCAAAACTACAATATCAGCAGGATGCTCTAAAGTGGGCTGTGCACATGTTTGATGACTTACATTGTAAAAGCACCAGACATTTAAATGAATTTCAGGATTGTGCATAAGACAAAATACTCCTGAAGGCTCATGCATTGAGTATTAGAAGGTTATATGAACATGAGATAGGGAAGGCTTCTTGAGAGATGGAGCCATTAGATGGATTACACATCAGTATGCACATGTATACAAAATCGTCAAAGATTTTGAAAGAAAATAGACACAAGTTGCAAGATTACCGCATAATAAGATCAATGAGCTCATCAGCCCCACAGCCAACTAAAATGTGTTCAGCTCCTAGTCCTGTATCTTCAGCCAGGGCAGCTCGCAATCTGCGGCTTTCTGGGTCCGGGTAAATGTTTGGAAACTCCATGCTGCCCAGTGCTTCCAAGACCTGCCCTCATCCCCCACATATTATGCACATACAATAGAGTGCTTCCAGCTCCGGCTTATTCTTTTTTATTTTTGCCACATGGCAGACTTACATTACTTCAGACCCATCCGAATCTCACATGGAAATTATAGTCCACTGTCCCAAAAGATGAACCAGGATGCACTTTGCAGTACTCAGCAGAGGTAAAATCCTAAATTTTTGGCCAACTCTGTACCTTCAATCCTAAAGTTTGCAGATAGTTCCATGTTACATAGGATAATTCTGAATTTTTACAGACTGGTGACGAGGCTGTTTCCAATTTCCAACAGTTGACATCACCAAAATTCGGACATGATTTTATTCAGAAAGACAATAACCTGTACAACCATTCTTCATTCATGTTGGACTTACTGACATTTGGTTTCTTTATAGATGCCAGTAAATGCGGCCAGTTCTAACACTCTTCTAAACAAGGACAGAATTGGAATCACTAGTATTGCAATTGCAGACTCTCCCTTTATTACTCCAGTGATTCTGCCAAACTCATCCCTGTCAAGCATGTCTGTTTCAAGCCTTCCTTTTGATCCAGTAAGAACAATAAACAGAGATTCCTGCCAATGCTTTTCCAACCTCCAACACAAATCAAAGGGCAAGTGTATTTCAACTGACAAATACCTCAGGTGGCGGCCCATACGGATTCTCATTTGCATCCAACTTCACTATGTCCTTGGGATCCCTGCCAAGTCGAGCAGACAGTATCTGCACAGAACTGATACCAGTATAAATGCCAAGCAGCATTTCAACTACACCATTATATTGGACCATTTTCACTCAAACTGAGACTAAAATGCACCCAGATAATGGGACTTATCAATCAGAGCCACCAACATACATTCCAAGGCGTGGCTTCTCAAACCACGCACACGACCCAGTAGACAAATTGAGCTAACCAGAGCTCCAAATTGAGTTGTCCAGGGCCATTCACCCCTAAATTCTTACGAGGACCAGCATACTTGACTCAATTCCTAAGATGTGCTATAAAATACCATTTCCAAGGGTCGATTGAGAACTACGACAAGAGAGAAGTTGCGAGGCACTATCAAAGGATCACATCCATATGATTCAAAATACACAAAATACAATACCCTTGGTCCTCCTGTAATGAACTTAAGAGTAAAAGTTTGAAATTTCATCATAATCACAAATCTCAATCAAGTTTTGATGAGAAACTTGATCATATGATTGGTTAAAATTCCATATACTGTAGATTGGTGCAAAGTTGCAAGCATGATATAATCTTGAAGTGATTGACCTAACAAAATGTCTCTTGAGATGTGATCATTTCATAAGGTATAGAGGATAACATCATGAAATTGAGCAATTTCGTAATCAAGCTTTTGAAGGTGATAGACGATTTCAATAGGTAAGGGTGGATTACACCCGGATCCCATGAGAACTCCGAGGTTAAGCCACCTAAGGCCAAAAATAGTACTCGGATAGGTGACCTTCCTTGCACTTGATTTCCGGTGCATCCAACCACATATGGGCCACCCAATCATAGTGAGGTAATTCTGGTGAACCAGATGTTTTCAACCAACCACATGGGAACCTAGGGGCTTGCCCTTTGGGGAGATTGCTGCAGGCCGGGTTGTCCACGCACAATGTTTAAGGTACTTTCCCTTTGAAAGGAGGCAGTAGTCTTCCAGAGGGCTCCATTTTCTACCATTTCGGGATTACGGAATCATAGATGGACTTTGACCAACTCGAAGATGAAGCAACATGATAATTCGCACCGGTGGCACCATCGAAGTCGCCCCTTCTCTTGTTTATTTCAATAGGTACACCACAGACTGTCCTCGTAGACATTTAGGGTTTGATGGGAATCGACCTTGCACAATGCTGCAGGAGCAAGTGCCACCCGCCCCTCTGAACCTCAATTTCCAGCAGCAAGTAAGTGAGAGCAAATTGTGAAGGAGTCGAGGAGGGTTACCTCAAATGGTTCGATGGGAGTATAGGGCGCTAAGTTGAGCAGGTGTGGACGTATGAAGGAGACTCCACTGGTTGACAATGGGGTTGTTGCGGGTGCCACGGCCAACGCCGACACCCTGCTCACGGAAAGCGAAGAAGCACAAGAAGAGGAAGAAGAAGAAGAAGAGCTAGAAGGCAACAGCGCTGTCCCAAACATGGTGCCCACCGCTGGGGCTGGCGCCCGCAGCAACATTGGAAATTCTCTGCACAAAATCCAACCAAAAACCACTAAACAAGAGCCCAGGAGCCTAACCCTTAAACCCTAATGATATCTGCTTGATGTTGAACCCTCCCATCCCAACAACTTCAACCAAAATTGAACACCGATCGTTAGAGAGGAAGAAAGAGGGAAACAAAGCGACAACAAGCATCTAATGAGTAGTTTTTCCAAAGGCTTCTGGGAATATTATAGCACCAACCAACCTGATTGAATGGCAGGAAGCCAAGCCTACCTTGGGGAAGGACAGATACAAATGATGATGTTTCAGCTAAGTTACAAAATGCTACGGAACCGCGAATGTGTTTGATTTCTAAGTCCCAATGTTATGTGCAACAGGTCGAAGATGGGATGCTCAGCTGCCTGTAATCTCATTCACTGCAAACTAAGGTTACACCGCGTGATCCAGAATAGGAATCTTTCGGGGCTCACAAGAGGTATCTCTCTAAGGCAGCTAAGAAATCCAAAGAGAGGATAGATTTTGAATCATCACCATCAGGCTACATTTTACTGGTTTTGATGAGCTGGGTTCCCACCAACATATTCGAAGGTGAAACACAGTCAATTGTATTATAGCCTGTGTTTTTGTTTTAAAGATATGACCCCGGAATTCATAACATTACTCAACAACCTCGGCCCTCATAATATAATAGTGGGATGTTGAGAGTTCAATTTGAATTTAAGTTTGCTTATGTACTATTTCAAGAATCCCATTGTTATATTATGAGGGCCCACATAATGAGAGTTGAATGTTGAGGAATGTTATGTTAGCATCAAATGCTCCAAATATGAATTTTGGGTCCCACTATGACATGTCAAGTTTGGAGTCTTTTTGGGATAGTTGTCCCTTCTCAACTTGGGCAAGGTTGTCCTCATGATGTATTTTGGCCCATGCCCAATATGACTTTATTCAACCCTTACTACATTGTTTAGGTCTCAAAGTGCCACGTCTAATGATTACCAATATGATACTATTAGTCAACATAAGCCATTTTTTTAAGTGAACAATTATTTACAATGTGACATTTAGCGCAACACATTGGGATGCTTGAGATGATAGTTTTATGTTTTAGTATGCAAGGGGAAGATGATATAAATGCACACATTAGGATATAAGCATTTGTCCATGGTTTTTTTTCCTTGTATTCATAAGTACTATAATCATGAACAACACGAGCCAATGAATCAATTGGATTGAAAGTTCTCTCAAGTAATCACTCTCAAAATTCTAGAACATCACATTGTGTTGTCACATGCATGGCAATAGCAAAGCATGTGTTTTCAAGCATGGTCTTTCCCTTAACAAAACAAAACAAAGTAACATTGGAGTTATTAATCTTTTACATCAATGTAAGCATGTTAGCCCCATATTGTACCTAAGGATTATTTTGTAGCACTATGGGGTGCAATGCTTTCATGTTGGTGCCCTAACACAAGTCATTGGGGCTTCATAAGATCATCACATTCTACATAGTTTTTGCAAACCATGACAACGGCAATCTAGTGGTAAAGGCAATACATTCTCCTTGTTTTTGTTTATGCATTAAACATTTTTTCTTTTGAGAGGGAGTGTCAATAAGTGCCGTGAATAAGGGCGCATGCCTTGACAGCCTTAATATTGTTAATGATTTAGGATAAGTAATGGTGAGAAAATCATGCTATTTAGTTTTTCCATTCGTAACAAGTTGTGCAAGGTGTCCCTTAGGTACCTATTTGAGGTTTGTAGTATGCAAGACACAAAACAAGAGAGGGAGGTGAGCGTGAGGAGTGACAATTATGATTCTTAATTGCCAACCAAATGAGACAAATCCATGCAAAACCAAATGAGAATCAATATTTAGATAATTGCAAAATGTTACTATATTCAATGTATTTGCATGAATAAAATTCCCAACAACTCTTTTTTGGAGGTAAACACCATTCGAAGATTGAAAGTCGATAGTTATATATATATATATATATATATATATAAATACAAAGATTCCATTGCAAATTTCGTTCATTGGATGGGAGGGGATTGGGAGGACAATGACGAGCTCAATGGAGAACTATAAGTAATATCGTAGACCCAAATTCACTTTTCAAAATGTCATCATTAAATAAACCTTGCACTGCAATCCCCAAAAAACTAGTCTCTTCAATAAAAAAACCTCCAACAAGTGCCAAAGAGGTTGGAGGAATGATGTGCAACCTCAATGTGGTCTCCCGAAAAACATGAAGGGCTAACTTATTTGGTTTTTCCATTTTTAAAGGGCTGGGTGGGGTGTCCTCTAAGGCTACCTAAGTTTAAGCAAGTAGCGAGGCTCGTAGTCTGTAACACGCGGAACGAGGGCGGGAGGAAGGGAAGCGAAGCGAAGGCCAGGAGACGAGAGCGTGGGAGATTCCAAGAGAAGAGGAGAGCAGAGGGATGAGCGAACGACACAACTCAAGCTTTTCGGCGATGGCCGCTCCCCCCTGGGCCACGATGCCTGGGGGCCAGGCTCTCGCCGCACCTCCTCCGCCGCCTGGTTGGTTATCCCTCCCTCCCTCGCCCATTCCGCCTGCCTGCAATTTCCATTGCCTTCGCTCTTGTTGTTGTCACGTCTCTTGCTGGATCTCCGGCTAACCCTAGCTTCCTCGCTTTCGCTTTCTCGTCACGTCCACTCCTCGTCAATTGGACGGGGATCGGTTGTCGTCGCTGTGACGTGGGATCAAATTCGGGGTTGTATGCTTTCTGGACTTGCGACGAGTTTCTCTTCTGTAATGTTCCCTCACTGTTGTTCTTGCCTCCATTGCTGTGTCCCTTAGCTGGGACTGAAACCCTAACTTCTGGACGAGACCCATTCCTGCTCAATTGGACGGAGATCGTCGTCGCTGTTACTTGGACTCGAATTCGGGGTTTCTATCCTCCTCTGCAATATTCCCTCACTGTCGTTGTTGCCTCTACTGCTGTGTCCCTTAGCTGGGACTGAAACCCTAACTTCTTGATGAGACTCATTTCCACTCAATTGGGCGGAGATCGTCGTTGTCGCCATTACTTTGGACTCAAATTTGGAGTTTCTATGCTGTCTGGACTTGTGATGAGGTTTTTCCTCTGCAGTATTACTTTACTGCTGATATTGCCTCTACTGCTGTGTCCCTTAGCTGGGACTGAAATCCTAACTCCTTGATGTGACTCATTTCTGCTCGATTGGACGGAGATCGTCGTTGTTGCTGTTGCTGGGACCCAAATTCGGGATGTCTATCCTGTTCGAACTTGTGAAATTCCTCCTCTGCAACATTTGCTTACTGTTGTTGCTGTCTCTATTGGTGTGTCCCTTAGCTGGGACTAAAACCCTAGCTTCTGGTTGAGGCCCATTCCTATTCAATTGGACGGAGATCGTCATAGCTGCTCCTGCTACTTGAACCAAATTCTGTGGTGGATGCTTTCTGGGCTTCTGAAACTCCTTCTCTACGAATTTTTTTCATCTTGCTGTCTCCGCTGCTTGCTAACCGAGCTGGAAATCTTGCCTTAACTTCTTGACGATTCCCCCATTCCTCCTCCATCGGACGGAGATTGCCATAGGTGATGCCGGGAATTCTGTCTTCGGTGCTTTCTGGACTCTTGAAATTTGTGTGGAAGAGGGCATATCGTTTTTCTTTCATTTTGGAGATCTCCACGCTTTTGTTGAACCCTCAGTTTAATGGACCTTTCTGGGATCGACTGATCGAAATGTAATATTCGCAATTTGAGAGTCTTTGTCGTGGTTCTCTGTTTTGAGCCAAGTAGCGTTCATGGGTTTTGTCACGAGGTGCAAGTTGTGCACTTGGGATCCAGGTTGACTGGCTGGAAGTCTAATCTACTGGGCCTGGGATGCCAACTTGAAAGTACGAACAGCAGTTTGTCAAGCTCCACCGCCACTTCGTGGCTGTTTTCTACCTCCTCACCCCTCTTGCATGTTACGCTCTGGAATATTTTATTGACATTCCTCTCAATGAAATTGCGTGAGGAAGTACCTAAGCTGCTGCAGAAATGCTTAATGGGTTTCAAGCATGATGAGTACCACCACATGTATTGACCTTCTCATCGATTGTTTCCAACTTTACTTCATCTTTTTCTTTTTGCATTCACTGTTTGAGATGTTCTTGCGATTTATTGTCTTTAGAATTTTTTGGTATGTAGCTTGTTCGTCGAAGATTATGGGTGCAACAGCTGACTATGCTGACTCTTTTTCTGTGTTTAGTTTTCCTTACGGATCTTCAGTATCCTACATATGATGCCACTTGTCAGAGGAAGTCTCTTGTCTGCTTCAAATTGCAGCAAGATATTTTGCTCCTTGCTTTTTAAACTCACCTGGGCTTGTGAGTACCGCAGTCACAGCAGTAAACCCATAATCTTTCGTGAAGGCTGAAGCATCCACTTCTTGAATAGATCACGAGTAAAAATATGCTACTGATCTCTGCCTCCACTAGGAGGGAGTTTCGGAGGAACCCTTTGAGTTGAACTACTCTTTGAATGTCCAACTGTGTAGTGATCGCTCACAATGGAAACAGGTAAATAAATCACACTGCTGTTCTGGAGTGCTCTTGTATGCACTCAGAAAATTTTCAGTAACTTGTAATTGGGTACAAGCATTGGCTGGACGTTGGAAAGGCAGTAGAGGCTGAGCAATTATGGATTAGTAACACGTGATGTAGGGGGTGTTTTTGCTCTGTGTATCTGAGTTGAAACCTGAGTAATTTAACTGTCTCCTACCTCCAATCTTCATCTTGCTGTCTTTCTGAAGGAGTGTTGATGATGTCTGGTTAGAACTTGCACTTGGTTAATACTTGAATGACATTGGAATGGCCAGGGTGCAGGAGCCGTAATCAATCTGGAGATGGAGAGCCCTGGATGTTGCCTGTGCCTGTGCATATTGTCACAAACTCTGCACAGCTTCCAGTGGCCTTTCTACAACCCAATGCTGACCAGTCACTTGTCATTGGCTTTGACTGTGAAGGTGTAGATCTTGCCCGATATGGTCGCCTGTGCATCATGCAAGTATGTTCTCTTCCTACCTCTTCCCCAAATGCTCTATGCATTTGAGGTGCCTCCCCTGTCAGTATGTTCTCCCAATCTGTTTTTAAATTTGTAGTTTGTGAAGTCATTTGCAACTCTTCATGGTCCTTCCAGTTTCTGATCTGAGATGACCCAGTTGGCAAGCAAGTACACCCTAATCTAACCAGTTCATTAATTTTCATAAATGGCAGCTCGCATTTGATGATGCTGTCTACCTGGTGGACACAGTGGAAGGTGGAGATGCACTGATGCAAGCATGTAAGCCGGCTTTGGAGTCACTCCACGTCACCAAAGTTTGTCATGACTGTAAGCGCGATAGTGAGGTGCCCTTCACCTATTGTCAACATTCTCCTTTACCTATCATTCAATTTCTAATATGCATATGTGATGCAGGATACTGACACTTTCATAGCAAATAATTGTAGTTGCAAGACTATGTATTTTCAGTCAAAGTATACCGATATTCAAGTCCATTAGTGGCGGTTTACAATCAGTATATTGTAATCAGTGAACATGAGAAAAAACTACCTATACATGAGATTACCGCAAGGTATTTGTTATGGTGCTCTTGATCTGCATGTAATGAGGTGTTTGTTTTGCAACTGAACCTCTTTCAGGTTGAGCAATTTGCTGCTGTCTTGCTGGCTCTTTCAGTTTTTTAGAAGCCCCTCTGCAGTCTCTCTTTCTTTAGTCTAATGTCTGTTGATAGAAATATGACTAGTCAGTCTTCTATGAATGGACATGCTGTGATGTTAAGTACAAACTCATTTCTCTTGGTTTTCTGACAGGCCCTCTATTTCCAGTACGGGATCAAGCTCGACAACGTCTTTGACACTCAGGTCAGTCAGTGTTTGATAATTCTGGACAGAGATTCTGGTAATGGAGATTTCTCATGCACAGGTCAAGGTTATTGTCCTGATCTAGACCTTGAAGGATTTGCAAAGAGACATTTATGTTAATTTTTCTGGCGAAGTTGGTTGGAAAAGTCCTACTTCAAAAGGTGGTTGTTTCATTAATTAGTGCAAAGATTGGTGCAGAAAGCATGCACCTGCAATAGTCTGGACGTGTTGTTTGCTGGCAGTAAACAGCACTGAAACATAATAACAACTTTTTTTGTCTCATCCAGCTTTACTTTGCACCTCTGGGATGGTGTCTGATTCCTTTGAAGGTGGTGCTGTTAGATGTTTATTGTACTCTAGTTTGTTCGCATAATAATTCAGGATTTGTAGTATCAAATGGATTTGTAGTATTCAGTTTTGTTGTTTTGTGTCACCTTGACCTAGACACTGTCATTAATTCTCCTGGAGTTGTGGCAGATTGCATACTCACTGTTAGAGGAGCAGGAGGGGAAGAAATGGATGCCTGATGACTATATCTCCTTCGTGGATCTCTTAGCAGATGAACGATACTGTGGTACATTTTCATCTGTACCTTAGAGAATAGAATGTCTTTAGTTGAGTGCTTTGTAACTTGCAGTTGATGTGTGTGCTTATCTACTCTAGCTACTGAGTAGGGATTCCGGAATGAAGCTTCTTCTAAGTAAGGAATGATGCGATACTAAAGAGCAAATGCTTGACAAATACTATCCTTGAGAAAAGTTTTGAAATCTGTGAGCAGCTTCTTAACATAATGTTATGCAGGTGTGGCCTATGACGAGAAGGAGGAGGTTCGAGGGCTCCTGAGGAAGGTTAGTTGCTGACTATTCTTGGTATGGTACTATGAAAGTGTTGTTGGATTCTGGACAAGAAATTGGTTTCTATTTGTTCAAGATATGTTAACCTCTGACCATTTTTACTGCCACTGCTTCTGTGCTGGACCATGGAGTGTACTGTGTTAGAATATGCTCACCCCTCCTCTGTACCTTGGGGATCTCGGTTTCTTTGGAGACACATAGCTTCCAGTTTCATGAATTATGTGTCAAAGTTATTAGTTCTTGATTTTGCTTGTCGACTGTGTAATACTATCATTTTGGTGAACTAGTTGATCTAACAACCGACTGAAATAGATGGTGCTGTATTTAGACAGCATCAAAGCTGTGGGTTTTGCTGAACATATAAATTCATGAAAATGAAATGTGTAAGAACTTAATGAAAGGTATCAAATCAGGGATAGTACAGGTCAAGTTTGTGATGGGTCAGCGAGTATCATCCAATCTTCTTTAAGTTAGTATCCTGAATGCCTACATTTCAAACTTGCAAAGTGTGAGAATTCCATTTTGAAATGTGGGACATCTTCATTGTGTGCAGGATCCTGAATTCTGGACACACAGACCCTGGACAACAATGATGAAGCGAGTAGCAGCTGATGATGTGCGTTTCCTCTTGCGGATTCATGAGCGCATGGTGAAATCTCTGACAGAATTGTCCAAGTGGCGTCTCAGTGTTCGGAGCTCCCTTTACTGCCGCTGCTTCTGTGCTGGTGATTTGAGTTTCTTGGACTGTCCTCTACCAGCTCTCCCAGGTTCGAACATCATTCACTTGGAGATTCTATGTGAACATTTGACAAAATTTACTTGCTAGTTATGTTCAATTTGTTTCAGGTCCTTATTTAAATAGGAAAAGTAGATCAACATTGCACATTATAAAAGTAGTATGTTGTTTTGGCTATCAGAATATTT
Organism: Polytrichum formosum; assembly: GCA_964035585.1. Lineage (NCBI taxonomy): Eukaryota > Viridiplantae > Streptophyta > Polytrichopsida > Polytrichales > Polytrichaceae > Polytrichum > Polytrichum formosum. The sequence continues at coordinate 66,978,688 of OZ037936.1, forward strand.
ACGCAATGTGGAGCTGCCCCAAGAGGAGGTGCTGGCAATGGTGGATGTTCCTCATGGGAAGATGGGTCGTATCATTGGCAAGAAGGGCTCCTCCATCCTTGCCATCAAGCAAGCCTGCAGGTAATGGCCGGATGATACTATCTGGTGTTAGTCATGACTTCTATTTGGCAGACTTTTGGGTTGATTGTTAACACTGACTGCTTCTCATTTATACGAAAATTTCAAGTCTTTGTCTGATTCGTAACAGGGGAGGTAGTTGAAACAGCTTAGAAAAGATTGGGTACTTCATGAATCATTAATCTTTCACTTTTTTTGGTTTTCGTTTCTCTATTTCTATGGACTACCGCATTGGTCTTGATTTTCTTGGTGGAACTTGAGGTTTTGGTTGAAACCAAGTAGGTGTTATTGGTATTGGGCTTGGATCTGTAAAGTGGGTATCTGTTTTGATTATTAGTCTTTTGTGCTCTGGTTGCTGAGATCTGGAAGCGTCGTCTAAAACTTGATACTTACGAGAATATTATATCCCCCGCCAGACAAAATATTCTGACAATTATTATTCTAAAATGCAGGGCTGATATCTTCATTGGTGGAGCAAAAGGCCCTCCGGACAAGGCAAGCTCTACACACTCTTGAAAGTGATATTATAAATTTGAGTTCTGACCTTTCGTCAGATACTCTTCGTTTCTCAAAAGCAGTTCCTCGTTGGTTTATAACCTAGCGTATGGTTACTGAACCTTTGTCTAAAACCACTTACAAATGGAAAACATGTCCCATAAATTATTCCGTGGCTTGTTGGCCTGCTTCACCAATTGCGATTTGCACAGGGTAATTGCTGTTTTCTAAGATCTTTATATTCTGCTGGAATAGGAATTTCTGCTGAGGTGCCATTGTGTGCAGATATTTGTCATTGGAGCCATTAAGGAGGTGCGAAAGGCAGAGGCAATATTGCGTGGAAGGTTTCTTTGAATGGAATGCATGGATATTGGGCTCTTAACTTATTCCAACAAAAGAGCTCTTAGTCAGTTTTGGATTCCTTGATGTTGTCTGCATACCCATCAACCTTCTCTGACAACATCCCCAACTGGAAGGAGTGTTGCGGACACTCATCCAGAAAGAAGGCCCTTCAGTCCTGTTTGCTTTGAAATTTTGGGTTTCCAACTTTATGGGTATTATTGACCTGGTAAGGAACTCATGTTAAGATTGGCAAGCTTCAAGGGGGGATGAAAAGTTGACAGGATACTTGCAAAGCTTGGGAGCCTACCTCATGGGATGGAGGGGTGTTTATAGGGCCCGGTTTGACCCTTCAAGTGTTGTGTATTGTAGCAGATGTTCTTTGAAGTTTGTATTATCCATGTTTTTGTTCAAGTTTGTGGCTTCTTAAATAAAATAGAGACGCCACCACTTTCTGTTCCACCTGTACATTTGTTCCCTACTCATTGGAGTCTGCTTATTTGCTGTGTTGTGGAGCCACAAGCTAGAACTCACGTCTTCTGGCATTTTGTGGAGGGTCTACAAGAAGGTGATGGTATGTGGTAATTGCCTGAAGTACTGTACTGAAAGTTCACATATATCATAAGAAATTCATTGGCTACCGATTACTGAAAGACAGAGCAGCACTTTAAAAGTATTTTAACTAAACTCCCTGAAGTCTTTTCACCTTCAATTCTTATTGACGAACCCAGCATATCACATAATACCCACCTATACATTGGGAAATTGCAAATTCTTCAAGCTAATTCCTCACTTAGAACTCTTGTTCAACAGAAGGTTACCCAAAAAACTATGGCAAATCAATGGCAAGTGGAGCTCTTACTTGAGATTTATGATTCTGAGAACATTTCACATTGTCTAGCCACAACAAGTATAAGGTTGTGTCTTTTCTTGTTTGGGTTTAGTGCTACTGCAAGGTGGTAACCTTTTGGTCAGTTTTGACCCCAGCTTCTGATGGTGGAACTGTAATGTGAAGGTTTTGACAGTTGAGGGTGTTTCTGTTACATAAACACAAGATTCTCTGGGTACATTATGATACCAGTGCATGTTTTGTTGTCGAAAAACATAAGGTAAAGTACCAAGTTAAGAAAACTTTGACAAGTTTTAAATTGTTGCATCAATTTAATTCTAATTCAAAATTATGGCAAGTGGATGAGGCTAGGCTGTACGTTTTGAATAAGCTCACTCTATCATCTCAATTGATGATGAACTTCCCAAGGGAGGTTGCTCATCACAATGCATTTGTTTCAACGAATAGTGTGAGTTTTGTTTTTATCAATACCTTTTGGTTGAAAATAAAGATGGGCAATAACACTTTGGTATTAGGCAATGGTGATCAAGTTCTTATGGATGGACATATTAAAGTCCATGTTAAGATACAATAATATCAAAGTCAATTTAATTGGCTTGTCTTTAAATTGAGTGATGGTATTGACCTGATATTGAGCAACGATTGGCTAGTACAATAGAAGACACGTTTGGATTTTCATTTGAATGTTGTGTGTCTTTTAAGGGATGTCGTAAAATGATTGTGTATGTGAATCCAAAGCAAAGTTAGAGTCCAAATCCTCATAAATTCATTGCCATGCAATCCAAAAGGTCAATTCGGAAGGGAGCAACCTCATTCCTAGTTCTATTATTGCGGTTGGAGATGACGTAGTGGACAAGGTGGCACCACCTTATGCCACATTGTTGGAAGAATTTGCTAATGTGTCTTAGTCTTTACCAAGTGGATTACCTCTTGAACTGTACAGGCAACCACTTTTCATGCTTATCTATAGGTTGAGTCCTCTGGGGGTGCAAGAAGTCAAGGCACAAAATCAAGGAATACTTGGAAAAAAAATGGATTGAGCCCAAGTCATCATTCTATGGGTTTTCCATATTATTTGTCAAGAAAATGATGGAGCATTGCAAATAGTGTTGATTATTGTACATTCAATAAGCAAACAACAAAGAATCGTTATCTGTCACCTCGTATTGATGATTTGTTTGATCACTTAATAGGCGCTCATGTAATTTTATCTCTAGATTTGGCACAAGGATATCACCAAATTTGTATATCAGAGGATGTTCCACCTAAGACAACGTTCAAAACCCCATTTGGACATTCTTAAGTTTCGGACTTACTAATGCCCAAGCTACTTTTCAAAGAGCGATGAACCAAATTTTTCATAAGTTCATTGGGAAGATTGTATTTGTGTATCTTGATGATTTCTTAATTTTTAAAAGAGTGTGGTGGATCATGCACAACATTTAAAACAAATACTTGAAGTTCTAAGAAAGAATCAATTTTACGACAAGATGGCTAAGTGTCATTTTGGAAAAGGAAAAATGCACTACTTAGGCCATGTGTCGGCAAAAAGGGCATTAAGATGGATCCTAGGAAGATTGAAATTATTACAAAGTGGCATAAACCTCTTGAAATTGGATGATGATGGTATTTTTTGGGGCTTTGCAATTACTTAAGCATATTTATCCATGGATATTTTTAGTGACATCTTTGATATCTTTGACACGAAGCAAGATTAAGTTCATTTGGATAGAGGATTGTGAACGTGCCTTCGAAAATGTTAAATTTGTTTCAACACATGCACTAGTTTTGATCTTACCCAAGTTAGGAAGCCATTTGAGGTCGTCACTGATGCTTCTCTAGTGGAGGCAAAAGTAGTTTTTCTTCAAGGATGAAGACCTATTATCTTTGAAAGTCGGAAATTCTTCCATGCTGGGAGGAATTTTACAATTCGATAGCAAGAAATAGCAATTTGAGGCGAAAGGTAGCTTGAGGATATGCGCCTTTTCATTTTTTCAGGCTTGCACAAGATCTTGTAAACATGGCATTATTTTTAATTTGTCTCGCCTTGTGAGTGGCATGGAGCATGAGTTCACATACCGATCCCATGGCTTGAGTTAAGTTACATGGTGGTCTATTGTTTTGATTCACTGCAATTTGGGGTTTGTAGTACATAAACGCGGACGTTCATTTCTAAGTGGGGAGGTGTGTAATGTGTATTTATTTATTAGTTCCTTTTGCTATCTCTAATTCCAACTAGACTCTATTATTTGTAAGACTAGAGGACTCCACCCAGGGAGATCTAATACTTCTAAAATGTAAAGGGGAGTTACCACTAGTTGGGACTATGATGTTATACGACGTTCTCACCTCATAAGTAACAATCATTAGTTAAAAGCACTTAACTCACCCCAAAGGCATGGAAGGAGAGCCTTTAAACTGTATGCTTGAGGGAGAGTTTAGGGAAACTTCAACTTAGTTCTTATAAACACTTAGTTGAGAGATGTTATGAATATGATGCAATGGTATGTGTAATGGTTGTAAGAACACGCTTGATTAGCAACAAGAATTACAATGCAATCATACAAAAAATTGAAACCCAAATGCATAAGATTGAAGAATATTCTTATACTAGACTCGATACTTGAGTTGATACCGTAATAAGTAGATAAATTGGCCTAGTATTATTGCATGGTACATAACCCCCCAACTAGGATTAAAATATGATTTCTCATGAAACACCAATACCCGCATGACAACAAAAATAATATAATATCTCAAGTAGAATCACTTGATTGATATCAAACATGATGATACTTACTCACCATTTATTCTCTTGAGTTTTTAAAGTGGTATATATGTAGAAATAACTCACTTATTTCTTGAGAAATTTTTGTAATCTTATTTTCAGTCACCAAGGGGACCAGGGCCCCTTACTCTGGTTACATTGTTTTGTCTAATTAGTGTGGGCCACACTAATTCCCAATAACCCACATTATTCTTTTATTATAGTCTGAAGTGACCCACTCTAATTAGTGTGGGCTTTTTTGTTTGCATATTTGGATGAAAATCCAAGGCAAGGCAAGTACTATAAAATTACTAATGCTAACCAAGGCAAGTGCTATAAAGTGCTAATGATAACCAAGGAAAGTATTATAAAATCAATGTGGGCCACACTAAATTTCAATCCTCATGAATTTTTCACCTACACTAATTAGTCAAAACAGTGTAGTTGCAAAATCTTTGCGCATCACATGCTTGTATTTATATTCGTAAAATTTAGCTTTACCCTTTTTCCTATTGTATTTATGTTCCCCTTTTATGTTTATATTCACTTTTTAGTTCATTGGACTTTTTTGTGTTTTACCCCCATTTTATCTTAATTTTAGGTATGATGTTTGTATTTAAATGTATTATTGTTTACTTCTTGATGATAGATTGGGAGCATAATTCTACACATCGGATGTTCTTTCATTTGAATCTTCTTTCTGACATTCCTCTTGACATGTTTATCCACCCACTACCAACTAATAGACCCACCAAAACCTATGACCTACCAAAGGTGCACCCTACAAGCTTGCTAAACCAATTGAACATCATATTAGTCTTCAAATCTTGCCAATTCATAATTTAAATGCACTCATGCCACGTCACCAAACTCGGTAGTACACTAAATACTTACCAATCCTATTTGTCTTGTTCAATACTAATTGTAAACCGTCCATGTAGTGTCAACAACACTAAATGTAAATCTAACATTATATTTTCCTTCCTTGTAAAAGCTTTGGGTATTATGCATTTTACGGTATTATGATTACTAGCACTTACTAAGTGATTTTTCATCCAAATTTCAGTCGTTTATGACAATATTTCAGTCTTGTTGGGATGTAAAATATAATAAAAATTGTAAGTGTGTAATTATGGAAATGTAAGTAGGAATGACAGTACTTGGAAAACTATTCACAACGAGTGTCTTAGAAAAGTTACCACAGTGACATAAAATACAATATGACACTAAAGACAATATTTAGAGAGGGTTCACACCTATGGGTAAGTACTAATTGGAGTTGGTAAAGTTACCTAGTCTAGTGGTAAATTAACCTACCTCTAAGTTACCCTAATTGTTGTTTTGTGCACCTACAGGTAACTTTACCAAAATGCCACCTATTAAAATGGGCAACTTACTTCTATTCAGAAATGGCAATGATGTTACTTAGCTTCCTTGCCACGTGTCATCACGCTAGCTCAAATTCTCCGACTTGCAAGCATCATTTTGATGCCGTCCTATTGCATCCATATTAAGGCATTGTCTCTTTCATCTTCAAGCACTCCCGCCTTCTTCATCTTCATTTTTGAATTGGCCATGCTTTTCACTTGGTAATGAGCGTTGTGATGAATTTGCTATCCCAATTTTCCATCTTCAAAGCATTTGGCCAATACTTTGATCTTCTTCAGCTTTTGATCTCTTGTTGTAAGAAAATTCAAGCTTGGATTCCATGTCCATGTCCGTCACATCACGTCCTTTCATAGGGGTGTGACAGCGGACCAAAAAACATCACATTGGCAGGGGGGGTAAAATCTAATAGTTTATCCAAAATATGCAGGCATTGGTGCTCGAGTGAAAGAGAGTCGGTCTTCACGTTCTCCAAAAGCACCATGGACATCTTTACCCACTCACGGTGACTATGGTCCCAAGGACCAACATTGTAATTGTTCAGAGGCCATTTTTTGAAAATTTGGAACAATGGGGACCGGTTCTATGTCATTGCCTTTTGTCTCTCTTTCTTCGCCTTGTCAAACTTCTTGAGCTCGCTCTCAACATGGTTTCTATGGAAATCTTTGAAGCTCACTGCTACGGCGGCAACCTTGGCCTCATATTCCTTGCGCACTATACGGAAATGAAGGCAATCCTTAAGGTTCTTCGATTCTTTGTACCTTTCTACCTTTGGACATTATAGTTGCACTTGAAGCACCTAACCTAGGCCTATATCCTATCCAAGAGGTGACTGTATTCCATTGTAATCCTTGTGTTATGTAGGGGATGCCCTAAAAACATTAGGGGAATTGAAGAACAAACATTTGGATGTTGAAGAACATACCTATGTATTGTCATATAGGTACCATTCTTTAAACACACTACCAATACGTTGGCCAACTATCCCATCCTCCAAGTGCTATTGAAGGTACTGCATGCATGCATCTGGATTATCAACTAGCTTCTTTGCACCCACTTTTTGTCGGTCTCCATTGTGAGAATGTAGAGGGGGGGTTCACATGCTTTATATTAGAAAACTAGGTGAGTGAAAAGATAGAGTGCCATAAACTCACATTGCAAAATTTTTAGAAAAATGTTAGTTCTATCAAAGCATACATTATTTGATCCATGGAGAATTATAAGTAAGTTAGGGCTTATATTAATTGGTGACATTACCTATATTTTAAAATATTATAATAGCCTAGTGTTAATTGTAGCCTAAAAAATACAATCAAGGGTCCAAGCTGGAACCCCCCTAGCAGCTTATGTTTCAATTGGATGATAAATATCCCAAGATCATCCCAAAAATGTGGATGAAAAATACATATAAATGATTGAAAAGAATATGTGTGTGATTTACACTTGGTAATGGCAAAGCTAGGGTTTGGGGCTCAAGTGCATTGTCACGTTGAAGGTTGATGTGGACACTAAAAGGACGTTGTGGTTGTTATGGACTAGGGTTTAGAGCTCACCTTTGTCATTGTGTCAAAGGTTGATGTGGACGCTCACTGTTGTAGTGCTCCAGTGCTTTAGTTGTTGTACATGCTTTCTATTGTGGGTGTTTTGGTTATGAGATCAAAGTTAAAGACGCTTTAGTTGTTGTGGTTTAGCTAAGCATGCTTCATTTGTGTAGACGCTCTGGTTCTTGTGCATGGTTTTTCTTGTAGGTGCTCCAATTCTAGCTATGACCTTAATGTTGAAGGTGTTCTTGTGGCATGTGTTCAAGGGTTTATGAACCATACATTGCTTTGTAATTGGTTGAGAGTTGGGTTTAGGAAGGATCGAGGTTTAATTGGGAGTTGGGGTTTTAGAGAGATTGAGGTTTGGTTGAGTGTTTAGTTTCACAGAGATGGAGGTTTGGTTGAGAGGTGGGGTTTCATAGGATTTGAGGTCTAGTTGAGATTTAAGGTTTCAGAAAGATTGAGATTTGGTTGAATCTAGCCATGTGATTTGTCTACCTTGCCTCCTTCGGACCTCATGAAGGGTTTCAACCAAGTGGGTCTCTCATTCAACCCCTTTCACCTTCCTTGCTTTGAATTGTGTTTCTTTATTTGTGTGCATGGTTAAGGTTAATGGGTAGTTGCTGATGTGGTGAATGTTGGTTCTATACGTTAAAGGCACTCCGGTTTTCCTTTGCCCCCTATTCACATTAAGGATTGTGAGTATGACTTTCAAGTTGAAGTTGTTTACTCTCTCTCATCCTGGGTACGCAACTCCCGCATCATATGGCCCTGATTATAATTCATTTTAGTCCAATCTCAAGTGATATAATTTGTTTTAATGTAGGAAACTCTTGTAGCCCTTCTAACAAGGAATCCAAAAAATGTCATTACATATAGGAAACAAATATTCCTTGAAGCATATATGTGCATTAAAAACCTAATGATATGAGTTTTTTTAATACATGTACCATTGTCGGCCATAAACCTACACCTTTAAGCGTCGTAATCCAGGTGCAAGTTTATGGCTAACATGTCTTTGTGTTACCCTTTTAACCCATAGGATTGACCCTCAAATATTCCATACCCAAACACAATGTGTGAGATTTTATTTCTTTTGCATAGTGCAAGAGCATTTAGAAATACTCATTGATGCCATCAACCTAACATATCACAGTGAATCACTAGACTTCCTTAACTTACTCCCATAATTTCCTATGAGCCTGCTAATGCTATGGCTCACACTAGACCTTCAACCCACTACCCTAATTCTAACCTCCGCTACCCACTCCAGGTGCTCAGCCTCAACCCAATGCTCCAGAAACCCAACCCCTTCCAGCTGATCGGTCATGGATTCAGTAGTTCCAGCAGCTGCTGCTGCAGCCGCCCGTCATTGCCCGTCAGCATCCCAGGCTTCTCCTCGGCCTGACCGTCCTCCTGCTCGCCTTCTGGTGCCTCAGTTTGTTCCCTCGCTCCTGGCGCTGCTTCGGTCTCACAGTTTAATTCTTCTCCCTAAGCCGGGTCACCTTCTGATCTCCTTCACTAACTAAATCACAATTTGGACTAAGCCTGAATCCCAAAATCACATATCTGGCCTAAGCCTAACCCACATTTTGATTTACTCCCCTAACTGAATCACAAATCTGGCCTAAGCCTGAATCCCAAAAATCACATATCTGGCTCACAGCCTGAGTCCCAAAATCACATATCTGGCCTAAGCCTAACCCACATTCTGATTTACTCCCCTAACTAAATCACAAATCTGGCCTAAGCCTAACCAGTGTCTCTCCTCAGCGCCGCTCCTCTCTTCCCCCCTGCACCTCCATTCTCTTGCCTCCTCCTTGCCCTATCCCCAAAAATCCAGGGTCTACCCCCCCCCCCCCCGAAGAGGCTGCCCCCCCTTCCTCAAAGTCAACCCCCTCAAGTCCTAAAATGGACACTTTAACCGGCTCCAAGCCTTCAAGAATTGCACACAGCAAAACTAATAACCTTAAAACTAATGCACTCATTTCATTTTGTTTTGATTTTTCTTTTCTCTCAAAATTCCTAAGGCTAGAGCACTTCGCATACTTCAACCTAAACTTTAAGGCTTCACCCGTCGGTTGTTCTACTCACAAGCTCAATTAAATGCAAATTCGAAGTTGTTGGCATTCTTAAAGCTAAATAATTGTGGGCACATAATTGGGCTCACAACCATAGGCCAAAGTATCCAACTTTTTGGCTTTTAAATAAAATTTTAAGATATTTTAACATAAAGAAAACATTGCCAATGACTTTTGATTTTAATTGGAGGCAACTACTCGTGTGGATCTTTTAAAATTAGACGCTCTACAAGGTTTCAAAAAATGTGTTTCAATTCTTTACATATGTTGTGGAGTTTTTTTTTATAATAGATATGCTCGGGGAAGTCACTTAGTGTATTCTTTGGGGACACATGAGCGTACAACACATATTTTTTGGGGGGCTATGTAGCTCATTTACTGCATTTTAGTGGACCCTATATTTTTTTAATAATTCTACTTTCTTCAATTTCTTACCACCCTATGTGTAATTATAAATTAAAATCTCCATAACATTTCAGACCCTTCATTATTTATATTTATTTGAATTTTCCTTCGTGGATAATAGCATTGTACTATATCATTAGAAATGGAATTCATCACGCAACAAAAATTAAGCTGTGTATACAAGAAGCATGTTATTTACATAATTGGTTACATGTCTAAGCCCATTGATAATGGCGTACTTAATTGTTTCATCCAAACATTGAAAGAAGTCCACAAATTCCAAAACAAACCAGCAAGGTGTAGGTAGCATGCTTCTTGAGCTTACATAGAAAGAAATTCAATTAAAAAATAATAATTTTGCAGTGTATATTGGAATTTTAGGGTTTTGAGATTTAAAGTGTTGTAAAATATGTAATTTTAACAATTTTGAGGAATGGTAGATTGAACTAGAAAGTAGATGATAGCCCCATTCTTTCTTAATTGGGACTACTCTCATTTAAAATTAGGAACTAGGTGAAAATTAGTGTTTGACAAAAATACGACCAAATATGGCCCCACGGAGCTCTTTAAACGCGTAGGGGTCAATGCACGATGATAGGATTCTCGTCTTGTGTGGGAGGAACAACCAGAGAATTATACAAACGTCAATGAAATGTTCCTGAAAAGTACACTTAATAACCCTCATCCAACGAGTTCATTCATTTTGTAGATGGATTTGTGATCATTTTTCATCTAGTTCTTAAAATTTTCTTACCCTAAACTCAACCTAAAAATTAAAAAAAAAATTCCCTACCAATTACTATAATGCTATTTTAGAAATACTATAAACATAATTTTGGGTATTACAAGTGATCCTATATTATATATAATGTGCTACCTCACATTTCTTCAAGGCTATGGTATATCAAGAAAATATATAATTTTTATCAACCATGAATAAATGTCACCCTATATTTGTTCTCTCATAGTTATCTAAATTTTCAATAGTGACTTCCCCAGGTAGATATGCAACCCAACTTTTTCTACATCTCATTTTGTTTAATTTGGTCTTCACCCAACTTTTTGGTCCTTTTATTTTTATACAATTTGGAATAATTTTTGCAAAAGCTATCCTCTAAGCCGTTTTTATGCCGATGCCCCTTGTGTATAATATGGGAGTTGCGAACCTGGGTCTCTCATTAATATGCACAACTTGAAATCTTAGGGCCAATGGATGGTATTCCCAATGAGTTATTGTCATCACTTAGTTTGAGGTTGAAAGAAGTTGGTGCAATAGACTTCCCCTTTGAATTTTGTAATCATGATGCATTAAGTGGAAGATGGAGAAACTCAATAATGTTCAATTAGATGTGTATGTTATACCTTCAGATGAAATAAAAAATGTTGTTTCCAAGTGACCGCGCTTGGAACCATCCATTGTGTTTGATAGTGTTGACCTTGTGATTTTGGGACCTCAAGAAGAAGAGATATTGGAAGATTTAAACAACTATGTCCCTCATCCACCACTTGTTGGCTCTAGTTAGTGGTTCAATAGATGTTTGCGATAAGAACCACTAGTGGACCCATAGTCGTGGTATTATTGAACTTGGTTCTCCAAGTGCAAAAGGCAATTTAAGATTCAAATATGACTCAAGTGAATGCAAATGGATTGATATAGATAGTTTCATTTCAATAGTTTCACTATCTTACAATGCAAGAACTAAACAATATAGTGTGGACCCTGCAAATACAACGAGTTTAAACGAGTTCGTCAAGAATAAGGGGCAGTATAATGCTTTAGTATCATGGTAGTAGCTACTAATTAGGAATTCATTGGTTATTATTACCCATGATGCTTGTTGGATTTTGCTAATGGCAGTGGGTTGATGAGTGAGAGATTGCACTCATGGCTATGAGCTGATGTGAGCGAGAATATAATTACGGATGTGGGTTGATGAGTGAAATATTGCACTAATGACTATGGGCTAATGTGAGTGAAACTATAGTAATGGATGTTGGTGTCAAGTGATGTGAGTGAGATTCCACTTATAGCAGTGTGTTGATGTGTGAAAGGTTGTAATAATGGCACAATCGAGGCCACTCAATGAGTAAACAATAGGGCCCTAGTGGGCAAGGAAAGGCCTAATCATGCCATACTAAACCCTTTGAGGAGCCATATAAGGTGAGCTCAACTCACTCCCATTCTCTTATGTTTCAAGTTGTATCCACTATTTAAGATAGCATGTTGAGATAGCACTAGAGATTTGGGTTGGGTGTTTGGTTTTCTGGTGAACACTAGAAGTTCAGGTTGAGTGTGTTCCTGGGAGTTAGGTGAGGCGTTGCAACCAAGGGTAGGATTTTGAGGTATATGGGTTGAATTGGATCCTAGGTATTATGGAGTTTGGGTTGATTGGGAGTTGCGGGTTTGCAAGTTTTAGCACAATGGACTGTCAACTCAATTTTGGTCTTGTAGTTTAGTTTTTGGCTACAAACAAATCCCATGGAAACACTCAGGGAAGACTTAAAAGTTGACTTGTGTGTCATCTAGGTGTCTCAGATAAGGTTTATTAGGGAAAACACATGGTTATTTCACTGGATTTGGGGTTAGGACTGACAATTGGATTATGAATGAGTGATAAAAGTTTAGAACTCTCTCCATGTCAGTACATGCAATTGTGGCGGTCACTCACCTCACTCTAATTGCCTAGGCAATAGTTTGGCCGTGAGTTCATTTTAGTTGGACCAAGTGCGGTGCATAAGGATAGGCACAACCATAGTCAATTGTCTTGTACAAGTAGCCATTTTTGTCTCTTTACCGAAGCCAAGGGCACTTTAGGATAGTCAATCGTCTTGCATTAATTAATTCTATTTAGTGTAACTTGAATTACCAATTAAATTTCCCTCCTGGAATTTTCAGGCTTTTCTTAATTAATTTAGATTTTAATGATTAGGGAAGGGCATGGTCTTTTACCCGAACACTACTAGTCTCCTCAGTGACTGGCGACAGAGACTCTCCAACTTCTTAGGTTTGTCCTTTCGACCCCGTTTTGCCAACGGTCAGTTAACCATTCCTGCCTAGCTTTTGGAATTCACGACTATGGTCTCTCCACATTCCTCTATATGAAAGCAAAAAGTCCCAATCCTTTCAGACGTAACCTATCATTAGGCCGAGACCTCAATAAGTAAAGACACGCCTAATTGGTCCATTCATATCTTAGGAAACATCATCTGGTTGCCAAGGCCTTTCTCTGGTTGCTTTTTCAAACCACAATCTATTATTTCATCTTAATCAAAGAGTACATTGAGATCACGACACTGAGGATTGTGAGAATTTACGGAGCCTAACTTGAGTGGTGCAATTATGTTATGTGATCTTAGTCATTTGTAATGGTAATTTCCGCAAGTTATCATACTTATCTGAGATTCTATGAGAGTCCTCAAGAAATAGGGTTGTAATCCCAGACTATGGTCTAATCAAAACAATATATTGGCTTCTGATTCCTCAAACTGAGACTATGGCCTAAATGTATTTAATTGGACATTTGAAATGCATAGACGATACTCAACCCCTCTCAAAATTACTTACAATGTGATAAATCTCTCAGACTCCTCTTAATCACAGACAATAGTCATTACATGAGATGATTTGTTGTTTAGTTATCATGCAAAGAATATAAGCTTATGATATTACTTCTTGCTGTTTCAAAAAGATCTTGACAATTGACTTGGAACATAATTACAGAGGGATTTGATAACACTCTAGTACATTCTCCCTGGAGGTAAGTCAATTACTTCATACCACAGACAATTGTCTTAGCATGTATGAATCATTCATATATGCTTTGAGAGGTTTTCTAATCTTGAGAAGGAAAAATATTTCGACCAAGAATCTGACAATGTTCTAAGACCATCGAAAAAGTTACTCCTCAGAGAGAGCCTTTGCACAACCTATTGGTTTTTTTATACTACCTTCCCACCCACATGTAGATATGAAAGTACTTACTTATTTCTATCTGTCTATGGCCTTTACAATCATTATTTTCTGATATCTCGAGACCATGGGCTATTCCCACTAACTAAATTAGTAATTCCAATTCTTATAAAGTTTTATTCTCACTAGAGTCCTCTCTTTGTTTAGAAAAAGAAATTAATATCACATGTCTCCCTGCCCATGTGGTGGAAACAAGGGTAGTTCCTCGCTTCCTTTGCCAAGTGCACTATGTAGGTGATGGCATGGGGGCCAACCCAAGTATGGAGGACTTGCAGATGTTGTTGGACCTTCGAGCCACAAGCAAGAGGTGGCGGTGGATTCTAGATGAATGTATAGAGTTTCACACGCTAGAGTTGGCTAATTGGGACCTAACAAGAATGGTGGCTATAGAATATGTTGCATCTCCCAACTTCGTGGCAAGGCAATATACACATAATGATAGATACTTTGGGACCACTTGCCGCCTTGCATGTTGTCGGGTAGAGAAGTCTTTGCTTTGGGAAAATACTGGATTTCTGGCTGCAATTAGTTTTGGCATAAAACATGGGAGACTAAGATAATGTAAGAAGTATTCATCTTTGAATACATCATATATACAAACCCATATAAGTTCTACACATATCTTCAAAATCCCGGATCTCTCTCTAAAATTGTAGCCAAACTTTGAAGAACCACCAAAATAACATAAATACTCCAAATCAAGAGTGCTTTAGCATTTTGGAAAGCTATCAAAGAGCTTAAAAAAATAAAATAGATATTAAAGGTTAGTAAAATATTGTCCAAGTTTCATAGCTTGTCAAAGGTCATGCTCCCAAATTCATTGTTAGCTGCACCTCCCTTCACTTCATAGGACGTTCTGGTTCCATATAAACTTTGCTAATGCCAAGTGATAGCTTTCTGGAAAGCTAACAACATCACACATGTTCTCTCCAAAATTCATTTTCAAAATCTTTACCAAACGCTTTCTATGCTCTGTTGAAGTTGGTACACACTTTCATTGTTGAATCTAGTTGGCAGCTTAACACCCTCTTGCCTTGAAAGCCATAACTTTCTCTTCAAAACTCTAAATCAAGAATTTTAAAGCTCCATAAAGAGCTGATACAATAACACATCACTCACTCAAATTTCATAAACAAAAACACTATACATAAATTTTTACAAGCTTTTGAAGTCATGGTCTTCTAAATTTCTTTACAACAAACATAGTTTCACTCTAACACTCATAGAAATCACATACAAAGTCCGAATGAAGCGTGCTATAGCATTTCGGAACCACACCGACAAGATGTATCAATTCTCAAATTTTCATAGAAAAATTCCAAGTACACACTGAGATCCCCCCTTCCACATATATACACACACAAACTAAACTCCACTCCTCCTTGAGGAGAGAGGGGCCGATCCCTTAGCCTCCTCATCAAAGTCAACACTAGCCCAAACCTATGTCACATAGGCTCCAACTAGTCATTGGTTAACCCCTATAGGCTTATTTCATCCTTATCTATCATTTAATCCTTGTCATTCCCTTATCTTAGTCATAAGGCATCAAAAGTCAACCTAAATGGTAAACTATGTCTACCTTTTATTTACCAAACTTCAAACACACAAGATGAAGTTTGAAAACATTAAAACTAAACTCATAACATCAAAGAAATATCTAACAAGAGGTTGAAAATAATTCCAAAATGAATTCTACTCCAACTGCAAGAACTTGAGAATGCGTCAAAGAATAACTGCAATGTAGTCCGCACGATCAGCCTTAGACAATGAATTAACTGGACCTTCAAGCCAACGTTGATGGCCTCGACTTCCTTTGATAGGCCTAAGACAGCAATAGTATTGATCATTATTTAAGCCTTCAAAAATTCCTCCAAACGTTACATCTCGAGTGTCAGGTTCAACACATCCAACCTGCAACAAAATCACCAATGCACGAGCATCTTGTTGAAGGTTTTCGTGCCACCGCTGCTCCACACGAGGTTGCTTTGACGGCCGAGAAAGCCCAGCTTTTTCTTGTGGATGCTCGTGCAATGGTGCAATACTAGGTGGCAAAAGAGTACGAATCGGCAGTTGAGATAGAGAAAAATCCAGCTCAAGCTCTGGATGAAGTTCTTCATCTTGACTCTCGAAAAGAACTCTCCAATTCGACATGTTCAAATAAAATCAAAATAACTACATCAAATCGGTGAAGCTCTGAAATGGTCCTTCCTCCAATAACATAAATACTTTATAGCAAGAAAGCGTCATCTTGAAGCTTCCCAAAAGTGTGATTCTTTCTTCCAATCAAAATCCACTCAAACAAAATTAAAAAAACAATGTATAAACAATGGATGGGATATAAATCCCTTCAGCATGCTCTAATAAATGCCAAGCCGCGGAAGCCCAACTGGTAAAGTGCTTCAAGCGTCATAGCACTGGTCCGGGTTCGAAACCCTTTGAACTCGTATGAGCGGGCGAATGGCCACGTGACTTGGTATTGCTGGTGGAAACTAGGCAGGTAACTACCAGTTGGCGCCACCTACCCCTGAGCATGTGAGAAGACGCAGAGACTCCAAGTTACGTGGTTATAACCACGGATCTTTCTCTTCTCCCCTTCATTCCTCTGATCTCCCCCTTCCTTTTTGTCTATACTCTTATTATTATTATTATTTTGTTTTATTTTTGTTTTCTTTAAACCCTACTCTCAAACCATTCTACACTATATTTACATATTAAACCATTTCTCGCACGACAACGTCGTGTGCTCCCCCACATACTCAATGCACGATTGTCTGACCTTTCTTTGGTTGAGTTGGCCTATTTATGCAACTTTTTGATGCTCTACCCTTTTAATGATTATAGGCATTGAGCAATGAATCTAGCTTTGTTCAATTGTGGGTAGCACTTGGGGAGCGTAGCGTTTAGGTTTTGCACTGGATTTGCAAAGACAAGTTATGTTGTTTTTTGGTCTCGTTGAAATCAAGTGATTGGGGATTGTATTCACACATACAACCCTTAAATGCACATAGGCAACTTGGTTCACATGTAAATTTGTGTGATGACAATGACACATGGTAGAATGACCCTAAATCTTGTAGTTTGTATTGTAATTTTTTTTGTCACAAGTTCTAGGTTTGTGTGTTTGAACACATAAATATCAAGCTTGAGTTTTTTGTTTTGTTTTTAAAATAATAATTATATGTATATTTTAATTAATTAATTAATTAACTTTAAGAAAATTCGAAGGCTCTTATGAATAGTCGTGACAATGAGTAGGATGTTATCAATTGCAGTGTATGTATGAGGCTTGGTTTTTTATGTTGTCCCCTATTGAATTGGTGAGAATGATGTTGGCTAGGCTTTCATGAATGCTTGACATACATTTTTAGTGTATGTGCAACATTGTGATGCATTTTCAATAGAAATATTACATTTTGCTATAACTTTCACAAATCCTAACTATTAAAATCAATTTAGGGCATGTAAATTGTTTAACCCTACCATTTATACCTATTGATAGGGTCCTCATAATAAAGATGTAGTGGAAATTTAAGTAATGGAAGGGTTGGTAAAATTATGGAACCCAAAAATAATGCCCCCTAATAAATACCCTTTGTACACATGTGGTTCTCTTATTTACATAGAGGTGACCCCCTCGATGAAGTACAACATGTCCTAAATTCTATCAAGTTGATGGAAACAAGTTGGTGGTTTAAAACCTCCCTAAGGTATTGGGCCATAACTTAGAGGTGTAGAGTTCAATTCCCAATGTATGCCTGAACTGCTAGGTCCTCAATGGGGGTAAGGGGGGTGGGGGGCCCATGCCAAGACTTTCAAAAAGGCCCAATCTAAAATCAATTTTTTGTATTTTCAATTCAATTTAAAAAAATAAAAAATTTGAGACTGATTTTGCAAATTTTTCTTCCATCTCACCGTGAATGGCTATAAGGGTTTTAATATTATAATCTCACCATTTAATAGGGACATCCTCTTTTACCTTCAGAATCTCCTAACTCCATTTGATCAATTTTTGCCTTCTTCTTCGGTGCTCCTTTCGATTTTGAAATTGATGCCTTACCTCTCTTCTTCTTACGGAGGTCGTCTTCTTTCCTGGTAGAATCTTCTGGCTCTCCTCTAATGGTTGTATTTCTACTATCAATATGTCAACATTTTGTGGTATTTGTGATCCAATCACTTCTACATCTGCATCATTAAATTTTTTTTTAATTGAAATTCCTACTTCCCAATGAGGGTCATGCAACTGACATTGTGGTTGACTTCTTGACATCCAAGGGGAATTTTGGCTCCATTTTTGGGTTTCAGAACCACTCCCATCTTGTGAGAAACTTGCTATTGACGAAATAAAATTATCAAAAAAAATTCAATCAAAAAAATTGTCTACTATAATCACACATAGTAGCAAGCTCCAAACACTTCGACTTGTGGGCAGTTGGGAGAGACGACCCTTTGCCTTTATTTAACTAATCCGTCCTGGAAAAGTTACTATTAGAAAAAATATTAAAATAATCATGACAGTCGTTGACAATTGTTTCACTGCTATGGCCTTTCGGAATTTGCGTAAGGCCTACCTCTTGGAGGTGGGCCTGAACGCAAATTCCGGCATACCATGCACCCTTATTCACAACTTGCCATGTAGGACTCCATGTAGACTTTTCATCCACGAACTTTTCTTTGGGCCTTCACCTCCTAGTGCCACTAGAAGAAGCCAGACGCTAAAGAACCCCTATCGAGCTCTGTGCGGCGTGACAGATGTTGGTGGGGCCCACCACCACCTCTGCCCCCCGAAACTTTTCGCGTCCCTGCCCACGCAGTTCGCGCAACGTTGCCCGACATCTCTGCGATTGTCCTTCACTAGGATTGAAGGCCGCTTGTCCATATAACCCATATTGACTGCACTTCATTTTCAAGGTCCAAAATCCAATATATATGTTCACTTCCATTGAGTAAATAAGCAATTGATTGGGATTTCCTTTTCGAAGTGAAACCGTCAATATAACATGTAATTAACTTCAAAGTCTAAAACATTACAAAAGCCTCATTAACACTTAGGTTATATTTATTATGACTTTCCATTGAAAGGGCCTTTGTCATTCTAAACTAGAACTAAAATTAATGTTTTTTTAGTGTCTCATGCAAAATGTGTCTAAAATATCTGTCATGTAAAATCTGTCTGAAAAATGTATCATGCAAAATGTATCTGAAAAATGTGTCATGCAAAAACTGTCTCCAAATGTGTCATGCATGACACATTTTCAATGCAAAAACTGTCTTGAAAGACAGTTTTTTAAGACAGTTTTTGCATGACACATTTTCAAGACAATTTTTGCATTGAAAATGTGTCATGCATGACACATTTTCAAGATAGTTTTTGCATTGAAAATGTGTCATGCATGACACATTTTCAAGACAGTTTTTGCATGACACATTTTCAAGATAGTTTTTGCATTGAAAATGTGTCATGCATGACACATTTTCAAGACAGTTTTTGCATTGAAAATGTGTCATGCATGACACATTTGGAGACAGTTTTTGCATGACACATTTTTCAGATACATTTTGCATGATACATTTTTCAGACAGATTTTACATGACAGATATTTTAGACACATTTTGCATGAGACACTAAAAAAAACATTAATTTTAGTTCTAGTTTAGAATGACAAAGGCCCTTTCAATGGAAAGTCATAATAAATATAACCTAAGTGTTAATGAGGCTCTTGTAATGTTTTAGACTTTGAAGTTAATTACATGTTATATTGACGGTTTCACTTCGAAAAGGAAATCCCAATCAATTGCTTATTTACTCAATGGAAGTGAACATATATATTGGATTTTGGACCTTGAAAATGAAGTGCAATCAATATGGGTTATATGGACAAGCGGCCTTCAATCCTAGTGAAGGACAATCGCAGAGATGTCGGGCAACGTTGCGCGAACTGCGTGGGCAGGGACGCGAAAAGTTTCGGGGGGCAGAGGTGGTGGTGGGCCCCACCAACATCTGTCACGCCGCACAGAGCTCGATAGGGGTTCTTTAGCGTCCGGCCTAGAAGAAATCGTGTCCATTTCAACCCTAGGCCATCGCGACTCGCACCAAGAAAATGCATAAACAATTCAATTGGTAGACAACCGGAAGGTACCCGTGGTGTACCCATGGAAGGTGCCCCCCGATTCCCAACCAAATTGATTTGTTTATGCATTTTCTTAGTGGAAGGTGCCAGCCGATTCCCAACCGAATTGATTTGTTTATGCATTTTCTTGGTTTAGTCTTGATGGCCTAGTCGCAAGGAGGGTTGAAATGGACAAGATTTCTTCTAGTGTGCGAAGTGAACTTGGACGGTCTGCGCCTTTTTGACCAATGAGAGTTCTTACATTGCAATGGTCTTGGGCCTTGAGTGTTGTGTGTGAAGTGGCCCTTAATTAGTAACCTACAAGCTCCAATGTTGTTAAAAGTTTAACTTAACCAGATTCTCATGGTGTAGCTGAGTAGCCCTAGAATACAGTTGGTTTATAACTTACTCCGAGCAAGAAAACATGTGAATTTGGTGGCAGCCGCCTGATCACTTGCCGATGTTGTTGCCACTGAATGCAACAAGAAGTTGCAAATCATGTGCTTCCAATTCTGGCAGCTATGGCAATTGCAAAGGCAGGGGCTCTTCCTTACCCTAATTTACACGTTTCGGTATGGTGCACTTCTTTGTTCGTACAACTTGGAATTGCAAAATTTCTCACAACTCATGGATCTGTCCTGTCCAAAAATGGTGGATGTGCTCTGAAATTGATACTAATATGGCCATTATAGGTGTTCTGTTTTTCCAGAAATCGTGCCTTCTTCATCGAGGTTGTTAAATAGTAGTCAAAGAATAGTGGTGATTAAGCTCAACCCCCTCTCCTTGATCGCATGTAAGTAGCTCCACTCGGTAAATTATGCAACCGCAATGGATGTGTCTCAGTGTCCCGAGGACATCTGCAACTCTGTGATTGAGAACTGGAATAATCTAAATTCAAAAGTAGGTTATGGTTGCATTTGAGGGCTTGCCAATGCCATTATTCGAGTATAAGTTGGCACATAAACATAATATCTGTATGATGAGTAGCAGAAACATAAACTGTGTATGTCAATTTGTAATGTCATGTACTGGTGTATTGAGAAGGTTGATGTAGTGAAGATTCACAATTGACAGTGACATGGTCATAATAGGTATTCTGTTCTACCAGAAATTGTGTCTTGTTCATCGAGGTTGTTGATTGAAAGTCAAAGAATAGTAGTGATTAAGCTCAACCTACTAGCCTTGACCAGTGTATTGAAGGTTGATGTATTGCAAATCCATATATTGACACTGACATGACCATTATAAGGATAGCGGTAATTAAGCTCAACCGAGGGAAATCTGCAACTCTGTGGTCGAGAACTGTAACAACCTAAGTTCATAAGTAGGATATGGTTGGATTTGGGGGCTTGCTAATGCCGTCATTCGAGCATAATTTAGCATATGAACATGGTATCTGTATGGAGTAGCAGAAACAACCTCTGTATGTCTTTTTGTGATGTCATTATGTACTGGTGCATTGAGCAGGTTGATGTAGTGCAGATGCACATGTGGCGGCTTCTCCTTGACTATGCTGCCCAAGAAGGTCAGGTTGAAGAAAGAAGAGTTCAGAAATAAAGCAGAGAACGCACATAGTTGAGTAATTGCTATGCCAAAATGGCTGCAGCTGCGGTCCAACAAGCAATGGACCTACCTCAAGGCTTACCAATTGAGTCTGAGGATGATGCATCGGCACGGCGGGATACACGACAACGGATCTATAATCTGGAGGCCATCGCCAAGTCCCCTGAAATCGCCTGGGTGAAGAAGCAGATGCAGCTGATCCGAGCGGAGTGGTCTTGGAGTACCTCGCATGCACAAATTGCATGGGGGTTTCTTCAAAGCACCACCAACGGAAGGCTGTTTGCCTACAGAGATGAAGCTGCTAGGCTCCATGTCTTGACAAATTTTCCACAAAAACAAAGATGGGACGAGGTACGTTTGTTTGCACTGTCTTCCATCTATTTACTCTGGATAAGATGTAGCTTCTTTCATCACTATATGCACATTTTCAGTGCTCGAAGTATACTCTCCAAGAATTAGATCATGTCTGAAATAATTGCTCTTATGATAGGTTTGAAATCACAGAAATCAAATTAGTTTTATGCTCTAAATGGCTGATTGATTTAAAGATTTCATGCAACAAGCTATCATTTTAGGGTTCAGAGTGTGTGCACGTGCAGTTGTGTTCCAATGATGATCAAAGTGAAAGATTGCACAAGGTCTAAGTTGCATAGAACCTACTCACTCTGGATATGATGTAGCTTCTTTCATCACTGTATACACATTTTCAGTGCTGGAAGTATAATCTCCAAGAATTGTGTCATGTCTGAAATGGTTGCTCTTATGATAGCATTAGAAATACATCAATCGAATTAGTTGTATACTCAAATGGATGATTGATTTATAGGGTTTTGCAATAAGCTTTCATTTTAGGGGTCAAAGTATGTGCACTTGCAGCTGTGTTTCGATGGTGATCAAAGTGAAGGATTGAACAAGGCCTGAGTTGCATAGAAACATTGTTCTGGCTGTCTTCTAATGTCAAGACCACAGTGAGCCACAAAATTACTTTAGATTGATATTCTTCTGGCTATCAATTCTACCAGTTCTGATTTCTTCAAAAGTGCTTTCTTGAATCAATTGGTCATCATGTAGTAGCTAAGGCATTGCGTTACCTTTTCTTTTACTCGCAGGCCTAGTGCTTGCAAAATTGTCTCATTGTTAGGGAATGTGGCTGGAAGATAGTGCTGCAATTTCAATCATCATGTTTATCGACCCAAGAGTTGATGGCATGATTGCAGTTTAATTCAACACCAATTTTTTTGAAATAAAGAATATGTATAGGGTGATCTTCTCTCTCGCAAATCATGCATTTCGTGATCTGTTGTAGGTACTTATTTTGTTACGAGACCCAGCAGAATCTGTGACTGCTGAGGACATTGGTAAAAAGGTCCAATGTCAAGTACTGCGAGGGAGTCCAAGTAATAGCATGTTGCGCATCCTTCAGGTATGTACTGATCTAACACATTTACAGACACATTTACATGATGTTCTGGTAAGGAATGGGTCATTATTTGTTAACCAATTACAAATGTGGAGTGGTAACACAATATTCTGATTTTCATTCTCTTTACAACTTAATGTGCATGTGACCTATTTGAACATCAAACCCACCCCTGTTTGTTTTTGTCGATTCGGAAATGCAGGGCATCTTCATTCCACTTATGTTTGATAACGAAGCTGCCGTGAATGTAACAAAAGATTTCCGAGAGGATTTCAACAAGTTCATGGCGACTTTGACAGAGTCTATATATGAAGCGAAAGGACAAACCTTGCTTTACATACCTCCATTGGAATTTGTGGGCACTGTGAAGGAGCAAGCTCGGGACAAGGAGTTAACGCAACGCCTTGAACAAGTTGTGATAAGATGGACTCGTCAAATCAAAGAGGTATGTAATATTGTGCATCCTAGATACACAAGGAATCTGCATTTACTTTTTTCTTTATTTTTAAATTTTTATTCAATCTAAGTGTTTCTTGATATGTTTTCCTTGAATCTGTCTTTGAACTTCAGGTTGTTCGGAGTCAAGAAGCTGAATCCTCTCAAGATGAGGAAACTGGGCCTTTGGCAGAGATTGATTTCTGGCGCCAAAGAAGTCGCAATCTAAGTGGCATTCATGCCCAAATCCAACACACAGTACTTTTCGAGTACTTGTTACTATTTACATTCTACGATTTTTGTGTCTGTATGATTTCAAATCTTCATCTGTAATGTAAGACCTCTATCTCCAAATATGAAGTCAACATCCACTTAGTGGTGAGTTCTCATCATCATTGAATTCAGAAGCCATCACCAATAGATATTTCAGGGCTCAGTGCAGACATTTTAAGATAACATTTAGAAGTATCACGTCTAATAATTTTAGTTTTCTTCTTGTTTCTTTGTTGTGAAGTTAGTTCTCAAGTTTGCATTTGTGTTTATCAACAGGAACTGCAGAAGGTTCTAGCTGTCTTGGAAAGATTTCGGTCATCATACTTGCCAGCTTTTCTTGATTTGTCAAAACAAATTGCAATAGAGGCAAATATCGCGGAATCGAACCTCAAGTTCTTAGACACTCTTGAGAATCCATGCCAGGAGCTTTCCACGTCCTTGATTCGTGACATACCCAGGTGTTACCCAAAGATATTGCAGTGTATTCGTATGATTTGGAAGCTGAGTCCGTATTACAACACTACTGACAAAATTACAAATCTTCTATGTTTGGTATGTTTTCCTATACCAAGAATGTTGAACTCTAAGTTCTAGGGTTTTCTAAATCTAGTAACCCAATTGTTTCTTACAATGATATTAGTCCAAAGCATATGTATTGCAGAAGAAATGGTTTCTTTATAGCTTTATATATATAATTCAGGTAAATGAGGTATTCATCAGTAGAGTTATCCTCTTAACTCAACCTGGCTTTTGGTCGGGAGTTGGTTGTTTTGCATACAACACCTTCCATGTTCAGAATTTTTTTGGTGCATGGTTGGAGGTAGTGTGGAGGTTTGTGATAAACACTATATCGGCTTATTGACGGTCAAACTCATGTTGGCATTCGAAGAGGTGCTAAATTGAATTTGGCCCTCAATGAACTAAAATAGGTTGCTCTTCATTCAAATCCAAATACTAGTTCTGAGCATGCACCACAAGTGGAAGGAAGTTATTGATATTGTATGCAAAACAACCAATAGAAAATCATAGGGGACCAACTCCTGACAAGAATACCCATTGAGTTAGAAGGATAACTCTAGTATCTTGGTCGTTTGTTATGAGATGCTGATTAATGTTATTGTATCTTCTGTAGGTGAGCAATGAGATTCTCAAGCGTTGTTCCCAAGGTATCCCACTAAAAGAAGTCTTTGATGGCGATGAGGAGAGTTGCCGAGTTGCTCTCAAAGAGAGCATCCATGCAAATGAAGCATGGAAGCGGTTGTATTCCACAATGGTTGATGTGGCATGCTGTGTCCACCCAGAAATTGAACCTGCCAGTCCCAGTATAGCAGGTCATGACTCCAAACCTGCAAGCCTGAGTGCACATGGTGTCGGTTCAGAAGAACCTGTGAAATCAATTCATAAAAAGGCCATGGACAAAGACACAAGAAAAGTCTCAGATTGGAATGCAAAGATCATATTTGCACCTGTAGAGGCCTTTTTGCAACGGTGTCGTGACATGCTGGAGGTGATCGTTGTTTTTGCGACATTCCTCTTCACATTCAAAGATGTGGATAATTCAATTCAATATGTGAAGTCACCTAAATATGTGGATTATAATGTGTGGTGTGTATGGCGGTGTTCATCATTTGGGGCATGACTAAGAGCATCACCTTGGAGGCCTTTGGAATGACTCTTCTTTGGACGAAGGAAATTGCATAATGCATATAGTGATGTGTTGGTTTTCATTGCTGGTGGGCAGGTTTGTGACGCTCAAAGCCAGTTTTCGAGCAAACAAAAGCTTCCATCCTTTGCAGGTGCTCAAGGCTTAGAAATCACAAAGTCACTTGTGGATGCCCAGGATACATTTAAAAAACTGGTGGCTGAGCTGAGATCACTTTCCTATAATCTACTTGACGTAAAGGTGACCAGATGGCACAATGACTATCACAAATTCAAGGCTCGCACTGTAGATTTGGAGGTAAGCTGAGATTTAGTCTATATCTCAGAATCTTCAACCATTTGAACTGTTGAGTGCTTCATATAAGTAATAATGAGAATATATCTGGTCTTCAATTTGCACCAGATAATTATTGCAAGGTGTGACAAACTGGGTTTGTAGGGACTCACTAGAGAAGCCCACATGACATGTAGGTTGTACAGCATACATTTAAGAATGTAAAGTCTCTTGTTGATGTATGTATTGACGTGGCTAAGAGTGTGTTGTAGATTATGGTACAAAACGTGATGACTACTGCCTTCAAAAATGCGACGTCTCTTTCTGAAAGCATTGAGCTTTTGGAAGCATTCAAATTGATGGCTTGTCGGACATCCATAATTCAATGTGTGGGGAAGATGACTCAAATGGTGATGTTCACATTTTCTTCTGTTTATCTACCAATAACAAAAAATCTCTTTATGTTTAATAAATTTTAGACAATCAATGTTGTTCAATGACTTCAATTATCTTAATATTTAGGTCTTTTTCTGTAAGCAATGGTTGATTCTGACACTGAATTTACGTAAAGCAGGTCTTCACTGCATTTATGGCGGAGCTCACTACAATGAAACGTCAATTTGATCTACTTCGTCGTCGTCCACTAATGGATTATTCATTCCCTCGCTATGCCGGTGGGGCTATTTGGGCTCTTCACTTTCAACATCGTCTCACCAAACCCATGGCTCTTTTGGTGAATGCTACACCATACTTGCTTGAAAATAACCAAGGACCAGATCTGGGTGCTCAGTACAACCTCATAATTGTCGGTATTGAGCAAGTGAGTAATGATGAGCTAATTCATCCTGAGTACTTCATGCATCCTTATAATGAGTAATCAGATTGTAATAAAGAACAACTGCGTCCTATTCAAATTAACAATGCATCAAACAACACTCTGGAATAATTTCTGGTTTTTATTATCATGGTTCCTAGTAAAACATTATTCAGATATATTTGATGCATTCATTTTTGTGTGTGGTCATAGCAGTCTCAAGTGCTGTAGTGGCTGGTCTCCCTAGATAAGCATCTGGGAGAGTATAGAGTCGGTGAGATTCTTTTTGGCAAGGTCTTTAAGTTGGATCTCGGTAGATGGGAGAAGGCTTTGCCTGAAGATAGGTAACAATGAGGTGTGGACTAAGGAGAGCTTGCTGCTTGACTATGCTTGATATTTATGCATGTTATGAAGGACTTGATTCTTGGATTTATTCTTGAAGCAAGAATAGAAAGACAATGTCCATTCACATGCTTAAGAATGCTCTGGCATTTTTGCTATGACTAAATAGATTATTAAATACTTTTGGTTGGCGACTTTACATCAAAATAAAAAACAAGTACCCTGTTACTTGCAGTATGTACGTAGCCAGTATGTGGAATGGACAGAGTCTTTGGATTCATCTCTTGAGAGGAAGCTTCAAGTGGCTCTTCTGGAGGATGTTGCAGAAGATGTTGTTCAGTTGCACTCAGATGCAAATGTTCTTGCTCTTTTTCAAGAGGTAAGACCGTAAGAGGTCTCAATTCATAATATTGATTCAAATAATTTATCATTTTTTTGCAATATCTATCAATGACAATCATGAGACATACCCAAAAGAATTTTACTATATGGTCCTTATCTTGTAATTTTGAACAATCCTTTCAACTATGTTTGCGTTCAGGTTCACTACTGGGGTGCCTTGGGATTTGAAATTCCATTGGTGGCATCGTCATTTCTCCACAGACAACATGACTACCAGTTGGTACTGAGCGATGTATTTCGAATGGCTCGAGATCACAATAAGGTGATTTTAAATTCTATCAACTGTTAACAATCTTACTTTAATTTGAGTATTGCAAATTCAGATAAAATTGGCTTTTTTGTACACTGCTGTCTTCCACACATGTATTGCTCTTATTCACATTTTTGATCACGACAGCTAGGCAGTGCATGGTACAATGCTCTGGAATGTTGTGTGTATTTTTATGGGGTGAACGTTTATTCCAGCAAATTGTTCACTGCATTGTACTTTGTTGGCATGTATCCAGTTGCTAGGCAAAATGGACTTAGTCATGCGGGGTTTGCTAACTGACCGGGTTATCCATATGACACAATCAGTACAGCCAGGCATTCATAGGGTAAGTAAGCACCTGACATTCCCAACATGCTTTTGCTGTAAAGTTGGGCTGAAATTTGAAATTGTTGGACTCAAAGATACCAGGATTGTTCTCAAATTGAATTTGAGGAGGGGTGAACATTTGAGTTGACTGAAGGGGCGTTTACACACAACCGTTCGA
Organism: Polytrichum formosum; assembly: GCA_964035585.1. Lineage (NCBI taxonomy): Eukaryota > Viridiplantae > Streptophyta > Polytrichopsida > Polytrichales > Polytrichaceae > Polytrichum > Polytrichum formosum. The sequence goes on from OZ037936.1 coordinate 67,006,686, forward strand.
GTGGCTGTGGTTGTGGTTCAGGCCTACTTTCTAACACAACTACAATCTCTTTCATTTACACACAAGATGTAGTTGAAGTTGAAGAGTGGATTTGACCTCAATCACTGATCCTGCTATTGGTGCAATCCTTGGAGTGGAGGCAAATGTTTCTTGGATTCTAGTGGAAAGTTTGTCTAAGAGTGATAACCTCCTACAAATCCACTCCCATGCTTTGGCCCTAAAGTTCTCTCCCAGTGCCACATAGTAACTACGAACACAACAGGACCAAAGAAAGTAAACCTCGACCATTGCAAGGACTCCCAACTACACCTTGTATCATAGTTGGGCAAGTAAGAGTAGTTGTGGTTGTAATTGTCATCAATGCACCTTATCCCTCCCTTTCCCTTAAAAAATAGAACCAAAGGAAGTAATCTACAAGCATCAACCACCAAAACGGTAGTCGTGTGTAAACGCCCTTTAACATTATATGTTGATATGTATATCTGTGCAGCTCACATGGTTAAGCAATCGAGACGAAATTGCTGAGTATCTGCATGAAGTCCATATAAACTGTCTAGTAGTGATAGCTACCATCAACCAAATTGCTGCTTCAAACAAAAAAATCTCTGGAATCTGTGCCGAGATTGGTTCAAGCTATCTTGTAGAATTGGAAAAGAAGAAGGTGTATGAGATCACTGAATTTGACGAGAAGCAATTGGGACATCGTATTGCGATGCGTGAGAAGCTTGAAAGATCCCATGCAAGCATCAAGGAGACAATTGAATTATCTTATGAGAAATGTTCGAGTGACATGGAGGAAGTGCGCATTGCCTGGGACGAATATCGGAGAAGGGTAAACCCTTGTGCATTGAGCAAAATCATTTTTTGCAGCACAACTGGAATTTTGTTTGGGTTGGTGGTTCTGTTGATTTGTATGCAGCATCAGGTTTTCTTGTAGTCAGGCTTGTTTATCCCAAATGTTTGGAGGCTTAACTCTGGAATTTTTAATATATATTATTTTTCATCTGCACAAGATTGGAATGGTGGGACTAAATCTGTCTGTGAGATGCTTTGCAGTGGGCTGTACAATTTGAAGCTTTTTAACATTGAGTGTCCTTCCCAGTATGGTTTCTGATGTTTTTTTAATGTACATTGCCACTCTAATCAACTCATCCCTGTTCCTGGGAAGCATGGAAATGGTTGTAGAAGATGACCAGTGGCATTTGTATCTTATTGAAGCACATTAAATTGTTCACAATCACAATTTGCTCAACTCAAAACATATCACAAGAATATGCAATAATGGATCCATCTAAAGGCTCACTACCCAATTCAGAGACACACCAAAATGAAACTTGTGTTCTCCTTCCCCCGGGCTCTATATTTACACAGTATCTAAGAGATACTTTTAGAAGTATGTTACATGAGCTCCCGGGGCAGTTTTGGATATTGTTGGTGTATGCATCTCTATTTACCTTACTTTTACATGTAGGAAAGAATTGCTTGTCTGAGAGTCATTCAAACCTTCGGTATTGGAGGTGCTGAGTGCATTTGATACTTGAATGTCTTGGTTTGCAAATGTCTCTGCCTCTCTGAGTTGAGGATTAAACTGCTCAGCAGGGGAGGAATTAGGCTAAACTTGTATTGTAATGGGTGGCTTAAACCCAAGGCCTTAACCTGGATCCCATGGTAACTCCGAGGTTAAGCCGCCTAAGCTTGGAATAGTCCTTGGATGAGTGACCTTCCTTACTGGTGCACCCTCTCACCTATGGTCTACCCAATCAAAGTGGGGGTATTTGGGTGAAATGGATATCCTCAACCAACCATATGGGAGGAACCTAAGGGCTTGCCTGTTCATGGTGTTCATCTTGGAAAGGAGGTGGTGGTCTTTGGGGGCCCTCTAATTCTTGTGATGCTGTTTCAGGATTAAATATAGACTTAGACCAACTTGAAAATGAAGCAACACCATAAGTCACGCCAGTGGCAATATCTGAGTCATCTTTTTTTCTTGACTTGTATTGTATCACATATTGTGTTTGATAGGTGGAGTTGGAGATGGAAAACGCGCTTCGGAACGCCGTGGTGCAGTCCTTAGCAGAGGTGGCAAAGGTGGTCAGCCCTGATGCCAAAACCCTCAATGCCCTCTTCAGATCCCTCGCACTCCTTGACAAATCTAGCCACCACGTCAAGCTCAATCCCTCGTTGCAGGTCACTTCTCTTCCCATAATCTTCCAATTCCTCCTCCTCCTTGCTGCTGCAGGGTTTTAGGGTCAACTCTCATGGGTGTGAATTGGGCACCATGGTCCAAACCACTCTTTTGACTCCAAGTGTGAGGACATGCTCATAAAGGCTCAATAATGGATTAAAGCTTTAAAAATTCCCTGGCCCCCTCCCTTTGATACGAAGCTCCAAAAATGTGAGGTCCTTTGACCATGCCACTGGCATGGTCAAACTTACCCACGAAATGGAGTCCTGATTGGATGATAGGTTCGAGGTTAAGTCAAAAGGTGATGGGCCCATAAACTTTTAAATGAGGTGAACCCCGAGATATTGATAAAATGATGACATTTATCGATAAAATGATTGTACATATGTTTGTTCTTGACCATGGAGAGTACTCTGTAAGCCACATTTCTTTTGTCTTTGTCATTCTAACAAATGCATGCTGAAAGAAGAAAGGGTGGCTTAAACCCAAGGCCTCAACCTGGATCCCATGGGGACTCCGAGGTTAAGCCACCTAAAGCCATAATTGTGCCCGCATGGGTTATGTTCCTAGCACTTCATTTCCAGTGTACCCTACGTACCACCTCTGGTCCACCCAATCATAGTGGTGGTATAGCATTAGACCAACTCGAAAATGAAGCAATGCCATAATGCACGCCAGTGGTAAAATTGAACTCATGATTCTTTCTTCTTCTTTCTGAAAAAAGAAGTGGCATGTAACAGGACTTTACGGAGATGGTTCAAAATGTTGCAAAGGAGCTCATCAATGTGATATCTGTGGTGCCAAGGCTTCGGGAGCATCGGTCGCTGACAGCATTTGTGCAAGGAACCAAAGACAAATCTTCATCCTCATCAGGGAAGGACAAAACCACATCATCATCATCTGGCAAGGGAGCGAAACTGCATGTTGGTCCTCCGTCTACATCTTCGTCATCCCACACAAGCAAATCTATGCCTCTCACTGTCTCGACGCCTTTGTCAAGCAACAAGACAATTCCTAGCTTTTATGAGGTTTGTCATTTGCACTTTCTTGTGGTATAAAAAAGGATAATGCCTATGTTTGCCAATCCTAGCATGAATTATAGAGTTTCTTTGCCTGCGTGTAAGAGGTGGCTCTTTCTAAAGGCCGTAATTGGGGTGTTCCCCCCTACTAGGCTTGCTGAGCCCATTGGTATCCACAACTTAAGATGACAGGTTGACCTGCACAATGACTGGGTGGACCAAAGCCGGTAAATAAAAACACTTTCAGTTTCTATGAGGTTTGCCATTTGCACCTCCTTGTTGCCTAGAGTGCATCCGGGGTGTCTTCAAGGCACATGACCTGAAAATGAAAGTCTTTCAATGGGACACTTATATATGAGTGGTATATGGCCAGCCTTGTAGTTTTAGAGCATGCACCAAAATGACTTGTGTTGTGATGAGATTGGACTATGTGCTCAAAATACCCACCCATTCTAGGTTCAATAGTTAACACAATTGTGAAGGTCTATGTGATCATTCAAAGAGAAGGAGAATCTTTCACTCTGACCGCTTATAACTTTTGCATCTCAATAATGATTTTGAAACTTGAACTGACCATCTTTCTGTTTCACAATTGCTAACTGGATGGGACGTGATGTTGATGAACATAATTTAATTTATTGCAGGTTATTGCTCCAGAGCAAGATTGTATGCTGAGCATCATCACAACGAGTATGATGAGCATCAATGACAAAGTCCAGGCGTTCTTATCTTCGTGGGAGAAGAAATTTAAAAGTATATGGGACCAGGACAAGGATGCCTTTATACGACGGTTTGTACAGTCCTCAAGTTCTAGCATGTTGTTCTAATAAGGCTAATGAATTTCAACATCATGATGATATGGATACATATTGCAAAGCTTAATTATGTTCAGAGTCATACGTTCAGAGTCATACCCAGTAGCCAATGGAATAAAGTAACGGTTAAGAGCAGAGCCTTTGGAAATTATACGAATTTGTCAAAATATACTAATCTCAGCACGGTCTTAATTAGTAGTTTCTTATGTGATGGCTTCTCATGCAGATATGAACGAGCAAAGAAACCATTGTCCTCTTTCGATTCTGACATTATTAAATACAAAGACTACATAGAAGATGTTCAGGTTATGTCATTTGAGTCAATTGAAAAATTAATATGGCTACCTTACTTGCAAGATTCAGAGTTAAAGAAATGATATATTTTGAAGTCATCTAGACATAGTTTGGTGCCTCGATCATTGTTGAGACCTGGGAGGTCGAGGTTTTCATAGAGTGATTTCATATTCAGTATTTTAAGGGGCTCTCAAGGCCTCCAACAAATCAAATCGGGTAAAGGTTTTGAGGAGCTCTATTATTCTCAAATATTCTAAAATCCTCTCATACTTTTCACATACGGCCACTAGTTTGGCATTTTGTGAACACGTTGTACGTCTACAAATGAGCCACACCTACACAATATTTGACTCAAATCGATATATTGTGCATTTATTGGGAATAATCAAGGGTGAAACTTTAAACTATATGCATCTCATAGGATGAAATGGAAATTTAACTGTATGGACATCATCTATAGATTGAGCTCACAAGGATTTCCAATTTCATCCTTGCACCCTCAACTTAGTAGTACACTTTGACTGCCCTAAGATGAACATGTTCATAGAAATATAAATAATAAAATTTTCAATGTTTGATCTCGCAATGTTGGAAAAATAGCTGCCACCTCTTCAAAGAAAAGTCAACTACTTGTTTATTCTGCCTAGTTGAATGTTTTCAGTCTTTACAGCTCAATACTGGAAAGTGACATTGATTGCAATTCATGGATGTAATTTTCCAGGCAGAGGAGACAATCACTAATTTACGTTTCTTGCGGATTGAGAATGGGATCTTGAAGCACACTATTGTTGAGCACTGCGAAGCTTGGATCCTCAAATTCGAGTATTGTATCTTCTCCTGTGCTTGTAATTGTCGCAAAATTAGGATTCAGTCTAAGGGAAGTCTTATCTGCAGGATACTTTAAGCCTGGATGAATAATATATAGATGTTCCCTGATACTGAACTCAGTTTGCACTGCAGTTATTTAAGTAGTTGTCGTACTATCATACACTGGGCTTTAAAAAAAAGGCAATTTGCAGTTTGATCCATTTTGTCTTGTTGATCTACTTAGGTAATTATTCCACTCAAAAATAGGTTAACGTCATGTTCTGTAACCAGTTATGAGAACCAGAGCATACTCACTTGAAAGGTGAATGTGGTCAAGTTGTACAGTTGGCTTGCTGCTTGATGTATTATTACTGCAGGAAGTTGCATTTAGAATTGTAGTGGAGACTTTAATGTGGATGGTCTCATTTTAGGGTGGAATTCGACCTCGTTCATGACCAGGACGATATGTATTTTTCATATTAAACCTTTTTCCTGTGGATTTTCAGGACTTTGTTGCATCAACTTGCCAAGACAGAGTTATATTCCATTTATGCATACTTTGCAAAGTAAGCTTTTCATACTCTATGAATTGGATGGCAGTGAGTGTTCCTAAGATGAACTCTGGTGAACTTAGGAATATTGTCCGATTAATGACATCTCAAGCTCTTTCTCTTGCGCTTAGTGGAGTACATTGATTAGTCCTATTAGTGTGGGCCACAGTCTTGCTCTAGAACCCACATTGAAGTTCAACCCATGACGAATCTCAAGTTTAAAATTAGTCTGTGCCACATTACTTGTTTTTCTAGGAAATTGATGTGGATGATCATTTTATTTTATGCTATTTTTGTTCTTGAACTCACTCAAAGTATTGGCTAGAAGTCTCCAGGAAGACTAAGGGGAAGACCCGGGGTATGGAGCCCACATGAATTCCACATTGACTATACAATTAGTGTGGCCCACATTAGTTGTTACCTCATTAAATTCCAGTGGACACTAATATAACTATTTAGTGTAGTTATTGATTCAAACAAACTAGCCATGAGTTCATCTAGTTTTTTACACAAATTTTATAAATGGGATACCTTATTGACGTTGTATCTCATTTTGTTGCAGAAATGCAGAAGATTGTAATAGGCCTCCGGAAAATCTTGGTGAGTTGACTGAAACTGCAACACTCTGGCGATCTGTTTGTGAAGAATGTGATCGCACCGAATCACGGTTTGATCCTCTAAATGACAAGTATCGAGTACTGTCAAAGTTTGAGGTGATCTTTCCTTGGACAATGCTCATTCTATTTCTAAAGCTTCCAACCATAATTTTTTTTTGTTTTTGTACAAGAATCTTTTGGATTTGCACTCTTACACTGGCCATGTTGAGAATAAGTCATTAAGGGCAACTTTGTGTTAGAACTTGAGGGCCTGTGACCATTGGATACAAAATTTCTCAGTGGTGAAAAATGCCAAGACTGCCACTTTCACTTTACACTCGAGCTTGAAGCTTGCCTAAGGGACCAATAAATGTTTGCATGGTCGAAAAAGCTACATGGAGTTATTTCTACATGGCGTCCAGTGAATTATATTTTCTAAGCTTCTAAATTTCAATTTGTGTTTGACCCATCTGTTTGAGATGGGTCAAACACAAAATAGTGAGACCATGACAGTTCAAAATTACACTACCCTTGATTTATTATAGCTTATTCTGTAGAATAACCCATATGAATAGGATGGTAATGAAATAGCGTTTGGTTGAGAGCCCCATTGTGTATCGCTGTGCACTACACTTAATGGCCCGTGACCACACAAATTTAAATTTAAATTTCCATGGTACTATGACCTGTGGACGAGTTTCAAGGGCCCTCACAATTTCATGGTCACAGCCCTTGGCCATGCCGTAAAGTGACCTTAAGTATGGGGAACTTGTGTCCTAGCAGGTACCCCTCAGTGATGAAGAAGAAGGCTTGCTAGAAACACTTCCTCGGAAGTGGGAGGAATTTAAGGTTATGCTTTCAGAAGTTGGGGACAAGCTTGAAAATGCAAAGAACAGTTTCCGTGATACACTTGAAGACATGGTTGGAGGGTTTGTGAAGGAGGTAAACGTCTTCTATCACATGGTTTGAACAGGTCGCACATTTCATTCTGATGTACTTAAAATTTTTTTGCTTAAAAAAACATCGACTGTTCAAGAAAGGATATCATCATTGTGTGGGATTGGGATTATGCACTCAAATGCTACCAACATCCTTGTCATGATATTCTTGGCAACTGGCCACCATGAGTAGTAGAGCTTATGGCCTAATCTCAATTTTCTTTTGAAGTCATAAAAATGGGGAAGTCCTTATGATAATTTGTACCGTTGTGGAAGTCTTCAGTCATCTAGGTGGAGTTTGATGCCTTTGTGTCAAAGTTCTTTATCCTCAAACTTGTAGAGGCAGTCACCTTCCCGTTAAATTCCTAGTAATTCTCCCATTATTGTTGCCAAATTTGACCACCTTACTTGTTCTTTTCAGAGCATAAAACGAACTCATGGAATAGCTTAAGACTGAGATGAACCGATTTATATTCACCCTACTTTTGGGTGGTGATGTGAACCTAAATCTTCATAAAAACCTATCTATTTGACACATTTTGTTGGGAACAGCATCACGATCCTACTTAACCCTGTGCGTTTATGGACGGTGAAGATCTGTTGACTTTGTTTCACCTTACTTTCAAAACTCCCAATGCTCACTTAAAACTGGTCATTGTTCTAACTGAGCAACGCAAATGGATAATGTGGGTGACCTTATTAAAAGGTTCATGACATTGGCTAGAATTTGTCATTGTGCAACATTTAATTGACCTTTGACTTAAATTGATTGTGTTTTCAGGTTTTGGAGACCCGCCAATCATTTGTAGAAAGGATGCCAATGGAGTCCACTATTCCAACAGCAGATGCCTTGCAGTTCATAGCAGAGGAACGTGCCAAGGTGTAGTCTCCAAATAATTTCCTGTAAATTTTTTGGCTTGTAATTAAAGTAAGTTATGTGGGTCTTATCTGGTCACTATTCTTAATTGGACATCTATATTTGAGTGGTATATGGCATGGCTTTGTAGTTAAGAACAAACACCAAAATGACACGTGTTACAAGGAAGTCCAACAATGTGCTCAAAATCTAGACATAAATCTAGGTTTGATAGTTAACACAATCGGGAGGGCCCTATGTGGTCACTTAAAATAAAGGAGAATCTTCACCTTGACCTCCTAAGACTTTTGCATCTCCACTCCGATTCTGAAATTTGATATGCCAAGTTGTCGTAGTTCATCGTAATAGCTAACCAGATGAGACAAATCCCGATCTGATACAATGGCCAAGATTGTCTGTGGAGTTAGAAGTGCTCACAATAGGGCCACATACCTTAGGAATTTCTGAAAGAATATTATCAATGATCTCCATTAAACCTCCATGTGATAACCTGCTACTAAATATTTTAATGATTTGACTCTCTGCCAGGTGGAGTCTTTTCAAAAACGAGGTGTTGAACTTTGGGCAGGAATGTCTCTATTTGGAATGGAAAGGTTGTCCAACAAGGAAAATATCCAAACCATCAAGGAACTTGACATTTTATACAGCATGTGGGGTCTCAAAAAAGAGTGGGAAGATGCCTATGATGGCTGGAAAGATGGCCTTTTCAGCGAACTTGATGTTGGATCAATGGAAACAGCAGCTCAACTTTACAGTAAACGAGTGTTCAAAATTGGTCGGGATTGTAAGACGTAAGATTTTTTTCTGAATATTTCAAACCCCCACCCAAGCATGCACCAAAAACTTACCGAACATGGAACATGTTGTATGCAAAACAACCAACTCCTGACCAAAAGTCCCGTTGAATTCAAGGACTGCTCTAATGTGCTATCAAGGAAACACCTAACAACCTTTTAGATGGATCTCAACACACCATTTGAGAAAGTGGACACAAATTAGGTGAATATACATGTAGAGTGATTTCTTTCCTGACTTCCTAGTTAAACTTTTGTTCTCTTATATGTGACAATCTGTACACCTCATCTCCTTATTGCACTTGCATTTGCAGTTGGACTGTGTGGACAAAGCTCAAGGAGACCATTGATGCATTCAAGCAGACTTTGCCATTGACAGTTGATCTGCGGAATCCTGCAATGAGAAAGAGGCATTGGGACACTTTAATTGAGCATGTTGGCCAATTCTTTGACCCCACTTCGAAAGATTTTACTCTTGCCAAGGTACGTTCTGAAAGTCCTTATGTGTCTCTGCATAATATTATTCAAAGAACTATAGGGTGGCTCAAACTCTTGCCCTTAACCTGGATTTCATAGGCACTCTGAGTTTGAGCCGCCTAAGGTTGGAATAGTGCTTGGATGGGTGACCTTCCTAGTGCTTGATTTCCAATGCACCCTACCACTTATGGTCCCCCAATCATGGGAGGGGGGGGGGGTAATCTGAGTAAACATAACATTTTCAACCAATCATGTGGGAACTTAGAGGCTAGCCCTTGGAGGAGATAAGTGCAGCCAGGCTTGTCCGCGGCCGTCGAAGGTGTCCACCTCTGAAAGGAAGTACCAGTCTTTGAGAGCCCTTGAATACTCGTGATGTCTGTTTTGAGATTAGATACAGAGTTAGACCAACTCAAAGATGAAGCAACACCATAATTCATGGCAGTGGCATCATCGAAGTCATTTCTTCTTTTGCCTTTGAAGTTGTTGCTATTGGCACCTTGTTGTAATGGAGGAATTGAAATAATAAGGTGAAATATTATATATGTAGACTAAGACAAGCTTCATGTGAAAAGACGTACTTTATAAATTTGTGTCTTGACATTTGTGTGTTCCTGTTAGGTATCTGAACTTAGGCTGGATCTACATGTGGAGTTCGTTGGTGATCTTAGTATTGCAGCTAGCAAGGAGCTCGCAATTGAAGAAGCTCTTAACAAAATAAAGGAAGTTTGGGGTGTTCAGATGTTAGACATGAATTGTGAAAAAGGGGTAAGATGTACACTGGGCTTAGGTGGTTTCTATGTATGATGTGCACTATCTCTCAAAATGCCATGAAATGCCTCACTTACCTTATTCTGAACATAAGAGATTAGAGAAAAGACAAGCCTATTTCTCCTTGATTAGATATGTTGCCTACGAAATACATAGTGGCCTACCTAGTGAGCAGTAGGCACTAAAACCTTCTTCCTCTTATATGTCCCTGTGGACATGTAATGGAGTTCGCTAATGGGCCCAAATGATTCTTCTTGTTCTAATGTGCTCTGCACCACATGGAACTCTTGTTAATATGTATTCAAATAGAATCGTTGGATTGATCACATAGTTTGTTAAAACAACCACAAAGTCGCGTCGCACGGTCAAATGACCTGTCAAATTTTGACTTTTCATCACACACATGAAGAGGAGCAAGGTAATAGCTTTTGTGTTAGAATTAATGAACTTGGCCAACTTCTCGCCAACTTGGATGACAAGTGAGAGCCTAGTAACACCTTACATATTAACTGTGGTCGTTTTAACCAAGTGTGTGGTTGGGACTCCACCTTGCAAGTGGTGTTTGGTTCCATTCTCCACTGAGCCATGCTACTGTTGTTACTCACGATGGTCCACCCATACAATGAACTAGTCAGACTGATATATAAGATTTTTGGGTGTTGGAACTGATGCAGATCTGGAAGCTCAAAGGGACAGAGGAGTTATTCTTGGTGCTGGAAGACAACAGAGTTGTGTTGTCATCTATGAGGTCAAATCGCTATCATCTCTACTTTGCAACTGAAATCATCAAATGGGATAAAGACCTTTCGCTTCTCTCGGAGACTGTTGAGATGATAATTCAGGTGCTTTGGTTAACTTCCTAACCCCCAAGTTGTGGACAATTTGATGTTGTAGTGAGCTTTATAGAGTATACTATAGAATGTAAAATGAGAATTGGTTCCCAACGGGTGCATGCATGTTAGATGCTCTTTTCCTAGTAAAGAATGTGCAACTTCTAAGTTTTCTTAGGCTATTTTAAAATTATTTGGGTAGTTATTTGACTACTTAGAACTAATTATGTTGGTTTCTAGGACAAAACTAATGTCAAGTGGCGGTAAAGGTTCTAGTCTAGGCTATATTAGAATCTAAACAAATCTAAATGACTATAAAACAACGGAATAAGTTGATGGGGTCGAAAAGGTGGTTGTCTGTTTTAGAAAAGTCTTCCAAAACCTTTTCAACACCTTTTTGAAGCTACTATTCTTGGTTAATTCCCCATTCATTCACCCTTACTTTGCAAGCTTTCCCTTCCTGATAAGGTAATGCTCAAAGGGTACTTCTCTAAAGATTGCTACTCAATATTATGAACTTTCAAAACAATGAATCCTTTCAAAACCCAGGTTTGAAGCCTTTGTTATTACTTTGAGAGGATTTACTAAGGGAGAGATAAATATCTAGAGTAGAGACCTCAACTAGAAGTGGACAAGTGGCAACAAGATATGTGACATGTTGATGGAAGGTAATTCATTATAGTATTGTAGGGTAGACCTTTTTTTGTGCTTATTAATTATGAAAATTTGATTTATTATTTATGCATAATAAGGTCTTACATTGATTTATTATTCGAGCATCCTTGCTATGATTTGCGGAGTTGCCACCCATGGCATTGAATGAGATAGATTTCGCCTAACTTCCTCTTGTTGAGGTGTAGGTCCAAAGATCGTGGGCATACTTGGAGAGCATTTTTGTGGGGTCTGAAGATATCCGGAAGCAACTTCCACTAGAAACAAAGATGTTTGAGGGGGTGAATGACTCGTTCATAGCTTGCACATTGGAAATGCATGTAAGTTCAATATCACCATGTACTTTTCCTTTTACTTCTAGGAGGGGGTTATCTGCTTTAAAATCTATTTGGATTCATCTCAGTCTAATCAAGGTTTTAGGTTATTTGAACATAATTTACGTTCAATTGACCTAATTCTTATAGGGAACTATCAGCTTGAATTTCAATAATATACCGCTTAATAATCTCTTAAAAGTGCAAGTATCAAATATTTATTATGTATTGAAGGGCTTACATATTTGGTTTAAATTTTTTATTGTGTAGGAAGTAGGACTGGCTCACAAGGCCATTTGCAAACCTGGGCTTTTGGATACTTTCATTGGCCTGGACAAAACTCTTGAAAAGATTCAAAAATCTCTTGACAACTACTTGGAGCTTAAACGACAACAATTCCCTCGGTTCTACTTTTTGTCTAATGAGAACCTGCTGGACATCCTTGGGCAAGCTAAGGACCCTCGCAATGTGCAGGTGGGATATCATTGGTGAAGCTTTTTGGCTCATGAAAAAATTCAAAGAAACTAGTGACTTATTTCACCTTCAAAGTCTTCAACATGAATGCCTAAATGCCCAAGATGTTCCGAAATGACAAACTTTTGACATTGAGGCCATGGGTGGGAGGGGCGGTTTGAATGGATTCAGATAAAATTTGGATCACATGTGGGGGACAATTTTATTTAATTTCAATTTAATGTAAATCTAATTTATTAAAAATTATAAGTGTTGTCGTCTATAATGTTTTGAGTGAGTTTTGTTTCTTTGTTAATTTTCATATTAAAAGTAGAAAGTTTCTTTATAACTTCCACATCTACTCTTTTTTGTTTGTAGAAGTTTCATAGATTGAAAGCATAAAGTTTTGTGACAACTTTGACAGAATTTTGACTCTCAACTATATAATAATATCATTATCTTATGAATTCTTGAACTCAAATTTTATTAAATTGGCTCTATGAAGGTCATGAGTATTTTTTAGCATTATAAGTGTATGGATACAGTCTAAAAATAACCATCCACATCTTTGTAGAAAGGTGACATGTATTTGAAACTGATAAGTCAAAGCTTTCAATCAATCTATGAATTGGAAGAACTGCTTGGGCATTTATGGGTTAAATTTGTCATGAATGCTTGTGTTAGCTGAGTGTTGTATCGTTTATGGAAGGGTAAGTGGATTCTAAGAATTGTCGTATGATGGTCCTCCATGATTTTCTCAGATATTCAAAATATTTGCCCATGTTAATAACATGTTTTCTACAAGCAAAAGAGTGATTTTTATGTTGTTTCGTGATCAGGCACACCTGAAAAAGTGTTTCGAGGGTATCAAGAAGTTGGAAATGCATGCACCTGCAGAAGGTCGCAAAGCCTATCAAACTACTGGAATATTCTCTCCCGATGGCGAATATTTACCGCTCTCGGGTCCTGTAGTCCTGGATGCAAGGCCTGAGGAGTGGTTGAATTGGGTAAATTCAAGTTAGGCTATCGGAAAGGCACTCATGATTTCTAAATACAAAAATCATAGAAGTTCTTTGCTCATCAAGGTACTAAATTTTTTGAGTGAATGAGCAATCCGACTTTGTCACGATGCAGGTTGAAGATGCCATGAAATTGGCCGTGAAGCTCACTCTTTTCAGATGCTATGAGGAAAGCAAGACTCCAAAAAAAGATAAATGGGTCAAGGATTTTCCTGGGCAAATGGGTATCAGGCTAGTGTTATTTATATCCCTGGCTTGACCTTGAGTATGAGGGGAGTATGAGTATTTCTTGGCCTTTTGAATTGTTGAAATGTGTCATCCTTTACAAAATTGTGTAAGCTTATAATCACGGGGTCACTCCCTTGTAGAGAAATGAACCACGTGAGATAAAGGGTTAGTTGTTGTGGGGACTATGAAGTACATTCGCATATTCATGGGAAATTTTGCATACTTGATGAATACTCTTGAAATATACCTAGTTTATTCTCAAACTAAATTTCCAATATCTGAACTTTTTAAATACTGTTATAATTTTAAATTTTAAACATTACAAAGAACTCTAACATGTATTGCACCGCGGTTTCTAGTGGAATGTTGGTTACCCCGCGTGCCTTTCATTCATAGATTTCAATGAACAAAAGCAACAAATGATGGGTGTTTTAATCGGATGCAGTGCGGGGCAGATGAAGTGGACAGATGATTGTGAGAGGGCACTTGAGCAAGCAGCAGCTGGATCAAAAAATGCTACAAAAAAGCTTTACAAGAAGTGGATTGCCTACCTGAATAAGCTCACTGGAATGACTCGGGTTAAGCTGCATGTGATTGATCGCAACAAAGTGGTAAATTTGTTCCCCCCTCTACCCTCCCCTTAATATGTAGGGAGATAGTATTAGCGTTTTTGGTGCTGCAATTACAAAACAAGATTTTGCAAATAGGTTTAATGCTGAAAATAGTCCTACACAAAGTATGAAATCTCCTTAAATATTTGTTGCCTGATTGTAAATAACTGTGGAGACACTCAAGATTAAAACTCAGCATGTATTGTGTTGTTTCATATGCAGATCACAAATCTGCATAGACATGTAGTGATAAGGCTAAGTGATCTTTTGATGTGTTTGGTCCTGATTGAATACGAGGATGCAGATTATCACCCATAGTTGATGACCTTGCCATGATTTGACCACTATGTTTGGCAATGAACATGTGTCGTTTGTCATCGGTTGTAGTTGGACATCTAGTACCTACCTCACTACTGTCATGGTTTGATAGGTTGGGCACCTATTGCAACCTTTGGTAGGGCTCCTCACATCCATTACCCAGTCCATAAGTGCATCATATTGCAGTTTTGAAAAACACATACTTTTATTGTTGCAGACATCATTGATCACAATTGAGGTCCATGCACGTGATGTCATAGAGAAGCTCATTCGAGTGCAATGCTCGTCACCTGAAAGTTTTGAATGGTCTTCCCAATTGCGGTTCTACTGGGAAGATAACACAGTCACCATAAAGCAGGTTTGCCAATCTATGGAAAAGGATTTAGTAATAGTTTTCCTTGATATTAGTACTCATGCTTGGAGCACTACTTAGACTTCATTATGGCAATCTTTTAGTGAAAGGGATAACCCTCTTTTGTGATTTTCAGTTAGACTATATGCCTTTCTTATTCGATAGAGTTGTTCGTAAAGGGGCAAAAGAGACGATTGAAATCATTCATTAGCAAAGGAATCTTATCAAAATACCTTAACTTCTAGCATCCTCTATTAAGTCCCAAGGAAAAATGCAAAGAAGGTTGAGTTTTTGGACCACGAAGGGAGGGTTCTTGAGTTTAGAACTTTAGGCCCAATCTTGAGTTTGAGTCAATGAACTACCCCTGGAATAGACATCACCCTAGTCTCCAATAGGTTGAGTTGATGTCATCTTTCTTGTTATTTGAAGTCTAAAAGAGGGTTCACAATTGTTGCTGCATAATTTATATATAGAAATCCCTAAAGTACTTTCACTTTCCGGATAAACTCATTCTCACCTCTTCAATCCACTCAGTGGGTCCATATTCCTTTCAAACACTAAAAGTGATGACTTTGAGGATAACTTAGATTGATGATTTTATGATATTGCACAGGTGTTGTCGGTGTTCATATATGGTTATGAATACCAAGGGAACAATGGGCGTCTTGTTATAACACCCCTTACAGATCGATGCTATATCACCCTTGGTGCTGCTCTTTTCACCCGTCGTGGTGGTAACCCTCTGGGACCCGCTGGAACGGGGAAGACAGAGACTGTAAAGGATTTTGGCAAAGCCCTTGCTAGGTGTGTCAAAATGAACTCATCAATATCATTAATATTAGTATGATATGGTATGATCCCAAACTATTAAAAGAGTTATCCTTAAATTCAACAAGACTTTTCTTCCCGAGTTGGTACTCTGTAATTTTCCATTAGTTGTTTTGCATACAATATCAATAAATTCTTTCCACTTGTGGTGCATGCATTTTTCCACTTGTAGTGTTTGAATCTAACTGAAGAGCACCCAATTTCAGTTCATTGAGGGCCAAACTCATTCTAGCACATCTTGGTATACCAAAATGACGAGCTTGACCCTCAATGAACCGATAGGGAATGTTATTTCAAATCTTCACACTACCTCCAAACATGCACCAAAAACTTACCGAACATGGAGAACTTACCGAACATGGAAGGCGTTGTATGCAAAGCAACGCAACTCCCGGCCAAAAGTCCCATTGAATTCAAGGATAACTTCAGTAAATTGTTCATTTCACCAATGGGAAACCATACACTGGTGTTTCTGTAACCGGATCTGATAGCAAATTGACTCTGAATCATCATGCAGGTATGTTATTGTGTTCAACTGCTCAGATGGAGTGGACTACAAGATGACTGGAACAATGTTTTCCGGGTTGTCACAAACAGGAGCATGGGCTTGCCTTGATGAGTTCAACCGGATTGAAGTTGAGGTGCTCTCTGTGGTAGCATCCCAAATCTCCGCAGTCATGCAGGCTATCAAAGCTGGTCTGGACCGATACGTTTTTATGGGTATAACTTTTGAGTTTGATTTGTTGTTTTATAAGTATAGTGTCAAGACCTGCTGGTTTTTTATGTTCATCTTTAGTGTCTGTCCGATACTCACCAAAACATCCTCGATTTTTGAAAGAAGGGCATTCTGCAAGCGGAAAATGTCCACATGTGCGCTAGTTTACTGAGAATGCCCGCTGGTATCATCTTATAAGTGAGATTTCCGTCTGTAGGTGTGGAGATGCGACTAATTCGAACATGTGGTATATTTGTTACAATGAATCCTGGGTATGCTGGTCGGAGTGAGCTGCCTGAGAATCTAAAGGCTATGCTTCGACCTGTGTCTATGATGCTTCCCGACTTCACTTTGATCGCAGAGAACATGCTTTTCAGTGAAGGCTTTACAACTGCCAAGGTCCTCTTTTACGAAAGACTACCTTTCTTAACATTGAATATACCCAAACCTAATTCTTGTTTGGAAGTTGTATAAAAATTCGAAGGTTGAAATATTCCTAGATGATTATCGTGTCAAAACTCAAAATTGTTATTCAAATCAAGATATGATAAGAGTTCTCTCTAACTCAACATGAATTTTGGTTAGGAGTGAGTTGTTTTGCATACAACGCCTCCATGTTCAATATGTTTTCGGTGCATGCTTGGAGGTCGTGTGGAAGTTTGAACAAAGAAATTTTAGCATCAGTTCATTGAGGGTCGAACTACACATTCTGTCATGTCAAGAGGTGTAAAATGAGTTTGGCCCTCACGAAACCGAAGTAGGTTGCTCTTCATTAAACTTAAAACCCTACCTCCAAGCATGCATCATAGATGGAGCACAAGTGGAAAGAAAATATTGACATTGTATGCAAAACAACCAATGGAAATCATAGGGGATGGCCTCAACTCCCGACGAACAGTTCCATTGACTTAATGAATAACTCTATTGAACTTCAAGAGTCTGATTTTTTTTGCTATAATGGCTTTTGGAACAGGCCCTGGCAAAGAAGGTGATAGCCATTATGGAGCTGTCGCAGAGGCAGCTATCGAAGCAGGATCATTATGATTACGGGCTGCGATCATTCGTCATTCCAATAGCAAGGGCTGCCGGGTCGATGAAGCGTATCGAACCTGACCTACCGGAAGATGTTATCCTACAAAGAGCAATGCGGGATTTAATTAAACCGAAGCTAATTTTTGCAGATCTCCCACTTTTCAATGCATTGCTCTCTGATCTCTTCCCGGGTGTCGAGTTGGCACCCAAAGAGAGCGATAACTTGGTGAGAGCGCTTCACCACCAACTGAGACTGGCTGGCATGCAGATCATCCCTGCATACGTGACCAAAATCGTTCAGGTTTGCTCCAACCCCTCACCCCAGTTTTCATGTAAATTATCAAGCCAATAGAGTTTTATCCTCCAACTCAACATGAGTTTTGGTCGGGAGTTGGTTGTTTTACATGCACTCTTTCCATGTTTGGTAAGTTTATGATGCACACTTGAAGATGCGCAGGGGGTGGAGGTTTTAACGGAAAACATTTTATATTTCTTCATTGAGGATCAAAGTCATTTTGGCATGCCAAGAGGTACTGAAATGAGTTTGGCCCTCATTGAGCTGAGATGAATTGCTTTTCATTCAAATTCAAACACTACCTCCAAGCATGAACCACAAGTGAAATTTTTTTATTCATATCGTATGTAAAATATCCGATGTAAATTCATAGGGGAGCAACTCTTAAAAGTATAAAACTAATAGCTTGAGTGGTTGGGACTCATCTCCACCTTGCAAGTGATGTAGGTTCCATTCTCCACCGAGCCATGTTAGTCATATCCGCTGTAGTCCACACGATCATTGTGGGGGTCACCAGATCAACCGGTCATTTTTTGAAAGTTTTGGATATTGAGGGGCTCGATGATCCTAGTAGGGGAGGAACAATGGGTGATTAACAACTGTTAGAAAGAGTCCATCTCTTGATTGAGGCAGTAGTCTACGGGCTTAGAGATTATATACTTCATGCTAGTGTTTGCAAACAAAAGGGTTATCATTTTTATTTTTTATTATTTATTATTATTTATTATTATTTTCTTTTTCTTTTTTATGATATGAAACTGCTTGAATTACATTCTTAAGAGGCCGCTATTCACTCCCATTTTTTAACCTAGTACAACCTCTTTTGACTATTGTAGTGTTACAATGTTCGATGAACGGTCGTCGTTGAGATTTGCTACATGAGCCTTCCATTTCGAGGTTCAATGCTGAAAAATCATGATGCCCAAAATATTTTATGTGGCAAATCTTGCTGAAGTATGTTATGCGCCTCATTTTGTATCGTAGTTCCATGAAAAGGGCATGACTCTCAATTCCAGCTGTGCAGTGCTCAATGTGGGAGGTTGTTGATATTTTGGTTTTCCTTGTCCCGCAGACATATGATTGCATGATCTATCGACATGGTAACATGCTTGTGGGCCGTACGGGTTCGGGTAAGACGGTAGCATGGAGGGCCTTGCAAGGTGCGTGGGGACAACTCAAAGATGAGGGCCTTGAAGGCTGGGTGAGGGTATGGGTGTACATTATGAACTCACTTGCTCTTTCAAACGATGAGATATATGGGTGCACTAGCAAGGTACAAACTCTAAGTATGAATTCACAGATTAACTGAATTCTCTGTAATTAACTGAATCACGATTTTCACTGGAATGTTCGTAACATGTGTAAACACATGTTGGTATTTTCTTTTTGTTAATATCTCTCCGTTACATAAGAAAATATCCTCATTTTTTAACGGAGGGCATATGGCTGGCCATACGAATTCCTTGCGCAGAATGCCCGCTGTACAAAGAAAAATGCCTGGCTGTATGATCTTTATCATCTTTATGATCAGTTATGAATGTCTCTCGGTTCAAATTAGTCACTTTTGGTTATTTTTTCTTTGTCAGTTGACCAATGAGTGGGTTGATGGAGTGTTAGCTCGCATCATGCGAGATATTTGTGCTGAAGAAACCCCAGATCAAAAATGGGTCATGTTTGATGGACCCGTCGACACTCTCTGGATTGAGTCAATGAATACTCTGCTTGACGACAATAAAATATTAACCTTATTGAACGGAGAACGTATCAATATGCCATCTCAGGTACCATATGTTGATTCCCTTCCCTGTGCTTTCTTGTGAAGATTCAGCATCGTCTTTGTGAAATTGTATCTGGAATTGAAAACGTGCAAAAATTCCCCTAGTTTCAATTTCTGGCGTTCTTCTCCAAGGAGAACATGACCATCTTTCAGATCTTTCAAAACAATTGTCAGTCTTGTTATTAGACTATTTTGGAATAAGGATTTGGGTTAATATATTTGACTTGAGCTCTAATGCCAACATGAAACATGAATGTCTGTTTCTTTGGCCTTACTCCTCATAACTGATAAACTGTCAAAATTGTTTGTGTAGATTCAACTAATGTTTGAGGTGGAAGATTTATCACAAGCTTCACCTGCTACTGTCAGCCGTGCTGGCATGATTTTTCTCACTCTGGAAGACTTGGGATGGTGGCCATATGCTGAATCCTGGATAGAGAGGAGGACTGCACAAGGAACCCACCAAGTGAGTATTGTCAGTTTAAAAAAAAACATTGAGCTTCATAGAGTTAGCTGCAAAAGTCTCATATTGAGGGACTTGTCTATGAAGACCTTGTTAGAGCTTCATGTGTCGGAGCCTGATTTTGAGAGTTGGGTAAAAACTCTCAATAAAAATCGAGCAAACTTTAGGATCTAAATTAAGGTCAGACGCATGGGACCTACCACCTTAAATCTTGACTAGGCCTATGCAAGGCTAGCTAGGCCCTCAATACATTCTTTGAGTTAAGCGTTAAGTCCCTCAATACATTCTTTGGGTTGTATAAATCCGGAGTATTTGTTGGAATCAAGGAGTTTCTGGATAACACACCAAAGACATGATGCAACCCCCAAATAAGTATGGATGGTTTGCAACTTGCCTCTAAGGATAGCTTTATTGTCCAGTGTCTAATATTCTCCTTGTCCATTGTTGCTGCTTTTGAATTAATCAGTGTAAAAAAGGGCACTGCACTAACAAAATTTGAGGGCCCTGAATCAGACCGTACTTGATGGGATCCGTCGACTGCTGCTCCAATATATTGATGCGGCCACGACAGTGCGCTATAAATGTTTTGAAACTATACCCATCGAGGTTTTGAACAGTGTCATGACGTTATCCAAGCTGTTTGACCTTTTGGCGGTTCGAGAAAATGGTGTGCATCCAGGGGAAGGGGAATTTTTCATTCCCATGATAGATACATGGTTTCTGTTCTGTCTCATCTGGTCTGTTGGTGCAAGTGTTGATGAAGCAGGTCGAAATACATTTGACATGTGGCTGCGGGACCAGGACCCCAGGTTAGCCTTTTTCCTCTCTAACCAATAATTCATTTCTTTCATTTACTCAATTGCAAATACTACCTGCTGTAGAATCATAAAATTTACACAAAATCTGACCTGGGTGATGAAGAGTGTTGAGAGTACTGAATATTTGGACAGCTGGTGCTTTTTGATAAAAAAATGACATCCTTCTGAATCTGGACCTAGTCCTCAATTGGATGTGTAGCATATCTTATCCTTTAGTTTGCATCTCTCTAAAGGTCAACGAGTGTTTTTGAAAATTGAGATAACTTAAGCTGAAAGACATTCAATTTAAGATGATTTAAGGTGAAACATATTTTACTTCACAGAAAAGGTAGTTACAATTCACTTAAAGATTCAATGAATGTGATTGAAAGCTAAATTCAACAGTTTGACATGTCAAAAAACCATGTGTAAGATTTTGATTGGAAATATTCACTAAATTAATTCATAGCAAAGTACTTTTTAATGAAATTGGGTTCCAATTCTCGAAACTAACTTATGTGTAACATAGTTTGCAAGATCATGTACATAAATGGTGGCAAAAAAATACTAGATGTTACATGAATTGTATGTTGTATTTCCTCACGTACTTGACCATTTTTACACCATAATTTCAACTTATTTTTTCAATAAGATAAATACCAATAGAAAAATAAAACTATTACATTAGGGGATACTTTGTCCAAGAAATGAGTACACATGAATTTTATTTTATTTTTTTGGGTCACCAAAGCCCACTTGGGGCTTTCTTGGTTTTCACGTTTAATAATGGGAAGAGACTCACAGGTTTCCAGCTTCTGGACTTGTGTACGACTACTTTGTTGATGTAAAGAAACACACGTTTGCATTATGGGAAGAGAAACTTGGTGCTGGTTATAAAGTTCCTGCCGGAGCGCCCTTCTTTCAAATTCAAGTTCCCACCATCGACACAGTTTAGTTTCTGCAATTTTCAGCTCTCCTATCTTCTAAAAACAAGTCAACCATACATGCTGGAAACACACGTTGCACTAGTTTTTTTGTATATGTTTCTAGTACATATATTAATGTTTCATGGACAAATGATCCTCATGATAACATTATTGGGTAAGCATCATAAATACATTACTATTTCCTCTATCTCAACACTTTGGTATGTAATGCAGGTGATACTCTCCCCCTTAAGGTCACAATTCTCACTTCCACAAATAGTGTGTTCATCTTTCCACCCACTCTTCATTTTTGCATGCCACTTAAAATGGCTCAAACCAAGAGAGCTTTGTGCAGGTCATAAAGTTTAGTAAGGATATAAACATGAAAATAGACTAAATTTCATTAACTCTTACATGGTAGTTTAGATATGCAAGGACATCAAAATATTGGTTCGTTGACCAAATGACAGGTAGTTGGAATTGAAGGACCATTAATTTAATTCAGTTTTGAGTGTGACGTGAGCTCACATCACAGACTCACTCATAGTGAAATGAACCACTTGAGATAAAGGGGTGTTTTCAGGGGATCTATGTACCAATGCGCATATCTGGGGGACATTCTATACATTCGATGAATATTCTAAAAAAACACCTAATTTATTCTAAAAATGAAGATTCAATATCTTGAATGTCACTATTATTATAATTCTTACTTTGAAACATTAAATGTGATCCCATCTTTTATGACGTTGCGTTTTTTAGCGGAACGCCAGTTAACCCCCTCTTTGGATGTGAGCTGACATGGAAGGCTTTTCCCAAAGAATTCTAACCTTTTGTGGACTCTATACAGATACGATTTAACTATGTGATCAAAAACCTCATACTCGCAAAGAGGCATACATTGGTGGTTGGAAATGTGGGAGTTGGCAAGACCTTGGTTATAGGGACAGTTCTTGCAACCCTCCCTGAAGGCTTGGCATCCTTCACAATGAATTTCTCAGCTCAGACATCATCCAATAGTTGCCAGGTAAAACTAAGAGTAAAATTTCATCTCTAAATCTATAAACATTTGCAAATCTTCATCCTCAAGCTACAATGCAAATCCTACACCATAATAATACTAAGGTGTGCAGGTGTTATATGGTATTTTTTTCTTGTTCTCCATCATCTATTCAAGATCATATTTACATCTTGAAATTTGTATTGTGATAGCAAAACTATGATGAAATTGGGGTGGGGGGAGGTTTAAAAACCAGACTTCCCCTTATTTGGTTATGGTTATTAGAAGTGCATGGACGTTGATTCCTTAAATAAAGACATAGGTTCTCCCAAGTGTGTTGACTATTGAGTGCAGATTAGTTAATAGAATATGGAGACATAATTCATTCCCTTTCAAACACGTGTCTTCATGGTGTATGTTCTTAGATCCACTGTAACTAACCACAAACCATTCGGATATAGGTGTCCAATAAGAAAAGCAACCAAAGAATACTCGCAAACCTTATGTGCATGGGTTGCTCAAAATCGTTGGTTGGATGCCTTCAGCTTGAAGTTGCTAATATCTAAGGATTGGTAACAGGAAGGCATTGAGGGACGCCTCGAGAAGCGAACGAAGGGAGTTTTTGCACCACCAGGTGGCAAGTTTCTCATTTGCTTCCTGGACGATGTTAACATGCCTAAGAAGAGTGTGGTACGTCCCTTGCTCCAACTCAAAATAATAAAAATAATAAAAAGACTCCGATATTGCCACTGGTATTAATTCTGGTGTTGCTTCACCTTCAAGCTAATCACAACAATTAGAGGGACCTTGACAAATAATGCCTCTTTCTGAAGGTGAACACTTTGAATGGGCATAAACAAGCCCGCTTGCACCTATCTCTCCCAAGGGCAAGCCCTTAGGTTCCCATAGGGTTGGTTGTTAATATTTGATTTACTCGGATACCTTCACTATGATTAGGTGGACCGTAGGTGGTAGGGTGCACCAAAAATCAAGTGCTAGGAAGATCATATTGATTAGACATATCATTGTCTCTGGGTGGATTGTTGGAGTATTTCAAGATCTTATATTTCTCATGGCTCATGATCATGTTTGAGTGGCTCTCAAACTTGCTCTAGAGTTGTGCCATGTTGATTACGAAGTAGGGAGTGAATGCAAGGAACCATGCCACACGTTGTAGTAGATTCCAAATCTACTGAGCCATGGTAGCGGTGAGGTGGGTTCTTGGTGCTTACTATAGCTCGTGGCAAGGCGACATGTGTCCATTACTAGACATAGTGATCAGGGCATGATATTGTCATCAATTACGAGTGATAATGTGCATCCTCATCGGTAAAATTGCTTGGGCTGAGCACTACGAATGTGGACCTACTACTCTTGCAATTCACTTTGTAAGGCAAACTCAAGAGATGCAAGATGGGAATTTGCAGTTCGGGTTCATGCCACCATTAGAGCTGCTGAAGCTGTGGATGGACAATGGTTTTTGGTACGATCGTATGAAACAAGAAGTGAAGAAAATCCTGAATATGCAACTTCTTTGTGCTATGGCACCTCCTGGAGGAGGACGTAACAGAATTTCACAGCGGATCCAAGCTTGCTTTTCTTTGGTACATGATTGAATTTCAGGTTTTTTCTTCTTCTTTAGAGGTGTCAAAAGATAGTGCATGGACTTGATGACAATTTCTACTTCTTATGTTCCAATTACCTACCCAGTTTGCTCATTTTTCCAGTGTGGTATTGGTGACTTGTTCTGGGGCAGTTGAACATCACGGCTCCAAATGAGAAGCAAATGAAACGCATTTTCGGGTCAATTTTGTCAGCGAAACTTGCAGATTTTGAGAATGAGGTCCGACTCATGGGGGACAATTTGATGCTTGTTTGTATTGGTGTGTACACGGAAGTTGTGAAGGAACTTCTGCCTACACCAAGCAAGAGCCACTATGTCTTCAACATGCGTGATCTTGCCAAGGTGCTATGCAAACCTCCAAGGGTGGCCCTATGTTACTCTTCTATAACATTTATTAAAGTGAAATTGGACATGTTTTTAAAAATCTGGACTTTTTGGTTGCCTCAATTCTATTTGTGGATCCATCGATACTTTTCATGGGAGATATGTGAACCATCAGTGATTATTTGAATATTATCCTATTGGCAAAATAACCACTTTACTACTTTTTGATGTTACATTTGTATACTCAGTTGATGAGTAATGAATATTCAATCAAAATAAAAACTATCATAATCATCTTTGCATATTCTATCAAAGGATCTTACCATAGAATTCAACATGTTGTAGTTTTGGATTGCACGTTGGTAGGGTTATACTTAAATATCAGTTCTATCCAAGCATCAAGGCAATAGCTTGATTGATTGGGACTCATGTGCACTTTACAAGGGATGTGATTTCCATTCTCCACTATAGTCATGTCAAGCTTACACACTATAGTCCACCCAATTATTGTGATGGTCACCAAGTCAACTGGTCATCTCAAAAAAAAAGTTGTAGGTACCAAAGTGCTCGATGAGCCTAATAGGAGAGGAACAATGGACGATCAAGCTGCCCCACTTACAGCCGTTAATAGAGTATCCACCTCCTAAATGTTGTGGGTGATGAGACTCCAACACTCATGCTAGTGTTGGCAAATATAGGTGTTATCCCTTGTCTATCCATATTTTATCAGTAGTCTGTGGCCCGGTCAAAGTGTTCCGTTACAGTGCCTTCAATGTCAGGTCACAAAGACATGGGCCCTTCTTAAGCAAGTAATTGCCAATCAGTGCCATTCTTCATAACCATAAAAGTTCACCTAGTTTCTGCTTCTAACCATTATAAAAGCACAATGTCTTACCTCATATATTTTAAAGTGAGGTATGTGGGATGTTGATAATTAAGCTTTTTAGGTAATTGAAGTGCATAGACTTTCCTTGCCTCGAGACTCAATAATTTGAAATTTGGTTCATCTGTGTGTTCAGGTCGTTCAGGGTATGTTGCAGGGACATAAAGACACTTATCACACCAAAGATAGCATTCTTCGGCTCTTCATCCACGAGTGTTTGCGTGTGTATGGTGATCGTATGTGGGACCCTGTTGATCGTCAATGGCTCAAGGTCTATCCCTAATTCCTTCATTACATAATTCCTTAAGTTGTGTGATTGGCTACTAAAACATGCACACTCTAAACTCCATAACATCAACCTTGTTAATGTCACTCCTCTTATATCCTGAAACCCTAGGGAACATATGTTCTCAGTTTGAATCTCACTCCTTATTGTCATGTTTTCCTTCCATATATCATAGGCTTTGTCATTAAAATAAACCACCAAAGAATTCAAACCACATGCTCGTATGCATCATGTTGTCATCTTTGTAATGATTGTCATTATTGCAATGTTGACTTTGTGGTATTCCATAATGTTACATGCTACATTAATTCTCTTTTATCGCGCATCCATGTTAACACTACATAACTCCTTAATATCACGTTCACTTTGGTTGCCACAAGCATGAGATTACGGAGTTTTTAAGTGCATTGAGCTCCCAAACATATTTTTAACAATTGGGCTCAATTCTATAATAAGGGTCAGCTCAGGGCCAAATATAGAATTATGGTGTTGTCTAATTCCTCATCAAGAGGAAAGGCATG
Source organism: Polytrichum formosum (assembly GCA_964035585.1). Lineage (NCBI taxonomy): Eukaryota > Viridiplantae > Streptophyta > Polytrichopsida > Polytrichales > Polytrichaceae > Polytrichum > Polytrichum formosum. The sequence goes on from OZ037936.1 coordinate 67,033,075, forward strand.
CAATGTGCTATGCAATTTTATCCAAAATATTTGTTACCCTTACATAAAAAAAATCACTTTTCATACAGGACTTATTGAGTGCAAAACTCAAAGATTATTTCAACACAGATTGGAAAACGGTATTTGGGCATGATAAGAACATGCCATTGATAAGTAGTTGCATGATGCCGCCAATTGATGATGCCCGGTATGAGAGCATTGAGAGCTACAAGGAGTTGAGGGAATCTTTGGAAGAAAATCTTTGGGAATTGAAGACTCAGCCTGGCACATTCGGCATGGATTTGGTATTGTGGATGTCTTGCAATGTTACCCCTTTCTTGTTCTTCTTCCTTTTCCAATCCAACATATTTTGAGAGAACTTTGGGATCCATGGGACATGTTGCCCTAGTAAATCTTGGCTCAACCTATCCAAGTCTAGTTTAGTCCACCAATCTCAATCTAACAAGTTAGAAAGCACATATTTTATAACATGACCCCACTCTTTTGAGCATCTTACTCCTAAGTTCTCATACTCACCTTTTGGGCCAATTCGCTTAGAGTTTGAGAGCAGATGATTAAAACCTGGCATTTACATTGGATTTTGAATTTAATCAAACTGAAGATTGGTAACTTCAATCTTAACTCAAGATGAAACTGAAAATGTGCAGGGTTTGTGATTTTTGGCAGGTATTGTTCAAGGATGCAATGGACCATATTGCCAGGATCCATCGTGTAATAATGCAGCCACGTGGAAACTTGTTACTCGTAGGTGTCGGAGGCAGCGGTCGCAAGAGTGTGACCAAGTTAGCTGCTTTTGTGGCTGATATGAAGGTATAGTTGCCTTCTTCTCTCAATAAAATTTTTTAACACACAGAACTTATTACAAAGAACATTTGTTTTGGAGAAAATATGTGTCCCAAACTCAATCCCAGAACCTGAGACTATATAGTGAAATGGAGAGAGAAAATTGCTTTGATGTCAACGTTCAGAAGTGAATGTTTGCAGTATGTTGCAATCCTTTCAAATGCGCTGGTTACCATTCCTGACAATGCTACAAATTCTCAAGGCTGAAAGGACCTTTCTGTGAGGAACTGATTAATTTCCCTTAAAAGTTGAAGTTTCTCCTTTGATTCTTTTGTTTGCTTTTTGATGGTGCTTTATTCCTATTTTAACGTGTGAACAAACAGCCCTTCCAAGTCAAAATCACTCGTACATACTTCAGCCAACAGTTTCATGATGACCTCAAGCTCCTCTTCCAAGCAGCTGGGATTGGTGAGAATAAGCAACAAGTTGTGTTCCTTTTTGATGACACTCAAGTTGTCGAGGAAACATTTCTCGAGGACATTAATAATATTCTCAGTACAGGAGAGGTGAGAGTCCTCCTAACCTTCATCCTATTCTCACAGATGTTATGGTTGATCAATACACTAAAAAATAGTACTATCAGTGTGGGTGGAGAATTAATGTGTGGAAATAATTAATGTGGGCCACTCTAATTGTCTGCAGTCAAGATGGAAATAATGAGGGCCCAAGACCCCGGGTCTTCCCCAAAGTCTTCCTATAGACTTCAAATAATTTGGGATAGTATTAGTGCAAGGTCAAAAGTAGCATAAAATAAAATATTCATCCACATCAATCTCTTAGAAAAAGAATCAACATGCCTCACATTAATTTTAAAGTAGAGATTTGGCGTGGGCTGAAAATTAATATGGGTTCTATTGAATTACTGTGGCCTACACTAATAGAACCATTTAGTGTTACAATGTTACCCACTATGATCCACCACACCATTGTGGGGAGCCACCAAGTTAATTAATCATCTTAAAAGTTGTGGGTAACAGACTCAACAAGCCTAAGGTATGCAGGTGTTATTTGGTTACTTTTCTTAATTGGACCCCTTTATATGATTGGTATGTGGTTCACTAAGGATTGAAGAGCAAACACCATAAAGGCACATGTTCAAAAGAAATTGGACTATGTCTTCAGATAATCTAAACTACTATACACACATTATTGAACACGATTGGGAGGACCTATGTATTTAGTTAAGAAATCAACAAACTTGGACTTTTGATAAATGTAGCTAAATCAAGAAAGGTCCGATTTTCGGTCCAATTTGTGTTGATGCTTTGGTGTTAATTTGCTAATGCAACACAAGTTGTGTTGTGTAAATCTAATGGGTAGAACTTGGAAAACATGAAAAACGAACTGAATAACACCCACATACCTTAGTAAGGCAGGAGTGATCAAGTTCCCCCCCCCCCCAACACACACACCAATGTATGTATTAATATTTTGGGAAGAAGTCACCAGATTATTTATTTTTATTTTGGGTGATGTAGGTACCTAATCTGTTCACCAAGGATGACTTGTCACAAGTATTTGATGGCATTCGTCCCAGTGCCAAACTTGCAGGGGTTATGGAAACTGAGGACGCCATGTGGGCGTTCTTTATTGAGCGAGTCCGCAATAACCTTCATGTTGTTCTTTGCCTTAGTCCTGTCTCCGAGCTTTTTAGCCGAAGGTTGATGATGTTTCCTGGCCTTGTAAATTGTTCCACTATCGACTGGTAAGCATCATCTACATACATAACTCATTAGTTTCTCTAGCCACCCTAAATTTTAACAGAATTGATCCTATTTAACTTCGTCTTCAGACAAAGGGGGGGGGGGGTTACTTGAAGTCCAGGGTCTTTGATGCTCTACAGCATTGAGATGCTAATCCTTCTCCATGCTCATTTCCCTAGCACCTACTAAACAGATTGAGGAATAAAATGTGGAAGTGTGTGTGCATGAACCTTGTGCATTGAATATACTTTTGTGATTCACAATGTAGGTAGGATCATGGTTCTCAGATGTGAAAAGACGATCGACTTTGCCGTCGACCGTCCTGACTAATCTAACAGGATCAGGACGAAGTAAATGCGATTTTACAACCTGGTCAACCAATAAGTTGACTGGTCAATTTTATCATTTGACAGAAAACAACCTGGTCGACTTGATTGGTTGACTGCAAGATTAGATCGACATTGGACTGGCAAACACTTTACAAATGTTCAGCTCCAATGCTTAAACTTTAACAGTTTTGTTATTTATTCTGGAGTATGCATTCGTCCTTGATCAAATGAATTTTTTTCATCCTTTAAACAGGTTTTTGGATTGGCCGGAGGATGCATTGAGTGAAGTTGCTGTCAAATTAATGGAGAAAGAAGAAAATGTCCAAGGAGATGTGAAGGCAAATGTGTGCAAGCTCTTTGTCATCATTCACAAGTCAGTTGCTGACATGTCGCAACTGATGTACAATCAGGTGAAGCGTAAGAATTACGTGACACCAACAAGTTACCTGGAATTTGCCAAAGGGTACTCTCACAGCTTCCTTGTAGGATAGGTCCATTTCTAGAAATTAATAGCTAATTAATTATTAACTCTTTGTTCATGTCGTCATATTACAACACACTAAAGAATCCTACTATAAATGTGTGAAAAATTAGTGCGAAAATTATTCACGTGGGGCATACAAGTTGTGTAGTCAAGGTGGAAATAATTCAGGCCAAAGACCATGAATCTCCTTCTGAGTCTTTCTCGGCGCCTTACAATCAACACCTTGAATAATAGTTCAAGAACAAAAGTAATCCAAAATATAATAGTCATCTGCATCAATGTCTTAGAAAAACATTGAATATGGTCCACCCTAACTAGAGATTTGGTGTGAGTTGAAAATTAATCTGAGTTCTAGAGAAATGATGTGGCCCACACTAATAAGACTAATTAATGTAGTTGTAAGTATATTAAGCATTTCCTTGTTATTAAAGTACATTGAAGTATATTACAGTATGGGATAAACATGTCTTTGTTATGAAGTATTTGAAAACCAGCTGACACACTGAAGGCCTGAAGTCACTACTTTTGTTGAACTTTTGTTATTTGAGTGCTTTATGCACCATGTCAAGAGCGAGGAAAGCTCAAGAAATCACAAGTTACAGTATAATCTACTATGATGGGTCTTGGTAGCTTAAAGGTTAATTTGTTCTCTATGGTTGATTTTTTAAATATTTTTTAAATATTTTTTTGGCAGGTACCAGAGCCTTCTGAAGGAGAAAAAAGATCAGCTGCAAAATCAGGCCAAAAAACTTCGCGGTGGGTTGTCGACACTGAATGCCACACGGGAGCAAGTCGCAGAAATGCAAATTGTTTGCCAGGATAAAGCAGTGATTGTGGCTCAAGCTAAAAAAGAGTGTGAAGAGATCCTTGTAGAGATTGTCACCGAGAAGCGCATTGTAGATGAGCAGGAAATCAAGGTACGAGAACAACAAAGTTATTTGTAAAATAAAGGAGATGAAACCATGGGTTTAGTTCCAAACCATGAGTTTATGAGAATTAACACAAAGTCAGTCAAGTTTTGTTAATGCTTAAATTACCATACACAAAGAGTGTTGTTGGGCTATTAAAATTTGGCTTTCTAGCTTGTTCTACTAGGATGGGTGAACCAAGCTAGTTTTACATAGGTCAATGTGAGATTTAGGATGGCGGGCCCCATGTGCATATCCTATTTTAAATCCTAAAATTCTCTCGAAGTTTGAGAGGTGGGAAGAGGAGGTTCCAAAATCTACACCCAACTTTCAAAATAGACTCCAATATACGACGAGCTAAAGAGCTCTTAATAGAAAGCTTTCTCAAAGAAAGATCGAACCCACGGTTTGATCCCTCTTTGAGGGACTTTATGGATAACTCTAATATTCATGCCCTTCTCATCACCTTACATGGAATTTTTTTTTTGCCAATGCCCTAAACCCTAAACCTCTCCCAGTGCCACAATACAGTAACTAGAAACAAAATAAAATCAAAGAATGATAGCCACCCTCAACGACACCTTGTATCGTAGTTAAGCAAGTAAGAATGATTGTGGTTAAGGTTATGATTCATCTATACACCTTATCCCTTTGTATCCCTCAAAAATAGAACCAAAGAAAGCCCAATTAGCCGTTCTAGACTAAACAATCATCAAAATTAGGGCGACCTATATGATCATTCTAGGAGAAACAAAATCTTGAACACTCCAAATTTTGTATTTTATAGGAGTTGCAAAAATAAGAGGATTTAAAAGGCTGTGGGCACGACTTGAATTTGCAAATTTTGCACTAATTTTGTCGTTCATATCCAACAAGAATTGGGTGCAAGGATACCTTAGTTCTACAGGTTTTGGATGTTGGGGTGATTAGGTAAATCTAGAAGCAGTGCGGATTATGAAAGAGGCGGAACTTTGCAATATTATTGCTGCCGATTGTCAAGTAGAGTTGGACAAAGCCATGCCGGCTCTCAATGCTGCAGAGGCTGCGCTGAATGTGCTAACCAAGAAGGATATGTCGGAGGTGAAGGCGTATGCGAAACCTCCAGCACTTGTGGAAATGACACTGAACGCCGTCATGACAGTGCTCAAGAGACCGCCCAACTGGGGAGAAGCAAAATTAGCCCTTGGTGACTCTCAATTTCTTGAGAAACTAATGCTTTACAACAAAGACCTCTTGGTATAATTTAACCATCCATGCCATCCTTCCTTGTTTAAACTCAATAATAAACTCAAATTAAAGTCTCATTCTTTTGTCCACATCAACAAATATCTTTCTTCTCCTACATATTTAAAACTACATTGTGTATGGTTTTCAGTGTCATTGGCCTAATAGTGTCACTTACCTTACTATGAGGTCTATGCCTATCATGTCACACCAATGGTCATGGCTATAGAGAAGGTTGTCCTTATAGTCGTGACGTGGCATGTGTATGTCCACTACAAGAAAACTTGTCCATTGCAACCATCTATTGTGACTTGGTCATTGCGACCCATGGCGAGAAAATTTATAAATTAATTAATTTGGTTGTCGATCGGAGGGTTTTGATTACGTATTGTCCAAAAATCATAGCCAAAAACCTCTAGTTGACAACCAAGATGGCTTATTTATGCATTTTCTCGCCATGAGTTGCAATGGCCAAGTTGCAACGGGTGGTCATAATGGAGAAGTTTTCTTCTAGTGGTTGCACGTCATGCCACTTGTGATGTTAGGCACCGTCGGTCAATATGATACATGATGAGCCGCAGACGTTATTGAAAGAATATTTCATTTTAGTTTCCCGGCCAGACCAATTGGTTTAGTGCACCGGATAGATATATAGGACCACCAAACTATTTTATTACGTCTAAATGTAGCGAGTTGTTTCATTTTATTTTTCTCGTTTGGTGGACCGAATGTTAACCAAAGATCTTGGACCATCCAATATCTTCTTCTTTTCCCAAAACATGTCTAGATATTAGAGGTATTCGTAGTGTAAAGTGGATGAATCCATGGGTTTAGTCTCAAACCACGAGGTTATGAGAATTAACTCAAGTCCCCCAAGTTATCTTAATGCTAAAATTATCATCCATAAGGAGTGGTGTCAGGCTATTAAAAGCCGGCTTTCTTAGAGGTTGTCTCACTAGGATGGGTTGGCCAAGCTAGCCTTGCATAGGCCAATCCGGGGTTTAGGACGCTGGGTCCCATGCGCCTACCCTTTTTTAGATCCAAAATCTCTCAGTTTGAGAGGTGGAAAGAGGAGGTCCCAAAATTTTCACCCAACTTTCAAATTAGGCTCTGATACACAACAAGCTAAGGAGCTCTTAATAGAAAGCTTTCTCAAAGAAGGATCAAACCCACAGGTTTCATCCCTCTTTGAGAGACTTTACAGTAACTCTAGTCTACAAAATGATATTTTAGAAATACAGTCCAGTGGTAGCACATATTCCTTTTCAAGCCCCAAATTTCTTCAAGTGATCTGTGACAGTTCATCTTTACTCTGCAGGTGGATGCTGTGTTAAATAAAATTGGGAAATTCACCAAGAAACCTGAGTTCACTCCAGAGGCAATTGGCAAAGTGTCCGGTGCTTGCAAGGGACTTTGCTTGTGGGTGAGAAATAAATTCCTTCAAATAACATGGAAGTGAACATATAATTTGCTTCTCATATGTGTATACCCTTGAAATAAGGGAAGAATTGCTTCTATCTTCTCAGGATGATTGACAAGCACAATTTAGCAATTTCTTGTTCAACTTCTGATTGCAAGTGCTTTGCAATGGTCATATTATATATATATATACTAATAGCTCTTATTAAGTTGTTGGTATTTCAACCGTGATTAGTTATTTCCAAGACCCCCAATGTACAGGTTCGTGCAATGGAGTCCTATGGTTATATAGCTAAGGAAGTTGCTCCTAAAAAGGCAAAGCTCAAAGCCGCACAAGACAATCTCGCAGCACAAGAAGCTTCTCTTGCAAGAGCAAGGTAATGCAGGTCATTTTTACTCTTAGGTGTTGCCTCAGTACATTATTGATACTTGGTGCACATTGAATGAAAATGTCCTTACCTTTTCCAAATAATTTGAAACTTGAAAAGAAAACCTTGTTTCTAACCAAACCCTCAGATTCTGCAAATTGTAATGAAATAGAGAACATTGTGTGCTGGAAATGCAGGGCTCAACTTGCAGAAATTATGGCAAAAGTGCAGACACTCAAAGACAAATATGACAATTCCACTAATGCCAAGGCTGAACTTGAGGCTGAACTTGATGATCTCAATGTGAGATGATTCACGAACTATTTCCATCTACTATTTCTTCCAAGTGATTAAACTACTGTCCCTTGGAAACTGTGTCAAAAAGTCCTTGATTTAGCCATGTGATATTTCCATGTGTGTTGCCCAAGCAGGTGTGCACTTAGCCAACTCTGCCACGGTCTAAATTCATGAAACATATTGAAAATATATTTATAGTAGATCCATAGAAAATAAATGGCATATATTTGACATATGTAATACAACATTCCCAATAAACAAAAAACCTCTCCAAAACAAAATTGTCGAAATCTACTTTCTTCTGACCTTCATCCTCAAATACAACACCAGATACCTCATTTAGTATAGGTGGATGACTAGCATGGAGAAAAATTAGTGTGGGTGAGAAATTTGCACATACTATACACATGAGCCTCCTATCCAATACATGAGTTGAACACACGTAGTAATCATGCCAAGCAGTTTTTGTTAACATATCTAATATTCTTGATTGGATACAAGGAAACACATTCACCCATAATTGATGACCATGCCATGGCTTGTCCACTATCTCTAGTATTGAACACGTGTTGCCCTATCATCGGTTGTAGTGGACACCCATTATTTACCTCTCGACTACCAGAGCTCGGTAAGATGGTTATCTCCTACAACCCATGGCAAAGCTCCTTGCATCCATTACCTAGTTCATATTGTCGGTGTGTGGAGAGTTAGTGTCAGCTAGACCAAATCAAGAAAGTTGGTGTGCTTTCTGGTCAAATAATCGGTGAAATCGTTTGAACTCTTATCATGACTACCTCAGATCTTTGTAAGTGCAGGTCAAACTTTTTCGAGCTGAGAAGCTTGTATCAGGGTTGGCCGGGGAAAAGGAAAGGTGGGAGGCATCAATCATAAATTTGGAAGACGGAACCCAAAAACTCCCCGGTGACTGCCTTGTAGCGGCAGCTTTCCTCTCGTATGCAGGGCCTTTTGCAACGGAATATCGTGATCAACTGGTGACCACCGTGTGGATGTCTGAGGTGAGGAAAAATAAATTTAGAAAATCAATCCATTCATTCTATGCCCCTTTCCTTTCCTCCCGAGGAGATCACTCTTTGTAAGGTATCCAAGATACTAAGAAACACGTGCAGTAGAATATGGGGTGGAATAAAAACCAAAGGAGTCAAATTTATGAAAGATTCGACTTTGTTTATAAATAAAAGGTACTAACTTTTTTTGGAGGAAATATATTAGATGTCTTTGAAGAATGTTCATCAAATATATTATGGAACACCCCATGAATGTGCACATTACTTCATACTCCCCTTGAAGATATCCCTCTATCACATGTGGTTCGTATGCCTACAAGGGAGTTACCCCAGGGCCTTTCCTTTAGGAAGAATTGTGATTCTCAACGAGGGTCTTTGAAGGAGAGCATCAAAGTTTCTAAGGAAAATGGTTGCTGGCACAATTTGGATCTTGCACTAATTGCGTAAATCATCTCCTACAAGAAATGGGTGCAAAGCTAAAAGTGTCCAATTAAAGCCCACTTACGTTAGTATTGATAACCAAATAGTAACTAGGGGTTAGTTACAATTACCACAAATTGTTGTATTACTTTAACTAGGTAAATAAACATTGAAGATAGCTTGGTAGATAGGATAAGGAAATCGTAGTATGGCACAAAAAGGCCAATCAGTGCAATTGCAGCGACCTAGACCACGGTATTTATACATTGAAGGGTAGTAGGCAAACAATTTTTCATAAGCAACCGTAGTCTTGGCAAGTGGCCGCTACATTGATTCGCCTTGAGACTCCTAGCACAACGCTTGGCGTAGTCGCTTGTATCCGCAGTGGCAGCAGTTTTGATCAAATAAATGTCACTTGCTCCAATATTGTTTGGATGTTAGCTCCGATTTTGATTAAGTGTTATGGCTCATCCGCGAATTATGTGCGCTTAACACTTACATATATTTTAAACAGGTTCTCAAGCTTGAGATACCTAGTACACCTGGATTTACATTTGTAAATTTCCTATCCGATGCTGGGGACGTAAGAGAGTGGAACCTGCAAGGTCTTCCTGCTGATGCTTTTTCCACGGAAAATGGAGTCATGGTAACTCGGAGTAATCGGTGGCCTCTCATGATTGACCCCCAGGTTAACAACTTGCATTTTTTTTCAAATATCAAAAAATAAATTTTAAAAAACTTTCACAGTTGTGGGCTACTCTGGAATCATCTTTTGCAAAACATGGTTCGAAGAAAGTTGATTTTACTATGTCATATAGTAGAAGGGAATTTACACTTTCATATGTTTCATGGTAACCCATATAACAACAACATGTAATCCTTGGTGGTTGTTGATATTCGATTTATCTTCGGATTGCCAACATAGTATTGCAACTAACAAGTTGGCGGTTTGTCAAATTGATGATGTAGGTGCTCCATGGTCATGGTTATCAATACTTTCATACGTAACATGTACATTGTGAAATGATGTTGTAGGAACAAGCAAAGAAGTGGGTGAAGAATATGGAAAGTTCAAAAGGTCTTGAAGTTGTGGATTTGCAGGTTCCAGTCTCACCCTCTTCTCTCTTCTATGAACTTGAATTTGAAAATGGTCGAAAATTTGGCATTAATGTCTTTAGTAGTCCACATCTAAAACCTATTGATTTCTTAACTTGGACTAATTTTAACTTCTTTTGGATTAATGTTTTGGAAACATGGACATGTGCCAGCAAAAGAAAAAAGGAATAAATTTACAACTTGGTAGTTTAAACTTTACTACATTTCTAAGCCTATTATTCCGATGCCTAAACCCTCCAAATATAACTTGATCATCATCTTCATAGTGTGAACACTGAGAAGACATGTTCCTCCATTATTTTATCATTGGAACTAACTTCCTCCTTAGCTTGAGACCATAAATGCATTTCCACTTCTTGGTTCTAGAACCAAGGAAGTTTTGAATAGTCATAATATGTTGCCAAGTTTAATTATGATTAAGTGGCATATATAGATATTGGTTACTAAAACAAATAAGTACATTGCTCAAAGTGTTTTTGAAAATGAAAAATGGTGATTCAAGTGAAAAGAAGACTACAAAATGCTTGGATACACGTGTTGCTACCAGTTGAAATGAAGAATGTCTATTATGTTGAGAAATTTAAGAGTGTTCATGGTATTGCTAAATTAATTTAAGAGTGTCTACAACTTGCAGTTCATATTAGTGTTGAAAGAGCTCGCACCTGTGACATGAGGCTAGAGCTCTTGGACCATAGCTTAGATCCATAAACCCATGTTGGCTCCACATATGAGGTCAAGTCTAAAAGAAACGTGCCTATTTTGGTTACCAATCTTAATCGGACACCTGTATTTGATTGGTATGTGCTTAGTCGTGGCTCCAAGAACGGATTCCAAAAAGACATGTGCTTAAAAGAGATTGAACTACGTGCTCAAAACATGCTACCCGTTCTAGACTCGGTAGTCAACATAATTGAGGGGGACATATATGACCATTTAACAAGCACAAGAATCTTCATGATAATAAATGAGATATTCATATAAGTTCCAAACCTTATGAGGAAAGTGACTACGGCCTCAATTTGGATTTGCTAACCATCTCATACTAATTGCGAGTTTCATTTCCTATGAGAAGTGAACTAGCCAGAAATAGTAACCACTTAAGACCCCTCTACCTATTGGTTTGAGTATAATGATGGCAATTACATCACATTGCAGATGGACAACTTGATGTCAATTGTAGAAAACGCAATCCAAACAGGGTTGCCAGTGTTACTTCAAGATGTCATGGAGGAAATTGACCCTTCGCTTGAGCCCGTCCTCACCAAAGCCTTTGTTATTCGAAGCGGCAAGGTTTGTCATTCAAATCCATGCCAAAATATCTGCATAGAACATATCTTTCAATATAATTATACCTAACGCCATCAAAGATTTCCTTGTTACACAAGTGTCACCTCTTAAAGATTCCATCCGAATTTATGAGAACAAATATCACATGATCATATAAAATTTGAAGATTTTGATTAAGAACACATAATAGAGCCTCTTGAGTCTTTCACAATGATTTTTCTTCGGATGGAGGGCGGAAACTATTGGAGGTGAAAACACATATATGACGTCCACAAAAGTAATTACTAAAAATAATCTGTGCCAATGGACACCATTACTGGACTTTGAAACACATAGAAATCTCCTACTTTACAAACATGATTACTGAAAATAGGGATTAGAGTTGGACAGGTATACTTGAATCTCGGCGACAAGGAGTTGGATTACAACTTCAACTTCAGGCTTTACATCACAACAAAACTTGGAAACCCACACTTTGCACCAGAAATCGCGACCAAAACCACAATCATCAATTTCTCTGTAAAGGAAGACAGTCTGGAGAAACAGCTGTTGACCATCGTTGTGCAAAAAGAGAGGCCCGATTTGGACAAGCAACGCAATGAGTTAATCATCACAGTCTCGAATGGTAAAAAAACACAAGCCGCCTGTGAGGACAATATCTTACGACTTTTGATTACAGCTGAAGGTCCTCTCCTGGACAATCTTGAGTTGATTGCAACTTTGGATACATCAAAGGTTCAAGATTTCTGACTTAAGATTACTTTATCACACAGATGTCACTCAAGTCAATGTTCAGCCTTGGGGTTCTAATATTTGAGGAAGAAGGTTCAATCTTTCTCTCTACCAATCTTCTTCTTTGACACCTCGTGTCACCAGGTTATGGGTTTCACCCTGTTCCGATCATGGTTAGACATCCGTCATGCGTCACTGCAATGGAAGGTGATTTCATATTACCTCTCCAAGGAAAATGAAAATTCACCACTCTGCAAATAAAATTCATTTAAATAGAATAAATTTCAAAATGCAACAAAACAAAGCAAAGCAAACTAGTGATTGTTGTTTGTTACAATATGCGTTGAGGTCCAGTTGGGCCCCATCACATCCGCATAGGTCCACTCCAATCCCATCAAGTCCACACATTTGAACCGGACCAAAAGTTTGATCCAATGTGGCCTGATTTGGTCAAATTTTGGTGCAAATCAAAGTAGATGTTGATCAACATAAAATATGCCATGTCACGTCTATTGCAACAACCCTAATTTAGATGCCATAATTTGTGTTTCCTTTTCATTGATTATTTTTAGGAGCATAATATATCATTACATTGAACCGATATTAAGAATTAAGAAGCCATGGCGTCATGGCAACTCACATATGGATTGGGCTCAGGTTACCTGGGAGAAGGTGAAGGAGTCTCTCGAGGTTGCGGAAGTGACGGCTAGGAAAATTGAGACTGCCAGTTCAGCATACAAACCTTGTGCAGAGAGAGCATCCCTCCTCTACTTCATCCTTATCGAGCTTGTAGCAATCGATCCAATGTACCAATTCTCGTTGGAGTCATATGTGGAGCTTTTTCTCATATCCATTGCCAAATCAACCAAGTAAGTAGTTGATGTTCCTTTAAAATGACAACCATAGACTTGTCCGTAAAGTCTCGGGGTCAAACTTCAAGTGAATTTGAGAGGTTATACATAAAGTCACTCAATTTTTTTTTAGGCTTGAAATTACATGTCAAAAGATCAGGATTCAACAATTAAGAAATTAACTTTGTAGCTTGTTGTATTAGAATCAGAGGGCTAAGCTAGCTTGCACAAATCGATCTACGATTCAAAACAACGGGTCCCATGAATCAAACCCTACTGTAAATCCTAATATTGTCTCAGTCCTTTGGATTGAAAAAGGAGGTCAAAAGAATTCAAACCCCACTTTCAAAACCCAAGAATCTCTAACGAGCTCATAGTTAAAAAAAAATTCCTTGAAGAGGCACCAAACTCTTAGTATGGTCCCTCTTACAAAGAGTTTGCATATGACTGCAATGTCTTTGATCATTGTGGTGATTATGAGATAGTCTCGAAGGTCATCCACCACCATCATGCTAGAGTAGAGTGACATTCATCTTCGCACATTTGAATGTTCAAGATGAGATTGTTGTAGAACCGTGCTGTAATTTTCGGAGTTACTAAACCCACACTATTTAGACAATTTAGTGCAGTCTTGGTACCACAGCCCCAATATTCTATAAAGTTCCTCGTTCTTTACCTCTGAGTTGTTGAAAATGCACAAAATTGAAGTTTGGCGAGTTAGGCTCCAGATAGAGAATGTTTGTGTGCAATATTCTACTGATCTCCAACCCCAAGATTGGCAGTGTTTCTTGGGGGTTTCTTAAATTCAATATTTGAGGTTTCTTGATAAGATGGATAGTTGTACAGGTCCGACAAAATTCAGGAGCGGATTAAAAATCTTATTGATTATCATACATATGCAGTGTACAAGTACACCACTCGAGGACTTTTTGAGAAACACAAGTTGCTCCTCTCACTTCAGGTTAGAAATTCCTGGCTTGACAAACCCCGTCAAGTATAAATATAAGGGGCACTTCACACTATGGCCGAAGGTCGAGAGGCTGTCAATTTTCACCAATCAGATTGCAAGAAACCAAGAATTCAACCTCTCAACCCTTCACACTAGAGGCCAAAGTCCAAAGGCCGTCGCTCTTTAAAATGCCTACATGGCAGTACTTTTTTACCAAGGTGACGGACTCTCGAAGGAAGTTTGGGTCGGACGGGAATGGAAACCCAAACTATGGTCGAGAGGCCATCGATTTTTTTTCATAAAAAATAAAAAATTGACAAGATCTTGGCTGTTAGATGGGAGGGGTTATTTTGAACAGGGAATAAAGTGGGATGCTCCTTCTTCCTTTGGACTTTGGGCTTGGCCTTCGGAGGCTTCACACTATGGCCATCCAAGTCGAGAGGCCGTGGGAGTTCATGGCCAAAGGTTTGGACTTTGGGCTTGGCCTTTGGAGGCTTCACACTTTGCCTGGCCGAAGGCTCCAATTCCTACATTTTATTGGTTATTTTCAGCCCATTTCTTTGGACTCTCAACAAAGCTTGGCCATTCAATCCCATGGCCTCTAAACTTGGACGGCCATAGTGTGAAGCAGCCCTAAGTGCACTACCTTGGACCTTGCCGTCTCTGCTTGTTGCACTACACCGTTAATGGTATTCAGTGTCACATGCATAATAGTGTCACTGACCCTATTTTGAGGCACATACTAGGTTATGTTGATGATTAACGACTTCACTATAAGTGTCACCTCATGACACTTGGCGTCCAAGTGCGATTGCTAATATCTTGGTATGAGTATGTTCGATAGTCTTATGAGGTGGATGTTTATGTTACACAACAGTCTATAGGTTGACTAAAGTGTGCACAAATGACACTTGCCATTAGTATGTATAAGAATATCTTTCTCTTGCATACTAAAATGTAAACACATGACACTTGCCATTAGTATGCTCAAAATTATTTTCCCCTTGCACACTAAAACAGAAGACTATCATCTAAAGTATCCCAATTTGCTACTCTACATATCATAATGTAGATATATTTTCACTTTAAATAGTTACTTATGTTAAATGAATGGAGTCATATTGGCAATTAGCAAGTGTGACACTTTGAGACCTCTAGGGATCTAGTTAGGCCCTTTGTAAACTTAATGGTGTGGTGCATACGAATCAATATCTTGGATAAACCCAATGTCATATCTCCGTACACCCATGCAATCATATGTCCATGTCCATGCCCATGCGTACCTACCATGCACATGTATACATTATGCCCACGTTCATAAGCCCCCCATGGAATGCTTTAAACAAAAAATGAGTATTTCATTCTTTTTATTTAAATTACTCTACTTTGTCATATTGCCCGTGCCAGGTTGCCATCTTAGCTTCATGCTCGCCACCTTCCCCATGGTTTCCTCCACCTTTGGCACTACATTGAATCACTAATATCCCAATTAGTGCGCGTTACTATTCAAAGCTACTCAATCCTATACCCATTTAATGAAATTGTAATATATTACCAAGCAAAGTCATTTATGTTCTATATTGTCCAAACAACCTATTGAACCTTGTTAGGGAAACTTGAACTCCAAAGTAACATGTAACTCCAAATAGTGACACGTGCTAATTAGGATAATCAATGTAGTAGTCCCCAACATTCCACATTTATGTCCATCTTTTGTAGACTCCCACCCACCACAAGGTCCGTTGTTTATAGATCCTTTGCGTAGTTTTTGTAGTGTGCAACCAAGTTTTGCCAAACTAAAATAAGCATGCATACACCTTATCTAATGCCCATGCTACCACATATAGGGGGTTACAAAACCCCAAGAATGTCATTCAAGTTGATTAACTTCAATATCGTTTCACTATCTCTTCTAAATGTGCATGTTAGTCAACATATGAGAGACTATGCAATAGGGCTAAAGCCTACTTGGGTCCACCTTGCTTTTTTGTCTTTTTCATTTGGTCCCTTGTGGGAGATTATAACTGATTTCATAATTTTTTTTCTTTCTTATCCCTCTTCATGTGGTTTACTATTTGACATTCAATTAAGAGTATGGGGTGGATGTCATGGTGCCTAAAAGGTGCATAAAATATTCCTTAAGAAATAACATGAGATGTTAAACATGTTAAGACCAAATATATCAGTTTACATTTTTATGTGAAATGTTGTGTAATTAATCAGAAAAGAAAAGAAAAGAAAAAGTAACGCCCGTAGCAAGGTACCGGTGTGAATGTGAGCCCGTTAGCATGATGCTGATCACAGGTGTTTGTGATGCAACATAGGTGTTATGTCTCTTTGTGTAATTAATCATCAATGATACGGTTGTCAAATTGCAGATATTGTCAAAAATCTTGATACTCTCAGGGGAGATCAAAGTGGATGAGTGGGGTTTCTTTTTGAAAGGTGCCACCGTGCTTGACCGCACAAAGCAACCTCCAAACCCGGCACCTACTTGGATTAGCGAGGAAGCATGGGACAATGTCACCGGCCTTGCTTCCATCTCCCCTTTCGAGAATATTGTAAGCGATTGAAAAACGTATCATGTGTTTGTCATCACATTCGTTTTTTTGTTTTTTTTATGTATCATGATGTACACAAGAACCATCTCCACAACATACCTCAGCCTTGGGAAAGGCACTAATTGGGCTCAAGGCCCAGGGGGTGGACTCTTCATACCACGTACGAACTAGCATGAGTGTAAGAATGGGTGTTATTTTAAGACATTAGCGTACATAGTATACATAAGGGAGGGGTATTATTTTTCTCTAGTGTGTACATTTAAAAAGGCTATTAAGAATTTCGCACTTAAGGTAGATGTACAAAAGGGGGAACCCAAAAAGTGAGGGAAACAAAAAGTGACAATAGATGTGTTGATTTCATCTGGTTCACGTTTTCATCCATTTTTGTAATATGGTGTTAGTCCTCAATCTTTACCATGTCCACTCTTGTTAGGGTTTGCATTTGGCTTCTACATTTTTTACAAAGAGGATATTCCACAGATTCTTCTAAAGTGATTGGTAATTTTCCTGCAGTCTTGAACTTCAACCGGTTATTTCTCAAACTCAACCGGTTCATCTGTAACTAACTGCCGGTTCTCCCCGATCATTGGTGCGTAGGTACCAAGCCTGACAGCGGAGCATGCCAATTGGCTAGATTGGTTCAAAAATAGTCAACCGGAAGACATGGAGTTACCGGGTGAATGGGAGGAGAAGTGCAATGAATTACAACGGATGATTCTTCTACGGTGCTTCCGCCAGGTCCCACCAACCTCAACCCCCTAAAATGTAATGTCCTAGGGAATTTGTGCTTTTCCAAGATCTCGTATTACCATGTTGTTTTGGGTTTAAAAAGCATCTTATATTTTCTACAAAGTTTGTCAAAGATGTTTACTAGTCTTTGTCAAAATGGTTCCAATATGAACATCCTTCCTTGAACTCCGTTGTATCGTAAATAAGGTGTACTTACCTCCCATTTACGTATGAAAATTCACATTTTAACCACATGATAAAAGATTGTCAAAATCTATCCAAGTCATTTACAAACCTATGTGGCTTCCATTTTATGAATATCTTCAAAGCAAGTGTGATTGCATGTTGGAGACATGAGAGTTTTCTTTTTTGTGTGTATAATAAGATGTCCAACGACAGCCAAATATATACATTTTGAAGATCTTATTTTCTTGTGATCACATACTTCATAACATTTCTCAGTTCTGTGGTTGTGTTCTATGGGACCAAGTATCGGGCAAACATAATTTCCCTTTGATTCTAAGATTCCCCATTTACAGAGAGTTTTTGACAAGAAGCTGTAATTTATCAGAGTTTTTTAATCGCACCCTCTTTCTTTGGAAAGAGGAAAGAGAACATCATCTAATTGCTTGGTAATGTTATGTTCATGATATCAACATGGGACCACTTTAGACCTTTTACAACCCACTAGCTAGTTCGGCTAGTCCATATTTTTCAGGCCCTCGATCTAGCCGTATAGCTGGGCTAGCTGACCTAAAAAGCTAGCTCAACTAGCTCATATGTTGAATTCAAGGAGGCGAAATTTCATCAAGCGCCTCACTATGTGTTGGGTTACCCTAAACCCAATTGGATCCTCTTTTGTGCAGATGAAGAAGTTGATCCTGTCTCAGTCGAATTGCTGAGCTTAAAGCCCTCCCCCACCAAGCACTAACTTATCCTAGCTTGCTACTGAAGTCCTGTCAAAAATGTGGTTTCGGAGGAGGCCATCTTCATAACGGCTAGTGGTATTTGCAGTGTATATGAAGCAGTAGACAATCTCCGAAGCAAAGAGAATCACTTCGATGGTGGAGGGAGCGATACCAAAACTAGGAGACTAGTTTAGCAATAATCAGGAGAGGTTTAGAAAGTAGGGAGAAGAGGGTAGTGTTAGGGATGACATGGCAATTCCTCAACTAAAACGACCCACAAGTAGGAATACATATAAAATTAAAACTAACCATTAAGTACCGGGGCCACAAAATAGCCCGAACCGAACCGCAGTGTGTGTGAACGGCCCCAACCCTACAAGTGGGGCAGGTTTTAGCATTTAAAACCACAACGCCCTAAAATCAGGTGGGATTGGACCTTAGCTTGAGTTGATTGAGCTACCTGACCTATCTTTAGCTAGCTAATAGCTAGCTGGGCTAGCCCATATTTTTCAAGCCTCGATCTAGCTTATAGCTGGGCTAGCCCATTTTTTTCGGGTACCGTTTTCAACCACATCTCTTAGCTATTGGGTCAGCCGCTAGCCCAAAAAGTCCGTAGGCTAGCGGCTGTACAAGGTCTAGACCACTTCCATGTCCAAGAAAACACGTATTAGAATCCAACAAACCTGGTGGCAACCTTCTTGAAAGTTTCCTTTATGGTGAATAGTGGTGCATTTAATCAACTATCAACCACTTATGGGCCCCATGACATAAAAACAAATTTGTGTCGAGAATTAGGCATTAAGCATCTTGTAATTTAAGAACTAGTGATTTGGGCGGTAATTTTTATGAAACCACACACTACAAGGAGGTAGGGGTACTTTGACATGGGCCCCATGACATAAAAACAAATTTGTGTCGAAGCTAACAAGGATGAAAAGTGTTCAGTGATTTTTCTTCCTTATATGGGAGTTGTGTCACTTCTTTGTCATGCAAAAGGTCCGTGAAGAATTTATTGTATTTTTGGTTACTCAATAGAGTTATCCGTTAACTAAACCGGAGTTTTAATAGGGAGTTGGTTGCTTTGCATGCAAGACTTTCCATGTTCGGTAAGTTTAGGGTGCATGCTTGGAATCAATGCGGAGGCTTGAATCTGGGACATTCCATATTGGTTCATTGGGTGCCAAGCTCGTTTTGGCAAGGTAAGGCATGCCAAAACGAGTTTGGCACCCAATGAACCAATATGGAATGTCCCAGATTCAAGCCTCCGCATTGATTCCAAGCATGCACCCTAAACTTACCGAACATGGAAAGTCTTGCATGCAAAGCAACCAACTCCCTATTAAAACTCCGGTTTAGTTAACGGATAACTCTAATAGATCTAGATATTATGTTACTCATTAGAAAACGAAATCCATTCAAGCTTACTCACCAGATGTAGATTCCATGATATTATTGAATGCACATGGAGGAATGTTCTCTCTTAGTTTAGTTTAGAGATCTTCTTACAATGATCCATAACATTATGCAAATTCATAACAGTGTTTTGTGGGACCGACAATATTCCACGTAGTATTCCTGGATATTCCCCACATTCAAACTGAATTTGTCAATGTTTGAAATAAAAATCTGAGAGTGGCCGTGTCCAAAATTAAGACAAGTCTACGATGACTGGTGGTTGATATAGATGACCTCAACGGAGCACACATGTCATGCTTGGCCATTTGTGTCCTATTAGTGTTCAAAAAGGTGTCGTAAAGACTGTGAGGCCAAACCCCCCACCCTTTAGCGTCCGTAGTCCGAGTAGTGGGTTTGGGCTCACATTCCTCCGCGGTATTGGATTTGGACCTTTGGTCTTTGCTTCCTTTGTCTTGCCATCGCGAGAGTGCTCCACATTCTCCATTAATTTGTGCACGTGGTTTATTTTTAAAGAGAGGATGCAAGTGTTAAAAAACACTATTCTCTATAGTCAATCTCAAATACATTTACTTGTGAAAGCCACACATAACACTAACTAGCATAATGTAACTAACTACTTGTCTATGAGCTAATTAAGTAGGCTATCTACTAAGCTCCTTCATGAACCCATCTCTTTACTTTCTAATTACATAAACCTAGCTCCTTTATAAACCCAGCTCCTTCATGAACCCAGCTCATTAGCTTCTAACTAAACAAACCCAGCTCCTTCATAAACCCAGCTCCTTCATGAACCCAGCTCCTTAGCTTCTAACTAAACAAGCCCAGGTCCTTCATAAACCCAGCTCTTTACTTTCTCACTAAACAAACCCAGCTCCTTTATAAACCCAGTTCCTTCATAAACCCAGCTCCTTCGTAAACCCAGCTCCTTCATGAACCCAGCTCCTTAGCTTCTAACTAAACAAGCCCAGGTCCTTCATAAACCCAGCTCTTTACTTTCTAACTAAACAAACCCAGCTCTTTCATAAACCCAGCTCCTTCATAAACCCAGCTTCTTAGCTTCTAACTAAACAAACCCAGCTCCTTCATAAACCCAGCTCCTTCATGAACCCAGCTCCTTCATGAACCCACAACTTTGTAGTTGTAATCCCCAACTACCTCACTAATTATTCAAGCCCTTAACTAATCTTCCTACCTAATTTTCCTAATTCTACTAACAACCCCTTTCTAATCACACAATTCTTCTTTAATCCTAAAATCCTAAAATCCTAGAGAGGAGAGGGGGAGAGAGAATTTCCTAACTTCACTAAGACTAACTAATCCACACAAGTATATTTTTGCACTCATCACAACCTCAAGTGCTCAACTCTTAAACATGGAACTTGCAACCACGTGTATTCAAAACATGAACTTTAAGTACCACAAATTGGAATCATGAATTAACTTTAAAATCCTTCACGTCAACACTAATTCTACCAAGAGGTCAAGCCCTCTTCAAGGCTAACAAGCCTTGGCTCTCAAACTAAAAACTAAGCACACATATGTGCTCCAATATGGCTTCCCACACCCACACTTATAACTCGTGGGGTGCCTTGGAGCACAAAGGAAAGAGAGGATGAGTGAGGGAAGAATGAGGGATTATATAGTAAGCTTGAGGGGGTGAGCACCCTCAAGGCTCACGATAAGCCCTTGAGATTTCCTCCTACTTAGTAGGCGCCAATCCTATCTTCTAAGCCTTCCTCCCTCAAATGATCAACAAGGATCCTAATTCGAACATTTAACTAGCCTTGGCTTTCTACCTACCACACTTTACCAAACTTGGGATGCTTCAACCCAAACTTAGCCTCCTTCGCTTTCCGCCGCCATAACTTTCTCCCCTTACTTTCCCAAATCGTCGCTCACCACTTAATTCAAACCACGATGCTTAACTCGTGATTTGATTGGTGCTTTGAGAATTTGCTTATCCTCCACCTTGCATTCTTCCTTGGACCTTCCCCATTAAGTGGCCATGATGAGGTGGTCCACTTGTGCGCTCCATGTGATCCTCCATTCATCCCAATTCGAATGCACTTGCCTCTTGAGTCACTTTGGTTGTCTCCATCCATTTGTACTAGCCTACTACTCAATCCAAGTTCTCCTTACCTATCCTCATTCACTCAAATCCTTCCGAAGGTAAAAACACAATAACAACTCACATCCTAGCCTCTTACAACATGGTACTTCTAAGACTAACATTTCACTCTTTTTATATTTTTGTGAAGTAACATGCTACTTCAAAGTGCATCAACTAACGTTTCAAGGGTCTAAGACTAAATGTGGGCACCCTTTTGGGCTCACAAAGACCCGGCTTTCCTACTAGTTAGTGACATAAAGGTTGACACTTCTCTAAGAAATTCATGCATCTTGAAACCACATGTGAGTTCCACTAGAGTGCAAGCTCCATTGGGACCCTTCTTGTGAGAAGACAAACCTTGTGATCTATATAGATTTGTTTGCAAGTTCATGGCAACCGGATTTCAAATACAAAATATTTTATTAAACAGATTAATTAATATTAATTAAAAGCAGACGAGTAATGTTATCATAAAATGCTTACTATTTGTGTGCTAGACTAAAATTAGTGTTGGTTTTACTTGCAGGACCGGATAATGTTTGCGTGCACTGCATTCGTGTCAAATAGTTTGGGTCAAAGGTTTGTGGAGCCACCCATGCTCGACCTAGGAGACTCATTAAGTGATTCGGTGCCACACAGCCCTCTCCTCTTCATTTTATCTGCAGGTATAACAATCAGGCTCCTGGGGAGGATTTTTTATTTTATTTTATTGTATTTTCGAGGTAGAAAGCCAACAGGCCAGCGCCAAAGCACATGAGTCAATTGACCACCTGGCAAGTTTCTGTCAAGTAGAGAGGAGATTTCACAGCCGGGAATCGAACCGCCAACCTCTTCCTTGAGATTTGGGTATCTCTCCACCATCATCCAGTAGTTTAGGGTTGTCTCGGACCACCCGGGGAGGATTTTGAGGCACCATAATCAGCCAAGATCCTAGTGTTTCCAAGTCCAACCAGTTACATCATGTTGACATCTTTCGGTTTCTCTTTATTAAATTGGGGTATATTTTATAGATTCCCTTAAATGATGGGTAATTTTCTTGAAGTCTTGAACTTCAACCGGTATTCTCAAACTCAATTGGTTCAGCTGTGACACCAGTCTAGCATGTCCTATTAGAGATGGGTCAGAACTTGACCTACTAGGTTTACATGTACTCGTATGGCTTTTACATGTTACTAGATTTTTTTCAGTGTGGGCAAGCTAGCTTTGCATAGGCCAATCCAGGATTTAGGATTGTGGGCTCATACCCTATTTAAGGTCCTGGCGTTCTCTCAAGGTTTTGGAGATGACAAGAGAGGAGGTCTGAAAATCTTCACCCAACTTTCAAAATAGGCTTCAACACACGGTGAGCTAACGAGCTCTCAACAGAAAATTTTCTCAAAGAAGGATCAAACCCATAGCTATGCCCCTCTTTGAGGGACTTTACACATAACTCTACTTCCCCATATATGTCAAGGCCCATTTAACTCTTTACAATATGGGCTTGAAAATGTTATGGTTTTTAGACTAGCTTCATGAATAATATATTTAAAATAAAGGGCATGGATTTTGTGCATAGTCAACTAACAAGCTCATGTCAGTCGACACTTCAATTTGTCTATCTTCATACATGAAGCCCTTCACGAGAGGGGGGATTATTGTGTACGAGCGTACTTCTCATCCATCCAACATAAAAACTTGAACTCCTATAGGTTTGTTGCCGATTGATCTCACATGACCTCGAGTAGACTAATTCGGGATCTTTAAAGCTAATTCCGGCGTCAAATCAACCCAAAAAAAATAGTCTCCTGACTACATAATATTTCAAGACTTTTATGTTGGATGAATGAGAGATATGCTCGTTTGCGATAAATCCCTCTACCAAGATCCAGTTGATTGTTCCAGACACTTGCGGATCTTGAAGAAAACTAATCTCATTGCCAATTGTAAAACCGTTAACTTATCATTGTGCAGGAGTAGATCCCACTTCCGGCTTAAGGCAATTTGCAGGACAAAAGAACATGTTGGACCGTTTTCACACTGTAGCACTCGGTCAAGGGCAAGGTCCAGTTGCAATCCATCATATCGATGAAGCTGTAAGAACACACTCCAAGTCTGCAATTTTCTCATTTGGTTTTCAATCCAATTTTAGTTTTTTTGGGTCTTCATAACATTATTCAGATCCATAACAATGTTCTCTGGGGCTGACAGTATTCTACATAATATCCTTCACATTCAGCCTGAATGATGGAATATTCCATAGAATATTGTCAGTCCCACAAAACACTGGTATGGATTTGAATAATGTTATGTTGTTCATTGTTGGCCTCAACCGTTAAAAGCCGAAGCAAAAGTCTCCCAAAATCATCTAAAATAATTTAGTCTAATTTAGAAACTTATTAAATAAACCGGTCATCACTTGTGGTAGATCTAATAATAAGGATGGAGGCTTTATAAAGTTAGGGTTGTTCAGACAAATTTCGGCCATCCACGTGTTCAAAACAAAAAGATTGTAATGTAATCGTGTACATTTGGGCACGATGATTGCCCCAACAAAAATGTTTGCCCTGGTCTTTAGGGGTTAAAAGTATAGTGGCATGTAGGAAAATCCTTCATGGTGGTTTTGAGGAAGCCAAATTACACCTAAATATCTATCTCAGGTTAGTGACCAAATGTGCAATATTTGTTACACATGGTTGATCAAGTTGACATGATTCACTAAGGTGGCTCAACCTAAGGAAACCCAAAGCACACATCTTGTCCAATATATGAAAAATCTCAGAATAACTTGCAAATCTATGACACGTGTAAATTTACAAAAAAATTCAATCCTACAAGTTTTGAGCATGACGTCTGCTAGTGAGATAGCTCAACCTAACACCAACACCAAAATTTATGAGCACTCAAACAAATGGGAAGCCGGGGAGGGAGTGCTTTGTTTTGAATGCAAATCTTAGACCTCCAAAATCCCCTCATTGCATCTCATTATAGAGGTAAAGAAATTGTGCCATGATATGACTCCCAATAGGTTCTTTACATCCCCCCCCCCTTTTTTTTTAAATGTGAAATATATATGATGTCCACCACAACTACCATGACTCACTCCTTACGACTCCAACGTGACTTTCAAAGTGAAAGTCATTTATAGATTTCTACAATATTATGAGGTTGAAGTAAATGTAGTAAGTCTAATGCAAGAACTTCATATATATATATATGTATATGTGTGTGTGTGTATTTTGCTACGAGCATGTATTGTCGTTGCAGGCAAAACATGGAGGATGGGTGTTTTTGGCCAATTGTCAGCTCATGACAAGTTGGCTTCCAAAGTTGGAGAAAATCATTCAAACACTCGAGAAAAGTAATCCAAATCCCGAGTTTCGGTTATGGCTCTCTAGTGTTCCCAATGACAAGTTTCCAATAGGAATTTTGCAACGTAGTGTCAAAATGACCGCAGAGCCTCCCAAGGTAAACTAATAGTCATGAATAAATGATCACACGTTATTAATGGCACTCCCAATTTGCATGCAGGGGTCCTGGGAATAATAAGGGACGTGGGGACGGCACTTGTGCTTTGTGCTTCGGGGGAAGGAATTATTAATATTTTAAGAAGGTTATATGGTGTCATAATCTTGTAACAAAAATAAGGTTGTGCATTAGAGCTATCCATAAGAAGTGATAGATTGTTTGGCATCATAGTTTAATATACATAGCATGGTTCTCCTACAGTCTAAGGACCACTTTACACTATGGCCGAGGGCCATGACCATGAAATTGTGAGGGCAATTGAAGCTCATCTGGAGGTTCAGTACCATGAAAAATTGAAATCGAATTTTGTGGGGTCATGGGCCTTCAAGTGTAGTCGCTAGTATAAAAAGACCACATAACCTAGTTCTTGATTGTATGATATTCCCTTGCTATCCTAGATTCACGCGGGTCCTTCGACACAACATGTTATAATCAATTAAGCGTTCTGGAATTTTGAGGTGTCACGCTTCCCTGGATCTTGTGTTAGACCTACCTCTTCAAGGTGAGCTTGATGCAAAATTTTGTAGACCACAAAACATTACAGGACTCCTTCTAAGTTTTCCCATCCATTCAAACTTCCTTGATCCCTCAAGCCCTCAAGCTCTAGTGTAAAGTGCCCCTAACATTGTTGAGTGAATATAGGGGGTGTAAATTTGCTTCGACTCGTGAGTTCTTTTGCAGGGTCTACGGGCCAACATATTGCGGTTGTACACCGCAACAACCGAAGAGAGCTTCTATTTATGCAAAGCCCAGGAGAAGTATCAAAAGCTTCACTTCGCCTTGGCCTACTTCCACAGTGTTCTTCTCGAACGTCGCAAGTTTGGCACCCTCGGGCTCAACATTCCATACGACTTCAACGACACCGATTTTGAGGCACATCTCTAGCTCTTATTAACCATGGCCAACTGCGATTTGGGCGAACCAACCCATACACTCGTTCCTTGTTGGATGCCTAAACCCTGGCTGGGGCAAAACAACCTGTACACTGGTTCCTTGGAGGCAAGGGTTTAGGCATCCAACAAGAAACGAGTCTATGGGTTGGTTCGCCCAAATCCTAAATCCTTGCCTCCAAGGAACCAGTGTACGGGTTGTTTCGCCCCAACCGGGAAACTGCCCCATTTTTAAACTTGTAAATTGCATATGGAAAGTGCTTGCCTTATGAGATGAAGGTAGCTCATCAACCTTCAGAAATCTCAAAATAAAGACATGGGTTTTCTAATGGGCACTCACATATGCGCAACATGACATAAGAGTGCGTTTACATTAGGGTTTGCGTCCAAAAAAGGTGGGGTCTAAAACACCCCTTAGTGGACTTTACTTTTGGACTCGAGATTGGACCCAATTTTAACTAATAGTATAGTTAAATTGGACCAAGGTGTGATTCAAAATTGTAATATGTTCGATAGTAATTTGATAAGATCCTTTGATAAAATATGCAAAAATGATTATGATAATATTTGATTTGATTGAATTTTCAGAAATCATCGATTGACGAAAAGGAAAAGATGCAATATAAAAAAGTGGTTAATTTTTTTCCATCATGTTTCAATAGAATAACATTCAAATAATCACCAAAGATTCACATATCTCCCATGAAATGTATTGACGGATCCTCCCGTAGAATCGAGGCAACCAAAAGAGTCAATTTTTTAAAAAATATGTTCAGTTTTACTTAACCACAAGTTGCTTGGAGATTGACTTCTCAAACTAAGAGGAGTATTTTCTTGAGTGAGGATGATTCATCAAGATTTGGTGGGGTAGCGACGCCACATTAGCATCAATTCATTTTTTCAATACCTTGGAACAAAAACCTAATGTAAACTCGTTGGGTACAAAATAATAGGTTTCCTTGACATGTTTAGATACAAGGGCTTAGAATGGAGGGATGAGACTATTTCAAGGGCATTTCAACATATTGAACTAGAGTATATTTCTACTTGATTGTAGTGGATTCATGATAATGACCCAAGCACATGGACCGTCCATGCAATGCAACAGTAATTATTTTGAGCCAATTGCGCCCAACTCATTGCTCATAATTGCATGTGAAAGTGCAAATTGTAATTAGATTAATAACACTAATTACTTTTGAAACTTACTAGTAATCAACGTTTGAAGTAATCACTTCGCCATCAAATTGGAATATATAAAAAATGCTATCACTTGTACAGTATAGAACTCACGGGCTGAAAAACCTATGCCAAAAGGAAACTACACTAAAAATTGTATTTAGTGTCACTGACTGTTTGGAATCACGCCATGCTATAACTATTTACTGTATATCTCATATTTCGCCACCACAAATCAAATCGGTCGTTTTGGTCATTTCGAAACACTAACATCTTTACTTGGTAAAGAATTACATCAATAGTATAAAAAAAAGATAGCAACGGTGTAATTCCAAATCATAAGTGACACTAAATGCAATATTTAGTGTACCAAATTATTCTAATTCTATTCTATTATATTCTACTATGCCATGGAAAAAATCAACTTAACCGTGACTCGGGGAATGTGCGGCGGAGCAGGTGTCCAATGATCTTTTGACAACCTACTTGGATGAATATGAGGAGACCCCATTCGACGCTCTCAAGTTTTTGATCTCGGAAGCGAACTACGGAGGCCGTGTGACGGACGAGATCGATCGGCGTGTCTTGGCCGCCTACTTGAACCAATTCTATTGCCCGGCAATACTAGAAATCCCCAACTACCCATTATCGTCTCTCGAAATCTACCACGTCCCCGACGACGGCACCTTGCAAACCCACCGGGAATTCATCAAGACCTTGCCCGGCACCGACGCGCCCGAAGCGTTCGGCCAACACGCGAATGCGGATATCGCGTTCCAACTCTCGGATAGTAGGCTAATTCTTCAAACAATCGCCGGATTGCAAAAGAGCACGGGAGGGAGCAAGGGTGGAGTAAGTACCGAGGAAACCGTCTTGAACATCTGCCAAGACCTCCTCATCCAGGTTAGCCACGATGCACGAGGTAGAGAGAGAGAGGGCGCTTATTAAGACCGACACTTTTGGGAGTGATCTAGCCTATTTTTGGAGGAGTCCATTTGGATAAGTGGTGTGCATGATTGGCTTAGCAATAGTGGAAACGAAACGAAAGTAAACTAAAATGAATTGCACATCCAGAACATTGTTTAGCTGCTATCAGCCATTCCATTATGATAATATTCAATCATGATAGTGTTTCCCTTGAGTATGTCGAGCTGAATCTTAGTCAACAATGTTGGTACGGAAAGAACCATGGTGTACTTTCCGAATGGTATCTGATTTGTTTCTGGCCTCACCCACCCTCCACACTTGGCTAGATTATGTTATGCATATGAACATATTATGAACATTTGGAGTCGTTTGTACCTAGCTCCCTAAATTTGTCAATAGATTCCCACGTCTTCCCGTGCAAACGGCTCCTAAAATTGTTTCGACACTCGCCCAAAACCGCTCCCAGTTTTCGTATATAACCAACCCCATCTTCTTTCAAAACCGCCCCTTGCATGAAACCAACTTTCCATCCAATAAAAAAAATTGAGACCTTGTAACTTTTGGATGTGGGATCTTAATGATTACATTTGAGTAAGCCACTCTTAAATAAGTTCCTATGCTTGCCCAAATCCAATCCCACTTTCATCCAAAACCCAATTTGCGTTCTCCCAAAGTCACCCCACTTTCCACCTACATTCGTCCCTGCTTTGCGCTAGAGACATTCGAACGGTTTAAGGTATGTATTGGGTACAGGATTATGAGGCACGCATAGGTGGTGCTTTTGGGTGGGGTGTTGGATAGGGCAACCTCTATCTTATTACAAATGAGTTGAAAATAGATTGTGCTAAAATCGTGATTTTGAGCGCCAAGTGTATCTACTTTAGTGATTTCAATGTACTACTTTAGATAATAAATTGTATGTGATCATTGATGAATAATGAAAATATAACAAATGTCTTCATATTAGCCTAATCATCTCTACATATTCTATCCAAATCCTACAATAAAATTCAACATATTGTTATCCTGGACTAGACCCGAGTCCAACTTTTACTTAAATGTCAACTACTCCAATTCAAGATTGAACCAAACTCATGAATCCTCTCTTCTTCACCCTCAACTCAGTTCTTCTTAAATTTTTCCTCTTTTCTTTTTCCTTTCTTCCCTTACGACAAAACGTAAGAAAACATAATTGGGAGAAGATATCCCTAAACACTGATGATATTGGCCCTCCGTTCTGCCACTTCACAGATAGAGTCATCAACTTCGAAACAATTGAGTGTGTGCATATTATTTGCCAGGTTCCCGAACCCTTTGATCTCCCGGAAGTGATGAAGTCGAAGGCCTTCGATCCCTCCGCTTTGCACACCGTGCTGTTCCAAGAAATTGAGCGATACAACATGCTGCTGAATAGCATCCGGGAGCAGTGCACGATGCTGGGGAAGGGAATTCAAGGCTTGATTGCCATGTCTCTAGATCTCCAAATCATTTTCGCTGCCTTTGCTGCGGCGCAAGTGCCTGCCATTTGGATCAAGTAAGTGAGGCCAATCTTCCCATTAAGGTAGGAGAAACCACCACGAAACGGTGAAGATAAGTTGATTCGGCTTCGAAAAGTGATGGCCCGAAAAGGTTGCAGTGATAGGCCAGATGTAACGATTGGTCGTTTTGGGTCATTATGGAATTTTGAATTATCCATGATTAGTCATTTTGGGTCCACACACGAATCATTCTACTCCTAGTCTAGTGCACTGATAGTGGTCATACAACATTTTCTGTTTTTCTACCTCAAGTGATCCAAAGGGATTGTTCATTGGGAGGTAGTGTTTGAGTTTGAACAGAGAGCAATTTATTCTGGTCATTTAGTGCCAAACTCATGTTTAGCACCTCTTGACATGCCAAAATGAGTTCGGCACTCAATGAACCAAATGTTCTTTGTTCAAACCTCCGCACTACCTCCAAGCATGCACCCGAAACTTACCGAACATACAAAAACAACAAACTCCTGATGGAAAGTCCCTTTGAATTATGTGCCCTTTGAAGTTTAGAATATAATTCTCCTACATGTTTTTGTGAAGACGGTAGAACTTACGGAGGTCCGACCTTGCTGGCCCTTTTTACATGGGGTCCCAAGTCCCAAGTCCCACTCATGTTAGCAAGTCCCAACATTTGAGCCTCAAGACACCATTAAAATATGGTTAATTATCATTAAAATTGGATCTTGATTATTATATGCAAAAAAATCACTCGACTTGTGTTGAGAGTCGGGTCTAGCAAAAAGCTAGACCCGACTCTCAACACAAGTCGCAAACCTCACCTGCAAAAAGTGTTGTCATGTAGGCATCCATGTCATACTTGAGACTTAAGACTGGACCCCATGGGAAGTGGTAACTCCCAACTTCCATGATGTCAACGGTTGAGATTGCACAGATTGACCTCAAGTGACTTGGGACCCGTGCGAACCGGCCCTTAATCTAGTGTGGAGAGAGATAGGATTAGTGCAGCTTCTCCCAATATAAAGTGGGGGCTCCACTTAGTTCTTCGACATCTAAGGGCCACTTCACACATGAGCCAAGAGCCGTGACCTTGTAATGGTGAGGACCCTTGACTCTCATCCAAAGGCCGTACCATGGGTGTTGGGAAAGCCGTTTTATGTAGTCACGGGCCCTCAAGCATAGTGTGAAGTGAGAATGGACCATGTTGCAGGACCATTGCATACTTTGTTGGCGGAAAAAGAGAGGAGGATTTGGTTTAATATAACATGTCTCAAACTTTATCAATTTAAGAGAATTACTTGGTGGTGTTTGTATATCCTGGAATCTGTCCTGGAATCTATTTTAGAATCTTCCCTGAAATCTGCCCTGAAATCTGTCCTGAAATTTGTCATGCTAGAAAAAACATTAAAAAAATCATGGTCTCCCAAAATTTTCGTCAGGCCCACCTCTTGGAGGTGGGCCTGACGCAAATTCCGGTAAACCATGCACCCTTATCCACAACCTGCCATGTAGGACTCCATGTAGACTTTTCATCCACGAACTTTTCTTTGGGCCTTTAGGCCTTCACCTCCTAGTGGGAAGTGAACTTGGACGGTCTCCGCCTGTTCGACCAATGAGAGCTCTTACATTGCCATGGTCAGGGGCCTTCAGCCTTGTGTGTGAAGTGGCCCTTAAATGCAAGTGACCGGTATTTGATGATCAGTCAATTTTGATATGAATATCTCTTTGGGTTTCATGTCTTTTTAGCAGTAACCCCGTGTTAACTCACTATTGAGATAGTAATTCATGCAGCATCGATTGAAGTCACAATCCAACCTCTTCGACCTCGTAAGAATCAAAATATTGGTCCCGTCCAAGTCCCGTGGGCTTGTCCCATTTCACTTTACACCATAGCTTGAGGGCCTAAAGAATCAAAGATGTTCAAGTAGACCAAATAATTTTCATGAAGTCCTACATGACATGCAATGGAAAACGTTTCATGGTCTATTAGATTTTCGGTCAAGCCCATCTCAACGAGGTGAATTTGACTCAAAACCAGGAGAATGTGACACTTGAAAAATCTCACACCCCTTGATTTATGATAACTTTTGTGTGGAAGACCCACATGAATAGGATAGTAATGAAATGACATTCAATTCTAAACCTAGACGCGTATATTTTTTAACCTACACTTGAGGTTCCGTGACCACACACATTTCAATGTCAATTTTTCATTGTACGGCCCTCAAGTGTGTGTCAAGGGCCATCCCATCACCCTAAACCCTAAACCCTTAGGCCTACTTATCTTAATATACGGCTACCTACGTACTTATTATGTGCAAATGGAACAATAGGGCGTATCCATCCATTAAGCCGTTGGGGTCATGGACGAGGGACCTTGTGATGAGAATCGGGGAACTCCGAGGATGGGTGGATGGCACATACCCTATTTGCTATTGGCTCGCGGGGTTTACGTACCCGGCCGATTTTTTGACGGCCGTGTTACAAACGACGGCCCGCCGGAACCTAATTCCTATCGACACGCTCGTGTGGGAGTTTCAAACCATTTACAAGGACGAGATGGACCTCGTGGAGCAGCCGAAGGAGGGGATCTACGTGAAGGGCTTGTATCTCGAGGGTGCCGGCTGGGACCCCGTCAACGACTGCCTCACGGTGAGTTTAGAGTTCATAAATAAATAAAATAAAAATAAAAATAACGTCGGGGTTTAGCTTGTACCCTGACGTGAATGGGAGCCTGTTCCTCTATATTGTGTTCATGTTTGACCAAGCTTCACCGTAAGAGTATTTTTTCCCTTTGAGTTTAGAGCTCACATGCAACTCATATGTTTTCATTCACAAATGCCAATGTCCAGTTCTCCGTGGATTCAACTGGAAGTTTGGTCGGGAGTTGGTTGTTTTGCGTATTGAACTTGCCATATTTGGCAAGTGTCCGGTGCATGTGTTGGAGCCGGTGTGGAGGTTTGAATGGAAATCATTTTATATTGGTTCATTGGGGTTCAAATTCGTTTTGGCATCCCTGGAGGTGCTAAAATGAGTTTGGTCCCCAATGAACCAATGTAGAATGTTCTTTGTTCAAACCTTCACACCAAAAACTTACCAAACATGTCGGTTGTTCTGCGAACTTCGTACGCAAAACAACCAACTCCCGACCAAAACTCCGCTTGAATTAACAAGTAACTCTAATATGGTGCTTTTCCGGGGATGTGGGCCAATTATTGTAGGCACTTCTAGCTCCACATACACTTCTGACCGTTGGATGGCCTCAAAAATTGTCTCATCCAATGAGCGATTGTAAATCACAAGAAAAATTGGAAGGTCACGTTGCAGGTTCAGAGTTAAGGTACACAAGGTGTAGGAAGTCAAAGTGAAGATTCTCCTTCTCTTCAAGTTTTCACATAGGAGCTCTCAAGTGATGTTCACTATTGCACCTGGAATGGTGTGACGTGTCTAGTATGTTTTGAGCACAGAGTCGAATCTCATTACCACACATGTCATTTTGGTGTCCATTTTGAACTACAGACCTTATTTTACAACCATTCAAACAGACTTAGACTCCCATTAACAAGAGTAACCACATAAAGCCCACATACCTTCTAAAACCTGGATTTTGAAATTAAACTTTGAAACATGTATGCTTGAATGAGCTCATAATAGCGGAGTCCTTCAAAGAGGCATGAAACTCCAGGTGTGGTGCCTCTGCGGGTGCTTCTCTACAAAATCTTGCAGATAGGCAACAAGCTCCATTAGCCAGTACATCTACATTGTTTTGTCTAATTAGTGTGGGTTACCATTTGGAGTTATGTGTTGCTATAACTTTTTACTGAGGGTATCATTTTCTACCCAAATAACATAAGTAGTTAGTATCCACACCAAAGAATATGATATAACTTAGTTGGTAAAAAACGACTATGTCGGTCACAAGTTATGGCAACACTCAACTCCGAATGGCAACCCCACACTAATGAGACAAAGCAGTGTAGCCCCTTGATGGGGATATTTATCCACTATTTTATGAAGCGCGAAGCCTTGAATGCTGCAAAGTTTGATATAGGTGTAGTAATCCTAAAGACCACCACCCCGCGAGAGAGAAACGAACTAGGGTACACTAAATTAAATAATTTAGCATCAAATCTAGTGTACCATGTCCATTGAATGGGTCTTTCTTATTTGTCATTTAGCACCAAGTATCATGTGACACCCTCTCTGGTGGCTGCCAAGTAGTGCCCGGGAAATTTTTGGGCTTAGTCAGTCAAGATCATAGCGATTCTAAAACCAACCGATTACATGTTCAGAGCTTTCGGTTTTGCTTAATTCATTTGAGGTATACTCTATAGATTCCTCCAAAACGATCGGTAATTCTCCTGAAGTCTTTAACTTCAACCGGTTATTTGTGAAACTCAACCGGTTCATCTGCAACTAACCGCCGGTTCTTCCCGAGCAGTGCTGCCAAGTGATTGCAAAACAATTGATGTAACTCGATGATGCATATTGTGGACCACACTAAATCGGATAATGTTTGGTGAAACACTCTTGGACTGTGTTTTCTAAAGAAAACAAAACATTGACACCATGGAAGAGCAATTGGTTCTTGTCGCAGGAGCCGAGGCCAATGGAGCTGATTGTGCCGATGCCCATCATTTTATTCAAGCCGGTCGTGAACAAGAAGAAGCAGCCGAAAGGTTTGTACCAATGCCCGTTGTTTCTCTACCCGATTCGAACGGGGACGCGAGAGAGACCCAGTTATATGCTCATGGTGCACTTGAAGGTCGGAGCCCAAGACTCGGATTACTGGGTAAAGCGCGGCACCGCCCTCCTCCTTGCACTAGCTACTTAATTAGTGTAGGGGAATTAGCAACGGCAAGAATCACTTATTGTAACGTATTTCCAAGTTTTGACAATCAAGTTGTAACTGTTATTGATAGTATGGCCTTATCAACTAAAGGGAGGCGATTTTATTGGGCCATTATGAGCCAATTTTCACCTTGGGAACGTGCATTGGGAATGCTTTTCTGGTCCAATTTTTGTCCACATTTGAGCGATTCACGAGTCGAAATAAGTGGGAGGGGCTTCATAGACATTGGAACAACCAAATATGCGCATGACCATGGTTGTATTTTAAATACATTTTATGGCCGATTCAGAAAATTTACAAGGGCACAAATCATTGTACAAACCAGAAGGATAGATCTCACCATGGGTAATAGCCCGCGAGCACCAACACCACCTAATGCGTGCGGGCAAATCTATAACACAAGCTTGACTAATCACAAGAAGGTCAACAAGTCTTACGATATATATATGTGCATGACACCAAATGTGTTCCAGATTCTTTGGTTTATTCATAGTGCCCACAAGGGCTCATAACCTTACATGTCAAACTAGAAGGATAGATCTCTTCATGGGTAAAAACATGTGAGCAACCAACACCACCTAATGCCTCGGGGAAGTCACTTAGTGTATTCTTTGGGGACACATGAGCGTACAACACATATTTTTTGGGGGGCTATGTAGCTCATTTACTACATTTTAGTGGACCCTATATTTTTTAATAATTCTACTTTCTTCAATTTCTTACCACCCTATGTGTAATTATAAATTAAAATCTCCATAATATTTTAGACCCTTCATTATTTATATTTATTTGAATTTTCTTTCGTGGACAATAGCATTGTACTATAGCCACGGGGAGGTCACTCTCTCTTTAGTTAATGCATACACGTGCGCTCATGACCTATTTATTGGGGGGCTATTTACCTTGCAGAAAAGATTATAAGGTATGGTATTTTTCAAAATAAAGGTGAATTCTTGTATTTTAATACACCCTATCATTAATTATAATTTTTTTGGGGAATCATTTTAAAACACCCTATTTTTCTTATACTACATTTTTTTTCCTTCCCGGCACGTGGGTAGAGACCATTAACTCCACATTGGAACCGTTGGTTCAGTAATGTTCAAGCAAGCCAGCCTGCGAAGTCATCCATCCAAGCATTTTCAATAGAAAATTACCTCTTTTCATCCACTAGCACAGACCCTACCTTAGACCTGCTACCCCTAGTAATTGTTTCCACGCTATTTTACATGTACTGACTAGATAAAAGAGGCCATTATATGTGATGGTATTTTACATGTAAACATGTTTCACTATTTTAAACCCCCCTATATTATATGTACGTTTTTTGCAAAATTTACCTACAATGAATATATTAGACCCTATTTTTTATCGCACGTTGTTCTACGATTTTTCGCCAGTGACCTCCCCGTGACTATAGCATTAGAAATGGAATTCATCACGCAACAAAAATTAAGATGTGTATACAAGAAGCATGTTATTTACATAATTGGTTACATGTCTAAGCCCATTGATAATGGTGTATTTAATTGTTTCATCCAAACATTGAAAGAAGTTCACAAATTCCAAAACATTGTAATTTTAATAACCCTCATCCAACGAGTTCATCCATTTTTTAGATGGATTTGTGATCATTTTTCGTCTAGTTCTTAAATTTTTCTTACCCTAAACTCAACCTAAAAATAATAAAAATTCCCTACCAATTACCATAATGCTATTTTAGAAATACTATAAGCATAATTTTGGGTATTACAAGTGACCCTATATTATATATAATGTGCTACCTCACATTTCTTTAAGGCTATGGTATATCAAAAAAATATATAATTTTTATCAACCATGAATAAATGTCACCCTATATTTGTTCTCTCATAGTTATCTAAATTTTCGACAGTGACTTCCCCGGGCCTAATGCATGCATGCAAATTTATAACACAAACCTGACTCACCACAAGAAGGTCAACAAGTCTTACCATAAATATGCGCACGACACCAAATGTGTTCCAACTTCTTTGGTTTATTCATAGTGCCCACAAGGGCTCATAACATTACATGTCAAACTAGAAGGATAGATTCCACCCCATCTCCAACACCGTCTTCGGATTGACCTCCACCAACTATTTTCTTTCTTCTTGTGCATCTCTCTACATTATCCTATGCAAAAATAACCACTACATTGTCATTGGATGCATTATTGTATCTCATCCAAGTTTATTGGCGCAATGAACTCCATATATTGACCCAAATTGTCTCAATTTGTTGTATTATTCCAAACTTAATAGAACTTTTAATCCCAAGCTTTATCTCCATAGAATCTTTCATCACCCTTTTAGGAACGGGACGTGGACACCTTGCAAAATAAACAGACATTGAGCTCAGTGCATTACCACAAGTGACCAAATCGCGGATGATCACCCGTAGACTACATACTGACACCATATATTTTCTACATCAATATGACATCAATATGAACAAAACACCCGCTAACTTGTAAGAAATACGGTTTTCTTTGTAATAGGGTCCATGTTCCAAAGTAGAATTCCACCACCAAACACCTAGTTTACATATGTACAAACACTTTGTACATAAACAATGACACTCTTGGAGGGTCCATAGAGAAACAATATTGGTGTGCCTTGGAATGCCCAAAAGCTTTGTTTCACCTTTCAACACATATTTCCACAACGCTTCGAAACAACATCAAAAAACAAGTTGAGCATGCACCAATAGACAAAGACAATTTTAGTATCAATGACATCTATCTCATAACCACAGATATACAACCATCGCCTCATATATAGCAAGAATTGTCGTGTGGGTAATCATCCATTGGAGACATCTCTCACATCTTTGCAAACATAATACATGTTGGTATAAGTAAAAATCTAAACATTACTTCAACTAGTTCAACTCAAGTGTGTTGAACATAGCATATCACCAAACGAAAAACACAAACCTTGTCACCTAGTTCCAAAAAGCTTGAGCATTTTATATTTTAGATCTCTACATCCAACCACGTAGGAAAACAAATGCCAAATATTAAAACAACTCCTTAACTACCATTAGAATACACTTCTCACTCCACCCCAACGTAGTATATAAATATTTCCATACTTGTGCAAAATTATTATTGTGTAGAGGGACGCCATAGAAAAACCTCAAATGATGGTGAAGTAGATGCCATTCAAACTGGTATTCACTATGTCGAATGCTTTCCAATTTCAATGATATCTCCCTAAATCAAATGGTGTACACTTCTTACCTCCCACTACATCATAATAATACTTTCATGGGTCATCGCCTGTGGGAGGCAACATATTAGCCAAATTTATATATGCATGTAGGGGTAAACCCCTGCACCTTACTTGGCATAGCTCAGCTCCAAGTATATCAAATACAATATATCATTATAGGGAGCACAATTCTTGTCACCTAGTTCCAAAAAGCTCCAACATCACATGAAGCCTACAATTTTTCCATCAGCTTCATCCACAGTAATTTCCAATTTCCATGATATGTCCAACATTCCCAAGTGAACCCAAGTCAGGGTGAATTAAACTCTAATTCAAATTGACTTTATTATGTCAAATAAGTTCTAATTTAGGTAACATCGTCGACACTACCATTGCAATATAACTCCTACTATATAGTGATCGCCTGTGAGAGACATCTCACACTTCTTAGCAGATGATATAATTTTAACATAAGAAACCACCTTCACATATCTCTTCAACCGCTTTAACTTAATAAGGTCTAAACATTTTTTAGATAACTTCATACAAAATTAATTCTAAATACCATGAAACTGCATAATGCTATTATTTATACAAGAATCACCATAGGCGTATACGTGTAATGACACTATTATGGGTGAATAACCAACAAAAATGGATAAATATTCAAATTTATAAACACACGTGGTTAGGAAACATGCACAAAAAATTAGGTATCAATATGTAATAAATTGTCAATTGATGCCTTCACATTTGGTAATATAGCAATTTCACAAAACACTTTTAAATGCTAGAAAAAAAGTTAAAATATTGACCCATAATAAGTTATTACCCTAATTGAAACACTCTAAAATTAATTTTATTGAATTAATTTGCTTCAAAATTTGTATTTAAACATTATACAAAGTTTACACTGCAAACTTTATACCTATACTCTTTGTGTATATATATATTGTGCTAAAGATTGTATGTTTAACAGAGCCCGACATTTTCCTTCGAATTTGTACCCATGCCCACCCATACCCATCAGCAACGACCTATGCCCACCCATGCCCACCCATAGCATGACCCGTGCCCACCCATGCCCACCCATGCTATTAAAATTGCCGCCAATGTATTCAAAAATTGTGTAATGTGTATTACCCGCCTACACCAAGTCTTGGCCCACCCATGCCCACCCATGCCCACCCAAAACCCATGGGCATGGGTGGGTTTGGGCATGGGCATGGGTATGGGCACCCAATGTAGGGCTCTGATTAAACACCTTATATGAAACATATAATAACACAAGTTCTGGAGATGAAACTCATGAAAGTTTTATGAGAACACATTATAGAGAGAATGATCATACTCCCATAAATTTCATATACCAATAAATTTATCTTTGATTCACTAGCGTTGACAAAGATTTCAAAAACATTCAGAAAGAAAATCTTCCTTGTTCTATTATTATTCAAATCATGAGTTACAAGACAATAAAATACAATTTGTGATGAGAATCATCCCTCAAAAAAAATTATAGACAATAAAAGAACAAAAATCATCAAAGTCATGAAATGTTGATGAACATAAGAATTCACAAGCTGATATCACTCATCATTTCATTGACTATAGGACCACTTGCTAAATTAGTGGTAATTCTTATTATCGAGTACCCTCTATGAAAAATAAACTTCATGTGGAATGATTTGGAAAAAGGCCCAAGATCGTATGATTTTCGTAAAAAAAAAAACTTCTTCATTGCAATATAATCACAAATTTTTTTCATTGCAAGATATTCACCAAACAAATTCTTGCAGGGCTAGTAGAATTGGAGATTGAACTAGGATGAGAAATCCCATAAAAATTTGATAATCTATTGATACTTTAGAATTAGATAACAAATACATGGAGGCTTAGACTATTTATATGATAAGCCTTTGTTCCTAGGCAAAATTGAATTTTTTTTCCTCTTTGGTGGAAATTTGTCCTCTAAGGGATACAACCCATAATATAGTGAAATCGTATACATTCTAATTTTACTAAGATATGATAATTAGAAAAAATTGACAAGAATATAACCTTGAAGTTACTAAAATAAGCACCAAAAATGATATCTAAAGTATCATTACAATATGCTATTTTTATACAATTGAGACCTATAATACACTTTGTACGTTATAAATCTAGCAATATACGAAATCATTGATTATGTATGCAAAATATTTTCTTTGGAAACTATTTTGAAATGGTTGCCTTTGCAAAAAAGCATGAAATAAATTAGATTATTGGCATATAAAATAATATTAAATTTTATTTAAATTTTAAAAATTTATTTAAATTTTAAAGTTTCTTGGGGTCTAATGCAACTTGGACAAGATTTTAATATTTCTACATCCAGGTTGACCTTCTTAAAAAATCACTAGCACGTTCAAATTTAATGTTATTTTTACAGCAATCCTCAAGTTTAATATAGTTTTTTGGATTTTTTTCCATGTAAGATGTAGTAAAGATTAAAAAAAAATTCAATAGTAAGATTAAAATTTAAAATTTATAAAAAAACCCTACTATGTACGTAAAGAGCCATCAGCGAGACTGTGGGTTCCACGGTAAAAACTTTCTGTAGTAAAAACATATCTCTAACAACGTAAGAAAAAAATATTACGAAATGTTATCAATCCTGAACAAAAAGACTCCCGCCAATCAAAGGGAAGTATCTTTTACATTGGACATCGGGCATTTTCGCTCCAACCGTAAAGTTTTTTGGTGAATGCATAATCTTGTGTAGCAGTTTAGGTAAGACAACTTTTACCATATGCTCAAGGTCATAACAGATGCCAGGGCAATTGTCTACCCCGGGTTGAAAAACCTATATGGCCGTACTCGGTAAAAAGACTTTCACCTTTAACAAAGAAATGAGAGGGATTTTTACATAAGGTCATCAAAGGGAAGGCTAGGTCATTAAAGGTCTACGCTATAACCATAGTCCGAATGATCGATTCCAAGTAAAACACATTGAACGCCCAAGGCAACCAAATTTATTTCTTTCAACCGTTGGTCATACCTAAGGAAGAACCGCAAATAATAATCACAAATAACTCCAACGCGATCACCATTTATCTTGATATGTCTTCACCATGGTAAAAAAAGGCTAAAAGACGTCAAACAGTGAGGACTTTAAAAGAAATCTCGTTCACACCGTCCTATCATCGGAGTGGAATCTCCTCCTGCCTACCAAGGGGCCCCGGAAATACTAAAGAGGATGGAATGTCCTCTAAGACTAGAAACCACCTAGTTTAGGGGACTAGGGAGAACCACTTTACCGGGGACTTGGCGGGCTCAAGGTAATAAAACTTGGACTTGATTCAATTACTCGACTAAACTTAAGTAAATTTTACGGGAGGTCATTAGTGAAATTTACACGATGTGTGTGAAGTCTAAATCTCAACCTTTCTATTAAGTACTCGGGGGGCGAAAACAACCAATATGGGACAAGTTTTCATCTCTTAACTCTTAGCCTTCTAGGTCTGAGCCTAGTCGAAGTCAAAGAATTATTTTGACTAACGCGTGAGAGGCTGGTCTGCGGTTAGCATACTAGAGCCAACAGACATCGGTCAACTTTAAAAAAATAATATGTTTTCAAATAATAGTTCTGAAAATATATTGGATTAATTTAAATATATAATATAAAATTATTATATATGTAAAAATAATAAGTGGCTATAAAAAAATTACGATTTAAATGTTCAATCTAGTGTTTTGACTTGACTAAACACCATTTTAATTAAAATGAGACAATTTGGCCATTTTGAGACAAAAAATTAAGGTGATGTTTCGAGGCACCTTAAAGGAAATTTAAGGCGAAATCCAAGGGGAACTTTGTTCCCATAAGCCAAGTTCCAATGGGGTACATAGTGGGTACATGATAAAGTACCAAAAGTTCCCTACAAGTGTTCCCTCACCACGTTCACATCCTCCGCAATTATTCACCTTAATGTACGCTATTAAGGTGATTGGCAAAATGAGACTTTGAAAAGTCTCATTTTAATTAAAATGGTGTTACTAGCTAGATTTTAAGCTATCTAACGTTCCGCCAACATATCATGGGACGGGATAGAAACCTCAACTCGTGAACTTGTTGCAGCAACATATTGAGTTTAGAATTTAGGAAAATCCCAAGTCTAAAAGACGGGTGTACAATAATGGTTGAGCTTAAAGACGAGAGGGGCCCGTGTATTCATAACATTGCATTTGTTCTATTGTTGGAGTAGAGTTGTTTTCAGGTTGTATGTGATTTTCTTGAAATATTTCATATAAATGTCGTTGGATATTTGCGGGTTGGTAGTCTTTTATAAAATAAAATGCGAATTTGGTTAAAGCCCTGCTTGGTGCTCTTGTACATTGTGTATTATTCAAGCTTTTCAACGAAAAAGTTTTTTTTTGTATGCGGATGTCACGAAGACCAAAATAAGTATTGATACTTATTTTGAATATTTTGGTGACACCTAATAGAAAGCATGTGCGTATAGTTAAAGTTATTTTTAAAAAAATTATGATTTTCTAAGATGTCTACGGTTGTATTGCTAATGGGGTGGGTGATCTTGATGGTATCGGCCTAGTTACCATATATGTTTAAGAATTGGCGCAAAAGCCATTTCGGACCGGTCCAAATTTCAAAAGTATCATCGATGTACCGTTTGTAGTCTCGGGGAGGTCACTTCCCCCTCGGGGAGATCACTCCATTGTAGAGTTGAACACCACGTGCGAACAAAGTTTGCTACCCCTATATTACATGTCATAAATAATTTTAAATTTTACGATATTTTTTCTACATATACACAACCATTGATGGTATCGTTTGTATATTTTTTTGAAATTTTTAGTCTTATTCATTAATTGTAGCAATTTTTTTAGTTCAATTCTGCGTCATTCTAGTTAGAAACGGTATGTTTTATTAAAAAAACAAATCATCAAATTTAGTCACCATTTTTTACTATGTAACATGTACCATTTATATCTACTCATGAAAAAAATTTGATAAAATTGTGACCCATTTTGGTGATGATTTTTACATTTTTTACATTTTTTACATCTAAAATGATCGCACGTGGTTGTTCAACTCTACAATGGAGTGATCTCCCCGAGACTTCCCCTTATATTTTGTAACCACGTGTGTTAGCCGGGTATTTGTTTGGGGGCTATTTACCTAGTAATTTTAAGAGACTCTTTTAGTAGGAAAAAAGCTACTCGGTCTTAATTTCCAGCACCCTATAGGTAATTCTAAGTCCAAATGTAGCCTAATTCTTGGCACGCTATAGTACTTATA
The DNA here is from genome assembly GCA_964035585.1 of Polytrichum formosum. Classification (NCBI taxonomy): domain Eukaryota; kingdom Viridiplantae; phylum Streptophyta; class Polytrichopsida; order Polytrichales; family Polytrichaceae; genus Polytrichum; species Polytrichum formosum. The sequence continues at coordinate 67,076,137 of OZ037936.1, forward strand.
AAACTTAGGCATTTGCTCAGATGGACATTAAAGGTTTTAGAGTAAATGTTTGGCGTGGACATATGCAATGTACATGAGCATATTTGAACCAAACTAGAAAGCAACATAAAACAAATGAGCATAGCAATTGAGTAACCATTCAAATCACAAAAATAAATAAAATCACATAGAACAAAAAACTAGTGCCTCAAAATGCATTACAACTATGGTGAGTGTTCAAAACACTAAACATTAATTACAAATGTGGTGAGTGTTCAAAAACACTAAAGATACTATCAGACAATCATTGCCCACCCTTTATTTATTTCATATGCTTTTAGTGATGATTTCATCACTATATTGTACTAAAAATGTATTATTTTTCATCTGTCTACTAGAAGGACCAGGGATTATACTCATCCTAATATTAAAAAAATTATCCCATGATTTTATTCATATTAATTTATATCTACTACTGAAAAAACGAGGGTTTTCCCAATACCCTATTTTACATATAATGACATTTCAAGCATTAATTGAAGGCTATGGTAGATCCAAGTCTTATATAAATTTTTCCTCTAATTAATAAAATGAACCCTATAGTTTAACTCACGTGGTTTACTACTTTTCGCAGGGTGACCTCCCCGAGTTTGTAGTATAGCAAGTGCAAGTCCTCAATTAAATTATAAACCATCCAAATATGTTATTCTTGTAGAAAAATGAACAAATATGCATAAATCACCGCGAAATTATTATCTATCGATGTTCCTCGTATTTGGCGCCAATAGACACCAATTAATTCAAAGTAGTGATGTGTAGTTAGTTTTTTGCTATCACTTAAAAACAACAACCCAGGGAACTAGGTCACAGGGAAGACTGAGCTAGTGTCTATAAGGGTTAATGTCACATTGGATTAAGGATTACAATAACAATCTAAGTCTTTTACTCCTTAGTTCCTTCAACACTCTACTTATTCTCCACTCTTATGGTTCATTTGTGCTTCTCCAGTCGTGAGTGATTTCTGTCCTATGTGTTATGTGAATTCCTATCACTCTAATTCCATCCTCTAATCAGTCGTGAAGCTCAAGAGCTTGACAAGTAGTCATTGGCAATTTGTCAAGACCGAAGTCCGGGGTAATGTCTTTTGAATGCCACATCATCTTTAAATGTCATGAGTTATGCTTTGCAATAATCTCAAATTAATTCCTCTTATTTTGACTTACAGTCATTCGGCCATTCTTCCAATAACTGTAATCACCATCTTCATCTTCAACTAATCTGGCAACTTGTCAGCACAAACATCCACAAGATCATCTATAATCAATGCATCAACAGTTCAGGCGATATTCCTTAATTAAGGCCTAAATACAGTTTAAGTTCAAAATGATTTGCCTTTGGTAATGTCTTACACTAAGTAGGCAACTTCTCTTTCTTGAAATAGTAATGTCTTTTGCAGCTTATCGCATGCTACTAAATATCTTCTTTGTCTGCAATCATTGCATTAATTTTATGCCAAGTAAAGTCTTCTAACTATTCTCAAACTAAGTCCTACCAACGTAGCCTCTCGGCCCTCACTATCTCTCTCAAGGACAACACATGTAGAGCCTATGGCCTGCCCTGTTTCTTCTCTCACGACTCTACCTCGGCCGTCTCCCTCTACAACTTTCCTTCTCTACTAGGGCTAATAGTCTCCTTTCGACGCTTCCCTCTTGGACTGTCCCTCTCGGACTTCTCTCTCGTCACAGGTAGGCGATAAACTAACAATACATGCAATAGCCCTTTCTTTGACGCTCCAGCTTTACCCCCTTTCCAACATGCGATTGCCTCTCTCAGACTAATTGCCCTTGCTGGTTTCTCTCAAGACTGCTTGCCTGCTCTCAACTCTGGCCTATTGCTTAAGATCTCACTTCCTCGACATTGCAACTTCTCAAGACTGTACTGTGCTACCTTGCCTCCTGGCCTGTAGTCTTCGTCACAATTCTGGCCATTGCCCTTTCTTCCCTTCGTGGCAAATAGCCCTTAACTTCTACATCAGACTGAGAGAAGTCTCTCTCTTGCTTATGGCCATATTCAGACTTCGACCATTGCTATTATAACAACATTACTTATATCTTCCTCGCCCTCTTGGCAGTTGATACGTCTATTTCAATGCTCGCGGCTATTGCCAGAAATCACACAAGACATTACTTATATTCAAACACCAAGATCAACAATCAAGATTTCACTCCAAAAATATCACGACAATTGCTCTTAAACTGTTTACTCCTCAATGTCAAATTTCAAAGGTCTCTGAGAGTCCGAATCCCTCGGCTCTCAACTCTGCTTCTAACTATGCCAGCCTCTTGCTTGGCATCGCCTATTGCTAAGTATGTTGCCTCAATCTCTAAGTGCTAACACTTCCTACAAGCCTATTGCTTCTATCTTGAGACTACTTTTGATTCTACAATGATAAATAGCCTGCTTGGGCGATAGCCTGTCTCCCTCTTATCAGCCGAGGAAGGGGAAGGTGGTTGCAACCGCCTTGGAATGACTATAGCCCTCTGTTCACACTGTAAACTAACTCCTCACTGCCTATTGCCGCTACTTCTTACTAAGTTAGAGATTTTGAGCTTGAAAGCTAGGCGATGGCCCAAAAATTGAGTTTACATGATGGTTTAATACCAATGAGACGAAGGACATAATCAATTCATTTTTTGATAGGGGAATTTTTTTGTAAATCATGTTTTCGAGGTCATGGAGGCCTAGCTCGGTTGGGATGCTAGGATACAGAGATTCTATGTCTAAGTAAAAACATTGACTAGGTTGAAACCTCCAATTCATAAATTTTCTATAAAATCGTTAAAGAACCTATGAGATGATTTTTTTATTTGAGGAGGATGGGTAAAAACTGTAACTGTTATAAGAACATATCGGCCTATAGGATTGAGGTAAGATTCCATTTAATGAGCTTGCATTCATTCACATGTGATTTGAATGAACACATTCTATATATTTGGGCTCTAGAATTTCTTTCAAATAGGATTTCATATGCACAAAAATTAAAGCTCACATGCGAAGTGATTGTAGTTTTTGGTTCTAGGTATGCAACCTCTAAAATCTAATTCAACTATGTTTTTAAGACAAAATGTGAACATATGTGATTGAGTGTTCTTGGATCTCGTCACATGTAACTTGAATGCTCATATTCTATATATGGAGAGTTTATTCACACTCCAAAGTAGCTACAACAAATGCTCAAGAGGCTCTCATATGGGATCGCATGTACGATCTAGCCTCTAAAGGATAATAATTTGCGAACTTCATCAATTGAAGCACAAATAAATAGCAACAATGATGCTTAAGAGGCTTCATGAGAGTGCACATGTATCGAGAATGGTCAACATTAAAACATGAGCCAATGAAGCTCTTCAAGAGGTTTTATGTGAATGAACATGTAACCTCTTATTCTTTATAATGATTGGCAACTGGTTCAATTCAAAGTACAAATATGAATAAAAGAAGATGATCACTGGGCTTTATATGAGTTCACATGTAACTTTTAGGGTCACATTTTGATTGGCGACTAATTTAATTGAGAGCATAAATAGAAAACAAGGAAGATGCTTGACATTAGACTTCATGTAGACTTATATAGAAACTCTTGCCTCATGAGAAGATTGGAAAGTAGTTCAAATAAACCACAAAAAGAAAGCAAGGAGAAATTTCAAGTAGGCTTTATGCAAACACACATATGACGAGTAAGCTAATGCCAAAACCAACAACTAGTTCAATTGAAAGCACAAAAGATATTGACAAGAAAGATGTTTAAGATGTTTAAGAGGTTTCATGCATCTTACACATCTAAGCTCTAGTCTCATACATTGATTGATTACTTAGTTTAATTCAAGTTATAAATGTGAAGTCAAGAAGACGCTCAAGAGGCTTCGAATGTGGACACATGCAAATTCTATCCTCATAGAAAGATGGCAACTAGTTCAATTGAAATCCACAAAAAGCAAGCAAAGAAGATGCTCAAGAGATTTCATGGGAGCACACACGACACCTAAGGCTTAATATCAAGATTTGTGAGTAGCTCAATTTAAACCACAAAAATAAAAGTGAGGAAGATGCTCCAAAGGCTTCATGTGAGCTTACATGCAAATTCTAGCCTCTTGAGGATCACAACTTGGGAGCTCAATCCAACAACCACCCATGCAAGTAAGAAAAAAACCCTAGACCATGGCCAAAAACATAATGATGTTCACAACGCATAAATGCAAAGGGAATGGAAAATTGGAGTCCGACAAACATGCTTGCACAAGGAACAGAATCTAGCACCGCAACTCCTTTGGATTTGGGCGAGATCGCTCCAACCATCCTCGGACCCCCTACTTGCTCCAACAACCAGCAACCTCCTTCACTACAACTTAATCCGAGCTCCCATCGTCGTTTCTGCTTGCAGCTTCAACGACGAGCTCCTCATGTTTGTGACTTGGTGACGCCAATTCAATCGGCCACTTGCTGACACTTAGCACCGAGGATGTTTCGAGCAGGCCTCAGACAGCTTGTGCGCAACCTGCTGCAGTTTCATGACCATAGCCTAGTCGCAATGCAACCATCTTCTACTGATCAAGTCACTCCGACACATCTGCTGAGCTAGATGACATTCTTGATATTCACCTGCATCCCAACCATTTCCGGCAAGCCATAAGGAAATGTAAGCGGTTGATCATAAATGTATTAATTTTAAATCATAAATTTGGAAAGGCAAATTTTATTGCTATGTTTTGGGCATATATCAATTTTTTAATTCTATATAATTTTTTTGGACAACTTTGAGGCACATATGAGTAAAAATGAGGGCATATTTGATTTGTTCCTTTATGTAATTTGAATTGATTATTTAGGCCAAGTAAAGGGAAATCAAACTATTACATTATGTCGCTTAGTTAAAGTAAATTGAAAGTTTTTTTAGATACATTTAATGTGGATTGAGTTATAAAGGTGTATAAGGGTGCTTAAGGTATTAACAATTGATTATATATTGCCGCTATAGATTGTTTTTATAGACATATATAAGATAATCTGAAATACTTTGAGCTTATTGAAGATGTTTTATTTTTTTGTATATTTATGATTTTTGAAATATTCAAGGGATATTGAGGTAACTAAATTTATTTTAGACATGTTTAATATACTTTGAGCTGCATATTTCTTATATTTAGGAAATGGATGTTAAGTTAATTAGGCACATTGGGGTTGATATGAATATTTGTCCAAAGTAAATTAAGTAAATATAGAAATTTTACAATGATAGAAGTTATTTTTTAATCATTTTGCAAAATTTCAAGTATGACAAACAGATTATACAAGTACATTGGGTTGGCAATCCAACACCCAAAGTCTACAAGTTGGAGCGGCCTTAATACTGACACTATCAATGTAGTTATCCATCTTCTAACGCAAATTTCCTAAAAAGCGAACTCTATCCTGCATCCAAATCTTTGGCACCTACAAACAAACCACAAGTAACAATGAAATAGCAAAAGGAGTGTCCAAATTAAGAACGTGTAGTAGTAATTGGTGAGAACATGAGAATTATTTCTCATAAGTTGGACACATGCAATTGTTGTAAGTGAGGAGCAATTACTTTACTCCTAGGTCATTCCGTTTCTTGGCCACTATGCCAACTCAATGTCAGACCTTTCTATTATGTATTTGTGTTTTGAATATTTTTGTGAAGGGTGGAATGATTTTTGGCATTTCTAGATTGTATAGTTGGTGCATGTGTACATGATTATGCTTAATTTTTTGGTTGTTTATTTAGTAGTAGTATTTGGCATTGTTTCATTTGTGGTGATTAAATATTTGTTAGTGTGGTCATGGAATTAAGAAGAAGTTTTTTATTTATTTATTTGATATGTATCACATTTTCTTTAGTTGGTTTTGTTTTTTCATAAGGTAACGTACCTTATTCAATTAGTGGTCTTAATCAACACCTATTTCTAGGTCTTCTAAGGTGTGGAGTAGTTATTAAAAGAACAATGACATTGAGCTTGATTTGGGATTAGAAGTGAGCCACCTCCCATGAAGGTCTTGCCTATCCATCGTGCAGATCACCTCCACAACGTGAGTGATCCTAATCTTGCTAGTTAAGCCAAATATGCCTAGTCAAGGTTGGGACAAGGTTGCAGCCATTTTGGGCGGGCATGATTGCCTCTAAAGTCAAGCTCTATGGTTTAAGGTCGAGACATATACAACCAATAAAATAAGAGAGTTTGCATCTATTTAGGAGGAGTAATAGCAAGGAATTATTTCTCTTGTGAAAAGAAACAAATTCTAAGGAGAATGTGACTTTTATAATAAAAAACAAAAAAAAAAACAAAAAAAACAAAATCATGAATATGGAAATTGCTACAAGTTTTGAAGTGGTAAAGTATAGGGAACACACAGTCGGTCTATAAGTTAACCCATAACCGCTCATCTAAATGCTAATGCTTGGCTACGACAATTGTTAAACTCTTATGTGGGTAATCAATCACAAGTTGCCACCACATAAACCTTAATTACATTCACCTTAAGAATGTAGATCTCATCCATGTTGGCATTACATGATCCTAGTGAGCGGTTAAATGGACTTGGTCGGCTATGGATGCTCAACCTTAAACCTTTACTCTGTTTGCCTAAAAAATATGGATCTCATCCATGTCGGCATTACATGACCCTAGTGAGCGGTTATATGGACCCGGTCGACTATGGATGCCTCAACCTTATTTATAGGCCAGTTGGGTCCACAAACACAGTCTACAAGGCAGCCGTCATAGGGTCACTCAACAAGCAAGCAAAGAGGGGCCTATATGGTCACTTAATGCCTTTAACACTTTGTACTTTGGTAAATCACAGTACCTAGTACATAAAAATTCAGAAAATTATGAGAATTGTTTCTAAATTCCACAACTACATTTGCAGTTCCACCAAAAATCAAGGCTCTTAATTCCAAGTTCAATTTCATAGCAAACATGAAAATCATTTAAGTCACGGTTACCTTAGTGGTTAGAAACACTTCTAACATTTAGTGAGGCTATGCTCATACCTCAATGTAGAACAGGTCGGCTTCGTGTGTATCAAAGTATAATTTTTTCCAAATTTTGATCATTGTGGGTGGGCATCCTTTCAAGTCAACCTTGTCTTGAGTTGGAAAATTTTAATTATTGATTTCAGTTGTTTAAGCATTTTGTCTTTAAAACAACATGTACACATAAAAATGTATACATTTTCATATAAAGGCCTTGTAAAATGGATTATAATACATGCTCTTAAGCAAGGTGGTCAGGGTTTGGTTAACCAACTTGATGCGCACTCAAAAAAGGCCATGATTTCCTTGTAGTGTTTGAGTGGCAATTTCACTTCCTCATTACTTTTTAGAATCATAGCTAACACCAATTGCAGCCATACTTTCACATTCATCACCATCGACCAACAAATCAAATTTTGCCACTGCTGCCAAGTAGATCATTGAGAATTGCCACTTTCCTGACAAATTTTCTGATGTACATTAGTCAGGATAATTCTAAATCAGTATTATTTGAAGCTGAAAATTTGAATCCACAAAATACACTCATTGGACTAAACTTCATCAATTGATAGATACAAAGTTTGTTGACACTTGTGGCATCCTGATATTAGTAATGCCTAGTTCTGACTTGAAAATGGTCATTTCTATGATCAAACAACTCCGATAGATAAAATGGACACTTGAGAGATCATATACTCCACAGAATTGTAAGCTCAAAATGTCATTAACTAAATTTGAGTGCTGAAGCTTGGGAGTCCAGACTAGGTATTTTAGACTTCACCTTACTACCTACAAGAATCACAGAGAACCCCAAAAGATATTCCCCAAGCTCTAAAATTGTTGGTGACCCTTAATAGAGCAAAGCAGAGCTCTCTAAAGTCACCGTTGTCAACTGAAGCATCAAACAATTACATCATCCCATCCTTCATCATTGTTGATAATATTTACTTCCACTGTGCCCTTTGTGCTTGGTACCTGCTCAACACCCAATTGCCACCAAATTTGTTTCATCAATATGGATTACCACAAAAAAATTTCCACATTATTTTTCCACCCACACTAATAGGAAAATTTAGTGTAGTTGCCATAAGAGTATTTAAGCTGGAACAAACTTACTGGGCAAAGACAGCTGCGGATGAGTGATCCTCCCTTGACCTCAGCACGATAGCCAACCTGAGGATATAGTGAAATAGACGGGTTACAATGGCAAGATTGAGTCTGTTATGTTTGACAACAAACCATGTGAAAAAAAAATTACATAGCAAGGTCAGTCATCAAATGTAGCCTGTGAAACTGCTCATAGCATTCTTAAGCATGTGCAAGGACGCTCTCTTTCTATTCTAGCTTCAAGAGCAAATATTGAATGTCCTTATCCTGGAGTGATTATTCCACATGAAGTCGCACTTGAAGTAATTAATAAAAACTCACCTCAGTGGCTCCACCCAGAACTTCCATTTCACAGTGACAGCATGCTCCTTCAAAGCAGAAATCCTGTGCCCATATTTTTTAAGAAAAATTCTATCAGTGTTATGTTCCGGAAAGTAGGAAAACAACAGAGTTCTCCTTCAGATTTCTCATTTCCCCTTCAGAAGTATAAGAGGTTTTCACAAATTGATATATCCATCCCAATAGGACAACCTGCTGATCTTCATCAACAAGAACATGACTGCTGAAAAGAGTGAAAACAAAGTTTTATGTGTTAAATATACTCACAGCATTTACAGCTATGGCTCCACACTGCTCTGCAACTTTGAGGAGATTCTCACCCACTTGTGCTGACACCATCACCTGAACAAAATGCAAGGTTCATGTTGAAGCCATGGAAAAATATACAAGGAGTTCAGAGTTGTATCTCTTCTCTGAGGGATTCATGGTTTATCTTAATTATGCCTTAAATTCATGGGCAACAAATAAGGTAAGTGGGCGTAACTCAGTTCCTTACCTTAATCGAACACCTATATTTAAGTGGTGCGTGGTTAGGTGCAGATCTAAGAATGGACGCCAGAAAGACATGATGTGTTTAAAAGAAATTGGACTACATGCTCAAATTTGTTAACCATTCATTCTAGACTCAATAGTCAACATAAAAATGGGGGGGGGGGGGGGGGGGAACCTATGTGGCCTTCTTATGGCTCACTGTTAGTGGGCTTTGATGATTCAAAACAATTTGAGATTAGCTCCAAAACTTTCTGAGAATGATCCTGGCTTCTTCAGATACATTTGCGAACGCACAGTAATTTCAACCTCACGAATCCAAGTAGTATAAGGTAGAAAACAACAAAATGTAACCACATAAGGCCCATCTACCTTAGGTTGATCTTACCATGGTTCACAAAATTTCAGAGAGATTTGGTAACCAAGCTTGTAAAGACCCACCACCCACAACCCTAAACCTTAAACTACAAAATGCCGAACTTGCCTTCTAAGAGGGAGATTACAACTTCAACTTCAACTCCTATGAAACATTGCCATACATGTGTAATGCCATCAAATGTGAAAGCAATGCAGCTCAAAAGGAAAGCCAAATAGGGTTCAAGAACACATGCTCACAGTTTCTGTCCCTATTCTGAATTTCACAGCCACCTCCTCCCCAAGGTTAACACTGCACATACAAACCCAATAGAGTTATCCTCTAACACAACAAGACTTTTGGTTGGGAGTTGGTTGTTTTGCATACAACATCTTCCATGTTCGGTATGTTTTCAGTGCATGGTTACTTGGAGGTAATGTGTAGGTTTGAAGGAAGAACGAAGAACATCGACATTCTAAATGGGGTCATTGAGGGTCAAAGTCATTTTGGCATGCCAAGAGGTGCTAAAATGACTTTGGCTCTCAATGAACCGGAATGGGTTGCTCTTTACTCAAATTCAAAGACTACCTCCGAGGATGTACTACCACGAGTGAAACTAAAAAGAAATTATTGATATCAAATGGAAAACAACTAATGGAAAATCATAGGGGACCAATTTAACTCCCCACGAAAAGTCTCATGTGTACGAATATCATGTAGTAACCATTAGGTTATTTGCAGCCATTGTGGTTTTGAGGTGTTTGGATCCAATTCTCTTTGCAACCCAAGAAAGTGACAGAAAAAGAAAGGAAGAAGGAAGGTTTTTCAGCACCTGTCCCCCCAGTACATCCCAGGAATCGCACTTTCCTTGAATCGATCTGGCCCAACAGCACCCCGCTTGATGCTGCTGAAGCTCTCGCTCATACACTTAACCCTAACTTCGAGCCGCTTCCTAATTCCTTCAAGACCCTCTCCACCAGTGATCCAATTAAATTTTTAGTGATTATTCGGAGAAGGGAAGCATCAAAGGGTTTAAGGTTTAGGGTTTAGGGTTTAGCATTGCAATGTTTGAAGGACATCAAATTTTATCCTCCCCATTTTTCCTTTCATACTCAGATTCCAATGAAAGTAGGAGTTCCCCATCCGGAGTATGTAAATCAGTAGAACATTGAAACCAGACGTTTCCAATTCAATGATAAGACCATAAATTCAACCAATCGATTCCTATGTGGACAACCAAGTTTCACTTACCTTCAACGTGGCTTGTGGATTGAAGTGTGGGCGCCTGCTGCCAGGGCCTCCACACGGCGGCAGCCATAGCCATGGCTTTTTTTTAAAGTACTGGTCGGCACAAGCCCACACAATTTAATTCCGCAAGGCCAAATAAATCTCAGCTATACTTCGAAATTTTCCCTCAAGTCGTTTTAAGTAGTATACTGAATCAAGGAGCTGATGAAATGTGTCGTCAAAGTCCTGCAAGGATTTGGCATGAATCTTGTGTTGAGCTTTCGAATAGATTATGAGTATGGATATTCTTGGGCAACTGCAATTTAAGTAACAGCTTGGTCACAGGTCATCCTATCCATACTTCGGTTGCGAATTTCGCTTGACACTTTTCTCTCATTACATTGACGAAAAATTGGGAGAATAACCTGGTCCGAGTCCTTCCACACCTATTTTCAGGACGAGTACTTTTATTATGACAGGAACAAGAAAACATGTCACATTTTGAGTAATATTTCAGATGAAAATTGATTATTTTCATTGTAAATCCCCAGGTTATTATTCCATGGCATTGCACACCATTCACCATCATTGTACGTAGGCAGATGACAACATCGGTTTAGTACCTGGTTATTCTTTACAATTGAATTTTTCAATTTTTACTAAAAAAAGAAAAAGACCACACTGATAGCTTAACAGTTAGTCTTGAAATGTTTCCATTCATGATCTGGGAGGAGCTTTAAGGTATGTGCACCTATTGTGGGCAGTGTACCTAAAGGATGCAATCTAGGACTGGTTTTCATCTCTCGTCTATAATCTAGGAACATCATAGTTTGTGTTCATATTTGGTACATTGTCCATAATAGGTTCACATACCTTACTTGGGGATTCATTTGCAGCTGCCGCAGGTTGCCATTAACTTCAGTAGCTGATAAGATTCATTGATAAGTTCCCCCAATTTCCTTGCAGTCACCACATGATAACCCTGTATTGTGGGGTGATCTTATGTTAGATCCCACATTGGAAATTGTTCTTCTCAACTTCTTAACCATGAAGCATAACTTAGATCAGTATTTGCCCAAATTGGTTCAAATTATCTGCACCTAACTTAAGTCATCTCATTAAAGCAGCAGTGGTTTGGATGCATCCTTCGACGCATTGCTAACCAGTTGGAATACATTGCAGATTGAAGATTAAAATAATCTTTCATTTAAGTCGAGTAGTTGGTTGAATTGGATAGGTAGACAGAAATTCACTTATGTCCATATCTATCGATGCACTTGCAATCCATACCCTAGTTTCCATTCGCAGCTTCATAGAAGATCAGTGCAAGCATTCAAACAAGTATCTCACACAACCAACCCCACGCCAAAAGGATGTCGAGCTTCCATAACGAGGGTATAAGTTCATAACTGAACCTCACAACAGGAATTAGTTCTCACCATCGCTGAAACACACACAAAAAGAGCTCCGCAATTTGATGAGGGTTGGAGAGAGTATGCAAATTGCACATTTGTTCATTTTGTGAATTCGTGAGACCCCGAGTTGGGGCTCGTCACGCACACACGGTCAGAAAATCTGCAAAAATGTGCACTAAGATGCAGAAATTCGTTACAATATGTCTAGAAAGGAAGCCTAAACCCTGCATGTTTCCAATCGGGCTATTCCACCTACATTACTCCCAATCTGTGCAATCAGGGTATAAGCTCTCAAACGAAGCACAACCAAAACTACACTCATCATACACACATACACAAGAACTCCGCAAGTTTGATAAGAAGTTTGTAGAGAGAAAAGGTCTGCGAATTGCAAGTTTTTTCTTCTCGTTTTTGTGAATTCGTGAGACCCCTGCCTTGAGCATGTCAAACACACATGGTCAGAAACTCTGGAAAATGTGCACAAAGTAAGATGCCGAAAATTCGTTGCAATATGCCTACAAAAGGAATATGCCTAGACCTACAAGTTTCCAACCGTGCTACTCCAGCTCCATTGCTCCCAATCCGTGCAATCAGGGTAGCACAATCAAAATTACACTCATCATATACACACTTGCACATGCATACACACAAGAGTTCCGCAATTCCGTAAGAGAATTGGAGAGAGAAGGTCTGCGAATTGCAAGTTTGTTCTTCTGTTTTTTGGTGAACTCGTGAGACCCCTGCCCTTGAGGCATGTCACACACAGGTGGCCAGAAACTGTGGAAAATGTGCACAAACTAAGATGCAGGAAATTCGTTACACTGTGTCTAAAAAAGGAATATGCCTAAACCTACATGATGTTTCCAACCGAGCTACTCACTCCAGCTGCATTGCTCCCAATCCGTTGAGAATCTAGCCTCGTCCATTCATTCATTGAAGCAAGCACTTCAAGCTTCCACAACACTACTCTCGGTGGCGGCTACTTCGGACGTCTGCTCGAGGTCTGAGGTGTCGAAGCCCCAGATGGGAGGAGCCTTTGGGAGGCGCGGGTAGTACGTCGGGCCCTTCCTGTTCTTGTCGTAGGGTTGGTGCTTCTTTGGCCGCGACTTGGCATGGTGCGCTGTGGCCTTCTTCTGGGGATGCGACGAACACTCTATCCTGAGGACGGACGCACCGTTGCTGCTCCTTCCCACCGATGCCGACCTCGCTGCAGCGGGCGCAACCAAGGGGCTGTTGAGCAGGGAGGAGGCCAGGGAGGACGCCATAGCTGCGGTTGCAATTGGAGAATGGAGACACCACGCCCCGGACAGCAAAGGGTGTGGAGAATTCTAGTGGAGAAGCGAAGCTCTGTCGCTTACGGGGTGAACCGGTCACCGGATAAGGTCTACCCTCTTCACTGTCCTTCACCTTCCGATGTAAGGTAGATGGGTCTTAAATGGTTACTTTTTCTAACTAGCCCACTTCTCCTAGGATATGAAACACGCGATTATAGCAAATCCAAATCAAGGTCATAGCCACATTCCTCATAATTCTTGAAGCTCATATGAATATCTTAGTCAATGATATCAAAGTGAAGATTCTTGTGCGCATTAAATAGTCATGTAGGACACCCTCCCCCCTAATACTGTTTGATTATGGAGTCTAGAATGGTTAACATATTTAAACACACAGTTCAAGCTCTTTTGAACACATGTCTTTTTAGTGTATGTTCTTGGATTCACACTTAACCATACACATTCAAATATAGGTGTCTAATTAAGATAAGTTACCGAACTAGGCATTGAATCTACATTAGACCAACCCATAAATTTGTGGAGCTAATCTTGAATTGTTATGAGCTATCAATGTCCATTGACATTGAGTGGAGCCATAAGTAGGCCACATAACTAGTCGTATCCAATTGGAGGGCATTTTCAACAACTCTCTTGCGCTTTTCTATCCACATAGAGGACATTTCATCCATGGCCTATAGTTTACATCCATGAGCATACCAAAATTTCCCATAATGGGCAAGAATTAATTGATATCTTGTTGTGGTGGTAGCTCATCATCCACTCTCCTCTCGACCGTTATGTGGTCCATAGCTCCCCTCCCCAACTCCAATTATGTGAACTATTCAACCTAGAATGGTTAACAATTTAGAGCACGTAGTCCAATCTCTTCAAAACACACGTTTTTTTGGTGTCCATTTTTAGATATGCATCTAACCACTCACCCCTAAAATGTATGTGTCCAATCAAGAAGTAACCGAATTAGGCCCGCTCACCTTAAGGTTGTAGGCCTTGTGTGGTCACTCTTCTTAATTGGACACCTAATAGGTACCATGAATTTGGTCGTAGAGTTATGTTTAAAAGGTTGGGAGCAGCCATTTAGTGTTTGGAGGTGCATCTTGTCTTTGGTGTGTTGGCCAGAACTCTTTGGTCCCTACGAATACTTTGGATAGACATGCTAGACCCACCAACCTAACACCTCCCAACAAGTGCCCAATCTCAAGAGACAAACCATTAAATTCATGACTAAGCTCCAGGGAGGTCAAGAATAGTAGGAAAAACCTCTTTGACCTTGTGCATATCTATGTGGTCCCATGAGGAGCTTGACAATGTTGTGGTAGTTGTACCTGTGCCCAAAGACTTTGGCCAGTGTCGATGAAACTTCAAGATGAAACTCCGATCATGTCCATTTTGAGACTTTTGTAAGCTCGATATTGACCCATGTCATGAGAAAAGTGAAGCATTCTTTAATCACATGGCTTGAATGCAAGCTTGTGGTTATACAAATGCAAAAGAGAAATCCGCTTGAAGAAGGTTGATCTTCTGTTGTTTGTGTGCCTTCCATTTCTCAAGGATCTTAGTGTTGCAGTGCCCAACCTACTTGGCAGCCACCTTCCATCTTACATTGGGATCACCCTATGGCACAAATACCGAAATGACATGTACTATAAATTGGACTACGTGTTTAAAATATGAACACCCTAGGTTAAATAATATAACTATAAGGAGTTGTATGATTGTTAAAGAGAAAGGTATCTCCTTTCATAACTTTTGCATCTCAGCTCAGCTCCAATTTTCGTTGAAATGACAATCTTTGTGATCTGCAATTGCTAACTACATGAGAAAAATCCCCATCCAATCCAACGACCGCAATTATCTGCAGAGTTGGAATTGCACATGATAGCCTGCTCTTGTCATGTGAGTTTAGGACTTCACCCACCATATCATCAAATTTACGAGAAAGTTTCAAGTTACACTCAGATACTCCTACTCTACCAAGGTATTGCAGTTACCAGTGCAAGAAAGACCCAGCTGACAAAAATTGAATTAAACTGCACACAGAGTCTTCTTTGATGACTGCTAATCATGTTCTTTGTTCACCACAACTGGTCCATTGGATGGACTTTGGCAGATAGCAATGAATTTGTGCACTTTGAGCAGCCCTTCAGAATGTAAGATATACACATGAAGAGGTTTCCATCTCTGCAAATGATATACGTATCGGTTACCAAGAAACTCATTACTGTATTGAAGTGTTGAAGTAAGAATTGGTAACCCTGCTCAATCCACTCATTAAACATCCAAGTACGTCAGCAGCACAGAGCAGTTGGAAAACATCAAGCAAAACATGTACACAGGACCAAGCATAGGTCTACTATATGAAGCACACACATGGATTTCCATCTCAAAATGATGTACATATTAGAAGATGAAGTGGAAAACTACATTCACAGTAAAAGTCTTGAAAAGTTTTGACAACGAAATCCCAGTAAATCTGTAACAGTGAATGCATGAATTTGTGGCAAGTTAATGTTAATACATGAAAATGTCTCCATCTAGACATTCTTATACTGAATGTCTCGGCAATGTCTTGAAGTAGACATTTGAGACTTGTCTTGTCTAAACCCCTCACAATCCAAATAATGTCTCAAAGTGAGACATTAATTCTCAAAAAACTTGGTAGTGTGTCTTGTTTTCATAGCATTGTTAGTATGATAATAATGCAATTCATGGGTGCGATAGCCCACATGTTATTTTAGAATATTTTATTTTAAATTTTGTTTCCATGGAATCTAATTTTTCCCTAATGGTCTAGAATTTTGTGGTTTATGGTATAATCCTCATTCGTGAAATGATATCAATCATCTTTGAGGATGACATATCTATATGATATCTGAAAGGGTCAACATCATAATTAGGGCAAAAACATCAATACAAAACCATGTCTACAATATCCATTATGGCATGCATAAATTGATTGAATAACCATGGTATACCAAAGTACCAGTTTTTCTCGGAATGTGTCCATAAGGAGCAGGTTATATAACACAAACAAGTACAAATGTACATTGAACTTATCAAAATCCATCCTGAAATTGTTTCTGAAATAAGGTGTCCTTCCCTTCCTTTGATGTTGATGTACCCAAACCCTGCTTACACCACCCAATTCAATACTATCAATAAGATGCAAGAGCAACCCAATTGCAAGCGCTGTTAGTTCAATAACGTGTGAGTCAACCCTTACATGTAACACTATTTACATCCACCAGGAAATGTTCTGGAGGGAGAGTACAGTTTGAGAGTCCATTTTCATAATCTCGCTGAGAAACCTAGTTCACTGATGACCAGACCTTTATTGTTATCGATGGTCCATCCTTTTCGTTTCACCTGCGAGTGACTCTTTCCAATTTTCATACCCGGGCATCGTGTATAATGGCAAGGTCTTGGTCTTGTTCGTTGCCTGCACAAATCAGAATACTCAACTTAGGTGAAAATGTACCACTAACCAATATGGCAATATGAATTCAACAATTTGCACTCAATGCTTGCCTGTCGTGCCACCTAAAACTGTAAGGTCTAATTACGTTCACAATAGGGGTGATAACTTCCACGAGGAAAGATGGAATCTTCAGAAGCGAGGGCCAGAAGGGGTGAATGAAGTTGATCAGAAGCCCTTGGATATGGGACCCATTATGATCCTGAAAGAAACAAGACGGTTAGCTCCAGTGGATGCCGTCTGTATAATAATATACGAAACAGTCGTAACAAATTATTCCAATCCTGGAACAATCGTTTTGAATACCAACCTGATCAGCCATGATCATCAGGTGACCAATATCTTAAGGATTTGGTGTTATCATAGTCCTTCCCATGTTGAAATCCAACGATACGTTTAATATTCCAGAGAGGATTGAAAGTAGAATAAGCAACAAGCTTCTGTGTACTGCCACATAACATTATTCAGATGGACTACCAGGTAGCTACGGCAGGCCCTGTCAACCCGGGTATCTTCCACAGTCAGACCGAATGTGACCATTATTCAGGAATCATTCCCACTAATAAGGGGGCCCACTAAACAATTTGCAGTATATGAATAACGTTATGACAGACTCTATTCATGGAGAATTCCTAAAATTTTCTCTAATTAACAGAACTTGTGCCATCAATTTTATTGTAGCTGACTTAAGATAGAATTTAAGAGTTTGAAAACTCCTCAATCTCCTTATCCAAAAAATTACAAAGTATATTGTCCATAAGAATATTCAGAAAAAATCACAAGTTCATGCTGATCCTGTATTCATGATAGTAACAAAACAGTTAATGTACACTATTGCATCACTGGAAGAAACCTACCTCTCACAGTGCTGCACTAGTTGTGAGTTGCGTGATATTATGCCAATCTTGCCCTTACAAAAAAATAGTACCTTCATTAAACCCATCTTGAATACGACAACTGATGTTGCGTAGCTTCACCCAGCCACCAGCAACTGGTAGTTGGGGTGCAAGCTCCTCTTTGTCCATCTTAGGAATCAGAGCTAGAACTATTCCCAAGGCTGGGAAGCGACGCATGACATCAGTTGGCACAACAACCTCTTTGGAACTCCACAAATCTTGGTCTTAATCCTCCCTTTCACCATGCTCGCTGAAAAACAGTAAGCACAAAGTTCACTAACTTATCCCATAAAAATAATATGCAGCTTCATTAGATGGAAAAGCACCTCCATGCATTGCAGTTTGTACTGAAGTTCTTCACATCATGGTTTGCTTTTGGCCAAAAGGTGAATATAGAAGCCAGAAATAACCCCATCCTAAGGTTCATTCTTTGTCCTGCCAGAACATAGAACATATCAAACAAAACCATAATGGGCACTCTCAATCTACTGATAGTAATAAACCTTCAACAATGATACTAGAGACTTTGTTCTTAAACCCCAGTGCCAAGCTGCAGGCAAATGCTTTAAGTAGGTACTATATGTAACCTTCTGTGTGTAGAGGTATTGTGACAACAAACAAACAGTTGCAACATGTGAAGAGCAGCCCAAAATGCGAAAGGAAGGGACTGTACAGGAAAATAGAGTTGACCGGGCTTGCATCAGTTCCATTCCACACATAGATAACAACGTTGCTCTCTTCAACTTGGTCTTTAACAACCACTACCTGCAACTCTCTTTTGAAGTTCAGCATATGAGCTCTAGACTTCCCCACAGCATCATCCAACCTGTAATCTGTTCGACTCAACCAGTGACAATGGAGATCTAGAAATCATGACTAATTTTTCTGCAGATATACGCTCCAAGTTAAACATACCTATCCAGTGCAAGTAAATCAAGAGTTTACACATATCCACCTCTTCACCTCACCTTGTACATATCCTACCAAGCACTAATGACTCAACTTGCACAGATATACTTTTTGCATAAAATACAATAGAATTATGTACTCACTATGAAAAAAAGCTCTCAAGAAATACAGAATCTACCTTCTTCACCTTACAATACGGGTCAAAGTAGGAACCTTCTTTGATATCTTTTATAAGACCAATTGATTAGAGTTTCTAGGGTGCTCGATTCAACTTCATTCTTGCTCACAATGCGCTCATTCTTGGAGTGTTTGAGGGGGTTTTAGCTGCTCATGTTGTGCTCATTCTTGATTTGAGGTTGTTTCAATTGCTCAAATGGTATTCTTTATTTGTTGTAAGGTGTTGTGAGAGATTCGCTTAGGGTTTGAGGCGCTCATTCTTGGTCAAATGAATTGAGGTTTTTTGTAAGTCATTGTTCACTATTTTCACTAGGGTTTAGTGTTTAGATGCGGTTGGGGTTTTAGGAGTCAATTTAGCCATTTAAAGAAAACTCTTTGGACACTTTGTAATCGATTACCATATACCCTAAAATTAAAACCTTGCATTAGCCCACGAATTTGATGTCTTGTGCTTATTGTGATGTGGTTAAATGTATGAATGTATTTGTCGGTTTGGTTCTTCTCAATGCTATGTTTTCATACATGACAAACATCAACAAACAAGGAATTTCATTTCAATACCACAAGGAAAAAATTGAACTCGTACTTTTTATATATATAAAAAGGTTGTAATCATAACTCTGGAATTTATAATTACCTATGAATGCAGGACAATGGTGATAAGTAGGATTTTCATAATTATAGGGTCCAGAAAATTCAAAGACTAAGGTAAACGGCCCCTAAACAAATACTTGGTTCTCACACAGGTATGCTAGTTTTCTATAGAGGTGCCTTTCAAAGCGAAAGTCGGGGGACTACAAATGCTAAAAGATGGGTATAGTGGGGGAACTAAGGGGAGGTGACAGACATGGAGCGAAGGTGGCACACAGAAGGAAGAGAGTCTTTTGTTGCACATACCAGTTATATAATCGGCATTGTTCTCATCATAAACTTCAGGAGGTTGAATTGTTACATTGAAATAATAAAATGTTGAAATATCATCATGAATTTCAATAAAAGTTGCAATTCTTACATTACTTTGTTATTATCCTATATTGGGTTTCATTTTATACTGCTGCAAAGTGTATTTCTGTATGAGATTGATACATATATCATATGATAACTACATTATTCACAACATATTATATAGACTCTCTATGTGCATTTTCTCAACACACGAAAAAACCAAGACATGAATTTCAAGTCTACTATTGCTGGAAGATTTTTCAGTCGCAACTACAGCAAGCATTGCATACCAGGGTTAAATATAAAAGAATAGATCACAATTCTCAAGGAAACAGCTCTCTTCCGAGACACAATGAGAACCTCAACAAATTTTATCAGATTGTATGATCTGCTACCTGAAACACCTCTTTCAACATATGAATGTCAGAGAGGGAAGTGGCAAGGGATCAATTGACTGACATCAGTACTTCAGTGTGACCAATTGCTCAAGGTGTTCCTCTTGCAATTGCCTGCATAGCACACATTCCATTCACGTGCAGATTACCTGCAGTCTCCGATACATGTGTAAGACAATAGCAGACGAGTGCATGGCCCCAAATCAGGGCGCTAAAGGCTACAGTCATTGAAATTTTTATCATTTCAAAGATACCAAAAAAGCTACACTCAGCTCCCTGTACAGTGGTAAGTAAAAGGCCTGCCGGACCCCTAGAAACAGCGTCAAAGGAGTACATTCCTGTAATAAGAAGAAACATTCTACTTCTTCGACTTCTTGGGGGGGGCGACACTAACTGGGGCGGTCTCTTGTGTAGCTGCTGCTTGGATCTCTGGAATGCCTGAAGCCAAACGCTCTTCCCTCCTGGCAATCTTACGTTCACGAGTAGCTTTGTTCTTGGCACGCCTGGCCTCGAACTGGTCTGACAATGTCTTCTCACGGGCCTTCTCAGCCTTGGACTTATGTATACTCTCCATGAGGACACGCTTGTTCTTGAACACATTTCCCTTCACCTTCATGTACATATCGTGGTACATGTGCTTATCGATTTTCTTTGCATCACGATACTTGCGGAGGAGGCGCCTCAACACACGCATGCGTCTCAACCACAAAACCTAAGAGGGGGAGACCCACACAAACTTGTTCTCATGGGCATCATCAATAATGTCTCTTAATTATTCTTCCAACTTCTCTAGCTAAAATCATATGAGACATCATAGTAAACCACTTCCTCAATTTAGAGTGACAAACAGGGAAATTTACAACATGCTAAGGATGATGCGTTCATCCACTACTTTCTATGCTACATCCCTTTCACTCCTCAGCTAGGGATCATCGACACAACCCCGCTTCAAATTATGAATAAAATATCAAGAAATTCCACTAACAATCCTAGTGATCTCCACTACAAACATTCTCGCTATTCTATATCCAACCCCTCTTGCAACACCCATGTCTACATCATGGTAGGCCGATGCGTCCATCCACTACATAGCTTCTATACGACTCCCTTTCTTTCACAGCTAGGGCTCATTGAGACAACCCCACACCTCTCATAAATTCATTTTAGAAAAAATTCGCACTCACAATCCTAATCTGTCATATATACACCCTCGCTCTTCTTACTCCAAACCCTTTTGCAACATCCATGTTTCCAACATAGGATGATGCGTTCATCCACTAGCTTCGTTACTACAGCTCTTTCACTCCGCAGCTAGGATTCAAGAAATCAAGAAATTACACTCACAATAATCCTAATGACGTGTATTACGTACACTCTTCTCGCTCTTCTTCATCCAAACCCTGTTGCAACACCCAAGCAGAGGTGAAAACATCAAGTTGAGAAAGAAGAAACTCGAGACAACGTACCTTGGTAGGGAGCCTAGCCTCCCTGGTACCACGGCGCTTGCCATAACCAGAGTGACGACCCTTCCTCTTGGCCTCCAGAGAACGACGAGCCCTGGCTCGTGAGTGAATCTTCTGAGGCTTCCTGATTACAAACCCATCCTTGACGAGCTTCCGGATGTTCTGCCTCGAGTTGGCCATAGAAATTTCATTGACCTCATTGGGGTCAAGCCATACCTTCCTCTCCCCACATTTCAACACACTCGCTGCCAGCCGCTTCTGCAGCTTCAGCGACACCATCGTGACGCTCCTCTCTTTTCCTTCGGTTCTTCTTCCTTCACGCCTCTACGCAGCCTTCGAGCTCCTGGCTATGGCGGACCAAACCCTAAAGAAGAGCGCAACAAAGAGGACGACACAATCTCAAAGCGCCGCCCTTACCCCACCCCCTCGACCTCAATCGCGGGTCACCCAATAACTGGTGTTCTCATCGACCGCCCGCGCCCGTTATGTGCCTTTCCAAATTTCACCCTTCAAGGGGGGCTTTACCAGGCACATCGGGGTCGTTCGTATTGGCCCCGAGCCTGGGAGATGGTATAGTTCGCTTGAAGTGCCCGCCACGTCAATTATCTCGATGAAAATTGTCTATATTCTTGAGTGGATGATTTGTGGGCCACATTCATCCGTTAACCTACCTGGCACTATGGAATCCTTACAACGTGTAAGGCCGAAATCCACCGGAATGCTGGATGGATGAAATACTGGTTGCTAAGGTTTCCTGGATGGGATCTTTGCAAGCAAAAAATTCTTAAATGTTGGGCATAAGTTGGAGGGTTCAAGCCAGTCCTGGTTAGGTATCGTATTTTACTTATTACCATTCGGGCATCTATAATGAGGATTTCACAAATCTTTCGATAACCAATGGGTTATGGGTGCTTGATGGTATTTTTGTTTTTGATACCATTCAGATTTGTATGCCACTCAAGAACCTTCATAACTAGGAAAATTCACCCTAGTATCAATATAATTTAGAATGATATTGACTGAAATAAGAATTCATTTATACAAATATTTGCTCACCTTCACATACCCATCAAATATCAATATTTGATTGGTATTTCAATTTCGATGCCCACAGGTAAGTTCTTTAATATCATTATCGATTTTGAGTATTGGTACCATGTATTCACATATTTACCATACCAACTAGAACCCCATGGCCAGGGAAGGGAGCTCTAGATTTATCTAGAGTTACTTTTGATAGCCATGTTTTCCACTCTTTTATAATAATTTTTTTCATACATGTCAAGCCTTCACGTCTTGTTCTCATTTCAAATTGAAATTTTTCTAAGCGTATGGTTGTTTTTTCATCCACAACTTCCATGCAAAAATGTCCTCTTTTCATCGATTACTTTTCATCAAAAATTAAAGTAAATTAAATTATGTACGGAATCATATTGTACCATGCATGTGTGTATGGCATGAGAATTTCTTTGACAACACTCTAGATGAATCTAAAGAACACTGGTTCAAGCAAACATCTTCATCAATTCTCTAGATGAGTTTGCCTATGTTGTTGAAACAATGAATGATTGGACATGAATCATCCATCCAGCAACCTGGGGTTTTGTTATCCTTACAACATGCAAGGCCAAAAGCCTTGGGGTGTGCCTCCATGGAGCTTGTACTGGACCTAGGCAGGTGGAGAATGTTGGATGGATGAAATCATGGATGCTTAGGTATTCTAGATGGGAATCTTTGCAAGCAAGTTGTTATTTAAATTGGATTTCATGCAAACTTCTTCATCAAGGCAGCTTTTGAGATTTCTTGTGGAAGGAGTCACACTTGACAAATCTAGTCAACTCCTTCATCGCAAGTCCTCGGAAGCACAAGTTCCTCATGGATTCCTCTGCACATCTTGTGATGTCATGAAGTTGGCATTCTCCTTGTGCAGTATTTACCTATGAGCACATAAAATAATCTTATCCAGTACATACTCGAAAGTCAAACATTTGGAACATGGACATTTACATTTGCAAGTTCAAAATGTCTTGATTATCTTAAACTTTGGATATTTTGTCACTTGGACTCAAAAAGAGGGAAATTGTGTGAAGGACTACAGGTTGTAAGAGGATGTGTAACTAATTCCAAACTCATTGTATAAGAAATGTATCCAAGTCAAATTTAAACATCTCAATTTGGAGTTCAAGTGTCTGCTAAAAGCAATCGAAGTTGATTGATTGAAGGATTGGTCTTTCCCATATTGAACTTGAATGCCATATTTAAGGCATGTTTGGTTTGGATATGGCCAAGACTACTGAAGATAGTATATGTTTACATTAGACAACCCAAATGCAAGAAAGTTTGCGTTCTCTGTCAAGTGATTGCAGGAGTGTTCTCCTTCAATTCAAAGTAAAATCTTATGGGACTTGCACTTGTCTATTCTTGAAATATTAATGCCCAGTCAGGGGAGGTCTGCATGTATGTAGATCAATTTGGCAGATCAATAAGTTCCGAATCCAAAGATCATTTGGAACTTGAAAATATGCAGAAAACTGCTGTGTTTCTAACTTCTTAGTCATACAGAGATGGTGAGTTGGAGTACTTCTCAACCCCAAAATACCTCCAATCAAATATCAAAAAGCCTTGAGAGCAACATTTCAATAATTACAAAGATGATGTTAGCAGATAGATTCACTCGATTACCAAGCAAAAGAGAATGACAGGCAATAAGACACCATGATTAACTTATGAAGTGAAGTTTCTGCAACCTCCCATAACTACAACTAGGTCAATGGGCCATTGTCAAGCGCATATCCTTAGTCCAGTTCATATAATATTGGGAGAAAGTGATCTGCACACTGAAAGTCTTGACACATGTTTAGGAATTTGTGGAATATGCCACTTTAACGTTTTATAATTGTTTGGGCACAACTTTTGACGATGGGATCATGAAAACTACTGTAGTGGTTCTTTTACATACCTGACAAGAAAATATTAAGCAAAGTTCAAACCATGCCATAAATACAGCCTGCAGCTGAGGGCACTGAAGACCATCTCACAGGGATAAGCAAGTCTCTGAACAAATGCATGCAACTGCAAATTTCCTACATCACTTGGTTTGCTTTGGCAAACTATACATTGTTGCAATTGATGAGTTATCAAACACATTCTTCACCATGCACGAAGATGCATGACACTGGAATCTCTTCCCTCGAAAACCTCCCAACTCTAATTTACACTCCGAAAATGATCACCTTCATTTGCAGTTGCTGGCACAGAGCTTTATCCCAAAATCACATGATTAAATAGTGCCATTATAGACTTGTGTTGACTAATACCTTCATGGTTCCCAGTGGTTTGGTGCTAAGCAAACATCTTACTGTACCGCTGTCCTGAGTTTTGGTGCACGATGTACTTCTCAGAGCATGCTGTGCATTCCTCCATGAGGATCAAAATCGAGTACGAGATTTGCAGAACTCTTGGAAGCAAAAAGTATTAAAAAGACGAACGAAAAGCAGATACTTCCGCAGTGTGTGTTTATAGATTGATGCACCTGCATTGCTCATGTTGATTTGCATTGGGCGAAACCCGCTCCATCTACACATTAAACTGGCTGCACGGTTTCTTCCTTCCTCACAAGAAGCCGCAACTAGTCTCTCTCAATGAGAGGCATGTGCGGAGATGAAACACATGATGTGGTGTGTGAATTACTGCAATGCATGGAAACATTGGTGCATGAGATGTAGTCGAATTCGTTTACGCAATGTAGGTACCCAAACCACTCGAGGTCAACACTTTGGACCACACTGCCACCTTTGAACTGAAGACACAACCCACTATGTCATTTCTAAACTCTGTGTCTCCCAAAATCGAAAAGCTGCAAAATGGACAAGTACGATGACCGTGACAGATATTGAGCCACCTAAAAAGGTATGTGGGCAACTCTACTTATGTTGCTTAAAGTGGAAAACGGTGCACCATTCTCTCTAGCACATCGATGATGCTCACTAAATAGGACTAATTAACCTTGCAGTTTGCTTTATGTGAGAATAAATCAGTCAAGTGTTCTTAGAGCGTTGCCTTGCTTTGATCTGAACTTCTCACAACAATCTTGCCAGTAAATAGTAGTAGTGTGAAGGATCGAGGAATTTCAGAATACACAGGGATAAACATACTGTGATGACTGACTTTGCATTGAGGAATGTTCCCACATTAAAAACTCCAGAGTGGATTTAAGTATCATCGAAGAGGAGGCAGTTGCACAGGCTGATATACTGGACAGTATCTCATGCAATTAAATCATATGATGTCATGTTCACACAACGAGATGTGGAAGCTTCTTACTCTTATATGGTTCTGTATTTTATTCATGCTGGTTACGGCCTTGTATGTATTTGCCTAATTCTAAAATTCAGGCACAGGTTCAGATCCAAAGCTGCTTGTATTACCTCCTATATGCATGTATCCGCAGCAAGGCTCAACACTACAATTAGATAATGTGAGGGCTGTACACAAACGGAAGTCTATAGTCCGACTCAAGGCATCTATGCAAATTGGGTTTTATTTCATTCAGGACTGCTTTGTAAAAAAATATTATTTCTCCATTATGATATATAGAGATGCCGTACATGCCAATTAAGTTTGGCATGCATAGGAGTTTCCTGTCCAGATGTAACCTTTTGTGGTGACAAGTCCGAACTGCTAGTTGCAGGATGATGAGTCAGATCTCTCAGCTTATTGAACTGGTTTAGCAAATTCATATAATGCGACAAACTTCCTCTTTTTGATCGTAACTACAGATTGGAAGACATTACCGTGAAGTTGGCATATACCCATGATAATCTGCTGATACTCTATGGGCAGATGAATATTTAGACCGTACAAACTATTGTTGTTGGAAGTATCAACATGTGTATTAACATCAGGAACCGAGAAACAGTCATCTCAAATTTCTGATGCCAGGTTAAAACAACCCCAACCTGGGATGGAATTGGGTGGATTGTGTAGTACTGACTATGTATTGGCATGAGAACTTTCTCAAACTGCTAGTGGACTTTGCGATCCTTATGCGATGTGGAGACGTTATACCTCTGAGAAAGGGCTGGATAGATAACAGTAAAACTGTGCCTTCAGACTGACCAGTTGTGTGAGAATGATGACAATTTTCCCCAGCGAGCTTGCATGTGATGTATGAACTAATTCGTTTTCTTAACAAGCAAGTACCACACCGATAAAGCTTTACAGGTAAAAACCTGGGGAGGCATTTGACGTCTGTGCATCTCCTGGGTCAATTAGTGAGCTCAGGACATACCTATAATGATTCCAGACGGATTGACTTGACAAGTGTGCTCCATAGATACCTGACATCTTTGCAAGAATGGCTTTTGAATCACAAGGAAGGGAATGTGGGTGCACTGAGAGAGTATCAAACGTACCTGAACAAGCTGAAGATTAAAACACCCAATGCTTTGGTCACCTCTGCTCATGGCCTCCTGGTGCCTTTCCTTGTTGCTGCTGCATTTGCTGCAAAAGAGCAGCTGCTAACTGAACTGTTGCTTGAAATCTCTTATTTTGCGCATCAGGGTCACCCCCACTCTGGTTTTGGAAACCGCCTTGTTGATCTGCACTACTAGCATGTGCAGATGCGTTTTCCCAAATACTAGCTGGAATCTGCAAAGGAGGTTGTTGTTGTGGTGGTTGTTGTTGCTGCTGCTGCTGAATCATTGAAGGTGGTTGAGAGCTCCCATGAGCTGGAGATTGTGCCTGATGCTGAGGGGGAGGGCCCTGTCCCCATGAAGATTGTGGGTATTGGCCATAACTAGGAGGCTGAGAATGAGGCTGTTGAGAATGGCCATTAGGGGGGAGCTGTTGTTGCTGCTGCAATGGTGGTGGGGACTGATGCACCAAGCCTTGTTGAGGCTGGTGGGGTTGAGGTGGTCCACCAGATGCTTGACCACCAGGTTGATTATTGTTCTGTTGATAGTGTTGCTGTAAAAGCTGTGCAGCAGCTTGTTGCTGGGCAGGCTGCTGCTGGCGCTGTGTGAGCAAGGCAGTAAGTTGTGCTAACTGATCACTGGGCAATTGAGGAGGCGCTCCCATCTGCTGCTGTGGACCCCCCATTGGCTGCTGTGGTGGCCTGGGCATTTGTGGAAGTGGGGGAAACTGTTGAACCCCAGGAGCAGAGGGACCCGGGTACCCCTGCTGCTGATGTTGCTGAGGTGGTCCAGAGAACGTAGGTGCTTGGCCTGCCGTAGGAGGTGGGCCTGAAGGAGGTAACCCTGATCCATGCGTGGGTGGAATGTGCATTTGAGAACTTTGCTGCTGCTGCAGTTGCTGGTGCTGCTGGGAAGGATGAGGATTATGCTGCTGCAGTTGAGGTTGGGGCTGTGGAGGTGGTTGGGGTGTGTACATACCTTGATCCAAGGCCTGAGAGTGATAACTTCCCATCCCTACTGGTGGTCGCTCTTGCTGGCTTTGATGAGGAGGCCAGCCCTGTGGAGGTCCAGATGGGGGATTGTTCTGTGGAGGTCTGAACATTGGTCTCATGTCGCTTTGAGGAGGGTTAGCTCCTGCAGGAGGCAGTGCCCCTTGCATTGGTGTGCTTCCTACCGGCATACCTGAACTTCCAGGAAAAGGCTTCAAGCCATTTGAAACAGATGTAGACCCTGTGTTAACCTCAGTGCTTGGAGGTGCCTGACTGTTATTGGCCTTTGGAAGTAGGGCAGTAAGAGAAGCAATAAGCTCAGGAGTCAAGACACCAGGTAACCCAGCAATGCTTGCCAACTGCGCTTGTGACAGCATAGGACCATTGTTAACATTTGACGGTGTTTCATTTCTACCTGGAGATGGGATAATTCCTGTTTGTGGTTGCTGGTTATGAGGAAGAGATTGGTGGGAGCCCTGAAAGACATTAGATTCTTGAGGAGGTGCATGCTGTTGTGGTGGCAATGCTTGGTGTTGTGAGTATTGAGCCTGTGGACCTGGTGCATGCTGAGATGGTGCATGCTGAGATGGTGGCTGCTGCTGTGGAGGAGGAAACGATGGAGGGTGTTGTGCAAGAGGGGGAGGTTGCTGTTGCTGGGGTGCAGCTGGATTGTAACTTGTTACAGGTGCTGGCACTGGTTGTTGGAATTTCAGAACAACACCAAAGAGGCAATTTTGACCAGGAACCTTCAGTACTTTCTCTGAAAACTCAGAAGGGGGTACAAGAAAAAGGGTTGTTCCATCTGCCAATTTCGCTACACCAGCACGATGTTTTTCACCCAGATAATGCATGAAGTCCTGATAGGGTGGAACATCAGGATCACCCTCTGGAACAAAGAATACAACACCAAAATCACCTGCTTGATAGACATGTTTTGCTAGCATGTCAAGATCTGTGCGCGCAGTGCAGTTCACAACATCCGGGCTGTCACACACCACAGCCAAAGTTCACAAGGTCAAATACTTTCCCTGAGTGGGCATGTAAAAGAAGTCAACTTTGTGTATCTTCAATTGTCTCCAAAACCATCAAATATGCAACTATGATACACTATCTCATACTGCAATGCTTTTAACATAAATGGTAACAACCACATATTTAATAAACATAAACTACACAAAGCCTGCAAGTAAGACTTACACAGTTGCATCGATTCCCTTCCCTACTGGCAGGCAACGAGCCCGACATACAGGAGTGCCACCTTTTGCAATAGTGCCATGCCATTGCCATCCCTCTGGACCTTTCACTGTCTCTATGTCGTGCTTCCCATACACAGAGGCAGCAGGAACTGAACCAGGAGCTGAGGCATGACCACCAATAAGTGGCCTGCTTCCAACAGGTAATGCATGACTACCATCTGCAATTGGTAGGCCTCCTCGAGGTCTACCTCCCAATCCCTGATTATAGTCTGGTGTGGCAGGTGCACGGCCAGTCTCATAACTGTTCAATGCAGCTGTTGGAGTGTAAGTTCCCCCTTCAGATCCTCTGTGCTGCCGCTGCTCATAGCGTGGGTCAAAACCAGGTGTATCTGTCTCACCTCCAGCATACACACGTAATCTCTTAGAATCCCTTGGTACAATATCTGCATCAGGAAGGTCCCATCCATCATCGAATGTTGATCGGCTGTCTGGTCTGCTACCCCTGGGGTATTCTATATCTTCCAAACGAGTGCTTCTTCCAGAGACACGCCCCAAACCAGGCACGTGGTCAGAGTTCCTTGCACTACCCCGTTCTAAGCCTAGACCAGCCATCAGCGCATTTGGGCGGTACTCTGGCCTGAGACCACCACCCAAGCGAGTGGTAGGACTTGGGGTAGGTCTACCAGGGCTGCCAAACCTGTCACTCTGTGCTGCAGGAACTCGTGGACCTCCTAGAATATCTGTTGGGTAACTCTGACGTTCACCAACTCGCTGTGATGATGAGAGGGGAGCCTCACGGGGGCTGTCAATGGGACCAATCTCACTCTTAGAGTATCGAATATGGACTCGAGGGTCATCAAAAAGTTTGCCATCCAAGGCATTTTTAGCCCGGGTGGCATCTTCAACAGTTTGGAACTGTACAAATGCATATGTACGGCCTGGAAATGTCTTCACGCGGTCCACCTCACCAAAAGGCATAAAAGCCCTTCGCAATGCATCCTCGTCCACTTTTGAAGGAAGAGGAAAACCCACCCAAAGAACCTCACTTGGACCTCCATCTTTATCAGCTTTCCCCCGTCCGTCTCCAAGATTACCTCCAGCCCCCTGTATAAGACCAATAAGATCAGAAGAAACCCACAATCAGTTAGCAGGAATTTCTAATTCATGACCCACAAACTTGCATCAATCCAAATAAGCAGACTCAAACAGGGCTATTGTGCTCTCAAGATATGTGAAGTGCCAGGTATACAGACCTGATATCCATGTTGAGATCCATGATACCCATCTTGTGAACCCTGATGCTCCCTAGGATTACCTCCTCTTTCATCGCCTCTTATGTCCTGCTTCAAATGTCACCATATACCAGTCAGGACTAGGAAGCAATAATAAAAGACCCCAGGACCATGTGCAGACCATACAGACATAAATCTTGAGTGTCCTCAATAAGTGAGTGAAGAACTGCTATCAAGCTGCAGGAGACCTCACATATTCTCCTCTTGCAATACATACTTCACTTTAATCTGCCCTTACCCTTTTTGTGGGTTGGGATCGGCCATAATCAACACGTAACTCCTCATCCCCAAATCGTTTTCTGTTGAGAGCCTCTACTGCACCAACAGCATCCTCAATGTTAGCAAAGTCCACAAATGCACAGTTGCGCTCTCGCAAAAGTTTGAAGTCCTCCAGCACTCCATGCTTTCTAAATTCACCCTCAATCTGCTCCTTTGTTACATTTGGGCTTATACCTCCTACCCAAAGATGCCGACTCTGCTTCGCCTGCATGCAGAAAAAGATTTACCTCGAAGTCACAACCATGGCAACACTACACTGCAGGACCATTGCAGCACATGTACAGACTAACTGTTGATTAGAAGGCCAGAGTGACCACTGACTACTTACAGACTGTCTTATAAAGTAATGATTTGCACCCAGTTTTGTAATAATAGAAATATATGTATTTACTGCAACTATGTCAGCTGCAACTTAAAAAGAAATTATATCTCCGGTGTCAATTAGAGCAACTAAGGAAATTATCATTAAATGGTCCCCATTATTCCCAATCTATGCTAACTACAGAACTGAATCCTCTCTCGATGTCACATGTTCAGTTCCCAGTTGAAGAAAGTCGTACTCTTGCTTCAACATGTTCCTCCATATTTTCGCCGTAAGCAAAATCAGCCCCTCGCTCTCTTCCTGGCTCAGATTTCATCATACGCTGGACAAAACAAAGGTTCAGGGCTCTAACCACAATCAGAAATGCATGTCATGATTGAGGCTCTATTCTCCAACTACTTAACCATGTTTAGTGAGGTATTTCTCATATTATCAATGGCTGCCGATTCTCAAAGATTTAATATTCTTATTGCTAACTGGTTTTCTTTAATGTAGGACATTATTCTCCATCTTCCCTACCCTAAGGATACATTCTGGCCAGACAAAATCCTTGATAGTTGATCAAAAACGGCATAAATGTACTGTAGAGAGAAATCATGCTCACCCCTTTGGCATACTCAATTCGTATTGCCATACCACCCAAAACAAAACCTTGCAGTCGATTCTTTGCCTCGACAGAATCATTTTGATTCCTGAAATTTACAAAAGCATAATTCCTGGTGGAGTAGACTGTGACATTGTCAACCTCCCCAAATTGAGCAAATTTTTCAGTGATCATTGCCTCTGTAACATCTTGTGAGACATTTCCTACCCACAAATGCCTGGAAGGCGGTGTGTCCTCATGATCATCTTTACTATTGTGTGCAGGACGAGATGTGGGAGACGTCAAACCCTGTCTTCTGTCATCAACTCGTGGACCATAATCCACAGGAAAACCACCTCTCAATGGTGGGGTCCCCTGCACCATGGATAGAAAAACATGTTAATAAATATGAGCAACCATCCAGTATCTGCTATTATGACTTATCGCACATGAATCGGTTATGCATCAACTACAAACATGCCACTTTAATATGCTATGAAAAATACAGGTAACAGTTCAACTGCAGTCTCAAAGAACACATCCACCATCCAGAACCATAATTTGACTAAGAGAGTCAAGAGAAAGAACAAGATGACTAACTTGACCTTAATGTCCTAACCTCACATGCAGTAGAGTATTACTGTATTTTTAATCCAAATTATGCTCCATGTCCAACTAAACAAAATGCACTCTAATGTAGATGAAAGAAATGTGATTGAGCACAAAGTTTTCAAGAATCTAGATCTCTACTTGAAGTGTTTGATGTCTGTGGCCCATGGGAAAAATGTCCAAACCCAGCAAGGGCATGAGTATGAAAAAAGTTCCAGTTATCTAGCTCTAAAGTAAGCACTTTCCAGTTCACTTGTAATTCAAACATATCTTTCCCATGGTGCAAGGCCAATCTCCTCTGCGCTACTCAAGCCTATAGCATGCCTTTTCTCTCCAATATTCAAGCATCAGTATCCTGAGCCCAATTTCCCTCCGACCCTCATATAACAAGGTCAAATTCCAATGAACATGTAGCCTTAGCCAGAATGTCATTCCCTTGTAGAAACCTAGTCGAGGTTGCGCCCACGATCACGAGCACTATATTGTGTATTCCTACGCTGTGCAACCCCCAATATGTCATGCTCGTCCATGTAAACGTATTGTTAATAAAGTTAAATTCATCATCCTCAGGGTATAAGGTTGCAAGGTAGTAAATGTTCAACGTTCTCAAGTATAAACTGACCACTAAAAAGATCAAGCAAAGAGTCCTAGCTCAAAGAGTAGTTCGTCACATACCGCAAACGGAGGACCTCCAGGCCGGCGTGCCGCCATTTCTCCGTTTCCAGAGGCAGTTCTGAGCTGCATAATCCTATTCGCGTGCCCTAGCTCGGCCACATACAGCCTCCTACACATACCACAAGATGCACATCCCTTCATTATTGCCATACTGAGTGCTCAGCACACCACACACAGAGGCTAAAGGATTCCACGGCAACCACCAGCCCTCTTCAACCAACGATAACTTCTAATCTCCAAACCACCATTCCACTACCTGCACTACAATCCACCGCAAAAGAGCGCACAAACTCGTCCAGACCAGCTCTTCCTCACCAAATTCCACTAGAACCAAGACACCGAAACCCTAAAGCGGCAGCAACGACACTCCCAACTCCCAACCCAATACCAGCCGCCCGACAACATCAACAGACGTCGAAACAAAGCCCCATCCCTATCAAAATGAATCACCGATACAAATAACTTACTCCTCAAAATCTCCAAGAAGAGACAGCGATACACACGAAGCCAAACCCTAGGGTATAAACCCTGCACGCGACACTCGAGTGGAGACGACGCAGCGAAAAGAGAAGAGAAAACTTGTTGTACAATGCAGCCAAAATGATTGAGAACGATGATGAGGGCGAGGTCAGGGAGCGATAGAGGTGATACATACCCGATGGAGTAGCGATGGCGCCTCCAGTATCGCCGGTGAAGGGACGGGAAGAGAAGAGAAAGAGAAGAGAAAGAGAGAAGGAGCGCACAGAGAAGCACTGAGAGAAGAGCGGGAGCGAGTGAAAGCTGCCAAGCCGCTCACGCCGCGCCCCCCAAATTAGTAAAATCTTCCTTTTCCCCCTTCTTTCGCCGGAAGGAGTAAATATGCCCCCTTCCCGGGGTGAATGCAGGTAATTTGTGGAGAGTTTCTTTTAGATTTTTTTTTTTTTTTTTTGAGACAGAAGGCCGATTGGCTAGCGCCAAAGCACAGGAGGCAGTTGACCATCTGGCAAGTTTTTCCGTCAAGTAGAGAGGAGATTTCACAGCCGGGAATCGAACCGCCAACCTCTTCCTTAAGATTTGGGTATCTCTCCAACATCATCCGACAGTTTAGGGTCGTCTCGGACCGATTTCTTTTAGAAAGTAAATGAGCATTTATTGCATTGCTTAACCCTTGTTAGACTTATTTGTAAAGTGAAGGAGATGAAAGCATGGGTTTAGTCCCAAACCTTGAGTTTATGAGAACTAACACAAAGTCACCCAAGTTTTTTTAATGCTTTAAATTACTATACACAAAAAGTGGTGTCGGGTTATTAAAAACCAGCTTTCTAGGCATGTCCTACTAGGATGGGAGGGTCAACCTAGTCTTGCATAGGCTGATCCGGGATTTAGGACCGCGGATCCCATGCGCATGTCATATTTTAGATCTTAAATTTTCTCAAAGTTTGAGAGGTGGAAAGAGGAGGTTCCAAAAGTTTCACCCAACTTTCAAATATGCTTCAATGTATGACAAGCTAACGAGCTCTTAATAGAAGGTTTTCTCAAAGAATAGTCAAAGCCGTGGTTTCATCCCTCTTTGAGGGACTTTATGGATAGCTTTTGTTATCCCTAGGGTTTTATGTCTTTTCCAAAATCGTTTACAAAGTGAGGTTTGCAAGCTTGCTTCATGAAACATTCATAAAGCAAAATTGTTGACACAAAAGTTGAAGGACATATCCATTCAATTGGACCTTGTATATTATAAGGTCATAAGCTGAAACTTAAGGTCATTTTCATTTAAAGAAGACTAGATTAGTTTTCCTATATATTTTGTAGATATGTTCATCTTATGAAGACTTACGAACTATTTTAGAATGCATGAAAGAATATGATCCTATTTGTAGAGTGTCAACAATATTTGTTTATGAAATCAAAAATTATCATTTAGATCATCATAGTTGGTGTTTTGTTTCTATCTTATATGCAACATACAAAACCACAATGGTGATATACGTACCAAATTTGAAACCAAACTAAGACAATTACCATTTCTTACTAGTTATTTAAGTATTATATATATATATATATATATACACACCCATGAACAAAAAATACATTGTATTGACCAACATCATCATGTTATGACAA
This sequence comes from Polytrichum formosum, assembly GCA_964035585.1. Classification (NCBI taxonomy): domain Eukaryota; kingdom Viridiplantae; phylum Streptophyta; class Polytrichopsida; order Polytrichales; family Polytrichaceae; genus Polytrichum; species Polytrichum formosum. Next base: position 67,111,113 of record OZ037936.1, read on the forward strand.
GGTTATAGTGGACCACAAAAATAAGGGTGGAAGATGTACCATGATAAACTACATTTGGTTTTTTTTGCTAGCATATGTTTTGTTGAGATGCGGACATGAGGGGGCTTCCTCGAATAATGGGTGACAAGAGTTGATGCCACATCGGGTTGCTTGAGTGAGTGACACGTCACGGTGAACCAATCGGCACATGACAATCTTTCCACAAATCTACACAGTCATTGGTCTATCTAGCATGATGTTCGGTTGTCATGTGGATGGACCAAAGTGAAAGATTAGTACAAAGTATCATGGAGATAACACATGGGCTACACTATAAACTTGCTAACCAACTATACAACATACTAATCACTCTTTAAACCTTAAATTATCTAGCTTGACTCGTGTTGTCCCAACCCAAGAACAACAAAGGGACATTCTCCATCCCATGTGTCAACCCATTGCCCAATATTTTGTGGTCCTCTCCCATTAGCTCACCGCCCGTCACCCACCACTTGGCGTGAGATGGCATGTATAGATAATAGAAATATGCACGGGCACCAAGGGCCCACCTAGGTACACCAATTATGGTATTTAGTGTCACTTATAGTTCGCAGTTACGCATTGCTATAACATTTTATTGTCAGTGTAAATTTTCATCAAGCAAAGGTTTTAATGTTTTATAATGACTAAACAACCAATTTGATCTTTGTTGGTAAAAAATGAGATCAATAATAATAATAAATTATAGCACAACGTAACTCCAAATAGCAAGCGACACTAAATACCATGAATGGTGTAGTGTACATTTACTGCAAAATTGGTCTATGCATGGGAAGTGATGTAGATCCTTCAATGAAAGTTACTACACTGAGACTAAGAGCCCGTGACCATTACACTTCAAGCACTCTCATTTGTGGAAAGGTGGAGCCGGTCCAAGTTCGCTTCACACGACGCTTGAGGGACCAACGGAGTATGTGAATGCATGATGGATGTAAAGTCTACATGGATTCCTACATGGCATCGAATAGATCATGTTTCATGGTCACTTGGACTATTTTCAAAAACCACCTCTTGGAGGTAGGCCCAACACAAAACTGGGAGACCATGGTACTCCGCACACTCACAACTGTTGGTTAATTATATTTTATCATGCGTGAGGACCTGCATGAATAAAAATTCATTGAAATAACATTTGGTTGAGAGCCCGGTCACATATGACTTCACACTATACTTGAGGGTCCATGACCGCACTACATGATTTTGGAGGTGTCTTGGGACGGTCTTTGGACACTTTCATTTGGGCTCTCACAATTTCATGGTCACGGCTCTTGGCTCGTGTGTGAAGTGGCCCTAACTCCTGAGCGCCTGACACATGGTTACTTATCGCGGGTCCCTTGATCAATGGCATTCCCCCAAACCAAGACCAAGTATAAATATTTGATGATTTGACAAATGATAAAAAGAAGAAGAGACGTGCTTCTTGATCTCGGGGAGTCAACTAACGATGTGGATAACGTAAACGTTGAAGGAAGCATTTACAAGCCATGTTTGTGAGACAAGTATTAGGTCAGCGCACATGGCGCCGGTCCGCCCCGCCAGCCGCCTGGCGGAGCCCCACATGACCCCTTGCGATTGGCCAGCTAGGGAGGCTCACATGCCAGGCGGGCGGAGAGCGCCTTGGGCCTCAGCCTTCGCCTCCTTCCGCTTCCGGCATTCACTCTCCCCTGATTGTTTTACCTCCATATGTGTGCGAGTGCGAGAGAGAAAGGAGAAAGAGAGTGTTTCGCAGTAAGAAACTTGATAGAGAATTACCCAGCGGAGGGCAGCGAACCCGTGCATTCTGGCCTAAGGTGGACGATCCGCTTCGCCACCCTCGCTGGCGGAGCTGGATGAGATTCATCGCCTCCGCCAAGCGGAGCGGCTGATGGTTGCTCATGTGCGCGACACTATTGGTAGTGTTTGGACACTTGCCTAAGCAAAGCTACAATGCCCAAGCCGAGTGAAGAATTGCACACTGGAGTAATGGAGGCATTAAGTGGGGGTGATACAATCCCCAACTCCACATTGTATACCAAGGGCTCTAAGTAAAACAAATATACTAAAATGGACTTCGGCATGCCTACTACCAATGTCATTAAGGGCCTGTTCTTTCTAGAGTTGATTGAATGGATTTACCCCCATTCGATTCTACGTCTAGAAATATTACCTACATGTAGATAGGGGGGGGCTCTATAACTAAAATAGACCTAATGCAATGGGATTGGTTAGTGGAGTTAAGGTTTGTGATATTTAGCGGAGGTGGGTGTTCTTAGGGGTGTAAGGCTAAGGGTTAGGGCCAAGTTCCATGTACCAGTCCCGGTCCATTTTTTAAGTGCGTGAGAAACGGGTGACATCATCCAAAAAATGGGTGATGTCACCCATTTAATGGAGGGGTACTTCTATGTGGGGTGCCGGTTTATTCTGATTTCCTACTTTTCTCACCAAATTTGGTGAGTGATAAGATATCACACTTTATGAAGGTGACCGGTAATGAAGGTCATCATCATTTAACTTTTGATATTTAATTTGCACATGAATTTCCATACATTTATTGAATGAATTCCAAATGATGTGTTCTTGGTGTCCATAGGTTGGTGCCAATGTCATCTATGGGAATATATAAATATTTATATATTTACTTTCAATTGAAGTGGTGATTGTACGTTGTTTAAAAGTGATTTTTGATACATTTGAATAGTCTTTGTTTTTTTAATTAAACCCGACACTTACTATCACATTGCATTTTATATATGTATTTTTTGTTATTAAGAACCAAATCCTTTAAAACATCATGAGATACATGTTCCCACGAGTTCACTTTAGTTCACGATGAGAACTCCGACGATATAACATACAATCTCTTCTATCTCTTCTTTCCTTTTCATTTGAATAGTAACTAAATGATTGTTCATGCATTGTAATAAACTCAAGAGAGTGATAATATTAATATTACATCACACTTGCAAAATCTCATGTAGGTGATTGATGTGTACCTTGCCCTTCACAAAAGAGTACCACTATAATGCAAAGAGCCCTAGGAGTACCCCTCAAAAGAAAAGACTTGAAGAACAATATGGCCTTTAGTACCCAAGGGTGTACCCAAGGCGACCGGCCAATCCGGTCACCGGAGATCTCTAACCGGCACATGTCCTTCGCTTGACCGGTAGGATGGCCCGTCCTTGCACAATGTACAATGCGGGACACCCATCCATGTGGGATACCGGTCCTTGGGTGAGGGGGATGGGCACATGGCACCACCCTTTCCCCACCCGCCCACCCATTTATTTTTCAAAAAATAGACTGGGACCAGTACATGGAACCTTGCCCTTAGTTGAGCCTTTCATATAAGTTGGTGTGAGGGGGTGGGGTGGACATGTTGAGATTGCATGTTTCAAGGGTGTAGAAGAGAGATAAAGAGGGCAATGGCCCATGTGCAGTAGAGTAGGAAACATGTATGGTTGGTTGAGGGAGGACGAGTGTGTTGAATCGGTGGATTTGGCATGTCATCATAGTGTGGAGGAGTGGGTTGGTGGTGTCACCTTTTGCTCTAGATTGTTGTTGTCGAATAAATGTGTCGATTTACATGCGCTTCGGTTGACGGTGTGGAACGTTGGTTTGCTTGTGGGCATGGTTGGCGTTGCTCTATTTGTTGCCGAGTTTATAATTGCTAGGCATCATTGTTGCAAATCGTCTATGGGTTATTTGTTAGGTAGATCCACGTTGGGTAGCTTGTTGTGCCCTTCTCACGAAGCATTGAGGGCCATGAGCTACATATTCATGTACATATTGTCCATGCTTTTTGCCTGTAACTTGAGGAGCTGATCAATACAACAACATAATTGATCGATATTTGCTCAAATTACTCATCTAATGTCATAATGAATTTGCAAGCCGATTCAAGTTCCTTGTCTCAATGCTTTGAGGAACGTTATGTTTAGGTGCATTTGTAGCAATTTAGCCTATTTTTTAAGTCCGTTTGGATTAGTGGTATGCATGATTGGGTTAGCAAATTGGCTTAGAAGCAAGCGTAAAATAAATTGCACATCATATGAATATACTACAAATTTTGAAGTCACTTGCCCCTAGGTTCCTAGATCCGTCCCTAGACTCCCATTGTTCCCACTGCAAACCACTCTCAAAATTGTTGCGGCATTTGCCCAAAACCAACCCCATTTTCTCCGAAAACTGCCCCCGCACTAAAACCAACTTTCCACCCAATAAAAATTTGATGTCTTATAACTTTGGCATGTGGGAACTCATATAAGTAAGCCACCCTTAACTACGTTTTGATGCTTGCTCAAATCCAATCCCACTTTTGCCCAAAACCAACCCTGCATTTTCTTGTAGCCACCCCATTTTTCACCCGAATCCGCCTCCACTTTGCGTCACAGCCATTCAAATGATTTAAGGTGTGTTCGCGGTAGGGGATTAGGAGGGTTTTGGGTGGGGTGTTGGATACAGGACCCTCCACGTTAACAAGCAGGCCCCTACTTCATATTGGTGTACTACAGATTAAAATAGTTATGTGACTGTTACCATGCCTTTTATATCACAGATTTGGAATGGAGCAATGATCCATGTTGGTATTGGCCAGCTTTCATTGGACTTGACGAAGTCCAAGTGATCATGCAACTTGCCAGCATTGCTTGGGTCTTGCTTGGGTCCACTGTCCAACATGCTGACCATTCCAGAAGCTCATATAAAAAAAACAGATTTCTCTTTCGAGAGTTTATGAACCATTTGACAACACTCGGAAAACATCTCACACGTTTTGGTCTTAGAAGAACAACTCTTCATAAAACAAATGCCATGTACAAGTGTGCACCGTGTTACAATCCCTACCTCCAATCGGAATTGGAATGTGTACTATTTCTTTTGACATCGTTAGTGCCGTGGTGGCAACTTACCTACAACTCTCGAGATTAGAGGTAAACCCCTAGTTCACCATAATGATGGCCCGCATAGAACAGACTTGAAAAGACCAAAAACAAAACGAAACAACACCAAAAACCACAAAAAAAACATCCACCACGCATGATGTTCCCTACAAGATTTGGCAAGTGCAAAAACAAGATTGTGAGAAAACTCTTAATAAAAAAAAAATGCCACATTGTGTTGAAAAGATCGATTAACCCGTGTGTAAATGGTGCTGAGGTTGCACCATATCACTCCTCAAATGGGCTGACCTTCTCGTTCGGAATCGTTATGTACAAATGTATAATATTCTCTATTGACGTGTCGAGTGTTGGTGGGTGTAGCTCTAAAAATGTGTTTGCAAGGTGGGCTTCCTCCTCCATTCTGTCCTGCCTAGGTTGATATCCTTGCCACTCTCTGCGAGTCTTAACACATGCAAAAACAACAAAGGCGGGTGGCTGGAATTTGATGAGCTTAAAGAAGGTGCATGGGTGCCGTTGACCTTGCCATTGGTGTTGACATCTTTGTTCTTGAAATTCAAGAGGGAACGGACCACATCAGCAGTCTCTGAATTCTCAGGAGACACCAAGGACTCCACCACATCGTCTGCCTGGCATTCGCGCTTGTAGTCCAAAGTGATTTGTGTTAGTTCATGTGTGCTTGAAACTTCGAGCGGGATACCCTGGAGTAAAACAATCACGAGATTAGTGGCTTGATGATTAAGAGAAATCTGGAAAATTCAAGGGCACTCAAATCTTGCCTTGCTAAAAAATTGCATATCAAAGATACTAAAGTTAACCTTGAATAACCATGTGAATTAGGGTTATTTGGACCCTCCAAGTGGGTTTTAGAGGTGGGAATGAGTTCATCTAGAAAGTAAAGCCACTTTCAAGACTTCTATATGCAGCCTACACCACAAACTCTTTTTTGGACTTTGATTAAAAAAGGAGGTGGCATCAACTCGACTTAATGGAGGAGGATATCATCTCGGCCACATGGAAGAGGGTGATGTCTATTCCAGGGGTGCTTCGATGACTCAAACTCAACATTGTGCACAAGCACATGAACGCTGTCTTTCTTGACCCAGAACAGCACATGTGCTTGTGCCACAAAACTCTCTTCCTTGAGTTTTTTTCTTTTTAATAATAATTTTATTAATACTGAAAAATGGCATTAGATAGCTATAATGTTTTGAAAAGTACATGTGGATTGAAGGATTGTGTACCTCAAGCATCCAGCCAATGTAAGTCACATTGTTCACATGTTGATTCATGTCCAAGTCATTCCTTCGCGGCTGCATGAGACAACATGCAACACCTTCAACATTCCATAATTTTCTAAAGTGAGGCTTACATTCCTCAGTCCTTACTACACGTTTCCTAATAAATTTACATCCAGAACATATTCTATAATATTAATTTAACAATATCACAAGCAGCTGGCACACAGCCTGGTGACAAGATGATGCAAATTCATCCATGCGATGGGTTTTCCTCCCCAAATTACATATAATGGATGTTTTTATTGTTGTTGCATGCACAACAGACGGGTAGCTTGGATATATAGTCAATACCAACTACCCAATGACATTCTTCGGGGGTGTTTATTAAAGAAGAACAGCAAATTCTCAGGTACTTACAAAAAGGTTAGGCCGAACAAAGTCAGCCGAGTCTGGTTTGGTAATCTTAGTAAGGCTGCTGTTCTTCTGAGAATGGTCAAATGCCCACCTGCACAACACCAATTGCAGAGTAAGTTTTTCCACCACAAAGAATGTAATATCTCTACATTTGCATGCCATGAATAAATCGAAGCTTATTGTCCTCCCTTTGAAATCATCCGTTACAAGGAAAAGGAAATGATACCTTGCAGGTTGTGGCACAAAAGGCATATATTCCTCTCTCACATTGTCGGGTATTCTAGCCAACCTTCTAGTGTCCATGTTCATCATCACCCAGGTGCTGCAAGCATACGGAGACCCAACGACTTGAATTAGTTATTTTGACTATATAAAACCTGCTAAAAAGAGTTTAAGGTTTCATAAAGTAATGAAATAAATTTAATTTTAGAGTCCGAGAAGCTGAAAGGCTTATGGGACTAAGATGCAACAGGGTGGTGTCAAACCGGCTAATTCCCTAGAGTGGCGGAGTGCAGTGGCCCTCCGTGAGGTAGAGGCTAATATCAACTCGATGGTCTAATTTAAAGACTTGAGACTCCCTAATACTGCCTTCTCAAATAGTGATTGAAACTTATCTTTAATGGGGTTCTATAGGGGACACTCCAGCACAAAGTAATGGTTGACAAAGATTGCTAACTGTGAACAACACAAAAGAAATGCCTGTCTACAAAAATAGAAATGAAATGACTAACTACCAAAAGCAGATTTAGGTGAGAAAGAAAGAGGTGCTACGAATGGGGGAAGTCCCTGGGTAAACACTGAAAGTATTTCTATTCGGTGTTCTTGAAGGATGGATGATCCAAATGTGTGGCGCCAGCAAAGAAAAATAGGTGTGTAGATGTTTTGTAGTTTGTTTTAATGCTCCCTAGGATCTTACTAGGGAACCCTTATGGCCCAAAATCTAACCTAGTAACCCGCCCTTGAAATACAATACAAGAGATTGCCGCGGTTTTTATGTGAGCAATGGAAGGGTAGTAAGATACCTGGTAGCCCTTCCAATTGTATCACCAGTTTTGTCATCCCTAATTATCCAATCTCGACGGGTCTCAATGCGCCCCTCGCCTTGGTACCATGTGTCAATCTCAACAGTATCACCCCTATAATTAAAAAAGAAGACTATTATTAGCATCTCAAAGAGCGTGGACGGTTGTATTCTATATCTCCAAACCCACTCCAACTGCCAAAAGATAACACACGCTTAAAATCCTACACACAACCAGGTTATATATATATATATACACACACACAATACAAAACACTTTCTCGAGTAACGACTGCACATCGGTAATTGCAAGACAAAGTTGCGAGCAGGATGATCAGTTGGTTGCTCACCAAACGGGATATTTCTCTATCTGAATGTGCATTCGCGTGGTGACCCAAATAAGGTGTAATTTCCTCATTAGTGGTGTTGTTGCAAAACCATCGGTGGAGAAACCTACGCTCTGAGCATGGTTGCATGCCACTTCCTGTATTGACACAACAAAATAATGTGCTCATGTTAGAAAATATGATGGTATTTTGATCCTGTCTGACTAGGTATTTCCTTGGGGTGGGGAGGTGGGGGGCAACATAAGGGGGTTTGACAACTTCTATGATTTTGAAAATATAGAGCAATGTACAACTCTTTTAGTGGATTCAATGTTCCTCACTACCGTCCTTGTGATCTTGTGTGAAGATATGAATAGGTTTGATCTGGGTATATTATGTCCTTGTAACATTGACGTTTAAAAGGCACTCATAGGTAAAGTTTACCAGTGACCCGTAACATAGGAATCATGAGAGATAATTTATTTGACCCCAAGGATTCCAGCAAATTGTTGTACAATAGCGTGTGTACTAAGTCCTCAATTTTGACACAAGGAAACTATGCGAGACGAGACAAAACCCTGAAGTAAGAAAAACCAAAGCCAAAAGATTAGTTTATTTGGATAAAACCACTCTATTTTTTCAAATCAAAAGGGAACGAAAAGCTGAGTCCATGAACATTTATTCTTCAGAACCACCTCTTGAGATCACAGCTGATGAGTAAACAGAAAAGTCCCAAGATTTTAAGATGTCCACTACTCACTGAAAAAGATGATGCATCTCTCGACATCTTGGAGATACATTAATATGTATCTATTATTGCTAAACCCCAACGACGTCATGTCACTGTGACGGAGATTTTGAGAACCTCTACACTCGTGAACGACATTCCATCCTTCGGGCAACTATACCCACCCTAGTACAATGACATGTTCGACACTAATGAATTTATACGTGTCACAAAACCAATGAATTAAACCCGTGAGAAAGTCGACGTGGCATCCAAATACGCATCCATCAATTGCTAAATCTGAACGTTGTGTCACGGTTGATGGAGAGTTTGAGCACCTCTACACTCGTGAGCGACATTCGATCCTTCGGGCAATTATACATACCTTAGAACCCATGGCATGTTCGGTACTGACGAAATCCTAAGTGTCACAAAACCATTGACTTAAACCTGTGAGAAAGTCGACGTGGCATCGTCAAAATAGATTTACCAGTCGACAAACGAAGTTGTTGACCACCTGCCTTCAAGGAAGACTAAAACCTCCGACGCTCATCAGTTCATTGCACGGTGCGCACCACGGACTGGATTAGAATCAACAAACATCGAAGTAGGGTTTAAGAAGACCGCGGGTGAAAACAATCTAGTGTGTCGCGGTATACAGATACCTCCATTTCTTGAAAACATCGAAAGCGCACCAAGGTTTGGGGACTCAAACCTGCAGGAGGTTGGCCATCGTCTCCATGGACGCTGTGCGATTGGTTCCCACCTCGTAGCATCGGATGATGAATTTCTCTCTATACAGAAGCTGGTCGATGAGTTTACCCTTCTTCACTAGTTGCACATCGCATACAGACATATCCTCATCATCACCGCTGTTACTGCAATTGTTAGTAGAAGGAGAATCGATCACTTCATCGTCCAAAACTTCAGGCCAGCATTGAAAAGCTCCGTTACCCGAACTTCCCACCCTTTCCTGCACAGCTGATGATATTGCTGCCCCGTTGGTCGACCTCGCTTCACCTTGCCTCGCTACTACAACCACGCCCTTACTGCTAACCCGGCAAAGGCGAATGTCGACCTTGTTTCGCCATGCAAGCTGCCATGTGTTCCCGCCACCACAACACCACGAGCGAGCTTGCTCACTTCTCGACACAAGCTCCCCTGTTGTTATTGTTGTTGTCGCAAGCTTCCTGCTCAACATTGACGCCATTTCTAAACCTGTCCGCCCGGGTCCCGTTCAAATCACTTCCAAGTACGAATCCTAATAATCTCTCAACTTATTCAGCGGCAACCCTCCGAGCCTCTACTCACACCGACGTCCATCTCTCTCCACCGGCCATACCACGCGCGAGGGGGCCGATCCGATCCTCTCTTCTCTGCCACGAGAAGAATGGCACAAGGAGCTCTAAATCTCGAGGTGAAGGAATCGAGGAGAGGGGGGCGGCGGAAACACCAAGAATCGCCCGCAACACATGCAAAAGCAGAGGCTGCAAGTTGATGAAATGCAAACGCCTTGTTAATTGGTCGCCAAAGCAAGGGAAAGGGAACGAACGGCGGAATTCACCCGGCCGACATCAATACTTCGCGGAACTTTCAAGGAGGCTCGGGCCCCCTTGCTATGGTTTGCGTTGGGTTCGTTCCACTATGGGGTCCGCGATGTCGGAGTCGACGACGTGTCGACACGTAAGCCCGTGGGGTGTACGTATGACCGGGCTCCTGTACCGTGGTCTACCGTATTTCAGATACGGTCTGACCAGGCTATGTATATACGAAATAAGCTACGGTCTGACCAGGCTACGTAGGTACGCAATAGAGTTGTCCGTAAAGGGAAGTGCATGAAACGATGGGTTGAATCCCAAACCACGAGTTTATGAGAATTAACACAGAGTCACCCAAGTTCTCTTAATGCTTAAATTATCATCCACAAGGAGTGGTGTCGGGCTATCAAAAACCAGCTTTCTAGCTTGACTTACTAGGATGGGTGCGCCAAGCTAGCCTTGCATATATTGATCCGGGATTTAGGACGGTGGGTCCCATGCACATCCCCTTTTTTAGATCTCAAAATTTGAGAGGTGGAATGAGGAGGTCTCAAAATTTGTGCCCAACCTATTTTTGTTGATGCTTCATTGTAGATTTGCTAATGCAACGCAAGTTTTGTTGTATAAACATAAGTTAGTAAAAGTTGGAGAACATGAAAACAAGAAAACAGTAGAACCGTGAGGCTCTATCCTCTACTATGAAAGCTACAACTATAGTTGTCCACTTTGCTCATGCCAATCCATGGCTATTTACTATACCTATAACCAAACCTTTCTTGGATTTTGTGCACCTTCTTCTCAAATGCGGGTCAAGGACTGAAGCTACTCATTTATCACTCGAAATTTTTAAAATAAATAATTAACAACTGCCAAAATAACTATAGTTAACTAGATTTTTCAATACATTTTAGGGAGCAACTATAGTTAACTATATATGTGTGTGTGTGTATATATATATATATAGTTAACTATAGTTAACATCCGCATTAAATAAATTGGACCAAAAATAGCAGAAACAAGTAACGTCCAAGTGTGAATGCAAAGTGGTTAGGAAATTTGCTCTTGGAACAGAGAAGTTGATGCATAGTCTCTGTCCTATAGACAGAGCCAACAAACTAATTGAAGTACTAAAGGTTTACATGTCAACATAAGTGGGAAGATCTATTTGATCTTCTTATATCTCACTGTCAATGAACATATGGAATATTCATAACAATCCGAGATCAACTTCAAAATTTTATAAAATTGATCATGACTTCTTAAGATACATTTCTGGACACAACAAAATTTCAATATGGGGAGTTCAAGTAGTATCGGGTATCAAACAACACGACGTAATCAAATAAGGCCGATCTACCTCACGAGAGGCGATAAGTCAAAACCCATGAGGTATTGGGAAGAACCAAAGTCAAAAGCTTTCCTTTATTTGAGAAAACATTTTAATCAAGGGAAAGGGACATACAGGAGAAAGACATATTGTCGTATATACGAAATACGGTGCTACTTACGTATACATACGGGTAGGCCCGAGGCCGTACAAGACCAGGTGTCAGCCAAAATGTCAGTGGGTGGGGGCTGGGCTTCAAAAAGTGTACCTGGACCGATTCCTCACTTGCCCATGACTCCCGTACTGACACATGTCATCCCATCTCGTAAATTGCATCCTAAGGTGAATAATTTGTGTCTTTGGCACGTGGGATTGCTCAGCATTCCGATCAATGAAACCACCACATCTGGCACTTTCAATGATCTGGTGACGCTTTCCACTTAGGGCCTTAAGCCGCTTTACACCTAGAGGCCGGGCCAATTCCCCTTGAGGCCGATTGCATGAAATTTCAGCCCCTTTTGGGTTGGAGGCCGGCCTCAAGTACACATTACAATAAGATTAGAACGGGGGCCAATTTTCCCATACTGTATGTAAAGGCCTTAGGGCCAAGAAGCCATGCCGATTCAATAAATCTAGTAAATTTCAGCCATAAGAGAGGAGAGGATGAAGTCACAATGAATCATAAGAGCCGTTCAGATTCCCGCATATTCCAACGGATCTGGTTCACTGAAAAATATCATATTTTATTTAAAAGGTTTTTTTTAATTGAAATATGACATTGGCCCTCCATTTTGGGTGCACCCAATTCAACGAGCTCGGACCATGTCAGACCATGCATTTTTTGATTAAAAATTTCATACCACCAAATTGTCCTAGCCTCTAGGTGTAAAGGGGTTGGGGCCAATTTCAGCCTTTTGGCCAATCACAAGTGAGGATTTCAAGCCTCTTACACAACGAATTGGCCTGGCCTCTAGGTGTAAAGCAACCCTTAGTAAGTAGAATAGAGGCACCCAAAACTGATCACTTAAGAGATTTTGTGCCAAGTCTAGAGAAGTATAAGGCAGTGCAAAGATTTTTCCCATGTAGGAAGATAGAAATTAGGAGGATTATAGATTTTCCAATAATTTTATTCCTTAAATTGAAATTATTGTGGGTCTTTGAAGCTAAAAGTTGGCCCAAACATATTACCAATGTCTAGATTCTACCATAACTGTTCATTTAAACCACTCATTCCTCCTCGCTTTAGCACTCAAAATCATGACATGTGTCATGGCGTTATTGATTCCGGCCTAATCGAAATTGAGTCCCAGCTTGATTGAAATTATGGTATCCTATAGATTGCCAATGGGATCTTGATCAAGAACAGGCGCCTCTACTAGAGGTAAATTTCCAACGAGGAAGTACGTTTATGGGTATATTATTCTTGCCTAACTTTTATATGAAGTCTTTGAGTACGGAATACAAACTGAGCTTAGGACGTGTCTCACTAAAAGCTTTGTGCAATGTACGAGGATGTGCAACTCGGCCAATAATTTGTGGCAGCTAGCTCCCATAACTGTATAAAGGGGATCGGTTTTTAACCGAATGCCTCTAACACGGTTGCATCATGGTTGTGATGAATCCTAAGCCATGCAACTCATATTTAAAAGCTTAGATTGGCATCATATATCTACAAAACATGCAACCTCCATGGATATTGGAGTATAGATCAACTTGCATTGGTGGTCCCTACTTAGTTTTCAACCTACTTACCAACTGACCATATCTCGTTCTCCTACCATTCACATGAGGTGTCATGCCACTAGAAGAAATCGTGTCCAAATGAACCATGGCATGTGGTGGCAATTACCTACGAGTTCAATGTTGTTTTGACTATGCTAAATATTGTATCTAGTGTCAGTTACTATTTGGAATTACACACTGCTAGAACTATTTTATTTTATAGCTCATATTGTTGCCAATAAAGGTCCAATTGGTTGTTTGGACAGTATAGAACATGAACATCTTTACTTGGTTAAATTTTACATTAATAGTAAGAAGGTATAGTGTTGTGTAACTCCAAATAGTAAGTGACACTAATTACAATATTTAGTGTAGTGCCGCCATTTTCACTATCATTTTGACTGCATAGTGGGTGACGATGGGTTAATTTTAATTGTGGTTTGTATTTTAGCACACATGCCCACCATGGACGCTCACTCCCATCATTGTGTAGGCGTTGGGTATGTACTCGTTAGTGGGGTATATGTTTTGGGCGCCCAGGTGTAGATGGGTTGCGTTTTGATTGCTAGTGTCAAGATTCCATCTATATGTAGGGTTAGAAATTTGCACACAAAATTCCAACCATAGATGTGGTCATCCCATCATTCATCGAGACCTTGCAATTTGTCTCACATTCAACAATCTTAATTACAAAGGCCTATTTGCAATTTGCCAAAATGAAGCATGCAAAATATGTGCGGTCGATATATTCCACATGATAGGTTTGAAATGTTGACTAAAAACTCAAATAAAACCTTTGTTTATGCCTTCCAAATCTACCTCTTGCCAATTTTATTGTAGGCAGAGGGTTGTATGGCTAGCCATACCCAAATACCAACCTCATGTGAGTTGAGCAGCCCATCCCCTTCTCTAGACTGGGCTCCTTCCACGTTATAGATTGTAGACTCTATCCTCCCACTATGTTAATAGGGCATACCTTCCTCCCGAGTCCCTATACAACACGGGGTACTATCATACTCAATTGTTTGGCAAAGGGTACCAACTTATGGACCCTCTAGTGACTCTACATGTTTGTTGTTGACCCATTAGATTCTAGATAAAAGTGAGTTTTGGATGTGTTCTCATGAAGGTAAAAAAACCCACCAAACAACCAAATTTTGGTTGCCTTATGTAATGTGGAGGGATGTGACGATGGGCTACTAGACTTCTATGTGCTTATTAAACACTTTTCAACTTACAAACTACCCGTCTTCAAAGGGTTAGAGAGTGGTTGTTGTAGGTAAGCATTTTAGAGAATCAACGCTAATGCAAAACTCCCATCATTGGTAACATGAAGGAAAGATTAGCAGGTTGGTCCGCATTTGAGAAGACAATAGTGCTTGGTTGACACATACAAACCCTACTCCACCAAATTTAATCTACATTTATCCTTATTTCCACCAGAGGCTAGTGGGCGAGCAACATACAAGGAAACGCACCCTAAGACTTGATTGTTTACATGAACAACATGACAAGGGCATGACGATTATTTGGATGACTTAAGGGCCCAAGACGGGCATTGTTCCAGTTGTACCCAATTTGAGTGCCTCTTGGTTGTTATTTTTCCCCTCAACAATTGATTTTTGAATTCTTTCCAAAAACAAAATAATAATACAATGCACAATGTAAACTTCATGAATGTAGATGTATTTCACATGCAAAACACATGCATAGGAAAGTACACTAACCATCTATTTTATTGTGGCATTAACAATAGTGTGGTATGTATTTTGTCATGTAGCAAGTGTAATAGTCATATGACACCTTCTCTAGTTATCACCCCATGATTACAAGACAATTAATGTGGGTCACATGAAGGGATGATGAATAGTGTGAGCTACATGAAATCAATTGTTTAGTGTAGTTAACTTGTTCGCCACATTTGCAATAGTTTCTATAGTTGTTCTATGTGATGTAGGTGAAGTAAAAATATAATAATTAAAAACCACGTTAGTATATATCGGCAACGGGCACAATTCCCCCCTGCCACGCGAAAGACGGACTGCTAGGTGACATAAACATCACACTCCCAATACTTACGCAAACACACTCACCAAAATCTAAAACACCAAAAGTTAAAACCTTGCACCAAACAAATCCAAGACTAACCAGTCCTTATTGGGTACTGGTCCTATCTGTTACTGGTTACTTGTGACTATAGTGTCTACTCTCGAAAGGGGGAAGTAGTTCTATACCTCTATTCCTTTGTCTAGTGGACATAGGTCTAGGGGTGGAACGAACAGACACTTCATTCACGTCGGCCTCCTAACGGAGACCGAAGTTTCTCTTCTTCTTCTTTAGGTGAAGTAAATTGGAGTATTGGAGATTCGGTCACTAATATTTATTGGAGATTTTTTGTCCTCTCTAGTTTTTTAAAGTTGTGCGATGTATTACCAATTAAAACATTCTCTATTATTATTTTTATGAAGTAGGTGTTATGTTCTATAATGTGCATGCTATCTATATGCACATTTGTAAACAAGGAAAGAAAAGTGGGTAAGAAGGAAGAAGAGGCAATAAGTTTTGTTTCTCTACCATACTCCATAAATCGGACTCGGATTTATGTATGAGTTTGCAACATTGATCAAGAGTGATGCATTTCTCATTCACCTCAAATCCATGATTGGCATCATCTCTCTCGTGGGTGAGAAGGATTAATGCTATACCAGTTAAAATAACAAATCACCCTAAGTTTAATTTCAAATTTGTTTTGACCCCAATCATGAGTATTGTTATGAATGCAACACAATCAATAACATGCACTTTATAAAACATTACAAAACTTTAATGTTAAGAAGTTACATTCTTGGTAATTAATTAGAACACTATGTAAATCCAAATAGTAACCCACACTAATTGAAATAAATGCTTTGGGTTTTAGACCATTCATTCCTTTATTCAAGTAATGTTACAAATCCTTCAACATATCCCATGATACCATACAAAGTGGAGTCTTGATCATCATGATGCCACACATACTAAGATGACATGCATTTCACCCCCCCCCCGCCCCCATTCTACTCAAAGAATGCATTTCCATGTATTGTATAAGTATTGATGTTGATAGAGCCAAAGTGGGTGCAATAAACCATACATCATGGCAGTTGTTGCATGATTGTGTCATGCTAGGTCTCCCAAGGGTATGTAGTATGTAAGACTTTCTTTGTAAGTTGTGTGTACAATGTTAAATGCTACATATAATCACACCAATTATGAAATAAACTGTAAATTCAAAAAAATCTCATGAATTTGTAACCTATGTGTAAGAACTCCACGGTAAGGTTAAAATTTAATTGCAATATCAATACTTGAGAAAGTTATAGAAATACATACCTTGTTGTGAGGTTGAAATCCTATACCTATGAGATTGCAAATGCAATGAAAAGTTAAAATTTTGGAGTATTTTAGATATGTGACAAAGTGGAGTAGAAAGTAGACTTCAAAAAGTCCACTTCATAAGATTTGACGATGAAGCTCCTCTTCTAAAGCATTTTGTAACATTGTCCTCGTGGTGACTTGGAGAATGGTCAACAACTTCGGTCCACGGGAAACAACACCTTCGCATTGCACCTGCAGAATTCAATTAGCCAGTGAATTCGATGTGGTGTGCTTTTGAAGATGAAAACATTGTCACCAGACGGATACACACCTTGAGTTCAAGATGTCAACTCCACTGCCTCATCTCCAATTCAGTGTAATAAAGGGCAGATGCCTAAGGGACCCCAACAAGCTCTGTCCGGCGTGACAGACGCTGGTGGGGCCCACCACCACCTCTGCTCCCCAAAACTTTTATCGTCCCTGCCCACGCGGTTCGGGCAACGTTGCCCAACATCTCTGCGATTGTCCTTCACTAGGATTGAAGGCCGCTTGTCGATATAACCCATATTGACTACACTTCATCTTCAAGGTCCAAAATCCAATATATGGAATGTGTATGAATACTTTTGTGAAAGTAGAAGGTATTAACTAAACTAAACACACTAAAAATAAAAATATTAAATTTAGTTCCATTTTAGAATGACAAAGCCCCTTTCAATGGTAAGTCATAATAAATATAACTTAAGTGGTAAAGAGGCTTTTGTAATGTTTTTGACTTCGAAGTTAATTACATGCTCGGGGAGATCACTCCATTGTAAAGTTGAACAACCACGTGCGATCATTTTAGATGTAAAAAATGTAAAAAATGTAAAAATCATCACCAAAACGGGTCACAATTTTATCAAATTTTTTCCATGAGTACATGTTACATAGTAAAAAATGGTGACTAAATTTGATGATGTGTTTTTTTAATAAAACATACCGTTTCTAACTAGAATGACGCAGAATTGAACTAAAAAAATTGCTACAAAAATGAAGATGACTAAAAATTTCAAAAAAATATACAAAAGATACCATCAATGGTTGTGTATATGTAGAAAAAATATCATAAAATTTAAAATTATTTATGACATGTAATATAGGGGTAGCAAACTTTGTTCGCACCTGGTGTTCAACTTGACAATGGAGTGATCTCCCCGAGATTACATGTTATATTGACGGTTTCACTTCAAAAAGCAAATCCCAATCAATTGCTTATTAACTCAATGAAATGGAACATATATATTGGATTTTGGACCTTGAAGATGAAGTGTAGTCAATATGGGTTATATGGACAAGCGGCCTTCAATCCTAGTGAAGGACAATCGCAGAGATGTCGGGCATCATTGCCCGAACCACGTGGGCATGGACGCGAAAAGTTTCGGGGAGTAGAGGTGGTGGTGGGCCCCACCAGCGTCTGTCACGCCGGACAGAGCTCGTTGGGGTCCCTTTAGCGTCCGCCGTAATAAAGTGGGTAAGTAGTTTGTCACCCAAAGATCATATGTTTAAGAATCTCCCAACCCTTTGGGAGATCTTACGAGTATACCAGACAATCACATATTAATTAGGCCATGGAGCACTATTAGGCAATTTCTTACTTCTCCGTGAGATGTAAGTTACTCAACGATAATCCATGCTCATAATGGAGAAGTACTTGTCCATCAAACCAGATGTGCCTTCTAGCCTTGCAGGGAGGGTTGTTGCCGGCTTCGTACTCTGATTTGATTTGAAATGTTGCCAGCATTCAGAAGTCTTTTCATACGTCTCATCATTATCAACGCTGTGTTCTTGGCGTTTGCATTGAGGGCATTCAATGCTTGCTCCCTTCCCACTTTTGCTTCAGCTGCCATCCTTGGTAAGTTCGGAGGCGTAGTGAACCAGAGGAACAAACTGTCTGTCTCTTTTGAGAATGTTTTTCACAGATGCTGTAATTCTCCATGCCGGTGAGGTGGCAGATTTAAGGAAGCACAGTGTCCCCAGTATTACTGCAGATAGCAGTTGTTTGAAGGCATGGTCAGATCTAAGTCGGTATCTGATTTCGGTTTTCTGGAACAGTCTCAGCCCATGGTGGCTGATTGTTTTCTATGGTGCAATATATGGTGGCATTAGTCTTAGCCATGGTGCCTCATAGGGTGACATCATGTCAATCGCGTCTAATTGGGAAAGGAAGGGTGCTACGCAGCTACAGACGACTGCTTTGAAACCACGATGAACGCTTAGGTTAAAAGGCATGAAGGACATAGAAAGTCAGCGAGAGGAACGAATCACATGAATGAGTGAGCCTTTGGAGGAAGGTAATGTGCCAGAGTGGTGAACTGTTTGTGTAGAGGAATGAAACCCTAAGGTAAGGGCATAGCGAGCAGCTGCCACAAATCGCCCCCATTTCAAGTTACCTTGGATGTGAGAAAGCTTCTGCGAGCACGGGAGTCTGCTGCCGGTTTTGGTTTCTAGTACGATGTACTGAGCATTAAAAGTCTGCGAATTAAGTACTGTCAGGATGTGTTGCAATGCAGGGCTGGAGCTGTACATGAAAGACAGAGTTGTCTTGGATGTCTATCCTCGATGGTTGTGTTCTGCTTGATAGTAACATATTTTGACAAAGCTATTTGCTACATCTTATACTTAGGAATGCTTGGCTACTTCTGGAAATTCATCCAGTACATGTTGAAGACCAGTTCATGTATTGCTGCAGATTGTACTGCTGCACCCTCTTCCTGTCAAAATTCTGAACGGCTGCAAGTGTGCCGGGTACGTTCTCAACACGAAGCAGACGTTGAGTTTGGCAACTGTGACAAGCTCGCGACCATGGCTGACAGCGTTGAAGGTCTCGAGATTTTCATCCTGTCAGGGCAGAGCAATATGTCAGGGCGAGGGGGTGTGCAGATCAGAACAGCAAAAGATGGCTCCACACACCGGGAATGGGATGGTGTGGTACCTGCTGAAGCAGCATATGAGCCAGGGTCCGTTCTAAGGCTGAACAAGGGTCTGGAGTGGGAAGACGCCCATGAACCACTTCATGCGGATATTGATTATGGTAAGGAATGGGCCCTACTGTGGGCACTTCCAACTCCACAGACGATTTTGTTTGTTGAAATGGATTGGGAATTGTCTCATCTAGTTAGCAATTGTGAATCGCGAAGATTTTTATTGATACTCCTTCTCCTGTAGATTTAATGGATCAACATGGATCACATTGACCCTTACAATTGTGTTTAACTATTGAACCTAGAATGATGTCTCTATTCTGAGCACGTAGTCCAATCTCATCATAACACATGTCTTTTTGGTGTCTGTTCTTAATTGCGAGCCTTGCTATATATCACTCAAATATAGGTTTCCAATTTAAGAGGAGTGACCACATAAGGCCCACATACCTTACTGTTTCGGTGTCCACTTATTTTTGATATCTGCCAGTGTAACTAGTACTCGCTCATGTAAACTCGAGGTTGATAATGTGGGAAATTTGATGAGACTGTCGATGCTCAGTGCATAGGTGGAGTAATGTATGCAGGGTCGAGTTTTCAAAACTCTTGTATTCTTTCCTATGACCTTATAATACAGGGATGACTTTACAGCATTAGGTATGGTGGGAAAACCTTAAGCTATGTACTACTTACCCACACCTAAATTGTATGGTAGAATTTTCCACCTGCCGTGAGTGGACAGGATTCTGATGGCAAGTAATTCACAAGACTGGAACTATTGTAGTGAGCATAGACGATGCTGTGTCCAGCATTTCAGGGCAAGCTGGCATACAGAGAACTCTAATTATCAAATGTGGAACTAAACATGAAAGAAGAGTCCTTCTGGTAGTCATACATTGGACTTGAGCATATTTATGTTCAGTCTTTGACTGTCACATTAGCTCCGAGTGCTGTGAGTTTTGTTGGCCTTATGCTTCAAGGACAGGTACTCTTTGTGGCAGTGCGGATGCTGAACTTCTTAGCAATTGAATTTCTGGTGCACCCCACTTCTATGGTCCACCCAATCATAGTTGAAGTATCCGGGTGAGCCGGATATTTTCAACCAACCATGTGGAAACCCAGGGGCTTGCTCTTGGGAAAGATTAGTGAGCTGGCTAGTCTGCACCTGTTCGAGGTGTTCACCTTTGAAAGGAAGGAGGCAATATTCTTCTAGGTTTCTCTAATTCTCGTGATGTTGGTTTCAGAATTACATATAGAATGAGACAAACTTGAAGATAAAGCAACACCAAAATTACCACCATTGGGAACATTGGAGTAATCTCTTCTCTTGTGGCAGTGACTTGATTCTATTCAGTACCTGTGTGTCACGACTGCAACTCACAGTGCATTGCTTTCTAATTGCAGGCAAAACGTGCGGCGTTGGGCCAGGACTGGTATTTGCAGCATCGTTCCTGCGAGCTCACAAGTCAAAGAACAAGGGTACACCAACACCAGTAATTGGATTAGTACCATGTGCCATTGGAGGGACAAGCATAACGCAATGGGAGAAAGGTGGCACTCTTTACACTCAGATGATCAACAGAACCAGAGCAGCTCTTAAAAATGGTGGAAAGTTGACGGCACTTTTGTGGTATCAAGGCGAGAGTGATGCTACAGAGAAGAAATTGGCTGACCAGTATGAGGAGAATTTGATCACTTTCTTCAAAAGTGTGCGAGCGGATCTGAATAAGGATGACCTGCCCATCATCCAGGTAAGCCTATATGGGACACTTAGAATCCTGTATTTGCAGAATTGATAGCTATTTGTGTTGTCGTGTGATGTGATGGGAGCCGGTCATTTGTCTGCAAATTTTCCCAATAGTCCTAGTTGCTTCTGTTGGTTTCTGTTTTCACTTCTGACGCGTGTGAAGATACCAATTGCTATACTCTCACAGTGGATACAAATTTTTTTCAATGCAGTGTGAGTTTGTGTTGTCAAATTCAACCGAGATTTAATCAAGAATGATAAAGGCTGAATTTAAATCTGACACACTTCATTGCTCTGCAGGTGGCAATAAATTGGCCTGCAGGAAATGTGGAACTAGTTGACAAAGTTCGGAATGCACAAAAGGCAGCTTTGGACCATATAGAGCATTTGTACCTTGTAGATGCACTTGGTCTACCTTTGAATAGTGACAACATTCATCTCAAAACAGAGGCCCAAACCGCAGTTGGACTTATGCTGGCAGATAAATACATCAGCATTATAAAATCCAGCGTGAACCACTAAGAGCCTCCATAATTCAACTGGACAACACAACTTCCTGTACTTCTTTGTGTCACCACTAGTTTGGGCATGTGGCAGTCCTGGCCCGTTGCACCTGTGCATACGAATAAATGTACCAGGTCATCCCTGCACCATCTGCACAACATGCCACCATGGACAACCTCACCACCCATGCACCCTTGTTGTTCAACCTTTTCAAAATTTGTAGTAGATGGTTAATAAACTTCCCTTTGCTGGTGTTGTATCAGATTCCTTGGCTCTTCTCTATAAAGAGTGTGTCACTATTGCATCTCACTTGTGTACTATCCATATGACTTTCAGTCTTTGGTTATCCACACACTCATCTGCAGCTCGTCCTCCACTCTCCTCTCATTGGTTATGTATTCCATAACATTTGTACAATCTTGGAGTACACACTCATCTGTAGCTCATCATCCACTCTCCTCTCGTTGGTCATCTATTGCATAAAATTTGTACAATCTTGGAGTACATAGAAGCTCAGTTGGGTTTAGAACTATGATGTTAGCATAAGTGCCATTTCACATGCAAGTAATTTATGAGGATGGGAGCCCAAGGGGGTCTTAATTGCATATGGAATGGAATGCATTGGGGCTATTTCCAAGGAGACTATGAAACTTCGTAGGGTATTTGATTATGCAATTGTGAACATTTGTCTTGTTAATGGGATGTTTACCATGAACATGAGAAGTCCCATCCATGCATTAATGAGCAGATGTTTATCTTTGGTGAAGAGGCCAGTTGTGCAATTAATGGATTGTTTCAGTATGTATTGGCTTGTAGATTTCATATTGCATTTGAAATCTGTTGGATTCAGACATGGGATGAAACAATCATTAAGAATGTTTATTATATATATATATGATGGAGACAAGTATTATTCGTAACATTACTCAGCGTTCAACTCTCGTTCCGTGGGCTCTCAGAATATAATAGTGAGATGTTTGAAAAGTTGCACCGTGAGACTCAGATTCAGACTGAACTTGCAGCATCTCACTATTATATTCTGAGGGCCCACGTCTCTGAGTAATGTTATGTTAAGAATGTAACTTATTCATATTGCACAGTAGGGTTTCTCTAAGATGTGCTGGTGCATTCTCCGCACCATAAAGCCTCACCCCTTTGGACTTTCTGCCATTGGTACTCAAGTCGGTGGTGTACCCTATAACATCGAATCCATGTTCACTCAATTTTGAGAGATTTTCCTTCTTGATTTCCTTCCCTATATCACATGACCTTGTCAGATTCAGCACATAATAATAACTTTCTACACTTGAAGATGCCACGTGTCACACAGCGGTTAGTTGGAGTTGATGTGGCATGAAATTAAATCCAATTTCAGCAAACTAAACTGATAAGGTACTAACTTTGGAACTTGTCTTTGATGTTCTCGTATGTTCTGAAACCCTAGATAGGTTTACTACCAAAGGTTGCATATTATCACGTGTAAGTGGAGCACTACATTATAAATTTTCATGGCATATGACAAACCTGTTTCCTTGATGATCGTCCATATTAAGTAGATAGATATGCAAGAGATGCATTTTTCGCAATACGCTCCAAGGTTCAAATCCAGTCTGGTTGGAAGGTCTCTTGCACTGCATCGATATTGGTGGATTAGGTGTGCAGGGGAGTGCACTAACTCTATTGAATTTCACAAGTTCTTCGAAGCTTTAGGCTCCAGGTACTTCATACATTTGTCTAAGGGAAATAGTGCGCACCTTAGTAAATTAGTATTCTGCATGTGATCACAGGGAATCTACATCCTTATTCCAATTTTCTGACTTCAATTTTGTCGACATTGCTATGACATCAAACACCTCGGTGCACACGTAGTGGTTGAGGAAATGAGTGTAGACGACCCGAGTGAAGTTCGAAAAGTTAGATAGCGCACTAGAAAAGTATCGAGTTTCTATGTCTAGAAGTTCCTATACTTGTATACCTACGGAGGATCTCTATAGAGCTAGTTGAAATAACAAGTAAGGGAATCGACCTCGGAGATGTGAGCACTGAGGATAAAATGCATATCCTTGTAAGATTACTGTAAAATTAATTTGGTCGACCTTGAATTGACATCAATTTGACCTCTGCGCACGTAATGGTTAAGAAATAGCCGAGTATAACCGTACGGATTGAAGTGATAGTAAAGGTACAATGCAACCTCGGAGATTTTTAAGTTGCTATCTCGTATCTGCAAGTGCCTAAACTTGTGGTCTGATGAATTCCAAATGCTTTTGCTCTTCGTGAGGGCAAAGGATATCTAGGCAGGCAGCCGGGGACTACGAGCAAGGAAGAGTACCAGCGTGCCTCACTTCCGCTTAGAAGTCCACTCCGACCTAATAGGTAGTCAAATAATTGTTGTCAAGAGCGTGTTGAACCTTGATATTAAAATGTCATTTAGTTAAGACCGTTCTTGTATATGCCAATATAGGTACTCCCACCTTACAGCCGATGCTCTTTAGATTATAGTGCTACTGAAAGTTAAGACATAGAAGTCGTATATTATACGACACAGCGCTCGTGCGACATACTTGGAGAAATCAACAGATCGTGCCTCACTTCAACTTACAAGTCCACTCCGACGTAGTAAGTAGGCAAATAATGGTTTTCAAGAGTTTGTCGATATTGAAAGTGCGATTTGATTGAGACCACTCTTGTATATGCCGATATAGGTGCTTCCATCTTAAATCTGATGCTCTGTAGGATATTGTACTCCTGAAAGTTGAGACTTAGAAGTCGTATATTATGCTAAACAGCGCTCGTGCGACATACTTGGAGTAAGCAACAGATCGGCGGACTAGTTCTCAGCAGAGAAGAAATTCGCTGCACTTTGCGCATGCTACTGTCTGTGCTCGCGCTAAGCAACAGAAAAACGCTGATGCCTGCATAGATTGCAGTAGTGCGACAAGGCCGGGTCTAGTTTTACGAAGTCCGTAAAAACAATTCTTGAACATTCACCCACCAGTATGTACAGTATAATGCTTCTTAATTGACTTTGTGGATTCTTTATAAACAATTAGAATGTCCACAGAAGTCTATCTTGCACACTGGCTTAATTTTAAGCATTGCCAAGCTTGCTAAAGATGAAGAATGTGTCGTGAGCTTTCACAGAGCGCTCATACGTTGCTTGTTAATCCAAGGACCTTCCTGTCTACTTTAGGAACTGCTCCAGCAACAGAAATCCTGAGGCAACTCAGACCAAATCGAAGAAACTATGAAGTGCAATTCCTGTTGGCAGGAGTTGAAGGACCGCGCATTAGCAACGACTTGTGGCCACATTTTTTGTATCCTTTTTAATCGATCTCTAAAGCTAAATTCAATACTGGTGTTCTGAGAAATACGTTGCTAGAGTCGGTGATTACATTTACTGGAGGAGGCCTTACTTCCCTAAGTTGTTCTAAATCTGTGTTCACTTCACTGTAGGTATCGAGGATGCAAATGAACTTCTGCGCAACAACTCAACTTGCCCATTGTGTGAAGTATTGCTGTCCAAGAGGTACTTACTGGTCCAATTCTTGAGGTATATCGTCATTAAGAACTAGAACCAATTTCATCTCGTCCAATTTCGTGGCTCGTTGATCATGCGTGCATGGTCCTCGAATTCTCAGCTACTTTGTTGTGGCGCATGGTGCAGTAACATGAAGGATGTGGACATGGCTCCAAGTGAAGAATGGATTAATGTAATGACCTCGCCATTTATGAGCTTCTCTATGAACTACAAGCGCCCCCGGTGTAAACATACAGTCAAGGAAAGACGGAAGTACTCTTAGGGATCGAATGATAGTCTGACTTTTTCCTTGAAGATAGTATTCGCTTTCGTTTAGATACCTTGGAAGTGCATATAGAAAAATAAGCAAGATTTTGCTGGATGTCTTAATAAGTGTCAGCGTCTTGTGATATAGGACCATGCGCTTGCACTAAAGAGTCCTCGTTAATAATTTAGATTTGCAGTATTTCAATTTTTAACGAAGTTTACATTTTCAATGGCATGCTCCAGATGGTGATGGTCGGCTTGGCCCCAGAGATCAGTATCCTTTTAACAATCAGTGTAATGAATTTGTTTTTGAAAATCTCTCCTCTCACTTTCTGTGATATGTTATCAATGAGATGTGTTAAATGGCGTTGACACACTTTGACGGAATTTAGTTATGGAGTGTGCATCCAAGGGCGTCTGCTTCTGGATTGGACAGAGGGATGTGGAAATTCAGCTTTCTATAAAGAAAGCGCTGCATTTTCAGCAAATGCTTGAGCAAATGGAGGCAAGCTACAGACAGAAGAATGCCGAGATGGAAGATGCGTTTACAAAAGAACTTGAGGAAGCGCAGGCAGAATACCAGAAAGCTATTTCATCCTTCCAGACTAAGGACAGTGAGAGAGAAAGCTTGCTCGGAGATAATAAAGAGCTTCAGGAGAAGTACGCAGAAAAATCAAGGTATTTTGTTGATTGTTCTCTTTGTCACCAACGGTTTGTGCAATCGGAATTCTCATTGGCCAGTAATTCGGTACTGAGGCTCAAGGCTAACCCCATCGAGCACTCGATCCTTGAGAAATGTTAAGAAGCGATAATTGGACTCTTTAATTGTCTTGGCAATGTTGAAGGCAGCAGAGGAAGCTGGAAGAGACGTACACTGCTCTGAGGAAGGAGTATGCACATTTAGAACAATCTGCTGCAACTCCCAGATACAGTAAAGAAGCCACACCACAGCATCTTAATTTCTTTGCTTTTGAAGGGCCCAGATTTGAATCTTCAAGCACCTCTGGTATGTGACTTTTTCTTTTTCTTTTGTGGTCTATAAAAAAATTCTATCCACTTGTAGCGCATTCACGGAGGTTGTGTTTAAATTTGTCAAATGAAGAGCAACCTATTTACCTTCATTGAGGACCAAACTGACTTTAGCACCTCTTGGCATGCCAAAACGAGTTTGACCATGGCCCCTCAGTGTTCTTTGTTCAAACCTCCAAGCATGCACGGAAAACTTTCTGAACATGGAAGGTGTTGTGTCCAAAAGAACCAACTCCCGACCAGAAGTCATGTTGTGTTAATTCTAGTGTTCTATTAAATCTAGAGGTTTTCCCATGTGTGTACAGAATGCTGAATTGTTGCCATCTGTTGGCAGGGATAGCTCCATGTACACCAGTTGGTATTGGCCACTTCTGGCCTAAAAGCCAAGCAGATCGGTCAGATTCATTCTTCTTGCCAAATCTGGACAAACCATCGCATGGTCGACCAAAAGCCTCTGCAAGCTTTCAGAAGCCTTCATCGGGTGGATCGCGAAACAACCTGAATACATGTTCCGTGTTTAAGACATCTGGATCTAGGCAGGGATAGGCCCTACCCACAATGTAATGGAACAGATCTTGCCAAGGGTTGTAAGACCCGTGCTGTTTGTAACAGTGGAAGACTGCTCAATAGACAACCTGCCTGTTACTGTCAACTTCTTAATGTTTGTGAAGGACTACGTAGAATTCCATATTCCAGTAGCATGAAGGAATTGGAGTAAGTTGGCAATGTTAGAATCAAACAAAGCTGAGAGATGTTTTGAAATTCACATCTGTCAATGCATCACCAAACAGAAATTCAATCCTCCGCAGCTTGTCTTATTATTAGATGTTTGCGCATGTGAAGAGCGCAGGTGTAGACTCAAGACACTGACATGTGATAAGCGCAGGTGAAATACACATCACTGAGGACTAGTATACACGGATATAGAGGATCTCCGAGTGTCACGAACACTCGTGTATCATAGAATGGAATGGTCCATTGAAATGTACATACTTGAAGACCAAGAAGGCCCTACCTATTTGGCTAGAATTGTACCACTGATACAAGTAGTATCATAATAGTGCGGCACATCTGATCTCCAAGTGGCCGTTGTATTTGCTTGTCTGAGGGGAAGAGAGGACCTTGTTTTGCAGAACAAGTGGTTTAAAGAATTATACACGCTTGGATCAAAAAATCAACTGAGCATCAGGACCACGTAGCCCTATAGAAAAAGTGGGACGCCCGGTCAGGAATCAAGCATCAGCGGCCAAGACACGAATGTGCTCCTTCAAAGACTCCATGTTCGTGTTAAACCACTTCTTCACCGCTACCTTGTCAATATTCTTGATAGCGCCAAGCTTCTTGTCAATGTTACTCTGGACATTGCTGAATCGACCCCCCGAGTTGTTTTCATCAGCAAATACCTGTTGCTGCGGTTTTTCCACAACTATGACTCTTTCCATAACCTGTTCCACTTTTGGGTCTGGGTCAGGTAGACTCATGAGTTCGGGCATAAGGTCTCTACAAGACGAGCCATTCTGCATGCCCACCAGACTATTTGTTAACCAAATGCAAACCGAGTGAAATTGGATAATATCATGCACGCATGTTCATAATGCATGAATTGAGATGCTGAATTTTGACAGCAAACGTCCACATCAGAGAAGGGGATCCTTGCATTAACCAGCAGATGTTTGGTTGTTGTGAAGTTAATGCATTGTTCCAGTGGTTTTTAGATGCATGGCCTGTAATCTTCCAACGCACCTCAAAATGGTTAGATGCATTTAAGTGAGTACAACAAATCAGGTTTGACTCAAAGATGTGATGTTCATCAAGAAGAATGTCTTTATGAGACCTGCATAAGAACGATACTTACTCACACTGAGGATGGAACGGCTAGCTTGAAATGTGTCACTTCTGAGAGATGCATGTGGGCAGAGTAAAAGAAAAATACTTGCTCTGTAAGTTGTAAATGTTAGTAACATTCTTATTTCAGTGGTTGAAAGACTTACCATGTCGGAAGAAGATCGTATATGTGAGCTAGATTGGCCATTGGAGTCGAACTGAAGCCTCCTGGACGGGGTAGGTCTAGTTGTGCTCAAAGAAAGGTCATCCAAAGCTTTCCTGGTGGGCAAGGGACCACTCTTTGCACCTCGTGGCGAGAACGGAGCTTCCACATGGCTGTGTTGTGGTGTGAACAGGATGGATTTTAGTTGAGGATGGGAGATTTGTGGAGATTCATGGTGGTGAGTGCTGGGACTAAGGCCGTTCATTAGCTTTGAGAACGAGAGAGCTCGACCACCATGCTTGGATTCGAAAGAGAGTTTCCGCCTCTCACTGGTCCCTCTTTCTTCTGAATTTGGGCACCTCTCACTGGTGCTTCTGTGTCGGTCCACAGAATCCATGCAGTTGCTGGATTGAACAGTCGGAGGAGTTCTCACTGGTGTTTTGACTGGTGTCTTTATTATAGTGTCTCCGAATGGTTCAGGAGCTGCCTTTCTAGGAGTTGCCTCGGCTTCCGAAGCATGTGAACCCATGTTCCGCTCAACCAGGGGTTGGAGAGTGCGTCTGAGCTTCCGCTTCAGATCTGACACAGTGTCAGTGGTGAGGACTGGAATTGTAAGGGTCCCCTTCACGTGGCCCTTGATTGTTCGCATCAATTTCAATTTCCTAGCAGTTGGCTTTTGCCCAGATGCTTCTTCAGATTGCCCTGTTGCTGCCAAGGTACAAATCCTCGTCAGTCCAGCAATAATTGTGAAAATCTGCTTGTGATTGAGGGATATAGAGCCCTAGCAAGGAACTATTGGAAAGTGGAGAATTAGAAATGCTCCTTACCTTCTTTGCCTTCTGAGGCTTTGCCTTCTTTCGTTGAAGATTTTGCTGGACTTTTGGCCATGGTGACATTGAGGACACCTCCCGGTTGTACGAGATAACTTCCCAGGGTCTTTTTCTCCTGGAGAACCTTGCCTGATGCCCACCATACCAACGAAAAGCAATCAGTCAACAGAGCACGGGGCATCAGAAGGACCTGGCGACCTATCATTTCACATGACTATTACATGTGTTGGTTCTGGTTCTCACCTGAATAACTAATTTTTTGTTGCCATGGTGAAATGCCAGTGCGGGACTCCACCAATTTCAGCACTGATAGGACTGTATCTCGACCTTGAACAACAAAAGTAAATTCCTCTTCACCCATGAAATTCACGTTTATCACCATGCGTCTATGGCCTTGATCATTGTTTCTGTCCTCTGCAAAAACAGGCAAGAATTTATGTAAGTCGCATTTACTTCACATGAAATCCACAAGACAACATGGATCTTAAAACTGCATAATATCTTGCAGACATCGTCTCCTTGGTGTTTCAAACATACCTGATCTGCAGAGGTCGATGATAGAATTTTCGTGGATTTCATTTAGCCCATCGAAGTCTCTGACGAGAAATTCATCATGCATGACACGTCCCACCGTTGACAGGAGCTGCTGTGAAACTGGTATGCCTGTCAATCCTTCAAGTAAATGCTTGATGCCTGTTACTGGAGTCAATGGAGACACACCCAATAATGGGAGAATACCGTCTTTGGTTTCCACAAAGACACGTCCTCCGTCTTCAGGCAGTGGACTGGGCAACCTCTGCAAAGAAGGCAAACATTTCCAATACATCAGTTGGGGAATCCCTTGCAGGAGTCTGGCTTGTTACGACGGAATCACGGCGATTAATGCATGACAAACGTAATTATACACTTCTTGAGGGCACTCCAAACTGTCTGGGGATCCTAATGTAACCCCAGGGAGGGGCGGAAGAACAGGTTCCTTGCCCCTCCTTAGCGTCTTCAATTGACATTTCTTGAAATGAACTTAGCGTAATTGCATTGATCCTTCAATTTTACTACTCCTAAACAGAAGGACACTATGATTATCTTGAGCCGCTGAATGTAGGGATTCACCCCAAGGAAGCTCTGGTGAACCTCGAAAGTCCCAAATTCTCCGCGTTGTGTAGCATATTCAAGACTCAAGAAAATGCACAAAGACAACGAAGAGGATCATCTTTCCGAAGGTGTAGGTGTTGGAAGAAATGGATAGAAAAAGTTGCCTTAAGGCACCCAAATGCGGCATCGTTCACACTGGTGAAAGAGATTCAATCCACGTACCTTGAGGTGCAGAGTTGTTCTGTCTAGGATGTGGTACTCATCGACCCGCTTCTCGTCAACAAGTTCGACGAAGCGACCAGTTTCACGCCCGTACATCGTGAATGTATCTTCATCCAAGTGCAGCTCAGAAATGTCCAAGTCAGCCTGCAGATTTTGTTTCAACCAACAACTGTTTCAGACCCAGAGGTAACTTCATCATATGTGTTCACTCAACGCAGGCGCCTTTATCTCAACATGTTCGCTAAAATCTCAATTAACTCACTGTGTGGTATAGGGCCGAATATTTCTTTACTTGATTAAGATTTGGCAACCCAGAGGACAAAGAAGGAAGAAATGAATCGTTAGATATTGCCTGTACATTTTTCGGGTTATTTTGCAAACCCTTCTTGCTTTTCTACACATGCTTTACAAACTGATTAATGAATTTCAGAAACACGGGAGGCAAAATCGCATCTCTGGGTCGCGACATATTCATTGAAACCTTAGATATACCTACATTGTTTGCCACAGGACCTTAGATTCCCTGCACTTGCTTAACATTTGACATCCTAGAGAACAAGGAGGAAGAAACGCATCGGCAGACATCGCCCTTACATTGTTCGTGTTATTTTGCAAAAACCTTTTATATTTCTAAGCATTCTTTGCGAACTAACAGTCGTGATTTCAGGGACATGTGAGACAAAACATCTACTCGATTACCCTCGCCAACAAACACAACCAAACATCAAGAAAGCCACAGAATACTGCAAATAGAACTTGTACCTGGCAGGCATATCGCTTGTAAATATCCTCGACGCTATCCTTCTCGCTCAGGCGCGTGAACAAGGGAGCTGAAAGCAGCTGGCACTCTGGAGGAATGAAAAGGTTCTGCAGGATGAAGGCATTCAAAGTCGCCCTCACCGTCCCGTGGTAGTCCAAATTGGGCACCAACACGGTGCGTGTCTTCTCAGACACCGGCGCTGCAACGATGGTGTTAGCAATCGGAAGGTGGTCCACCTTCACAGCCACTGTGATCCCCATTTGAGCAAGTAATGATGGAGGAGCCTCCGGTCGTGAACATCAACAACAACGACGACGACAACAGCAGAAGATTAACACAAACGTCTACTCTGTGGAGAGAAGGACAACGTAGAAAGGAAAAGGAAAGGGAATGGTAGCAACTGATCGCAATCAGCCCAACAACAGTGGGCTAGATCTGTGAGTTTCTTCCCCTCTCTTTCTCTTCACTTGTGATGTTTGGGTCGGGAATGGAGGGAAGTGCGGCGATCGGCTCGGCGGGGTTCAAACGGCTCTTTGTCCTCTCCTCTGTTTTCATTCTTCTTGCCTCAACCTTCAATGCGCAGGTACCTACCTAGCTATCTGTAGACCTTCCTCTCTACCTACCTACCATGTAAAATCCCAACGGTCTCCTGCCTTGTTGGCCTCGCGCCCATAATCATTGGATCTCCATGTCCAGGTCACAGGTGGGTCGGCCCGGTCGGTCGCTCGGTCGTTCCGTGAGCGATCATGTAGCGGCGTGGTCAAAGTTCAGGGGCGCCAGGATGAGCTTGCATCAGCAATGTCAAAATTTTGCAAGAATGTACTTCTTACATAAGGTGAATGTTGTCAGGCTCTAAATGCATGTGGATGAGTCACCACAAATGACTTGTCAATTTGGTGGGCTCAAGCGAATTCATGATTGGAAGCTGGTGGTTTTGGGTGCTCTCGGCTGCTGTACATCACAGACCATTCATTTGATTGATTGGCGTCAGATGTCATGTGTTGGCCCATGGAAGGTTTTGGGTTGGAGAATTGTATAGGGTTTTGCAAAAGCTAGGTGAGGTGATTAAAACCTAATTGAATCCAATAGAGACTTTCAAATCTCAACAACAATACATATAATGGCTGAAGCATCACTTTCTCTCATAACATTACTAAGCAGCTACATGATGGTCTCTTTCCAAAGAAAGAGGTTACAATTAAAATATATATGTGATCATCTACAATTGCATGTCAAAAGCTCACAGTACACAACAAGAGTGCTCCCCATAAATGAGGAATTCCGGGATTAAAAGATAATTATGTTCATGTGATACCTAGTCCCATGAAACACAACCAATGAATTGTGTAATGTTATGCTATCTTACTAACAAATGTGATATCAAAATATAGATAACCCTGCTCTATCTTGTAACCAAACAAAACAGGAAAAGAAAGAAAAAGAAGAAGATTATTTTATGACATGGACTTCTTGAATTTCTATTGAACATTTGAATGTCAAAGAATATAAGCACCTAGTATTAGTTGATTATCTTGCAATGATTTGTTTTTATTTTATTTTATTGCATAGACCTTGGGGTGTTGTATCACTATAGTAGTGTTAATGCGTTGGCAATGAAGTAATGAGAGTGCTACTTAGCATGACAATTCTAAGTGGAGGGAAAATCCGTAGCTCTATGTGAACATCTCACTCCCCCTAAATCTAGGATTGTCTTTCATATGTGGTTAATTAGCATGTAGGTGTTGCTCTCCTACTATTGGTCATTTCTAAACTAAATCACGTTCTAAAAAGTGCTTAGGACTCATCAATTCCAATCATTTGTCATTTTGATAGTTTGGTACATTATTTATTTCAATTATCATGGATCAAATTTATACAATGTTGTAACTATCTATTGATTACTTTTCCAATTGTTAAAAGTAGTTATTAATATTTGAAGACGTACTCCAATCTCATTTGAACATGTGTCTTTATGATGTTTGCTCTTTGATCCTCACCCAACCACATACGAATCAAATATAGGGGTCCAATTAAGAAAACAAGGCACTTAAGACCCATCTACCTCTCCAAACGCAATGCCATGGAGCCAAAGAACCATAATCTCAAAGAAACCACTTAGCCACAAGCAACAAGTATGCCAGAATGAGTTTGGCCCTCAATGTTCTTTGTTCAAACCTTCACACTAAACTCCAAGCATGCACCAAAACTGTATCAACCATTAAAAGTATTGTATCCAAAACAACCTATTCCTGCCATGACTTTAATGTTTTGTTCAAGTTGTTTTGCAACTCAGATGCAGGCCAAACTCAGACAAGATGGACATCTGCTTAGTGACATGAGGCTGGTTGTGCTGCAAGTAAAGCATTTTGTGCACTGTCCTGGGTGAATAAGTCACAAGGCTGTTTAATTCTTTAGTACTCTTTCACATGTAGCTAGACATAGCCTGTAGAGTGGGCTACAAGATGGAATAAACAATAAATCACTACCCAAAATGGTAATTCTGTATCCTTACATAGTGCAGAAAGGACAAGCCAACAAAGTACATGTGTACGCATTTGTAGTTTCTATTTATCACTAGAAAGGCACCCTGGTGCCTGGACGAGATTGCAAGGACATTAAAAAGGGTATGCTTGCAACAGCAAACAGGAGGTCAGATAGTCTAAACTGATCCACACAAATGCAAACATTATGTTGAATACCAAGTTAACAGTGAGGAACCAAGTTAACGGTGTCGCTTGCATGTATACATTCCAACCTTGAACGAAACCAGTATTGACAGATCCTAATTGATTGCAACCGCTAGAAAAAGAAGGTTGACACTACAATGAGTAATAAGTGGAGTAGGACATTGAGACTATCATCTACTCCGACAAATTCACTTTGCAGACTAGAGACATGTTCAAAGCAGAAGTGTCACATGACTCATGACACCCATGTACATTCCGTTTCAACCTTGTACAAGAGACAAACTGCCACCTCTTCTCATCAGGATTCGTCTTTACACTTGCCTTTGCCTGCAGCAGTGAAATCGTACACTGGCAGTGCTAACCTGTGTCGCATAACAGGTCATGATGCTACTCTAAAATTTTATATTCACTAAACTGAAGAACACAGTGGCTCGTAGAGGGGGTTTGCTTGCTAAGATCACCAGAAGAATGAGCAGCAAGGTGCTTGCTCCTTGTCGTGATCGTGCACCATGAATGGGTTTCACTCGTCTCAATACAGGGAGGGGTCAATTTGCAATATAGCAAAAGTTGGAATTCATTACAAGATCAAGACACGGCCTGGTCACTTCGCCTTGAAGAGTCTTCAGATTCGTCATCCAAAATGTCATCCCTCACCGAGTTGTCGGGCTCTTCGAGCACACGAGAGGACACAAGATCCTGTTCCTGCAGTAAGGACGCAAGGTCATGACCGCGTAAGCTAGGGGGAAAGCAACCAGAAGAAGACGGCTCAAGGTTGATCTCTTGCCCGCCTACTGGAGACTTCCCCTTGGAGTCCATCCTGTCTGATGTGGAGACGGCCTCCGGCGTGATTTCTTGATCCGAAGAAGAGGAGTTGTTGGCCTCTGG
Organism: Polytrichum formosum; assembly: GCA_964035585.1. Classification (NCBI taxonomy): domain Eukaryota; kingdom Viridiplantae; phylum Streptophyta; class Polytrichopsida; order Polytrichales; family Polytrichaceae; genus Polytrichum; species Polytrichum formosum. Next base: position 67,146,192 of record OZ037936.1, read on the forward strand.
TGGTATGGAACTCAATTGGCGCTGCAAAAGCATGGCTGCTTGAAGCTGCTTCTGCATGACCTGCAAAGCAAAACAGTGTGCCTTCTAAGGTGAGGACAAACTCTCAACTCCTCTTTTCAAGGTGGGAGGTTTTGCAGATCTTTCCCACAATGAAGTTATCCTCTAACACATGACTTTGGTAGGGAGTTGATTGTTTTGCATACTATGCCTTCCATGTTCGGTAAGTTTTCAGTGTATGCTTGGAGGTCGTGTGAAGATTTGAACAAAGAACACACTAAATCAGTTCATCGAGGGTCCAACTCATTGATGAGAAAATGAGTTTGGCCTTCAATGAACCAGAATAGGTTGCTCTTCAACTATATTCAAACAGTAGCCTCTAAGGATGCACCACAAGGGGAAAGAATTACTGATATTGTAGGCAAAACAACCAATGGAAAACCATAGGGGACCAACTCTAAACGAAAAGTCTCATTGCATGAAAGGATAAGAATGCTGCAACAAATTATTGTATTTACATGGACAGGCAACAAAACCAGATAAACTGAAGACTAGAACACCAGCACTGACATATCCCTCTATTTATCTTCTGCTTCTAAAAGCAATGAATAGGGTAGAGTACCTCTATGTACTGCTGCAATTGCTTTTGCTGTATTTGAAGTAAGGAAGGAGGTGTGCTGATCCTTGGTGCTTGTTCTGTCTGATTGTCTGACTCTGAGGCAACTCCCGATTCTTGCGTATCTTTAGTTCTTCTTGGAGGAGCATATCCAGCCACAGGAACATATCCATACATGGGAAATTGAGAGTACTGCCTAGAGGCACTGAACATTTGCGCGTAAGCCTTTGCATACTGGTTCATTTGGACTTGACTAGTAGGTGATTGAGAAAACATATTGGAGGCGCTTGACCCAGCTTGTTGATTGTCAGTCTCTGAGGATGATGAACCTGAAGTTGAAGGAGCCCCAACCATTGCAGCAGCATACCCTTGGGGAACCATTGGTATGTACGCTGGCAACCTAGTTATGAGAGATGCAAATGAGTCATTGCAATTAGTCATAAAATGGCACTAAAAGACATGAAGATGCCTACGGCAGATGCAACAGAGGCCAATCTAAGACTGCTTCACCTTGAATCAGTTTCCTAGTCACTCCACATCCATCGAGTACTTATGACAAGGTTCCAGAACAATTAAAACCAGTCATTCAAAGGACACCATTTTGTAATCACAACAATGTTAGGACTTTTGAGAATACCATCACAGAATGCTAGCTCTCCATAATGATTTGACAGTGTCAGACAAGATGCCATTCTTATTCTTCGCACCCTCACCAGAGTTGCATTAATGCTATTTAGTGATACAATTGTCCTCAAAGCATAAAAGGTGACCTACCAAGCCAAAGTGCCAGGCTGACCAGCTGGGTATGTAAGATGTGGGGGATTCTGAGTAGCTGGACCTGCCACAGCTTGCATGTATGCTGGATGCTGCATATACATGGCATGTCCAGTTCCTGGCCATGCCATTCCTTGAGGTGGTACTTGTCCTTGGAATGTGCGTCTCTCAGGTACCGCGCCAGCTTGCCCTGCAAATGCAACATGGAGATTAATCATGTGGGGATTATACTTTGACCAAATAAACAACGAATCTGACAAAAGCAAGTACACATAAGCAGAGTACGCACTCCACATGTGGGAATGTCACCCGTCAAGAGTGACTGGCAGATATAACTTTACAGCCACTTCCATCCACAAATAGATTGGACAACATCTACTAAGAGCACCATCTGTTAATTTGAACAGGATGACTATGTTTTGAGGCCTTGATGCCTGGGTGAGCAGGTGGACGAAATCAATGATGAAATTTCAGCATGCCTGCTGGTGACAGGGTGGGCGCAGCTGATAACGAGTCCCACGACAATTTTGTTTTTGACAGACCCTTCTAGAGACAAAATCTATGACAAATTAGGGTAAGGATGCGACCTCGACATCGTAGTAAACGTAAAGGCCTGCTTGGCAGCATTCTGATACACTGCATGCATTATTATAGTACCCACACTCTTGTTCCATATATTAAATGCAGAAATCTACATGGAGCACAAGGTCCTTAACCAACCTTCTACAGGTGGCTGGTCCTGCTGTGGAGGTTGTTGAACTGGTGCTGGAGTTTCAGTGGTTGCTGGCCCACTTTCGGGAGTGAACACAGGGGCTCGACAAGTGGGGCAAGTTTGCTGCCGCTCAAGCCATGACCTCAGACAGTGCACATGAAAGAAGTGTCCACAAGGAAGTTTTTTTGCTGCAGACATCTCTTCTCGGCAAATAATACAGGTTGCATCGCCACTGTAATGGGGCACAAATCATGGTCAGTAACAATAACGTCATGACCATACTTAGGAGAGCACAAGTGTCAAACTGGGAAAAGCTTACATTCTGAAATACCAAAAATTTAATTCTCACGTTTATAACACTTTAGGTTATAATTCTCACATTTATAACACTTTAGGTTTAAGACTTCTAGGTTTATGCTTCACAAGCTGAACATTGAATTTTCATGATCATAAACTACCATATAATGAGATGCGTCGTCTTACTCTATCTTCTCCTATAAACCCTAGGAATTCTATGACTACAACATGATTGCAACCTGCAGCTGAATGCACATCACTTTCTCTTATTGCTTTTCTCATTATGTCTCACACCTACTTCTCCTGCAGTATAATCAACATTACTACTGTACAGGGTACTCTGTCATGAACATAATGAAACATTTCTGATTTCACATTCTTTTAGCACCATTCATCTACAATATGTGAGCAATTATCTGCATTGACCCCTTGCCCCATGCCTTATCTTCTAAGTACGGGCTAAATCATGTAATTAATTCTGTAATTAGTCATAAAACTAATATGTAACCGTCATTGTCATAGAACTAATTATGATGATATACATATCCATACATACCGTCCAAGCTCCTCAGTAGTTGCATCAGGAAAACGGTCATTCATATTGGAGGTGATCTTCCTATACCGAATGAAGTCAGCAACTCGTGCTTTGAAGTTCCGGAAGGTTTCATATAGCTCCCGCACCAGGTGTAGGGGAAGACCATAATATCTACACACAAATGCACATCCCACTCTTCTCAATAGAATGCTAAATTCACCACATCTCCAAAGTTTACAGGACTAGATTGAGGTGTAAAAGAGAGCTTCAAGGTGATAGTCCCAGCTGTTAAGAGACTTTTTCTATTTACAAAAAGGAAAGGCGGAAAAAAAGAAGTAGGAAGAATGGCACACAGTAGAAAGCAAGAATAGAGAAGCGGAGAAAGGTGCAAATTAGGTTCAGAAGTGAGGCATCCCGTGCAGGATAACAAAATGGTACAATTCATTTCCAGGGATCAATTCCAGATGTTTCAGTGTTGATACAACTTAAAAGAAACAAAATTATGTAAAAGTGACTCAGACATAGATAGATTGATGTTCAACTTACACAAAAATGGCGAGAAAGAAGATCAGATACAGTGAAAGGTGGAGCAGATCCCGAACAAGCTCAAGATAGAATATATAGACAGCTTTGTTGTCCCATTGGCCCTCCATCACCATATCCCCCACGTACAACACGTACTTCAAAAACGTTGCGATTGTGGATGTTGCCAGAATAACATACCTGCAGATGGTCCCAGCAAATACCAAAGCTCATCATCAAAACTGTCTTCTGAAAACCCAACATTTTAAATACAACTAACTACTTCATGACATTCGGTCCGTACTTCAATGGTAAATTTAGGTTTTTTAAAAGTGTCTTGCTTGCTCTATGGACTCAATCAGTAGATTCTAGGGATGCTTACAAAAGAAGATCGTGAACACTCTTCAGCAATTTGGATTATGCCTTCTGGTGGGTTTTAAATGTGGATTACAACCCCAATTTGCATCATAATTTTTCTTCCACTTGACACGACCATAATGCATACATACATACGACCTCACCCTTACCGCCAGCTGATGCCCCAACTTTTAGAATACAACTAGTTGATGATATTCGCTCCGTACTTTATAGGTTTTTAAAAAGTGTCTTGCTCGCTCTATGGACTCAATCAGTAGATTCTAAAGATGATTACAAGAAGATCGTGAACACTCTTCAACGATTCAAATTATGCCTTCTGTGGGTTTTAGATGGATTACAGCCCCACAATTTCCATCATAACTTTTCTTCCGCCTAACATGACCATAATGCATGCATACATACAACTTCACTTTCCCACCCTGCCAGCTCCTGACTATCTCACACCCTTCGGTTGGAACTATGATACCCACGGTGGGAAGTTTACACTACATAAATGCCACAACATCGACAGTGACGATGCTTCAACATTCCAAGAGTACTTAATGAATATTTAAACAACACAAGAAGGAGAGTTGGGTACTCACTCGAAGGCAAAGAAGAGGGAAACTGATGCTCGTCTGGTCCTAAGGAGATGCGCCACAGAGAAATGAAGGAACAAAGTATCCAGGGCTAACAAGAATGCCATGAATGTGATGATTCGGAAATGGGAGAGACGCGATACGGATGGTGTGGTTTCGATATACTCCACTCGCTTTTGAGCAAGCCAATGGAAAGCCTTAATGAACAACAACACAGTGATCATAGCCACAAAAGTGACATTGAATTCCTCCCTGAATATGGTCATCGCAAACAGAATTTCCATCACCTCCCGCCACGACTGCTCATTCAACCGTTCCACCTCCGCTTCTCTCAACCTGCCTAAGAAAACCGTCTTAATCGCCTGCCACACTATGCACATAATCACCAGCGCCATGTTGAGTAGCAGCACTAAACTGATCTTCGATGTCGCCAAGTACAACATTGCAGGGTAGAACTGCTCTCTGCTCCTGAATGCATGAAAAACAATCGCCATTGCCCCCACGGCACTAAGGGCCGCATACCTCCCTAACTTCACCATCTCTCTCTCTCTCTCCTCGTCCCTTCAATCTCTTCAAACAACAAAAAAACCAAAATGTCTCTCCTCCTCCCGCTTCCCAATTGCTACATGCTTCGATACCGCTACAAACCCTCGTGCATCGCACCAAACCCTACCACCACCTCATCGCACCCCAATCCTTCCTCAATTCTCAAACCCTTGCGAGATCCCACCAAACCCTGAAGCACCAAAACCTCGTGTCTCCGCTTGGAATTTTCTAAACTTAGTTGCGGCCATGGCCCGGCCATCCCATACTATCCGGTCAATGGCCGCCCCGCATGGTTGGAAGATTCGTTTGCAAGAAAATCGATGTGGGAAGTGGTGGCAATGGTCATGGTGATGATGATGATGGCGATGGCGTACTACCGGAAGGAAGGGCAGGGAGGTTCGAGGGATGATGACGAACCCCAAACATGAAGCAGTAGAGGGCCTGCGGGGTTTGGTTCTCGCTGCGCTGGCGCTCCCCCATTGGCCCTTACCCGCCTTTGTGACTCACAAGGGTTGAAAGCAAGGGAAGCGAAGGGAAAGGGAGGGAGGCGGTCCTTCAAAGCATTTGCTTTAGGCTCCCTTGTTGCTTTTCCTTCCCCAATGCCCATTGGCTTCAACCCTCCTTTGGCCAAATTATTGTGCTCACAATGAGAACCAACATTGCATGATGAGACAAGTCCCTTCTAATTGTTGAAGTCGTACTTAGCCCGTTCACAAATTTGCCGTAACTATTTGGAGGAGGACATTTTTGTAGAGGTGCCGCGTCGTTGGAAATATGTCTAGAGTAGACAGACTCAATTCTAATAACTTAAGCAACTGCGCATAAGTGTAGTACATATGTGATACATGCGTGATTTTTCACATGTCTGGAAATTGATATCATAACGCTTGACCAAGAAAAATCACAGTTCATTTCCAAGTTTGAAATTACTTCAAGTTTTCAAAGGCAAGATTTTGTCTCGACCCCTATTCACAACATAGGTTAACGTATTTCTGATAACTAGGAGACGAGAACTTGAGTACAAATAGTGCCCTTCTCAAGGAACTCAAATTCGTGCCTTTGTAACTTACTTGTTCCCAACCCGTCAAATGTAACAGTGACATGTGTGAACCTTCACAACTTTTTCCATCGAGTTAGAAAATTACGGCTACATGTGTGGAACTTCACGGCTTTAGGAAACTCTGTGAATTAACAATTTGGAAGAATATCATAAATGGGCATGTCTACTCTACATATAGGTAACAAAAACAAGTCAAATCAATCTCTCTCTCTCCCTCCCCTTTTGCTTGAATGATGTGTTAATAATAAAATTTTGGGTGGATGAATATGTCACATGATGGACAAGCCACTTCTACTTATTGGAGTTCTACTTGGCCTGTTGATCATTTTTCATAAACATTTGTAGAAGGAAAATTTTGTAGAGGTGTTGCGTCATTGGAAGTACAACTATGTATAGTCTATCAAAAACAAGTAAAGTACACATCTCTCTCTCTCTCTCTCTCCCTCCTAAGGGCTTTTAACCTACCCTCCTTTTTCCGTCCCTTTCCCTTGCGGTGTCAAATAATGTGATAATAATACATCTCAAGTAGATGACCCTATGGTGGACATGTAGGTCACTTCTTTCACCCCTACGTCCCCCTTCATCAATAATATCCAGAGAAGGGGATTCTATAGGGGTGTTATATCATTTGCAAGATTGATGACACATGTGCACTTACAAAAACAAAGTACACCCTAAACTCCGTAACATCAACCTCCATAATGTCACTCACTCTCTAATATCCCAAAACCCTAGGGAACGGATGTTCGTAGTTCAAATCTCACTCCTTATCGTCGCATTTCTCTCCCTTATATCACGAATTTTGTCATTAATGCAAACCACCAAAGAAGTCAACCCACACCCTTGCATCGCGCCATGTGTCAATATGTGGAGTGTCACCTTCTTCTTCTTCTTCTTCTTATGCCACTTGTTTGAATGTTGGTGCATGCATCCGCCACATCGCCCGGGAAGGTGAAGCGGAGTGGACCACACCACATCATTTAATATGTTGCACTTTGTGTTATTCCATAGTGTCACATGCTACACTACATCACTAGTATCACGCATCCATGTTAACACTACAGAACTCCGTAATATCACGTGCACTTTGGTTGCCACAGGTGTGATACTACGGAGTTTAGAGTGTAGAATCTCTCTCTCTCTCTCTCTCTCTCTCTCCCTCTCTCATAAAGGTACATTGTGTTCAAGTAATAGGTTGTATATATAAAAGTCCATTCCCACATGGCTTTACCAAATAACCAAACTTTTCCTAAAAAATTGGCAAAGCTCTCTCAATTATGTGGAGGCACCCCAACTATCCCAATGGACCGACAAGAACTTCCTCCAGAGATTTTTGAGCATGTTCTAATTCAATACACTAGATATTCCTATTAATGTGGGTCACAATAACTTTCTAGAGCTCATACTAGTTTTCACAATGAGAATGAATGTGGGCCACATTCATTTTCAACCCATCTAGTTGGAAATTAGCGTGGGCCACAGTAATTGTTTTTCTAGAAAATTCATGTGGGTGATTATTTGATTTTGTGCTACTTTTGTCTTGTAATTAGTATTCAATGCGTTGGTTGGAAGTCTTCATGAAGACTTGGGGGAAGACATGGGGTCTTGGACCCACGTTAATTGCACCTTGACTAGAAAATTAGTGTGGCCCATGCAAATTATTTCCACGCTAATTTCCCACCCACACTAATAAGACTATAATAATTTAGTGTAGCTTTCACACATGTTCATAGTTTTTATCTACCAAGCAATGACATGTTGGATAGTTTTTTAAAAGCAAGGCCATATGCCTTACCACTCATCTACCTTACCGTTGGTTTTTGTTAATGGAGCTCTTCGCACCCTCACAACTAAAACTTAAAGCAACCAATCACAAGGGCTGGAGGCAACACTTTTGAAGGTCCTACATTACCTCATCTCTAGGTATTGATGGGAAGGTTGGTGCTTGAGGTTTAAAACCTTTATTCTTAAACCATGCCATATCCTTTGCCAACTAGGCTCAGGACCAGATAGTAGCAATGGTGTGGAAGCCATGTTTATAATACAAATTTTTAGGCTAAGCAAGGTTATGCTAAAGTTAGGTGGGAAGGGGGCATAAAGCTTATATGATTATGTGTTCTAGTAGAGCAACAAAAGCATCCAATAACTAATAAAATAACCAAGGGAAATTTATAAATAAGTTCGGAGTTTGACCAACCGTTTTACTTCCTAGGCCTATGAACATTTAAAATTATTGTTTATAATGAGTCACATGCGACTTAATTTGCACTATTTGAAGCTTGCATAAATTAATTACACTATTTAGGAGACATATTGCAACAATTGTTTATTTCTGACAATGAACATGTAAGTGATTGTTACCTAGTAAGAAGTAAAAACAAAACATTTAAAGATTATTTGGGATTGAAAGACAAATTTAGTAGAATCAAACCTGACAATTGTGGCTGAAAAATCATGCCTTGACCATTATCAATTAATTACAAATGCTTCATGGCAATTTGTAAGAAATCTTAATACCCCAAATTTTAAATGTTTCCGGTTTTTATGAGTTGAGCTCTATAGTGCCATTGTACAATGTAAATCACACACAAAAATAGGTGCCCATCATAGGTCACAAACCCACGATACATGCACCCTCCTTATGATCCCCTTTGTGATCCTTGCCTTGAGTCGTGGAAAGACTGGCACCCAACTTGCTTGCCTATTGTGTGAGTGAACATATAATTGAAGTGACCCATCAACCTTACACCGAGTGTGGTTTCCATTAGTGTCACCGCATGACACTAAGTTGGCATGATTTTGCTCGACAATGTCACGAGGCTCATGCTTAGATTTCAATAATGGTCAACAAGTTGACTCAAGTCATCATAAACACAAGACTCTTGGCATTACTATCCTCGATAATATATTCTTCTTGCATACTAAGGTAGAAATACCATAACCCGTGAAAATAAGGTGATTCGGCTAGAACGAGTGGCCTGAAATTTTGTGCAATATTTTTCAGAGATGGAGAAGAGGAAATGATGAGGAATGCAAGTTGTTTTGTAATTTTATTCCTTGTAAATAATTAGTTACATTTTTTCAAAGAGGCAAGTAAGTCAAACCCCCTACTTGTACAATAGAGTCTCCTTAATCTAAACTTCAAAATATTCTACTCCGCATACAAAGACATGCAAAACGGTTACTGTAACACCATAGCAGGTTCGCCACTTGCCGCACGAATATTTAATTTTTTTTGGGAAATAAGGTTCGCGTTCCAAAAATAGATTTTTTTGAAATTCGTCTTCTCATTTATTGGATTAAAAATCATTCGTGTTTAGGGTGGGAAAGATGTGCAGAAATTTCATCCTAATTGCGGTGTAAGGGTTGTAATTCATGTTGTGGTGTAAGCCATCGGCCAAAAACTCCTTCAGTACCCCAATCGCTGGATGCATTGTTTGGGTTGCATAAAAATCCATCCCATAGCATCATCTGCCAACTTGTTGTAATCCCAATGCTTGACTGCCACACACTGCAACACTCCATTTCCCTGCTGTTTTGTTGAGCACTCTTGAAGGAACGCCCTAGCCCATTCACTTCCGTGGAGGAAAACTAAGGCACTGATGTTGTGATCCAAAGTCATCACGGTATTTGAGCAATTAAAAACACGAAGTTCTCAAGTGGAGTCTAAGAAATTCGGAAGCATCTCACAGACAGGAATGGACCCCGAAACGAAGCCATGGCGGACCACATGACACCGAACTGCATCCTCAGCGTATAAGTCATTCATGAGCCCTTCATAAGAATGTAAAATGGATTAATCTGCCATGATGTGAGTCTCAAGTCACCTTCCTGGTCCTCCCTCAAAGAAATTTTAAGTGGCCAAATTAGGCGCTGGCTGAGGATCGAAAATTGGCCGAGATTAGTCCACTTATGTTCACAAAACCCTAAAATGACAAGAAATTCTGGAGCTGGACTCTGGAAGCAACTTGAACCTAACTCGAAGAACCGATCTATCAACCTGGGTAAGGATCTCTATTAATAAACTCATCCCCACTACAACCACTAAACCACAACATGAATTTAGTATGACTAGATGGCAGATCAGAATCGCTCAGGGCAAGCATGGAATAAGGAAGCAATTCGTTTGGATTCAATTGCTTGCAGTTCACTTCTTTCTCTTCTCGTGATCCGAGTAAGGTAAGGTTTGACCCTGTACAGTGAGTCCATAGTGGGGTAATGCGAAACGGTTCTAGGTTGTTTAGTTTCCTTGAACAACAAAGATGCTCCAGCCGATGGTCACTAGTGTATCCAGGTATGCTGACAGGTAAAAATCAGACAACAACTCCGGGGCAGCATACAAACTGTTGAAGTTGTACCACTTTCCTCCAACAAACAAACAATCACTTCAAAATGTCCACAGAGAACCACGAGAAACACGAAACTTTCTCGAAATCGTGCCCCCGACTCATTGCAACAAGAATGAGTACCTGCGAGATGAGAGATGGAGAGTGTTGTGTGAGAGAGGGTCTTATGCGACATAGGGCTTGGCGTTCAACACCGAAAGTTGAGGGAGTGGAACATGTTGCCAGGTTGTAGACATAGTGGTGGCCCTGATTTTCTGTCTTTTCGTTTTTATCACAGTATAATTTGAGAGTTATTCGTTTCTCTTTGCCTATAATTTCTATTTTTTTACGTTTTTTTTTGGGAATTATTTATGAACGAACCTGCTATGGTGTTACGGTAACTTAATGGCACCCAAAAGTCGCAAGTGGTGCGAAACAACACCTATCTAGCCAATCATTGCATCCCATCTAGCAGTGCGTCCTTTTCGGGCCACCACTTTTCCAATTAACCATTTTGGGTCCGCACAAGAACCACTCTGCCCCTAGTCTAGTGCACAACTAGTGGTCATTAACCGCTTTAGGTATTTCTACCTTAGACATTGAACTATTATTTCAAGTACAACGTAGATACTCCAATATGCTACGCTTAATGTTATACCAAAAAATAAGACTAAATCACTTCAAGAAGTTATTTATATTGGCAACTATTATCATGTTGGTAATCAATGAATATGCCATTTCTAGGTCTTCAGGCAAATAGTGTTCGTGAAGTTGAATACCATAAATAGTGTAATGCAATTTAATCCCTCCCCACTTCTTCCCATTTGTGTCAAAAACAACATTAAGAAGTTACTCATGCCAACTTGGTGTCCACTCCCCAATTGGATTGTTGCATTAGGAGCGCCTTCATCAAATCCTCAACATCTATTGAAAACTCGTTTCCAACAAACCCTCACATGTATATGGGAATTTCAAAAACCCAAAAAGTCGCCATAACACCCCGACAATTTGGGAATTCCAAAGAGTGTGATGTTAATGTGTCACTTAAGGGTTGATTGATTTTGGGTATCATATGATTTAGATGTGAATAACGGGCCCCGAAACATGTTTTGCGACGTGATCATGTTTGATTTGACCCCTAAAACAAGTTGTGCATGTTTCAATGACCAAACTCTGAGGGTTAGTACTCGGAATTCAAAGGTAGATTCGAGTACCATGCATCCATTGCATATCAACATTGGCCAGTGGAATGAAACAATTAGTATTGCCCAACCTTTCTAGACTTTAGTTGGATTATAAAACTCTTTATTCCACTATCCAATTAAGGTTAACCCTTAAAGGTCAAGGGGGGGGGGGTGAGAGGGCCTCTCCCATCAGCCTATGTTTACCCTATTTCAGGCCTCCATGTAATTCTTTTAGTGCGATCGGCATATATATATATTTAGATATGGAATTTTGAGATACACATTTTGGGGAATTTTTTTTTGCAATTCCGACATGTTTTGACGCTATCTCATGGTCAAATAGTTCAGGGTCAACGAGGCCCTGAGAGGGCCACTCCGTCGTTTAAGGGTTAACATACCTGAGCAACAACATATGCCCAAGAGAGAAAAAACGGATGATTAACAACCCATAACCTCCCAAAAAGTCAAAGTGACCACAAACTTCATGTTTTGGTTGATTGACCTACCTTCCTATGCCTGAAAGTGATGAAAACCACAATGTGCCTTACATCTTTCACTCTTTTATCACTAGAGGGTGCATTCCAAAAAACTCGGAACTTTCATACCACCCTTGATGTCGAAGGCAATTCAACTACCTAGAGCTAACCATAAAGTGTGGGGATGAATTGGTGTCAAAATTCCCTAAAGGTCTCTTTGTTCGAGTGTGGTCATAAAGTCTTAGAAGGCTTATTTGCATTTTAGGCGTTGACATGCGTTATTTTTATGTAACTAAGAATCTTTCTCATTTTCTTTGTCACATGTGTGCACATGCATCTACTTGGTCCTCTCCATCACTTGAACCTTATGGCGGGACCCCGGTGTCCCATAATGCACCGGTTCTTGCATTAAGCCCGTGTCGATGTCAAAAATGATCAGTTGAAGGCGATCAAAGCGGCATTGAGCTTATCTCGACGTCTTGGTCACAATGTGATGTTTGAAGTTGGTTTTTATTTTCAATCATTGACAACCACATGCTCTCGTTTAGCTCTTGACTACACTGTTGCTCGGTCTTCTTTGACGCCATTGCAAATGATGCGGGTGCCAACACCTTCCTCCTCTCTCTATACAAGATACCCCTACCCTAAAAAAAAAAAATTAATGCATTTTTTGGCTTTGGTTTATGTGGGACACCGGTGTCCCGCCATAAGGTTCACTTGTGCACTCCGCAAACAAAGTCAAACTCAAGAAAATAACTAAAAAGAGTCTCCGGAATAGAGCAAAACAACTCCCTAGTTTTTTTTTCAAAAAATAAAGAATAAAGTTTAAGTCATTGACACAAGTTTTGAAAATGATAAATATGGGAGATTCGTTTGAGAAAACTTGAGTTGGTCCCCATTTTTTTATGACTTTACAAATGACTCTACTATAACCAACATATTGTACAATCAACCACTCATATGGGAAAAAACAAACTTCATTATAAAGATCTTGAAAGAAAAATCTCTTTGTTTTAACAAAATTTGAGAAGATCCAGTGGTTGCAAAGTTGAAGTTTCAAGTTGGGGCAAGTAGTGAAAATATATGTGTGTGTGTGTGTGTTATTTTTTTTAATAATTTTAAATTACTAAATGTGGACGATGGATGGATCAAGAAGTTCAATAAAATTGGAATAATCATGTATGTTTAGAATACCCATATGTGAGGATCTAAATTTCCAAATTTGAAGTTCATATGCCCATTATGGAGATCGTCCAAGTTCATTGACAAGTTGATGAGTGTATCTCACAATGAGGTGGAATGCCAATTTGAAGTATTTTTGATTGGGGTGTTGACCACAATATTAAAGATTGTTGATCATTGCAATGGGCAATACCTCGGGGATGAAAATTTGCTTCCTCTTTCAAGTCTTAATTGACCTTCTACAAGCATCCAAGATCTTTGGAGCATTGTTCTCCCTCAATTCAAAACAAAACCAAATGAGACTTGCAATCTATTTTTGAAACATTAAAGAATCTCCGTGTTGAGTGGGGGGACCTGGATGAAGACATGAAAGTGGGCCCCATAGTGACTTCTCATCTTCAGAGAGAGCTCGTGGGTTCCCTACACAAAGGAGGGGTTAACAATGCAACGCACCAAACTGATCTGAATTCATAGTTGATATGTACCCATGGAATTTTCCAAAGCCATATTTTTGCATTACCATTTGCCCTTGACTCAAATCATGACAATTGCTATGCAAGGCTATCCAAGACTACAATCGTGTGAAAATGTCCCCAAGTTTTGTAGGATTATTTCATCAATTCTTTGTAATACATGTACCGTGGAGATCAATAAAAAACTTGGATGAAGATATAAATTTTGTTAGAAGGATGAAAGCAGGTATCCATAGCACTGTGGTCTCGCAAGCCCACCAAAATGAGAGTCATAAAATTCAAACCCCAACTATGAGGACTTTCTACAACTTGTATGAAGACTCATTGTCAGCATCCAAAATGAGTATAATCCCGAATTCCATCCAATGAAACAAAGTGTTGCTAAAGTTTTGTCCAAGTGCTACCACCTAGCACTTTTGTATTTTACATCTTACCACATACCAAAACATGGAAGACTGAAATTTTTGCTACATGCTCAATTTACTGGATGTCTAATCTATATGATCAAATCTAAATGTCTATTCTTTCTCACACTGCATGTCCAAAATTCACCAAAATAACTAATGGTCATGGAGCAGATTTAGGATGTTTGGGCATGGAATGAAAGGCATCTACAAAGTATGCAAGCACATACTCATGTATGGTTTTCCTCTGTTCATGTAATCACAAAATGGACATCACGAGAATTAGAGGGACATTGAATAATACTGCCTCCTTTCAAAGGTGAACACCTCAACCATGCATAGACAAGCTAACCCCCACCTAATCTCACCCAAGGGCAAGCATGGTTGGTTGAAAACATCTGGTTGACCCAGATACTCCCACTATGATTGGATGGACAATAGTAGGGTGCACCAGAAACCAAGTGCCAGAAAGGTCACCCATCCGAGCACTATTCCACCCAGCTTAAGGCCTTGGGTTTAGGGTTTAAGCCATTGCTGGAAGCAAAGAATCATACATCCCAAGTCTCAAGTGTACAGAGATACTAAGGTTTGTCTGATATAAAAGTGCAATAAATATACTTCCTCCAAGTGATTGTTGAACAATAAATTCCTACAAGTAGATTGATGTCCTAAAATGATTGATGAAAAATATATTCCTCCAACTTATGAATCTCTGCGTGTCCTACGGCGAGCCTTGGTGTCCTCTCCTGCTTGTTCTTGTTCTCCTTCAACCTCCTCAGAGGATACTGCACCACTAGAGGCTTGAGGCTCCTCCTTGACCACATTTCTGGGGACCTGCATACAGGACCAGAAAAGAAGTCTTAGTCGTAGGACAAATCAGAAGTTTGTGAAGAGTACCACCTGCAAAATCTTGAATCCTTAAGAGTATGGAAGAGCACAGATTATATGTAAAGAAAATTGCACAGAAAATGTTATAACTTAGGTTTGTTCTCAATAACTTCTGAACAATCCCAGTTTCAGAATGTAAACCTTTGGATGCATAAACAAATAGAAAGAGCATATTCCTTAATTTGCAAAGTCTTACTGGTGCTGTTTTCTTCTTCCCTGAGCAAACACTCAGGAAAATCGAGATGAGAAGAACAGGAATGGTTGCCAGGATCCCAAGTGCGACAGTGGAATTCTTCTCTACCCGGTGAATCAATTCCTGTTCCCCACCCAAAAACCATGACATTATTGACTACTTTTTAAACACTTCAAAGCGCCTGCAACACTGACAACAAGTGGCTTATTGTGTAATGGCTGTCGAAAATAGAAGACTAAACCAAAGGACATAATAATTATTCTTCAAATCACAACATGTAGTCTACTCCAAGTTACACAATTTCAAACCCTTCGCACATGCAATTTACTGTTAAGCTACAATATTCAACCCTTCCCACGTGCACTTCACCATGAGTTACAAAATTTTGTAACACTTCATGCACATATGGATACCTAGACTCTTCCATATGAGAAGTGCCAACAAATATATCAGACAAACAACTTAAGTGGATGAAATTCATGGTGAAACTTACATCAATCTGGTACTTGTAATTTGTCAAGAATGGAGAATCAGATATCTTGTACAATGCGTCAAACACCTTCTCCTGTTACCATAAGAAGAGAGGGTCACAATAAGGCTCCAACTTAACCAAAAAACAAATAGCCAAGCCTGTGGGCCAAACAGGCACAAAAAAGAATGTTGTCGTAGGGCTACTCGACTCTGCTACCCTTAGGAAAGAGTTGATACCACAAAAACAGCAGACGCACAGAATAGCGATCATCTCCAATTCCTGTAATGCCAAAGAAAAAAAGTAACAGAATTCATTCCTCAGCACCTTTGGATTGAAAAGGGTGTCACTAATAACCTTAATAGCCTCTATGCCTGTGGAGGACTTGTCTTCCTTTTCATTCTCCTTTTCTCCTACAACCTTCTCCCTCTCAATCAGGTACTTTGGTTCCCAAGTTGTTTTCCTGTACTCCTCTGCAACTTTCTCATCATGCGCCACCAAAATATTATCAAATAAAATTCCATCCTGCATCGTCCAGATCTCAATACCAATTGCAGCCACAGCTTCCAGGTTGGGCTTCTCCAGCTCAAAGTATTCCTCATTAGGGATCTGCCTAGGAGCCCAGATGCCTTGGTATGTTGGGTTGTCAATCATTGGTGCTCTCCATTTTCCTTTGTAGGAAGGGTTGGCCTTCGTGGGACGTTTCCATTCACCACAACCTGGGGCCTCCTCACACCTAGGGTTGGAGATCTTAGGGGGCTCCCACTCACCATCTTCTTCATCATCCCAATCCTCAGGCTTCTCTGCTTCTGAGTCGTCAACTTCATCAGGCTCATCATCCAACCATCCCTGCAATGTGGAACCACAGAATGAAACTTTTAATGCATGAAGACAATGCATATCAAAATATGACTAAGAGAAGAGAAGAAAGAGATGACTCTGATGTCGCCACTGGTGCAAATTATGGTGTTGTTTCATCTTCAAGTTGGTCCAAGTCTGTATGTAATCTTGAAACAAGCACCACAAGAAATAGAGCGCCCCCCCCCACCCCCCCCGAAGACTACTGCCTCCTTGCAAAAGGTGAACACCCTGAAAGGGCATGGACAAGCTGGCCAAAATTTATCTCCCCCAAGGGCAAGCCCCACTATGGTTGGTGGACCATAGGTGGTTGCACCAGAAATCAAGTGCTAGGAAGGTCACCCATCTGAGCACTATTCCGCCCTTAGGCAGCTTAACCTTGAAGTTCCCAAGGTATCTGGGTTAAGGTCTTGGGGGTAAGCCAAACATATGAATAACAGCAACACAATATCAAAATAACCAGATAAATAAACAATCTACAATTGCTGACTTCATTAGGTTTCAAATATTTATTTATTTATTTATTATTATTATTATTATTATTATTTTTCCATATCAGCTTTTCTGAAATCTTACCTCTGGCTTCTCTGCATCGAGGTCTTCGATCTCTCTAGGTGCATCCTCATCCCAGTCATCAGGCTTTGTTGCCTCAGGGTCCGGGATCTTGACTCGGTCATCCCAATCTTCAGGCTTCTTATCTTCAGGGTCAGCGATGGTCTTTGGAGGGATCACTGTTGGCTCAAATGCATCTGACAAAAGATCAGCAGACACCTTCTCCTCACCGTCAATCAAAATCTTCAGAGTGTTGTTTGGGTAGATGATTGCGGTGTAGACGTGGGACAGCTTGTCACCAATAGGGGAAGGAGGGTTTTTCAAATGATGCTCCACATATTTGCCAGTAGTCGGGTTTTTATGGCGGAAAATAAAGTGGACTTTGTTGGTGGCTCCACATTTGTCTGGTCCAAACATGATGGAGTAAGGAGACTCATTGTTGAAGTCATTGGCTGTCCAGCCTACCTCCTGCACAATTGTAACACCTTGCAAAGTTAATGTTCTTGCAGAGCTACATATTGGATTCTACATTGCTATAAGAAAGCATACAAGTGATGACCCCCTTACTCTCAGAATATGTCACAACTTTCACATGTACCTTGAGTCACAAAATTGGAAGAAGATTCAGCTTCTCAGGATGCTAATCCTAAGAAACATTCTATTTTTGAGCAGGGTGAAGAATTATGAAGGATGAAAATTGGTAGTAATCATCCAGTCCAGCCATATATAAGCCCACAAATCTGACCTGAGGTTGCAAAAACTTCAAGTATGCACCACCACATTCAAGTCCATCCTGCAACCGCAAATCATATTGCAGTACTAGAGCACCATCCTTAGGGTCAACTCTTTCTGGAAGATCAACTGCTATGCCATACTTCTTTGCTTTCTCAGACACCAACAACCCATAATCCTCATGGCCCTCGCTCTTCTCATGCTTCCATGTACCTGGAAAAAGCAATGCCAACAAATCAAATATCTGTACTTGCTTCTTTCAGACAACCTATGAATCTCTTCCTCCAGCTCATGACCCAGTGTGAAGATGCACAGACTAATCCCATCCAGGAGAAAAATTGCTGAGTCCAGATTTGAGGTGGCATGGAAACTTGATTTAAATGGACAAAAACATTGTCCACCAAGAAACGGTGTAGGTAAAAGTGCATACTTAATGGCCTTCTGTGCCAAGCTGATTGGAAATGAGATTTTTAGAATCCACACGTAAAAACTTACTTTGAAAGTTTGATAAAACCCTATCAGTGCAAATACACTGGTGAGGATCAAGATCTATGCAGGGAGGGTAGATCTCTATCCCAAAGTGGCGATAACACTGACATCATTTATTTGAGACCTTGGTACAGATTAGGCACATATGATTGAGATGTTTCTCTAAAATTGAGATCATTATTGGATGCTAAATGTTCCTTGTATTTGGTACCTCCATAATCACTGCTCTGAGAGACGACCCATCTTCCTTTGAAATCTTCATCGAAGGAATCGTAAAACACCTGTTACACAAACAACTCGCTTCTCTTAGAAAGAAACATCTCTGCACAATACATATTCAAATACATAAACTCTAATAATAGTAGAAATGGGTTAATTGGAGTGGCACTAAGTGTCAGATGTCGGAGAAGTTCATCTATTCAGTAGCACTGATCCCAGTGAATTTTACTCAAATTCTCAGGTTCCCCTTCACCAAATGCACGTGTCTGGACGGCTCAAACGCATGGATTCCAACAGAGTTTACGTTTAACAACAACAGCCGCAGAATGTCTTTCAAAGACACCAAGAACAACAAATATGAAACAAAAGTCTCTGCTTAACCCATGAGGTGAAGGACTCATTCTTCTTAATGCATTTTTATGTGTCCAAGAGGCTTGTGTTAGTAGTGGTCTGCAAGATGCATCAACCCACATTACCCTTACATGCCCTAAAAGTAACTGCACAATCCATCCAAACCTGTACAAGCATGCTTCCCAAAACCAAACAACACGATACGCAACCGAGAACAACAAATAAAAAACAATGGTCTGTCTAACCTAACCCCTGAGGTGAAGGACTGGTCACTGCATTATACTGGAAGCATCTTTTATGTGTTCAAGGGGATTGCAATATTCGTCTACAAGTCTACAATATGCATCAATCCGCAGATGCCATTACATGCGCTAACATTAAATGCACAATCCATCCAAACCAGTACAGGGATATATTTCAGAGCTGTAAACCCTAAACCCTAAATCCTAATCCCAAACCCCAACCCCAACCCCAACAACACCACATGCAACCCAGAAGTGATCTTCTGCATTCCACATAACCCACTGCATTCGCAATGCTACTCTCGCAGGTTCAAGAAGCTCTCTTCTTCAATCACCTCATTTCCACCATACCGATCTGATCGAAAGATCACGGACCACCACAAGGTTCCAAGACTTTGTTTGTTTCCGTACACCCTATCTTTCTGCGTGGTTCAAAGAATGGAAGCATAGAAAACAAAAAAGGGAAGATCCTCACAGTGTCGGATAGGGAAGCGGCAATGCCCAGGCTCGTACACAGCAACAGCGCGACGACGATGGATCGGGACGTGGTCGCCATGGCCGCGGCAGCCTCATGCGAAGGACAGCGTAAAAGACTCTCCCCCGTAGTCATACAAACCCTCCCTCCTCAGTCTTATGGATGGATGAATAACCTGTACATGGATGAACATACAAGGGCGGGCAGGGAAGCATAGTCACTGGAAACAATGATCACATGTCTTACTTAACTTAAACCCATACAAAAATCTCACTTAAGTAAGTATTCCTACTTCGATCATGCTCTTCAGGAGTGCTTCATCTGTAGTTGCAATTTTGTGGGCCATTCAATTTTTTTTTGATGCATTGGATTCTTCGTAGGCAGAGCAAACTGTGAGGGATTGGTAACCACCTTGTTATAGATTTCAGTTGATGATGGCTCAGGGTTATGTTACTTATTACTAGAGACATGATTTCTTCGAAGTAGGATCATTGCCCGGCGAAAACAATGGATATTGTGCATTTAGGTATGGAGGGTTTGCAAGTAGTATTGCAGCATCAGGGTAATGAGTGATGGCGGAGACCTGTGAACAGTGTAGTGGCAGGTTGTAATGTTTGGAAGTGAGCTAAATTTGCTTGGAAAAGAGGCATTGTGATCTTTGAGGAGGCAGCTATGATACCACCTTGATTTAGAAAATGGTATCACCTTGTTTTTAAATTCCTTCGAAGTAGGAAGTCATTGGCGGGCGGGAGGCAATTGGTTCTGTGAATTTTAGGTGTGAATGGTTTTGCAAGTATTGCAGCATCAGGGTAACGAGTGATGCGGAGGAGACCTGTAAGTGGAAAGGCAGGTTGTGGTGATGACTTGAAGTGAGCTAAATTTTGCTTGCAAAAGAGGCACCGGGGGGGGGAGTTGTGATCTTTGAGGAGGCAGCAGCTATGGGGCGGTTCAGTTGGGGGATCGGTGCAACGAGCAGAGAGGCACGGGGAGGCAGCAGCAGCAGGAAAGAGGAGTTGGCAATGGTGGAGGAGGAGAGGGTGGGTGAAGGGAAAGTGAAGGAAGAGGTGTCTTCTTCTTACACACGAGCTCCTAAGTACATGTGGCTTCTTGGGTTGGGGTTGACAGCCCTTTTTGGGTGCTGGATGGAGGCTGCACCCGTTCGAAGCAGCAATGCAATGTGGACCAACCATTTGTTCTCGGTGAGTGAGCTTCAAATGTACTCAGATCGTTAGAGCAATTACTGTACTGAAAGGGAAGAGAATGAGATTGTTGTTGGCATAAAGTGCAGAGGGAATAGGCTTAAAGTAAGACAGTTTTGAAAAATATGACAAATTTATGGTGACAGAGGGTTTTAGCTTTCAAGGTGCAGAGATCATCAGTATTTTCTGACCCTTACAATCATTTGCGTAAAGTTTGGGTAAAGTCATCCGGAATTGTTGAACCCAGTTTGACTTCGAACCCGGATGGAGGAATTATACTAGGAGGGAAGAGAATGCCGTTTTTGAACAGTGTGACAATTTTGTGTTGACAGAGGCTTTTAGCTTTCAGGTTGTGGTAATCATCAACATTATCTGACCCTTAGAATCATTTGCGTAGATTTTGGGTAAAGTCATTTGGAATTTCAAACCCAGATAGAGGGATTGCTATCCTGAGAGGGAAGAGAATGATGTTGGCATGGAGTGCAGAGAAAATAGGCTTGAAGGAAGAGACAGTAGTCTGTGAGCTGATGAAGTTGGATGTTTTTCAACAGTGTGACAATTTTGTGTTCACAGAGGGTTTTAGCTTTGAGGTGTAGTAATCATTCATATTTTCTGACCCTTAGGATTTTTGCACCCATTTAGAGGAATCATAATGAGAGGGAAGTGAACGCTGTTGGCATGAAGTGCAGAGGAAATAGGCTTGAGTTGCACATGTGAAAGAAGTCAGTAGTCTGTGAGCTGATGAAGTTGGATATTTTTGAACACAATGACGATTTTGTGATGGCGGAGGGTTTTATCTTCCAAGGCAACGTAATCATCAACATTTTTTCTGACCCTTAAATGCAATTTGCATATAGTTTGGGTAAAGTTAGAATTTTTGTGTTGTGTGCTGCGCAGGAATACAGACCTCCTCGACGTGTACACATGAATCTCATACGTAGTCGAAAGTCAACTCTCTTGTTGGTGAGTCTTCTTGTATCTTATATCTGGCACAGTATCACTCCATATTGATCAAATCAAGGATTACAAAGTGTACTTTTGTAATTCTGCAAATTATCTTAGTAAACTCTCGCCAAACACTTGTAATCTTGTAAAACTTCACTTTTGTAACCTGGCAAACACATTTCTCTTTGATGGATTACAAAAGGTACTGCTTGGCTGCCTATAGCCATGCATTCCAGGTTGCCATGCCAATCTTCATGTGGAGTTTGCGCTAACACTACATAAATAGATGTCCAGTGAGAGTTTACAAACATTACAAAATCTTTTTTGTAATCTTGCAATTCTCACCTTCACTTTTGAAATCTGGCAAACACAATTTTTTTTTGAGGATTGTGAACTGCAAACTACAAGAGGCTTTGATCCTACATAAGCTAGATATGTCTTATTCAAACACCTACTTTTGGGTGTAAAATGGTTGGATATTTTCCACAAACAAGCACCTGTAATATTATAGTAAGGAGGTTGGGATGGCCAAAAAGTCAATGCTCAGCTCCCTCTCCACACTTCCTACTTTGTGCACACCAATAAGATAAACCCCAAGAAGATTGCATATCCGCTCTTTGAAAATTCAGCACAAATTATTATTTTTGTCACCTTGAACTCATTCTTATGCCATTGGTTAGTACAAGAGTTGCTGATCTGCCTGTTTTATCTCGGAAGTTATTTCATATCAATAGAGGCCAAATATCCTGGGAGTAACCATACTAGGCTTGTCTGCCTTACTTATGTGGAGTTTTACGAATGTTGGAGACACAATCTCCACATAAATATAAGTTTAATCTCAAATACTCTTGCTACATGTATGCCTCTCTTGACATTACATTGATTATCTACCATCAAAATGTACTCACTCCTTGCTGTTGCGTAATACTACTTGACCTTGCAATGGTGGGTGGGACCACGGATGGTGTAGTAGAATGCGACAGAGCCTGCCGGGTTGTGGGACCCTCCTTCTGACAATGGCTGGAAGCCCTGCCTGACACCAGATTACAAAATTGAAGGTGATATTGTTAATTCCTTGCATTGTCCTGGAGTATCAGTGTTTTGAATTCACTAAGGTAAACGTGTCTTAAATGGTTAGTTTTTGTGGTTTGCCATGATTCTCAACTTGGGTGTCAGAGTTAGGATTTTTCTTATATCCGCGAATGTAATCTGAGATTTTGGCAACAATCTAAGCGATCAACAATGAGATCACCCCCTCAATTATGTTGACTATTGAGCCTAGAATGGTTAACAAATTGTGAGCACATAGTCCAGTCTCTTTTAAACACATGTATTTTTGGTGTCAGTTCTTATATCCACACCTAACCACACACCACTCAAATATACTTGTCCAATCAAGATAAGTGAATTAGGCACGTTTACCTTAGCATCAAGTTTGAGTGGTTGAGGGCTCATGTCTACCTTGCAATTGGTGTGATTTCCATTCTCCACCAAGCCATGCTAGTGTTACCCGCTATGGTTCACCCAATCACTGGATCAACCAGTCATCTTTAAGAAAAGTTTTTTGTACCAAGGGGCTTGGCGAGCCTAGTAGGGGAGGAACAATGGGCGATCAAGTTGCCTCAGTTATGGCCGTTAGAAAGAGCCCACCTCTTAATTGGGCAAAAGAAGCTGTATAATTCATAGATGTTATCGTTTTTTCTTCTTCTGATTTCGGAAAGTTCTTGCCTGTGATGTTTGCCAGTTTAGTGACGGAGGATGATGATGCAAATTGCTGTGGTTACATACTGATTGAACTTGTGTGCTCTTTGCAGCAGCAGCTGGGGAAGATAATGGTTACCTGCAGGTTATGTGCACAGGGGGGCTTTTCCAGCTTCATATCTGTGTATGCATGCTTTCTCCCGGTCTGATTTAATTTTCGCATAGGATGTCTCATCTCTTAAATTACATCTCTAAACTTACAACCCACTAGAGTTATCCTTGAAGTCTCTCAAAAACTCATGTTTTGGTAGGTAGTTTCGCCCCACTTTTGACAATTTATATTGCTTGTGGAGCGTTGAAGCGTTGTTGGACCCCCAATGCTGGTGAAATGAAGAGGAGGCGTTTCACTTTGGCCAAAAGCCGGCTATATAAAATTAAATTTCTTGACAAACTTTTGAAGGCACCTAATATGGTGCTCTCAAAAGTTTGACAAGGCGTTGATTTTATACCAAAGTGAAATACCTTTGCTTCAATTCAGCAAAATTGGGGATTCCGAAACCACTTGAACGCTCCTTAAATGTTATAAATTGTCAGAAGTTGGGTGAAACTCCCTACCAAAACATGAGTATTTGAGAGTCTTTAGGGATAGCTTCACTGTTACGAACCACATTAATCCAGTTCATAGAATAAAGTTCTTTAGGATTCCAGTTGGAGTACCTAGGGATTTGGCCTAACATGTTGCACTGCATGTACATTACTCATACAAGTTGTCATGTACCAGGTCAGCAATGTGGTTGCAGTTGCAAAGCTGTTGAATGTGACAATGGTCATCCCATACTTCAGGGAATCTATAGTGTGGAAAGATTCTAGGTATACTTCACTAAACACAGTAAAGCTGTTAACCAAGCATCTGGAAACGACTTGAAGGATATGTATCTTAGATCCATTAGATCTCAATATGCTTTCAAGAAAATTAAATTCTGAAATGGGGTGTGTTTTTTTGATTTTTGTTTGTGACAGTCAATTCCACGATATTTATGATATTAAGCATTTCATAGCTTACTTCAAGGATGACGTACGCATTGTGCAACACTTGCCACTACAGTATGCATGGAGTGTACCTGAATACTACCAATACCAGTGTTTGGAGAGACCGAACTGTTTGGCATTCATCCCCAAGCATAGTACTATGGCTTGGTACCTTGCAAATGTGCCGCCAATTCTGGAGAGGTATGTGGTTATTTTGCACATTTGTTTGAGCCTACTTATATGGTTTTATAGAGTTATTTTTCTACCTCAATAGGACCTTTCGTCGGGAGTTGGTCCCCCATGATTTGCTATTGGTTGTTTTGCATACAATATCAATTAATTCTTTATACTCATGGTGCATGCTTGGGATAGTGTTTGAACTTGAATGAAGAGAAACCTATTCGGTTCATTGAGGGCCAAACTCATTCTAGCACCTCTTAGCTTACCAAAATGAGTTTGACCCTCAAAGTGAATAGATATAGAATGTTCTTCACTCAAACCTCTACACTACCTTCAAGCTTGCAACAAAAACTTTATCAATCATGGAAGGTGTTGTATCCAAAACAACCAACCCCCAATCAAAAGTCAAGTTGAGTTAGAGGATAACTCTAATAAAAATAATACCTGACTGTTGTTCACTCATTTTTCTGGGATACTTTGCTTCTGAGTAATAAGTAGACACCTGAGTTGCCACCTGTGCATGCTGCAGACATGGCTTGGCAGTCATAGATGGTTTTGATCACAAGCTTACATTTGAGGGCCTCCCTTCCCACATTACAAAATTGCGGTGTAGGGCGAACTTTGAAGGCCTTCGGTTTGTTCCTGCAATCCAAGAGCTAGGGAAGAGGCTAGTGCACCGAATGAAAGCAAAAGGGTTGTTGCATCAAAGTTATATCCCTGTTGCCTCAGAGGGTACTGCAAAGTTTCCCCAACAAAGTGCACACCGACCATGGTGGTCTGCAGATGGATTTGGGCTTCTTGATGAGGAGAGAAGTACAGGTGAGCTTATTAAAGCACTGAATCGTTTTGTAGAATTTGTGCAGGAAATCATACTTGTCTACATCATATGGGACTTTTTGTTTTGTGTCAGCACATCAAAAACTCAAGGGTGTTTTGAAAATTAGTGCAGGGTCGGACTCAATCTGGCATAGTGTACCATTTGTGATTCCTAGCAGTAGACTGTTTTTTACCAAAACAGGAAGCTCTTGTTGCAGTGCACACGATTTGAATACTTATAGTGTCAATTTCCACCAATTCCTGACTCGTCAATGTTTGATTTGTAATTTAACAGCCAAATTAGTGAGAAACTAACCTACCCCACAGTTCTTATTGGATGCAGGTCTACCGTATGGGTATGGTATTTCCTTAGAGCGACTCCTTGGTCACTGAAAAGGATTCTCTTAATAATCAGCTTTCTAGTTTTTTTGGGGACAATTCAGCATGCTCATCCCTCACATATAGCCCACATAGTTTCCTTATTGCCCACATGATTATTAAGAGAGGCAACTCTGTAGACCGTTCCCACTCTCAAAAATGGAGAGACCGAGGAATTTAGAGGATTGTCTCACTCAAAATTGATAGGCAATGAAGATTTAAGATTTATACAGACTTTATAAATGGGATGAGCGTGACATTGACCCAAAAGACTTTGAAAGCTGATTATCGGGAGAATCATTTTACAGGTGATTGTTGGAGTTGCTCTTATAGGTTTGTATATCGTTGAGACTACCTGCAGAGTGTCGACAAAATTGTTGTTTAGACTTTTCTAATTTGGAACCAGCGACTGTTGCAGGGTCTACATTAGAAAAGGGAGGTCGATACTTAGGTCTTCATGTACGTTTTCAGAAGGACATGATTGCACATTCCGCCTGTTACTATGGTGGAGGTCGAGCAGAGAAGCGAGCAGTTGCTGCTTTCCGAACCTATGTTTGGAGGTAACCATATAAAATCTATGTCCCAGTTTCTAGGTTTTTTAGAGCAAGATTCATGAACTTTGGTTAGCATATTGAGTTGCAGAGATGGCATGGTGGTCTTCTTGTACTCATTCTCCAAAACAGAGGTTTTGTAAGGCTTAAAATCGATGTTTACAATTGGAGTTGAAAATGGACATTTCTACCCAAAAAGAGAGGGACCAAACCCTCAAGGTTAGGCACATGCCAAGACCAAAATTCTTGTACCTTGGCCCACCGAGCTATTTTCAAAAACGCTTTCATGGAGCTTAGTTGGCATATTGAGTTGCAGAGATTGAGTGGTGTTCATGTGTACAGGAATAGAGTGACTAAGACAAAGTACAAACCAGAGGCATTGCGCATGAATGGGAGCTGCCCACTTACACCAGAGGAGATAGGTCTTTTGCTGTCTGGGTTAGGCTTTACTAACAACACCCCAGCATACATGGCAATGAAGGTAACAACTCTTGGAATGATTGCCCCATATTGGCTTGTGTTTTCTTTCATTGTGACATTGTGGGTTTTAGTTTGTACATAAAATTTGCGCTGTATTCCTGAATTTATATAGGTCTTATACAGAAGATCTCAGTT
Organism: Polytrichum formosum; assembly: GCA_964035585.1. Classification (NCBI taxonomy): domain Eukaryota; kingdom Viridiplantae; phylum Streptophyta; class Polytrichopsida; order Polytrichales; family Polytrichaceae; genus Polytrichum; species Polytrichum formosum. The sequence continues at coordinate 67,173,133 of OZ037936.1, forward strand.
TGTGTTTTGACTGTTTTTTAATTTGATGGGAGATAAACCTACTGCTTCTGTTTGCTACTGGCAGCCTACTTTTGATAAGTGGATGTGGCGAACCATAATTGGTTAGAGTCAGCTTCAAGAAATGAAATGTTGATTATATCGTTCAATCTGGAATAAGAGATCTTGGGCACAGCTGATATCATTGAGGCTTCCTGAACCTTATAGTTCTGTATGCTAATGTTTTGCAGGACGTTTATGGAGGGCAAGCACGACTCAAACCTTTGAAAGAGATGTTTCCATTGTTGGAGAGTAAATATACTTTGGCGACAAAGAAAGAGCTCAAGCCATTCCTACCCTCTGCCCACAAGCTTGCGGCCCTGGACTTCATTGTATCAGTCAACAGTGATGTATTCATGTCTAATGCTGCTGGCAATTTCCCCAATGTTCTGGTGCAAATCTCCTCTCTTTCTTTATTATTCTTGAATGTTGAACATTGTTGATGGCTTTTGTCAGCCTTGTTTAGTGGGTCAAGGCCAGTCAAGGGATCACTATCAAACCCTGGGAAATCTAAACACTGGCAATCCTTCTTCAGCTATGCTTCTGGATACTGGGCCTTATTGGAAGTTATTTGGTGTTTATCACAGTATATGGGTTACATGAGGCTCGAATGATATATAGAAACTCTTTCTATGTAGTATTACTAACTGGTACAAGTCAGGAAAAAGGAACACAAGCAATGCACTTGCAAGTACACATACCTTAGGTGATAAGCAGGTTCAACACTTTGCACCAAAATGTACTCTGGTGGCACATAGATATTTTGGTAAGGTTCCAACTAATAAAGTAATGACACTTGGCACTTTGCTCAAATATGGAATTAATTTCTGCCAAACCTGCTTATCCCTTAAGGTACTAAATTTTTCTCTACCTTGCTATTTGGTGAGGGAAAGGGGTGACACTGTGCTATGTGGACATTGACTAATTCTCAATGTCACCAATGCCTGTTTGTGCAGAGTGGACAACGAACTTTTTTTGGTCCATGGAAATCAATACATGCTGACAAAGCCCTCCTGGCAAGCCTCTTTGCAAATACCTCAATGAGCTGGTCAGAGTTCTCCAGAAGGGTTATCACAGGTCATGAAAGCAGGTTGGGTGCCCCTACACACCGGCTGCCAAAGTATTCCATGTACAGATATCCAGCTCCGGATTGCATGTGTCAAGATTCAACTGCAGCAGTGCGTGAAAATCGTGCCACAAGCATTAGTTGGAGAGATTGAGACATAGGAAGCCCAAGAATACCAAGTGAATAGTAATGTGCCTACCACACCAACTTACATGTATAGTCCTGAAGGTGCGTTTACACACAATTACTTGAGTGGTTGTGGTTGTCGTTTGGGCCCACTTTCAACCTCAACTATGATTTTTCGTTTACACACAACCACTCTTGTACTTGAAGAGTGCATTTGAATTCAATGAACATCCTTCCTATTGGTGCAAGCCGTGGAGTGGGGACAAACAATTCATGGATTCTAGTGGAAAGTTCATCTAAGGGGAAATGCCTACTGCAAATACTCCCATGCTTTGGCCTTGAAGTTCTCTCTCAGAACCACAAAGTAACTACAAACAAAATTGAACCAAAGAAAGTAAATTACAACCATCGCACTACTCCCTATCACACCTTGTATCGTAGTTGAGCAAGGTAGAGTAGTTGTGGTTGTGGTTGTCATCAATGCACCTCAAAAGTAGAGCCAAAGAAAGTGAACTACAACCACCACCCACCACCCACCGAAATGGTGGTTGTGTGTAACTGCACCTTGAGACACTTTCATTGTTCTCAGCAAAGAGGCAGGACTTGACTCAGAGAGTGGAACGATGATGATCCAGTTTCAGTAAACAGAAAGGTGGGAAGTGAAGCGTTCTTGACATGGAATGTGTGCTCAAGTGACACAGATCAAGCTGGGTTAAAAACAACATAATAACAGTTTAACCTGATGTCTTGTGATATCAGAAGACATTCGACTTGAGAGAGACAATCTTGTGACACAGCTTCATGATGGCATTTTGGAACACAACCTGGACTTCAAACTAGAGACTTGTGAGATTGTAACCCTGCGAAAGCAAGGTGACCATTTCATTCTGCAGTCCATTGTATTTACCTTGTACTTTTTTTAAGTGTTTGAGAATAAATTGGATTTGATAAGTCTCTGCATATGTATTGTAAATGTCTGAACTGGTCATCACTCTTGTCCTTCACTGTGATTGTCCTGCATGGCTATTGTCCTTCACCAGATTGTCCTTCTGGATCTGATCTAGACCAATGCATAACGGTCACCACAGTTTAGGGTTTGTGGGAGTCCTAAACATTCCGTCAATAGAGTTGTGATTTGTGTGAACTGAGTTCAAGCAAGTTCAAAGATTCCGAAGTGTGTTCTTTTAAATGCACACCTTTTTCCACCTTTGATCTTGTATGTTATGACATGCCATTTCATATCCTCAATTATATGTGTTGAATGATTGATGCATTGTCCTTCAAGTGTGCACATCTGGAATCATAGTTGTTAGTGCATGTGTGAGTGATTGTGTGTGTCTACACTGGTAGTGACTATACACTAAAGTCAGAAAAACGTAATAGTTATATCTCCAGCTCCATGAAGCACATCAATCTCAAGGTAAACTAAGAAATTTAGGGTTCTCATGTGAATGCATCACCTCAAGCCATGCAGAAGAGTGTTGAGAAGAGTTAGCTTCTGCTAAGATTGAAGACTATGTATGAGATAAATGAAGATGAACAACTATTTGATCCAACAGCTTTTTGAGCTCATCAAAACAGCTTTTTGACCTCATTGAGAGACTTCGTGAAAGAACACAACATCCACCCCTTGGCCCTTTTAGACTTGAAGATTTGGTGTGGACACCACATGTTTCATTTGAGAAAGACAGATACAACACCTATTATTATGCAGTGACCTAGTGAAAAAGACTAGATGATTTTATTGTTGGAGAACTAACCAATGAGGTCTTTCCTTGCAAATTCATAAAGGACATCATCTGCCAAAATCCCCCTAATTCTTTGAGCAACCCACGAGCCAATAGTCTTGCCATAGCCACCAGGTAACCTTATATGCATGGTATCCAAATTCAAATTATGCATCTTCCTTTGTTCAAATCTATTCTTCTTTGTACTATCCTTGTCTTGCAATGTCACATATTTTACAGGACATACAAAAATTCATTACGCTCATCTCTTTCAATATATAATCTAGCTCTAATATGGACGCCCCTACTTATACCAAGTATAGGTTTGTTGGAAGTCATATGAATTGGTTAATTTATCACCTCACAGTTGGAATAGTCACCTTTTATTGGTATGGGGTACAATGTAAAGCCTTTGGATATGTTTGGAATTGGAAGCATGAGGGAATTGTTGCTTCGGCTATCATTCATGCGGCCGCTATCCCGGATAGCAATGTTCTAATTTGTTTGGAAGACAATGTTGCGTATGTTGGCTTTGTGAATAGCCGTCCAAAGGCATGGACAATTTACTCGCCGGATTCCGAATGGGTCCAATGTGATTGTTTGATTGCATTGTAGGGTATGATATGTAAAAACACTATGAAGGTGTTTAAAATGTTGCACCATGGTATAGGAAATGGAGTTGTTGTTCATGAGGCCGATACTCTCCATGGTGTTGAAAGGGCGGTGCCAATGTCCCAAATATGGGTGAAGGGGTGTACCAAGTTTACAGGGCAAATGAAGGACAACGTCATTGACATGGAAGATTGTCCATTTGATATCAGAGGCATTGAAAATTCAATGCAAATTAACTTACAAGACCCCTAAGACATGTTTTCACAAGTATCATTTGATAAGGCACCCTTGGGTGATGACGGACATCCAATTGTCCTTTCATAGGATGTGAATGAAACAACATTGATGAAACTCTATAAGCACGTCACCTTGTTGTATGAGTCGTTGGCCAAAACAACCACAATGTATCCTCATTTCCAAGTTTATCTCGTTGCGGATCTTAAGCACATAACATGAAAACAAAAAGAACTTAATGCTTGTGGAAAGAGGACCTCTCCGAGTTTCCTACGAGACTAGGAGATAGATCATTGAAGCTCGGGGTGATCACACCCCCTTACATTTCGTAGTCACGTGAGATAATGGGGCATTTAATGGGGGGATATTTATGCACCTCTCAATATTTTTTCCCTCCCTATTTGTAGATAAAAAACTACTTTGATGTATTTTTTAGCACCGTATATTTAATTATAATTTTTAGAAAGGCTAATTTTTGGCATAATTTTTTAAAATAAATCGTACAAGTACCAAATAATGGACAAAATACTATAACATTGTGAAACCGACTATGTGAGCAACAAATATTTCATACCATTCAAATTGTCATTCATTTGGTTTCATTTAGTACTATCAATCCTAAATCATTCAAAGTACTACTCAAAACACAACCAAGATCACTTGGATACTACTTAAAGGGTTACCAATAAACATGGAGATAATAAAATATATAAGCTGAAATAGACAAGTTGTAAACACGGATAGAACAAAACAAGAAATAAAATTAGTTGTGATAAGACATGTAATTTTACACAACTACATACTCCAAACACGGGGGGGGGGGGGGTTACTCCATGTCAAATTGAACACCATGTGCGGCCAAAGTTTGCTACCCCTATATTACATGGAATAGATAAATTTAAAAATTATGATATTTTTCTACATATACATAACCATTGATAATATCTTTTGTATATTTTTTTGAAATTTTTAGTCATCTTCATTTTTTTAGCAATTATTTTAGTTCAATTATGCGTCATTCTAGTTAGAAACGGTATGTTTTATTAAAAAAACAGATCATCAATTTTGATTACCATTTTTTACTATGTAATAGATACTGTGTATATCTACCCATGAAAAACAATTGATAAAATTTTGACCCATTTTGGTGATGCAACTTACCAAAAGTAGATTTTTTTGGCCGCACGTGGTGTTCAACTTTGACAATGGAGTGACCTCCCCGTGACTCCAAAAAAAACAAGGTTGTATTCAAATACAAGAAAGCTAAGTACAAAAAATTAAAAATATTTACTTTAATTGTGTTCACAAACACATTCAACTATAGTCCCATTCAAACCTTATAACAAATATTTACAATGTGAAGGGTTATGATACAAGTATGCAACCTCCAATACTATCAAGATACATGTTCAACATCCTCTATAATGTCATGATAAGACTAATAAATTGTGAGAGGTTTAACACTAATGACGACGAATATCTAAAACCATCTGATAGCATGAGGGAGGCAACCTTTGAAGTCTCCAACCACTCCACCTTGTCTTCCTCTAAGGCAGAGCAAGTTTGCATTATTTGTTGGTTACACAATGGCACCAACTACAATGTATTCGAAATCAAATTTTTCTCAAAACTGCCACCAATTCTCTATCAAGCATGAGCTGAGACCTCCCAAGTTGCCTACAGTAATTGCCCAACATAATCAAATTATTTCCAACTTGCGATTAACTTGCGCCCCAAACTCACTTGTCAAGTGGTTGTCGGGTCACCTCTTTGCACGATGAAGTCTTTTTGGACCGAGTACATGTACAACAATATTGCATTCTCTATAGGATTATAGGAGAGAGTCCGAGGTCCTTGGTTCAACAAAGATAATCGAAAAAACAGTCTATTGATCAATGGATTGACAATAAATGCTTCAAGCAAGGCAAGTACTGTTCATTCTCACTTGACGATCATTTTCTCTAGACACGATCAACAACAAGATGGGATGGAACGATGCCCAATTGACACCCCTATCATGGTCTTGAAGCACGTACAAAATCCTCTCCAAAAAAATCGGTGTTCATCTACGTGAGGCAAAGCATATCTTCAGTTGTTTCCAATAAATCATCACTTCTATTGTGAATAAAAAATACGAAGCTTAACATGGAACTAAAGACATTTGTGAAAACGTTGAGATCAAATACGAAAAATCTTTGACATCTATGAAAATGCCAAGGTCAGATATGAAAAACGTTGTCACGTACCTCTCCATGAGGAGTGCCCAAAACACTATGAGCACAAGGGGGACCCAGGAGTGACACCCGGGATTTGTGGCGCTGTTGGTGAGAGGGCCCAAGTGATCCTAGTGTGGGTGAGAGCCCTGAGCATTGCGAACGCCTCCCACCCACGGAGACTACAAGTCACAAGGGTAAGGCTATAAGCTATGCGTAGCTTATGGTGTGCCGATTCTAGAATGCTTAAGAACACCTCAATCGGAGGTGTGAGCTAGGAGATATGGCAATTTGAGTGGGGCGTTCTCTCGGGACAGCGCCCTAGGATAGCAGTGGCCTGGGAGTGGCTCCCGGGATTGCCGAGGTTTGAACAGGCATAACTTCCTCAATACTTGGCCAAATGGGACAAGTGAGTAGTCCATCGGCATCTACGTAAAATGTAGATAACGATGGAGTGGTCGCTTGTTAGCATCAAAGATCATACAAAGAAGTTATAATGTTCTGAACCTGTTGGGGGCTTCTAGCCCTAGCGGCTAAGGGAAAATGTCTACTTGACCCCAAGTCTTGGGAGAGAGACAAAAGGTTTCTTGACGGTGGGATAGGGGCCCTGCCTAGAGTCCTAGAGGCTTATATGGGTGAGGTGGTGTGGCCGGCCGAACCCACCCGAGGCCGAACGGCATGGCTTCCACGGGCATTGGCCCAACATGGGGGCATAGTTGCCTAGTATGGTTCGGGTTGTTGTAGTGTTGCTCCGGCAACACGATGATCAACTTAAGATTGGACTTTCATGGATGGAAGTCCACATCTTACCATTGGTTACCGATTAAGGGGTGAATCCCAAATGCAAGTGTAGGAGGGTTGATCCCCCTCCTATGAACTATAAGGTCCGCGGTATTAGGGAGCTAACCATTCGCATGGCGGAATGCGAAGGGTTAGCGCTCGCTACCCTTGCTAGAATTGAAAAATGACCAAGATAGTTAAGGGGTGTTAGCAAGGGTTGCGACAAACGTGATGGCATCTGCAGTGACTACACAAAAAATTGAAGCATTCCCAAATGTCAACAGACAACAAACACTTGCTCCAAATAATTACAAAACAGTACCAAACACCGAAATCCAACCTCTAGAAACAAACATGGGCTGCCATTACTGACGAGAAATTTCAGAAGTTCACAATTATCATTGGGATCTTGCCCAGAATGAAAAACCTTTAAAATCTATGAAATCGCCGAGGTCAAATACGAGAATGTGGCAACTCGGGGAGATCACTCCATTGTAGAGTTGAACAACCACGTGCGATCATTTTAGATGTAAAAAATGTAAAAAATGTAAAAATCATCACCAAAATGGGTCACAATTTTATCAATTTTTTTTCATGAGTATATATAAATGGTACATGTTACATAGTAAAAAATGGTGACTAAATTTGATGATTTGTTTTTTTAATAAAACATACCGTTTCTAACTAGAATGACGCAGAATTGAACTAAAAAAATTGCTACAATTAATGAATATGACTAAAAATTTCAAAAAAATATACAAAAGATACCATCAATGGTTGTGTATATGTAGAAAAAATATCGTAAAATTTAAAATTATTTATGACATGTAATATAGGGGTAGCAAACTTTGTTTGCACGTGGTGTTCAACTCTACAATGGAGTGATCTCCCCGAGTGTGGCAACAACTAATGTGACTACACCAAAATTTAATGCATTGCAAATGCAGCAACCCCTTGCCCTAAAACATTCCAAAACATAATAAAAAAACCAAAAACCTCACTTCCAGAGACAAGTATAGACTATGATTTGTGAAGGGGATGCCCTCCACAAGTCCATTATGCTGATCGAATCGATCGATGAGTGTGCCACAATTAAATGATGCCGTTGTGCAAGTTGGCCAAGATCACCAGTTTTCCTGATTACTTTTTGTCTCGAACTTAGTCAATATTTGTGCCATCGACGTGGTCGTGCGTGCCTAAACCCTAACTGGTTGTTGAGGAGTGCCAACACATTCCTTCTCCAAAAAAAAATCCCACAACATTTTCCTTCATACTAACGCGCTTGATTCAAATTTGGATAGAAACTACACACTTCATCCAAGTTGTCAAACCCATAATTATTCTACTGATCCTACTACAGACTTATAGGGGGATCCTATGTCTATGACCCTATTTTTTTCTACCAATTACTAAAATGGAGGAATTATCCACCACCCTATTTTACATATAATCATGTAGGGGACATATTTCCAATGTTATGGTAGATCTAACAAATTATAAAATTTCACCCTAAACGAATTAAATTGACCATATTTTTCCTTATAATCACATGGTTTTCTAAAATTCTGATAATCGCCTCCCCGAGTACAGGCGTGGTGGTTGTCATTAGGGCAACTATCAAGGAGGGGCATGTACAACCTATTGGAATGGTTGGGGTTTTGGCATTATTGATATAGACAATGGGGAAGTTACATGCTCATTGTAAGTTTTTTCCATACACAAGTGTCTTTCCTCTACTATTGATGACATTTTGGTGTTTTTCATGTTTTTTTTATGAAATAAATTTCCAACTTGTACTGCAAAATCTTATTTCGGTTTAGCATGTTGAGATGCCAACTTGCAGCCTACCAGAAAAAAATATATAACAAGTGGTTGCAGTAGTTCATGAACAAAATGACATGCCTATACGAGAACATTGTGGATGACATGATCCATGTATTCATACTGATTACTCATTATTGTTCTTGGCTTAAAGGGTTTCAAGGAAATAGCCATATCAAGCATTATTGAAGCTTAAAACTACAACACACACTGGTGATCCCAAGCTCCTTGCAAAGGCAATGAGGTCATTCCTTGGGGCAAAGGATCTTAGTACAAGGAATTGTGCACCGGAGGGCTTTAAAAGTTTGGATCAACCAATAAGAAACTAGACTTTGCCACATGAATTCAAGTATGATTCTCATCGTCCCAACAAAGTGAATTACTCGATCCATGGCCCTAACACAAGGTCAAAGAGGGCATACATAGAGGAATCCTTCAAACATGATGAGAATGTGATACCTCACACCACCAATGTGTTGGAGTCAGAGTGTCATGAATCCTAGTTGTATATTTCACGAGTAGCCTTACTTATTCAAGAAAGAGTGTCATGCATTGTAGGCAAATGTGGGACATCCATGCAAGGCCAAAAATCATAGTGGGTACACATGGCACACCTACTCCAACTACACAAGCATGAAGAAGGAATACCATTCCAACAACCATATTCCTTCAAATTTTTTGATTTGCGCAAGTGACATTGATCGATGTGTAAAGGGGAGCAAGAAGAAATGAATTTTTGATTTGATGGATCTCCCAAAGTTGTGGCTGGTGATTGGTGCAAACCTTACATGGGAGGAGAGTTTTGGATTGGAAAATGTTGAGTTTCGACACAACAACAAGAGGTACTATCACCACATCGTTGATTGAAAACAATGTTAAACTTCCCCATCCCTTGCTCACACTTTTGTGTCCCTTTAAACCCAAATGCGCATTTGAACACCCGTTTTTCCAAGTTAGTTCAACGGAACATGACAATGGCATTACCAGAGAACATGGATAAATGGGAGAGTGCATTACAAATGGATGGGTATTATGTGGTTTGTGCAATGCCCATTCCATAGCTTGGATACGGATGCATAATAACTATAGTTTCCAAGGAAGAGAAGACATACCTTGTGTCCATTGCAAATATTCCGAAATGCACTTGCAATGCACTTGCCCAGGCTTCATAAAAAAAATTTGGCAATGAGAAATAGGGGTTCAATGGGTTCCATGCAAGCATTTATATTTTGTGTTCAGGTATTTGTGCAAGGTTGACTATGCCACCAATAAGTTCCTCCTCCTCTTCCTCCTCCTCTTCCTCCTCCTCCTCCTCCTTCCTCCTTCCCCCTCTCTCTCCTCCCCTCTCTCTCTCTCTCCCTCCACGCCATTAAATGCATTAATGCGAGGTTAGTTGAGTTAAGGACATGTCATCCACCTAGGGAACATTATTTCTAATTTGTTCCCTAGAGCTCGGTTTAAGGTCACATATCAGTAATAGGCCAGGTTACCATAGTCACATTGTTGCTTGTCGCTCACATGTAACTGCTCACCGCTCATTGCTCAATGCTCACATGCTAGCGTCCCTCGTATTATGTTATTCTTTTTCTTTGATTTATGGACTACAAGCAATGTATAGCGAGCTGATAGTACGTCACAGTGAGGTTCGAAGTGAGGTCAATGTATTCAATGGACCCCAAGATTGGAGGGCATGGAACTTCATAAAGAGGATTTTGTAGAAAATGTTAAATACACTTGCATTGATGTGTCCATGGATGGTGTCGATCCATTTGGATGCAAAAGAAACAACGCATTCAACTTGACCAAATAGGTCTTGTCCATTTTTGTCCAAATGGATTGATTCCATCCCAAGCCAAACCCACGCAATCATATTTAGCATTTCCACAAAAATCTTCATAGTTCTTATCAACAAATTCCATGTTTTCCCATCTTGGGGTCTACCTATTAAGTGCCCTAACCTTATCCTTAAGTTCATGGTATGCCATACCATCAATTTCACTAAAATAAGGCTACAATACATAGCTTGTAGTCTAGAAAAATAAGGAAAATAATGGCATATTTTGGATACCACTAAAATAATGTTAGCGTCAAAGACCCAAAAGGGGGGGTGCATAAGAATGAGGTACAAACTCATAAGCATGCATAAAAACTCAACTGGAAACACATGAGGGGATAATGAATCAAATTTTCACATGCACTCTACTTGTATAAATCTAACCATTTATTTTGTGAACAATCACTTTTAATCATGGTCTTGCCACACTAGATTGTCAACTTAATGTGGATGGGAAATTCATGTGGGTTGGAATTTAGTGTGGCCCACATTAATTTTATAGTACTTGCCTTGATTAACGTTAGTAATTTTTTCATAACACTTGCCTTGTCTTGAATTTTCATCCAAATATGTAGAGGAAAAAAATCCACACTAACATTGGAAATTACAGTGGGCCACATCAATCATTTTTTAAAGTAGTGTGGGTAGTTGGAAATTAATGTGGTCCACACTAATTTAGACAAAACAGTGTAGAAGCAGTGCAACTATCTGTACAGTTTGCAAAAAGGTCTTCTTCAAACAAGGGAGGGTCATTTTTCCCGGAACACCCTAGGCTTGGACCTTATCTATCACTGAATAGATTTTTTTTAATTTTTTTTTGCGATCCAAAGGGGTTATGTAACGTGTATTACATATTTATTGTTTTATATTTATTTACAACCTCTCATTCAACTGGGACTCCTTTACTATAAAACTAGAGGCGCTACCCTGAGTGCTCTAGCAGTCCTAAAAGTAAAGGGAGTTAACTACTAGTTGATGACTGTGGTTCTACACGTAGTTCTCCCACGTAAGTAGGGACCACTAGTTAACTGCACTTAGAGATATCCTAAAGGCATGGGGGAGAGCTCGTTAATATAGATTTAACTACCACTTAACTACCAGTTGGAGGTGGCCTCAACTGCCAGTGGTACTTGTATATAAGCTCTAAGGTTGGGTGGAACATGCCTCTTGAATCTCATAATATTTGAGAACGTTACATTGGTATCAGAGCCGGCGCTCTTGTACCTTGTTTTCATTTGGGTTTCTATTAACTTCCGCTGTGTAGTTGTTATGCTGGTAATTTTTCTGGAGGATGTTCATTTTAGGGGGTCATAAATAATTGGTTTTAGTGATCACTACTAAAATCTGAAGATGTTTTAAGTCAGTGGGGTGGAGTTATAGTATTCTGAAACCTGGGTAGATTTATGCACGAAAAAGGGTATAACTCCTAGACAGAAAATAGGATAGGCCTGATATTTGGTGAGATGATTTGTGTTTAGTCTCTCTAGTCACAGTTAAAATTTCAGGTCATTTCGAGAAAGTCAGAGGAAGCTATCCTATTTTGAAGTTCTTTTGAGAGCAGCATACGAAAAAGGGTATAACTCCTAGGCAGAAAATCAGATCGGGTCGAAATCTTGGGGCAAGATTTTTGAGTAGGTTGTTTACTCGTGGTTAAAATCTGAAAACTGTGGCTCTTAGACACGCGCTTAATTTTTCTATTGGGGAAAGCTATTGGGGGGTAGAATTATTTTGTCTCCTGTTTTGGTTTTTATTGTACAGGACCGCGTGAGCAGTCCCGCAAATTTTTGGCATTGTATTTTGTGTGTTTATGTTATGGCCATCGAGGATATGGATACTTCTGAACCGTCAAGGGAGGATAGTCCTCCCCAGGTTTTTCCGATTGGCACATCCTCTTCACCGAGTGATGCAAGTATCCGTAGTTTGGTGGTCCAAGCTATTCAGGATTACTGCAATGGGAAATTGATTGATGACTTAAGTCAATTTCAGCGTGTAGAGCAACAAGGTGAAATAACCTTCTCGATTGTGAACACGCATTCCAATCGCTTGGAAGCATTGGAATGCCAGGTCCAACTCTTGAAGAAGTATAATGAGGGGGACCGTTCTAAGTCCACCACAGCTGCTGGCAAGCCGGAACAGTTCAAGGATAAGTCCAAAATTACCATTCTGGCTTGGCTCAACCAGATGAAAAAGTTCTTGGTTGCACGCCAGATTGCTCCTGAGGAGTGGGTCACAATTGCGTCAACATATCTGGAAACCAATGTGTCACAACATTGGGATATGCTTGCATTGGAGTTGGCAGCGGATAAGAAAGATCCGCAGCTCTGGGATAACTTCTATGATACATTACTCACTGCTTATGGCAGTGTCAATCAGGAGTTGGTAGCCCGGAACAAGCTTCGTGTTCTTAAACATAAAGGTTCTGTTGAGGACTATGCAAATGAGTTTCAGCAGTTGTGCTCACACATTACTAAAAATCATGTCTCCCGGGGAGATAAGATTGAGAGATTCATATCAGGGCTCAAGGAGGATATCCGCAAGAAGGTCTTGGTGGATCCTAAGGGCGATGGTGGACCATGGGAGGACATCAAGCGTCTCATCAATTATGCTGTGACAATTGATGCAACGTACACACAAGATGCAAAAGGACGAGACAATGATAAGTCTCATTCTGATGTACCGGTTGTCAAGACCAATGGCAACACATGGCCGATTAGAGACAACAAGTCTCGCCGCTCTGAAGGCCACTTTTCCGCCTTTTACAAGAAGAGTAAGCAGGGTAAAGGGGAGGCCCCTTCGGCAAGAAGCACTGACAAAAAGGATGGTCTTTGTTTTCAATGTCACAAGGAAGGACACTTGGCTAGAGATTGTCCTGATGGCAAGAAGAGTGCTGAGCAGCAACCTGCCAAGAAAGGCAAAAAGCCTTTTCACAAGTCCGACACTTAGGCAGTGGACTAGTGTCAGGACCTGTTCAAATTTCGGAGGGTGTTTTTGATTTGCCTAGTGATGCTTTGGAAGTGATTCAGGGCTTAGTCAATAAGCAATTTAATGTAATCGTGTCTGATATTTTGAATAAAGACATTATTTTGCCAACTCCGTTACTCCCACTCAGTGATGTGTTAGATGTGAACTCCAAAGTTTATGGAGCGTTCTCATTGATTATACCATCAGTGGATGATTTGCAAAGTTTCTTGAAATCTTATTTGCACGGTAAAGAAGGAGCGTCCTATGAGACCGGTGCTTGTTTTATTGTTGACAAACGTGGAGCAAAAAGTCTTAAGAGAACTTTACCACGATTTAAATTGGTCCATCAATTTGAATCAAACTCAGTGTAGTGGCATGTTTATTTGGATGAACCTAGGCCACGTGTGCTGAATCAGCTCACTCTGTCTTCTCAACTGATGATGAGTTTCTCAGGGCAAGTAGCTCATCAGGATGCATCTATATTAATGGATAGTGCCGCATCACATTGCTTTGTGAGTTCTGGTTTTGCTAAGACCTTCGGGTTAAAAATGAAAAATGGCAGTAACACACTGGTATTAGGCAATGGTGATGAAGTCCAAACGGACGGCAAGATTAAAGTTCATGTTAGAATACAGCAATATCAAAGCCAAATTACTTGCCTGGTGGCAAAGTTAAGTGAAGGCATTGATTTGATATTGGGCAATGATTGGCTAATGCAGCACAAGGCACGCTTGGATTTTGCATTTGAATGTTGCGTGTTGTATAAGGGCCGCCGTAAAATGACACTGCATGTGAACCCAGTGCAATGTCAGAGTCCAAATCCCCATAGACTCACCGCCATGCAGTTCAAACGGTCAATTCGGAAGGGAGCAACGTCGTTCCTAGTTCAGTTGACCGCGGTTGGAGACGACATAGAGGACACAGTGGCAACACCTTATGCCACAGTGTTGGAGGAATATGCTGATGTTTTTCAGCCCATACCTACAGGGTTACCTCCAGAGCGGGAAATGGCCCATACTATTCCTTTAGAGCCAGATGGCAAGCCGCCATTTAGGCCGATCTATAGGTTGAGTCCTCTCGAGCTGCAGGAGGCCAAGAAACAGATCAAGGAGTATTTGGAAAAATGATGGATAGAGCCTAGTTCATCGCCTTATGGGTCTCCCATCTTGTTCGTCAAGAAAAAGGATGGAGCGCTGCGAATGGTGGTGGATTATCGGGCACTTAATAAACAAACGGTAAAGAATCGTTATCCGTTGCCTCGTATTGATGATCTTTTTGACCAGTTAGCCGGCTCTACAGTATTTTCATCTCTTGATTTGGCACAAGGTTATCACCAGATTAGGATATCCGAGGAGGATGCTCCTAAGATGGCATTTAGAACACCGTTTGGTCATTGCCAATTCAAGTATTAAGTTTTGGATTGACCAATGCACCAGCAACTTTTCAAGGAGTAATGAATCGTGTTTTTCACAAGTTCATTGGAAAGTTTGTTTTGGTATATCTGGATGACATCTTAATTTTTTCAAAGAACGAGGAGGAACATGTCAGTCATTTGGCACAAGTACTTCAAATTCTACGAGAGAATCAGTTTTATGCAAAGATGTCTAAGTGTCATTTCGGAAAGAGTGAATTGCATTATTTAGGACATGTTGTTGGCAAGGAGGGCATCAAGGTGGATCCTAAGAAAATTGAGACTGTGGCCAAGTGGCATAGACCTCTTGAAGTCGTACAATTACGATCCTTCTTGGGGCTTTGCAATTACTTCCGCAGATTCATACATGGATATTCCACTCTGGTTGCGCCTTTGACTTCTCTGACGCGAAGCAAAGTCAAGTACATTTGGACTGACGAGTATGAACGCGCTTTTGAGAATGTTAAGCATGCTTTAACACATGCACCAGTTCTGACCTTACCCAAGTTAGGGGAGCCATTTGAGGTCGTTAGTGACGCTTCTTTACTCGGAGCAGGGGCCGTCTTACTTCAGGGAGGTAAGCCCATTACTTTTGAGAGTAAAAAATTTTCTCCCGTTGAGAGAAATTACACTACTGGTGAACAAGAACTTGCAGCAGTTGTGCACGCCATGCGAACCTGGCGGTGTTACCTAGAGGGTGCAGATTGCACGATCGTCACAGATCATAACCCTCTGGTGTATTTAAAAACACAACAGATGTTATCAAGGCGTCAAGCTCGGTGGTTGGAGTTCTTGGAGCAAAATTTTGTCTATAGATGGGTGTATAGACCATGAAGGATTAATATGGCAGATCCTCTGAGTCGGAACCCACTAGACCCGGGTGACCAGCCAGCCTTGATGGCACCGCGGTTTGCTTCAAGTAATTCGGTCCTTCAAATGGTGGCTGCAGACGCTAGGCGAGGTAATCCTGTTGAGCAAGACAACAATCCGAAGGGGTACCCGGAGTTCGTCAGTGATCAACAGTTATATCAAACTATCATTGCCGGGTATGCTCTTGATCCTTGGTTTTCAAACCCGCACAATCTGAAACATTTTGTTTATGAGAATCACATTTGGTGGTATGAAAAGGCGGTTGTGGTTCCAGATGTGTCATTCCAAAGATCGAATATCAGGTCATTTTTGCTCCGTGAGTATCATGATGCAATGTATAGCGGTCATGTAGGGGTAACTAAGACGTATAAGAGGGTGCGAGTAAACTTTTGGTGGCCTGAGATGCAAGGGTCCATCAGAAGCTATATAAAATCTTGTGAGATTTGCCAAAGGAGTAAGGCCCTTACTCTTAAACCAGCAGGCCTTTTACAACCATTGGAGATTCCTGATAGAAATTGGGAAATAGTGAGCATGGATTTTATCTCTGGATTGACTCCATCTGCTAATGGTTATGATGCCATCTTTGTGTGCGTGGATAAGTTGTCCAAGATGGCCCACTTTATGCCAACCACCACACACGTTACTGCTGAAGGTACGGCAAGGTTATTCCGTGATCATGTATATAAGTTGCATGGTCTACCCAGGGTAATTCTAAGCGACAGGGACGCTAGATTCACAAGTAGGTTTTGGGATGCGTTGCATGGTCTTTTGGGGACAAGGTTGGCCATGTCCACCGCATTCCATCCTCAAACTAATGGGCAGACGGAACGGGTAAACCGTATCCTGGAGGATATGTTGCGGCATTATGTCAACCCAGTGCAAGATGATTGGGATGAATTCCTTGCAGTGGTTGAATTTGCATATAATAACTCTTGGCAAGAGTCTGTACGGAATACTCCGTTTGTCCTGAACTATGGTTAGCAGCCCCGGACACCAATTAGTGGGAACAACAGGTGTCAAGTCCCTGCTGCGCAGAATTTTGTCGAGCATATGACACATGTAATTGGCGAGGCCAAGAAACATCTCATTGCTGCGCAACAACGACAAAAGTTCTATGCTGACAAGAACCGACGAGAGGTCTCGTTCGAAGTGGACCAGCAAGTGCTAGTAAGTACTGCCAACATTAAGTTGAAGGTCCCAGGAGCTCGAAAGCTTTTACCAAGGTGGATTGGCCCATTTCGGGTGGTGCAAAGGATAGGGGTGGTAGCATACCGCGTGCAACTGCCAGATACATTTAAGATACACGATGTCTTTCATGTGTCACTTCTTAGGCCTTATGTGGCCGATGGCAGGGTACAGCCTCCCCCTCCGCCAGTCTTTGAGGAAGATGCATCTTATGAAGTAGAACGCGTGCTTTCACACGAAGATAGAGGGTCTCGTTCTCGCCCCAAGAAATTCTATCTTATCAAATGGCTCGGATATGCACTTGAGCATAATTCATGGGAGCCTGAATGCAACTTGAGTGTAGAAGTCCTCAAGGAGTACTGGGATGCGGTAGCAACGTCGGAAGACAGGCTCACACGCCATGGTGTTAAGCGTGACCGCGAAGCCCTAGCTGCGCAAAAACGTTTGAGGCGGAAGGTATCTTTGGGGTAGGCGCCTTCTGTTCTTTCAGGCTTGCACAAGATCATGTAAACGGGGTGTTATTATTAACTTGTTTCACCCTGCCAATTGGCATGGAGCATGGTACAGATACAGATCCCATGGCTCGCTTAAATTAGTGGTGGTCTTGACTATATTTGTTTTGATGCACTACGATTTGGGATCATTCATGAACGCGGACGTTCATTCCTAAGTGGGGAAGTGTGTAACGTGTATTACATATTTATTGTTTTATATTTATTTACAACCTCTCATTCAACTGGGACTCCTTTACTATAAAACTAGAGGCGCTACCCTGAGTGCTCTAGCAGTCCTAAAAGTAAAGGGAGTTAACTACTAGTTGATGACTGTGGTTCTACACGTAGTTCTCCCACGTAAGTAGGGACCACTAGTTAACTGCACTTAGAGATATCCTAAAGGCATGGGGGAGAGCTCGTTAATATATATTTAACTACCACTTAACTACCAGTTGGAGGTGGCCTCAACTGCCAGTGGTACTTGTATATAAGCTCTAAGGTTGGGTGGAACATGCCTCTTGAATCTCATAATATTTGAGAACGTTACAGGTTACATAAGTGTACACATGCCCCTCGAAGATAGATAGTCTTGAACATTGTCCTTTTCGTCTTTGTCAATCAAGGAGTTGTGTTTGTTGTTATCCTTTAGAATAATATGATTTTGGCGAAGTATACATTTTGAAATTTGTAGCTTGGTATTAGAATTGGGTGACCTCAATATTGGGCACTTCTACATTAGTGTTCGGCATGTACTACACGAAATATGGTATTTAGTGTCACTTGCTATTTGGAGTTACACGATGCTATATCTTTTCACTATTGATGTAATTTCTTACCAAACAAAGTTGTTAATGTTCTATAATGCCCAAACAATGTATTTGACATTTGTTTGTAAAATATGAGATCCACATCAAATATTTTAGCAGTGTGTAATTCCAAATAGTAAGTGACAATAAATACAACATTTAGTGTAGTAATAAGTGGCAATAGCAACATTGAATGGGGAGAACCAGCCACTGGTTACAGATGAACCGGTTGGAGTTTGAGAAATAACCGGTTCAAGTCCAAGACTTTAGGAAATTTTATGGTGCATTTTAGAGGAATCTGTGGATAATGCTACAAATTAATAAAGAAAAAACCAAAAGAGCACAACATGTAACTGGTTGGACTTGGAAACACTGGGATCTTGACCGATTATGCCCAAAAATCTCCCCGTACACTGACGTACAAAATTACCTAACTTATTGCAATGATACGAGCACAGCTCTTGAATCATCCAAGGCTCGAGCACAGTGTCTGGGGAGGTTTTTGGGCATAATCCATCAAAATCCAAGTGTTTCCAAGTCCAATTGGTTGCATGTTGTGATCTCTCAGTTATTCTTTATTAATCTGGGGTATATTCTATACATTCCTGTAAAATGATCGGTGATTTTCCTGAAGTCGTAAACTTCAACCGGTTCTTTCTCAGACTCAACTGGTTCATCGGTAACTAGCGGTCGGTTCTCCCTGTTCATTGCTCGAGCACACTAAATGCAGGTGCTTTCTGAGTACTATCAGGACAAGAGTACACTACTCACAGGTACCATCATGTTTCCCGCAGCTTCCATCAATGCATTGGAGTCCACAACTCCACATGCATCGACTTTCTAACTTGAGATATGGAGGACTGAATCCTGGTGGTGGGTCCAGGATTCCCTCAACTTTGGCACTAAATAAAGCCATACAAGAATGTCTGTTGCAAGCTGCTTGTTCATCTCACCGCCCTTTTGTAAGTGCAGCCAACCATGTGCACTTCCTGAATCTCGGCTAAAAGGTAGAAATACCCAAACCGGTTAACTGTCCTCTACCCGAGCAGTAGACCTCCGTCAGAATAGTGAAGTGCCATTTCTGAAACCGATCATGGCGAGGCTGCCACTTCAATGTGTGTACACTTAATTTAGCCAAATTTAATCATGTTTAATGTACTCATGAGTTAACCGGTATAGGTGATGTATGTATGGAAATGTGGATTACCGTGTTCAGTGTAAGTAGAATCTAGTGAACGAGTAGGGGTTTGCCAAACCTTCCACTTTGAAAAATTGTAGAATTTTTTGTATAGGGAAAAAAAAAATGAAACAACTTGCATTCTTCATGAATCCTTCTCTTCTATCTTGGAAAATTATCTCATGATTGTAAGACCATATCTTCAATGCGAATCACCTTATTTTCACGGGTTATGGTATTTCTACCTTAATGAAGAGCCTGGGATACCTATGTCAATGTACGGGAGATTTTCAGACATAATGGGTCGTGATCCTATTGTTCCCAAGTCCAACTGGTTACATGTTGACATCTTACGGCTTTTCTTGATCAGTTTGAGGTATATTCTCTAAATTCCTCTAAAATGAGTAGTAATTTTCCTGAAGTCTCAAACTTCAACCGGTTCATCTGTAACTAGCGGTTGGTTCTCCCTGTTCATTGACCCATGTTAGAACTGGTGGGTGATTTTGTACTGGTTGGTGCAACAAACACTTAAGGTAGTCGTGTTTTAAGGTGTGCGGGTGTTATGTGGTTACTTTTCTAAATCGGGCCCCTATGTTTGATTGGTAGGTAGTTCAATGAGATCAAAGAGCAAACATCATAAAGGCACATATTTAAAAGAGATTGGACTATGTCTTTATATATTAATTACTACTCTACACTCTACAGTGTACACAATTGGGAGGACCTATGTATCTAGTTAAAGAATCAACAAACATGCACTTCCGATAATAATAACTAAAGCAGGGGAAGTCTAATTTTTGCATATGTTTCATCGTAGATTTGCTAATGCAACATGAGTTTAGATGTGTAAATGTAATCGGTAGAAGTTGGAGAACATGAAAAAACAAACCAAATAACGCCCACATACCTTATGCGAATACTTTTCTCTCTGTATATCTTGTAGGATATGAAACACACAATCAAGTAGTGCGAGATGATTAGCAAATCCAAGTCATGCCCGTAGCCATTTGCCCCATAGTCTTCAGAGCTCATATGAATATCTTGCTCATTATTAAACTAAAGAATCTCCTGCACATTAAGTTATCCTACATGTACTGCACATTGTGTTGACTATTGAGCCTAGAATGGTTAGCACATTTTGAGTATGTAGCCCAATCCATTTTGAACTGATGTCTTTTTAGTGTCCACACCTAACCACATACCACTCAAAAACTTTAGTGTCCAGATTATTGCTATGTTCGATTTAGGCATGTCTACGTTAGACTTGGGCACTTTCTCTGGTGGACATATCTTAAATGGATACTTGTTCAACCAATTACAACTGACACGTGAGTTCTAAGTTGTGACCCTATTGCCTGCACGTCCGTTTTGAAACATGAGGGGGACGTCATGTTAAATGTGCTGCCCTTATGCGCGTTCATAGCACGCAGAGTCGTGTTTTTGCGTGACCTTAAGTTAGTAGAACAAAGTGTTTGCTTGTCTACATGGCTACTACTGGATGGGAGTAATTTTACAGAGTAAGGTTGACTGTAAGGTACCTAAGGAGTTGAGACGAACCTAACATTTAGTGTCCACAGCATCATTATCAGTTCCAAGTTGTCAGCTAAAAATTTAGCAAGAATCTTGTGTCCATCATTCCAGGAGAAAATAGGCTAACATCTAGTTGAGAAACAGAAGTCTGCAGTCAGAAGGTTGCATTTGTCCTTTGTTGCTACAAGTTATTCAATCAAACATTGTCCTTTGTTTGCTGATAAATCTGTGTCAAGAAGGGCAGCTCTAGTATTTTAGTGCTCTGTTTGAGAGTACTGTATGAGTTTGTGGACATGTTAATTAAGGGTCTCAAGTGCTCAAGAGAAGTTATAGGCACTTCTACCTGAGTAATTTACATAGTAGGTCATCTTTAAAGTTAATAAATGGAGAGCATCAGTTAGTTCCAAGTTGTCTGGATAACCTAAAATTGAGGAAGAATCTTGTGTCCACCATTCCAGGAGCAAATGGGTCAACAGGCAGCTACATCTAGTTCAGAAACAACAGGGGTCGGCAGTCGGGAAGTTCTATAGTTGGGTTTCTTGTTACTATTATGCCAGTGTCCTTTGTTGGCTGATAAATTTCTGTTAAGAAGGGCAGATAACCCTTGAGTTGAAAGCTGTACAGCCCCCTGAATATTAAGTACAAGTGCAGGTTGGAAGGTTGGAGAGTTGAGAGGCGGGTTTGCATAGCCTGGTAGGATTGATCGCATGAGTCAGGAGGTGAAAATTTTCTGTTTCTTGTGTGCGGAAAACCTTGGGGTTGCAATATTTAGAAGCTATGGTGATCAATTTCAGAGGTGACTGTTGGTGAGCCTCTTTGCGTTGTGATCTAGTTGACATAGTATGTTTGTCTTGAGACATTCGCACAAGAAAAAATAAGAGATTCGAGAACTTGAGGAAAGTTCTGTCGGTATGCATCAGATAAATGAACTAGATGTACGAAGAGTTGAACAGTTTGCGATCTATATTTTGCAACATTGACCACTATAGATTCTTTGTCGTATTTTATTTCAAAGCTCCGAACTTGCAACCAGCACTCCATATCTTTTACACCTACTCAAAAGAGAGTTTGTTGGGTGTTAAGTCTCAGTCCTGTGCTTCTGCGTTGTGTGCTAGAGATCCTTGTGGGCAGCCTCTTTGGACCTAGTTTATGTAGTTCGCTGTCTGGGGACATCTTGACACAAGAATAACAGCTTTGAGAACTTGAGGTTAGTTGTATCTGTATACATCAGATGGACAAGAGTTTGTGATCTACATGTTGGAAACAATTGCAACATTGACCACTGTAGGTTCTTTGTCATATTTGCAATATTAGAGCTCCGAACTTGCAAGCAGCACTCACACAAAAGATAATTCGTTGGGTGTTAGTCTCTCAGTCCTAGAGATTCCGAGTCTTGTGGTCGGCCTCTTTGACTTAATTTATGTAGTACGCCTGTCTGGGGAAATTTTATCAAGAATAAAAGCTTTGAGAACTTGGGCTAGTTGTATCTGTATCCATCAGATGTACAAAGAGGTTGTGATCTACATGTTGCAACAGTTGCAACATTGACCACTGTGGTTCATCTTTGTCATGTCTGCAAAGATTAGAGATCCGAACTTGCAAGCAGCAGTCAATATCTGTAACTCAAAAGAGATTTTGTTGGCTGGTGGTTGCTTAATCTTGCGCTCCTGTGTTTTGTACCAGAGATCCTTGTGATTTAGTTTTATAGTTTGCCTGTCTGGAGACATCGTTTCACAAGAATAACAGCTTTGAGTATCAGTACTATGCATCAGATAAATGAATCAGATGTATAAAAGACAGTTGCAACGTTGACCACAGTGGTTACTTTGTCGTGTTTGCAAAGATTAGAGCTCTGAACTTACAAGCCGCACTCAATTTCTTTTCCACCTACTCAAAGAGAAAAATTCTTGGTGTTGGTTGCTCAACCCTGTGCGTCTATGTTTTGCACCAGAGACCTTGGTGACCTAGTTGTATAGTACGCCTGTCTGGAGACATCATTTCACAAGAGTATCAGCTTTGAGAACTTGAGTACCCTGCATCAGGTTAGTGAAGTAGATGTACAAAGAGTTTGTGATCTGCCTCTTGCAACAGTTGCAACATTGAGCACCGTGGTTCATCTTTGTCATGTTTGTACAATATGAGAGCTCCGAACTTGCAGTCAATATCTACTGTTGCATCTACTCAAACGGAAAATTTGTTGACTACTGGTGGCTCGACATTGTACTTGTGGTTTGTACCAGAGAACCTTGTGACTCTTGGTCAACCTCTTTGTGACCTAGTTTTTGTAGATTTCCTCATTGGGGACATTTTATCACAAAAATAACAGCATTGAGAACTCGAGGTTAGTGGTTCATCTTCGTCATAATTGCAATAATAGAGCTCCGAACTTGCAAACAGCAGTTAATAAATGTTGCACCCACTCAAAGAGAGAGATTTGTTGAGTATTGGTGGCTCAATCTTGTGCTTTTGTGTTTTGTACCAGAGATTCTTGTGTTAAACTTTGAAGCAGAGCCATGTCAAAGGGGGGGAAAAGTCGTCCTACGGAGCTGCAGAAGTTAAGTGATCCCAACTTTGTACTCGAAGTGGCAGTAGGACCTCCGTTAGCATCTCTGGTTCCACAGGCACCAGGATCTGGCCTCACTTTGGGAGGCCAATTCTGCTATGAGGAGACAAGGTTCATTTGGAAGAAAGCCCATTTGAGCGCAGATGACAACCGAATATTCGATGCCACTGGGCGGTTGATGGCTGTGTCGTATCATTACGGCAAAAATCCTTACGAAAGCTTAGACCCACTGGGGATTGCCTTCCAGAGCAACCCAACTGGAGAGTGGGACTCGGTCTGCTACATTGGTGGGTACAATGGCATGCCCGACTTGAAAGTGCGGCCAAAAACAATTTCGCGCCACGGGCGTCAGTACATTCGCGACGCGAGTGGGGAGATCACATTTTGCAACGTTGCTAAACAGTCCCGGCTCCATTCCATGTCCATTCGGCACAACTTTGCGGTTTTTGCAGGCGAGGAGGAGGAAAAACCCGTGTACACGATTCTCGTTGACATGGCCGGGCGAACGATGCAGGTGATGAATGACCAGGACGAGAGGATCGCGCTTCTCGAGAAATCCGTGAAAACATTGCTCCTCAATGCTTCCTTGGGGGTGGGTTCGGAGTTCACAATCGACGTCGCTCCGGGCGTGGATTGGACGGCCATCTTAGCCATTGTGATCGGGTTGCATCAAGTGGGGAAGAATATTTTCAAAGATGGGTTCAACAACTTTTTGGTACAACCGCTCCAGGGTGCGGCTACGGGATACGTGGTGAACGAGGCCGAGCAAGCATTTGAAGGAGACGATGGCGGAAATGATGGTGGAGATGGTGGTGGTGATGGTGATGGCGATGAAGGAGGTATCGGCAGCACAATCATAGACCTCATTGGAGGGTTTTTCCAGTAAATTTTTGTGGTTTATCCAACCAAACCCTCCTTCCCTCTTGTGTTGGGCTGAAGCAAATGGATTAACCATTCTTATCAGATGGTGAAGCAGAGTTTTGTGAGTAATTCAACAGTCAAAAGGGCCATTCATGCAGTGTTTCAACCAATTCCTGACAAGTTTCAGAAATCCTGTTATCCAACCTGGTCTCGCAAGTTGCCCTCAGTATGGTCTCCAAGAACATAGGTCAGTCAGTGCATTGCTTACCCATACCTCAGCCACTTTTAGTGTTAAGATGATACTTCTCCAACTAGGTCCTTGGCCTTGAAGTTCAATCTTCTAGATTGTAGTGTTTCTTGGTACAATGTGCAAGTATTTATGTACACTGTTTCCCAGCCGTGTACTATATTTCGTGTTGCAAATTAAGAGACCCCCATGACTCATCAGACTTGAGCTTTTGTAGAGTTTGTTGGAAGGCAGTGGCAACTGCACTGGTCAGGGGCACCTGGCACCAATCTCTGTGACCGACGCACATGTAAATGAACACTGCGCATCTTCCCTGCCACCTGTGCCAATAACAAGAAAATTTACATCACATAGAGAAACTTGGTAGGAAATACATGCAATTGTTAGTGAGAATGGAGATTAGTACTTAGTGCCAATAGAGTAGAAGCACTTCTTTGATTGTCTATACATCTCCATTCAGAGCCTGGTAGAGGAAGTTGAGCTGTAATGTCCTAGAGCATCTTCAAACATTGCAAAGGAGAATGAAATCAAGCCACTGAAATGCGCCAAAAATGTGATGCACAACCATGTCTAAACCCTCATAGGAAACAAAAAAAGAGTAGCCTTGCAACTGGAGTTCTGTAAGATTACCATGCGCCATGTCAAGTCCTCTGGGCCCGAGTATTGTGCAGGAGTTGCATATTGGAAATGTTTCATATACTGCAAATTCCATGTCAACAACTGCAGCAATTTCTGAGAAACACAGCACTACTTGATGGCAAAAGCACTTCTATTGAATTCGGTTCAACCAATCATCTGTGGATTGCAATTAGTGGCCGTACTAGCAATGCTTGAAAAACAAATTTAAACAACACTTTATCAGATGGCTCACTGGCCAACAATTGTACTTTAAATAGGAATCTGAACAGTATGGGTGTTGATTATTGTGGACTTTGTTGAGGCGGTCCCCATTATTTTCCAATAATTGTTTTGAATACTAAACCAAATAATATCTTTCCCCTTGTGAATGCTCGGAGATAGTGTTTAAATTTGAATGAAAAGCAACCTATTCAGGTTCATTTTAGGGCCAAGCTTATTTTAGCACCTCTTGACATGTCAAATGAGTTTGACCCTCAATGAACTGAAATAGAATGTTCTTTGTTCAAACACCCACACTACCTCCAAGCTTGCACCGAAAACGTACCTAACACGAAGGTGTTCTATGCAAAACAACCAAATCCAGACCAAAAGTTTATCCTGAGTTAAGAGGATAACTCTGGTATGCTATTACATACAAATTGATGGAGAAGGGGGTGAAAAGAACCAGTGTTAATCACATCCTACCTGGGAAAGCTTATGCTGCATAACTGCTATTCTGTCTGCACTTAGACTGCGTAGATGGCTTACAAGCCATCCCTTCTGAACTGCTTGTGTTGCTGGTACAAACAATATAGCCTACCCCATTGCCTTGAGTTAGATTCTGAAAGTCCAACATAAGGGTACAAATTACAACCTATGACTGGATGCAAGTGGTCCTAAGAAAGTAGAGGTGCAAAATGCACCTTCCACGATTGCAAATTTGCATCAAGATTGCACTACTAAGGAAAGAATTGTTTTGCATTGGTTTATTGAAAGTGACAAATTGTTGGGTACGTAGATGTCTGAGAATATGCCAACTCGCACTCACTATTTTTCCCTCCTCATGTCATGTGAAATAAACTTTTCAAATTGAGTTGAAGTCTTCTATGAATTATCTCTGTAACTGAATCACTGTGTATAGAGATTCAAGATAAGACCGATGTCACACACATTGGTGGCAGTTGATGTAAAAGCTCACAGCAACAGTTATGTCCCTCATAGAGCACGTTAAAAGGAGCAGTCGTGACATGCTGGCAATTTTGTTACATCTAAATTTTCAATTAGTGCAGCGGTTTGATAATGTTTTTGAAATGTTGTACTTGGGATGCTGTCTGAACACCACCAACCATTATTGTTGTGCAGGTAGGCTACTGTGGTGCAGCAATATTGTTGAAAGTACAAGAATTGACCTCTTTGTGGTCGAGTATTCCTTCAAATGGAAGCTCCAGTTCATCACTAACCACAACCGGGATGCAACCACTCAAAATTGCATCGAACAGCCGAGCTGAGGATGGGGTGTCCCCGGCTGGACTTAGGCAAAAAACGGACCTATCATCGCACAATACCAACACCTCAACTTAAAAAAAGGATGGATATATTTATATGGACAGAGGCATGATCTCTACCTCCATTTCAAATTTCAGTTCTCAAATTCAATGAATAGATACGAACCACAAGGGAGGCCTCAATTGAATTTTGAACAAAGGATGGATTTAAAAAATTGCAGCATTAGTGGATTTGTGCATAGAAGTTACCTCCTCATTCCATATTGCGCAGCAGCTTTGCTATTTTTGCTACTGGACCCCTCCTGAATAATAACTTCCTCTCCCTCCTCCTGCAACACCAAAGCTAGTTTGCTGCGAATCTTCCCTGCCTGCTCCAAGGTTTTTGCTTGTAAACTCAACTTTGCATGCCCTTATCATACAATAAAACTATAGAATATCAGACTTTTACTCTCTTAAAAAAAAAAAAGCCTGGGGGAGGAGAGAGAACCTTTTGTTCTCTCTTCTATGGTTGGGCGGTTAGAGCTTATGACAAACCACAATAGTTGGTCCGAGACGACCCTAAACTACCGGGTGATGGTGGAGGGATACCCAAATCTCAAGGAAGAGGTTGGCGGTTCGAATCCCGGCTGTGAAATCTCCTCTCTACCTGACGGAAAACTTGCCAGGTGGCCAACTACCTCCTGTGCTTTGGCGTTGGCCTGTCGGCCTTCTGTCTCAAAAACAAAAAAAACAAAAAAACAAACAAACAAAAAAAAAAACAAAAACAAAAACAAAAACAAACCACAATAGTGTTATTAAGCTGTGAGGCTATTTTCTAACGGATTGAGATTGAAAGCTCACTACCCTTGTGTCTCGTGTAGAGACTTATTTGTATTAAGGGTATGTGACAGGCTCTACCTGTAACATTCTTAAGCATGTGTAAAGACGTTCTCTTTCTATTTTGAGCTTCAAGAATAGATCCAAGAATCAAGGTCCTTGATTACATGCATGAATGCTAAGCATAGTCAAGTGGCAAGCATTATAGTCAGAACCTCATTGTTACCTGGCTTCAGACAAAGCCCTCTCCCATCAACCAAAATTCAACTTAAAGACCTTGCCAAAAAGAATCTCACTGAGTTTATACTCTTCAAGATGGTTATCTAGGTAGAACACCCGTTACACCACTTAAGAATGCTATGCCTAATATGACTGCATTCCCAGAACGAATTGTTTAAGGAATTGTTTATTGATTCCTTGAACTCCAAGAGTTGAATATTGGGCTCCTTGTAAGGAACAAATGGGTACTGTATTCCTTCATGGGGCAGGTGTGTGTTGTATGCTCCTGTCAAGAGAAAGAGGAGGAGGATTTTAAACTTGTCTTCAGCTCGCATTTAGTGTGAATGTTTCTTACAGGAAAGAGGATAGGCTTTTGTACCCCATGGCGATCAGTGCGACCCCGGAAGAAGAGTAATGTCTTGCGTAAAGGCAAAGAAGTAGCCAAGCAGTCTGCATCACAGTGGTCCACATTGGCGACGTAGGGCATGACCACATCCTTTTCAAGAGAAACCTCCCCTGTTTTGTACCTTGTAAGTTGTCGCAACCAACATCGTCATCACATTCTTGGAATAGTTCAATTATACAATACCAGAAAGTTGCAAAGTGATCTCAAATGTGCCACAGATTGCTAGACTGAAGATGCTTAAGCTATGGATTGAAATCTTGACGGCTTCTGTCTTCAGTTCAACAGTTTGCATATTGCGGTGAGTATAAAGTTACATTCAGAGGTGGGGGGCTTATATCCAAGGCGTTAACCCGGATCCCATGGGAACTCCAAAGTTGAGCCACCTAGGCTCGGAACAGTGCTCGGATGGGTGACGTTCTTAGCACTTGACTTCCGGTGCACCCAATAACTATGGTCCACCCAATCATAGGAGGGGTGTCCAGGTGAACTGAATATATTGAACCAACTGAATATATTGAACCAACCATGTGGGAACTTAGGGGCATGCCCTTGGGAGAGATTAGGTGTAGGCCGGTCCGAGCCCGCTCAAGTGTTCACCTTTAAAAGGCGGCTGTATTCTTCAAGGTCCCTCTAATTCACATGCTGTCTGTTTTGGAATTACATATAGAATTAGACTAACTTGAAGATGAAGCAACACCATTATTCATGTTGGTGGCAACACCAGAGTTCTCTCCCTTACATTTGGAAGTGATGCAAAATTGTATTGAACATCAGCTACCTAGTACCTCAGAAATTACAGGGAAATGTGAGGGAGTACCAGTTGCCAGAGGAGTCAAGATCAGGCAACAGCCAGATTGCAGACTTCAGAAACCGACGGTGAGATTTTAAGGACCAGGGGTGGTGGACTGCGAGCACATGGTCCCGTCCTCCCGATAATTTCCATGCTGCCTGCCCTGTTATCCATTTGACGGCCTCCTGCTTTCAATAAAATGGAATGAAATGAAATGAAATTGATTTGAAAGTTCAGGAAGCCAAAAAGCTTCTGGGACTAAAAGTACATCAGGTGGAGTCAGAAATGCTACATCCCTAGAGTAACGGAGAGCAGCGGCTTTTGTTAGATATTGGGTAACCGCTTCAGGAGCTCAACAATAACCATTATATAAAAAATTGAAGGTAGGGTTTTAGGGTTTAAGGTTTCCAGGCATTTGTTGCTGAGGCGGGAGACATTAGAGCAACTCCTACGGCCACTGTCAAATGTGTTTCTCAATAATGGGCTTTCATAGTTTTTTGAGCCAGTGTTCCATGGTCCTCTCACACACAAAGTCCATATATATATATATATATATATATATAGAGAGAGAGAGAGAGAGAGAGAGAGAGAGAGAGAGAGAGAGAGAGAGAGAGAGAGAGTCCTCTAAAGTCCTTGATCCTCATTTTTTTGAGGGTAATATATGATTTGGAGGGTTTCCCTTCTCTCAGAAATCGGTGGGCATAATAATTTGGAACACATTTCGGATGGAATGAGTTATGAGGATGCGGTCTTTACCCCCGAAAAGCCCCTGAAAGCCGAGATGGTGGTTGAGAAGATCATTTTTCAGTGACCATAGGAGTTGCTCTTACCTGGACGATTGTTCATCTCTTTAATCCTAAAATATACGGACAGATGCATCTACCACATGCCTTGTCCATGAATCCAAAGATTGAAATTCGTAACATCATGGAATGTCAGAGAGGCACTAGAATAACAATGGATGAGATGATTGCAGGCATGTGTTTTACTTGCCAAAGTAGTCCACATTATCTACTTAGAAGGTTCACATAGACAATCATTCATTCCAATTTTCTGTGATGCATACCAGAAGTTTCAATCCCCTTGAGGTAACTTATTTGGAAATACTTGGCAGAATATGACGTACCCGATACAGCACTCTACTTTGGGGTCTGCTGAAAAGAAAGAAAGGGATGGTGGAGAAGAAGGGGATATAGAACACATCAGCTTGAGCTTGATCTTTCACTCGTCGCACAGATTTTATTAGACGCTCATTCGCAGGTGCCATCAAGTCTGAATACAGCCAAAAATCTACAGAATGCTGCCAATTCACAATGACACCAATGCCCAACCCCAGTCCTACACGAAATCATTGCCTTTTCTCACAAGAAATTCAAGTCAATTCTGACAAGTTGCGGCCCCAAGTGAGAAGGACATATTTTTGCTTGCATCACATATAATGCTGATCTCTTCTGAATAATTGATACAGAAAGAAGACAAGACACATTGATTTTGTGTTTTGGAAGCACTCAAAGGAAGCTTAATATCACCTGTTCTATGAGCCGACGCACAGGGCTTCCATTTGAGGTCAAATTCGCGGTATTCGCGAGGGAGTTCTCAAACAACCAGAGCAAGTCTGTTGTGAACTTGGCAGGCATCTCATGCACATACACATTCAAAGGTGATGAATTCACCGCCGCTGTGAGGCTGATTTGATCTCTTGCTCTCCTCCTGGACCTGTCTAATTTCTCGACGTCGCTCGCACTCGCGAAGGCGCGCGAATAATCTACAGAAGAATTCTTATAATGACCCTCCTCCAAATTGGGGTTCGTCCGCAGAAACCGATGCAGGGAGATCAGGAACGAGTACTGAGGATTCTGAATTGGTAAATTTGGGCTAGAGGTGACGTGGATGTGGCATAATGCGAGCCATGAATTGTACCAAGCCATGATCATCAACAGCAGCACACTCCAAATGCCACACATTCTTCTTGACATGGTTTCAAGCTCCTGCATCAATAATTGGTGGAATGCTGAGTATGAATTGTTTACTCAATCACATCACAGAAAGAAATTATGGGCAATGCCGCTGTGGCAACCCATCACCAAAGCCCATTTGGGAGAAAACCCCACAGGTTTCCACCGCCTTGCTTCACTCCTCAGTCAAGCACATGCTGAAGCCCACAGCATACGCTGAGAATAATCCGAAGCTCCAACTTCAGAGACAAAAAAACTCATCAAGAAACTTCAAGAGATATCAAAGATCACTATTATAACACACCGTCAAGTTATTATCTTTCTTCATTTCCAGTCAAAGCCCACAAAAACGAAAGGACAGAAAATTGCACTTCCTCAGCTACATAAAACCCAACCCTTCATTCAAGGTTTATAAACCATAAACCCTAACCCTGAGCCCTTCATCATCATTGATGCGAAAGGTAACTTAACTCCCCTTCAAGCCCATACAGAAACCCAACATATTTTGAGAATGATCTGAAGCTCCAACTTCAGAGACAAAACTCATCAACAAATCCAACACATATCAAGATCACTATATCATAACTCAGTCAAGATTATATTTTTCTCCATTTCCCATTCAAAGCCCACCAAAATGGGACAAGAACACAGCAAGAGAGAACAACAAATTACAATTGCTAGACTAGGCCAACCATTAAACCTCAAACCCTCCAGGATCAAGGATCAGACAGGTGAGAAATTCCTAGTCTTTAAGCCCATACAGAAGAAAAAAACCAAACCCAACATACCTTGAGAATGGTCTGAAATTGAGATTTCTCATGAATTGCACAGCCAAGAGCATGCATTCTCCATGGCTCCCTTCCATCCCATGCATGCATGCATGGCCCACTTCCAGAAAAATCTGTTTCATCCACCCCACCAGGGATGCTTATCATCACGTGTCATGATCCTCTCATCCAACAGACCCACATCTTGCCATGGGCTTCAAAATACACAGAGAGCTCTCGGATCTCCCAGGCTCTCAAGTGGACTGAAACACACCCATTGTGATGATAGCGCATGTTGGCGCCAATGAACGGGGAGAATCGACCACTAGCCACAGACGAACCAGTTGAGTTTGAGAAATAACCAGTTCAATTCAAGACTTCAGGAATTTTACTGATCCATTTAGAAGAATCTCCAAAATATTCCTATTTTAATAAAGAAAAACCGAAAGATGTCAACATGCAACCGGTTGGTCTTGGAAACACGAGGATCTCGACCGATAATGCCCAAAAATCTCCCGGACATTGGTTGGCGCTACAAAAAGACAAGTCATGAACACATGTTGGGTAGAGTCCAAGTTATCTCTGTTGAAAGTTAATAGTGCCCGTCCATCTTGATCCTTTGCCTACACTTGTCCACATGCAATCCTCCTGTGAACAACATCCACTACAGAGTACTGATCTTTCATGGCATCCATGAGTGCCGTAAGTTATTGAAGAACATCGCCCGAGTCTTGCCTAGTACCCCCTATGCCTTCGTTTCATCGTCAATTTCAGTGTCTATCAAACTTTGTAGCCATGTTTGACGGAGCATATTGAAATTTGCATCAAGCAATATGCATGTTTGCCTCCAACTCCAATTCTTAGGGTCAATTTTGATATTTAGAAATCCAAGAATTGTCCCATAGCCAATTATGTTATAACAAACACAATTGAAATTCGTGAATGAGGAGTGTGATCCACTGTCAATTGAGGATGTCATGGATGGTTGAAAATTAGGGAGGAGGTTCTGAGGGGCAATTTGAGTGGCATTCCATAATACTTGAGGCCATTACATGCATTACCAAATTGGCTACATGGTGCATGATGTGGGGGATGGAGGATTGGGAGCCAAAAGCATATTCACCCCATATGTTGAAGAATGGCATGTAGGCCTAATATGTACATGAAATCTAACAAATGTTATGATACAAAGGAAGACATTCTTGAGAGTTTTGGACGTAGAATTGCAACATCTTTCAATTTTGGAATAGGAGGCACTTATTGGGCATACTCTATTAATTGTTGGCAAGAGGAGAAAGAACGTCATTAGACCAATTGGACTTTTTGGGTACATTGAAAACATCTTGGAGATTGATTATGATAGAAAATTGGTATGGTTGAGTCAAGACGAAGTGATATGCTACGAATTAGACTTGCAATCCAGTTGTGGACATTACAATGTTTGTGAGGCACATGAAAGAGAAGTGACTGCCATAGAAGGACCCAAGCTGACGCCATCACTTCACTTACATTATGTGAATAAGTATTTTTGTGAGTGATCTTATGAGCACATAATGGGATATTGTAGTGCCCAATAGATCTTGAGCTAGGACAATTGAAGGTCAGGAAGAACAAATTTGAGAACCATTGGAAGAGAATGTGGGGGGAATTACTAAGATAGGGCCAACTTATCTTTGGCAACAATAAAAAGTGATGAGATGTAGACTTTACTAGAGGATGATGTGGTGCTCATGACAATCCCTCATGAAAAATTAGCTAGAGCATTAGCCATACCCACTTGGTGATTAATGTGGTGTTTCTTCCCCTTGATCCCTAACCTCCATGAAAAGTGTGTTGAGTTCATTTCACTCACATGTTGATTGTGGAATTTCCATTGACAAATTTTGAAACTACAATGGGATGAATCCATAAATCTTGAAACAATTCAGGGAAAGGGTGTGTAGGAAAATGCCAAAGGCTTACCCCAAGAAATAGAAAGAAAAAAATAAAAAGATGACCAACCAATTTTACCAAGAAATGAGGGGAATACTTGTGCTATTCACTATGTGGGGGCAACTCAATAATTGACAACCTCTAAAAATTCTTAGGCAAAGATATGCAAACCACAATGATCCCATATTTCTAACTATATATATGTAAAGAAATCCTTAAATAATAGAGATTGTTCAAAAGTTAAATTGAATAGTTGTTGGACCACGAAGGTCACATTGACAAGAATATCAAAAATAAAATTTAAAAAATCACTTCTATCAAAATAAACACCGTTGATGTTCAAGCAAAAGTTGTAATGGAGTGGCAATCATTGGTTGGAATCAATACCCTCACATGAGCTCCTAACACAACAAAAACATGACCACTTCCCATTTTAACATTTTTTTGGCAAATTTTATTTATCTCCAAATTGGACAGTCAACTATCTAAGGGTTGATATCCATGTGGCTTGATGTTTATAGTATTATTAGTTGCAGATGAATGAGCTAGATGGGGTTAATGTAGGCCATAAATGATGGAAGCTAAGATGTGAGCAATGAGCGGTGAGCAATAAGCAATATCAAATGAGCAATGAGTGGTAAGATGAAAGCAGTGAGCGATAATATATGAGCATTGAAGCCATATTTAATAAAAATACTTACACAATTTTAGGCTATGTACTCTACAATTTAGACCAAAATATTGTTGAAGTCACCTTTCAGTCGGTAGGCTTCCCAGCCTTAGACGATGGGCTGCTAACATGTGAACACAAATCTTATAACTCAAGAGGATTAGGTTAATTATGAAATTCTAGATGTTTTAATTCCTTTGTCTCGGTGGTAGTATCTCCTAGGTATATTTTGAACTCCTTTCGTATATCTCAAGATAGATAGATAGATAGATAGATAGATGTGCATGT
Source organism: Polytrichum formosum (assembly GCA_964035585.1). Taxonomy (NCBI): domain Eukaryota; kingdom Viridiplantae; phylum Streptophyta; class Polytrichopsida; order Polytrichales; family Polytrichaceae; genus Polytrichum; species Polytrichum formosum. The sequence goes on from OZ037936.1 coordinate 67,207,653, forward strand.
GTGTGTGTGTGACACCCTATGCTTTTAATCTGGTTCCTTATGGAATTATGTGCTCAAGTTTGCAAGATTATGTTTCCCTAAAATCCTAATGTTGAGGTCGAGTGTCTTTTAGGGTGAGAGTTTTTATGATTCACTACGTCCAATTTCCAACATATGTGATTATGACTAACTCTTAGTTTGTATGTATGAGGTCAATTATTTAAGCTCTCATTCCGGATTCCTTTACTTATGTTTCCAAATTCCTTTTATAGTCTTATTATTTCATTATTGAGGATATGTTTGTCTATATCCAACTTTTCTTGATTTGGCATGTTTGTTTTTTATGAGGGAAAATTTTTAGGTGAGCACTCAAACGCGATGCGATGAGCAATTTTACCTTCTTGGCAGCATTCATATGATTTCACGTTGGGGCTTCCCTTCCAAATGAAGACCTTTGCTCGTATCAATTAGATCGTGTATGCTTTTGATTTTGGCAATCGATTTTACCTTATCTCCTTGAATCACTGTGTGAATGGTTCACATACCTTGGTAATTGACTAAGGTAACCAAGCCTCGTGATTATTGATCTTGGTTAATTCCTGATTGATTTACTCAATGCCCAAGCATCCAAGTCTTTTGGCATAATTTCCACTGTCTTTATTTGGTCAAGGATCTTCTTCAATGATCCATTTGACCAACTTAAATTGTGATATGTTTTTTAATGATCCAATTGATTATTACTCCTTTGCTTTGTTTTTCAAGTTATCTTAAATTTTGAACTTCGCTTGGGCTCTTATTTTCTCCTCAAGTCTTGTAGTGCATTTAAGCCTCAATTTGCTTTGGGGTTCCAAAGCAATTCAATTTTCAAAGTGCTTTCATTATTTGCCTTAAGCCTCAAAGGTATGTTAAGCTTTGAAATTGCTTCATAAGTTGTCTTTAAGTTATAATTTTGCTTCAAATCTTAATTTTTGCTTTTAAGTCTCAAATTATCTCAAGTATGGAATTGCCTTGAGTCTCAAATTGCCTCATTTTGACACTTCATGTGAATCAATCCAAGGCCAAATAAGTGCAATATGGCCTTTAAGTTCTCCCTTTATAAAGTATGTAAAATCTAAGAATAACTTGATTATTATGTATCATTGTGTCCTCTAAATATAAGACCATGTGTATAGTCAAGATTTCTAGCATTAGCATATCTATTATTTGAAATTGAATATCTAGTATCTATTTTCCTCAAATATGTTGTAGTTCCAGTAGTTTTTACTAATTGCCTTTAAATTCTAGAGGTCTTCAAAAAATCCTAAATCTAGGATTTTGGTTAATCGAAGATTGGGGGTCTTGGTTTGTCCCATAGACTGGAGGTTTTGGTTCGTACTAACTGGTTCCCTTGAGAATTCCCAATGGTCCTAGATCAATCGTATGTTCCCATGGCCTTTAAGTACCCTTTCGGTGTTCTTTTGGCCTTTAATTCCCTTCACTGGTCTTTTTGGCCTTGAAGTTCCCTTCAACGTCCCTTTCAAAGGAACTTCATCTCTCTCGCAACCGTTCTTTTGTCATCTTTTCCTGCTTTCGATCCTCCTCACATTCCTCTTCATGTTGGTCATGTTCATGCTAGCTCCTACACTCCATTGTGTGATGGCTACAAATATCCAAGTTATTATATAATATAGTGATAGCAGATCGCAAAGACAAAAACGAATGGGGGCTACTACCATGGATTACAAGAAAAACCTCCAATCAAGTGTCGAATTTTATCATAAGAATGCAAAACATTGGTGCTTGAAACCAAATTACACACAAAAGATTTAAGGTCACAAACTACCATTTCAAACAGAAGGGTGAACACTATACCAAATCACTAGTCAAGTTCTACAACACCGATAGGCTCAAGTAGTCAATGACCTTGTCGTAAGTGTATGTTGGAATGTGGATTCATTTGTTGTTGTCATAGTCCACCTTGGAGGTGTGCTAATGTGGTGAGTGGGTGAGCAATGAGTGAGTGGTAAGTGGTGAGTGATAACTTGTGAGTAGGTTGACAAAACATCTGGAGATACACTCACTCGTATCCTATAACCATAGTATTATGGCATAAATAGTAACATCTTTGTTTATAATAGTATGAGTGGCAAGTTCACACAAAGTGCAATCAACCTAATGAATGTTTTGCTTTACCCTTAAAATCAACATCCGCAAGCTTGACATAAGTTTGGAGATGATTTTTAACATTGTCGTTGAATTCAACATTCATTTTCTTTAAGAAAAAAATGCAACTACATTCCAAGTATCGAGCATGCTCTAGACTACTGTGAGCCACCCAAACCGCTCACAGTTTGAATTAAGACTCAATGTCTAGTTAAGAAAGAAAGTTAGTTGTTAGGAGTTAGGTTAATATCAATAAGTTAGCAATGTTAGATGATTAGGCAATACACGAAGACTCGGCATGACATTGTGCGGATGAAGGCATATGCGGATGGACGTGTGAGCGGATGACGGCGTATGCAGATGAAGGCGAAGGCCGTTGGATCAAGAGGGAGGCGAATGAAGATCGTTGGATTTAAGGGTTTAAAAGAATGATAGGTAGGGTAGAATCGGCTATTAGATTTTGGTACGGCTAGATCTACGATTAGTAGGCCTCATGGTTGAAAAGGGGTGATCCGCGAAGTGAGCGCCGGGCTCATTCCCACTCACTTTCTTGGTTAGGACTCTCTCTCTCTCTCTCTCTCTCTCCCTCCATGTAGGTAGCAGCGCAAAGTTCTTAGAATGCTAGCAAAAGTAATGTTGAATAAAAAGGGTTTTGAAACCTTATTAATATTGAATAAAGAAGTTTGTAAACCTTGTTGGAAAGTTGTCATACATATATGTAGTTGTTGGAGTGAATTGTTATTGGATATGTGGTTGTTGGAGTAAAGTGTATATGGACATGTGACTACTAGGATGAAGGTCATAGCCAGTTGTCATTCCAAGTTCTACATGTAGTATTGCTTCAGTTGCATTGTTGTTGGTTGTATTGCTTATATTGCATTGTTGTTGGTTGTACCGTTGCATTGTTGTTGGTTGTACCGTTGCATTGATGTTGGTTGTACCGTTGCATTGATGTTGGTTGTTGAGAATTTTGTGGCGTTTGAGGGTTAGAGTCTTAGAAGCATGAGGTAGAGATAGAGTTAATAGTTGATGATAAAGTTAATGATAAAGTTAGTGACTAAAACTAAATTTAAAGTTGTATGTAATGTAACTAGAAATATTGATGGATGATTGAATATTCTAACCACATGTGCTAGTGTGTAAGCAGAGGATGATGGGAGCAAGACAACTCCCAATTGAAGATGGATGGACTGGAGCTAGAAAACTGCAAATTGACAATATGTGCACTAGACTTAGACAACTCCACATTTAGACCATTCCAAATTGAGAACATGTGCACATGAGTTAGATGAGGTGCACTGGAATTAGACAATTCTAACTATAAGAATGGATGAAAGAATCAAGTTGGAATTAGACAATTTCAACTAGAAGATTGGATGGATGAATCAAGTTGGAATCAAACAGTTCCAACTGGAAGAATGTGATTAAATTAAAAGATGGAAGAAGGTTCTAGAATAACAAAAGATAGAAGATTCATAATAAAATTTAAAAATAGATATATGAATAGAATATGTTTACTATATATGGAAATATAAAGTAAAAGTAATATCTTTGGCATAAGAAGAAGCTCGGAGGAAGAGAGCGGATTTATTCTGGCTCTCTCCTATGGTTGGGTGGTTGAGCTTAGACCAAGACCTACTTGGTCTATGATTGTAATTAGACATTACAAAGAATAAATTGAGTTCTTCAACTCATCATTTTGATTGGTAATTGTTATTGTAAAAGTTTGTGGGGAACTTGTGGGAGGTTTGTTACAATTTGGTATCTGAACAAAGATGGATCCCATAGACTGAGGTTTAGAAGAAATGATTGTGAGAATAATTTTGGCTGCATTGAGGGAAGGCCAAGGTATTGCACAATTTGGAATCCCACCTCTTCCTAAGGAGACTTCTCCATACTTCTCACCTCTTCCAAAAGAGACTCATGCAGCTACACCACCTATCTCAAAAGAGGTGGAGTTGAGTTCAACATATTCTCCAATGAGGTTTGCTCATAGAGAAGTTGACATTTTGAACGACTTTAAAAAGTATCCAATCAAATCTAGTTTTGGAGGTCGGAACTCTAAGCCAGAGGAAGTTATGTCCTTCGTTTTTATTGTGGAGGATTTCTTCCCTCCAAAATATAAGGATGAGAATAAAATCAAGGCCACAATGATTTTTTCTTCAAGACAAAGCTTGTGTTTTGTTTGATGCCTTGAAGAGGGACCGAAAGAATCGTGGATTGGGACCTATTTCAACATGGAGTGCTTTCAAAGAGTTGTTTCTATTAGATGTAAGTGTTCTTCATCCACTATTTTTTGTTATGAGTAGTTTCGCTACATTGACATTTAGGTCATTGTAGACAGCACGGAGAGTAGTTTTTTCGATCGTAGACAGAGTAGAGTGATAGTCCTCCATTCTTGTTTCCTTACAATATATTGCTATATTGTTGTGGATGCATTCTACAGCATTCTAATAAAGAAGTCTCTTAACAAGCTTAATATTCTCTTAAGCAATTCCATGTGTGTAATTCCTTTAGGTTATGGGCCCACACCTGCTCCCGCTATTCTACTCCGCAATATAGTTCAGTTTGTGAAAGTTCAGTGATTATGTCACACCTTCTTTATGCAACGGATACTATCCAGAATGAGAAATTACATCTCAAGATTTTTGATGGAGATGGTTTCTTTGTATAGAATTTCCAATCGGAAACCATGTATGCGGCCAAGAAATTGCTTCGTTTGGTCAACGGCGGAGAGCTCCGACCAGTTATACCTATAGGCCAAGTTCCACCTCCCGATGATATCAAACAACAAGAAATTTGGGATGACAAGGATGCAACAACAAAATATCTCTTATGTTGTGGCTTATCTACACGGATTCTTGGTAAGCTTACCACATGTCAAGATACTCATGTGATGTGGAAAAAACTTAATGCGCTTCCTCTGAAGAAGACTAAAGAGAATGTGTTTAACCTTCAAGCAAAGTTTTATGATTATAAGATGAGTAAGACTGATGATATTTCCTCTCATGTTCAAACTATTACGAACATGGCCGTGATATTGGTTGATCTTAAGCATCTACTCAGAGCATGATTATGGCAAAGATTATTTCGAGTCTACCTCCCAATTGTAACAATGTTATTGCTGCTTGGTCCAATGTGGATCCACTTAAACAAATTGCCGATCTTCTTGAAGAGCGTTTGTTACGACATGAGGCAATCTTAAAGGGGCAAAGTCATTTTGACAAAGGCAATGATAAAGCGTTTTTTATGCGATATGTTGGGCCATCTTCAAATCCACCTTGACAATGTTCCTCAAGGAAAGAACAACATCGAAAGGATGTTGAGTATTTCAAAGACCTGAAGAGTCGAGTGAAGTGTCTTAATTGCGGAAAACGAGGTGACCATTGGACTGTTGATTGCCCAAAACCTCACAAGAAACCTTTTACAAAACCTAGAGGCAAACCTTATTCCAGCCTTGATGCTGCTAATATTGCGGAAGCCTTGTATACAACAAACTTATATGATAACTCAGACACTCATCCTTCCTCTAATGATGAACTTGTACTAGCATTCATGGTTTCTACATGTTCCACTATGTTCTTAACATCTTCCCCGTTATCAGACAAGTGGTATGTTGATTCACCCGCAACAGAGCATATGACCAATCGTCGTGAGTGGCTCACAAATTTCAACTCTATCGATGAAGGTGTTTGGCCACTTGTTGTTGCTGACAATAAAACAATTTGGGTCAAAGGTAGAGGGGATATTAAAATCATTAGGCATGTCAATGGTCGCCAATTACCAGGTATCATCCACAATGTTATCTACACTACAATAGATTGGGTATTTTGTGACTAGGGAAATGTGACTGGGGATGACCGGTGACTACAGGAGGTCACATTTGGCCAGGCCTTGACCTTTGGGGGGGACGAAATTAAAAAATATGACTCGCAGTCATATAACACTGTAGTATTCGGCAAATGTACCGTATACGGCGTATGGGAACGACGTGTGCCTTCATAAGGAACGACGGGGAACGTGTATGGTGGACGCCCAGTCATATATGGCAGTCACATTTTTCTGTGAGTCATATTCTTCAGTCACATTTTGACGAGGGCCATTTTTTTCCTTTTTTTGGGCAGCCCTTGAAAATGTAGGCTGCCCTAAACGGGCCGCTTGTGTTTTTGCCCCATGACTCATTATCTAGTATTATGGTCTGGGGTATTTCTTTAATAATGACAATTTTTTCTAAATTTAGCTAAATTCCTGATTTGGCTCGCAACCTCTTGTCTGTCGGGACAGTCTCCGATACTGGAATTATATTTCTCTCTTAGTCCCTTACTCAACCGGGTAATTGTGAGTTTCGGACTAAGGATGGAGATTTAATCATGGAGGGCAAGCGAGTTAATAAACTGTATGAGCTTTCTTTGACAGTCATACCTCCTGCAATAACTTCTCCAACCGCATCCTCAGTTGCCTTAGTGATACATCCACGAGATAGATCACACAATGATGAGATGTGGCTATGGCACTTACGAATGGGACATGTGAAATATCGAACACTCCAACATATAAGTTTACATAATTCTCTTCAAGATTTCCAACTCAAGAACACCATGATTTCTCAAAAACTATGTCAAGGGTGCATGCAAGACAAGCATAGCAAGGCGAGTTATCATACAGATGCTAACAAAATTCGCAACCTACCTGTGGGTGCTTTCATGCATGGTGATACTTCTGGTAATATCACTCCACCTTCCGTTGGTGGATCACAATATTTTATTTTGTATAAAGATGATACGTCTTGTTACCATTTTGTTTTGTGCGCAAACAACAAGGATGTTGCCTTCCCTTTCTTTCAAAAGGTGGTCAAGATCGTTCAACGTGATCAAGGCATTGAGGTGCAGAAATTACACACTAATCAGGGTCGTGAATATCTCAACAAAGAATTCACCATATTTCTAGATCAACATGGTATACATCATGAATTATCTACCACTTATACCCCACATCAAAATGGTTTTCTAGAGCGTGATAATCGGACAATCATGGAATCTACTCAAAGCATGCTTCATGCATTTTCTTTTCCTACTCATCTTTGGGCAGAGGCTGTCAATTGTGCGGTATACTTACTCAACCGGACAACGAACAAACAACTTGGTTTAGTTACACCATATGAGAGATGGTTTGCTCACAAGCCTTCAGTCTCACATTACCGAGTATTTGGTTTTCTGGCACATGCTCATATCAACAAGGAGGTGCGTACGAAGCTTGACCCTAAGAGTCTCCCAGTTATTTTTGTAGGTTATAGTCTTCATTTTCAAGCATATTGCTTATGAGATCCCCATTTTGATAAGATTATCGAAAGCGTTGATGTTCATTTCGATGAATGTCCTAGACGATTTAATCTTGCCTTATTCCCCACTTTGGAACTTATGGATTATTATATCCTTCCCTCTGCTCTTCCTAGTGCAATTTTTCCTTACATAAACAGTGGGAGTTCTTCTTCTTCTTTTGTCTCAAACGGTGGGAGCTCGTCATATTTAGATGGTCATGTTTTTATTTCACATGTGGCACTAGATGCTTCTACTTTTTCTCCAACAATGGGAGTACAATCTTCGGATGAAAAATCTTTAGATGAACAAGCCCTAGCTCTCATATATGATTCCGACGATCCATATGATTTCTCTGGTCATGTTCTTCAAAACTCCTCATCTGCCATTCCTCCTACTCCCTCCCTTCATCCTTCGTCTGATATTCACGCCTCCAGTTAACCTATTGTTCCCAAGTTCCGGAACATACAAGACCTTTTGGATTCTACATCGCAACTTACTACTCCACTTGAAGCCTCTACATCATCTTTCATTACGGCATCGGTCATTCCTGTCAAGAATCATGCACCAAGGACATCGATTTCATCGATTTCATGTTTGGCACCTCTTGTCGCAACCCTTGCTAGCTCCCCTTAACTATCTCGGTCCATTTTTCAATTCTAGCAAGGATCACAAGCGCTCACCCTTCGCCTCAGGGAGATCATTGGCAAAAATCGTGGAAACAACGTGTGATAAAAAACAAGGTTCAATATATTCATTGTAGGTAAATTTTGCAGAAAAACGTACATATAATATAGGGGATTTTAAAATAGTGAAACATGTTTACATCTAAAATACCATCACATATAATGGCCTCTTTTATCTAGTCAGTACATATAAAATAGCATGGAAACAAATACTAGGGGTAGTGGGTGTAGGGTTGGATCTGTGCTAGTGGATGAAAAGAGGTAATTTTTTGTAGAAAAGAGGTAATTTTTTGTAGAAAAAGCTTGGATGGATGAGTTCGCAGGCTAACTGGCTTAAACGTTATTGAACGAACGTATCCAATGTGGAGTTAATGGTCTCTACCCACGTGCCGGGAAGGAAAATTTCAATATTCTGTTTGAATTGCAATCTTCTTTCCAAAAGAAAAAAAAAATCTCGTTTTTTTCATCAACATGCTCTAAGATCAGTGGTCACCAAGCACCACAGAAAAAATGACGAAATTGGAGGGATCTCAGTAGTCTGGGGTGAGAGGCTCATTAGGTAGCAGGAGAGTGAGAGTAGGAGACAGAGGACGGAAGCCCTGCTTCAGTGAGAGGTGTCGTGTGCTCTCGTGGTGTTTGTGTGTTCTTAGGTAAAGAGGGATCAAAGCTTTGATGTGGGTTAGCTGATTAGACTATCTAAGGGTTTAGATAAAAGCTTCAATGAGGGTGATGAGAATCCGATGCAAGATTGAGGGTGATTATAGGGGATTGTGTGTTGGAAAAAAACGAGATGTAAGAAACAAATACGGTGTAAGAAAAAAATGGACAACAGCTAGACTCCAAGGAAAAAAATTGGTTACTTGGGGTATAACATAAGGTATTTTAAAACGATTCCTCAAAAAATTTATAATTACTAATATGGTGTATTAAAATATAAGAATTTACCTTTATTTTGAAAAATACTATACCTTATAATATTTTCTACAAGGTAAACAACCCCCCGATAAATAAGTCCTAAGCGCACGTGTATGCATTAATTAAAAAGGGAGTGATCTCCCTGAGCCCTTCGCATTCCACCATGGGAATGGTTAGCTCCCCATACTGCGGACCTTATAGTTTATATGAGGGGGACCAACCCTCCTACTCTTTCATTCAAGATTTTTCCATTAATCGGTAATCAATGCTAAGATGTGGACTTCCATCCATGGAAGTCCAATCTTATGTTGATCATCGCATTGCCGGAGCAACACTACAACAACCTGAGCCATACTAGGCAACTATGCCCTCAAGTTGGGCCAATGCCCGTGGAGGCCGTGCCGTTCGGCCTCGAGTGGGTTCGGCCACACCACCTCACCCATATAAGCCTCTAGGACTCTAGGTAAGGCCCCTACCCCACCGTCAAGTAACCTTTTGTCTCTCTCCCAACACTTGGGGCCAAGTAGACATTTTCCCTTAGCCGCTAGGGCTAGAAGCCCCCAGCAGCTTCATAACACCATAACTTCTTTGTATGATCTCTAATGCATCAAGCAACCACTCCATTGTCATCTACGTTTCACGTAGATGCCGATAGACTACTCACTTGTTCCATTCGGGCAAGTATTGAGGAATTTATGCCTGTTCAAACCTCAGCAATCCCGATAACCACTCCCAGGCCACTTCTGTACCAGGCCGCTGTCTCGGGACAGCGCCCCACACAAATTGCCATATCTCCTAGCTCACACCTCCGATTGAGGTGTTCTTGAGCATTCTAAAATTGGCACGCCATAAGCTAGGCATAGCTTATGGCCTTATCCTCGTGCCTCCTAGTCTCCGTGGGTGGGAGGTGTTCCCAACGCCCGAGGCCCTCACCCACACTAGGATCATTTGGGCCCTCTCACCAACGGCGCCACAAGTCCCGGGTGTCACTCCGGGGTCCCCCTTGTGTACATGGTGTTTCAGGCACTCTTCATGGAGAGATATGTGACATCTCCGGGTGCATAATTTCTTGAACCAGAGATTTATCGTCAAGCTCTAATGTCAAATCAAGCTCACGAGTGGAAAAAAGCAATGGAGAACGAGTATGAATCTTTGGAGGCCAATAACACCTGGAAATTTTTTCCCCTGCCACTGGGCAGAAAACCAGTCCAGTGCAAATGGGTTTATAAAATCATGTATCACTCTAACGGCACTATTGACATGTATAAAGCCCGTTTAGTAGCCAAAGGATTTACCCAAAAACATGGCATTGATTGCTTTGAGACATATAGTCCGGTTGTCATGCACCAGTCCATCCAAATCATGTTTGCTATTGCAGCAACACTCAAAATGATGTTGAAGCAGTTTGATATATGAACGGCCTATCTCAATAGTGATCTCATTGAACCCATTTATATGTTACAGCCTATGGGGTTTGAAAGCTTAACCTATCCTGACCATGTATGTCTTCTTTTCCGAAGCTTATATGGCCTCAAACAATATGTTCACTATTGGAACAAGACTTTTGATGTTTTCTTTAATCATTTTGATCTCATCCCTTGTTCAAAGGACCTTTGTGTTTATCGAAACTCAAGCACTCTTCACACCATGTTGGGGATTTGGGTTGATGATGGTTTAACCTATTTTATGAAGCCAACTTATATTCATGCAATTGTAGCCTATCTTGAGACTACTCTCAAGGTAGTGCACAGAGATGTTGATTGTTTTGTGGGTTTTCAAATTTCCCAAAACCCCATCAACCGCAACATATTTCTTCATCAAACCAGGTATATCAATGACATGTAGTCAGGTTTTCTATGCAAAACTCCCATGTGGTGACTACACCCGCAAAGGCTAACAAGACTTTGTCCGCTTGCAATGACCCTAATGATGAGCTTATACATGAGGATTATTCCCAAGCCATAGGGTGTTTGATGTACCTTACTTTCTGCACTCGGCCCAATTGGCATATGTTGTTAGCAAAGTTGCACAGTTCCGAGCCAACCCACAAAAATCCCATTGGCAAGCCATAAACGTATTTTTCGATACTTACGAGGCACAACTTCTTTGGGTATTCTCTATTCAGACACCACTCTATTGATGTTTGGATACTCAGATGCCGATTTCGCAGGCGACACTGATGATCGCAAGTCGCAAATTGGTTATTGTTGCCTTTGGGGGGGCAGTATAATTTCTTAGGCAAGTCGCAAACAAGGTTCTGTGGCAGATTCTACCATGGTCTCGGAATTCATGGTGATGGCAAAAACGTCTAAAGAGGCCATCTGCCTATCCCGTTTCTTCTTTGATCTCAATTGTCCTCTGACTTTTCCTGTTGTTCTTCACTGCGATAATCATGATGCTATACAACTTGTGAAGAATCCGATTTATCACAAGCGCACAAAACACATTGATCTAAAACATATTTTTGTTCATGAATTATGGGAAAAGAAGGAAGTTGATTATGTGTATATTAACACCAACGCTCAACTTGCAGACTTGTTTATAAAGCCTCTACCTCAAGATCGGTTTCAACAGCTCCGTCGAGCTATGGGAATAACTACACTTTCCTCTAAATGAATGGGAGTTTATTTGTTTATTTTAGGTTATGTTGAACATTCAAGAGTAGATTTTAGTATGAAACATAAGTGGAAGTATTGGATGTAAGTATTCTTCATCCACTCTTATCTGTTATGAGTAGTTTCGCTACATTGACATTTAGGTCATTGTGGACAACACGGAGAGTAGACTTTCTGATCGTAGACAGAGTGGCACGGAGTAGAGTGATAGTCCTCCATTCTTGTTTCCTCACAAGATATTGCTACATTCTTGTGGATTGATTCAGTGATGCATTATGCAACACTCTAATAAAGAAGTCTCTTAACAAGCTTAATATTCTCTTAAACAATTCCATGTGTGTAATTTCTTTAGTTTCTTCATCAATTCCTCCCTGGCAACTATGGAGAGGACATGCATTTAGGATTGTATGATTTGAAACAAGGAAGTTTGTCAGTTATCTAATTCAAAACAAAGTTTGATGGACACATTGTTTACTTTCCAATTGGGGTGAGAATGACAAAATTGATTTTTTTGGTCCGCAACTTGAAGGATTCAATCAGGTTCAAAGTTCATGCTCATAGCCCAAAGACTTTATATGAAGCTTATGGTTTGGCTATGAACTTTGAAAGAGAAGTTAATAGCAAGATGAAGAGGAATAAGGGTTCAATTAGGAAAAATATTTTTAGAATCTAATTCTCTTGCCAATCAAAGCTCCAAGTCTGCCAAGTTTTCTAAGACTTCTAAACCTTCTCAATTTTTAAAGTTCAATAAAGGGAACAAGACTTTGATGTTGAGCAAGGATGATCAAGAGGAGCATGTCAAGAAGGGATTATACTTTAAGTGTCATGAGTCTAGGCATCGAAGCTTTGAATGCCCAACAATCAAAAGAAAGACAACATCACTGGAGGTAGAACAAGAAGACGGTGATGGGTTAGATGGTGAGCCAAGCAAGGAAGTAATCCCTAGCGTCTCAACTGTAGTCATGAACATGGAAGTAGAACAAAAACCAACAGTGCTTCAAATCAAGGGATTAGTAAATTCTACATTCTCTTCAATGATTCTCATTGATTCTAGTAGCACTCCTAACATGATGTCAATTTCATTTGCTCATAATATAGGACTTCACTTAATTCCTATCAAACCTTGTTCGGTATGGTTGCAAACAATCGACCAAGTTTATTACTCACCGCATGTTGAAGGTTCTTGTGAACATCCAAGAAGTGGATACTAAGGCGGGCTTTGAAGTTTGGGATGTATCAAGGTATGAGGTAATATTGGGTATGGTATGGCTAAAGCAAGTGGATGCATGGATTGCATGCAAGAAAGGAGCAGTCCATGGAAAGCTTCAAAATAGTAAATCAATCTCTATCAAAAGTAAGAGATCTTTACCAAGCATTCCTACGCTTTCTCATTTATAAATGAAAAGATATGGTAGAAAAGATCATCAAGTATTATTGATACTCTGAATGAAGTTGAGAATGAGACTAAGGACAATGAAGTTATCACTAAGGGGGTGAAAGTATTATTGGATGACCTCAACGATGCATTTTCTAAAGAGTTGAATGAGTTGCCACTTATGAGAGAGGTTGACCATGCTATTGATTTGGTTGTTGATGCCGCTCCTATAGCCAAGGCACCATATTGTCATTGCTCAAAATGTTGAGCTTGAAAATCAATTAAAGGATTTGTTGAGCATGATACATTAGGTCTAGCAAATCACCTTGGGGAGTTTTTTCCTCTTTACTAAGAAGAAAGATGGATCATTGAGATTATGTGTAGATTACAGTTTGCCATCATCTTTTACATATTGTTGAAGATGGGCCTTCATATTTGGTGGATTTGGCAAGTTGTAACAAGGTTCATCCACACATGTTAATAGAATAACAACACATCAACAATATAGGGTACATCTTTTGTTCATATGGTTTAGCCTAATTTTAATTAATCAAATAATCTCCATTGGTCACAAACTTACTTGAATGAGGCAAAGTCTTTCCTCTCTCTAGGTAGCGTTGTTGGCAGCCTATAGCCTATCCAAAATGTCTTCAAGTCTCTTCATCCTTGTATGCAAACTCTGTGTCTTTTCCTAACAAGGTGCAATTGACCTACTATGCTACATCCTAGTTGCATTCTTATCTTGTAATAATGTCTTTCAATCACATGGCTAACTCTCATCTCTCATCTTAAGTCTTGGCTATGGTCTATTGCTCTTACTATTGGCCTAAACTACACCCTTTTTAGGCCCCTTTGAGTTGTCTCACCCTCACTTGGTTATAGACTTTCCGTCTCCTTGTGGGAGTGAATTTTCTTCACATTTATCATTAGGCACACATTTATTCTTCCCTCATAAGGTTATCGTCCTCTTGGGACTTTTGTGATCCTCTACCTTTGAAGGATTAACTTGCATTCATTCACTTTCCAAGGCCATTGCCCTTCTCTAGGCAATTATTCCTCATTCCCTTTCACATGACGAGTGGATTTATTCAAGGACTTATTGCCAACAACCTTTTTTCAAGATTCGTATGGTTCTTCAACGCCTCATGTTTATTTTCTTTCTCTCTTGGCCTTCCACAAAATCTTATTCATTCAAGTGGACTTACTCTCGGCTCTCCTAGATCTTAATCCTCATTTGCCTGATCCACTCACCGCTTCCTTTATAACTATTGCTTCTATGACATATTCCTCTACCACACCATTATTCAAGACTTCATTTTGACAAACATTCATCTTTATTTTATTCACTCACTCTTGCTCCTTAGCCTATCACCCAAACTTTCTTTGCTTAAACTAAGTCTTAATTTCGCCTCCCACGTTATTTTCAAATCAATTACTTCTCAAACTATCATCCTCATGGTCATTCTCTCGGCTCTACGCTCTTTATGGGTTAAACCTTGTTTCAGAAGGCTATTGCCAAGAGCTCTCTCAATTGCATCCACTAGTATGGCTTTTGTAGCCTTCAATCAACTTATTCATACCCTTGATAATCTTATTACTTAGACCATACATATAGCCACTACTCTAGTGCACACAACATCTCTCGTTTACTTCCAAATTCACACAACCATCGATCTATATGCCAAACACTGGATGAGATTCTAACTACCAAACACTGGATGAAAGCTACCCAACACTGGATGAAAGCTATCAACACTGGATGAAAGCCACCAAATTTTGAGAATTGGCCGCTCTACCCAGGCTATGGCAAAAAAATTGACTTACACTTCACATGCTCTTTCCATAGACACCAAGACCGGCTCTTAAATCTCGGACGTTTGGGTGTAGTGGCCGAGGGAAGCTATCTCATGAGCGATGAGCAATGAGCGGTGAGCGGTGAGCAGTAACACATGAGCATTGAGCGGTAACATATGAGCAATAAATCCAAATTTAGTACATTTACACGGGTATAGGGTTCATAATCTAAATTTGGTACTACATTAAGTGCATATTTTCAAATGTAACTTGGACACGTTTGAAATGAAGCAAGAGTGAAGGGGGCCCATTACCATGGATTTTTTAGAATAATTTTAGGCCATTGATTATTTTTATTCTAATAATCCAAGCCAATACATGTTAAATGCTAACAATCTTATACATGTGGCTTAACAAAACACTTGCAAAACTACTTACATTCTACAATACAATGAAGTTCAAGTAGTCACATGACCTCATTGTAGGTATACGTAGGTGCGTGAATGAACTTGTCATTCTTGTAATCCACCTTGGATAGAAATCTAAACATATAAGAAATATGTTTGTCGTACACCCATTTTGCTTTCTTTCCCAAACTTTAAGATGACATTTTTGTGAAGTCCGGGCGTGTGCAATGCGGGATATTGCCAATTGTGACATAGTATGCAATATCCTCCTTGGAAACAATGTTGATTATCACTCCAAAGCTTGGATATGGAATGACAGTGATTATAACCATAGAGTAACCACCTGGAAGTCATGTGCCCTCCCATTTGTTTTTGTGTGAGTGCTGCTAGATTGTGACACATTGTCTTCCTAAACTTGAATGTAGGGTGGGCATCCGGATTTGGTGGCGCACAAAAATGTGACCAAGGGATGGAGAAGGTTATGATTGTTGAAAGCATATGATGAGAGACAATGCTTCCCTTTGTTGTAGTTGAAATTTGTCGTCCTCAAGTGTTAATACCTCCCCCCTTAAGAGATCGGAGCATATTTTTACCGGCCAAGTGTTGGGCACTATAGGCCAATCCAACACATACTTTTTACTGCCACTCACATAAGGCTTGATGTTGCCACGGAAAAATCAAAAATCATACTCCACATTGTTGGTGGAGTGGAATTCCTTCTTGAGCCCTTTGTATGTTGGAATAGGTGTACCATGTTTAATAGTCCCAATTTTGGCATTGGTCAAAGTCCATGTAAGGGCCTACATTGTCCAATATTGTTTGGATGAGTTAGGTGGCAATTTTACAATGGGGTGAATGCATGGTTGAGTGGACCACTTTTCGTGTCACATCCATTTTTCAGTATACCTCTTTGTATTGTAAGTTGAATTAAAAAAAATCTACCTGATAAATCCTTTTGAAACTTTGGGCATAGCTTGTTAACTTAAGTGTCTTTACAAATAAAATTTTGTCTTTAAATTTTGTTCTATAAATAAAGAATATGGGACTTTTAAAGTAAAAGTATGGACTATGGTCACCAGTAAATATTTTTATGAATGTAGCTTTTTCAATAAGTATATGATTACATTATTATGGTAGTGACTCACTATGTGTTGTAGTATAGATAGAATAGTTTGGAGCTAAAGCATTTTTTAATAATATTTCTATTAAAATGCTAGTTATGAACTTTTGAAGAGGCTGAATGTGGTCATATTTTTGGAAGTCCATAATAGGTCCATAATAAAGGTTTGCGGAGGCAATTTTTTTTATGAGTGTTAAGATCTATAAGCTTTAGATGGGCTTCTATTTAGAAATACTTAATTGTCTTTAGAATTATTTATATATTTAAAGCAAATTTTGATCAGTTTTTCAAAATATTATAACTAAATATAAAATGAAGGTATTACAATTTTTTCTTTTGATTTGAGTTTTATATGCTTCAAAGAATGTGTGTAAAATAAATTTAAAAATAATCAATTGCATATACAAAAAATGGATATGGACTTCAAAAAATGGATATGGTCCGGTATTGGTCCACTCAACTATGCATCCACCCAATGTGCAACTTGAAAGCAAGACAATAAGTCTCTAACATGGATATAGTTTAAACCACACCATGCTTTGCAAAAATTCAACGGCTTCTCTATGTGTTGACAAGTTGCTCGGGTATTAGGACGATAAATGGAATTATAGTGCGCTTTGTCAGGTCAATGAGAATCACAATCAACATCATGTGGCAAGTAATTCCCATTCCACCATGCCCGATAACTTGCAATTTGTAATTTGCACGAGAACACATATCATGTCGTTCATTGTACGTTTCGTATAAGCAAATCATTTGTTGTTGGACTGTTGGAGCCATTTGTTGTGTATAGCCTTTGCAAGGTTGCATGTTGTCATTTCCGCACGTTCTTCTATTGTCATATAGGGCTAAGCAAATCATGACAAATATTTATAACAATAAAAATTTGAAGAATTTGAATGACATTGAATAATAAAATTTTGAATGCTTTTACAAATAGCATATACCCATCCCATTGAATATAACGGAAGTGCCAAAATCCCAACCACTCTAAAAGCCAAGGATGCCTTCTTCTTTGGTAGCTCCGGATGACAGACGCCACGAATAAAATCATATGGCACTTAGTCTTTATGCCCTTATGATCCTTGCATGTTTATTTGTGTTGAGATTGCAAGGGTGGTTTGATATACTAATGCATCACCTTATCTAAGCTTGTAGTCCAATGAAAAAGTCATGCACTCATTTGCAACCATGGGCATAATTGGATCACCATCTCATAGATCCTCCTTACCGCATACCAATTAGATTGAACATTGTCGGCAATGATCCCTTTGAAGTTTACTTTTGGTACTTCATTCTAAGCCATAACCTCAAACTAAGCAAACCTCCCAAGGCACCACATGGCCATCATCCTCATGTGGCAACGTGAAGGGGACAAAGGATCCATGAGTTCTAATGACAACCATGAAGGGAAAAAATAATAGATGCACATCACAATATGGATCATTGCAATTTTTGGATTGAATGGTGTATTTATAATGATTAAGATCAAATCTTGGAAGACCATAGCATTTGATAATACACAAGGAAATTGTTCATAATAATAATCAAAGACAACAGTTTGGGAGCCATGTATAGGACCTTAAATCATAATACCTCATGTCGAGTACAACAATCGGGAACCCCAACATATTGGCAGACTTGGGTCACCATCCCTGTAAATCATCTTTACCGCATTTCAATTAGCTTGAACACTGTCGGCCATGAACCTTTGAAGTGTACTTTTGGTTCACCATTATTTATCACGACAACATTCAATTTTTTCCAAAAGAAAGTTTGTACTACGCCATTTTCAAATTGCATATCACCACACGCAATGGTCAACATTTCATAGTATTAATTTTTATACAAATGACAAGTCATTCTCATCCAATCCTTCAAAACGTTTGACATAGTCAGACATAATCCAAGAATTATCCATGTCCTTCCCCCGACTTGCACCTCTTTACAAGCTCCACACCAATGCTTGGAAGGTCTACGAACATCTTGAAAACAAACACTTTGTCCTTTGATTGCCCTTTGAACCACCTACCATGGACGAACTGGAAAGCATAATGGTTTTTTAGTGTCATAACCCTAAATTCTAAAACCATTCTACTACACATAAAATGTTGTAATCCGAATGCAAAGTTACGAGAATTTGGAAATGCAAGAGTGTTGAATTTGTCCATGACCACCTCTAAGACGAACTAACCAAGCGATGGTCTTCTCTAATTCCGGAAGATTTAAGACTGTAACTATTTTCTCGTTGCCATAAATATATTTTCTGTGGGTTTTTCTAATACTTTATCCACAATACACTTGTATGTCATGTCCACTGATTCACGGCATGTATCATTAGATACTTGATTCACATGTACACCAACATAATTGGAAGCCCTGGACATTCCAACAGAGGTGGAATGAACGTATATTATGAGAACATGACACAAAAGTAATGCACACATGTGTTGAACAATATACCTTACAATCAACAATAGATCAATATGAGAGATTAAAAATAAATATGACGAATGCTAATTGTTCATTGAAAGTTAGTTGAAAGAACCATGAGAACGTAGTGTATCAACGCACAAGGTATGTGGGTGCGAATAAGACATTTGAAAGCTAAGAGGGAGAACATGGTGTATCAACGTAATAGGTACATAAATGCGAATAAAAGCACTTCAAAGTTAGGAGGGAGAACGTGTTGTGTCAACGCATAAGGTATATAGGTGTGAAAAAAATCACTTGAAAGCTAGGAGGAAAAACATAGAATGTCAACGCACAAGATATGTAGGTGTAAATAGGTCCACTTGAAAACTAGAAAATTGAACGTAGTGAATCAATACACAAGGGTTTGTTAACGCATATAGTCTATACATCTGGTTACAAGCCTTTCAGAGTTGACAGCACAAACCCATTGCGTTAACGCAGTGCGTCTGTACGTCTCACTCAAAGCCTTCGAAACGTGCCAGCCAAGACTGTGTATGTTAACGCATAGGGTCTGTACGCATGGCTCCAACTCTTTGAAAGGTGGCAATAAACCATGTGCATTAACGCACAGGGTATACACAACTGGCTACAAACCATTAAAAGTTGGTAGTGAAGACCTTCTGCATTAACGCACAGGCTTTCTATGCATAGCTACAACCCTTTCAAAGTTGGTAGCGAAGACCCTGTGCGTTAACGCATAGGGTCTACATGGCTGGCTACAAACCTTTGAAAAGTAGCATCGCGGATCCTGTGCGTTAACGCGCAGGGTCTACACTCCTGGCTACAAACCATTAAAAGTTGGTAGTGAAGACCTTGTGCGTTAACGCACGGGGTCTACACGCCTGGCTACAAGCCTTTGAAAGTTGGTAGTGCAAACCCTATGCGTTAACGCACATGGTATACACGACTAGCTACAAGCCTTTGAAAGTACAAACCCTGTGCAGTTTACATGTCTAGCTACAAGCCTTTAAAAGTTGGTAGCATAGACCCTGTGCGTTAACGCTCAAGGTCAGCACTCCCAACTTTCAACGCGGTAAAAAAAAAACAAAAAACTTTTTTTCCCCCGAAGTTGGTATCCTGGTCCCTGTGCGTTAACGCACAGGGTCCACATCATTACTTTCTAAAAAAGTTTTTTTCCAAGTTTTTTTCCAAAATAAATTTTTTTTAAAAAATCTATTTTTGGAAAGTGATGACGTGGACCCTGTGCGTTAACGCACAGGGTCTACAGCCAGGCGTCTAGACCCTGTGCGTTAACGCACAGGGACCAGGATACCAACTTCGGGGGAAAAAAAGTTTTTTTTTTTTTTTCCTGCGTTGAAAGTTGGCAGCGGAGACCCTGTGCGTTAACGCACAGGGTCTAGACCCCTGGCTGTAGACCCTGTGCGTTTAACGCACAGGGTCCACGTCATCACTTTCCAAAAATAGATTTTAAAAAATTATTTTGGAAAAAAAACCTGGGAAAAAAACTTTTTTAGAAAGTGATGACGTGGACCCTGTGCGTTAAACGCACAGGGTCTACAGCCAGGCGTCTAGACCCTGTGCATTAACGCACAGGGACCAGGATACCAACTTCGGGGAAAAAAAAGTTTTTTGTGTTTTTTTTCCCGCGTTGAAATTTGGCAGTGCTGACCCTGTGCGTTAACGCACAGGGTCTATGCTACCAACTTTTAAAGGCTTGTAGCTAGACATGTAAACCGCACAGGGTTTGTACTACCAACTTTCAAAGGCTTGTAGCCAGTCGTGTATACCCTGTGCGTTAACGCATAGGGTTTGCACTACCAACTTTCAAAGGCTTGTAGCCAGGCGTGTAGACCCCGTGCGTTAACGCACAGGGTCTTCACTACCAACTTTTAATGGTTTGTAGCCAGGCGTGTAGACCCTGCGCGTTAACGCACATGATCCGTGATGCCACCTTTCAAAGGTTTGTAAGCAGGTGTGTAGCCTTGTGCGTTAACGCATAAGGTATGCGATGCCACCCTTCAAAGGCTTGTAGCCATGCGTGTAGACCCTGTGCCTTAACGCACAAGGTCTGCGCTGCCACCTTTCAAAGGCTTGTAGCGAAGCGTATAAAGCATGTGCGTTAATGTATATGTCTATGACACTTGCTTTCAAAGGCTTTGAGCTAGGCGTATAGACCCTGTGCATTAATGCACTGGGTCTATGCTGCTAACTTTGAGAGGCTTGTATCCAAGCGTATAGACCTTGTGCGTTAAGAAACAATGTCTACCCTAGTTCGTTAGGGAAAGTTGTGAACCTAATCTTCAAGTACTTAAACTTGTATGGGTACAAAGTAAGTCATTTTTTTCTTTCCTCGTGCAGATGGTGGTGGTGTTTGTTGTTGGTGATGTACTATTGTTACTGCTTTTGTGTTGTTGATGCTACTGCTTTGTGAGCCCAATTATGTGCCCACATTTCAAGTTAATCTTAAAAATGTTCAACACAAGGATGTGCATTTTAGTTTGGGGTTAATTAGAAGTTAGGATGCATTAGAGTTTTAAAAAGAATTTAATTTAATTAAAGTTGTGTTATGTGACTGTGTGTTATTTAAATGAAGAGAAAACCGAAAACAGGTAGTTAGTGTGTTTGGGGTTAGGGACATGTAAGTTCAAGTGACTTGGCCCTAGGTTCTTGGGTTTAGGCTTTAAGTGTGTCCATTTAAGGGGAGGTGAGGGCCCGAAATGGGCTGGGGTCCAAGAGAGGCCGAGGGCAACGCCTATCGCTACTGGATCTTCGGAACTTGTGTGTGGCTCGGGAGCGGGACTCGGAGGTTGAAAGGAGGGCTCTCTCGGCAGCGACTGCGGCCAAGGGCGAGGTTTGAGCAGGTTGAATGTGGATACAGATCTAGGCTAGAAGCTGATTTTGATGCGGCCAGGGGGCGAGGCTTTTGAGCCAGGTTGAATGCAGATACAAATTTAGGCTAGAAGCTGATTTTGAATGCAGCCAGGGGACGAGGCTTTGAGCCTGGTTGAATGCGGCCAGGCGATTTAGGCTAGAAGCTGATTTTGATGCGGCTAGGGGATTTAGGCTAGAAGCTGATTTTGAATGCAGCCAGGGGACGAGGCTTTGAGCTTGGTTGAATGCGGCCAGGAGATTTAGGCTAGAAGCTGATTTGATGCGGCCAGGGGGGAGGCCTTTGAGCCAGACTAGATGCAAGTTAAGGGCAAGGCTTCAAGCCGGTTGGGGAGAATCCAAGGTGTAGGGCTAAGTAGGAAGTGGGATTACTGGGAGTATAGTTAAGTGAGGTTTAAGGAACCCCCAATGTGTGGGGGGGTTGCCTTAGGCCTCTAGGAGCTAGATTAGCTAGTAGAATTTTACATATATTATGTAGTAGATTAGGAAAGGGAGAAGGTGTTAATGTGGTTGTGTGTGTAATCATCATAGGCGCACAAGTATTTTTCAATGCTAATGCCCTATGGGGTTTAATAAAAAAAAGTGTGTTTTGTATTTAAATTTATTGGAGCATGAGTATGGAGTTTACGAGGCTAAGAGTCAACAAGGACATGTGAGCCATAGACTTCCACTCGGACTACAGACACAAAAGGGTGGAGGTCTATGGCTGACACGCTTTTGTGCTTCATTTCATGTTGGTTTGTTGTTTCTGGTAGTGTACTTGTTCTTATGTTGGTTCTATACCTTTACTATTGTAGGTGTTGGTGGTAGTGGTTCTTCACCTTAATTGTTGTGGTTGTTATTATTGTTGTTATTAGTGTTCTGGATTTTATCTTGATATTTCTACATTTAGGTTATTTTCTTGTTTATTTCCGAATTCGCGGGACATTCCTTTCTGAATTGGCGTGACACAGGTCTAACATATTCATTTATGTATACTACTGAGAGCTATGTGGATTGGTCGCCCCACACTATGAAGATTGTTGTTGGTTTCTTGATTGTTCTTAGGATGTTTGTCTTTCAAATGAGAAGGCAATCTGTCATATGAATTATACAAATAAAACAGATCTTCATGGTGTTGGAATTCTACATACGCAAATTATACAACTTAAACTTTGAGAACCATAACCAAAAGAGCCAAAAAAATTGAAATAAAATTAAAGTTCGTGAGAAAAGAATCAATCAAAAATTTCGCTACGTGAGCACTTATGAGTCTATGATACTATTCATCGTGCACCAACCTTTTTTTTAGAAAAAAATTATTCATACTGAAGAATTTTGTTACATTATCTTTTGCCTAGTCTATTATTGTTAACTTTGCAAGGGCGGATGTAGGCCTTCTTAAGTGGATCCAATGGTGAGCATTCATTGAAATGGTATGTATTTTTAATTCATTTATATATTTTATTATTATTTTATTATTTAGATTTTATTTTGTTTCTAATTCTTATTTTGTGATGTATTATGGTATTCCAGTTCAATTAGAATTGGGAAGTTTATGTCATGAGAAGTTCGACCCTCTTCGTTGTTGACTTATCGTTTCTCCAAATCCCCAACGGACTTGATTTCAACCTCTCAAAGAGGCCTATTGAAATTCCTCTATAGAATAAATATGATAATAAATGGATGATTGCAACAAAACTATGGTTTAAGAATACCGGAGCAATTTTTTGGCCCACTTTATTGTGTTTGCACCCTTATGCAAATCCATCTTATTTGACGATGGTGTCCTTATAATATTATGTACTATTGATATGCAAACCAAGAAGGTTTTGAATTCAATCTTCAACAATGGCAACATGAAAGTTCTTGGGACTTTTATTTGCTTGAATTCGTACATTATCTTTAAAGATCTAGAGTGTCCAACCTACACCATAAGTATTACACATCATATTAGTTTTTATGTAGTTATTTTTATGTTCTTTATATTATATAAAGTTTAAACACAATTAATTATATGTTTCTACAAACTCTGGCATTCATGACTCATGATTTGGTAAGGGATTTTACCATCACAAAATTCACAAAACAATCAAAATCCATATTTTCTAGACTCTAGTATTGGATTGAATTTTTTTCAAATTCTTTCCAATTTTTTGATGAAAAAAATATCTTTCTTCAAAAATTGGAAAGACCTTAGAGATGGGGCCATATGAAAATTTGCTGCGTTTTTTTTCAAAACCTTATGGAATTGTTTACACCAACAAATGGACGCGTTGTTGATTTGACATGTTCAAGTGGAGCTTCTGTTCTTGCAACATGCGCATATGACAGACATCTTCTTGAATTCGAGGGTAATAATGACATGTTTGAGCATATATTGAAATCACTTATGGAAAAAAGTTTCAAAATAGTGGTCATCTAAGGAGAATATTTAAATATTTTATAGAAGAAAATGATGACCTATCAAATGAGAAGATGCTTGATTTTGAGTGTGAGTAAGTTTAATATAACAATTGTTGATTCAATTCATTCATTTCATTAAATTTATTAGTTAATTTTATTTCTTCAAATTTATTTACATATGTGATCAATTTGGTTTGAGGAATATAACTGGAAAGAAAAAATGTCTCCCATTTTGGGCATAGACAATTCCTACGAAGTCCAAACTGTAGCCCACGTCTCCCATCATATGCCGAGAATGTTGCAATTGCAATGTTAATTATCGAAGATCCGGATTCAAATGAAAAATCTTGTTATAGTTCCAAAATCAATTCACAAAATATAGATGTTCAAATATATATAGATGACAAGGCAAAATATAGTAACATGTCTAGTGCTACTAACGTTGAATCGATTTGGTGTTCATTAGATTTCATGTGAATTATTAATATGAAATAAATAAAATTTCCAACATTGATGGCTTTGTTTTAACTTTGAATGTATATGTATGTTATTAATGGTTGATTATTTAGCTACAAGTGATGATATTATTGAACCACAAAATAAAATAAGCATGTGGATGTGATATCTATAGTTTTTTTAAAAGATGTATGTAAATCAAATCAAATTTGCAACATATTTTATAATATATTTTAAATAATATATTGTAAAATATTTACATGTGACATTTATTTTAATAAGGTTTCATTTTGGCATCACTTCTTTAATATACATTCACTTATGTTATACCTTGGAGTTACACATGTTTTGTGTTCAACTCTACCTTCTTTGCACACTCTATATTTGATTTGAAGAATTGACCTATTACAAAATTAAGTATCATTTGCAACATGTTTGTTTCAGTTGTTAATTTGTTCATATTATGAATGTCAATGATGATCATCATCATGAGCATCATTCACTTCAATTTTTCCATTCCAGTGTCAATTGGCATGTTACACAACTATACAAATTTATATATGAGAGATGTATATATGTCCATAGTCATGTACATATTGTTTTTTTCTTTATTGCTCACTGCTCACAATCTGGCAATCATGTTGTTTATCCTCCCCACCCCTCTTATTACCAAACCTTAAAATCATAATTCTTCAGGCCAAAATTCCATGGTTATAGGACACTAGTGGCCCTATTACCAAATATTTCACCTTCCTCACCGCTCACAAGTTACCGCTCATTGCTCACCGCTCATTGCTCACTGCTCATAAGATAGCACTCCCCGTAGTGGCCATCCAAAACCTAGCGTTGAGAAATATCTCCAACTACTTCAAATGGTGAAATCTCTTTCAAATCTTGCCATGTTTCCACACTTAGGTCTATCAAATATGACTTCTTATGCTCTTTTTATAAACAATGAGATCTTATCCTAAGTCCTAACTATTTAAAGATCATGTGCTCTTCATATCATTTTTTGATGGACTTTCTCACTAGATTATTGGAATTAGGAAGTGAGATTATCCTCTCTAAATTTGCTCTTCAGATGGCTTTCAATTGATATCTTACCCAAAACTAGAAGTGAAAATGGAAAAAATAATGAGTGGTTGAAAATTTGTGTGTAACCAACATTGTTGTATTTTAATGTTTGATGATGTATAATGTGGACCACACTAAATGGTTGTGAAGGGTAAGTCACACTATACATATGCCCACAATATTTTAAAATTTAACATGTTAGTGGTTGCATGTTTATAGTCTCAATTCTTCTTGCACCTCTATATTGTTTTCTTAAGAAACATAGGCATATTTGTGGAACTTACCAAAGCTTAAACACACTGCATATAAAGGCTTGGGAAGACTCGTGGAATCATATGAGAGAGAGAGTCTTTCAAATTATATGGCACCCATACATGATTCTTTTTCGCTATATGCTTTATAAGATATATTGAGAAAGGCTCGTTATTGAAAGTAGAAGTGATAATTTATGTGTGTTTACACTTATTAAATAAACTTGTGAAGGTGAATTCTTCTACTAGATCCCTTTACCTCGGTAACAAATAGTGGGGGTCTCGCCCTTGCCATATACCTTAGTCAAAAGCACCTATATCATTAGAAATTTCTCAAGTTGCATTTCCTTGTTATCATAAAATACTACTTGCATTATCTAAGATTCATTTGAATGTTTCATCTTTGAGTTGTGAGACGAGGACAACAAAATGATTGGCGGTCTGCCATCTACTTATGTGTATATCATGGGCCAATGTGAGTTGCATAATCTTTTACATTACTTAATGTAAGAGGACCAAATCATATCCAATTGGACCAAAGTCAAGCACATGACACTTTGCTTGAAAGAATCTTCGTTTTGTTGTCTCGTGTGTATTTTGGTGAGCATCTTGACTCCCATGATTCAGACCTAACAACATATATTGAACCTTTCAAAGACGGACTAGGACAACATAATCGTTTGCTTTGCATCATAGGTGGTAATAAATCAAAGTCACGTGCGGGAAGTTGGTTCTCATTTGATGGAGCCAATTTTGAAGTTAATACTCTTCATGACTTCTCAAAATCCTAAGTCATTAAAAGTCCCGTAGCAATAAAGTAATCTACAAAAGTCCCGAGCAACACCAAACAAGAAGTTTGGTGCCTCTTGAAGGGTTATTATGTGAATAGCATGCTAAGGTTGCAGTGATGGAAATTTATCTCTAATGGGCTTATATAGGGGACATTCCAACTCAAAATGTGTCTCATTGTCGACTGCATGATAAGAGAAAAGTGACTTAGTCTAGTACCTCTAGAGATAGAGATAGTTGGCATCCACCAAGTTCAATGGGTAATCTATGGTTCAAGGTGTGGTAAGCGGGCAATGATCTTGCGTTGTGGCGGTGCCAATGGTTGCTTCCAATACAATTCACATTCGTATTTGACAAAATCCTTGAGGTGGAGATAATCTAGTTTCTTCCTCGAGACATGGAAAGAGTTCCACTCTTTAGCAAGAAAGGCCTCCTTTACATCATCATATGTTATTTTAGATGTGGTTGGGTTATCAAGGGTGTCAAGATTTTCTCATGCCTCCTCATTTTCTTAGTCCAAATCATTCAACTCTATACTACTAATTTGTTAATGTATTTGTGTACTACAATGTAGGATTTTTTCGTCATACAACTCGCTCGTTCTTGAACACTTTTCATCGTAAAATACAATCATTTCCATCTTCTGTTTCTTCCACTCAATTGCGCACTAATCTCATGATGTTTTGCCTCTTGCATTTGTAATGGTAAAATCTAAGCGTTACACAATATACTCTCTATAACACTCACATGAGGTTTGATGCATACTCCTACATATATGTATTGAATGTTATTAACGTCTAGTTCTATTCTATTGCTTATAGTACCTATTTTGAAATAGTTTGATAGTGTAAAGTTTTCTTGTTGTTTTGGTGATGTACAATAGGGTCCAAAAATATTTCGAATTTTGGATGTACTCCCAGTTTTGTGCTTCAAAACTAGTTGCATTCAATTGCATGTAGCTACCTCATTATATATTCTTTTTTCACCAAATCAATTGCAACTTGTGAAGCCATTAGTGGTCTTTAGTCACCACCTCTTAATCATGAGCACATGTCAAAAATTTAAAGATTTGGTTGTAATTAGAAAATTGTGTTGTCAAGAGCTCAAACATGCAACTTCCCTTTTGGAGCTCGTGGCGCCACCTCATTGTTTTGATGGCATGTATTCATTGCAAGGTTTAGTGTACAAAGTTCAAGATTACAACATGGAGTGTCATTGCAATGGAGATTGGCTTGCACATATGAGATATGGTGGCTTGAAGTTGTTTTGGAGGTAGTTTGGCCAGCAACATTGGAGTTGCCTTTGTTGTTCTGTTGGTGATTGAATCTAATGATTTTTAGATTGTGCATTGGGTCATTGAGAGATACCATGCCGTACAAAATCTTGAGTGATGAAGAAAGGGGTCGCATTGTGGGAATGCGTGAGAGTGGAATGAAGAGTTCAGACATTGCATCTGTATTGAATGTTCCACAGTCAACTGTTTCTACTATCTTGACAAATTGGAAGGTCCGAGGGAGTGTAGAATCCTTGAAACCCCGATGTGGTAGGCATCGGAAGTTGAGTGATCGTGATGCTAGAGCGTTGGCACATTATGTTAGAGATGATAGAAGACAACCATTGTCGGAATTATCAAGCCTATTGAATGTGACACAACAATTTACATGATCATCCTCAACAATTGAAACTATGGAAGATGGTGCTCCAGTCCACCGTAGCTCACTTACGTTGCAATGGAGACAAGATCATGGTTTGGAAAAACTAATTTGGCCTACAAACTCTCTAGATTTGAATCCCATAGAAAATTTATGGAAGATTGTCAAAGATTTGTTACGACATCGTCCTAGACTCAAAAACAAGGAGGAAATGGCACAAACCATTCAATCAACATGAGATACAATATCTTTGGAGCAACTCCAAACTTTGATTAGAACTATGCTTGATAGAATGCAAGCAAGTGTTTCAGCAAGAGGTGGTAGCACTAGATGGTAGATACTATACTATAATAAAATTTTAAATGTATTATTTTCTACTTTTGTAATGCAAATTTTTCATATTGTCAAAGTAGACTCTATTATCTTTCCAACACAATTTACGGTTTGTGAATTGATGAATTTTTGAGCCTACAAGAGGTTTTCAAAGTTTGTAGTTTTCATTCTCATTCAACTCCATGCCAAAAATTCGAAATATTTTTGGACCCTATTGTACAATCCAAAAGGTACTTACAAGCAAGAACTTAAGAATCAAATTTCAAAGGGGAGGGGAGACTTGTAACATTCAACTCAATGGTTAGGGTTAGGGTTGGGGAATTTCCTATATTGTTTTTAATATCTATTATAATCATTTTTCATTTCTTTTTATTTATTGCCAAGTGTTTTTTTTCTTATTGTTTTCTATTTTATTGTTTGGAAGTAGTTACCTTCATAGTTGTTGGATATTTGGATTTATTCCTATTCTTTTTGGTATTTATTGTTTGTTGCGCAAGCCCTTATAATAATTATTTTATAAATAATGACATTAGTTCAATCTTTGTGTTCAGAATAAGATATTGGGTTGCATCTTTTTTACATTGTTATTCTTATGTTATGTCCATGTTTTGCCAATTTATATAGTAATTGTATTTAAATTCAAGTAAATTGGCCCGATACTACCAATGCATTGTCCCATACTACCCCATATTGTACCTAGTGTGGCTACTATCAAGATAGAACCAAGTGACAATAACGTTCTTGTGTTGTTGGATTCAAATGTTGATGTTTGCCATGTTGTTGATCATTTTGATGCATCGCATTTTTCTTATATAATTAGGTCTCCTAATCTAGTTTTCGTTTCTGTGGATGTTGATAAAACTCCTCACAGTCCGTCGTACATAAAATTGGTTTGCTATGGATCTCCATATCAATGTTCACATGTTCATCATCTTTAGGTTTTAATATTGTCAATGCATTAAAATTGACAAAGTCTATGAGATAGTCTAAATCCGATCTTACTACAATTGATTTTGACATTATAGATATACGTGATGTCAAGTACTTGCCACCATCTTTTGATGGTGACGTTTTGTTTATCTTGCCCCCCAGTAAGTATGGGTGTTCCTAGTATGTATGGTCATTCCATGGATGACATGGATAAGATGTGTGACGGACATCCTTGGTGCATAACAAAATTTACAAATATCCAAAACGATTTGGACTCTCCTTTAAGTGTTATTTTTATACCGGTCATTTGCAGTGCACAAATAGATATTGTGGTTATATGTATTGCAATAGAGGTATCCACAACTGTACCAAATGAATTGGATCGACTCCTATCATATTTTCTTTGGAAAATGTTGCCCCCAAAAAATAAAAATTGGAATATAAGGTATATCGTTCCACGCCAATGTATATTGCATTGTGCTATGCTCGCATAATATATGTCCACTCCACATCCCTTGGGATGTCAAGGGCTTGCATACATCTTGGTGTTCATGAACACCCTATATCAAATGATACATATTGTGAGTCACTTAACATGATTTACCAATGCGTTGCCAATGAGGTAATGAAAACATCAAATGCCAAAAACTCTGCTATAGTAATGGCAGCGAGCAAACAATTCCAAGCAGACTACCTCCTAAAATTTCCATCAAACGGTGAAGGACATCACTTGGCATGTTCGTCTTTGGAGGTTGTCATGAATAAATTCATTACTCTTGCCTCTCCAAATTGTCATAACTTTGTATCGGGCTCAAAGCGTTTTGTTCGTAGTAGAACGGGTATGATGGATAATATCATGATGCTCAAATATCATTCGGGCTTTAAATACATCCATGGTAATAGATTCCCGGGCCAATCCAAAGACAAAATATTTGTCTTCGAAATATTAGTAGATCTTCCGGAGAGTGGTGTGGATCTTATTAAACGTATGTAGGTGGGAGGAGATATGAAAAATTCATGGATAATGTTTGACTAAGTCAAGCGTTTAAAAGATTGGACCACCTTTACGTGTCATGTGTACAATAGCAAGTATTGTAAGGTACTAACCATTGTGTGTTGTGATATGCAATCTAAAGATGGTATAGCTCAATCTCTCTTATGGACAAACTTGAATTCCATCATGGTAGAGAATGAAGTGTCAAAAATGAATTTTAAGGATTTCATGGCAGCCAATGCTCAAGCAAATTGAAATGTAGTCATGAAGTTATATGTTGGAGGCGACCCAAGTCTACCAATGGTGGGTCGTGAGCGCACTTGTCTTTTCCATTGGTCGCAAAGCTTGGATAAGGTGTCACAGGAATATATCAAGGCATTTTTGCAATTTCAGCACAAACAATTATGCAAAGATTAGAAAGACGCAAAAACAATTGACGAAGCTGAACTAAATATCATGTCATTCGTTCATGATGGTTGTCATCTGGAGCTGCCACAGAAGAAGGCATTATCGGCCTCTCCAAGTGGTTGGGGTTCTAACATTTCTATTATAGGCAATGGGGTGGTCATATGATTCTTGTAAGTCAATCGCCACTATGTATTTTCCAATGTTATTTTATTTTTGAATATATATAAAATCTACTATAATATGTATAATGTTTACAAGATATGATTATGAATGAACATGCAAAAATACCAATGTGTAATCTTGTAGAGACAATACACAACAAATGGCTCTAATAGTCTTGAAACAAAACGATTTGTTTGTGCAAAAATGGACGATTTGATCTATACATTCATGTAGATTGCAAATTACATACTCGGGGAGATCACTCCATTGTAGAGTTGAACACCACGTGCGAACAAAGTTTGCTACCCCTATATTACATGTCATAAATAATTTTAAATTTTACGATATTTTTTCTACATATACACAACCATTGATGGTATCTTTTGTATATTTTTTTGAAAGTTTTAGTCATATTCATTAATTGTAGCAATTTTTTTAGTTCAATTCTACGTCATTCTAGTTAGAAACGGTATGTTTTATTAAAAAAAACAAATCATCAAATTTAGTCACCATTTTTTACTATGTAACATGTACCATTTATATCTACTCATGAAAAAAAATTGATAAAATTGTGACCCATTTTGGTGATGATTTTTACATTTTTTACATTTTTTACATCTAAAATGATCGCACGTGGTTGTTCAACTCTACAATGGAGTGATCTCCCCGAGATTACATATTGTGATTGAGAGGTGGCTCTATTGGTAAAGACCCTGATTTCACGTCCTTGAAAGTGAAGGTTGTTGCTAGGTGTGGAGATCCAAAGCTACAAGCAGATGCCATGAAGTTTTATTCAGGGGCGGAAGATCTCAATACTAGGGATTGTGCTTTGGAGGGGTTTGAGTTGTTTGGATCTACCAAATAAAATTTTGATATGCCACCGGGTGCGGATTGCAACTCACATTGGCTCAACAAAATGAACTACTCGATTCCTCACCCCAACACTAGGGTTGAAAAGCCATACATAGAGGAGTCCTTGAATTTTGCAAAACATGGTGTGGCACATACCACATTGGTGTTAGAGACTGATTGCCTTTGGCATATTGGCATATTGGAAGATTGCCACCCAACTCTACCAAAAGATGTTGGGCGATGCAAGCCAATACATGGATTTTGTGTGTTGCCAAAGTTGGAACTGGCAAACATGGCACCCTTGCTCCCACGTACAAGGGATTGAAGAAGGAATTTCGCTCCACCAACAATGTGGAGTACAAATTTTGGTTTTGCCATGATGACATCAAACATTGTGTAAATGGCAAGAAGAAGAAGTATGTGCTAGATTGGCCTATAGCACCCAATGTATGGCATGTAACAACATGTACCAATCTCTCAAGGCAAGAGGTATTGGTGCTCAAAGACGTTGGGTTCCAATTGCAGTAGAGGGAGGTTCTCTCCTCGCCGTAGACTTTCCACAATTGCGATGCTCTCAATCACTCAGACGGACTTCTATGTGCCACTAAACCCGGATGCCCATCCAACTTCTAGGTTTGGAAGGACAATGCGCCGCAATCTAGCAACATTGATGGTAGATCATAAAAGCAAATGGAGACGCAACGGACTCATGGATGGTTATTATATGGTTGGAATAATTGCCATTCCATATCCATGATTTGGAGTGTTAATCAAGATCGTCTCCAAGGAAAACATCGCATATCGTGTCACAATTGGCAACATGCTGCATTGCACATGTCTTGACTTCACGAAAATGTCATCTCACTCTTCGGGAAAGAAAGGGAAATGGGTGTATTGCAAACATTTTTATTATGTGTTTAGATTTTTGTGCAAGGTGGATTATAGTAGTGACAAGTTCATTCACGCTCCAACGTACTCCTCCAACGAGGTCATGCGGCTACTTGAACTTGCAAGTGTTGTATTGTGTGGGTAATATTCCAAGTGTTGTATCAAACCGCATGTTTGAGAAGTTCAGTAAGTAACATGTATTAGTGTGAATTATTATAACAAAAATTAGCAATGGACTAATGGTTTTGAAAGTAT
Organism: Polytrichum formosum; assembly: GCA_964035585.1. NCBI lineage: Eukaryota > Viridiplantae > Streptophyta > Polytrichopsida > Polytrichales > Polytrichaceae > Polytrichum > Polytrichum formosum. The sequence continues at coordinate 67,240,755 of OZ037936.1, forward strand.
CCATGGTAATAGGCTCCCTTCACTTTTTTTCAATCAAAATGCGAGTACTTTATAATTCCTAAATTGAAAAAATACAAGTGCCGATTTTAGAGTATATAACTTAAAACCGTGCCCAATTATTAGATTTGGCATCATTGCTCACGTGTTACCGCTCACCGCTCACCGCTCATTGCTCATGTCTTAGCCTCCGGGGGGGGGGACTAGCGAAAATTGTAGAAACAACGTGCGATAAAAAAAAAGGTCTAATATATTCATTGTAGATAAATTTTGCAAAAAAACGTACATGTAATATAGGGGGTTTTAAAATAGTGAAACATGTTGACAGGTAAAATACCATCACATATAATGGCCTCTTTTATCTAGTCAGTACATGTAAAATAGCGTGGAAACAATTACTAGGGGTAGTGAGTCTAGGTAGGGTCTGTGCTAGTGGATGAAAAGAGGTAATTTTTCGTTGAAAAACTTGGATGGATGACTTCACAAGTTGGTTGGCTTAAACGTTACTGAACCAACGTATCCAATGTGGAGTTTAAAATTTTGATTACTTGGGGCATAAGGAAAAAATGAAATATAAGTAAAATAGGGTATTTTAAAATGATTCCCCCCAAAATTATAATTATTGATAGGGTGTATTAAAATACAAGCATTTACCTTTATTTTGAAAAATACCATACCTTGTAATCTTTTTTGCAAGATAAATAGCCCCGTGATAAATAGGTTTTGAGCACACGTGTATGCAAAATATAAGAGGGAGTGCACCCCCCGAGGTCTTAGCTTCCCTCCCGTGCGGTGTCCACAATCCACATGGGATATGTAAACTTGAGAGATGAAGTCCCAATAGTCCTCTTGTATGTAATTGTCTGTTTCTTTTGTACAACAATTTCAAATTGCATTTTTGTTGTTGTTGGAGGTGGTACTATGTTTGATTGTCTAAGTTTTTTTAGTTAACTCCACTCCAAAAGAAATTCATCTTAGCACAATCAAGCTCCAAAAATTTGTTCATAAGACATTTTATCTTCAAACCTCCTCACTTATTGAAAATGCTTGTTGGAATTCGTTCACATCTTTTGCACAACATTTTTAAATCCCAAAGTTATCCTTGGAGGTAGTTTGTTTCAAGTACCAACTTTCTCTAGTTGGACACGATTCCCAATAAGTGCACCTTCTATGTGGAATCGAGGTCCGGAAATTTATCAAGGACATAGACCAAGTACATAGTACATAGTCTTGCAATTTCATGTTAACCCATATTCTTTGTGATCACTAAGGTCAACTTGGAATGCAATGCAAACCCCTCCTCTATGTAATATTCTACGACGGATTATTAACACTACACAAGCTTGTGTAGAGTGAAAATTTACCTTATCATAGCAAAAACTTAAGGTAAATTATACACACTATTGCCTAGAGCCCACATTAAGTTTTGACCCACACCAAATCTCTAGTTTAAATTAGTGTGGGCCACATATTATTTTTCTCTATGGGAAATTGACGGGGTGACTATTTTATTTCATGCTACTTTTATCCTTGAACAATGTGACCATGAAACTTTGTTGTCTTGATTGATAGTCCTTGAGAAGACTTATGGGATGACCCAAGGTCTTGACTCCACATTATTTCCACCATAAGTAGACAAGTATAGTGGCCCACATTGAATGCTTACACACTAGTTTCCACCCACACTAATATGAATGTTCAACGTAGATATATGTTAGTCAAATTGAATTTTCTTACAACTACTTAAGGTATGCGGGTGTTATTCAACTACTTTTCTTAATCAAAACACATATATTTGATTGGTGTGTTCTTAGGTGAGGATCAAAGAACAAACACCATCAAGACATGTGATTAGAAGAGATTGGACTACATCTTCAAATTTTATATACCACTCCACACTCAATAGTGATCACAATTGGGAGGACCTGTGTACCTATTTAGTTAAAGAATCAACAAATATGCATGTCTGATAACCATAATTGAATCAAGGGAGCTTTAGTTATGAAATTGTTATTTTGGGTTGATGTTTCATCATAAAATTGCTAATGCAACACAACTTTGAAGACATGAATTTGATCAATAGAAGATGGAGAAACAAGGAACTCTAGCCAAGTAACACTCGCATAAGGTAGATGGTTCTTAAATTATTACTTTTCTCAACTAGCATGTTTCTCTTAGGATATGAAACATGGGATTAGTATAGCAAATCTAAAACGTGACCATAGCTGAATTCATCATAATTCATGGAGATCATAGGAACATCTGATTCTTTAACAAAGTGAAGATCCTCGTGCTGATAAAACTGTTACCAGGTGCCCCCAATAGTATGTTGGCTATTTGTTTAACCTAGAGTAATCAACATATTTAGAACACATAGTCCAATCTCTTCTAAACACATGTATAATTTGGTATCCGTTCTTGGAGCCACACCTAACCGCATACCACTTAAATAATATAAGTGTCCGATTAAGATAAGTAACCGAATTAAGCACGTCTACCTTACCTTTATGGAAGTTGTGTGTGAATTATGAAGGGGGGGGGATGATGATGTGTTGACTTATTCTAGTATCATAGTGCACCGTCCCATTAAAAAAACAGGTGGGTACTTGGTCCTTCTACATGGTTTATGGCACAAGGGATGACCCCCTCACGAAATGTTCAAAGGCAGGAGGTTCGGTATCTAGGTTCACGCCTGATTGCATCCTCATCTACGCCATACCGACATGAACGACTCCCCCTACTGAAAGTTTCTCCCTAAAACAAGCGATTGCATCATCGCTCCCCCCTCGGACCAATGAGAGCGCCCCGATTGAGCAGTGTCGGCCCCTTCGACCAATCAGAATCGTCCATCTCATTGGGCCCTTGTTTTCAGTCTCTTGCCCGTCACTGCTGCAGCCTAGCCTCCCCCCCCCTAGAGCTCTCGTTCAATCTCCACACTAATTTAGAGGCTCACTGCCACACCAGCCTTGGAAAACACGAATAACTAAACTCAATTATTGCCAAAAGCCACACCTAGCCTAGTGAAGTACCGGAGAGGGCTCTCTCCTCCGACCCCCCCCCCAAAAAAAAAAAATTCCCCTAAGTTTGCCACGTGTCAATCTTACATTGGTTGAAGCGCCTCGATTTCCATGTGGAAACTAGATTCCGGCACTCGTGGTGATGAAATAGAATGCCCTCTACGGTATTCATTGAGTTATGTGTGTTAGCCCCGACACACGTCCACTCTATGTTTCCTCCATTGTTCGCTCTATGTTAAACTAATTTTGGTTTGTACTGGGAATATAGATTATATGCTTCCATGATTTATGATTAATTAAGACAATAGGATTTATTGTCTTAATTAGAGTTAGAAGGATGTTTTTTCTCTTTGTAATTGTCTTGTTATGAGCTTTGACTCCAAATCCTTGGTTCGATTTTTTTCACTTAGTGACTTAGTAAAAACTTACATCAACAATAAACTCTTATAGCAATGCATGACTCCAAATAGTAAGTGACACTAAATACCATAAATGGTGTAGTGAGTGGAGTGGCGTGTGTGATGGGAGACAAAACTTCAAGATCCCGGCAAGAGTTTTTTCATGTGTCCAATTTGCAGTTATGACTCTTTGTAATTTATCCTCTTGTAATTCATCATCTGATTTGTTATGTACAAAGTTCGACATATATATCGATTATTTCAAAGTTTCATGGCTTGTGTAATGGGGGAAAATTTCATTATCCCGACAAGAGTTCTTTTTGTGTCCAAGTTGTCTTTTCGGCACTTTGTAATTTATCCTCTTCCTTTCGTAAATGGAAATTCAATCCACATGTTTCAACAAAGATACAGAACAAGAATTCCCTAATTATGAAATTTGCTAACTTACCTCGCAACATAGCACGATGTTGACATCATGAACTTCATGTGAGCTGTGTAATGTTATTTAGGGTTAGTTTCCATGTAGGCCACTCGTCTACCAGATTCTAGTAGATGCCACATGGTGGCATCTACATTTCCACTAGAATCTGGTGGGCGAGCGGCATACATAAAACTAACCTTAGTGCACATTTCCTATCTAGGATTGCGGACTGGCGGGTCATCAAACCAAGGAAAAGAAATCAAACCTAGCGTAGGAGGGTTGGCCATGTAATTCTCATGCACAATCCGCTAACCAGTCATCCATCCGTTCGAACGGATGATATACATGGACAGACATGTTCATCCATCCATGGGGCTTCCAGGGCCTTCCCTTCCTTCTTCACATCAGGGTTTCCTCCGACATTTGCACTGGAACCCTCCGTCTTTGCAGAGCCGCTGGTGGCCATGGCGACGCGCGGATCTTTCTCCTTAGGGCTGCTACTGCTCGTGTGCGCTTGCTTCGGCCTCGCCGCTTCGTTATCCGACACTGTGAGTCTCTTCTTTCCCTTCATTTCGATGGCCGCCATGTTGTTTTTGGTTATACATCGATGTAACTCTCGGCACGGTTTGAGGCGAGGGTTTGTGCGACGTTGAGCTGGAAAGCTAGTCCTTATCCTCGGAGTCGCTCATCGATCAGATCGAACTGCGGAGCCACGGTGGAATAATGTTTGAGCTCGTGGTGTAGCATTTTCGATCTCGTCGATGTGAGCTATGCTGAGGACATTGATTGCGGCAGGGGTGTGTGAGGCAACGAGGTTACATGCGTAGGTTTGTAGCGTTTTGGTTGTTGTGTGCTGTATTGTGGTTTTACAGTCTTGTATGATGTCGGCCGAGTTCTTGGAAAGTTCCGCTAGGACTTTGACGATGGTGTTATATGATGTGATACGACCGATGCGTACTCTTTTCGTCACATTCTTACCTACAGAGAGCCTGCATTTGAGGCTTGGTGTGTTCTCCCTTCAGATGTTCTCCTTCGGACAAAGCTAGAAGGTGTTCTTGATCTTTATGAGCTTCTTGGTGTGTTAATAAGCTCTAGCGTTCTGTGTGTCGTGTCCATCGTTTTCCTCTCTATGTTGAGGAAGCTAGACACGGGTTGTTGGCATCACGGTTATTTCACTAGACCGCGGTGTCTACGGTAATTGATACTAGTCCAGTGTCTTCTGACATCCAAGCAGCGCAAATTATTCCTGATTGATGTGGAAAGATGATTCTCGTTTGTTAAACGGCACTTGGAGGATACGTTTGTTGAACTTCGGGGTTGAATACGAGGACATGGTCTAGACATCTGTCATGAATACAATGGGTTGCCCTCCATGCGGTCTAGACAAAGGCATAGACCGGAGACCTTGTGGAATCGGTTCTTCGTCCCCCGATTAATTAACGGGTTACAAATGATCAACATGACGCCTGAGTTTTTACTCGACTCTTGGATGCTCATTATTGAAGGATCTGTGTCTGGTCTACATATGATGGTCTGGTCATTCTAGCTTCACATGATGCTCCGTCTTCTGAACATCTGGGAGCTGAGGCTTCTACATGGTTATGTCAATTTGGAATGCGTTTGCTTGGAGGAATTCATCTACGATCTTTTAATATACATACTTCTTTTGACCCCTCGGCATTTTTGTGTGGCAGGTGTTTTACGATTCTTTCGATGAAAATTTTGAGGGACGATGGGTTGTTTCACAGAGCAGTGATTATGGAGGTACTACGATTATACCGATTTCCTTATTGTGATTCTTCCGATGATGGGTTGGTTTTACAGAATGCTGCAATTTCAATATTATAGTTGGAAATTCAGGTCTGAATGTGGTCCGTTATCTTGCAATGTCCCTCCCATTGTATTTTTTAGGATGAAAGCGTGTTAGGGATAAATTGGTCTGAAATGGTTCGCAGAGTTTTCTACAAGGTGATTGTTATGATTTGCAGGAAAGTGGAAGCATGAGAAGAGTGAGGGCCATGACGACTATGGTTTGTTAGTAAGCGAGAAGGCAAAGAAATACGGAATAGCTACTGACCTTCCCGAGAAGGTCGATCCCAAGGATGGCGCATTGGTACTGCAATACGATTTGCGGTTGCAGAATGGGCTTGAGTGCGGTGGTGCATACCTGAAGTTTTTGCAACCACAGGTATGTGTTATTGGCCCTGATAAGGCCTTATGGGTTTACGAGATGCTTTCCTGGTCCAAATCCTGCATTGTCCAAACTAATTCCGTTAGTACAAGTTTAACCTTCAGACGATGTTGATTCTGTATGTTCGTATATTATGGAACATATGAAAATATAGTGCAATAAGTAGGGTTTGCAGGTGGTCAGAAAGTCAATTTTTAGAGTTTAAGCAGTTTAAGTGCCCTTGGACGCAATCTAAGGTTGTGTAAAAATATCATTTGCAATTGCAGGAGGCAGGCTGGACAGCCAATGACTTCAACAATGAGTCTCCTTACTCCATCATGTTTGGTCCAGACAAGTGTGGAGCCACCAACAAAGTCCACTTCATTTTCCGACACAAAAACCCAACAACTGGGAAATATGTGGAGCATCATCTTCAGAATCCTCCTGTTCCTGCCGGCGACAAGTTGTCGCACGTCTACACCGCCATCATCTACCCAAACAACACTCTGAAGATTTTGATCGATGGTGAGGAGAAGAAGTCTGCCGATCTTTTGTCAAGTGACTTTGAGCCAACAGTGATTCCACAAAAGACCATTCCTGATCCTGAAGACAAGAAACCTCAAGATTGGGACGATAGAGCCAAGATCGCTGATCCTGAGGCATCGAAACCTGATGACTGGGATGAGGATGCTCCCAGAGAGATTGACGACCTTGATGCCGAGAAGCCAGAGGTAAATTTCCAGAAGAAGCTTGTGGATTCTGCTCAATTGAAAAGTTGAATGCACATCGTGAGTTTCTAACATGTATAGGATAATGGTTAGGATCAATCACAGGCCTTTTGACAGGTTTCTAGTCAAATGAGATGTGAAATTTTGTATTTTATTATTTCTGAAAACTCTTAAAATTATATTCGACTTGTAGGGATGGCTGGATGACGAGCCTGATGAAGTTGACGACCCAGAAGCAGAGAAGCCTGAGGATTGGGATGATGAAGAAGATGGTGAGTGGGAGCCCCCTAAGATCTCCAACCCCAGGTGTGAGGAGGCCCCAGGTTGCGGTGAGTGGAAACGCCCCTCCAAGGCAAACCCTGCTTATAAGGGAAAATGGAGAGCACCAATGATTGACAACCCAGCATACCAAGGCATCTGGGCCCCACAGCAGATCCCCAATCCCGAATATTTTGAGCTGGAGAAGCCCAACTTGGAAGCTGTAGCTGCGATTGGCATTGAAATCTGGACGATGCAGGATGGAATCTTATTTGATAACATTTTGGTAGCACACGACGAGAAAGTTGCAGAGGAATACAGGAAAACTACCTGGGAGCCAAAGTACTTGATTGAGAAGGAAAAGGACGCAGCGGAAACGAAGGTTGAGAAAGTAGAGAAGTCAGCAGGCGTGGCGGGCTTCAAGGTTCATACTGACATCCTGAGAACTTGTGATTGTTGTGCTGGATCAATGATTTTGTCTCCATGTTTTGCCCCGTTAAAGATTTCTGAACACGCGGAGATTTGATTGCAAAATGTTTGCTGTCGTAAACCAGTCTTGAAAATACTAACTGGATTATGTTCCTTGTCATACCAGGAGAAAGTATTTGAGGTGTTGTACAAGGTTTCAGATGCTGGATTCTTGGCCGCTTACAAGACACGGATTGATGTAAGTTCAATAATTTTAGGGTAGTAGCAGTTCAACTTCTCTTTAGTTCACATTTTTTGACTTGATGCTAGTCGGGAATATCTTATTTGTTCTTGACAGAGTTGTGAAGTATTACTCTAACTGGTTATTCGTTCTACAGGAATTCCTTGTTGAGGCAGAGAAGAACTTCACTGTCTTCTTTGGAGTTCTCGTAACTATTCCCATTCTTCTCATTACAGTCTTGCTGAGCCTTTTCTCAGGAAAAAAGAAAGCTGCACCCATTGTAAGTCAATAAGCAGTCTTCTTTACATTGTCTCTATTTGCAGTATACTCTACCTGAAGGAATCAATGTATCACGTGAAATTTGGGTCATTCGTTCTGTGATTCGTTCTTGAAGAGTTAATTCAGTAATGATCTTTACCACAAATTCCTATTAAGTGCGTGCCCCAGTTCATGTATGTTTTTGGAATTGTTTTGAGAGTGCATGATTTGTTCTAGTATTTGGTCTCATTTCACAATGTGAATGCAGGTCCCCACGGAGGTGACCAAGGAGGAACCTACGGTCGCTCGTGATGTGGTAACTCCAGAGGATGAGCCTCTAGGTGAGGATGAACAAGAGCAAGAAGGTGAAATTGAGGAGACCAAGGCTCGTAGGAGGACACGTAGAGAGACATAGGTGAATTTCAGTTAGGGTGGATTACCATCCTTAAGGAAACAGTATGCTTTAGAACCAGGTGGTCTACTTGTTTTCAGCCTGGTCAGGATTAATGTGCATATTACTGACTGGTAGGAATATCAACGTCAGCTCAGATCACTTTGTGATTCATGGGTTCCCTCTTTCACAAAACCCAGGACATTCGAGACTAAAGCACTAATGGTTTAACTTGGTTTTTTTTTCCAATTAGAGGTTGGATCCATATTAATTTGCTGCTATGAATATGTTCTGTGGTGGTGTGATCATCTCTCTTGTTGCCAGGATTGTCAATCTTCCTTTGTGTTGTGGTCGCGATCAGTAGACCGTGTAACGTCATGTTTCTAATTCTTGTGACGAATCATAATATGTAGATGTAGCAATTCAGTGCTTCTGGGCAACAACTTGTGTGGCTGAAAACTGCGGACGCATTTTCTTTTCATGCTCAGTTACTTCACATATATGACCCAATTTCAGCTATTATCCAACAGATGTCTCAATCCCTATTTCCTTACCAGTCGGCCGTTTGCAGTGCCTGGTAGAGCTCAGGCAGTTCTCCTCGTAATCCAGAATGTTGTTGGCATCTTGTACGGAGGTCGGAATATGTCTTGATCCGAAAATTGCACCCAGTGTTTTGGCTTCAATACATCATAGCTTTTGGTCCAGTATGTTTATTTGATATGATTGATGCTTTGATTCAGTGTGTATACATTCATATGGAGTCCTTGTTACTCATATCTGGATTGTTCTATTCTGTCTTTTCATGCGAAACATCACTCGTGAAAAAAAATCAAATCACAGCCCAATCTCCATGTAAATCGTAACACCTTGAACCTGTGAGTCTTGCCCAATTTTCTATACGACCTCGTTCGAGGTAGATGGGCCTTATCTGGTTACTTTTTGCTTTATGCTACCTTACACTGCTCAGATTACACTCAGATTCGTGAGGTTGGAATTTCTATGTGTCTGCAACTGCATGTACAATCAATTCCAAGAAGTTTTGGAGCTAAGCTCAGATTGTTGATGAACGATGGAAGTCCACTGGCATTATGTTTTGTGTTCCGCATTGAACCTAGAATGGTCATCAAATTTTTTTAGCACGTAGGCCGATCTCTTTAACAAACATCTCTTTTTGGTATAGTTTTCTTTGATCTGCACCTACTCAAATCTACATAGGCACCCGCCACGCCACTCAAATACAGTGTCCAATTAAGATATGTAACCGAATTAGGCACACTCACCTTACGTGAGTCGTGCTGTGTTTCAGCTGAGCCAGTTTCCATATTGTGCGCAAGTGTGCTCTGGATGGGTTATGGTTGTGATTGCTGTGTGGGCTCCAGACAAGGACATGGACATTACCAGAGTCCTTGAAGCCCATATGCTGGTCCCGAGGTCGTGGTGGAAAACCCAGGCTGGAAGCCATGTGTTTGGAGCCTTTAGACTGGCTCAGGTTTCGTGGCAGCTATGTTACTAGGTAGTCCGGAACAAACCTGCCCCTTTAGGTTTGTGGCTGATTTGTTCCCACTTAACCCCTAAAGGCCGAGGCTGACGTTTTTGTCTCGGTAGTCACAACATACACATTTATGTTATAATCTTCTGATTTTGGGCACATGGACGGTTAAAAAATTGTTTGAACAATTTTTAACTCTATGAGGCTTGTATGGTCTGATCTACCATAAGAGGTGCGAGTTTTTCTTGATGAATTTCTAAATTGGATTGAATTGTTTTAGGTGATTTTCTGATGATTTTGCTTTGGTCGCTAGGGGTTCATCTCAATAGACTAGGGAATTTGGGGTCTTGATGTTCATTTTGTAGTCTCATCATCTACATGTATTTTTTGGTACCTTTGATTTGGATGGTTGTCACGAATCCTTGGCCGTTCTGAACATTACAAGCTTCGTATATCATTTATACAAGGAGGTCCAATGAAAAACTATCTCCTGTAGGTTTGTGGTCGATTCATCCTAACTTAATCTCACTAAACTAATTTGCAGTCTTTGATGTTAAAATCTAGAGTTATAAGGAATCCCCAAAGTGTCAACCTTGAAGAAAAGAGTAGAAAGGAAACATTGGTGTTCATGCACCACTGTGAATGTGAGCATGTTCTCCTCATGTTGATCATGATTATCTTTGATGTGATAAATGGTGTAATGCCTTCCTTTGAACGTGACTGACATGAATGTGAGCATGTTCTCCTTATATTGATCACACTTATCCATGATGCAATATATGGTGTAATGCCTTTCTTTGAACAACGATATGAATGTGAGCTTGTTCTCTTAATACTCATCATACTTATCCATGATGTAATATATGGTGTAATGTCGTCCTTTTGGAAGGTGGGCTTCGTGAGGCTTGTCGATGGTCAAGTTTTTCTTTATATAGGATTAAATATGTGAGGTAGTTGATGTCATTTTGGTGTATGGATTTCATCAGGATTTTAATGATACTTTTAGGGACTCATGTTGCCATTTCTGAGCTTCGTTGCGAGGTGCTTATGTATGGCACCTCTCACTCCCACCAAGATGGTTATCATGCGGTTTACTTTCCATCCTTTGTGTTTTGATGTGTCTATCAATGGGTCAGATTTGCTATGGTTGTTGTTTTTTATTAATAGTTGTTTTTGGATATTGGTCATGACAATATGTAAATTCAATGAATTGTATTGTTAGTGTTTCGACTTTTGACTCACATGCTACCACGTATCCTTACCCTTACAGGCGTAGAATTCGTGATGTCATGGAAACTCATTCACGAGGACGATGAATGTGTAGCAAACTAGCATGCAGCTTGAACTTGATTATTCTAGAAGACCCAACTTCATAAATGACACCCAAATCCCTGATTTAGTGTGGCGGGATCTGGTTGGCATGAAATTCACACTCAACCTTATATAAGGTTTGTTCTCACCGGGACCCCACCATCCATGATGCACAAGTTTACATCAACACTACAAAGCTCAAGCCCCTCAGACCCCACTTGAAGCATATGAACCCTAGACGATCGACCTGCGTCATTGAAAACTTGTTCTATGTAACTGAACAATTTGCAAATCTAGCACGACGATAGATTTGCATTGTTCGTTCATCAACATGGGATAATTGCGTACGACTTGTGTGTGCAAGTAGTGACCCTAGATGTACATCTCGTAAGTTTATGTACACTCGTATTAACTCAAGGAGAAGGCTCCTCCAGCCCAATGACACAGAAGGGATCAGTGGACCAACCATAGCCCACAGATTCTTTCTAACAGGGTGCTAGTGGATAAGAACTCCTGCAGGCTGGCATCTGCTTCTCGACTCTTCCCTTCCTGTACAAACACTTGAGACGATACTTTACACTACCTGCAAAACGACAAAACACAACAAAATCAAGAGAAGAGCGTACACAAATCCTCACTTAATTAGTCACAGTAACTTATCTGGCCTTATGTGCTTAACATTACTAAGCAGCTAGATGATGGTCTCTTTCCAAAGAGAAAGGCTGCAATTAATAAACTCTGAGTAATCTATTTGCTGGTTTGTCGGAAACTCCACAGTACCCAGCCTAAGTGCTCTCCAGAAACGATATCAAAGGAGAAATATTCTCATCCAATACATGGTCCCACGGAACGCAACAAAAGGGGTTGTGTAATGTTATGTGGTTGTTCGCTCTTCTTAACTGGGACACCTATGTTTAGTGTTTGTTATTGACTACAAAGCCTTGCCATATACCACTCAAATAAACACGTGGTACATGAGATTGAACTATGTGCTCAAGATATAGACATCATTTTAGGTTCAGTTTCTGACATAATTGGAAGGGTCTATGTGATTGTTTCAAGAAAATAAAGTCTTCTTCTTTTGACATTTTATAACTTTTGAAGCTGAATAGAAAATCTTTACGATTCACAACAGCTAACCATGTGAGACGATTCTTGATATAATCCAATGGCCAAAAGTGTCTATGCACTTGGAAGCATCCACAATACAAGTACATGTCCTAGAATGGAACATGCACTATGGAAATTGCATGAACCTATTATTGATTTCTTGTACTGGATGCATATAAAATCTGGATTTAAAATCAACCACCATAGTGGATCATATGTGCAATCAGGTTGCCTTTGCAAATAGTTTGCCTCTTCACTCTTAATACCTTAGGTCAACATTAAATTACAAAAACTCATAACTTTGTTTATCAATCCATATAACAACCACAATAAAAAAAACATATTCATGTATTTTGTATCATGATAAAAAAAATAAAAAAAATAATGTCGAATGTTGATAAATTAGGGTAGAGCGACCCAATTGCAAACGAAGAGGGCAATTAAGCTCCCATGTTTAGGCCGGTTATGATGTTTTTTTAATTGATGGATTGGCTTTGGCTGGCTCGCCCTTGGGGCTGTCATAACATTATTAAGCAATGTGCTTTTGTTCATGTGGACCCCGAGAATATAACCATGGATGCCGCGGCTAGTGCAAATTTAGCCTCAATGCGCCCTAGTTGCGGCATCCCATGGTTATATTCTTGGAGACACATGAACGAACACACACCCTAAACTCTATAATATCAACCTCCATAATGTCACTCACTCTCTAATATCCCGAAACCCTAGGGAACGGATGTTCGTAGTTCAAATCTCACTCCTTATTGTCACCTTTCTCTCCCTTATATCACGAATTTTGTCATTAATGCAAACCACCAAAGAAGTCAACCCACACCCTCGCATTGCGCCATGTGTCAATATGTGGAGTGTCACCTTCTTATTCTTCTTCTTCGTCTTCTGCCACTTGTTGAATGTTGGTGCATGCATATGCCACATCGTCTGGGAAGGCCAAGTGGAGTGGACCACACCACACCATTTAACATGTTGCACTTTGTGTTATTCCATAGTGTCACATGCTACACTAATTCACTAGTATCACGCATCCGTGTTAACACTGCAAAACTCCGTAATATCACGTGCACTTTGGTTGCCACAGGTGTGATACTACGGAGTTTAGAGTGTAGTGTTATGGTTGTAACGAGGGCTTGACCTCGGGTTTCTGGCTGATCAAATCTTACCCCGGTAGGTATCTTTGAGTGTAGTGGTAAGACCATGTGATCCTTATAGTGATGTCGGTTTTTTTAGGTCCTACTCTAGTTTCCAAGAAGATGGTTACAATTTTGCTGACAAGCTGCAACAATTTGCCGTGTTAGTGTGGCTCTGTGTAAGCTTGCATGCCAGAGAATTAGAGTGGCCTTCAGCTGAAGCATGTGGCAGTACGAAAGTGCATCTTATGAAATATCCTTGGCCCCGCCAAGTATGACAGCTATGCGTTTCTTCTGACCCACATCAAACTGAGAAAAATAGAGCTAAACCCTCATCAGTAGAACCCTAAAGGCATGGGGTTGTTATTCGGTTACCTTTTCTTGAT